>OX438640.1:12065000-13315000 GCA_949316285.1 Eupithecia subumbrata | reverse complement strand
AGTTGGTGATCAGACACATAGGTACAAAACAAAAGCTGGTGGATTTGGAGGTAGGATTCTTTCACTGGCTTCAGAACATTTAAGAATTAAAATCACATTCGCAATCCTTAAAAAAACTCGATTACCTTCTGTTTTCGCTAAGCTCTTTGATATGCTAAATTCAATATCACCTCTATGCAAATTCTATTACGTGTTTCCATTTCTTTCTAAAACTTTTGGAATCCATGCAGTATGTACGCAGTCGACAAATATCATAACCGTTCGTTGCAACTATTGTAGTGAATATTTTAAACAGGTGTATTTTACAAAAAGCCTTCTATTTTAATCTCGACAAAAGGAGAGGTATTATATGTAGATGTACGAGTGAATCCGTGTATTAGATAAATCTAAAAAGCCGATTTTTTTTTTTTTTTTTTAGATTTTAACATTTACCTACCTACTTGATCGAAAGTATTTTTAGCTATATTCAAAGATAAATCAATGCAGCTTTTCGAATGTTATGATGGTTTTTTCTAACATTTTCGATGGGGGTTTTAGAATTTTGTAAAAAATAGTAAGTTTTCTCTCCAGTTTCAGGACTACAACGTCTAAAAATATGTATCGTTATAAAGTGTCGTATTCTGCTATATGTTAACCGTTTACCACCCACGTGGACTGTCGATTTGTCAGTTGTCGTCGTGGCACGCGTCTCAACTAATTGCTGTTATAAATCCAGTGCAATCAGAGACCGGTTGGTGATTGTGCAGCTGGTTTCTGCATACGGTGTGAGTGATGACCTGGTGATAAAATAAAACCGGCCAAGTGCAAGTCGGACTCGCACAAAATCAGCACAAGTACCTACCCCTACCCATAGTTTGTCTGCCTCGTTGGTTTAGCGGTCAGCTTGTTCAACCGCTGATTATGAGGTTCTGGGTTTGAATCCCGGGTCGGGCCAATAGTTGTTACTGGGGTTTTTCTAGCAAGAGAAATTCACAGTAGCAGCCCGGAGTCAGGAAGTTGGCGGTGTTACACCCCCGTGCCTCGAAAAGCACGTTAAGCCGTTGGTCCTGCGCCTAACCTCTCCCCGATCGTGTCGATCTGTCGTCCCATCGAATTATGAGAGTGAAGGAACAGAGAGTGCGCCTGTGTTTGCGCACACACTTGTGCACTATAATATGTCCTGCGCATCTGGCTAGTCTCCGAGAGACTGGCCGCCGTAGTCGAAATTCGGCTAGGCGGACATTATTATTATTAGTTGCATATTGAGCTCTGTCTATTTTTTGTTTTATTAAGTTTCCACCATTAAATTATTGTTTTATTTAATGGTGGAAACTTTGCTAGTTTAAGTGTTAGTTAAGTATTATTATTTTTTAGTTTATAATATTAATAACTGTAGGTATGTTTTCTAAATTAAAAAAATAATAATTTAGTTCTTTCTTGTCACATCGAGCTCTTAGGTACTTCAAAAAGGCAACAATTTATTAGCTACCCGTCTGATGGGTTCATCCGGGAACCCCCTTAATTTTGAACTTTATTTTATGTTCATAAGTATTTGTGTTACTGCTAATGTGTCTACCTGTAATGACTCATGTCATGACTCATGGGTTACCTACCTAAAGACAGACGGACAAACAGATGGAAAGACATCGGAGTCTAAGTAATATGGTTCCATTGGCACGCTTCGGGTACGGAAACCTAAAAAAGTGATTTATAAGACTGACACACATTTTTTTTAAGACAGTCTGATGGTCATACATTCGATATTTATTTTTATAGTAAGTGGGTACTTTTCTATCTCCATAAGCATCTATCTGCCTACTTTTTTTCAGGAAATCCTTTAAGTAATACATCGTAAAACACAAAATCGGAAATATTTTCCTGCGGTTCAAACATACATCTAATAAGCTTCTCTGCTTGTATCACTTGCTCACGTTTTCAAACCTAAGTAAATAAGTAATTTAACAAATTCCATGTTAATATGTATTGAGTTCGGAGTTATCTCTACTTTGATCAAATTTACTTGTCTCGTGTCCTGTGCGAAAGTGATGCAATGCGTCCGTATAGACTCAAAATTAAAACAGCCTTTTATGAAGAAATTCCTTAAAAGGTTTTTTGCAGGTACCGTAACAAATAAGGTATATTTATTGACGACCTTCGTGGCGCGGTGGGCGAAGGTTCGCCTGCGACGCAAGAGGGTTCGATTCCCGCCTCGGAACAAATTTGTGTGCGATCTGCAGAAATTTATTCCGTTGGTTTGGGTGTTTTCTATGTATAATAAAATATATCTATCTATGTTTATGTACAATGTATTAAATATATCAGTTATCTAGTACCCATAACACAGCTTTGAGTAGCTTACTTTGGGGCTAGATGGTGCTGTGTGGATTGTCCAGCATTATTATTATTATTATTATTATTTATTAAAATTAACGGGTAGGTAACCTACTAAAGCACACGACTAAAAATTATTAGGCACAAAAAAATTTGATACAAAGGAACAAAATAAATGGAGTGAACGGTATGCTAGACAATTATTATTACAAAAACAACAAGGAAGTTACCTTAACGGAAACAGCAAAATATAAATGGTATTGAAGAAAACATTGTAATGTAAAGTGTGGATTATGAGCATAGCCGCGCATTGCATGCACTCATACACTGGGCATGGCCTACTTTATCCGAAAAATGAGGTGTGTGTGATAAGAAGAATTAGTGTTTGTATTATCTAATCTTTACTTTTAGGGTTTCGAGATCAAAGATCGGTTTCGAAACCCTTATGGTCTCGCTTTGTCTGTCCTTTTTTCCCTCCTTAATAACTCAGCAACTACTGCAACTATCAACTTGAAATTTAAAATACATTTTGTGCGCCTGTACAGATTTCAAGAAAAATAAATGAAAAATGAAAATGCATATTTTCCATACAAATTGTGATGCCGAAATTTTAAAAGATACCTACAGAGTCATGTGGGGTATCAAATGAAAGGCATCAGTTTGTAAATTACAAAATAGTTTAAGAAATTTTTGTAGGTGTCATACTTTAAAAAAAAAAAATTATTAGGGGGAGCCTGAATTACCTGCGTCCAGCAATGGACCAATACAGGCTGTTGAGGAATCTTTACATATAATAAAACTTTTACAGGTCCAATTCTGTACATTGAAGATATGTTAAATTTTACAAGGCACTCTATTATCGATACTTATGCTAACACTCTAACTTTTTTCATTTTTGTCTGTCTTTCTGTATTTTGACCGCGCATCATGCCAAAACTACTGAATGAATTCAAATTAAACTTCAGATGATCAAAATAAATCTAAGTGTACGGATAGTAAGCTTGCCAGTATTATTAATATTACTTGACGAATTTTACTCAGTTCTCCTGAACCTTATTTGGCGTTGTAGATGCAAACAGAGATTTTATGAAATTGTTAATCACAATCAAGTTTTTGAGCAGACTACTTATATGATATTAAACCTTGATAGGTTTAATTGATGCACTAAAGATGTGGTGCCCGACTAACGACTAACGTCTCTATCCTCTAAGAACTTCGTGTCAAGGAGAGATTTTCGTCGACTGTGCAGACGAATACTGAAGGTCTTTGGGCACGTGGCACGGAATGAATACTCGATGGAGCGTCTCCTGGTCCAGGGCAGAATGGAGGGCAAGAGGTCTCGTGGTCGCTCCCCAACCAGATGGTAGGACCTAATCACCTCTCTGACACAGCGTCCAGCATGACCGACTGCTCCCACAACGCAACCAACCGAGAACGATGGTGGCGCATTGCAGGAGCAGGTGTTCATCAGTACCCCATCATAGCCACGACCACTCTGCCAAGAGCGACCGACTAAGAAGGTTTAATGTAGGTACTTGATGGTGACTTTCAGTAGTTAGAATTTTTGGCCACATTTTCATCACTGCGGGTGCGGGGAATGTTATGATAACACTATAGCCAGCAATGGCCGTAGTCAAGTCCCCGGGCAGCAAGTCAACGAACGTACACTTTTGTGTAGGTGTAACTTATAATATAGACACGTTAGTGCAAGCCACGTGAGTCTATAAATTAAATTTGAAATGAAATGAAATAGTTTATTTGACAAGACACATTGCAAAAACTAAACATTTGTGGAAAAAACATTTCAACTAGGAATGCATTTATCAGTAAGATAGGTGAAGTGTAAAACGGTTAGCTGCTTAGTGTAAACAAAAATCACCAGATTGTTGGAAGCTTTAAAATTAAAATAGTAAGTATCTACCTAGTAACTTCCGCAACCTGCTTGGCAAACCACCGAGTGTCGAGTCAAAAAGGTGTCAACACAGCATGTTGCTTAGTAGTTAAGTCAAAATCATCTACTCAGCGCTGGTGTTATTGCTGTGAATTTGAGGACTACAGACTAAAATTCAACCCATACAAATGCACCAGTAATTATTAAATAGCAATAACAAATTGGCATCCATTACATTCCAATTATACCATGGGAGTATGCCGTAATCATGTAAATTAGTTCTTCGATTGCATTGAAAACCAATTTCACATACATAGCATTATTAATGTCTCGTTTAATCATTGCGACTCTATGTGATAGCTAATTAGATATCGATTGCAATTTGATCATAGATATTCACAAAATCATTTTCTTAGTGCCTTTTACAACTTAGGTACCAAAAAAACCTTAATGTTTAATGACAGACTTGTTAAATTAATTCAATAATTTTTATGAAACCTTATCGTGTGTGCAATTTGAAAAACAATAAAAACTTTAAACAAGCTGTCATTAAAAACATCGCTTCGTCAGAAGCAAAACTAATTGTACATGCTGAATTGAATCAAAAACCCTGCATTAATAATCCCATAAAAGCGAATAAACAACCAACATCGTAAAACCAACAATAAAGAAAAATATCGTTTAAACAAAATGGCCGATATGCCACTAAACAAGATAAAAATGCCATAGCCATGATCGTAAACGCTTTATCCGCAAAATTAATTGATTTGAATATTAATATTGAGAGGTTAATGAAGGACGACGATAGACGAATAAAACATAAAATAATATTGTTGAATACAATTTATCACCAGATTAATGATTTAAAGAAAACCAGAAATGTGGGAGATAATAACTCTACAGAACAGAACTCTGAGAGCTTGTCGTGAATCGACTATGCGAAATATCGATCATAGATCTGTTTGATCGAGAATCAATAAAACCAGATCAAATAAATCAGAAAGTAACCGTCACTAATTTATTTGAGAGCTAACCTTACTCTTCAAAAGGTTCAAATCATCCGGCAATGGTTTATGACAAATTGTCTCGAACTATCGATTTATATCTTAATTATAATCGGGTCCGTTTCTTTACGACTCACGATAACGAACTAAAACAATATTTAGATTGTTTAATTTATAGCTCTAGTTTTTATGTTCGGTCGTTATGAACTCTTGCGTGGTGCCTCAGTAAAAAAAGCTCTTGAGCGCTTGTAGATGACCGGGACTTTTTTAAACCTCAAGTATCAAGTACAATAGGTATAATCTGCATCACACATAATCTGCCATTATCACATTGTAATCTGTCTGAAAAAAAAAATCGCTTTGAAGCGATCAGGCCGCCCATTGCACTTTTCTGTTTTATATTAAAGTCAATGCTATATTTTATTTCTGGTGCAAGTGTGTACGTGCTATAAGGAGTTGTGTATTGTATGGTATAATAGATGGAATACCCTAACCAAGGAATGAAATTATATGGGTACCTACAAAAATCGTTCTTCACTTCTGAAATAAAATGGCGTATGTTGGTCGAGTCATCTCGAGCCTTGACACGTTTAGAATAAAAGTTGGTAATGACTTTAAAAACGAGCTGTGAACGGACCATAATCCCCTTTTACCACTCAGTACTTAATCGGATTCATCGATTAGACCAGACCAGACTTGAGTTATTCACGGTAAACAGCAAAAAACTTCGAAGCAACCAATCAACTTCCAAGAAAAAAAATTGCCCAAATATTTGCAAAACAACATTTTTATCTTGCTCCTGTCTACAACATGGTAATGATCTAATTAATACACGACCCGTGATCACGTTACTGGAAATCCGATTAGATTTTAAGTAGTTTCTCATTTTTATAGCCGATAAATGTCTATCTAACGCTAAAGAGAACATTTCTGGCGGTGAATTAATTTAAATAATTCATTTTGATCTGGGAGAGCCACATTGGATTTGGATAAGAGCTGGTTTTTATAATAATTTGTATAGGTAACTACATATAATATTCAAAGATCTGTAATAAGCTTCTTATTTTTATTTCTGTTTTACTGTAAAACATTGGTCAGGTCCTCTTCAAATTCAAATCCTAATGTATATTTTGTTTGCTTTACAACTATACTACAGGCTTCTTCTTTTGATCCTGTAACAAAATTTAAACAGTAGATTTTATTTTAATACCATTATCTTCTTAGGCCTTTTTGTGTTTATTTTTATTGGTTAAACCTTCCATTTAAATACCTAATACGTCTGACTCTCCACATTATTCTACCTCATAGGTTACCCGGATAGAGATAGATTGTCACTCGCCCGTTATTCACGTACCTACTGCCACAAAGGCTAGTACAGGCTTGTTAAACTTTTCGTGATGGTGAATAAGTCGGCTATAAACATCACCACCGTTACTATTTAAGGCGAAGATGTTAGCTAGAATATGATGAGTCGCTTCACACTCAACGAAGAATGGTGAAGTGTCCATCTGTTGAATAAAACATAGTGTCTCTCTTTGTTGTGTTCAGTTGTGAATTAATTTGCGAGACTAGACAGTTTTTAACGGTGATTTGTTTAAAAATATAAAAAAATTACGAATTCCTACTTATAGATTAAGAATATTTTAGAATATAGAAAAAGATTAATTTAATAAAGAAATTTTATTAATAAAGAAAATTTCAATCAAATAATAGAAAGAAATAAGAAAGTGCTTGAATAGAATGCAGTTTATTTTGAACTCGGCAAATTATATCTTTCGTTTACCTATCAAATAATTTTACATAACATCGCTCTGAAAAATGGATACGTATGTACCAAACTAGACACAAACAGCCAATGACAAATTCATGAATCATAGTGATAAAATCACCAAGAACGTAATTATCAGTTCGAATATTAAATGAAACTTCCATTATGCACATGCCCTAACTCCGCTGAGTAGATGGTCTAAAGAAGATAGATCGCATTAGGTCGATTTATATCAATTCGTCGTGAATATCCACCGAGTCCCCATCCTTTGCCATCCGATCTAAATGCTGTCAATCGGGTGCCCTTATTTGTTTGATGTAGCTTCTAGATTTGAAATAGCTGGTGCACTATGTCTTTTGAAAGATTTTAGAACCATCAACAAAATAGTCGTGCATCAACATCTTTAGGTGCCAAGTTGGGCCGTGAGGAACTAATTTTGAAGATGGCACGTCTAGGAAGTTGTTGGTCTCTCAGGAACTTATCTTAGTCCATCTAAAGCTTTTTATCGCCTATTATCAGAGTAAGCATGTTTGGGACGGCTCGACCAAGTACCTGCTTGCAGTATTTAGACTCATTGACGAGCAGTAAAAAAAAAAAGAAAAAAAAAACCTTGCAAAGACTAAGGTCTAAAGTCTAGAACACCGCCGCAAGGTTCCTTATCTCTCGATCTTTTATAGGATACATTTCAGGACAAGCAGAAGCACACCACAATACCATCCCTACTTGGTGGATATACCGTCCACTTACACTAAGATGTTTTCCTTCATCTTCATTCGTACCGCTGGGGTTTGGAACACGCTCCCTGGTGCTGTTTTTCCGTAAAATTACAACCTGGGTCTTTTCAAGACAAGAGTGAATAGGTATCTACTAGACCTTCGTGTTCCATTGTCGGCCACATCGTCACTTTGAGTCAGGCGAGATTGTGGTCAAACAGAGGTCGATAGACAATAAAAAAAATGATAAAAAAAGGCATAATATAGTTTGAAAAAGGCAAAGATTATTGTCAAGCTGAAACTTTTGTAATTTGGTAAGGGGTTAATCTTCTCACTCGGTTATTAAGATCGGCTAAAATGACCAATGACCATCTACTATTATTTGTTACGGCTAGCGTACCAAACTAATAGAGAGGAGGTCTAATACCCAGCTGTAGGTGCTCACGAGCTGATGATATAGATGATTCTAACTCAAAATCTATGAAAATTTCCCCAAGTGAACCAACTCGAGCTATATCTAAGGTCTAGAGAGAATGGCAATCACGATTTGTTGTAGGTTTGTCCGAAGCTCATTACCTCCAATAAAAGATAGCATCCGTTGTTTAGAGATATCAGCACCCCTTCTCACAGAGTATTTTACTAAATACTCTTGTAGGTACGTCATTAGTAGAATCTCTATAAGAGCCAATTTAGTCATAGCCGTAGTTTATGCCGTGTGGTGGTGGCTTAGAATTTGCACCGCTTCTTCCCGCGGGTGTCAAAGAGGCGATTGACGGATATCCGCCGGGGGGCAGGCAGCAGCGCCTCCTGCAGAACCATTCTACCACTGAACTGCGAGCCCCAACCGGCATGCCCGGTGTGGGTTGTGGGCATTACCCCCATGAGATAAAACCCAATAAGGCAATTATCAGTCATAGGCATTAGATAGGTACTCTTACCAAAATGTATCAAGTCAAATCAAAAACACTTTATTTCCATAAAAACAATAAATGTACATTTAGAAAAGGTCAAATTATAGAAAAGATGAAATTATGGAAAAGGTCAAGTATTATTAATTTTAAGTTATTAATAGGTACCTACCCAATATTATGGGCTCGCAAAGTTTGTTATGAATGGATCCTATGATGTATACAAATACAAATGTGTATTAATAGTAGCTGCATCACAACCCAACAACCTTTGGGTTATTGGGTTAATGTTATTGAATTCAGATACTACGTGAGTAAAGCTTCGGAAAACTTACTACTAAGTAGACACGGTATAAGGACAAAAAGGTACCGCTGCTGGTAGGTTTTGAAATAAACTTTAATCTGAATACCAAGAAAAGTATTTTTGGTTTATTGAAGATTTGATGAAAGTTCATCCATGTGCGATTTTTTTCACCCAAGTGTAGTTTATTCGTATCGTCCAATCTAAGCTACGATTAAGTTACCACCCTTCCAGTACGGAACCCGAAAAAGGCTTTTTTCGCTAAATCCACGTAGGCCGGAGACGACGGAGTGCGAAGTGATGTAAGAACGGGCAGGAGACGGGACGTCCCAGCACTTTGCCAAATGCCACCGGGATCCGGATTTTGCAGGCTGGCTCTTACACCGAATGTTCTGAAAAGATTAATAGATAAATAGATTTTTTTTATTGCACACTTATCAAAATAATTTACAAACAATACAAAAAAAAAAACAAAATGTGTGACTTATCGCTTAAGATCTCTACCAGACAGCCGTGGATGGATAGGATCGTTGGATTGAACGTGGGGATCTGTTTGCATTATTATGTAGCTAATACAAACATACAAATACCAACTAAAATTACAAATATACTTTATAATGATAAATAAATATTATGATACTTTATTCACAAAAGAAATTACGTTCCTACTATTATTATAAATGCGAAAGTTTTTGAAATGTGAAATTTGTGTTACCAAGGATCTCCAAAACTACTGAACAGATCCAGATGAAATTTGGCATACACTTAGAACGTAGCCTTACTTAAACAATAGGCTACTTATTGTACCGAAAATTCGCGTGCGAAGCCGCGGGCAGAAGCCAGTATTTTATAAAGGGAAACAAGGGTGTTATGCCAGTGTCAGTGACAGCAGGACCAATTTATTATTTACCAAAGTTGTTGCCCAGTTGTATTAGGAAACTATTAGAGTGTATGAACGAAGAAGTACCTATGGATTTTTGAATTATCTATAGGACAGGCTATCACATTAGGGAATATGATAAATACGAATGTTTGAGTGGATGGAGATGGGGCTGAATTTTTGCATATTTGTAGTGGCAGAGATAGTTGATGATAAATGCAGCACCATAGTCAAAACGTCGCGTGACCCGAGAGCTAGTGAGTATTTGGCGCAGCGCATCAGCATTGCCATACACAGGGGCAATGCAGCCAGCGTCTTGGAGACGCTTCCGACTGGTATTGATATGGATCAGTTGAGCTACCCGTAGATTGTTTGCAACATTCTGCAGTTAGCTCAATTGTTTCAATTGTAAATACTAGTTGTAATTTAATTCTATAAGTAACTGTAATTTTTTTTAATAAAGTCCGTCAAAATTAAGCAAAATCCATAGCTTTATAGCTGATGTGCTTTCTTGTGTACTGACATAAAAAATAAAATTATATTGAGATGGTGGAAATGTTTTTCGAAAATCGGTGTAAGGGGTGGAATCTTAATACTTCGGGAATTCGGGAAGTCATGAAGCTACAACCCTTGGTAAGTGTCATGTGGCATAAGGTACCCCTTAGGTTCCCTATGTAACTACCTATTTGTCATGTAAATAGCTAGTTACATAGGGAACCTAGGTAAGTAGGCACATAATATGCAAGGTATGCAGCATCAGTGGTTTGTAACTTTTTAAACGTAAATTACCTACTTAAATCTTAGTAACCTAAGCAGGTACCTCCTGATAAACTTTTAAAATTCACAGCAACGTACAACAAATTTCGAGAAAACCGTACACACATTTTATTTCAATCGTTAAAAGAATAAGAACAAACAAATTCCGAACCTATCCAAATAAAGTTTCTAAAAGAGGTTAAAAATGTATCGATTCACGGATAAAAATCCAAAGAATGGAAGATAAACTGATATTGGATAATCGTGTAAATTAGCCAAAAGGACGCCCATCAATTCCCTTAACTCTTTGCTTCTGAGAAGATTTCAAAAGGCTATAAATACCTTTGAGCTAAATATTCGGCTGGCGAAATGCCTGAGAAAACCACAGAGTAGTATTTTTTTACATAAACAGAGATTTTACCAACGAAACTTTTCATCGAATTTAAATTTTATTTTTAATTAGACGAACTCTGTGGCGCCGCGGTCGTAGGTCCGCCTGCGACGCAGGAGGCTACGGGTGCGATTCCCGCCGTGGGACAAATGTTTGTATGATCTGTAAATATTTGTTCCAGGTTTTCTGGGTAAGTTCTATGTATAATAAAAAAATATCTATTTGTAATGTATTGTATTAAGAAGGTATGTTTCAGTCATCTAGTACCCATAACACAAGCTCTGCTTAGCTTGGGGCTAGATGATGCTGTGTGGATTGTCTATAGCCACACAACTGGTGGATCTCTGTAGAACCTTGTCACAATAAGAAAACAAATGCCAAAAACAGTAACAAACGCCACTTTTGGCATTTGTTGCTGTGTCATGGTTCTACAGCGATCCGCCAGTTGTGTGGTCTACCTATAGTATTATTTATTTATTATTATTTTACATTGGGATTGTCCATTATTGATTTATTAAGTTGAACTTTTTCCAGAGTTTAGGATTGGCAAGGGCGATGGTTATAGCAATAATTTTATCAATAGGTTAGTGATTCTTTACGTTAAAGGCCACTGGTGCTTGTTCTTTCTAATTGGTCATCATTCATTTAACTAATTCATGGTCTATTTCAATCCCCAGACATACCATTCAGAAATAAGTTACAACAACGATAAGGAGAGTGACTAGATAATTCCTTTGTCAATCTTTCTCAGACGTTTTAAATACCTACGAATTGAATTCAGCTGATTTTGTTCATACCCAGTCCACTCAAACTGATACCCTACCCCTCTGAGTGCGAGCTTGTGACTACAAGGTGCGCTCGCGCTGATAAGTGAAATTACGTGTACCTTGTCAAATAGAGTTTACTGCTGTTGGTAAACAATTTAAACTGACCGTTTAAAAATGTCGTAACATAGAAGGTTACTTTCATTGTTTAACTTTCGTTTAGTTTTAGTTTTTTTACTGCATTTAGCTTACTTGCCACGAGACTAGCCTACTTATCTTTGTTATTTTATAATGCAATGTTTTACACTAACTTATATACCTACCAAGGTAAACTTAGGTACTTGTAATACTAATGTGCGCATAATAACCGAAGAAATAGAGAAATGAGAAATTAAAATTAAAGCGAAATAGCTTAGCGGTTTTGGTCCAGCAGGCCTAGCCAAATCGCAAACAAATCAAATCTATTTTCATTCTACAATTGCTTTAGCGAAAGGAATTGTAGAAAACGTAATGTTGATAGCCAAGTTGACGCGACTGTATGTATAGCTCATTCTACAACACGGATAGAACATAATACCACAGATATAATAATACTATAATAGACAATACTAAGTTTGTCTATGCATATTAGCATTCTCAAATGTCAAAACGATGTCATAGTTACAGGTTTGTCTTGTTGATCAACGTAGTCATATTTTGTTTGCTTTTGTAATGAACTTGGTTGAGATTAATTAATCCTCTTTTTATTTTGGACAAACTCAACCTCCTTATATTTTCAAAATGAGCAATTGAAAACTGACATTGGCAGAATTGTGTCAAAACAAGATGCAGAGCCAAATACAAAAGAAGAAGAAGAAGGATATTTGTGTTGATCTCATTCATTTGTGAACGTCGTCGTAATAAAAGAAGAAGATCATGGGTAATAAAAGTTTTGAATTGTTTGTGCTACAAAGTGAGTGAAATTAAGTAAAAAAGACATTATTAACCCCTTACCCAACGGAAAATCATGTCGAAAATTAGCACCAAACAATATCACACCCCCCGCGAAAGAGAGAGTGAAAACATCCAGAACACCCTGAGCAAATATCTGCATATCGTACAAACATTTGTCCCGAGGCGGGAATCGAACCCGCAACCTGCGTCGCAGGCGGACCTACGACCGCGGCGCCACAGAGTTCAGATGAAAAGACGGGTTATTCCAGTTTTCCCCCTTGAAATCCCCCTTAAGGGGGAAAAACTGAACGTAATTTGTGTAGTTATAATATATTACGAACCAAATTTGAGGAAACAAATTAGAACTAGTAGGTATTTGAGTATATAAACAAGTGTCTAGAGAATAGAATGACGGGTTGTTGCACATTTGCCACAAAGTAAATTCGTCACATTTTTGCACACTCCATACATTGGAAGTAAATTCATCACAAGCGTTAAAAAATTTTATGTATTTATACAACACTATTTGTGCCTGACCTGGCACATATTGTATTGTCATTTCATTTCATCGCCAACTATAATCTACAGTCCAAAACACAGCAATACTGCAAATGGGCAAATCCATTATAGAAAAGATCAACTGCGTGTAGGTACTTATATCTACAACTTAAATCAAGCCTACTGGTACTACGTTAGTTTTAATTAAGTTGGTAATTTATATCTTCGCAGGTAATCTCTTCACAACCTTTGAATTTGTCTATTCCGTTCAAAACGCTAATTTAAATGTTAAATGCCTCAATATTACCCAATTCTAGTTAATGCTCGCCGCGGTCGTCTATCTTAGACTCTAATCTGTGTCACATTCAGACATACAACACGATTCCTATTAGCGAGGCTCATTTACAAGCATTTCGTATTTGAAATTCTACAAACTTCACAAATAAGACGACTTTGACGAAAGCTTGAATGCTTTTGAACGAATATATGACTGAATTTTCACGCAAGAAGATATTGGCAGAAGTCTAAGGGAATTCTAATTTTGTTAGTCTAAATTTGTCTGACCCGCAGAACTATTTGTGCGTCGTTGGCAATCAAAGTATTAAGCTTTGTTGTATAAAGCAATGCAACTTTAGTGAGCGGTCAATTTTATCGCGCGCCATTTATCGAAGAAAAGCTCTCAATAAATATCAAATTGTATATTTTGAGCATACGCTTGTTTGGTATGAAGCAATCACTCGATATTTTGACAGTTCTTGCTATATATATCGAGTAGAATATACTATTAAAATTGCCCTCCAGCTTCTGCGGCACGAGCCGCAAGGGCAGTCGCAATGAGCAGGTCTCGCAAACTATTTGAGCGTCGTTAGCAATTAAAGTGTTTAGCTGTGTTGTAGAATGCAACTGTAGTGAATGGTCAATTGATCGTTTGTACATAGGTATAGGAGGCAATGCACGATTTGTATGTATAGAGACAATACACAACGATAAAATAATACTCGTTAAAAGTCAGTCAGCTAACTTTGTACGAACCTAGGTTGGGAAAGGAATGGAACATATTTGAATGCAATAGAGCCTTACATCATCAGCGAAGTCGGTCACTTTATACAGTATGCAAATCCTATCCTTAAATTAAAGGCAAAGTAAAGTATTACGACTGAAGCCCTCAGTTATATAGGTATATTCTGATTTGTGAAGAACTTAACTCAAATTAGTGGTAAACATCTTTAATCGGGATTTTAAATTTGTTCCAAGATTGGGACAAAATATGAATGCCCTATATTTATATTTGAACGTTTATTATTTGTATGATATAGCAACGTTTGTTTACCTACGTTTTGAAACTCACCCTTCCAAAAATAGTCCCATTCGTATTCTACGAGTAGATACTACGGAACCCCTAAAAAATGCAAAATACAATAAAATGAAGAAAAATGACGATAAATAACAACGGATCGAAAACAAACTGTGGTTTTTAGTTCCCCTACAACAGTTACCCCTAACCGACATCTATTTTTACTTTCTTTTCACGGATCTTGTTTTACATTTGTGTCACGTATACAGGAGCATCTGTCGTGGAGAGTTTAGAAGCGATATTGTTGCTGTCACCGAAGAATGCACTCAACTCTGCGGTTATGACACAGTTAACACAAAACAGTAGTCTAATTTATACGTGGCCTTCCTAAATATGTCCTCCTAGCCGATTTTTTTTTTTTGCATAGACAAGCAAAATGTAAAAGACGGAGAGTGACCAAAAAGAAGGACATTTTGGTAGCATAAATGTTTAGTTAACAAACCTACTGATCAAACGAATGTTTATTCCCAACAAAAAATGTAAAAACACAAGGACGCATAAAATTGTCGACAATACATGCACCTCTTAGAATATGTTTAGCAGTATCAGGAACTAGACCTACTGCATATTTTATTCTATGCGATCTAGAACAAAGAATCGAAGCAGACAGTTGGGACACTTCTAGACACTCGTGCATTTTTCCTCCCCGGTATAATTGAAGCCAAAGGTTTTAACGTTTAGTATTACTTTTCAGGACCGCACTTATTCTCAGTTTAAAACTTAAAAGAATGGAGCTGCTGAATGTTAAAATGAAAAAGTTTATTGTTTGGTATATCCGTGCTTTCTATTAAAATAACTGTGGAAGTTAGGTTTTCACAGATTGTTTTGGCTGTCACAAATGTCAAGGATAGCCTATGAAAACCAAACGTATGTCAGTTGCTTTTTGATAAACGACACCAGTCATTTGTATAGAGGAACCTGTAATAAATAGTACAAATTCCTCTAATCCCGCTTATTGTAGTAAAAATTCTCATAAACTTCTCATATTTCTCCCGGAAAAATAAAGTAAACTCCAAAACCGGGGTGGTCTAGCCAACATGTTGAAAAACATACAAGAAATTCGCAACAATGAATTCGCCATTCAACATCTAACTCAACGATCCAACAAAGTAACGCCTTCAAATTGAAAATTACTCTTAGAAACGTAACAATGTGCAACCACTTGCCCCAAAAACCACAAACAAAGTTCCTATTACCGACCATTAAACCCTAAAAACGTTAATTGTTATCAAGGCCCACCCAAGTAGATGCTTTTTCGTTGATTTAGGAACGCGAGTTTTATGTAACACATCGTAAATTGCTATAGTTTCCTTCGCGTGCCCTAAGAGTAGGGCTAAACTTTTCCCAGAAGTAAACCACAGATCGTGGTAAACAGCTGGTTCGGTCTATTAGGTACTTCTTGATTTCTTGTTTGAAATTTTATGAATAATAAATATAAGAATTAAGGAATCTTTATTTGTAGCATTTCAATTTAGACTTATTAAACTATACAAACACCATGCATGAGACTATGTTAAATTGAAGATAGACTTAAATGCTACAAAATGGCGTCCGACTCAGCATTTGTTGAGACAACTAGCTGGTGGGCACAGTTATCCCAACGCTGATCTTCCGTTGAAACCAAATGACGCGTCACGTACACTAACACAAAATTATTTAATATGGGTAGTAAGGCAATGAATCCAGTAGAGTTCAGTTTTGTCAAAATTCAGTTCTATTAAGTGACCCTTAGAAACCACAAGTATCGGTCAGGTCTCCAAAAGTTCAGATGGATTAAGATGTGTATTATAAATTGCTCTGCCTAGTTGGTCTAGCGGTCAGTTTGTTCAACCGCTGATTATGAGGTCCTGGATTCATATCCCGGGTTGGGCCAATAGCTGTTGTTGTTTGGGTTATCTTATCTAGCAAGAAAAATTCACAGTAGCAGCTCGGAGTCAGGAAGTTGGCGGTGTTACACCCCCGTGCCTCGGAAAGCACGTTAAGTCATTGTTCCTGCGCTTGACCTCTCCCTGGTCGTGTCGGTCTGCCGTCCCATCGGATTGTGAGAGTGAGGGAATAGAGAGGGCACCTGTGTTTGCGCACACACTTGTGCATACATATGTCCTGCGCATCTGGCTAGTCTCCGATGAGATTGGCCGCCGTGGTCGAAATTCGGCTAGGAGGACATCTCATGGACATGCTGAGTGATTGCTGAGACAGCGATCACTGATTTTTTCTGACAAAATGCCTCACTCAGCCTGAAATCTAGGCTCTCCTGAGATTGAGCAGTCAATCAGCATTGATTGATTCCGGGCTTTGAACAGTTAATACTAGGTCAACCTGATGCTAATTTACAACCCTGGCAGAACAGACTTGAATGATGTATTTGACAGTCAATCTAAGATTCATTTAGACATACTACAGGAGTTTGATGGACCAAATGGTTGTTTTGAAGCTTGTTGACGCCAATTGAATTAGCTAATAGGTTCGCTCGAGACAAACACCATAGTTTACGGTAACATTATATCACCTAATCTGTTCAGTCACGTAAACTCAAAAGCAGCAGGGCTGACCACTTTTGTCTATTTAGGCAAGCAATAAATAGACTTAATTAAACGCTGTACATTTTCATACAGCATCTATTCTAGTCAATCATCTAGTCTCAAAGTAAGCAGAACTTGTGCTAAGGATTATACCAAAATAAGATTTTGTTGTGAATAAGAATTACATGTGGACCAACCTAGCTGCACTCAACGTTCTACAACACAGCGCATAGCGTACAGCTCAAAGACATTTTTTGTTAAAACGAAAGTATTAACAACGAGGGACCGACATGAATTTTTTCCCCGAACAGTAGGAATTTAAATTCCTCCGCCTACTTACGATCGCGTGTGGTCTAATTGTGAATACGGCACAATGTAGTTTTAGTCTGTGAAATAAACGAGTAAGTTAGTGTGCCAGGCTAGTACTAACGATGTAGCTGAAACGTCAAATTCATAACCATGGAAACATTTAAGATGACATACAGCGAATAACGTGAAAAATAATTCTTTTTAACAAAGCGTTACTAAAAACGTTTAAAAGTCATTGCTATCCCATGGGAATCGATTTATGAGAAAAAGCCTTTGTTTTATTCCAAGCTAAGAACTTACTGTATGCAAAATTGCAGCAGATATTATGTTCAGTACTTTCGGCGTGAAGAGGTAACAAACATCCAAGCATCCATCCAAACTTTCGCATTTAATAATTAGTGTGTTGATGTGATTAGCGAAGTCATTTTCAAACTCGGTCCAAATTTTGAAAAACACGATCCTAGTAGTTTATCTTGTAATCCCTGATCCACGATAATATCTAAAGACCTAAAGTTATAAATTTCCATCAATTGTAAAATAAGAAAATACGTCCAGCGGAACGTACCGGGTCTAGCGTAGCGGGCCCCGTTCGGGGCGGCTGCCAGCGCGGCGGGGGGGCGGCAGCTGCTTGGGCGGCTGCTGATGCTGCCGTCATGGTGGGCGGGCCAGCTGTTGAGGTCGGTAGCTCGTATGCCAGCAGTGGAGGCTGAGGTGCTGGAGAGATCCAATTGCTGAACACGGGTATCTGCGGCAGCAGGTGTTGTAGCTGTAGAATTTGTACCACCATCCAGTGAGGTCCACATAGACTTCAGACCGAATTTCCATTTCATCTGCAATATAATAATAAATACATAATAAATAATGCTGGACAATTCACACAGCATTATCTAGCCCCAAGCTAAGCAGAGCTTGTGTTATGGGTACTAGATAACTGATATACTTAATACAATACACTACATAGATAGATATTTTTTTTTATGATACATAGAAAACACCCAGACCAACGGAACAAATTTCTGCAGATCGTACACAAATTTGTTCCGAGGCGGGAATATGGACATAAAGTTACTGTAGTAGGTATACTACCCAACCCATACTATGCGAGCACAAAAGGGAGAATTTCTGTTTATGGCCACAAAATTGTGGAAAACTTATCAGGTGTTAGTAGAATGTAAGTAATTTTTTAAACGAACAGCATTTCTTTTTGATAGCACAGACTTTTTCGTCCATAATTTAAGATTACCTGTGTAGATTTGGTACATTTTTTGAGAAAGTCTTTACATCGTACATAATCATCATCATCAGTCTATGTTAGTCCACTGCTGGACATAGGCCTCCCTTAATGGGCGCCATAGCGCCCTGTCTATATGGATTTATTTAATATTAAATTACTTACATATCTTGTAGATAATTACAATAAAATAATAGAAATAAATTAGAACAAGTATACAATTGAAACAATTGAGCTAACTCCAGACTGTTGCAAATAGGTACAGGTAGCTCAACTGATACATACCAGTAGGAAGTTTCCCCAAGACGCTGGCTGCATTGCCCCGCTGTACGGCAATGCTGATGCGCTGTGCCAGATACTGACCAGAGATTCAATTAAAGTAGCAAATGACAATGGGGAAAGCAACAATGGGGATCATTTGGCAGCCTTGATGGTACTAAATCTTATAAAACTTGAATAGGGGAAACTTTTTGGGTTAAATATTCCTCCTTTCAAGTTTCAAAAGATTTGGACAGCGCTAAGGCTGCCAAAATGTTCCTCAGTGTTGCGTTCCCCATTGCCATTTGCTACTGTAATCGGTGGGCAGGTCTCGGGTCACGCGTCGCTTCGACCAGACGCTCAGATAATTTTTTTAAAACCCGAAGAGCCTCGGTAGGTACCCCACGGACCTAGAGTCACGACTCCAAATCGACTTCTATCTTGTTATATATAAACGAAGGTAACAATCTTTACAAACGTTGTGTACATTCGTAATTATCACGAAGGAAAAATCCACAAGAGATGAGCACAGCACGGTTCCTAAACACTTTGTTGAAATGTAGGAAAAAGTTCTATAAAGTGTAGGTGTAGGGACTGAATTTACCGTCATGTTCTGATGGCAGAGGTTATACAATCACCGGTGAACTGCTTCCTTCCGCACAATTTCTGTGACGTCTGTTTTCATGTTTATTTCGCGTTTTAAATCGTTCCTTTTCATTTTCCGACGTATGTAGTCACTCTCACTGTCCCTACCACTGTGACAAGTTTTGGCTTTGATATAAATGATTTTGATTTAAAATAAGTGAAATTTGTTATTTTGAAGTTTTTACGCATAAACGTGACGATTGGCGAGGTACAATAGACACGAACGACAAAACAATTCAAACAGTCTGAAGGAGGAGAGTGGAGGTTACCCACAGATAAACATTTAAAAATAACAATTACCTACCGAAGACATTCTGCTTTCAAAAGTTTCAACTTTAGTGGTAGTAAGGCAATACCTAACATCTACAGGTACCTACAGGCAAAGAGTCTGAAACCGTCTTCACGATTGAAATTAGGATATTTCTTAATTTCAATCGCTTATCCTTGTGGAACATATTATGTTTTATTATTTCTATAATATATGTATTATTATAATAAAAACGAATGAACAAAGTAGATACCTACAATAATATTAGTGTGATAATGGGTGACAGTGTGATTGTTCCGAAAAGTGAAACAAACAATAGGTAGGTACTTACATATTATTTCAATATTCTTATTATTATAGGTACCTATATTGTAAAACAGTATTGATTGGACCAGTTTCCTTAAGGTTGATCGATTCTTATTGGCGAGAGATTATATTTTTTTGTTGTTTTGAATTTTTTCAGTGTTCTAAAAGGAATACTGGCTGAAAGTAATTTGCCGCAAATTTAGTATTTACTTATAAAAATCTAACTTCGGTTTACTGGTATTTTTGGAGTAGGTTTTTGGACAGTAGAATTGAAGTTCTCTTTATGTTTTATATCATGGGTAAGTAGAAAATGGTTGACGATTTGCTGCAAACTATATTTCCGTTAGGTACCTACTATTATTCCTTGTAGAACGCAGATAAAACTAAAAATCACAAAAAAAAATTACCTCTTTCCAACACGAAACGATCAACCTTAAAACCACTTGTCACATGCTGTGATATTCGATTCACGCCTAGTTCATAACAGAATGGTGCGATTTTATTACCAGAAAATTTATAGATCACGCAAATGTTTTAGTTTTACGAGTACGGTTTCATTAGTTCTTTGTCGGGTCCAACAATTTATGATTTTCCCAAGCGAATTTGATATCAAGTTCATTTGATGGCGAACGCATTGATAAACTTTCTATTTAAAGTTTTTTGAACGATAATTTGTTACAAAGTTTATGAAGACAGACTCTTAAGAGACTGGTATCCTCAGGAGTACGCCCCGCACAATCATCACACTTAATTTATAGAATATTTGTGTTTTATACATTTTCTCACTCTATTTATTTATTTATTCAAACTTGCATTACAGAATTACATAGATTCTAAAACGTCAAATATTATTATAAGATTTAATGTGGTTACCTAAAATTAAATGAATTATCATTACATAAAACATTATATAGTAGTTAAAATTAAATAATGCGTACTTGTAAAACAAATACTTCTATGCCAGACGTACAGATATTGTAGGTAAATTAATTACTAGCTGCATTCTTACCACCCGTTGTCCTATTCCCGTAGGAATGAAGCATTTTCCCGCAGTAAAAAGTAGCCTATGTTCATCAGGAATACTGTGGGCTTCTAATGGTAAAAGAATTTTTCAAATCGATCCAGTAGTTTCGGAGCCTATTCAATACAAACAAACCAACAAACAATCAAATCTTTCCTCTTTATAATATTAGTATAGATTAGTATTCTTTATATACAATGGTAATAAAATTGCGTGTGCACAGAGTGGAGCTGTGACCTGTCATACAGGTTCTTGGGAACCTAAAACAGGCACCAGTCTCTCACAATGTTAGCTATAATATTTGTATTTTATACTACTTGCACTTATGTATTCTAGCAACTCCGCTTCTATTGTGAGAGAAAATTTAATAAGTATATTTGATTTCATGAGTTTTGTGATGATGACCGACGGTCAGTATCTTTACTACTAACATTGTATTGATAAAGTATTTAATTTCAATCAAGTGGGTAATAAGTACTTCGGCTTGCGATGCAGACGATTTTATTTTATTCTAAACTTTAAAAAACTTTGATATAAACATAGGTTGGATACAAAACTCTGCGCCTGACATTGTTTTAAATTCTTTGTCCAATGCCTCGGGCTACAAGGTGTTCAATGAAATCTCAATGCTTAAAATATCGAGAACAATGAGCCATAAATACGCATTCATATCAACGCATAATGCTATCCTATAATAAATGGGGGTTTCTTTTCAATAATATACGAGTCCGTAGATTTTATTTGCATAATTTCCGCTGGCAAAATATAACATCTTATTAATGTAATAAACACGGTTGAGGTGTTTTGTTGAAAACAAAAGTTCTATGGTTTCAATTACCTTCGTCATCATCATTGATAACACGGACTTTGGTTTAAAAACCATTTTTAATATAGAACTTCGGATACCAAGTTACGATTGCCAATGGTGCCTTACTTCTTCGTACAAATTTTTACTATAGAAAGAAGTTCTTCACAAGTTAGTTTCTACTTAAATTGAGAGAGTTAAATCAGAAACTATTGAAAAACGCTGGATTATTGACGACCTCCGTGGCGCAGCGGGCGAAAGTCCGCCTGCGACGCAGGAGGTTGCGGGTTCGATTCCCGCCTCGGAACAAATTTGTGTACGATCTGCAGAAATTTGTTCCGTTGGTCTGGGTGTTTTCTATGTATGATAAAAAATATCTATCTATGTAGTGTATTGTATTAAGTATAACAGTTATCTAGTACCCATAACACAAGCTCTGCTTAGCTTGGGGCTAGATAATGCTGTGTGAATTGTCCAGCATTATTATTATTATTATTGATGAGAAATAGGTAATCATGAGTAAAATTACAATCAAATAATAGAAATAAATTAGAACTAGTATTTACAATTGAAACAATTGAGCTAGCTGCAGACTGTTGCAAACAATCTACAAGTAGCTCAACTGATCCAAATCAATACCAATCGGAAGCGTTCCCAAGACACTGGCTGCATTGCATTGGAGTATAAATGAATATGCAATGAAAGAAACAAATAGGAAACTGAAAATAACAATAGACAACGAGCACTAACATGACTTCTTTTGTCTACCCGTCACGGACTTCTTCAATTATTAACATTAGGTGCCTAGCATAAGGCACTAGTTACATGAATAATAAAACTAAAGTACACACCGTGAAAATGGCTAAGAAACTGCACTTTCTTGTCACAATGGCGTTATAAAAGCAACACTGTATCTTTATGCGTTGACAATGTGCATTGTGCCTTAGTAGCTGGTCTTCGCGAGAATTTTAATATTCTCTGGTCCCTGAGATAGAAGCATAGAATGTCTAACAGTAGTACAAAATTTAAGTTTCACTCCTACATAGCAAATACAAAATACAAATACCAAATATACATTTCTTTAACTTTATGTACAGTAATATAACAGTTTTTGAGAAAATACATGTATAAAAGAAAAACCTGTGTTAGGGAATCTCGCTCATCCAAGACAAATATAATATGAGTAGTAGATTAAGTTAAGTAGGTAGGTAATTAGTTTAAAGGATTACTAAGTCTAACTTTATCCTACGCTAGTGCATCTTCACTAGCGGGATTGATCTAACTGTGGGTGCTGTACCTACATCTCTTCAAAAGTTATTTTGTTGTAATTTTTCAAATTCAAATTGTACTATGACTATAACAAATTTATTGTATTTATAGCTGCCACTATTTGCAAAACACGCCACTGTCTATACTTGTTCTTCCACTTCCGGTCCATCCAAAGGTTGCCTGGAAGAGATCGCTCATAGCGATAAGGCCGCCCATTGTGCAACGTTATTTGTATTTGTCTTTTCCTGTCCTGTGTTTCTGTTTTATTTGTTGTTCAATAAAGAGTATTGTATTGTATTGTATTGTATAACTAGTCAAGTCAATATAAAATCAACCCGACCGCGGTAAAGTCTGATGATGCTGTCATCCTGGCCGTTTTTCGACCACGGCGGCGGCCAGTCTCAACGAAGACTAGCCATGTGCACAGAACAAATCATAGTGCACAAGTGTGTGCGTAAACACAGATGCACTCTCTATTCCCTTAGTCTGGTTAGTAAAGCTTATTTTACATTAGAATGTTTAGAAGTGGTGTACTCCTGATAGACGCTTCATCTTCGTAGCGAGACAGTTTGCACTACACGAAATTCTTTAAAAATTCATGCCTGGTATTCACCCGGTAGCTTGCCGGAATGGGAGTAGCGCAATGGTTTTTGTTCGCTTTATTCCATTCACCCTTTGGAACTTGGGTGCAAGGTGAACTATATATTGCGGTTGCGAAGGAATAGAATTTGTGGTTATATCGTTCTTTTAGGTATAGTTGGAGAATAATAAGTGCTATTAAGGTCTTGTGATTTAAGGTCTTGTAGGATGCGATTACCTAATAATGGTCATTTTTAGAAAACCTGATTTTTGAAAATGTAAAGCATTGTTATTTTAAATTCTCTTGAATAGCGTAACACATCGCAAATTAAATTTGCTGTTGTCAAAACAATTGGTATCCATATCAAATTGCCTACAGTTTTCACCAAAAACGAGAAAAGACAAAAGCAATTACCTTATTCAATTTAAAGGAACAGTTTAAACGAAACTCGCTTTCGTGACATTCTCACGCTATTTCATTTTAATATACAAATTAAATGCACAAGGAAAATTAACTCTTCTTCGTGAAATGACGTGCAACTGACGTGCCCGGCTGTTGCAGGTTCGGAGGTCAATGCACCCGCGGAAATAGGTATCTTGTATTTAAGCGTGTTTTCAAGCAAGAAGTAGATTAATCTTAGAATTCTCCTCTAAGTGTGGGTAAGCACTATCAAAACCAAAACCTAAGAGATAGATAATTTGGTAGATATAAATAAAGCAACTTTGTATGCAGAAACCTAAAAATCGTCGGGGACATTTGAACGAAGACTGGCCTGTATTTGCAATAAACTAGCAACATTGGGTATGTCATGTCAAGAGGCTGATAATGAGAAAGAACTTGAACTAAGACAATCTGTGATTTAAAATATTCGAACGATATCTTAGATAATTGAGTAGGTTCTTCCACAAGTGGACAAATAATACAAGTGAAGGGGAAATCAATAACACTTAATTTCTTACTTGATAATTTTGTGATATAAATTTGAATTGTGCTGATTTTATAAGCCTAAAGAAATAATGTTATTAAAATCTGAAATCTGAGCTGAAAACAGAATAACAATATCTTCACTAATAAACAGTTCAAAATAGGTACTGAAACTAACGCTTATAAAGGTTTCAAACAAAATCCGGGGTCTCAATGAAACCCTAAAAACATAAACTATATTAGCAATATGAAACCCACCCCCGGTTATTGAATAAAGTTGTCGAATAACGATAGAGACAGCCATGAGAAATACACATTATATTTAGATTCTTGTCCTGTTTTCATTAAACACACACCCTTTACTTTAATGCCGGCAAACAAGAAAATATGTAGAGTCGAACAAAACGTTTGGCATATTATTTATTTACAGCCGCTGCTGCCCCACTAAGTAAACAGCTCAATTGCTAGCCATTTAAATTAAAATAAAGTTTTTTTTAATATCTTGATAAGCAAAGACAAAAAGTTTCTGAGAACAGAGGTGTTTCAAATGCTAAACCAAGAAACTGAAAGCTAGTTGACTAGCAAAAGTGAAGAACAAGAAGACATGGAATAATTGGAGAAATCTCTAGGCCAAAATTTACAACAATGTCCGTCTTAAGTCTCATATGGAATGGCTTCAAATCTCATCCTCAAATCCAGGAGACAGATTAGTAAGTCAAATCGCAATTAGTAGGGAAATTAATTTTAGGCAAGGTCAAATACCTAAACCAAGTGGAAGACAAGAAATTCTTGGTCATCTAAACATCTGTTTAGCGTCTCTGGTTTGTCTATAATAGCCTCAAACTAAGCGGAACTGGTATTTTGGGTAGGAAGCAGACAACTGTTATGCTTAATACATAAAACCACTTCAAATTTCAAATGCACCTCTCCTGAAAATGATTGCAAAATAAATTTGGACTGCACAGTATCTACTCCAGCTTTTTCCTATTCCACCCATACAACATGGCAGTTTAATAAAAGGGCGGGCGCCCGTATACCCGACAGCCCACTGATAAGATCATAGACGTAAACACGAATAAAACGTACCAATTGCCGATACCCTTTCATTGCAACCAATATTGGAAGGAAACTGTCCAGCATGTTAGTAAACGGTTTATCGGGGCTCAGCTAATCATTTCTTGGAGTCGTAAAATGGTAATGTTGTACTTGGAACATGCTTTTAGTTTTAGGGTTTTAGGGTTTATGTTATTTAGACTTTGCATTTTCTCCATACTTATCAGTTATAGACCTTTCAATGATATCATTTTCTTATTGTAATATTATTTTAATCTTTTATATAGTAATATCAAATTCGTCTTTGCTGGAGCTCATTTTTAGTGAACAAAATTAGAAAAGTGATTTATTTCAAAGAGCTGCCACTATTAGTAAGCGCCGAGTCAATTCATAATCTACTTTGTGAACATACCGGACAAAAATTTCGTGTAAACTAACTTACTGGACAAAGTTCATCCCCCACCAATTCTCCAATTTGAACCAAACCACTGTAATGGAAACGAACAAGTTTAATTGAATTCGGTCCGGAAGGGTGACAAGAATTCAAATTAAATGCAATTACGTTTTAGTGGTTGGACAATATTTGCAGAGTGCCCTAAGCCTTTAAATTTGATGAGTTCGAAGATAAAAGACACCTATCTATTACAAGGGACGAAGTTCCCCAGATATTATACAAAGATACCTGCAGTTATTTGTCTATAAAGAAGCGACTATATGAGACAAACTAAGAACCTTGCAATTTGTCTCCTTAGACCAAGAGCGATTTAACAACTGGACTAAGACTAAAACTTGTATTTGGTTAAATTAAAACACATTTTGCTTCTAAGCTTTTGTGATCAGTATTTGTCGTTGAACTAAATTGAATTTCAAATGGGGTAATAGACATTACAAAGTTAAAACAAAAATTCTTGCATAACGTTATCACTCAATATTGATACCGCCGCCACTCAGATACCGATTTATTAATTACCGATATATAAATTTATGTCTTTAGGCTTTAGGCTAGGACCAAATCTTAACTTTACAACTTTATGTTTATGTAAGTTTAATAAATTATTTGTAGGTTATAATATGTAGGTGTTATAGAATGTAGTGTAAGTATTATTTTCTTTTTTTTCGGGTGCCACCGTCTAATTTGTTCTTAGATGTCTAGTCCATCCCAAGGTTGCCTGGAAGAGATCGCTCATAACGATAAGGCCGCCTTTAAACTTTGTCTAGTCGTAGCATTTATTTCTGTATTGTTATTTGTCTTTGTGTGGTACAATAAAGTATTATCTATCTATCAAAATTAAGACATTAAGATCCACACTTTCTTGAGAGGCACTTAGCTTTTGAC
The DNA here is from genome assembly GCA_949316285.1 of Eupithecia subumbrata. Lineage (NCBI taxonomy): Eukaryota > Metazoa > Arthropoda > Insecta > Lepidoptera > Geometridae > Eupithecia > Eupithecia subumbrata. The sequence goes on along the minus strand of OX438640.1, from coordinate 13,288,002 downwards.
TTTGATCATTTCAAAACCGTCAACCTTCACCTAACAAAGATTCGCGACATTTTTTTTTTATTCTAATGACCGGAATCTTATCAATTTCACGTCCAGAAGTAACGTCCACGTCTAACGCTATAAATTGATTGTAGACCCAGCATGGAGTCCGCTCCAACATCGTTTATAAGCGTTTATAAATGAGTCTGATAATAAGAACGTAATACACGTCGACGTAAAGTCTCTATAATGTTGCATGTTGAGTTTTATTTTAATGAGCTATGACGGCATTTGCATTTTAAAAAGAAAATATGCAAAGCAGTTAACATTGTATGTTTTTATAGGGATGGATGCAGTGCACACTTTGGTATTTTGTCCTTGTGATTTTATTTTGTGTCGGTACCTTGGATTTAGATGTGCGATGTATGCCAGTTGTCTAACGCATGGTATTTTAAAAATCATTGTTAATTATCATCAGTGTTCCTTACGAACATTTACAATATATGTTTTTTTTTTCAGAGACACTGAAGGAGACTGGGCTGGCTACATCTGGAGCTGGATCGACCTCTGGACCAAAATCGTAACTGATTGAATGCCCGATAGACGCCAGAGTTGACTGGACGAGTTTTTCTAGACCGACCCATAAAATTAAGGTAGGTACAGAAATCTCTTGGAAAAGGGATCCTTTGCAATGTAGTAGGCTAATTACCTGCCAATACAAAAATAATACCTTTTAATTGTCCACTACAGGGCAATCAACATTTTTCATTAGGTATCTATCTACTTACATGTCGGCGCGAAGACTTTAATTCAATATGTAAAATGTAAAAAAATGTAAAAATCAGGTTTCGAGAGCTGTTAATTTGATTGTTATTGTTAAACCACTAAAATTAATCTCAGAATTGCTATTTTTTTTTGCTTTGTTTTTCCTCCAATGGATCCTCACCAAGACGAGGATTGTGACGTCAGTTGCGCTGACGTTAGTCTTTTTAAAAAGCGTACGAAGGGTCTTTCTTCGTCATACATAATTGTTACGAAAAATGATTTAATTTATTATGGATACTCTCACCCTATCTAAAGATCTTCTGGCGACTCCCTGGCACCTACAAATATTTATAGAAACTCACAGCACCTAACCCGTAAACAATAATGAATAAAACTCTTACACGTAAACTGACAGATCAAATGCTACAAAAGTGTTCAAAGTTCAAATTCCATGGCGTCGCATTGTTTGCCCTTCTCGGACCATCGCAATCGCGTACATGTCAGACCTGTCAAACGTCGATTATACGTCACTCGTGACGTTTGACTTGTGTACGGACGTCGCGAGGGATGTGTCGGAGTTAGTTGTTGTTGGTAATTTGATAAAGTTAAGTACCTATCTAATACACGTTTACGTTAAGTTTGAACAGCATGTCAGTTTCAGTATGTATTATTCTAATATTACGTATGAAAACCAAATCAAATCAAATCAAATCAAATCAAATTTATTTATTGCATGAAATACATGTTATAAAAGTTGTAATTATAATGTAATAGCAGGTCACAATGTATTCTGCCCTATTGGGCGTGCAATGTCTTAAAATTTAAAATATAAAATAAATGCTTATACAATTCTAAAGAAAATATGTATTATTTTATTTCTAATAGCAAACTAAGCCGCAGGTAGAAGATTGCGGCTTCGCACGCTTTTTACTACATAAAAAATTACATATAATGTTATGTCTCTAAACTCTGTCATTTATATTTTTTTATCTTGGACCGTCATCACGAGTTAATTCTTTTCTGTAAGTAAATTGTCCTATATCCTGCCAATATAATTGTATCGACACAATTACGATAAATTCAGTTAGTATCTCAGATATCTTTCCAGCCAACTAGCAAAATGAGTCATCAAACTCAGCCATTGTTATTTCCAACACCGTTACAACATCTTATTAGAAATCGATTCCAAATTCCCTGCGCCCACGCTCATTACTCGCAATTTAATAAACTCATCAAGTACATAGGTATCACCCATCGTTACAGCGCTCATTTACATATGAATGAAGATCGCCTTAAGCAAATAAAGAATCACCTTGCCTTATCCGCAACTGTAGGTTGCCAATCTTTACTCCGGAACACGCACAAAGAAAACACCGCCTGTAACTTCATTCAAAACTTCACTTTATGCCAAACAAGTAGGGCTGAGTTTCACGTAATAACAGCAACTGCAGTCCAAGAAGTGTGATGTTTATTTTGCGAAATCCAATTTTCTACTGACATCTCATCTGTCAAAAGCTAACGTGGGTATTACAAAAAGTGTCCATGAGGCGACAGCTATGTTAGTTGGGGAGGTCTATGAAATGAATTGAAACTCTTATGTGAGTAGTGCACGTTGAACCTCTTATTTTTTTTTTGTTGCATTCCTATGTTTGGTTAGGTATACAAAACATCAATTACCCAGCTCATTGTTGTTCTGACTCGAACAACAACAGTCAATCCAAATTACTCCCACTCACATTTGAATGCTTCGTCCCGTACCCTTCTCAGTACACTCCCCCTATTCACCTGGGAGTAAACTGTCCCGCTATTAATAATGCTTGCAATCTCATCGGTCATGCGGTGTCACCTTAGTCAGACCCTCAGTGCAGTGCAATCATGATATCTCGAATCGCCTTGACAATACCCTCTCTTAACTGCCTCTAGAAAGCTCTTTAATAGGTTTTGATTTTGATCAGGGATTTGGGAATCATTCATGACTCATTCATCCAGTTGTTGCGATGATTCTAGCCATAAAAGTTGTGAACTTCTTCAAGTCTTCATTGACAATAAATTAATCAATATCAATTTCCTGAATTTGGTAGGTACTGATTTCTATTTGCTATTTTTACCTTTACCATAAGTAGGCACCTACTAACCATTGTTTCAGTAGAATCCTTCAAGTAGCATCCACAGCTGAGCTTTAAAGTTAAAACGGCGCTGTAGTCGTGTCCAGCGCCCGTTACAAAGTTATCGGTCAATTGCAGGGGTTCATCAAAATCCTGTTGATAGGTTTGTTCAATAACTTTCAAATGTCACGGCCTTGCACTTGTCTCAAGAAACTTCTTCAACTCAAAAACTTTAGTTTCATGGTAGATTATATTGACTTTTCCACTTGGTGGTCCGGGTCCGTTGGTCTTTTCGTTTTATCCCAAGAAGGTGTTGCGACAACAATAACTGCGCTCATCCGTCATCCAGTGTCACGTTGCTTCGTCTGAACGCGACCGCAAAGGCGTAACCTGCGATCCTCCGATAATCTTCAATCTCGCCTTGACATTAACATTATCATTGACCGACCAGAAGCTACACTGATACACCCACACTAAACGTGAGCGCTAAAAATCCCTCTAGGCAGTTCTTCTAAAGGCCAATCACCTTTTTGCAGGCAATATTTCAACGGCTGTTTTATACCCTCATCCATGACGAAATAAAATCAACAATCTTCTACCTATTTAACAATTTAAAAGTAAAGTAGGATAAAGCAATCCCTCCTCAAATAGCAGAGGGAAAACGTGAGTCTCCTCTTAAGATAAAGACGTTATTATCATTATAGTAGGTTCTCGCTTCAAACCACTCGGTTTATGAGGCGCGTTCCGGCTCATAAACGCTGCAAATATACACAAGAAAAATACCCACAGAACGACGAGGAACTTAAACGAGTAATTACAGTGCTTATCCAATTTGGCAGGGCAGAAAAACGCGACCCCCCTTGTACAGGAAATTTGTTTTAAATTTCGACAACAATGGGGAGATCGCGGCTTGGATAATTGTACGCGTTTCGTCCGTGACGCCGACGACGTATAAATTCAACAGCAATAAACAGTTAATAACAGGTTGCCTCAAATCGCAATAGTACTCCACTTCAGCAATCTGCAAAATCTCCAATTGGAAAACGCGTATTATACGCCACTTACACGTGAGGCCAAGCGCACGCAAATGAAGACAAATCCGTGCGAAGGCAAGCAAACAAGGGGCATCAAAACAAAACCAAAATATCAGGGGAAAAAGTGTCGTAAATATGACGACGAGACTGAAGATGTAAAAAGTTTTACCGTGTCAATAAATCACGCAGATTATAAATCGGTTTTACAGCCTGTAGGTGATCGGAAAGTTTAATAAATCATAAATGAAATAGGGGTTGTTGGTTCCCTAGACGGCTATTAAGATACCAGAAAATAATCTGTAAAGACGTTGAGTCTCAAGATATTTAGATAAAAACTTTTAATTAACCGTGGATGAATACTGCCGCAATAAAACTAAACAGCTTCAATCAAAACAAATCAACAGTTATAATGACTATCATTAATCATTATAAAAATTCTAAATAGCCACCGCAAATAAAAATGAATACCTACAATCTCGGGTTCGGTTACATTATGGATATCGCTTGCCGTTAGTAGGTGCAACTCAGCATCAAATCATATTCAGGCATCGATAAATCGCCAAATTATTTAAATCTTGTGTGGTCTACTCGGATTGGATACATAATATATCTTCCCACAAAACGGTTCTGGTAAGTTAAGCTTGTATGCTATTTGAAATCTGATTTGGTGTAAATATTGGACGTGGTATAGTAAGATAACATTTATTTATTTGAGACGTCGCGTCTTCACGGACGTGTTCATGATGATGGGCAGAAGCTGCAGTTAATATAGTGTCAGTGAATTTCGTACATATAAGCAACTTACTTTTCCATGTTTTGTTACCTGAAACATATGAGGAAGTTAGCGGGGTTACACCTTGTGCCTCGGAAAGCACGTTAATCCGTTGGTTCTGCGCCTGACCGGTCGTGTCGGTCTGCCATCCCATCGGATTATGAGAGTTAGGGTATAGAGTGCACCTGTGTTTGCCCTCACACTTGTGCACTATAATATATCCTTCGCACATAGCTAGTCTCCGGTGAGCCTGGCGACCGTGGCGAAAAATCGGCTAGGAGGATCATCATCCGAATCATTTAGCGAATTATAAGAAAAAGAAAACAATTTACAAAATTAACTTAATTACTAGCAAAATGTCATGATCTCTTATGTTTATTATTTTTATTTTGGGGGCTTTGAGTCATTGGTGACTATGTCAGTCCAGTATTTAAACAAACTATACTAACCTATACTAACTACATAACCTACTACTTAAAACTAAATTATATCTAAAACTAACTTGATTTTCAATAACTCATAGGGGGCCAAACTCGCTATTAATTCATTCTTGTGGGCCTGTAATTCGATCCTAATAGTCAACAGGTGAAAGCTTTTACACGTTTGTTTTGCGTGATATAGCATCGAAGGGAATATTGAAAATTGAAAATTGAATATACAGAAAGTTTAACTATTTCTTTTCGGCTAGATAGTGAATTTTAGGTTTGTGAATTAGTCTACATCGTCTAGTACCGTAAAAATAAATTACCCATGATACTGTACCGCATATATTAATACCTGATATTACATACAATGCGCATTACAATAACAATTGCGACAGGAAGCTTGTAAACCGATTAACTTGATCGCTCGTCACTCAATGCGACATGTACACAAACGATTGCAACAGATCTATGAATTAGATGTCTATCGTTCTGATTTTATCTTACGGTACTTCTGTGTGAATCGACACCGGGTGCTAGATTAACACTCGAACAAAAAACGCAATTAAAGTTGAGAATCGAAGTCACTGATCAAGACATTATTTCTTCGAATAGCTTAATAGCCTTGAGAGGATATAAGTGATTATGATTTACTCTGACTAGCGAATCATGCATGAAGATAAACACTTTATCAGAAAATTGCTATCGCATCGTTATATTGTTTGTTTGCTCCATGAGAAATGGATTACATTGTTGTTTCTAACATTACATATTTTGAATGCAGGTGAATCCCCATCACTCAAACCGATAGCATCTTTGATTATACATTTACCTTGACTTACGGGATCAAAAAAGCACCTCGCTTGTCTCTCAAGTAAAGGTCAAAAGATCCGTCAATTCACCAAACAATTTCCAACAATAAAAGCGGACTATCAAAACGAAAGCTGAGATAAATTGCAGCTCCGGCGCGGCTGAATCGCGATCGCGAAATAGAGATAAAACGCAAAGCGACGTTAACAATAACCGATGCACTTCCTTTGACAATAGCTGGGGTAATTTATACCCTAGATCTCAGATAGACATCGATGAATCGATCAATAATATAAAGTGATAAGAAAATCAAAATGAAACATGAGCAAAGTATAATCAACAGAACATACTTCAGAAAAATGATAGTGTCTAGGTAGAAAAATGCATAACACAACAACAGTTTATGAAAATACCAAAAGTATTTTAACCCAAAATTCAAGGAAAAACCCTTGTGTTGTTTATTTCTTACCTTAAGCCGCAATAAAGATATTAAGACATATTGGAAAAAAATTAAATAGAAAATAAAAAATTCAAGACAGGTTGGGCAACAAAGTTGCAGCACGGGTAGCGAAATGAAACCAGTAGGACACCTAAGACAAGGCAACAGATGCATTATCCTGATCAAAAAGCGATAAAACAAGGTAACGTATGTAAAAGCTGGTGTACTGTTAGGTTTTTGCTATGGATCATGTAAGAGATAGCAAAGTGGCCAGCGGTAATTATGATGTCGCGGCCTGTCTAGTAGCACGCTGGTGGTCTGCAACTCGCTCCGGGCTCGATTTTCCTTTCCGTTAGCAGATCGGATCCATTTTTGATGCACAATTTCTTATTTACCTAAGAATATCAAGGTATACCAAGTAATACCAAGCTCAATAAAATATAAAAGTAATGAAAAATATGTTAACCTGCATCAAGTAAAAGAAAGGGATCAAAGCAAAGAGCATAAACAAAGTGCTGGAAAGTAAACACAACAAAGTATAGAACTGTCACTGTAGGGTTTATGATAGGTAGCTGTCATCGAGAATGACATTAGGTTTGTACTTAAATTAGGATCTCTCTCTTCTGCAAAAACCACGGCTCGTGTAGGCTGCCATTATTCTCTCATCTGCTGTTGTATCCCGTAATCACCAATAAAAGTCTGCTCGCCCTTATCAAGAAACCTGTGTTTTATTACAAAGGACTGCTTGGTCCATCAGTGCATACAATGGAGCCACAAAAAGTAAATAAACCAAGTAACATGGTAGGTATGTGTATCATAGAAGATACTAATATCTATCAAACAAACAAGAAAGACACGCTGAACCTATTTTCAAGTTGATGATTTGTACATAGTACGTTCATTCAGTACGTTCCTACGGATGCGGTCGAGGATGAGACCAGGCACGCTTAGTTTGTCTTGGACAACACAAATATTAAACAAGACCATGCTCCTACTTACGGAATAGCAAATCACACGATGTTTGCTTATGGGGCATCGTTGAAGTGAGCTTGTCGAAGCTGGTCGAAGATAAAAGCGGGAGAGGTTTAGGCAGAGCGTTGGAGCATTGGAAACATTTGAAATCTAACTCTATATTACTGTCGTATATTATGTATAAAATTTCATTGTAGGGTTTTTGATGTGATTTTATACACTATGACAAACGCTTATCAAAACTTCAGGTTAAACTACATATCACAGAGATTTTCGACTCCCGCGTCACTTGACCTCGTGGTGTATTTAAATAAATAAATAATGCTGGACTATTCACACAGCATTATCTAGCCCCAAGCTAAGCAGAGCTTGTGTTCTGGGTACTAGATAACTGATATACTTAATACAATACACTACATAGATAGATATTTTTTATTATAATATAGAAAACACCCAGACCAGCGGAACAAATTTCTGCAGATCGTGCACAAATTTGTTCTGAGGCGGGAATCGAACCCGCAACCTCCTGCGTCGCAGGCGGAGCTTCGCCCGCTGCGCCACGGAGGTCGTCAAATTTGGTTAGCACATTCCGGTACTGATGGAAGGATGCGGGTTCAAGTCCCGTCGAAGTCGAATTTTTGCGATATTATTTGATTTCTTAATACTACATATATTAAAATAGTTGCATTTTTTAAATTACGCAGACGCTGATGGGTGACTCTATCTGATTGTAGCAGACTTTGAGTGAAGAACAAAACAATCACCCGCTGAGATTATCGCTTTGCTTGTAGAATATAGTAGCCAAAAGCAGGTTTGGTTTTGTAAACAGAGCGAATGTTCAATACAGTTAGCTGTAAATGACATCGGAATGTCGCTAAAGATATTAACCTTATTTTGTAGTTAGATTTTACGATGTGTGAAGCAAAATAGTTTTGTCAGAATTGCGTGGGTGCCTCTTACTTGACATTGTTAAAAAAGTTAACTATACTACATAGGTAAAATAATTTGGCGTGTTTTAAAAAAAGGTAAACCGACTTCAAATTCTAGTGGCGACATCTAGTTAAATTTCGAGTCTATCCTATAAAAAAATAATTATCGAAATCGGACTACTCTGTAAAAAGTAATGCGTGGTCCAACATAAAAAAAAATACGCGTCGACTTGAGATCCTCCTCCGTTTTTCATCGGTTAAAAAATAAGAACAATGTATCGTTTCTGATACCTCAACCTCAATAGCCTGTATTGGTCCACTACTGGACGCAGGCCTCGCCCTGATAAGCGCCTCATTAGCTTCTATCACATGGGGGGTAATGCACATAGTCCCCACGCTGGGCATGCGGGTTGGGGATCGCAGTTCGGTGGTAGAATTGTTCTGCAGGGGGCGCTGCTGCCCGCTCCCGGTGGGTATCCCTTAGTCGCCTGTTACGACACCCGCGGGAAGAGTTGGGATGGTGCAAATTCTAAACCGGCACCACCCAGCTGATACCTATATATAGGAAAATGAAAAGGTTAATTGAAAGTAATTTAGATGATTTTTAACTATATATGTTTTTTGATGATATAGGTAGTCTTCTCAAACTTCTTGCATATTAAGGATATATACAACCATAGGCCCGGAGTAACTAAGTATATGAATTTAAAGCAAAAAGCAAAGGTATCGAAACCAGCTTAGCCTGGTATGCCGGACGGCTAAAAAATTTTATTTTATTCATGGAAGAAAACGCTAACATCGGGTTTTATGTTAAAATTGGTAGTGTAATGGAAACAATGCATTATGCATCGACTTCGGTTGACACAATGACATATGGAGTAACTTTTGTTTGACGTTAGGGACGAGAATGTTAAAATATCAAACGTATACAAACTCGAATAATTTTTCCATAGTTTTTCATGTGACGTCGTAAATATTTTTTAAAGACGTATATATTTTTGCAATCCTTTAGTACAATAAAGAAGCCAATGTACGGGTTTAAGTGGACGCTGCGTTTGCGCATAATTGGGAGCCCTTTTTGCGCACGAGTCGAATGCGAAATGATCCTGATATTAATTCCGCTTTTTGTAAATCTCCTTGCGAACTCCACTACTTTGTAATACAAAACCCAGGGAAAGTCAACTCAACGCGTTCTGTTTCTTCAAATTGATCGTCAAAAAACACAAAGCGATACCGAAGTATGTAGCGCTGGTGCCATCAAAAGATAACATATTTTACCATTCCATCGCAATGGTAACTTTGACGTGAATCAAAATGAAATTGTAGAAACAAACGGTTGATGTAACATTTTTATTTTACAAAGGTTTAACATTTTCGTTTCGATATTGTCTCCATAATCGCTTATGTTGCCATTACGGACGCTCCATAAGCAATCGTTCCGTCTACAAATCCCATTCTTGGAGTAATTTGAGTTTGGAACGTTTGGATCGTTTCACGTTTCGTGTAGCGGTTCAACTATCAAGTCGGATATTTGAAGCTCATCGATGGTGAGATTTGGAAGTATAAAAACAATGTGAGGTCGGATAGGGGCGTGCCAACGCGTGGGTTGAGCGTCGGTGGACATTGTCTAAGCGATCACGCTGATATTAGGACTTTGCTAGACGAAGCTGCTTCCATACAATTGCTTAGAAATTGTTGAAGTTTGTTTGGTCTTGGTGTAACTTCAACATATTGATTCGCATTAGACAGAGTAATGTTTATCCTAGTTTGAAAATATACCTTGGTAAAACCCAATTTGATGGACATTTTCAAATAATATTTTGACACTACGCTGATGTTGTAGTAATGAATTTTCATCGCGTTAGTTAGAGCACAAATAATATCCCAAAAAATTTCGACTTCAACGGGACTTGAACCCGTTAGAAATTTCCCTATGTGTCAAAATGTTAAAATTCATGGTCTTCCTTTTATTTCTGACACTATGTTATTTAGCAAAAGATAATTCTTATGATGAAGCCTTTCGATCGGTATGATAAAGCTACAGGATGATTATTTTTCTCGTGTAACGGGTTCGATTCCCGGTTCAACCATGTAATTATTTAAATATTTATGAATGCAGTTTAAATAGTTTTTTAAATTCAAATAATGTCTTCTTTCAGTAAAATGTTCCATCTACAATATTCAAGGTACTTTCATGTGGCATACCCGTGGGACGCCCTGTATACTGGTTACAATAAATTGAGCATAACTCCGTTTGTATGGAAGTAGTCTAGCTAATGTGCATGTGCCCAAGCATTGGGAGATGTTATCGAAATTATAATGTACTTTTATTGGTATTTACACTAGCGTACTCATATCATATCATAATTTGATCTCAGTTTCGACATTCTTAAGATGAACCACGTGAAAGTTGCCTAAAGATGTCATAACAGTTTAGGATGCGTATCAAAACAATTAAATAAGTATCGAATGGTGTTTATAGCTTTATCAAAGGGAAATTATAGCTTAAATTGGATACCGATAAAGTGATAACATCTACCTTGCATCATTTAAGTATGTGGGAGATTAAAAAGCCATAAACCGTCCTACAGAAAACACGAGTCGTATCGTTTTCAACACAAGAATAAAAGTCAAAACCAAATGTATAAATAAACGAAAATTTTAAATTTAATTGATAAGAGACCTATGCGCAGCAGTGGCTACATTCGGGTGTGCGGAATATAGAAACTTGTGGGTTTATCCAAAGTCAAAGATTGTGGAGACATAAATAAAAAAATTGGTTAAGTACAGATTTTATTTTTCAAAAAGGTTACTTAAGGTTTGGTAGGCCAGCAGAGACCGCATTTTTGTGATTTTTAAAACCATCTAAGACTTGGAAAATAGTGTTTAATAAAAATAGTGTGAAATTAAAAAAAAAGATTTATAGTACCTAAGAATCCATTCTAGTCAAAGTCGCATTCAGTTACAAGATCTAATGAACTTCACTCGATAGAAAATAATCCCAAAGTTACCTCTTTTAATAACGTTTTATCAATACTATGACTAGCGAACTACTGATATTACACTTTTTTTGTACTCAACTAAGGACACTTAATATTTCTAAACAAATTCGCAGAGTTTGACTTGATAAAATGATTTTCTTAAACACCATGTTTAAATAACTACAAAAAACACGAACGCGGCGGCTTGGCAGGCGCGCATTTTCCCTTACGCCTACTGCTACAGGACTACCTAGCCTTAAGGGTCCGGCGACGGATGAATTTTCTATACAAACGTAATACCAAAATGATTTGTAAATTGAGCATATTTTCACCATGGTCTGCTATTATTTGTATTAAAATAGTATTTATCTAGGTTCCTGACACAATTTTTTTTCAATATACCTTTCTGAAATGAAATAAAACCTAATCGCATTTTTACATGAAAGAATAAATGTTGTCTTAGTATTTGTGGAGATAAGTATTTTGAAAAAAGCTTGTATCAGGAACCTAAATAAATACTATTTTAATACAAATAATAGCAAACCATGGTGAAAATATTCTCAAATTACAAATCATTTTGGTATTACGTTTGTATGGGAAATTCATCCGTCGCCGGACCCTTAACGTACCACTACCTAGTTTCTTTATCAAAACATTTAGTTGTATAAATTTTATGGATGTAAACATTTTAACCTCTCCGATTTTATCTGGGTAATAATTTCAATATTATCTTCTAAAAGCGAAACATAAATGTGTTCTTTTTTCGCACTGTTTCATCGTTGTCATCTTAAAAGGGTTAGACGACATTATTATCGGGCAAATTTTACTGCAAAGCGTTTTGTTAATTTTTAACAATATCCATTATCGTTATGGCTGTCACTAATGTCGATATTATTCCATAAATTCTTCAATTGTAGTTTTTACCGATAAAACTGTGCTTCAAATCTTTTAGTTATTGAAAAAAAATTGGTTTGGTCAATTATTTATTTGATAAGTAACTAACACGATTTTTACAAACCAATTACATACAATTGAATACAATATGAATCTATATGCATTTTTTTTTAGTTAACTCAACTTTCAATTATAAATAGTTACTAATTGAAATTTGTTATCAATATAGATCAATCATACTAAAAGTACCGAAAGTAATAGGTCACCTACTAAAATAAATCAGATATTTATTGGTTTCTTATAAGTCCTAGCATAATTATTATTAAACCAATTATAAACTGATAAATTCACTTACTACTACTTTATGACAAATTCATAAATATTCCCGCAAGAGCCACGGTCGTGGAACGTAAAATCTCCAATATTGTGAGCGAATCTCGTACGCGACATATTGCCATAAATTATATCGTAAAATTCCAACCATGCGGTAGATTTAATGCCACACATAATTTATAATCTAGATTTTGCATAATTCAAGGATATTTTCACCACATAATTAATTAATCTCTTGAACGTGTCAACGCCTTTTATGACTGCAGTTGGCAATAAAATTAATAAGTAACATTTTTACTTTATCCGGTCACTCATCCTATCCAATAAACTCAATAGTCACGTCTAGACTTTATATGAAAAGTTATTTATGGCAATGACAGTCTATTAAAATGGGATTGCGTAAACTACAACAGAAGACTTAAATTTTCTCACACTAAAGTTTACACTGACCAAACGACAATCCCAAAGTTAACCGTACTAAACACGACTGAAACCCGAGACAACATTAACAAAGACGTGCGAAAACCACTAACACTTACCTAATGGTCCATAAAATACATTTCAGCTAAGGCATGCAAATCTCAACCCAAATCCAACCATTTTGATCTATTAAATTAAAATATTAAAAGGGTTCTACCAAAACTCAAGTAGCCATTTAATCGTAAGCTAATAACGAATTCAGTAATTTGCCCATACGTCTTGTTATGGTCGTTTCGCAAGATTAAAACCCTTGCCACCCTTCATAAATCCTACCCTCAGACTTAATATATTATTCAGGAGCACGTAAAAACGAAATCCTGTCCCTCCAGGACCAGATTGTCAGCCGAAGGTACAACAGTTTCCTATTTACTGCAATTTGGTAGTAAACCTCAAATAAAGTGGACTGTATGCATATTATAGTGGCATCATTCGGGCGGGATGGTGTTTTATTTGCCTCAGGGGGTGTGTTTATGAGCTTGAATTTATTGGGAAATGTGCCAATAGGTTGTAAAACTGAATTTGGTCATCTATGGTTAGCTGAGTTGCGGAAATCATTGAGATCGCTTTGATTATTCTAAAGCTTTTGTCCTAAAACCTTCGTACACGAAAAACAAAAATTTTGAAAAATTTATCTCATTTGTTATTATAATAACCTATCAGAGAGTACCTAGTTAAAAAACTTGCACAAAGTTCAAGAAAACAATTTGTAACAAATTTCTGATTCCGTCCGTAACTAGGTGTTCAACAATGTACTGTACACAGGTTAGGTATAGGTATCCTACGTATCGTACCTACAGAGTTTCATTATTTCCATTTTCATAAACCATTCCAATTTATACCTTTGAACCATTCCATGAAAACAGATGCTAAACTTAGATTTTACGATGCTTCACAATCCGGCTACCAAAGATCGAACTGTTACAATAGTCGTAATATTTCGCGAAGAAATATGCAAAGCAGTGACCAAGTAAAGCGCTAAGCACACTATAAAATTCAATCATGTTCGCGGGCGGTACAGCTTGTGTCCTACAATAATGTTTTATGGTGACGTTGCTCCCACGCCAAGCAGAATCAACTAGTGTACATTCCGTTTAAGATCGATGGATTTAGCAACGCGAATTGTTAGCACGAAATTCGTACACAGTCATAAACACGAAGACTGTTGAGAACAAATCTGAGTTTGAAACTTAAGTATTTGGTACATTGGGACGGAATATTCAACTTGGGTTGAAGAACATTTAAGCTCTAATGCAATTATAGAAGTTAGAATATGTGAGCCTAATTCCAAATTCATCAAAATTCCCAACTCATTTAATATTTCAGGCGAGGTTTTATAATCCTCTTGGTGTAACGGATTGAATAAATCAATTAATTAGTAAACTAACAGCTGCACAATCTGCTAATCACAAAAAACCGACTCTCAAAATCAAAATGAATGATTCATTATACTGATTAACTTGTCCTGTAATCAAGGATGAAGCCTTTGTAATAAAAACGAATTTATGTCAGCCAACCCCTTCAGAGGGTGCATACAGATGCACCCTTATGAGGGCAGTTTAGAATAATAAATTACGTAGGTATTACTAAAGGTTGAAATTGAAGCCTTACGAATGAATGAATATAGGTACTTTCTGTCGTAAGCACTGGACCGGAATCGTTTACGATTCCATGCGAACTATAGATAATCTTTTAAAATATGAAACAAAATTTAATTGTCTGCGTATTTGAAACCGACAAAGTTTTAAATTTATAGGTAACAAGTACTAAGGTTAATTCTGCCTCTGCCTCTACAGAATACTCTACAAAATGTATTTTCGTGAAGTTTTGACTTCTGTATTATGAAAAACTGATCTTCACATTTGAAACCGACTAGGTTTTACCTATAGCTAGCAAGTAATATTTTAAATTCTGCCTTTACAGACTCTACCGAAATAAATTCTTCATAATCTTAAACTCTCCTTACATTATATGCACGGGAACGAGGCAGTCTTAGATACGCAACCATTAATAGTTAAAGCAGTTGCCGATACTATCAAATCCCACCGAAGTTCTAAATGATGAATGAACCAAACCGATCGGGATCGGTATCTCCTACCGTGTCGGTTACCGTATCGTCTACTTCATTGTTAAAATACTATTGTCAAAATATTGGTGTCTGCTTTACAACGGCCTGAGTATAGTTATATAGGGTACGACTATAATAAAACCCCATGACATTTTTAAGACATTTTCTGCAACTTATACGCTTTTTACACAAAGTGTTTACGTGAAAAACTGTTACTTAAAATATCATGACTTATGTTTACCAATTGTGTTCGTAGCGTTTCGTCTGCTAACGTATATAATTTTGTTCATCGGTGTATTATTTTTTTCATCGGTGATCTTGCAAATATTATAACTTGCCCCATTCGATGAAATCTGGTTACACCATACCAGTTATACTCCCGATGCCAAGGTGCATGTGAACGTTTCGATCACGTCTCGGCACGGTTAATAAATACACTTTCTAATATCATTACCGGTTATAATATCAATTTGCTGTGATGAGTAATTACAAAGTCAGTGGTTTTGACAAATGTGTTGTGAAATATGAACCGGGGAAAATTTAGATTGGTTCCGGTGCAGGGGTCAGAGATCTAAGAATAAATAAAGCAACTTTAGTCGTTACAGAATTAAATGCGTTTATTAGTTAAACTTACCATGAAGGGTCGTTTTGATAACAGAACATAAATTTGAGAAATTAACTTAAGACGTGCCAATCGTATTTTTTTTATAATTGCGTGAAAAATACATTTGAAATATTGGAATTCGAATACGGATGTTTCTTATACCTGACAAGTGTTCAAAGGCGAAAGAAGATACACACGAGCTTTTGATAAAAGGAACAATAAATCCCGCTATATTCTATTGTATAAATCATCCGTGCGCGATACCAGCGGCAATTACACGCATCGTGTGAATCTGTCTTAGCAATTGTATTTCTATTTAGTGGAAGGGTGATATCTCATTTATGCCATTTTCTTGGTTTTGGATTTATACTAATCGTTATCGTGTTTGATTTGGTAGGTATTCTTCAATGAAGTATTAATATAGTTACTAAATCTCATTGGTATTACCTATGATTCAGAATTCAGATGATGGCCGAAGCCGAGCTTTGACCGCAGATTGGATCTTGTGCAGGTTGTCAAACACAACTTACATGTAATGTAACTACACCATTAAATGAACTGAAAGACGTCCATTGGCAATCTACACTTTAAGGATCCTATCATATGCTTCCAATAATATCCTACTTCCTACTAATATTAAAAAACCGAAAATTTGTGAAATGTGAATATTTGTTACCCTAGATCTCCAAAACTACTAAACAGGTCATGAAATTTGGCGTACATTTACAACATAGCTTAACTTAGATAAAAGGCTACTTATTAGACCGAAAATACACATGCGAAGCAAGTAATATTATAAAGAGGAAAGATTTGTATTTTTGTTTGTTTGTAAAAAAAAAACTCAAAAACTACTCGACCGATTTCAAAAATTCTTTCACCATTAGAATGCTACATTATTCCTGAGTAACTTAAACAAAACTATATGTTTCAAAAATAAATATCCACCCGTGAGAAGCCGCGGACGGGCCGCTAGTTATGTATAAAAACAAAGTCTTACCAGAAAATGTTTCATAACAAGAAAATTTGGTTCGCGATTATCTCAATATTGTTCCTTTTAATTTTTTGTTGTTATACTACGTTTCCATGCACATTACTGTCAATAACTCAGAATAGATTTGCCTATAGTAAGATCTCTTTCAATCTGAATATTTTTCTTTTGTTTCAGAATTATGCCTTCTCCAAATACTCTTACATCTCTCAGCATCACATACCACGGAAGTGGGGCGTCCAAATCCAAGATCACGCGGGCATTGTAAGCACCAGGGACATACACGACTGATTTGATTGTACACTATTATAACCCTGCTGTTTGAGTGTGGACTAAATCTGGACATTATTCCGTGATTGGTTAAGGTTAGTGAGACTTTTGCAATTGTAGATTTTTCTGTTTAATCTGTTGTTTTATTTGTAGGACTCATTTTTATTCACAAAGGAAATTGGAATCAAATAATTGAAATAAATTAAAACTAGTATTTACAATAGAAAAAATTTAGCTAACTGCAGACGGTTGCTAACAATCTACAGGTAGCTCAACTGATACATATCAATACCAGTCGGAAGCGTCCCCAAGACGCAGCTGCATTGCCTCGCTGTTTGGCAATGCTGATGCGCTGCGCCACATACTCACCAGCTCGCCGGTCAACCAGACACTCAGATATTTTTTTAAAAAACCCGAATAGCCTTGGTACCCCACGGACCTAGGGTCTCGACTCCAAGGGGAGCAAATGTGTGGGCTCTTTCGAAACCTGCATAATTGCGCTTCTTGAGATCTTCGGCCACATCTGCCGACGCACCCGTCCTCACGGATGTCCTCGGAAGATGGGAAGGCGCTAGTGTGTCGACGCATGTAGCGTTCCACACAATAGGCCTCCCCAACTCCCATGGGACTAGTGTCATACCGTCGTCGGGCCTTTTACCATCGTCACGTAACAGACCATTCGATTCGAGAATAGCTGGTACGTTAGCGGTGCACTGTGATAAGCCGTTCGAGCTTCGTCTAAAAATGAAATTTTCAATTATATTCCAGGTGGGACCAAGCGAGAAATTTAAACTTAAATTTTTAAATTTAAATTTTTTTTGGCTTTAAAGTTTTAAAGAACTTGTGCTGTAGACAGAAGACAAAAACGCTGGCAGGGCTACACTTGAAATTTTGCGTATACCTTAGCCTCCCAATTTGACAGGTAGGGAGGCCTACGACCATGCCCGATGATAAAGTTAAAAAAATAAAAAACTATTTTTTTTTATTTAGATTTTTTTTTTCGTTCTTTTGTGCCGTCTGATATATTTATTCTTACTTCTAATTCATTATTTTATTTATCGTAGTTGTCATGACTAACCTACAGCGTCCAATCGATGGAATTTACTTGTAGATTTCCCAGTTCCCACCGTTCAGTAAATTTGACTCAATTTTGCACTATTTATGTCCCCAAAGTGTCTGTCATAATCATGCCCTCCGGTAAAGTTACCTCGATATAGCAGATACGAAACTGTACCCCTATCAGACACAAAGTTTTGTTAAGGCGATACTTTACCCCGATACTAGCGCCACTACATATTTTATTTTATCATTACGTTATACAAAGGAATTATCAAAAATTCGGACCGCGCGTAGACGATACCTATTACAAGCTTTAGTAATAGTTTTGTATACTTATTTAGGCAGATACTTGTTTCAAAAGTTTAGTTTCTATTTGTGGCCACCGAGCTCTCCAAACAAGGTATCTGACTGAATAACACAAAACAAAACTGAAATAACAGATACATTAAAGAAAAGCTTGAAATAGGTATCGTCCACGCGCGGTCCGAATTTTTGATAATTCCTTTGTATAACGTAATGATAAAATAAAATATGTAGTGGCGCTAGTATCGGGGTATAGTATCGCCTTAACTGTAAGTCAAAATTTCGCTGATTACAAAGCAAATGAGAGGATTTATAACAAAGTCAACGTTTCTCATAAAGCCACGTTGACACGATCAGACTCTGCTCGAAGAAGGCTCGGAGCAGCGCAGCGGGTGGATTCAAAGGAGTAAGAGATTGTACTAGTAGGGCGTAGGGTAGGTATTGTCATGTAAATTGGCTTTATGAATAAATTGTATTTCTGTAGGTAGCTGTTGTACATAGTTCACTCCTATAATTTTCTTAGCTAACATCGAAAAAAGTCACGAGAGGCTTGATTGTTGTAACTAAACGCCATTTTGTTTTCCTACTCGTATACGAGCTAGCTCGGAAAAGTAAACACAGTCCAAGTCTACTTAGATCGGACGCTGCCGCGTCGCCGTCGTCCGTTTCCATAATACTAGTTGCGTCCGAGTAGGTATCCGAGTCCACTCGGTCCGAACAGATTTTGATCGTGTCAACGCCGCTTAATTTGCTAGTATTTAGATCGTTAGCATTTTAAACATGACGATACCATATTTTGACGACCGATGTGGCGCGGCGGGCGAAGGACCGCCTGCGACGCAGGAGGTTGCGGGTTCGATTTTCGCCTTGGACAAATGTTTGTATGATCTGCAAATTTTTGTTTCGGGTTCAGGGTATTTTCTATGTAGGTATAATAAAAAATATATTTCTACGTAATGTATTGTACTATATCAGTCATCTAGTCCCCACAGCACAAGCTGTGTAGATTGTCCAGAATTATTTATTTATTTATTGACATTTGTCGTGATAAGGGCACTGGTTCAGCCTATTGATCAAATTACTGTCAGTTAAACGCTAAATACTCCATTTTGACGAACAATTGTTTTGGATTGCCTCTATCAAGAGTCTAATGGATGTGATTGTTTTTTAAGTGCCTCACGATTCTATGAACACTGTTAGCATTACCTTTCTTCGAAGGTTTACGGACCTAGATTTGTCGTAATTTGTGTTACTAATTGGCTTTTAGTTGCGTTGTGAGCTGACAGTATTTTTAACCGACTTAAAAAAGGAGGGGGTTCTTAAGACGAATGATGTGGCGCGGTGGGCGAAGGTCCGCCTACGACGCAGGAGGTTGCGGGTGCGATTCTCGCCATGGGACAAATGTTTGTACGATCTGCAAATATTTGATCCGGGTTTTCTGGGTATTTTTAATGTATGACAAAAAAAATATATGTATGTCTATGACATGTATTGTAATATTTATCAGTCATCTAGTACCCATAACACAAGCTGTGTTTGGCTTGGGGCTAGGTGATGCTGTGAGGATTGTCTAGCATTATTTATTTAATTAATTCGTCTAGTGCCTGCGTCCTGAAAGGAACCTCCATGCAAAATTTCAGCTTCGTAGCTCTTGTAGTTTCAGAGATCTCTTGATGAGAAAGTTTTCTCTTCTCTTTTAAATAAATACAGATGAAACACATAGTTTAGGCATCAAAATTATGGTAATGACGAGTATAAAAGCTGTTATAACTTTGTGGGTTTGAACCTAAGGCAAAAACAAAAACAATAATATAGTATTATTTATTTATATATAATATATAATATATTATTTATTTTACCTATAATTTATTTTAGCCCAGAAAATTACGTGCGTAACCATCCACGCTCCGCAATCCTTTTATTTAAAAACTTGTATGTTCTTCGGGTAAAGGGAAGCCTAGTAATAATTCTATACCTACAGATTGAATATCCGAACAAAGTCGTAGGAAGGAAGCTAGCAACTTAACCACCTACTTACCATCATAAACTTAAGTCTTTTTTCACAAAGAAAATTGCAATTAATTAAAGAAATAAATAAGAACTAGTATTTACAATTGAAACAATTGAGCTAACTGCAGACTGTTGCAAGCAATCTATAGGTAGCTCAACTGAACTTAACCTAACTCAACTTACCGACAACGTTTATTGATATACTAGTTTCCGCCCGCGGCTGCAAACGCGTTGTTTCTATGGAAACGTTTAAAAGTTATTTATACGCCAATGGGAACTGATTTATGACATAAAAGTAAACCTAAGTATTATTCGATGCAGAAATGTTGCAACATTTCAGCCTGATCCGTTCAGTAGTTTTGGCGTGAAAAGGTAACAAACATCCATCCATCCAAACATCCAAACTTTCGCATTTATAATAATAATAATGTCTTTCTAGCCGAATTTCGACCACGCCAGCCAGTCTCATCGGAGACTAGCCAGATGCGCAGGACATATTCTATTGCACAAGTGTGTGCGCATACACAGGTGCACTCTCTATTCGCTCACTATCATAATCCGATGGGACGGCAGACCGACACGAACGGGGAGAGGTCAAGCGCAGGACCAACGGCTTAACGTGCTTTCCGAGGCACGGGGGTGTAACACTGCCAACTTCTTGACTCCGGGCTGCTACTATGATTTTTTCTTGCTCGAAAAACCGCAATTACAACTATTGGCCCGACCCGGGGTTTGAACCCAGGACCTCATAATCAGCAGTTAAACAAGCTAACCGCTAGACCAACGAGGCAGTATAATATTAGTCTTCACATCACACTAATAAAATATAAATGCGAAAGTTTGTATGGATGGATGGATGTTTG
Organism: Eupithecia subumbrata; assembly: GCA_949316285.1. Lineage (NCBI taxonomy): Eukaryota > Metazoa > Arthropoda > Insecta > Lepidoptera > Geometridae > Eupithecia > Eupithecia subumbrata. Next base: position 13,266,925 of record OX438640.1, on the reverse strand, counting down.
TTACCTCTTCACGCCAAAACTACTGAACGGATTGGGCTGAAATTTTGCATACAGTTAATTCTAATCCTGGAATCAACCATGGGCTACTTTTTATCCAATAAATCAGTTCCCATAGGATAGAAATCACCTTTAAACTTTTCCATAGATAAAACGCGTGCGAAGCCGCGGGCATAAACTAGTCTATAATATAAGTGTGATCTACCTACTTACCATCGATCGTTTATTGATATACGCAAAGAATGTTGTATTGTGTACTCTGTCCCACGCGCCTTAATCAGATGAAGTGCAAGAATTAGCCATCCATCATGCGACGATAATGATATTTGACAAGCTCTTTGATTATATTCTCGATAAAAGCGAAGTAAATGTCGAGAAAAGAATAAATAAACTCAAAGTACTCGGTATTAAAGTAAGAAAAGTGTGTAGAGCTTTGGTCTGTTCATCACAACGCACTACGCTACAGTATGCGATAATCGGCGCCGGACACGTAATCATATGAAAAAGTTGAGGTCTTTTGTTCCGTCGAAGTCTGCTTCAGCGGTGAGGAGCAAGCGCGGTGAATTGAGGAGTGGGTAGGTACTACGCACAGCGCGGCATATCACGCTGCGGTGTGCGTTACGGCGGCGTCTCGGCGTCGGCCATGGATTGGTTTATGCCGCGTTCCGCCGCTGTAAAATCAAATGTTGCGTCGTGACCATTGATTTAAGTGACATTCTGTAAATATGGTTTCTCGTTAAGTAGGTAATACGTTCTCCCAGCGCTATATCAACAAATGGCCTGTGTTGTGTTACAACTAAACGCAAAGACAAGCTATTTCCAATCTATTGCAATATACCTACTACCTGATGAACAACAATGATGGAAAGACGTATCTAGACCGAAGTGTGATCGAGGTAACAATACACGCGAAACACGTACGCCGGCAGCGCCGGTCCGACTGTGACTCAGGTGGGTGGACCTAATGGGACTCAATTTGAGCGTTCCACTTTCGAGACTGCACTACACTGCACTAGCTTCTCTGTGGAACGCTCAAATAGTAGCTGAGTAAAATTTTATTCACATCGATGGTCATGACGCTACGTTGTGCTGCATGCCGCAGCGTTGCAATCAAAGAGACCATGGCTTTAGTGAACTGTGGCTCATTGTTCACATTTAGTTCATATCAATGCAATAGATTACAGATTTACTAATGCAATAGATGACATGACAGACTAATAGTGAAACCATGCGCAAGCTTAGAGTACAATAGAATAGAAGAGAAAAGAAATTATTTGGATACAGGTACAAAAAATGTTAAAAATAAACACAGAGTACAACTATACTATACTTTTCCAAAGTATCTACAACAACAGTACTAAACCTCGTTACTTGATTAGCTCAAAGTCACGATAAATTCTGAAAAACGTAAACATTGATCCTTAAAACCGAACATGAAGTCAGAATACCAATCGTATGGCTCATTCATTCGGACACACAATCATTGTTATTTAAGAGCGCATATGTACATCGAACCAAGGAAAAGTATACACGGCTGTAAGAAACCTTTAGCCTGTTAGTTGTAATTTTTCGAGTTGGAGCAAAACCCGTCCCAAGCTTTTTTATCCTCTACATAATCTGATATTTTATAGTAAGCCTTTTTTTTGCACAGTAAGGTTTGGACAATTTGTTTGAATTTATTTACTGATAATTTTTGCAACTCACTAGGAGTTTTGTTGTAGAAGCGTATACATTGCCCTTTAAAAGTTACATTAATTTTGTGTAGCCTCGTAGTGGGCACAGCGAGTTTATGTTTATTTCTGGTATTAAAATAATGTTTATCGCTATTTACTTTTGCCTCCCGAAACTTAAGCATAGTGGTTAGATTAACACATATTTTCACTAATAAAGAAAGTCTTTTATTGGAAAAAAAAATAACCTAAACCATACGTTACTGCCCCTAAGGGCAGGTACAAAAATTATATATTTTAGGATTTTTCGGCTTATAAATTCTAAAACCAAAAAGAATAAAGAAAAATGTTTACGGATGGGTTGAAAAAACACACCGTGTATTCTCGTTCTTAAGATGGTATACATAACCGACGCCGGCCCATCGCGATCACTACATGAAAACAAATTTACCGAAATTGTTGTTTGAGAGACGAACCGAAATAACGACCGGTTACTTTGAATGGAGGATGTGAAATTGCCTTTTGGTTTTAATAAAAAAATATTTACAATCATGATTAACATTTTAGGGTCCCGGTAAGCGACCACTTATGGCGACGACGGTGAGTTAAGACCTGCATTTTGCAGTCACAGTTTTTGCAAACATGACAATATAAAGTTCCAAATTTATTATACAAAAGGTTTCAAACTCTTGCGAATATTATTTTTAAACTAGCTGTTACCCGCAACTTCGTTAGCGTGGTAGGTAGGGTACCTACCTTTCTAAAGGACACGTGAGAGAACGGAAAAACCATTTGCATACAAAAAGCGAATAGGTACATCTGTGACTCGAAACATAAAATATTATATTATCCATAGATATTATCCACATCCAAAAAAACGAAATATTACAATAAATTTTTAAGGTACATTACCTTAAAAATTTATTGTAATATTTCGTTTTTTTGCCGGAGAAAAACATTCTGTTTAATTTTCATATTTTACAAAGCAGAAAAGACAACCATGATAACATCACAACTTGAATCACTATTATAACAAAAAAAATATCTACCGAAGTTGTTTTGGTTTCTTGTTGGACGTTCGTTATGTGTATCAAACACGTCATTAAATTCTAAATTGGGGTACCTATTATTTAAGTTAGGCTACATTCTAAATGTATGCCAAATTTCATTTTGATCTGTTCAGTAATTTTGGAGATCATACTCGTATGTAACAAAAATATCACATTTCACAAACTTTCGCATCTATAGATAATATTAATAGGATATTACTGAGTTTCAACAAAAGTGATTCATACGCTAGTAAAAGATTTCGTCTTGGGGTAGGTAAAACTAACTGGTTTCCTGCTCGGTACACCAATATCTTTTATAACCTCATAAAATACATTCAAAAGCATCAAAACAGAGCACTTATAAACCAAAAGCATCCTTTTCTGGTTAATAAAACTTCAGTTTTCCTTTATAGTTTTTAAATGACTATCATCTCCGTTTAATGATACGTTATTTATATTTACTCCTCATAAAATCTTAGACCTTAGGTACTTGTTTTACTTTCTAAATGTAATATCTATATTTGTTAAACTAAGAAAAGATCAATATACAAGCCAAACTTGATGTGGAATGTTTGTAAGCAAACCACGACACAAAAAACTAAAATTCAATTACTTGGCTTCGAGTTTGAGATACAATTGTAAGCAATATTTAGATCTCAAATTGGCAAGTAATTTAAATTGGGTATTAAAAGACGTGACAGTAGTTTTAGGTTAAGTATGGGCAGTTTATTTACTAACATTGTACATCGAATTTGGCTGGAATATAGGTTGTTGATTTCTATCCATGTTTTGATTTTTTGCCATTTAAGAAATGACCATTTCATTTTATTTGTTGTTTTTAGCCGACTTCAAAAAAGGAGGTAGTTCTGTGTTTGACTGCAAATTTTTTATGTTCGTCAATTATTTCGTCAACTGTGGACCGAATTGGATCATCCAATTAGGTCTGCTGTAAATTAGTATGTTTAAATTACTTACATGTATTAAAATCAAAGCCTCCCTAAAATTAGTAGGGATGCTTGATCCCCCATGAACAAGTCCCATAATTGACTTGATCCTTTTGCCTAATTATTATTTACTAGTTTATGCCTGCGGCTTCGCACGCGTTGTTTCTATGGAAACGTTTAAAGGTGATTTCTATCCCATGGGAACTGATTTATGGGATAAAGAAGCCTATGTTTAATTCCAGTTTTAGAATTACCTTTGGGCAAAATTTCAGCCCTATCCGTTCAGTAGTTTTGGCGTGAAGAGGTAACAAACATCCATCCATCCATCCATCTATCCACCCATCCATCCAAACTGTCGCATTTATAATATTAGAGTGACTAGCTTCTGCTCGCGGCTTCGCACTCGTATTTTTTGTTTAATACGTAGCCTAAGTTAAGCTATGTTCTAAAAGTACCCCAAATTTCATCACATATAATAAAGTAGCTTTGGAGATCTTAGGTAACAAAAAATCAGATTTCACAAACATTCGCATTTATAATATCGTCGCCGTAGAGCGAAAAGTCATCAACTCGCTATTTGGCCAAAATCAAGTTAGATATGCCATCAAAATCACCGATTTTTTCTGCATTTTTCAGTCTTACAACCATATCCCTAGCTACCACAGTTTTCATTTTAGGATCTGCAAAAATTCACTAACTCTACATTTGGCCTAAAACATTTTAGTCGAAAACTAATTAAGTTACTTAGATACTTTTTTCCTATTTGAAAGAATTGCAAAATTAGAACCCAAGTCGGGTTGATTACTTTCTTTTCTAAAATAATATCTTATTGCTAGGACTTACTCTAAATGAGAAATAACTAAATTTACATGATTAGATATGTAGTAACTGGTTTGATACACAACATGAAAGCGAAAACTAACCAAGTCGACTTAGTGTCTTCTAGATAGCTATTTGCCATAATTGTTCTTCATAATTTTAGAGCAAGAAATCATTTAACATGTTAAGTTAGTCTTCGCACCAATATTATGGCTACAAAGCTTTGTTTTCAATGATATCTAAAGTGTTTTGTTGATTATTATAGCCATAAGTTTCGTACGTCTATGTTGCTTGAGAGAATTAAACGTACAATTTGGTTTCTTTTACGCTCTTGATTTTGTTTACTCTGCGGCTAGTGACTTTTATTAGGCCCCAGCGACCTGTCCAAAACGTCTTTGCTGGTTAATCATCAGTCTATGTTAGTCTACAGCTGTACTGAGACAGCTGGAGCTGGCCTCCCCTTAATGAGCACCCCAGCGCCCTATCTATAGCTTGCCGCATCCAGTATCTGCATGCAGTCTTTGGTAGGTCGTCATCCCACCTGGGTGGAGCGTCCTTTACTACGTTTGCCAAGTCCCGGTATCCTCTCAAGAACATTTTACCCCAGCGGTTGTTGGTTTTTGCGAGACATGGCCGGGCCACTACCACTTCAGCTTATTCTTAGAGCTATGTCGATAACTTTGATTCCCTGTCGGATGTATTCGTTACCAAACCTATCCTTTAGAAAAACTCCGAGCATAGCTCTTTCCATAGCTTGCTGATCGACTTTGAACTGGTGGATTAACCCTAAAGTGAGTGTCCTAAAGTGTCCGTTGGTCACGACGGGAAGGACGCACTGATTGAAGATATTCGTTTTCAAGCATTGCAGTATGGATGACTCGGCGAAGACTTGGCGTAGTTTCCTAATTTGCTGGTTATTGAACTATCAATAAAGCTCTTGAGAAATCATCTACTCTTGCCAGAAAGACCAACAAAATCCCTTGTCTAAGCCCTTGCAATCTAAAGAGAAGCAAATACATTGATATCGCAAGTAGCTTAATTATTGAGCCATCATTGCGAGTCTTTTTACTTCAGACCCATTTTACCCTTTCTGATGTCCCCTTGAATATGCAGCGTAGTACAAACGAACGTTACCTGCGGGACAGCTACCCGAAGTACTCATAGCAGCTACCGCAAACAAGCAAGTACGTACACCAAGGCGATTGCTGCCTTGTCAAGTAGTCCAGTAGTTTAAATAATATAAAGGAGTGTTTCCTTTTAGTAAAATTTGCTAACTTGAATATTTCGGGTAACTGCCTTCCATCCAGGTAATGTTCGTTTAAACCACACTGTCATGTATTTCAGAGGCCAAGAAAAACAAAACCCGTTGATATTTGTTCGTCGTCTGGACTGGACCATTCCCCGATAACTTCATTCATTGTACGAGCGAGTTTCTATCCTCTCCCCTTCAGCTACACACAACGATGTAGCAGAATAGCTGCTGGAGCCCGATGTCACTATGGGCCGTATTATGAAAGCTTACCTACTCAGTCATCGGTCTGTGTACGAGAAGCGATTATGCCATGGAAAAGCGATAATCGATAGAGACATTTACAATGTTCAGACTCACTGGACCAAAACGCTATCACTAATGTTTATAATATAATTTTCATACATAAAATTGTAACAAAACATCAAAAAACAGTAATTTCCTAATAACTTGTTCTGAATGATTTATTTTTAGGTATTTTTCAAGGAAGTTTGACAACTGTATTTGATTATCTATCTTTTTCTTATTCATTATCTGATTCGAGGAATATAAATTATATAAATTAGGCAAAAAAGATAGTTAGAAAATTACTAAAACACTAAATAAGTTATCCAAACGAGGGTGAAAAGTCACCAACTATATTTAACAAATCATTTTCTCACAAAATTGGTAGAAGATTTGAGGGCGAAAATTAACTAAGTCAGTTTTTCTTCATTATCCCTGAAAATATCAGTCATTTAGTGACTGTAGTGAATTGACCTTAATAGCTTTTATATTTTCTAACATATGAGACCATAAAATTATAAATATCCCATATCGAAACAAAGTTATGATTTTATTAGTTTTTCAAAACTTTAAACCTTCATAACTCAAAACACCAAATGACCTACTTAGTGACTTTTCGCTCTACGGCGACGATATTAGCAGAATTATAAGTATCTAAACAATGTCTCAATAATATCAAAACTGTATTCAGTTCGTAATTAACAGTAATACACATAATTTCCGATTAAATTCTTTATGACGTTTACACTTTTTGAGCTATTTTGTTAAATTTAAATAGGTGATTTAGTCTCCCCAGGTTCCCAGATCGCTTTACAATCTTCGAAGAGGGGGAGAATGGGTATTTTTCGACTTTTTTCAAAAAATTTCGATAAGTATGAAACCTACAGAAATTTCAAAAACTATTTTGAAATGTAAAAACTGATACCTTTCATTTGATACCCCACATGACCCTGTAGGTATCATTTAAAATTTCGACAGCACAATTTGTATAGAAAATGTTTATTTTAATTTTTCATCTGTTTTTTTTTTTTTCTTTAAATCTGTACAGGCACACGAAATATATTATTATTATAAATATCAATTTGATAGCTGCTGTAGTTGCTGGGTTATTAAGGAGGGAAAATAGGACAGACAAATCGAGACCATTAGGGTAGGTATTGTATTGAGAATGTTCCCTATTTAATGCGAGATGAGCGCATAACAATTTTATTCCTGAAGGATTAATATCTTTCGTCCGTGAAATAAAACTTGAAAATTAAATTTTGAAACCCTTTTTAGTTTCTTTTGAACAATCAAATTACGTTTATTCTATAGATTTAGTATTTTCAGGCATTCCATAGTTGCTATTATTTCATGTTGTTTAAAAACATACTGTATTTCAAATACAGTTAATATTTTTTATTATTTATAACAACTTTGTTTTCTTTGTTTTTTGTCTTGGAACTGCCATTGCCTGAGGAGGTCGTAATTTTATAATTTCTACGTGTCTACTGCATGCCACCCATGTTAATTGATATTTCGCAATGGGCTCTCTAGGTTGTTATTAATTATTTTTACAAACGACTTAGCTCTTTTAGCTACAGGCGATTGGCAAACTGTTCATGTTTGAATTTTTAATAATGTATAAATTTTTTTACTATTTGAGCAGTTTTGCTTAGTCATGTTAAATCCCGTAACCTAATATTAACATTATCATTTTTTAACAAGCGGCTGACTGCGGCAACTATAGTTGTTTTTGACACAAAACATCAACGAGAGTTATATTGTGGAAAAATACCATGTCAATACTATCAATATATCATTTAACTAAGTTATAAAATAAAATAATTAAACTTGGGTATCAATGTGATAAAGCAATCTCGACAGTACTAAAAATACCAAGTCCTTTTAAAGTGATAAAGACAACCAAAGTGGCTGTCAAACTTATTAAAGAGGAACAAAATAATTACAGAAAATATCAGCAGCGTAAGACAACCAGTGAGACGTATCCAAACTTATCGGTTCAGGTGGACAAATTTGGAACTAAATCCATTACTTCAAAATTACTCTCTGATTCTTACAAAATAGTCATTGCTAGCGACGCTGTTAACTGAACAGATCGTGGTACAGTAAAGGTTGAGCATTAAGACGTATTAAAACAAGTGACATTCGACGCATGTCAAACCCAAAAAAAAGAATACCGAACTGCTACTGATGTCGCCGTGTGATAGCGTCGTGAGCTATGATGGGTTAATTCGATAGGCTGAGCTTTGAATCACTACCGAACACAAATTTGAAACGACATATCGGACAAATGACAGTAGAAATGCTGGTGACAGGAGTCATTGGATAGATTTTGGAAGCATGGAGTTTTAAAAGGTTATACATGATTGACGTTGGTGCTTTCTCTACATGAGTTAGTTTCGACAAGTTTTAACACGTTTTTCGTCGTGAGTCGTTGGCATATAGGTATATTCAATATGTTAATCCTAAGATTAAGGAAAAAATTATAATATAATAAGTACAAGTGCAATAAAACTGAAACATAAAAATCTTGAAACAGAACAGAGAGACAATAAATGTTTCATTAGCCTATTATTTCACAAAATTACGATGATAATTACCATGACTGCAAATTACTTGCAATGCAATTTTATTGATGCTGAAGCTGGCCATTAAAAGTTTATGCCATAGCCTTTTAAAGCAGTTGGATCACAGCATGACTGGGCTATATAAATGATAATGGAGTGCATTATTTCTTGATTTTCTATCGGATACTCTAACTCTGTGATCCTTTACTTTAGACACACCTGTTTTATAAATTCATGCTATGGATGGGATAAATTTATAAGTGCGACCTTAAACCTCAATAGATACATAGTTTTCTTTTAGTAAACCATATAGATATAGTAGAGGCGTTGGATTAGGTAGAGAAAGTGCCGTACCAACTGTGTCTCTCCATTTGCATCTGAAAACTTTAATTAAGAAAGCTTAAGGTAAATTTTGGATGATGATAAAAGAACGCCAGACAACAACACCACAAATACGATCGTTTCTGCACAGCAATATTTTTAACATAACCAACCAAATACCATTATTATTCGAAATTAATCAAACCAACCAACAACTTAAAATTCAATTACGTACAACTTGATACCCATTTCGTCGGACAATTGCTAATAATAAGCGTCCAAATATTCCGACAAATCGCCAAACTTGATTATGATTGATACCAGTATTTTGTTAACGGTAAACCACATAGTGAAATTGAAAACACTTAAAGCACGCCCGTAGGTAAGTGGAACCATAAAATTTATGATTCAAATTACATACTTGATAAATAATATAATGGATTTTGCGACTGATACCATCTCGAAGCAATTTAAAGAAATAACTCTGCTAATATATATTGTGAAATGATAATTTGTGAGCAAAAAGCGTAGACGCCGTATAACGCTAAATAACAAGGTAGCTGGAGCTTATTAACCGGAAGCATTGATGAAATATATTTTTTGCTATTAAAATATTCTGTAAGCAAAATGAAGTAACGAAGAGAAAGGAAAATGTTTTTTTTATTAATTTGTAAAGGAATAACGATTTCGGTGTAATCAAGGTTCATTAAAAGTAAAATATTCTGTATTCAAAAATATGTCATTGGAAGTTAACTTACTGTAACGAGCAAAAATAATGCTCATTTACATTTTAACAATAAGGGGTCTGATATCAGAATTCTCAGAAGCTAAAGCATCAATGTCAACTATGTCTATAAATCTAACTTGGTTCTTGGAAAGAATTTGAACTAAGACAACTATAACTTTAGTTATTCAGCGTTTGCTAAAAAAACAACTGAAATGAGAAGTCAGTGTGAGAATGGAATCCAACGGAGGTTAGAAGGCTGAACACTTGGTTGTTTATCTCTTGGTTTATGAAGCGTACGACTTTTTGTGGTGGTATAATTCTTAGTACAATCTATTAGGAATTTTCTACAGATTGTATTTGGCACGGTCACATAATTTGACGTCATTGCTGGTACGAATCGGTCACTGCCCAAATTTTCTATTTCTTAATCTCTTACGTGTTCAACTCAACAGTGTCCAATGGCCATTTCGTTCAGCTAGATCTTTTTATTTATTTTTTTGAAAACAAACGATATTTTACTGCGTTCCGATAGGTAACAGAAATCAACAACTTTAAATATATTTAGACTTACAAAATAAGCTCTTATTATTAAAAGTAATGTAATAGGAATAGGTACCAATTCCTACTGAAGTACCAGTACCTACTGAATTCTGTCTGATGACCTACCTACTTTAGTGTCTATGTTTGATTGTATTTATGCTGTCCAGTTGTGAACCAAATAAACCATATGAATCTATTTTATTTTACTTAGATCAGTTAATTTTAAAACTGTAAATTATTTTCAAATAAGAAATAAAATGTTTATTGATTTTCTCTCACTTCAATATTTTGTTCACTAGTAGAAGAAGTTCTAATTAGATAACAAAGAGTTATTCTAAAAGGACAAAAACAACAACAAAATTTAAAAATCCCCCGACAAATTTTCATGAAATATGGGTAACAACACTTGGGATAAAATTATCTATAACACAAAAAAAAACGAAAATCGGTTCATCCGTTTGGGAGCTACGATACCATAGACAGATACACAGACAGACATGATAAACTTATAACACCCCTCTCTTTTTGCGTCGGGGGTTAAAAATATGCAACAGCAAAGAATAAGTCGTCCGAAAAATTTCCAAAAACAATGTTTAAAAATTAAAAAGCTCATTGAAGTTTTAATAAACTGCAAACAAGCTAACAAATTGTATCTCTTACAATGAGTAGGTACCGAGAGATTATAAACTGATGCGATAGTTTCCTCCGTATCTCTAAGTTAACAAAGTCTTGAACCAGTTTTATTTACATTACACTCCTATCAGCCCTAACGGTTGTGTAATTAATTTGCGCGTTCAAACGGTAGCTGTCACCAATCTGCCCTGCGGTCTACGTGTAAAATGACTTGAAGTATCTGAGAGCTTGTATGTATTACAAACTAGCTGCTGCCCGCGGCTTCGCCTGCGTAGTTCCCGTTCCCGTGGTAATTCCGAGATAAAACATAGCCTATGTCCATCTCCTGGTTCTAAGCTGCCTCCCCACCAATTTTCAGCCAAATCGGTTCAGCCGTTCTTGAGTTATAAGTAGTGTAACTAACACGACTTTCTTTTATATAAATAGATTACAATTATTATCAGTCGTTATCATCATCATCAGCGTCATATATTAGCATCATATATTAGTCCACAGCTGGACATAGAAGTCCTCCCCTCATGAGCGCCATAGCGCCCTGTCTTCAGTTCTTAAGTTTTTTTTCTTTTTCAGTTTGGTAATATTCGGATATTATAAATCTTATTAGACTTTTACTTTAAGTCGCGATCTCCATTCCTTTCTTTTACTGAGTATCAGCCTATGTTAGTCCACGGCTGGACATAGGCCTCCCTTAATGAGCGCCATAGCGCCCTACACTACGTTTGCCGAGTAGTAGTCTCCACTCACGAACACGTTTACCCCAGTGGTTATCGGTTCTTCGCGAGATACTGCCGGCCCACTGCCACTTCAGCTTGCTGATTCTTTTTACTACATACTGAGTGTATACTTTCTAAAATTTAAAAAACTGAAACGATATTATTATTCTATTACTACCTCTAATTCTGTCACTGACTTAAACCTAGGACATTCCGTTGACAACTGTACCTACTACTGAATACCTGAACTTATTACGGTTATCCTTATTAAAGTAAACCGTCGTTAGTTAATGTTAACTTATCTAAAAACTTGCTTCATCTTAAATGTTTCATTGTGGTTTCCTTTAAAAGTTTAAATCATTACATTGAGGTATTGCCACAGATGATATAGCATTAAATCCAGTTGATCTAATAGTTTCTACTCAACCCCTTCCAGCTATTTGCCAGATATCAGAGTGAAAACCAGTCTGTTCGATTAAATGTTGTAAAACCATCCGTTGAACATTAATAATGACAGTGCTAGAGTTCCTAGTAAGTATTTGTGTAGGTAGGCTAATATTGTAAAATAAACTTCTTGGCCCAGATTTTTTTTAAGTTTGAAAAAATTATCGTCAGATATAAACAGGGTTATTAGTAATATGTATGAATATTAAAAGGGACGTAACTAAAACAACACACACAACCCAATTTTTGAGAAATTAAACTAGTACATTTTGCTTTACTATATAGTTGTTTATTTTCATTTGACTAAATCTCGATCTTCTTAGCTTTTATACTCGAGAAAATCTGATATATAATAATTATTCATGCTAGATTATAGTTTTATATTTTTTTATCTTTCATTTTGCTTACAAATTAACCCACTTATTGGTGACGCGGTCCATCAGCTTCAATATTTTGTGAACCGTGATCTTTGACCGCCTAATCCGATAATTCGTAAAGCAGCGTAGCCTGGTAACCACGATCTTCCCTCGGGATTCCTTCTCGTACCGTCACACTCCAATAAGCATCCTCACATTTTAATTGATCTCAATGCTCGGAACCAATCGAGTCGCCACGGAAATGAGTTGCACGGCCCGTTGACGCTGTTAGTAAAGGGGTTGGGCAATTGTCTTGTAATGAAAAGGGCTTGTACGACTATTGCTTTTCATTTCACTTTCTACAACGTTATCCTCCCATAAATAAATAAATAATGCTGGACAATTCACACAGCATTATCTAGCCCCAAGCTAAGCAGAGCTTGTGTTATGGGTACTAGTTAACTGATATACATAATACAATACACTACATAGATAGATATTTTTTATTATACATAGAAAACACACAGACCAACGGAACAAATTTCTGCAGATCGTACACAAATTTGTTCCGAGGCGGGATTCGAACCCGCAACCTCCTGCGTCGCAGGCGGACCTTCGCCCGCTGCGCCACGGAGGTCGTCAAATACATATTTCTAGTAAATACATATTTCTAGTTATTCGGTTCACACCTGGAATAAAATCTATACTTTTTAGGGTTTTGATGATCGAAGATCGGTTTCAAAACCCTTATGGTCTCGCTTTGTCTGTCCTTTTTTCCCTCCTTAATAACTCAAAAACTACTGCAGCTATCAACTTGAAATTTAAAACAATAATACATTTCGTGCGCCTGTACAGATTTTGAGAAAAATAAATAAAAATAAATGAAAAATGAAAATGAATATTTTCCATACAAATTGTGATGCCGAAATTTTAAAAGATACCTACAGAGTCATAAGGGGTATCAAATGAAAGGTACCATTTTGTACATTTCAAAATATATTTTGAAATTTTTGTAGGTTTCATACTTTTTAAAATATTTCGAAAAAAGTCGAAAAAATACCCATTCCCCCCCCCCTATCTCCGAAGATTGCAGAGCGATCCATGTAAAATGTATCGAGCGTTTATAGACATGGATCTATATTTTACAGGAAAAATATAGAGAAGTTTGAAAAAAGAACACTTTTTGAAAAATGGTCAAAAAGGGGGGGAATAATTTTCAAAAGGGGAGGCTACCTCACCGAGTGGGGTATCAAATGAAAGGTATTTGTTTGTACGTTTCAAAACAGTTTTTTAAATTTCTGTAGGTTTCATACTTTTTGAAATATTTTGAAAAAAGTCGAAAAAATACCCATTCCCCCCCCCCTATCTCCGAAGTTTGCAAAGCGATCCGTTTAAAATGTATGGAGCGTTTGTAGATATGGATCTATATTTTACAGGAAAAATATAGAGAAGTCTGTAAAAAGAACACTTTTTGAAAAATGGTCAAAAAGGAATAATTTTCAAAAGGGGGGCTACCCCACCGAGTGGGGTATCAAATGAAAGGTATCGGTTTGGACATTTCAAACCAGTTTTTCAAATTTCTGTAACTTTCATACTTTTTGAAATATTTCGAAAAAAGTCGAAAAATTTACCAATACCCACTTTAACCGAACCACCCATTTAACCGAAGCATGCAGGGAGATCCATCTGAAATGTAACCTACTATTCTTAGGTATTCGTGAAATTGCGAAGTCTCTAACTGGTACTTTTGGTACATATTTGTTGACAAACGTTCAAAACCCTCGGCGCGCGAGTTACACTCGCACTTGACGGATCTTGTTTTATATAGGTATACCTACTTTGAGCAAATGTACAGTCTATGAAGATTCATCGAAGTACTTCGCGGCTTTTTGTATGTTATCAAAGCTGCAAGATCCTTGGCCTTTAAAATCTGAGATAGAAGGAATTATTTGCATCACACCATTGGACTATTCAGGTAGGAAAAGGGGTACCGCCAAAAAAGGCAAAAAAGACTTTAGAAGCGCATACATTGAAGACATAATTCAACGGTGACTGCAGAATAAATCGACACAGCCCTAACATAAAATACATCGGCAAGGATTCATCGAATTATTGTATTGCCAATGCTTGAACACTACGCTTTATTTTTCCATCGGTGTGAAGTAGCCAAAGGCATTTTAATGTGACAACTGAACACATAACAGCACTTAATTTTGTCCTAATGCGAGCACCCGGCCGTAAGAATCTTTGTCATAGTAGCTTTTGATGCAGTAGTATTAGTATTTCATCGAGAGTTTTTGTGTCAATAATGATGAGAGGATATAGAGGTAGGATCAATTGGAACGCACCGAACCATGAAGTCTAACAGCTTATTCCCTTATACTAATGAAATGAACTTGAATATAAGGGCACGGAACTACTCTACGTCTGCTCCTTGTTTTAAAGTTATCTGCTCTATAGTTCGAGTTGTGCTGTTCTTTCCTGTAATAATAAATATATTTATTCGTTCAATATTTCCTCTATTCGCTTCGTGCGTATTTTTTTCTGAACTACAGCTTCAGTAAGCTTACATGCCCTTCGAATTATATTACTTAAAACAGTTGCACTATGCTCTGCCCTTGCTACTTCCTTTTTCTCCTGCGAATATCTGTGAACAGAATCACCGATGAGCCAGATAAGGCGAGTGTTTCTTTAAATATGCAAAGTGCAAACTTCTTCGTACCTCCGACAGGACGCTGAATAATTTTACACGGTCTTAATGGTTGCGTGTCGTTAATTTACCCTTTCAGTGTTCCGTTGACATAGTTAAAATCGGGTTCAAATACAATATATGGATCAGATTTCTTACCGAGATAATATTTACTCACTCGTTTTGCCAGCTTCCTGAGAATTCCTTCGCCTATGCATAGTCTATTACCATTGCCTGCAATATTGACAGCTCTTTTGGTATTGCAAAGATTAAAATCTCACTCCACATCGCCTGGACCAGAAAATAGTTCCCTATTCGCATTCTCACATTATTTAAATCTAAATTCATCACATGATAAACTATTCCATACATTGTGGTGGCTGGCAATAAAATCTTTGGAATCGGCTGATAATGAACTAGGATGTAAGTCTATGGCGAGTGTTGCGGACACCGTTCCGACATAATTTAGTGTCGAAGCCCCATTGCATTTTTCTTAAGACAATACAAGCCTCCTCTTGGATGGAATATGCAGACTGCCTGAAGAATTCTCATTCTCGCACCCACTAATGAATAGCTATTCTTTGAGCATTTTAACTATGCACCTCGGAATGGAATTCGAGTGTACAGGTTTCTTAAAAGGTCCTTCGATATGCGTCGGCCCCTTTCCGCTTAGCTTAATTTATGGACGTCGCGCTTTTTGTTTTGTTTATATCAATTATTCCACGGAATTAAAGTTTCGCGTGTCTTCCAAAGTGTTTATTTCTTATTCATTCAATATCGTGTCTAATTTGAACTATCACTCACGAGACTTTGTGGTACAGATTGGGTTTTATTGTTCCCTAATAGAAAACAATCATATTATGGCTATAAATTTGTATTAGGCACGGTCGTCTATCATCCATTTTCGTTTTAGGCATGAATTATATTCTACTGATTTACATTCAAGGTATGCTATCTGTCTATTGCGACGAATTTCGGATTTTTTTCTTTAAAGAAAGTGTCCGCTGCTTTAACTGGCACCGTGCCCAGAATAAATGAATATGTAATTAATTTTGAATAAATTTCTCCATAATTCGGTCAGGAGACATAAGCATGGTGTTAAAAAGACATTTTGACCATGACTCATTGTTTCCTGTTAGAAACTTGTTGGGGTATAATATTCTTCGTTTCTTCTTTTTACCTTATTAGGTAGGTACCTAAGGTATCTTTAAAACTTGCAACCATCTCTTAAAATCTAGAAATATGAAATAGCTGCCTATTTAAACATAAAACTTATTTCAAAATTATTTATTTCTCCGTTTCATTTGCAGAAAATAATTGGACTTCTTGATATTGTTGGACTGTTTTATAATATTCAAACTCATCGAATTTTCATGACATTATGTGTATGTTCACTGTATGATGTGTAATGTAGGGTAATATTTGGTTTCTTTGTTAACATTATTAGAGTAACGAATATGAGGGTTAATTTCATTAACAAAGAAAATGACAATCAAATAATAGAAACGAATTAGAACTAGTATTTACAAATTAAACAATTGAGCTAACTGCAGACTGTTGCAAACAATAGCTCAACTAGTCCATACCAATAGGAATATTAAATCGATTTAAACCTTGTATTGTAACTCCTTATAACTTTTTTATATTGAACAGTCTAGAGAATTTGAGAATCCCATTATTAAATTATATGCAGCATTGTGAGCTAGTGCGAGTCGGACTCACCAAGGGTTCCGTATAATCGTAAAAAATTGTTTCTTGCGAAATATCATGATTCTAGGTCAACGGGAAGTAGGGACCCTATAGTGTCATACAATTATTGTATATATTTTTATAAACTACGCGGTTTGCGGGTTTTTCCCTTTATTTGTGTTAAAAGACCTTGCTTTTTGACAATTTTAATGATTCTAGGACTCGATTCTAGGGTCAACGAGAAGTACCCTTTAGATTTTGGTCCATGGCGAGTAATATTTTTTTTTTCAATTAATTTCAAATTTACTGTTTTCAGTTTTTTCCTGTACTTGTGCTACAAGACCTTCTTTCTTGCCAAATTTTATGATTTTAGATCTACGGGAAGTATTCCGCAGGTTATGTGTGTATAATATTCCCTTGGAAATTTCAAAATGTTCGGACATAAACGGCTGTAACCTTTGATTGCGTTGTCATAAAAGTTTTATTTGTATCAAGGCTCCAAGAGGTTATGGACGTGAGTATTTGATGTTAATTTCAACTCAATACCTCCACACGTTCCTGAGAAACGGGGCTTGACAGTCGGACAGACAGACAGACGGACCACAAAGTGATCCGGGGTTCCTTTTTTTCTTTTTGAGGTACGAAACCCTAAAAACAGATGGCATCATCTTTGTTCAACAAAACACTGCTTAAATTCAAAACCAATTTCATTATTGGCACATTAAATATGACCAACAAAGAGCAATAAAGGCCCGAGACTGTACAAACAATGTAATCTCTTCCAAGAACATGTCCGTGATTTATTAAAGAAAATCCACATTCGAATTTCTTAACGGTAAGTATATCTATGCCTCGCGATCTTAGGTTAATTTAAAATTCGGAAAAGGATCAAAATAAAGCCTACAGCCAGAGTTTAAAATACATTGTGAAGATATAACATTTATCGCAAATTCATGATGTAAAATGGTATGTAACTTGTATATTTTACTTTCAACTGTTTTTTAGAATTCTGGCAGTTGTTTTTTTACCCCTTAGCAAAAGGCAAAGGTCACAAATTGATCAATGAACACGTAGGTAGAATATCTAATCAACCAATTTTTGACGTTTCCATCTAACCACATAACATTTACTTATTTACACCTCATCTTACTGAATGAATCATAGTACCTACATTTCTACATTGTACCTTTCTACAATCGAAATGTTTATCACGTTACGATACCCGCTTAATATGCTGAGTAAAACCGGATGCCAAGCCATAAGCCTTATAGCCAGTTAACCGACGATTAAAAGCTACAAATAGGCTATTCACTTCAACAATTTATAAACAACGGCATATAATAATGTTGTAGTCGAATCGATGCTCAGTCAAACCTGATTTTGCCTAATCAGCTAGTAAATATTTGATTTATAATATGCACAGTTTTATTGAAACTATCTGAGTAGCTAATGCACGCAACCGTGTCTTTATATATAAAATAGTACAATAGAGCAGTGAAAATAGACGAAATATTATGTCAAATAAATTATATAATTGTCAATTTATTTTATTTGGATTCTATGTTGTATATTTTTAAATTATTTTCTCTAATTTATTTAAAAATTTTACTTTACGAGTAAAATATGAATAATTTATAAAAAAATTAAATGTAACCTAATTATTGTTACGAATAAAGAACTTGAACTTGTAAGATCTCAAACTTATAATACTTTGTGTTAAAATATCGATAAAGATTAATAACGATTATCAAGTTTAATATATTAATATTTTCTAGAAGTCTCTAAGTTTTTAGGACTAACCTAACAAGTCTATGTTTGCTCCTTTGACTACATCAATAAATACAAGTCCCTTTATACTTTATATTCAAAGAACACCTCATTAAACGATTGTCATACAATTCACCCATGTACTCGGGTCATACAATGGCTAAAATGTGTAAAGGGAAGCCGCTTTGTTTTTCCATAGCTTTAGGAATCTACCATATTGAATAACGAAGGTTTTCCATTTAGTTCTCTCATCAATTATTGAACGTCTGGTCGAAGCGACGCGTGACCCGAGAGCTGGTGAGTATCTAGCACAGCGCATCAGCATTGTCATACAGCGGGGCAATGCAGCCATCGTCTTGGGGACGCTTTCGACTGGTAATGATATGGATCAGCTGAGCTACCTGTAGATTGTTTCGAACAGTCTGCAGTTAACTCCATTGTTTCAATTGTAAATAGGTACTCGTACAAGTCCTAATTTATTTCTATTATTTGATTGTAATTATCTTTGTGAAGAAAGATTTGTTTTATTGTGTATCTCTTTTTCTCGTCTTCTCCGTACTGTTGTAAATAATAATTCGTCCAAATGTTACGCCCAAATCAACTTATTGCTAAAATATGAAATCTAGTCTGTTCATAGTTCGTTATGTTTGCAAGTTCAACCGCTGATAACGAGGTCCTGGGTTCTGATTTGTGTTTTTGGGATTTTTCTAGAAAAAAAAAATCGTAGTAGCAGACCTGAGTCAGGAAATTGGCGGTGTTACACCGACGTGCCTCTGAAAGCACGTTGCGCTGTTGGTCCTGCGCCTAACCTCTCCCCGCTCGTGTCGGTCTGCTGTCCCATCAGATTTTTAGAGTGCGGAAATAGAGAGTGTGCTTGCGCACACACTTGTGCACTGTAATATGTCCTGTGCACCTGGCTAGTCTTCGTTGAGTCTGGCCACCGTGACCGAATTTCGGTTAGGGGGCACCATAGTTTGTTACGTAGTTTGCCAATGTGTTATATGTATTAATAAATAGCTCCTTCCCGCGGCTTCGCACGCGTATATTCAGTATGATAAGGAACCTATTATCTAAGTAAGGCTTTGCTCTAAACGTACGCCAAATTTCATCTTGATCTGTTCAGTATTTTTGGAGATCCTAGGTAACCAAAATTCAGAAAATTCAGAGACTTTCGGCTTTATAATATTAGTAGGATTAGTAGGATAGTAGGATATTAGTAGAATAGGATGTAAAAATGTGTTTGTGATAAAAACAGATTTTTATGGATTCATAGTAATTAAATCCGAAACCCCTCTTCTCTGAAGCATCTTAGATTTATGTATGTCCAAAAATCAAAATCAAAATCAAAAAGTCTTCATATCCATAAATACAATAAATGTACAATGTTAGAAAAGGTCAAATTAAAAAACTAAACACCGACACGGAAATAAAGTGATACTCCGAGTGATCCCATCCCGGAACTTTTCTTCTTTACCGGGACATACCTACCCGACAATAATTTCAGGTTACCATGAGAGAGCTCTGTAAAATAGATCTACTGCTTTTCGCCTACACGGAGTTATTTGCTAATTTATATGTCGGCAAACTTTGCCTGACAGCGGCAACTACTAAGCGATTGTCCCATCCTTGATTCTGACTGGATTGCCAACGATTGCCAGCCATTTGCTGCGGTTGCTATTGTCAAGGATGTCACTACAGTCGTTGTACAGTGCAGATGTTTTACAAGAATGATATCATTAGCTTGTGGTCGTATAAATAAGTAATAATTTTATCTTTCATGTTATCTGAATACCATGGAGGTCTAAATATGTACTTACCTACAGTAATTTTATGGATAGGTACTTAAATTAATGGCACTTAAGTTGTATTTAATTGTGAGCGGCTATCGTTCAGTGCCACGAGTTTTTTTATGTATTTCAAAATCAATCAAATCAAAATCAAAATTGTTTATTTCTTTTACTTAATCTAATACATTTCAGTGGTATGGGACCCTCTTTTAAATAATAAAATACCTGTGCTAGAGGGTCTCGCTCTGCAGCGCGGCTTATAAATAATTAAGTATAATTAACAATTTTATGGTTAATTGTTTTAATTTAGGTAAATCGAAAAACATTTTACTCGTTAAAAGTACAAATAGAAACAATTTAAATGCCAGAGAATCAATTGTTTACAAAAGTTTAACAAAGATTTTATCTTAATTTGTGCTAGTTCTCTAAAAATAAAAATAAATGTAAGTATGTACCTAATATCCTCAAAATTTTATGTAGGTACCCTAACTATGAGCGTTTTTGAACAAAAATTAAATTAAAAGTAGGTATAATGTATGAATATTGCAGTTACTCTAACTATGCATATGTGAAAGTGTGTGTGTGTGTGTGAGGGT
This sequence comes from Eupithecia subumbrata, assembly GCA_949316285.1. Lineage (NCBI taxonomy): Eukaryota > Metazoa > Arthropoda > Insecta > Lepidoptera > Geometridae > Eupithecia > Eupithecia subumbrata. The sequence continues at coordinate 13,246,080 of OX438640.1, read as the reverse complement.
ATGTGTATGTGTGTGTGGTGCTCCTGAGGACACCGGTCTCTTAAGAGTCCGGGCAACAGGAGTTACCAGTGTATGTGTGTGTGATGCTCCTGAGGACACCGATCTCCTAAGAGTCCGGGCAACAGGAGTTTCTAGTGTGTGTGTGTATGAGTTTGTATAATGTGCTAGAGGTGTGGTGTGGTGGTTTAATTTAAATTAACTATTACTATTATGCTAAGGTTTCCAGAAGTTTTTCTCCATCTTCGTAGCTTAATGTCGGCAGCCATAGACTAAGTGCTATTTTGCAGGAATGACTGTTTAAAGAGTATATATTAAGAATTTTGTTAATAACGTCGTAAAGGTGTGTGGACTGCTTGGCATACTGCCGGGATGCATATTTGGAACGAGTTGTAACTTTGTCCGCAACCTTATCCTTTCGTCGCTTTTTTGTCTTATTAGGGTCAAAACCTAATATTTTGTGGTATTTTAAGACAGTATCCAGAATGTAGAGTTTTCTTACTGACAGAATTCCTGACTCCTGGTAGAGTACTTTTGTGGGATATTATAACGGCTTACGATACATGACTTTCATCAAGGATCTTTGAGCTCTCTCTACTTCAAGGAATTTTGTTGTGGCAGCTCCTCCCCATATTGGTATACAGTATTTTAATATTGATTGTGCCAGGCTCACATAAATTTGGTCGATAATTTCTTTTGTAGCAGTATGTCGTAATATTTTAAAAATCCAAATTAACTTACGAATTCTACTCATTACCAGTTCTATGTGAGCATACCAGGACAAACGCTGATCTATCATTATGCCTAAATACTTCGTCGTAGAGACTTTTTCTATGATAGAGCAATCACAATCAGAGCCAAGTTGTTCACACCTGTGTAATTTTAAGATGAAATCTTGACTAGGTTGAGTCCGGTTGTATTTAGTAAAAGTAATGAAATTAGTTTTAGCTACATTTAACGTGAGTAGATTGTAATCCAGCCATTTAGCAATATCTCTCAATCCGTTTTCTGATTTAGATTTCAGGTGACTCCAGGATTTCTCCGAAAAAACGATAGCGGTATCGTCTGCATAACAGAATATGGCTGCATTGTTTATTTTAAGGTTGCAGATATCGTTAATATAGACTAAGAACAACGTTGGACCGAGCACACTCCCCTGTGGAATACCAAAGCCTATTGTTTCTTCCTTGCTGGTATATTGTTCAATTTTAACTCGCTGCGTCCGATTACATAGGTAGTCTGAGAGAAGTGCCAGCGGCGTTCCTCGAATCCCTACATTTTCAAGCTTACTTATTAAGATTTCGATTGAAACAGTATCAAACGCTTTCTTGAGGTCAAGAAACGCCGCTAGACATTTTTTTCCCGAGTCAATTTGCTCTACAATGTGGTTACTGATTGCTGCCACAGCATCCTCAGTAGACAATCCTTGCCTAAAGCCAAATTGTGAGTCGGATAAAATGTTAAACTTAGCAAGGTAATTTAGCAGCCGCTTGTTTATTAGTTTTTCAATTATTTTGGAGATAGATGGGAATATGGAAATCGGCCTATAGTTATTTATATCTTCCTTTTGTCCATTCTTATATACTGGCGTTATACTTGACTTCTTTAAGGCATTAGGGAAAATTCCGTTTTTAAAACACAAGTTAGTGAGGTGACATAGTATGGGAATTAATATATGTTTGGATAATTTTATAAATTTTGAGGTAATGTTATCAATACCTGGTGCACTTTCTGTTTTAAGGTCTATGATTATGTTATAGATTTCATGTGGGTCAGTCTCCAACAATACAAAAGATGAGTTCTGGTTGGATCGTAGAGCCAAAGAACAGGCAACATTGTCTCTTCCATTTCGCACTAAAATTTGTTCAGCAAGAGATTTGCCGATGTTTGAATAAAATGAATTTGCATAATTAACAGACTCTATCGGTGTAGCTTTTAAATTAATTAGTATTTATTTTTATTATTTTATTTTCTATTTTTTATGTACTTTATGCAGGGGCTACTTCTTTCCTGTAACAGTAGGTACGTTACATACTTTTTATGTAGTCGCTTCAACAAGAATTTTATGAGAAAATTACATTGAACTACTATTACGAAAATTATAATCAAAAATATACAATAGAATTTAAATGATTTTAGTACTTTTTGATAACATTACTATCATGTTGGGCAAGTCACACAACTTGATAGATGCACGGAAAGAAAATACAGTAATTATTATATCACTTAAGTATTTCTAAATCCGAAGACAACAAATGTCCTGTCATAATTAGTAATCGATTTTTGTATTGGCAGTTAGTAAAAATTACATGTAACGTTTTATTAACTGTTTAGTAATTTTAAGAGTTCAATTGTTGTATCGGAAATTATGACGTCATTGACAAATACCAAGTGTTTTGTAATTTCAAGAAATTATTATTAACTAGGTTCTGCCCGCGGCTTCGCTCGTGCTTTAGCTGGATAAAAAGTAGAAATGGTGACGTCATAATGTAAATAATTTTTTTTTGTTAATTTTAGTGCTATAGTTATAGTAATTTATCTAGTTTAGTCCCTAATTATAATAAAATAAATAATAGATTCAGGCGTTACTTTGCGGAAATCCATTGTATAATATTAGGATGAAACAATAATTAGTAACAATTCCGCGCAGAACCTGTTCCGACAAGATCCAACAAATTTGTGTGTACCGCCCGCCCTCCCACAAATTGTTCCTACTTACAATCAGAGAAAGTAAACAATAGACTTAAAATTAATTAAATTAAGTAAATTATTCCTACTTACAATCAGAGAAAGTAAACAATAGATTTAAATTAAATTAAATTAAGTAAATTACCCTCCTACCTAACTTAATTTGCGAAAGAAAAGACCACACCAACAACACAATGAAAAAACTCATCAAAAGTAAGTCGTCAACTAGTTTCGTCTCTCCACGAGACATCTAATTATAAGTAAAGACCTATACAGGATGATCCAACAGAGACATCGCAAGAGCCTTTAGGGGTGATTCCAGCCCCAAGCTAAGCAGAGCTTGTGTTATGGATACTAGATAACTTATATTCCTTATACAATTTGTTCCACATAAAAACTAACCAAAACACCAACAACAATTATCTGCGGCAGATAGTACAAACATTGGTCCAGAGGTGGGAATCGAACCCGCAACTTACGTCACAGGCAGATCTTCGCCCACTGTACCACAGCGGTCGTTAACATAGGTAGCCTTGCCTTGCAGTGGAACGACTCGGGCTACAAAAATACCAAGTAAGTACCTACCTGTTATGAAATCCAGAATGGTTCATGAGCATTGAGAAAACTGCCGTTCTGAAACCTCTGAACGCATGATTGCTCGCAACAGCGCCCGATTTTCTAAAACCACCCGAGTGCGATCGCCTAGAGCCGTCATGCAAGCACCTAATTTGGAGTCTACGACCGTAGCAAAATAACATTTAATGCTATTCAATTATGATTTTGACTATGGTTAAAAAGAAGGAAAGAAAACTATTTATTAAACACTACACTATAGTATATAACAAAATACAATAAAATAATAGAATTAAATTAGAACTAGGATTTACAATTGAAACAATTGAGCTAACTGCAGACTGTCTGATTGACAACAGTCCACAGGTAGCTCAACAGATCCATATCAATACCAGTCGGAAGCGTCCCGAAGACGCTGGCTGCATTGCCTCGCTGTATGGCAATGCTGATGCGCTGTGCCAGATACTCACCAACTCTCGGTACACACGTCGCTTAAACCAGAGGTTCAGATATTTTTTTTAAAACCCGAAGAGCCTCGGTACTCCACGGATCTTGGGTCTCGACTCAAATGCATAATGAGCAAATGTGTAGGTTCTGTCGAGACCTGCATATTCGCGCCTGATGAGATCTTCGACCAAATCTGCCGCCAAAAATTATTTTTTTTATTTAAAATAATAAAATAAAAAGACTACTTAGTAACACGTACTTACTAAAAACACAAGTGAACATGAATACTAAACACAATACGTATGTATATTAACAGAAGTACCTAAGCATTGGGTTGGTACTAAGTAGCCCACTCAGCAAGCCGACGAGCGCGTATATGTAGGTCTAACAGGTCCTGACTCAGCTAGGTTAAAATAGCACTTTTTTAAAATACCTAATTATCAAAAATATTTTACAAAGAGCAAGTCTTGTAGTCTCGCTATTCGTCACCCACAAATCTGGTACGGGTTCATATTTACGCATATTTATAAGTTTTTATTGTACTATAAAAACTATCGTGGTTTGACGAATTCTTTACGGTTGTAAGCAGGATCCTCGTAAAGGGATGAAACTTTGGTATTCTTCCAACACAAAGAAGGTTCGTAGTTAACCCGCTTAGATCCGTCCGTTATGAAGAATTAAGTTGTTTGCATTCGAGATTTTGAAAGTCCTTTTGTTGATTACCCACGCGATCGTATAGATAGGATAAAATACTTGCTTTTGACATTCTATACTAACAACAAAATACTTATACTAGTTATGATCTCTAATTACAATCACACAGCATTTTAAGCGCTGAGATGAAAGACAGAAACAAAAACTTCTGTCGGTTCAACGCAATCTATCGGAAAAACTTTTCCAATTCGCCTAAAAACTACAAAGTCCTTTTATCAAATCCTATGTAGGTGTTCAACTGGCAATATAACTTTATATATATAACTACACTCGTTAATTGTGTCAGACGGATCCAAGCGACGGGATCGTCCGGACCTTCGTTAACATGGGATTAAGCTCTTTGATACACCCCAAACACTGTAGTTGGCTTATAAGTTACTGGAAACGGGGCTTTTCATTGTTTGCTGTTGCTTTTCTGGAATTGATGAGGATTAAGTAGCTACTAGTAAATTATTTCAGTACTTTGCAGATGCATGTGTGTTTTAACAAAGAAAATTACAATCGAATAATAAATACTAGTATTTAGAACTGAAACAATAAAGCTAATTGCAGACTGTTCCAAACAATCTACAGGCAGCGAGCGTCTCCAAGACGCTGCTGGCAGTATTGCCCGCCTGTATGGCAATGCTGATGCGCCGCGCCAGGTCTAACAGATTACATGTCGTTTGGAAAAGTACCTTCTTAGGCTGGTTTTTACCAATATATTCGGACAATTTGCTGCTTAATATTCGGACAATTAGCAGCTTTGACGTTTAAACTATCAAAAAAAATATCAAAAACGTCGATTAAAATGTTATATCCTGTTTCTATTTTCTAATAACACGTGCCTTACTTAATTAATCAAATTATAAAAATATTATCTTCGACTCAATTAAAAAAAACTTTCAAAAAAACTTTTTTATTGATCTAAGCATATTGCATATTCAATTAATGAAGCATCTTTACAAGCAAAGTTCTAACTAAGTAAATGACAGCGAACCAACAAATGTTAGTCGTTACGTTACTACAGGTCGTTACCATTAGAAGACTAAAACTAAACACAAATACACTAACCACACACCTAACAAAGCAATATTTGTTCAAGCCTTCAGCCATCTTACCCGGTCACGACCACTCTCCTGTCCGTCTTTCTGTCCGTCACGATCTCACTGTGACATTTAATTACTCGCCAAATTAGGCAACAGCTATGGAACTTTCTTCGAGACGATTTAAATGGTGACAGATTTATTTGAGATATTTAGAGACATGGAGAGAAGATCCTTAGTTGAAACCGTAAGAAACTAACCTAAACCTACATATAGCTATAAATAATAAAATCGACCCAAGTGTAGGGTTTTATTCTGGATTTTATTATTAGTTGACGTGCTTTAAACCTACCCATGCAAAATTACGGCTTTCTAGTACGGATAGTTTTGGTGGCCTTGGACGGAGAAACAAATATGGCGAAACTATTATAGGTTTCTTGTTTACTACGGAACCCTAAAAATGGAATACTATTCGTTGGTAAGCGCATAACCTGTTATCGGATTACCGACAGTTATTTTTGTGCGTATGTAAGGTTATTTTAAACGATCCTAATAGTCAGAGTCAGAGATAAATAGTTGAAAAGTTGCTCATAAAATTTAAAAAATCAGGAACCGGAACACTGCCTAAAAACTGCTTTTCTTTATGATCTTACTGGCCGCGACAGTCTGTTCAGCTACTTATTAATTGAAAAACACACAAAAACTTAAAACTCTAAGTGCTATATTCCTTCAGATCTAACAAAAACCTGAAACCAGAACAAACATTGCTTACACAAGACCTTACAGAACAAACATTATGACTAACAACAAAATACTCATCAAGAAAAGAATTAAAACTATTTCTACTCCTAATAGACCACGTAACCGCCAGCAAAACCGTCCGGGAAGCCACGAAAAGCAATCTTATCTCAGCAAGTTCGTTGTTTGCTTTCTCTAATTGGCTAATTGGCATACGGGCAGATAGGCCGCGATCGCTTCCTAGTCTGACCAGATAATAGCGCTGTCGCCCTGATGAAATGCTGTTGATAATAATCTCTTAGATGAAATCTCATTTTAGTTGGAGGTTACTAGATCTTGCTGCAACAAAAATTTAGGCTAAGTAAAATAAATGTCACTTCTTGGTTCAACACACTGAATATTATTTCGTATGGTGTAGTTTTCAGGGTGATTTACGCATCGGTTTGATTCTTTGCGTCTTTTGCAGTAGGGAATTATTCGTTTTCGTGCAGTAATAATTATCATCAGCTTAGTCTATAGCTGGAAACACAAACAGCTTCCCTAATGAGCGCCGTAGCGTCATGCCTTCAGCGGCATCCTAATCCGGCTAATAGGCGTCCGTTCATACGATCCTTGCCTACATGTAATTCTGATGCATGGTTTGGTACAATTTGGATTTCAAAAATCTTATAAGATTTCTACTTAATTTCCGCTTAGAACTGCATAACTTCATCAATCTCGATATCAAACCTCTAAACCGGGTTCGTAATTCAATATGTGGCTGTTTTGTAAACTTTGAGGTCATTATGGCCATTAGAAATTGTAGGCGCAAAAACCTCTCCGCGTGTGGCCATAGATCCAACCTGATAAGTCTTATATGGTCCGCCTGGGATGATGTCTTGTTGATTGGAAGGGAACAAGATATTATTTACTGTTATATTTTTTGTGCGCGCTTGCGTTGTATCGATCATAATCGAGGTGAGGTTAAAGCGGTTTCAAATAGTTGCATATTTGTTTTATTAATTTTGTAAATAAGCATACTAAATAAGTTTAAAATGTTTAATAAGTTTTTGTATATTAAATGGCAGATTCCTAAATCACAGACTCCTATCGAACTTCTAATGACTTCTTCTAATTCTTATCAATTAGTAAGTAAATGTACTTATGATACGTCCTATATATTATCTTATTTTATTAACCTAACCCAAGCGTCTAGCCATTGTGAGGTATTAAGCTCTACCTTGCCGTAATGCTTTTTTATAACTAGCACGGAAAGAACGAGACATGCATCAATATACATATTGTATCCGATAGAAGCCGTACTAAGTCTTATAGCTCAAATGTTTGTATACCTTTATAATGTGTCTGTACTAATCTCTAAAGTTAATTTATTAAGTGGTATAAATAGCTACAATTAACCTTAAGGATACATTGTAATTTTTTAGATAAAAACATCCATATTCTTATTCTTATAGATACTTTTGCACACTCAATTGAGTTCACAAGAAAATGTAACGAAAAACTACAAGTTCTTGAATAATTCCTTTACATATCTTCGTATCGCCAAAGCCGGCCCCTAACTGCGAATACATTTTTAAAGCTATGCGCACATAAAAGGGAATACAGAAGTACTATTCGAAAGTGCGGAAATGCGTCCCATACATCAACGAGGGAAAATAGAAAAACATGGGTAAGATAAAATGTGAGTACCCAAGTGAAATGTAGCTACAATTTCGAAAGAGACAAATAGACCTTTGACAGAAGCATATTTTATATGCACGTGTATTATCTTGTTGTTTATTTAGATTTTATCGCGTTGGGAGAGAATTAGGTGCTCTCGCCATATTTTGTGGAACCCCTAGAGGTTTTTGAAGAAGTGCCTTAAATTCTCGTTGTATAACAAGTGAATTTTGATGTTCCAACAGTCATGAGATTACAAAATTGATAGCATGAGAATATATTTTTTTCTCGTTTATTTTATTATACAACTATGTGCTGCCCGCGGCTTTGCACGCGTCGTAAACTTTCGCATTTATAATATTAGTCCGTTAGTTAACTGATAAAAATGGATAACTTAAGTCTTAGTCGTCCTTGGTCCTAAAAGTTAATCAAGAATCAAAATCAATAACAACAAATTAAATTCCAAAAATTCAATAAATTTAGAAAAGGTCTAATTCTCTATATTATTCACTGAGTCGGAGATAAAGTGATATATTTTTGATTTCTGTCTATTGGTTATGTAGAATAAAGTAAAGCGACCAAGTAATCGACACTGTAAAAAGCAATCAAACACAGACACAGAATAAAATGCCACCGATTCTATTTACCGTTTACTTCCTTTACCGTGTGTTTCCGTCTCGCCGGTCAAATTCACATTGTCCCGGACGGTTCACTCAGCCGTGACGTCATCGACACCCACTCACTTTGAACTCACTTCATTATGTCGATTCTGTGGCGACACCTGACGTGAGCTTTGACGTCTAACGATGCTTTTTTACGTAAATTTGGAACATTTTTTGTAAATGGTAAAGTCTAGACTCTTTTTTAAAAGAGAACACAGACTGATACCCATGATGCAATGTAATCTTATTGTTTTGCTGCACAATCTGTCATCGTATTTCGAGGAATGCCTGTAAGTCGCTAAGATTGGGTGGCGCCTTAAGACACTAAACTGAAGAAATGATCATCATCATCAACCTATATTAGTCTACTGCTGGACATAGGCCCTGTCTTCAGCTTGCCGCATCCAAAATCCGTTTTAGAAATGAAAGTTGCACAGAAAAATGACATTTGCAATCTGACTGTCTCTGATCCCTACGGTGTGCCTACTGCCTACCGCTTTCTAAGTGTAACGTTCTACATTCATTGTATTTATGGAAATATCGTATTTTTGATTTGATTTGAACCGAAACCTTTACCGCCAAAGTTGTAGTCAGTTAGCGAAATGTATGATATGATGTATGGTAAAAAGCTCATACAATCAACAAATCATTGCATATCTACATTGAGCAATATTGCCATTAATTTAATTAATATTGCAGGATATTGCGATGAAGGGATCAGCCCGTACGTGCCCTCAAGCCTACCAATAAAATAATATCAGGTTAATAATGGTCATTACTGACTTTACACAGGGTGTTTTTACTTTCAGCTGCTTCTAATTTACGAGGTTTTGCTTTTATGTTAGTATCGTAATAATGTTATGTTTCTAACTGGAGACGGGTCGAGTTTAAAAGATTGTTTGTATGGATGCAGTAATGCGTAATCCTGAGAACTACTGGCCCGATTCTAAATTTTACTTTAGAATTGCTAATTCAATTTGTAAATAGCGCTAGCTCCCACCCTAGGATAACCTTTGCTGTGGGTAGCTAGCGTCTTTTGTGCAAAAAATCAAGTTGGAACATAAGAATATGGTACACACACAAAAATTATCACTGAATTAAATATACATACTACATACTACATTTAATCCTATAATCGCTCGGCTATGTAGTATAGTATCCTATCGGGTACTACATAGTCGAGCGAAACCTCGGACAGCAGCTTTTAAGTAAATAAAGGTTAGAAATGGATATCCTTTTTTCAGTTTATTTTTGAACATAAACTTCAACAAATATTTTTTTTTTCATTAATTCCTTTTCACTTTCCTATTGGAAGATTGGGTTTGGTTTGGTCTCCAGTTAGAAAGAAAATCTTAAACGAAACTTTATGGAAAACAGAAACACCATGTATTTTCAATTGAATAATTACATTCCGATTGTTTGTAGCTATTTCGAAACACAATTATTTTATTATTAGATAGCCTCAACACCAGCAAGGTCAGCGAAAGTAATGTCGATTTCATTGGCAGTATTATTATGAAACACTCATGTCACATTGTTCTTATAAACCTTGCTTATATCTGCAAAAATGTTTATTATTTGATGAACTTTGATTTGAAACGTTACCTTGACCACATTGATATGGGTGCTATAAAGAAAATTAAGAATTAGATATCTTGTAAGAGAATTGTCTAAATAGTTTTGCTGGAATTATTCGGACATTGTGGGACAAGGTTCATTCTGATATGATTGTCCAGTCCAGGCTCATAGCACAGCCTGCTTATGTGCATACAGTCGTTCGACGAAGACGTTTTGACAGAGAAATCGTGCGAGGGATGGCTCGCTCCCGAGTTACTAAGGCGGTGATGTATGCAACTCGGAAGCGTCCCTCCCCTTGCTCCCCGCACGATTGCCCTGTCAAAACCACGTCAAAATGCCTTCATCGAACGACTGCATGCATATAGGTAGTATAGGTAGGATGTGCTTATAGTATGATAGAAAAAACGATACGAACGAATGAAAAAAAATTTGATGAATAGCCTGCAGGCTAGCCATACCCTACTACAGTATGACAATACTTATCAAAAATAATCTGATAAATCAAAATATAAGCTTATCCTTTTCTGTGTATTAACCATAACAATAGGTACTTGGACTTAAAATCGGAGCACAAAGCTTTTCCTTGATCAAGGATTCTTCGAGGGCAATTAACGTTGTTTGTATTTTTTTTAATTCGTCCTTTTCTAGACCCTCAACTTCTATTATCTTGACATCACTACTAACCCCGTAAAAGTTAATCACTGCAATAAGATCCAAATTCGTTCAAAAACTCCAAACAAAAGTCATTGGACTAGGTGGATAACAAACGGTTGCAAAAGGCCGCGGGTTTCCGCTTCCTTCCACTGACACACCGCAAGTTCCGTCGACAGGGTTCCGTACCGTGTGACGCATTGACAGCTCGGTCACTGTAACTTCGCTTAGAAGATAAGTGGGACGATTTACGACCTTATGTAGTGACGTGAAGTTGAAAGCTCTTGACTCTGTTTTAGTCGCAATGTCCAGGTAATTCATGTAGTTGTCTTTTGGTTTGATAATTCTGATCCTGCAAAAGTATAATAACTAGGTTTTGTGTCTTAGAGTTCTAATAATTTATAAAACTAAACTTAATATTTTAGACCTGGATGAGACTTGAACCCGCAATCTTCCGCTCCGTACGGGAATGCACTAACCATTTGCGCCACCAGGTGCACCAGACTATTCTGAAATCTTTGAGACTTTCTACGAACTCAAGCGCCTTAGATAGAATGTCTTTGCCATGTCTCAATATAAAAATCACAGTATAGTTTTTTGATTAAGTAGGTCCTAGCCGTGTGATGCCGGCGTCTTAGAATTTGTACCACTCCAACTCTTCCCGCGGGTGTCGTAAGAGGCAACTAAGCGATATCCACCGAGGGCGGGCAGGAGAGCCTCCTGCAGAACAATCCTACCACCGAACTGCGATCCCAGCGTGAGCATTACCCCCTACGAGATAACAGCCAATAAGGCGCTTATCAGGGGGAGGCTGGCGTCCAGCAGTGGACCAAAAAAGGCTCAGGTGAGTGAGGTGAGGAGGTCCTAAATTGTGAGCTTTTTTTTTCATTCCAACTTAGTTTCAAGGTCTTTGTCTTGTCTACCCCCTTAAATTCTGCCACTCAGTAGAGAGTAAGAATTCGAAATATTTGATTCAAAAGTTGATAATTTTGCTGATGTGTGATTGCTGATAGCGTAGTTACCAATTGCGTTGCGAATCACTGTCTTATAGTGACGTTTGTTAAGCAAACCTATTGTTACTGCTAGTGCTATTTATATGCTACTACAAATCAACCTCTTAATAAGGTTAGTCATCGGCACATCTGTGATAAGTAGTTCCTACAGTAAACCTTAGTATTCTATTGCATTGCGCCTATAATTGCGCAATAGATGCATTCATAAATTATTGCATACGGATGTCAGTAGCTTTGCGGCAGTGTTATGAATTTGTAGACTGAATATCGCAGTTTGCAATGAATCATTATTTGTGGAAACTTCTTGTTTGTTCTTGAAAGCTCTACGTCGCTCATCAGATAGAAACATGTTACTTTATTTGGTTTTTATAATTGAATTTTGAAAAGTCTTTTGATATTGTATGAAGGCTTTTAATGTTTACGAGGTTAGTCACAAAATTATAAAACTTTGGAATCTATTAAATAAATAAATTAAACGCATTTAATTACAACAAAACGGTGCAAAGGATATTTTCCCGTTAAATGTGCTTATAAAATGATTTACCTCCATGAAATTGTGTTTAGGTTGTTGATAAAAGAAATTGAATCTTTGTCGGTTAAAATATTCCAAAAATAACAAATTAAAACAGTTATATAATTTTCATGAACCAATCAATGTCAATACAATACGTATTATATATTTTTTACATTAGTTGACCATTTTATTGGCGAAATTACATAATATTTGACCTTTATTAATGCGGAACATTCAGCCGGTCCTGGTAGTATTTTAATACCCATTTTATTGATTCTTTTAAAACAAGGACCAAACCCCAAGACGCTACATTTATTGGTCTTGTCCACGTGTACAACCCGTCAAATAAATCAGGCAACTCAATAAAATAACGATTTTACACAGTTAACGAACGAATTTCAATAAGATTAAGAGGAAAGGCGATGCATTAAGCATTAAATTTATGACCTTACAAGGTTTGTTTTGCGTGTATCTTCGGACATTTCAATTCCTCGTTTACTTCATCTGTATAGAGACGCGTTTTAATATTCTATTAAATAATACTTTTAAATGAACGGAGTATCACGTTATAAATTCTGTTTTTAAGTTACATGGTCGAAAGTTCGGATTCCATAATGTTTAGTAGGTCAGCGTGGGCGTAACCAATCTCATAAAGCACAACACCACTATAAAGATGAGAACCGTTTATAATATAAAAGCTTTGTGGATTTTCTGTCCGTCAATCACTTAGCAGATGCTTACTAAAACTTCTAAGACAATTCATATGGTCATCGACGAGTTAACGCGAAATTCAGACCACACATGCTGAGTGATGAAGGCGATAATCAAAATTAGCACATTTTAATGAATTGTAAATAATCGGAACGTACAACAAACGAATTGTAAATAATATTATTCTGCTAAAACATTGATGATACAAAACACTTAAACGAAATTGCGTTTATTGTTCGTATGCTAATAAAGGTGAGCATGTTTACAACGGGTGTCGTAAAAGCTTAGTACCTTACCTACCTAGCACACAATGGTGTCAATTCAGATGTCACCAAAACTAAACTTAACTAATTTGACAGGACTAAAAATGTTGTCATTCCTTTCAGACCGACTGAAGTTTAAAAGGATGGAGTCATTTTAGTCCTGTCAAATTAGTTTAGTTTAGTTCAAGCAACAGCTGAATTGACACCAGTGTCATTTCTTATTCAAAGAATCATCATCATCATATGCAGAAAAGCGTCCACTGCTGTACGTGCCTGCCTCAAACAAAGTGATTTTACCATCATCACCACGCTTGGAAGACGTAATCGCAGTTGGGGTATTAAAAATTCAAAGAAACATTGACCAACAAAGAACAGACAGGTGAAACTGAAATCTGAACGGATTGCCTATGAGTATTCTAAATTATATCGCTTTTCTTGTGAAACTTCTAAATATAAAAAAAAAACAGATTAAGAATGTGACAAAAGTAAAAGCGAATGAAGAATGAAAGTTATGGATTAGCAACAATTTACGCCAAATAGTACAATGGGTCATCATCACAGAGTCAAATTCACAGGATTACCTACCTCTCAAACAAAAGCTAACAAAAGGATTAAAACATTTCGTCTCAATTTGAAACCAACGTTTAAATTAAAAACTGGCAAGTGTCACTCAAACCTAACAAGGCACTGTTCAAAAATTAATCTTCACGCCTGCATCGAACAAATAAAGTATATTTTTCGCAAAAAGGAAACCATCCTCCAACATAGTGGACAATAATCTTTTGTGCACAAAGTCGCACTTAAAATTAACTTCCCTCGAGTCATCTTGAGACTTTTCTTGAAAAACAACCCTTGACTCCTAACAACAAGGTTGGATTTGGAGTGTAGGTGGCTAATTCAAAGCGAATGCGACATATTTATTTTACGAAATCCAATTTTCTGCCGACATCTCATCTGTCGACTTTAAACGTTCGGGACTATGGGACTGTCTTCACGGTTTTACGCTTATGGTGTACCCAGACGGCTCGGTATGTGGCCATAAATCGATCTCACGTGTAAATTACTTTAAAACTTTTTGATTGCTACATCGCACTTTGTAGCACGTTCGAAATAAGTACTACTTACATTTTTATAGTCGCTTATCTCAATTGTCACACAAAATCGAGAAAATCTATTTATTTCTTTTCCTATTTCATTTGGTGAGGTCACAGATTTTCAGTATAGAATCATACTTTTACTTTCAATAGCAATAGTTATTTCTCCTGATATATAGAACTTTAGAACTTAGGTCCCTAGTGAAATTGGTACCGAACCATAGCTCAACCGTATGTTGTGCCGGTTGTGCCTATAATTCTTCACATAACGTCTTTAGGTCGCAAGTGATTATAGAATAAATACGTTTGTCGTTTTGAATAAAGCTTCATGGCATTAATATCGATATTGATTTTTTCATCGGGACTTAACAGATGACATTCCGATCACAGTTTATTGCGTGGAATATTATATTTCATTTGCTTGCCTCTACATAGGTTTCTGCAATACTATCAGCCTCTCTAGCTCGATGTTATGTTTAGGCTAGAACAGAGAAAATGTCATACAATTTGTAAATTATTTATGTTGAAGGAATTAATTTTTGATTAAGATTCGATGTCAGTTTTGTCTATTCTACCCTGGACAAAAATTCCTATGCTTGGCCTGTACTAAGCACATAAGTCCAGGATTTTTGTATACAGATGAATGGTACCTGATCTATCTAGAAAATAAATTTAATCAGTAAAAACTACAGACTACCAACGTATTGCTTGCATCTGGCGACCTCAGTGGCGCAGCGGGCGAAGGTCCGCTAGCGAC
Organism: Eupithecia subumbrata; assembly: GCA_949316285.1. Classification (NCBI taxonomy): domain Eukaryota; kingdom Metazoa; phylum Arthropoda; class Insecta; order Lepidoptera; family Geometridae; genus Eupithecia; species Eupithecia subumbrata. The sequence continues at coordinate 13,230,996 of OX438640.1, read as the reverse complement.
GCAGGAGGTTGCGCCTCGGGAAAGGGAATCGAACCCGCAGATCGCACAAACATTTCTCCCGACAAATGTTTGTACGATCTGCAGATATTTGTTCAGGATGTTCTGGATGTTTTCTATGTATAATAAAAAAATATCTATCTAAGTAGTGTATAGAATTAAGTATATCAGTTATCTAGTGCCCATATCACAAGCAAAAAACCGACTGCCTCGTTGGTCTAGCGGTCAGCTTGTTCTACCGCTGATTATAAGGTCCTGGGTTCGAATCCCGGGTCGGGCCAATAGTTGTTAGTGGGGTTTTTCTAGCAAGAAAAATTCACAGTAGCAGCCCGGACTCAGGAAGTTGGCGGTGTTACACCCCCGTGCCTCGGAAAGCACGTTAAGCCGTTGGTCCTGCGCCTAACCTCTCCCCGATCGTGTCGATCGGTCGTCCCATCGGATTATGAGAGTGAAGGAACAGAGAGTGCACCTGTGTTTGCGCACACACTTGTGCACTATAATATGTCCTGCGCATCTGGCTAGTCTCCGAGAGACTAGCCACCGTAGTCGAAATTCGGCTAGGAGGACATTATATCACAAGCTCTGCTTAACTTGGGGCTAGATAATGCTGTGTGAATTGTCCAGCATTATTTATTTATTTAACTGTTTATGTTTTAAATTTCAAAATATTTATGAACTTCTATACTTACCAGTGTGTGAGTTTTAATCTGCCAGACCAGAAAAACACAAAAAGAAAAACAATTACAATATTCCTATAACTACATATAAGAACACTCATTAGATCAGGAGTCCTTATAACCAGAGTGTTCTCATTAACTTGAAAGCCAAGGAAACGACCGATGACGTACTGTGGTGTCACAACAAACGGTTCTTTAATTTATAGTGCCATAAGTCACATAAAGTCAAGCTCCCGATACCATCTTAGATTCTTCTACCGGCATCGGCATTGCCCATGGCTATGCGGGGTATTGGTTTTAAATAGATTTTAAATGACTTAATAGCTTCATTTCTACGAGAACTTAAGATTTTCGCAGAATTAAACTAAAGAGACCTAAAAATTTAGGGCATCCTTGAATTTTATGTAAATTTCCCCTAAAAAGATAAGGGACTCAAAACTTCGTTATCACTTTCTTGATTACTAACTCAATTGTGAGAGTTTTCTTTATTCTAACTTACTTAGGTCTTTGTCTGCCTCTTTAATTGGTAACATGAAAAAACCTACCCGCCTTTTTGTCATTTAATACTTAGTAGTCTCTCAGACACAAAATACGGACACGACATACCCTTTAATTTATTTATTATTTTTTATTATTTTTACTTATTTGATTCCAACTAATTCTTTTTATTTAATCTCTCAGTCATATCTGTCTGTTTTTTTACCTTTGTACCTTATGGTGTCACCTTTAACGAAAGACCTATGTGTGTTATTGTTAAAATAGTAGTAAATATGGAATGTAACGACATCAAGTGTACCTACGATGAAATAAATAACGACAAATACAAATTTACAATAGTTGAAATATCTGCAAGATATATTGCATACAGTCTACATTGGACGATTTCCCCATGTTTTTTATGAAAGCTTTATTATTTTGACCGATTTATTTGGTATGCCTCATACCTTGATGTCACATACCCAATCTACTAATTATTACTGAGGCACAATAACATAAAACACATTAGTATAGTTACTTTTATTAAAATGAATACCCTGCTATAGATTCGTTACTCAATTTTTCAATAATTATCAATGTCTGGATCAAGATGCACAATATTATACATACAATATTAACTATTCTACAAAGTATTCAAAATTGATCGTTAAACTAAATTTTACAAAGAAATAATGGCTATTATTATATCGAATTATTAGTCTTCTTAATTGCATTTAAATATAATTTTTTATTTTGTTTACTTGAAATTGAACCCAATTTGTTACCAGTATACATATACTTGAAATTATAAAAGCGTTTGTGTGATGTACAAAAATGATGCAAAAATATTTTCTATAATACTCTTTAAGTTTCACTTCTATAGGTACTACGAATTATATTGAACGATGGTTTAAGACCAATGTTATTTATAAGGAAAATATTTCACGTCGAACCCTCTTAACTTTTAGGCTAACGAGACCTTGTGCTTGTGAATCAAATACTCCGAATTAATATTCAAATTAGTTTCTCGAAATTATCTTTGTCGGTTCGAGGCGATTGAAGTTGTGTTTAAGTAATTTTTTATATAATTGTCAGCTTATAAAGAGCTCAGGCTGTCGCTCTTACCTGTAGCTTTTAATTAGTCTTGCTATAGTTTGGCTGTTTCCAATCTATAAATTTGCTGTTATAAATCTTAGTTTTGATGTTTTTTAATAATTTTCTTTAGTACTAGGCAATTTTAGATAAACCTTTGAGATTTAGCTAAACATATGTATACCTATACTTACTAAACTCTTATATATAAAAATAATACTTATCGAACTTTTTTCCGCATCTTATTCAATTGACACCCCAATCATGTTACGCCGTGTCTACATAACAGCAATTTAGAATAATCCCGATTATTTGATACAGCATTAAGAAGATTGGACGTCAAAGACACCGAACTTAGATTTCGATATGACGGTCCACTGTAAGCAAATAAACAGATATTCAATTCGTTTATATAAATTGATGCAATGCTCTGAATTAACATGGAGTTTTGTCTTATATGGAGTTAATAAGGACAAGAAATTGAAGAGTTTTTTCTCTAAAACAATTATGGATCAGAACTGGTACAAAAAAAAAATATATGAGAACTTTTAATGGAGGATGATCTTTGTGCACAAGTTCTACTTACTTGGGGCTAGATGATCCTGTGTGGATTGACCATTATAAATTGTTATTATTTTAATGAACTTCTTCGCTGGCGTAAGGACAGATCAGCGTTTGGGTTAATTGAGAGTGTCATTCCCAGAAATATAATAGAGAGGAACGGAAAAAGGAAAATGAGGCTGTTGTCCTGGCGTGCAGAAAGATAAACGTAGAGACATGTCTTTTTTAAATCCTTGTTTATTAGTAGAGGCATGTCAAATGTACTATATTGTGTATGTAATGTAAATTGTTAAGGCCAGTGTTACAAGACTGATATTTCCATTTACTATGTTGACACGAGATTATAAGTGACAATGCCTTATTGGTAGAGCCCGATTCGGTAGAGTCGGTCCAAGAGACATGATTGACAGAGTAATTCGGAACCGTAGATTCGGTACAATAGGCACTGCCTGCTATTAGGCACTGGACAAAGGCCCTTTGGTTCTGCAGTAATGAAGATTTTGATAACAATAGTTTTATAAAAATTCCTATAAAATAAGATGGTTTAGATTGAAAACAAAATATTTAAATGAATTCAATTTCTACAAATGTTTTTTTTTATTAAAATAAAAAATCGTTATAAATAGGTAGATCTAACCAATAAAAAGAACCGGCGAAGGGTGCTTGTATGAGGATATATTTATACTGAAATCTTTATAAAAACATTTTTTTTTACTGAAATCCAATACGTACAATCATTGATTCCAATATTATCGATATTTATCAAAACTATTAGAAATCCGTTGTCTCGAGAAACATGGCGTAGTATCTTAGATTTATGTAAAGTTGATAAAATATTTACTACTTCGAGTATTATTTGTTTTCGAATTCAAAACAAGTAGCCAAAACACAGAACCCGCGGTTCAAAATCCAATAAAGAAGCCTAACTCCCCTCCGAAACTACTACGTATCCCACAAATTTAAAAGTTGTGAAGAAACAGATGACGCGTTCACGAAGACAGCATACAAATTGAACGTAACTACAACAATCAGAGGAAAGATAGAATATATAGTATATGCCTAAATGCACTAAAATAGGCGTCTTCGGAACGCTTCCAATTAGTAAAGATTTGATCAGTCGAGCTAACTCTAGATTGTTTGCAGCGGTCGGTCTGCAACTAAATCAACTGTTTCAACTGTTAATAGGTACCGGTACTTTTTTATTTCTCTTCTTTGATTGTAATTTCAAAAGACAATAATGTAATTTTCTTTACAAATAAAGCTACATTTAGCTTCTATAATTAATTGTTATTTTCTTTGAAATAAAGCTTGTATTCATAATTAATTTTCGTTCACATTAATACTGCAATGTGTGCGGCTCTCAGGAATGTTGTGTCTCAGGAGGCGTATGTCCAGTAGTGGCTAAAACAGAGACGGCGGAAAATTATAATAATGATGAATAGAAATAACGTTTATCTCTTTTAAAATATGTAGACCGGTCATTTTTTAAACTAAATTTTAAAGATTTTGAAACATTAACTCCAAAGGAGAAGAAATGTCCTTTCATTCTTGCTTGCCAACAAACCCTGATCTACATCTCAGGTTCTAGTCTTAATAATAATCAAAAGAAACTAACGACACTTGTTAGATGGACTTATAGATAGGATAAATTGACGATAAAACACGAACATGTCAAGCGAACATCGGTGGTAGAACAAACACAAAAAACAAAAGAATTGATATTTATATTGATCGATAAGTCTATGATAGCTGTGCAGAGTAGGATTGCACAAGTCGACTTTTTGTTGATGAAAACATAGTGCTTTGATAAAATCTTAATTTATTAATGGTGCTTATTTTCAAGTTAATCAGTTCTGTGTATCGGCTACTAGATTCTTCCTCTGGTTTTGCGCGGCATAAATCTACTTGTACAAAGAGCTTAATCACATCCGTTTTCTGATCAAAATAATGTTATACGTTCATTTTGTAATTTTAAAACTAAAAACTGAGTTGAATAATGTTTTTGAACACTAATACCACTTGTAATTTAGTACAGATTTTCTTATAATTATGTATTTTGGCATCGTTCTATCAAATCATGGCAGAAATACCGTTTTAAGTAAATTATTTTAATGTTTTTAAACTTTGTTTGTAAGAAGGTGGCCGCGGCGGTTGTGACATAAGAATATACCGCTCCAACGGAGCTCGTGGTTGTAGTAAAAGCTGAGTAAAAGCCGAGTAAAAGCCGAACCTAAAAGAGAAAATTTAGCAGCTTTCTTCTCTGTCTTTTAACACCTCCAAGGCGATCAGCAAGCTGCCTGCCAAGCGTTTCAAACCCAAGAGGGGTTTGCCACTTCAGGCAGGCGGCTTGCCTTTGTTTAAGGAAGGTAAGTCTAGCAGTGGATATGTATGTGACGAGGTTGTAGGTAAGGCAGGTATCAACTTTGACTTCTATCTATTTATCTACTTAGCCCGTAAGCACCCAATGCTGGGTATAGGTTGACTTACCCAATATAAAAACAAATACGTAAACAAACCTAACCAACTGGGTAAAATGAGATGTAAAATATTATTTATTTATTTCCAGCTCAAGGCGCCACGTTTTTGTCACAGAGCCGCCACTCAGGCCTTCCCTACATCCCGTAGGAAGCACGTGATGAACATGATAATCTGAATTCTAAATTCTACCTACGAGATTCACAGGAATAAGGTATGTGATGCGACACGCATAATATCTATTTTATGTTTTGTAAACAATCTCTTTCCTATCGATATTCTAGGGAGAAGATAAATTCTTAGAATCTCAACGCATTCGACAAAGCATTTGAGCATAAAGCACTGCTATCTGACATTAATATTGCTTTTTATTTTTTATTCAATTAAGATGTCGCCCAGTCGCCTGTAATGCGAACAACGCAACTTTTTTTTATTTTAACAAACAAAAAATTAGGATGTCTGCTTCACGTTGAGAATGCAAACGCGTCCCTTTATAATTGGCATTATGTGTCCGAACCATATTTTAAAACATGCAGCAAATAAATTTAACATAATTACAACGGCCCATTAACGATTATCCTTTTTACTAGCTACGCTACAAGACGCTCCTATAAATAAGACCGTAAGTTGTGTAAGGCATAATTACGCGTATAATACAACAAATGGAAAGGCAGCCGCACACGTACCGACTGTTCCTTCCACATTATTTATTGCGGTTTTATCTCCCCGCGACCGTCCGCGATAAAATAAAAGAAACGTCAGAGGCCCGTGATCGCGATTATCAAGAAGATCACTGAATTGCCACCGCGCAACGAATTCACACCACTCTATCACTGAAAACGGCATCCATTGCTGGCTTATCCGACCCCCATCACTTGCGCAGATTGCGAGACGGGTAATGGAACGCGTGTTGAGGGAGGTTATCTGTATCGGAGCGATAAAGCAAAGAGTTCTCTGTAAGGAGTTTAAAAGCCTACTTTACAGCGGTATTGGTAGTCAGTCATTGACTGGTAAGAAAGGCTTGCCGTGTGCCATTCAAGTTGCGGGAGAGGACAGCCGGGATCATTGTTCAGGAGAATGTCCTTAATTAGCACATGTAGAGCGAGATTATCGGCCGACAATGTCGGGCGCCGGTGACAACTGAATAATGACGTTGCTATTTATACAGGGATAATTATTTTAAGCGGAATCGTCGGCAATTAAATGCTAATTTACCTGCAGATACGCTCGGATTAAATTGGTAGATAAATACGGAATTGGAGAGCACCACGGTCAGATTTTCTAACAGACCTAGTACCTAATAAGCTTAATCTATTTATTTATTTGTTTCAGGAAAACTTACGGCTCAACAGGAAAAAAAATTAAGTATAAATATATGGACGGCCAATTAAAAGTTTTCATAAATAGTTGAAGAGAATAAGTGGTGGACTAAATAACCTTAGTCCCTATTATGAGAATTCTTATGGTAATGAAGCAGTAATGCCGTTTCACATTAAGAATATCGACCCATTCTAAAAACATTTGATAGCACTTTTTAAAAATTAACTGCTTTATAGATCGAGCATTGTGCAGGTCATTATCTAGCTCCGTTATTTTACTTACTACGCTAGCCCGTTTTCTGTTTACTCGGTAAGGTTTCGGTACACTGCTGCACCGCCTGCACTTTCACACTTGTCTGGAAAAAATTATGCAGAGCCGCTTGTGACGTGGTGAAATATTGTCGTCTTCAGCCCCTTTTCACATGCATATGAGACCGAGTTACGACCCGAGTTACGGGTGAAACATGGTACGCCATGTTTCACCCGTTTTATTCACTTTAAAAACGGTTTTGACGCGGCCACCGCCTCTACAGTTGTGCATTGACTTGTATTATACATAAACTCGTTCACATGAACACGAGCGCAATACGGTATGGCAAGCGTGGGGAATACGATTCCTATTGGAAAAAGTCTATAATCCTTTATAATTAAAATGTCTTCGGATGCAGCGATTAGTGTTATTATGGTCAAACTTCACTTCAGGTAAGTTTGTTTAACCTTCAAGTATATTTAATAATCTTAGCAATAGGGCTTTATAAATTTTTGGTTCCATTTAATAATAAAACGACGTGACATCTTAAGTCTTGCAGGTATATAATACTGCGATCGCCGCCGCCTTCGGGCGAACTAGCGTAGATAAACAGTGTAGTGCAACCGCTTGTACAGTGCGGCATCGCGCGTGCAGTTTTGACGTCAACTGTATGCATGTGAAAAGGGCCTTAGGTTCGAGTGATGAAAATACTTTCATTTGTTCCGTCCGGATGTTGGGTGACGCGTGCAGGACCGAATCTATACCTACTGCACGCGTCATCCAAAATTTTACCGCGCTTGCCGCCTAATCAGGGACGGTTCATGGAAATATAGGCACTCGGTAAGATTTCGGTGCCGCGTATACCGAGCGTGCTGATGTCGTACCGAAACCTTACCGACTAATCAGAAAATACGCTTAATCTCCTTGAAAACAAATTGCACAATTGAAAAGACACATGTGACACGGAAGAGCAAACAAAATTTATCTATTACGAACGAAGAGGCATACTGTATCCTGCCAACAAAATTTACTCCCAAACTCGAGTCGTAGCCAAATTGTCTGTTCCGCCGCCAAATAAGCCAGGCACCTGGTTGTGACTACAAGCCAAATCTATGCGATTGTATCACTGAACTGGAGCCAACTTTTTAAATTAACCAGATTGTAGTTATCTTAATCTGAACTCACTTATAGGTTCGGATGTTAAGATCTTTGTTTACCATAACATAACAGAAAGAATAGATTCAAGAATGTGTTTTTAACCTCCGACGCAAAAAGACAGGGTATTATAAGTTTAACGTGTCTGTCTGTGTATCTGTCTGTGGTACCGTAGCTCCCAAACGGATGAACCGATTTTTGTTTATTTTTTTTTATGTCATAGATAATTTTATCCCGAGTGTTCTTAGCCATGTTTCAAGAAAATCTGTGGGGGGTTTTAAAAACTTTAATTTTTTTCTTGTTAAAAAACAGTATTGTAAGACACGGTTAGCACACAGACCTCAAAATTGAGAATTTATATCATTTTTGACAGAGATCTAGTGAATCTAAAAAGGAATCAGTTAAGGATGATAGAGACAGATCAATAAACAAAATGCGATACCATGAAGTTGAAATATTCATCAATCGCTTTTTGCTCGCAATCCATGCCATAGCTCAAACCCAAATACGGCGATCATTTAAACCAACAGAAGCGTATAAAAGTACTAAACTTGGAATTCATGGGAGCGTGCCTCCGAGATCACGTTTATGAAATATTAAATCTAGTTATATCTACGAGGGGATCTTTCGTCTGTTTACCGAGAAAGATCGTAGGTACAGGTGCGCCGGCGCAGGCACCCACACGGCTAGCCGGAGCATAGATGCTGGCATAGTGAGATTGACAGAAGATCACTGCGATGATGCGGATTCTTAAATCACTATATACTAAAAAAATTAAAATAATAATGTACACTTGAAGTACTTCAATTTTTGTTTTTGATACCGAGAGTGGATTGGAGTGGAATAAAAAGATGCTTTAAAAATATTTCACGTCGAACCCTCTTAACTTTTAGGCTAACGAGACCTTGTGCTTGTGAATCAAATACTCCAAATTAATATTCAAATTAGTTTCTCGAAATTATCTTTGTCGGTTCGAGGCGATTGAAGTTGTGTTTAAGTAATTTTTTATATAATTGTCAGCTTATAAAGAGCTCAGGCTGTCGCTCTTACCTGTAGCTTTTAATTAGTCTTGCTATAGTTTGGCTGTTTCCAATCTATAAATTTGCTGTTATAAGTCTTAGTTTTGATGTTTTTTAATAATTTTCTTTAGTACTTGACAATTTTAGATAAACCTTTGAGATTTAGCTAAACATTTATGTACCTATACTTACTAAACTCTGATAAATAAAAATAATAATAATTATCGAACTTTTTTCCCGCATCTTATTCAATTGACACCCCAATCACGTTAGGCCGTGTCTACATAACAGCGATTTAGAATAATCCCGATTATTTGATACAGCATTAAGAAGATTGGACGTCAAAGACACCGAACTTAGATTTCGATATGACGGTCCACTGTAAGGAAATAAACAGATATTCAATTCGTTTATATAAATTGATGCAATGCTCTGAATTAACAGGGAGTTTTGTCTTATATGGAGTTGATAAGGACAAGAAATTGAAGAGTTTTTTCTCTAAAACAATTATGAATCAGAGCTGGTACAAAAAAAATATATATGAGAACTTTTAATGGAGGATGATCTTTGTGCACAAGTTCTACTTACTTGGGGCTAGATGATCCTGTGTGGATTGACCATTATAAATTGTTATTATTTTAATGAACTTCTTCGCTGGCGTAAGGACAGATCAGCGTTAGGGTTAATTGAGAGTGTCGTTCCCAGAAATATAATAGAGAGGAACGGAAAAAGGAAAATGAGGCTGTTGTCCTGGCGTGCAGAAAGATAAACGTAGAGACATGTCTTTTTGAAATCCTTGTTTATTAGTAGAGGCATGTCAAATGTACTATATTGTGTATGTAATGTAAATTGTTAAGGCCAGTGTTAAAAGACTGATATTTCCATTGACTATGTTGACTGACACGAGATTATAAGTGACAATGCCTTATTGGTAGAGCCCGATTCGGTAGAGTCGGTCCAAGAGACATGATTGACAGAGTAATTCGGAACCGTAGATTCGGTACAATAGGCACTGCCTGACATTAAGCACTGGACAAAGGCCCTTTGGTTCTGCAGTAATGAAGATTTTGATACTATCTAGTATATTTTGATAGTAATATATAGTACTAGTTTTATAAAAATCCCTATAAAATAAGATGGTTTCGATTAAAAACAGTATATTTATATTAAGGCGTTACCTCGCCCAAATCAGCGCCTCCACCTATTTTATCCTAATATTATGTTAAACGAAGGAATTTTCAAAAATCGATTGGCCAGTTTGTGATACCTATTATATATATTATAATATATTAGATAATTTTAATACCTCTGTAAAATATTGATTTTGTATACTTCAAGCACAGATGCGAAGTTGCTCTTTTTGGCCGCCATGGTGGCAAAAAAGAGCAACTTCGCGTCTCTGCCTACACTATACAAACTAAAACTTCTATAAATTGTGATACAATTAAATTTTTAGAAAGTTTTTTATATTAAATTTAAAAAATCAAAGTAAATAGGTATATTATGGAACCGGCCAAGGGGCTCTTTATGGGGAAATAATACTATTTTCTTTTTAGATTTAGAATTTTTGTTACAAAAATCCAATGAGTACGATCGTTGATTCCAATATTTTCGATTATTTATGAAAACTATTGGAAATCCGTTGTCTCGAGAAACATGGCGTCGTATCTTAGATTTATGTAAAGTTGATAAAATATTTTCTACTTCGAGTATTATTTGTATTCGAATTCAAAACAAGTAGCCAAAACACAGAACCCGCGGTTCAAAATCCAATAAAGAAGCCTAACTCCCCTCCGAAACTACTACGTATCCCACAAATTTAAAAGTTGTGAAGAAACAGATGACGCATTCACGAAGACAGCATACAAATTGAACGTAACTACAACAATAAATAAATAAATAAATAATGCTGGGCAATTCACACAGCATTATCTAGCCCCAAGCTAAGCAGAGCTTGTGTTATGGGTACTAGATAACTGATATACTAAATACAATACATTACATAGATAGATATTTTTATTATACATAGAAAACACCCAGACCAACGGAAAAAATTTCTGCAGATCGTACACAAATTTGTTCCGAAGCGGGGATCGAACCCGCAACCTCCTGCGTCGCAGGCGGACCTTCGCCCGCTGCGCCACGGAGGTCGTCAATCAGAGGAAAGATAGAATATATCGTATATGCCTAAATGCACTAAAATAAGCGTCTTCGGAACGCTTCCGATTAGTAAAGATTTGATCAGTCGAGCTAACTTTAGATTGTTTGCAGCGGTCGGTCTGCAACTAACTCAACTGTTTCAACTGTAAATACTGTACTTATTTATTTCTCTTCTTTGATTGTAATTTCTAAAGACAATAATGTAATTTTCTTTACAAATAAAGCTACATTTAGCTTCTTTAATTAATTGTTATTTTCTTTGAAATAAAGCTTGCATTCATAATTAATTTTCGTTCACATTAATACTGCAATGTGTGCGGCTCTCAGGAATGTTGTCTCAGGAGGCGTATGTCCAGTAGTGGCTAAAACAGAAACGGCGGAAAATTATAATGATGATGAATAGAAATAACGTTTATCTCTTTTAAAATATATAGACCGGTCATTTTTAAACTAAATTCTAAAGATTTTGAAACATTAACTCCACAGGAGAAGAAATGTCCTTTCATTCTTGCTTGCCAACAAACCCTGATCTACATCTCAGGTTCTAGTCTTAATAATAATCAAAAGAAACTAACGACACTTGTTAGATGGACTTATAGATAGGATAAATTGACGATAAAACACGAACATGTCAAGCGAACATCGGTGGTAGAACAAACACAAAAAACAAAAGAATTGATATTTATATTGATCGATAAGTCTATGATAGCTGTGCAGAGGAGGATTGCACAAGTCGACTTTTTGTTGATGAAAACATAGTGCTTTGATAAAATCTTAATTTATTAATGGTGCTTATTTTCAAGTTAATCAGTTCTGTGTATCGGCTACTAGATTCTTCCTCTGGTTTTGCGCGGCATAAATCTACTTGTACAAAGAGCTTAATCACATCCGTTTTCTGATCAAAATAATGTTATACGTTCATTTTGTAATTTTAAAACTAAAAACTGAGTTGAATAATGTTTTTGAACACTAATACCACTTGTAATTTAGTACAGATTTTCTTATAATTATGTATTTTGGCATCGTTCTATCAAATCATGGCAGAAATACCGTTTTAAGTAAATTATTTTAATGTTTTTAAACTTTGTTTGTAAGAAGGTGGCCGCGGCGGTTGTGACATAAGAATATACCGCTCCAACGGAGCTCGTGGTTGTAGTAAAAGCCGACTAAGGGAACCTGAAAGAGAAAATTTAGCAGCTTTCTTCTCTGTCTTTTAACACCTCCAATGCGATCAGCAAGCTGCCTGCCAAGCCAAGTTTCAAACCCATGAGGGGTTAGCCACTTCAGGCAGGCGGCTTGCCTTTGTTTAAGGAAGGTAAGTGTAGCTGTGGATAAGTGACGAGCTTATAGGTAAGATTCAGATTCAGATTCAGATTCTTTATTGATAACGCTTGTTACATGTCATAAGAGTACAAATAATAAAAATAAAAACAATAATTCCAGCATAGTAGACAAATCAATTAACTTATAAAATTAAAAAATATTAGTCATTCGATCAAAAATAATAAATTCTACAATATATAATAATTATTAAAATACAATAGTGTGTAAATGTTACACCGTAAAATCATTGTCATCAAAGAATTCGTCAACTCTATAATAGGCTTGTTCGATAAGCCAGTTCTTTAGCTTGTTTTTAAAGGATTGCGTTGATCGGGCAGCGGTAATAATCTCCGGAAGGCGGTTGTAAACGGCTGGCCCCATCACGTGAACCAGTTTCTTAGATTTTGTGAGCCGCCGCTGTACCACTTGCAACCTTTGAGCGTGCCGGGTCGGGTACCTATGGCCGTCGCCGAGTCTTGCGTACCCGTCCAGGTGGTGATGGGCATACACAGCTGCATTATAGATGACGAGGGCGGGTACAGTCATTATTCTCAGCTTCTTGAAGAATGGGCGAGCCGAGGTATTCCAGGAAACTCTCACAATAGCTCGAACAGCTCTCTTCTGCATCCTGAACGCTCGCTCCCAGTCGGCAGCTCTGCCCCACAGCTCCACGCCACATTGAAGAAGCGAGTGAACGGATGCAAAGTAACAGCTTCTGGTCATCCCCTCTTCAAGCGTAGCCGACAAACGCCACAAAGCGAAGCTGGCCCTGCCCACCCTCTCGCAGAGTCTATCAATGTGCAGCTCCCACGTTAGGCTCTCATCTAACGTAAAGCCCAGGAACAAGGTGCGCTTCACCCGAGTGATTGCGGCACCCCCTAGGAACACATCTAATCTTCTATAGGTACGGCCTGCAAGGTTAAAGTGGATAAAATTGGTTTTAGTCACATTTAAAAGGAAGCCGTTACTATAGAACCACGCATGCAGCCTCGCAGCCACCACGTTCAGCCTCCTCTCCAGGTCGTCTAAAGTTGGCGCCGTGACGACAGCAGCAACGTCGTCCGCGTACATAAGTACGTGCGCGTCACCGATGCAATCAGGCAGTTCGTTGAGGAGGAGGGAGAACATGATATTCGACAACGAGGATCCTTGGGCCACATCTAAGGCCTTTGATAGGTCGCACAGAATGACCGCGACCTGCAATCGGTCTTCACGAGCCTGCAGCACACGACTGACCAACTCTCGAGCTACGTCTGTCGTGGACCGCCCCGACCTGTAGGCAAATTGTCTGTCGGAAAGGGATTGAGTATTCGCAAGATATTCCGTGAGCCTTCCGCTGAGGCCATATTCAAAGACTTTTGCTATGGCGGGTATTATTGAGACTGGTCGGTAGCTATTTAGGTCTTCCTTTTTACCCTTACCCTTGTATAGGGGTGAAACTCTCACATTTTTAAATACCTGCGGATAATGACCCTCTCGCACGCACAAATTAAAAAGTGTTGTCAAAATGAAGCTAAGCGGCGCAGCGGCGGCGCGCACCAACGATACCGATATCTCGTATATATCCTTCGTAGACTTATGTGCTACTCCGTTACATATAATTTTAAATATTTCCAATGGCGTGAAAGATTTGAACCTGAGTGAGCGGTCGGCGGCGGCCCGGGCGCCTACCAGTGCATGTAACGCAGCCGTAACGTCGGCGGCGGGCGCGCCGCAGGTCGCCGCGGCGTTCACAAAGTGCGAGTTTATGGCGTCTGCTGCCTCAACCCCGCTCGCGTACCTGGAGCCGCCAGGGGTCCGGAGGGTATCGACTAGCTCAAGATTCAGTCGCCGTCGTCCGGTCTCGAGCCGCACTACATCCCACATGGATTTGGTCGTGTTAGTCGAGCCGGATATAATTTGACAGTAGTAACGTGTTCTCTCCGTTTTTAGAATTTGATTAAATCTATTTTGGTAATCGTCGAATTTTTTTGATAACTGTTGGTTCGAGGGGAATTTTGCAATGCTTGACTTAATTTCTCTCAGTAGGAATTCTAAGCTCACAATTTCTTTAGTGACCCATGAGTTAGTTTTTGTCCTACAGGAAGAGAGTTTTAATGGAAAACATGTATCTAGATTATTTATTAAAATATTAATAACTGACTGGGCCAGCTCGTCTGCAGTCGCCCGCCTTTGACTTACATCCACCCAGTCGACACTCTCAATCGCGGATATAAAATTACATTGATTCGCTCTAGTATAGGACCTCGAGAGACGCGGTGTGGGCGGGGCGTTAGGCTCGCACAACAGGTCGACTCTCACGGCATGGTGGTCGCTCCACAGCATGCGTGCCGCGGTCGCGCGTACAGTACCGGCCTGTACTCGCTCATCGCTCACGTAGACGTGATCTAAGCAGGTACTAGTCGTAACAGTTATCCTCGTGGGAAAATCGACAACATTACTGTAATTACGCGTATAAAGAATGTCGTACAGCTTTTTCTGATCGGTGTTAAGCGGGCATATGCAGTCTACATTCATGTCACCAACGACGACGCAATCCTTTCCGCTATCCACTAGCTTATCGAGCAAGCGCTCTAACAATGGATAGAATAGTGAAACAGATGTTTTGTTCGATCTATACATACAAACAACTACAATATTATATTCGGTAAGCTCCACAGCGGATACCTCGCATACTTGCTCCACGGATAACCCGGTGCAGTCAAATTCCTTAAATTTAACGTCTTGCCTAACGTAAATACAAGAACCTCCACGTTCAATAATTGGTCTACAATAGAATGAGCCTAAAATAAAGTTATTAATAGTAATTTTATCTATTTGATAGTCTTTTAAGTGGTGTTCTGTTATGCAAAGAACTTCACATTTAATTAAATTTTTAACCATTACTTCCAACTGTCTCGTTTTATTTTTAAGAGAGCATACGTTTTGGTGACATACCACCAACTTGTTTGTATAGTTCTCCTCGTCACTTTGCAGCGTCCTAGAGATGCGTGAATCACACGCCGACGTAGATACGGGCCGTCTAGTCGGTGGGTTCACCGCCCCGCGGGCTGCGGGGCCGGTATAGAAACCACTCCGATAAGGCAGGTGTCAACTTTGACTTCTATCTATTTATCTACTTAGCCCGTAAGCACCCAATGCTGGGTATAGGTTGACTTACCTAAAAACAAATATGTAAACAAACCTAAACAACTGGGTAAAATGAGATGTAAAATATTATATTTATTTATTTCCAGCTCAAGGCGCCACGTTTTTGTCACAGAGCCGCCACGCAGGCCTTCCCTACATCCCGTAGGAAGCACGTGATGAACATGATAATCTGAATTCTAAATTCTACCTACGAGATTCACAGGAATAAGGTTTGTGATGCGACACGCATAATATCTATTTTGTGTTTTGTAAACAATCTCTTTCCCATCGATATTCTAGGGAGAAGATAAATTCTTAGAATCTCAACGCATTCGACAAACCATTTGAGCATAAAGCACTGCTATCTGACATTAATATTGCTTTTTATTTTTTATTCAATTAAGATGTTGCCCAGTCGCCTGTAATGCGAACAACGCAACTTTTTTTTATTTTAACAAACAAAAAATTAGGATGTCTGCTTCACGTTGAGAATGCAAACGCATCCCTTTATAATTGGCATTATGTGTCCGAACCATATTTTAAAACATGCAGCAAATAAATTTAACATAATTACAACGGCCCATTAACGATTATCCTTTTTACTAGCTACGCTACAAGACGCTCCTATAAATAAGACCGTAAGTTGTGTAAGGCATAATTACGCGTATAATACAACAAATGGAAAGGCAGCCGCACACGTACCGACTGTTCCTTCCACATTATTTATTGCGGTTTTATCTCCCCGCGACCGTCCGCGATAAAATAAAAGAAACGTCAGAGGCCCGTGATCGCGATTATCAAGAAGATCACTGAATTGCCACCGCGCAACGAATTCACACCACTCTATCACTGAAAACGGCATCCATTGCTGGCTTATCCGACCCCCATCACTTGCGCAGATTGCGAGACGGGTAATGGAACGCGTGTTGAGGGAGGTTATCTGTATCGGAGGGATAAAGCAAAGAGTTCTCTGTAAGGAGTTTAAAAGCCTACTTTACAGCGGTATTGGTAGTCAGTCATTGACTGGTAAGAAAGGCTTGCCGTGTGCCATTCAAGTTGCGGGAGAGGACAGCCGGGATCATTGTTCAGGAGAATGTCCTTAATTAGCACATGTAGAGCGAGATTATCGGCCGACAATGTCGGGCGCCGGTGACAACTGAATAATGACGTTGCTATTTATACAGGGATAATTATTTTAAGCGGAATCGTCGGCAATTAAATGCTAATTTACCTGCAGATACGCTCGGATTAAATTGGTAGATAAATACGGAATTGGAGAGCACCACGGTCAGATTTTCTAACAGACCTAGTACCTATTAAGCTTAATCTATTTATTTATTTGTTTCAGGAAAACTTACGGCTCAACAGGAACAAAAAAAATTAAGTATAAATATAAGGACGGCCAATTAAAAGTTTTCATAAATAGTTGAAGAGAATAAGTGGTGGACTAAATAACCTTAGTCCCTATTATGAGAATTCTTATGGTAATGAAGCAGTAATGCCGTTTCACATTAAGAATATCGGCCCATTCTAAAAACATTTGACAGCACTTTTTAAAAATTAACTGCTTTGTAGATCGAGCATTGTGCAGGTCATTATCTAGCTCCGTTATTTTACTTACTACGCGAGCCCGTTTTCTGTTTACTCGGTATGGTTTCGGTACAACACTGCTGCACCGACTGCACTTTCACACTTGTCTGAAAAAAATTATGCAGAGCCGCTTGTGACGTGGTGAAATATCGACGTCTTCGGCCCCATTTCTTTTATTCACTTTAAAATCGGTTTTGACGCGGCAACCGCCTCTGCAGTTGTGTATTGACTTGTATTATACATACATAAACTCGTTCACATGAACACGAGCGCAATACGGTATGGCAAGCGTGGGGAATCCTATTGGAAAAAGTCTATAATCCTTTATTATTATAAGTATATTTATTTTTCTTAGCAATAAGAGTAAGGCTTTATAAATTTTTGGTTCCATTTATAATAAAACGACTTCAGTCTTGAAGGTATATAATACTGCGATCGCCGCCGCCGCCGCCTCGGGCGACCGTGCGTAGATAAACAGTGTAGTGCAACCGCTTGTACGGTGCGGCACCGCGCGTGCAGTTCGTCAACTGTATGCATGTGAAAAGGGCCTTAGGTTCGAGTGATGAAAATACTTTCATTTGTTCCGTCCGGATCGGTAATGTTGGGTGACGCGTGCAGGACCGAATCTATACCTACTGCACGCGTCATCCAAAATTTTACCGCGCTTGCCGCCTAATCAGGGACGGTTCATGGAAATATAGGCAATCGGTAAGATTTCGGTGCCGCGTATACCGAGCGTGCTGATGTCTACCGAAACCTTACCGACTAATCAGAAAATACGCTTAATCTCTTTGAAAACAAATTGTACAATTGAAAAGACACATGTGACACGGAAGAGCAAACAAAATTTATCTATTACGAACGAAGAGGCATACTGTATCCTGACAACAAAATTTACTCCCAAACTCGAGTCGTAGCCAAATTGTCTGTTCCGCCGCCAAATAAGCCAGGCACCTGGTTGTGACTACAAGCCAAATCTATGCGATTGTATCACTGAACTGGAGCCAACTTTTTAAATTAACCAGATTGTAGTTATCTTAATCTGAACTCACTTATAGGTTCGGATGTTAAGATCTTTGTTTACCATACCATAACAGAAAGAATAGATTCAAGAATGTGTTTTTAACCTCCGACGCAAAACGACAGGGTATTATAGGTTTAACGTGTCTGTCTGTGTATCTGTCTGTGGCATCGTAGCTCCCAAACGGATGAACCGATTTTTGTTTAGTTTTTTTTTTGTGTCATAGATATATTTATCCCGAGTGTTCTTAGCCATGTTTCAAGAACATCTGTCGGGGGGTTTTCAAATATTTTAATTTTTTCTTGTAAAAAAACAGTATTGTAAGACACGGTTAGCACTCAGACCTCAAAATTGAGAATTTATATAATTTTTGACAGAGATCTAGTGAATCTAAAAAGGAATCAGAGACAGATCAATAAACAAAATGCGATACCATGAAGTTGAAATATTCATCAATCGCTTTTTGCTCGCAATCCATGCCATAGCTCAAACCCAAATACGGCGATCATTTAAACCAACAGAAGCGTATAAAAGTACTAAACTTGGAATTCATGGGAGCGTGCCTCCGAGATCACGTTTATGAAATATTAAATCTAGTTATATCTACGAGGGGATCTTTCGTCTGTTTACCGAGAAAGATCGTAGGTACAGGTGCGCCGGCGCAGGCACCCACACGGCTAGCCGGGGCATAGATGCTGGCATAGTGAGATTGACAGAAGATCACTGCGATGATTCGGATTCTTAAATCACTACCTATATACTAAAAAATAATAATAATAATGTACACTTGAAGTACTTCGATTTTTGTTTTTGATACCGAGAGTGGATTGGAGTGGAATAAAAAGATGCTTTAAAAATATTTTTAAGATTTGGCTGTGAGTAACCAAAATAAAACCGACCAAGTGTGAGTCGGATTTGCACATGAAGGGTTCCGTACCGCCGTACAAAACTTAACACTCTTGTATGTTAAGTAAGTACTTTTGTTATACCGAGCAAGAACCTCCAAAAAACACGTCTCTTGCATGAGGAGGGAACCCTATCTAATTGTTACCTGTACTTACTTTATTTGGATTATTTGTTGTTTATGAAGACTTTACTCAAACTCACTATTGAGTGAGAGACTATTTTTATATCATTTTGAAAATTTCAAGTATTTCACCTTTATGTTTCAAGAGATACAGCGATAGTTTACGTCGAGCGAAAATAGCCAATAAAATATAGCGCATTTTGGGCCATCCTCTAGAAACATCAAAAAAATTCAAGACCTAATAGCTCAGACATAAGCTCATGGGGAGTGACACAGTGCAGCACAACCTTAGAACAATTATCATTCCGTGGTTGCAAAACATGCTTCGTCACTATCTGTTGACCCATCATCACGACTTCACAATTTACATATAATGACTTACCAACAATAAACTGGTAGAATGTAATGCAATGCGAGTACTTGTTTCGTCATAATTTGGTAAATGTCCTCGGGTGAGACGTGTTGATGGATTAATCTAGATTTAGGAGGGTTAAGGGTGATTTTTGCGTTTTGATAGACCAAAAAATTCAGAAGTAATTCATTCATTTAACAGAACGAACTGAATTATTTACAAAATCAGCTGTTTTTTTTAAAAGCATCACGCGATTGACAAGAACCGTCTTATACTTATCTATTTATACGTGATACATGTAAAGTAGTCACATCTGTTCATAGTCTTTTTATTATACAATTCAGTTATCTAAACGTGAAAACTTTCGTTAAGCTTACTGGTATTTATCAATTTGTGAGTATTTAATTATAAGCCTCTGGTTTTCCTTTAAAAAAATAAATAAATATCAGATCAATATAAAATTCCAAAGTCCTTTTCGTCCTCTCCCGCCGTGTCTCACCATCCTGGTCGCCAAGATACTACGTTGACCACAGACAGTGGCCAATTATAATAAAATCCTTTCCTGACTGACAACACGTCTCTTTAAATCACAATTTGGAAAAATAAACTCTTTACGTGATATATTTGTTTTCCAAACCCACACTGGCTATCTAAATCTTAACAACATGACACCTTTAATTTACGCTACATTTATGCAAAACCTGTATGCGTGTACGCAGGACTTGTTGGAACAAAAAAGGTAAAGGTCCTGTACTTGTTCCATTGAAGCGAGCTTCGGAGATATAAATTAACTTTGACCCCACAGGCAGCCGTAAACATGTAGGTTTATGTATGACAAACTTTAATTTATGACTCCTCAGGAAGTTTCTAATTTCGCTTTCAAGATGGTTCAATGCAGAAAACAAATGATCGTTTTGTACTACCTACCTTAGGAGCACTCGTGACTCCGGTAACATAATTTAAAATATTAATTTCTTGTTTCCAAACGTATCTTTCGTTTTTAAAAATGTGGTTATGGAAATAATCTCAAAGAGTTATCGTGTCAGTCAATCAACATTTAAATTGAATTGTATCGAATTTAGTTATAGTAATTCCAATTAAGATCTTGTGTTACGAAACTTAAATGCCTTCAACTTTAATTATAACTTCTAGATTTTGCAACTTCCTTTCGTTCACAAAGTAAATAACTCTGCTCAGTTTTAATTGAAACGTATTGCTACCAAAATGCTACTTTCCTGTTTTTAATTAAGTTGTCAATACATTCAGAGTCGAAGGATTTATGTAGCGTATTTTTAATTAAAATAAATTTCCTACATAACTATTTACTAGATGTTTGATTATATTAACATGATCTTTGAGTTTAATTAGAAATGACGCCAAAAAATATTAGGTTCATGTGAGTATTTTGATTCTGAAAACATCAAACAAATATCCTTTTTCGAAAGCCAAAGTTTGAGTCAAGTTAAAGCTCTCATCAACGTAATAACCATGATACTTTCCAAGCTAATTAACCCTAGAGTGGGCGCGCTATGTCAATTTTGCCGCCTTTGGTGAACAAACGATATTATTTTAACAACTATTTACGTGTCAAGGTCAAGCTGTCCAGTAGCTGCCCCCCCTTTATTCATCTACCTTTGTCGTAAGTTTGAACCCTATCAGTGCACGGGCTGCCGCAGGAAGAGAGGGTTGTTGCCACCGGGTATCGCGCGGCGGCAAATTTGTCACGGCGCGCCTACTCACGTAAGTAAAATTATTGACTGTGCTTATTACTACAACTAGTTTTTGTTTAGTTTTTATTTTCATTTTGTTACTGTTATATCATACTGATGACTGACTGTTATATTATATAGACTCGCTCTGAATGATTATCATAACTTTTCCCTGAATTTTACTTAGTTGGTGTACCTACCTACATAGCTAGGTATACAAAGCATACTTGCGACATCGTCCGCAAGTAAAAGTAGGTACGATATCTACGTAGATACTGGTATGAATGAATGGAATATGTATTGGTGAGTGAGTTCATTCGTACCTACTTTTACTTGCAGAAGGTATCTACTACTGAAAGTACCTAGTATTCATAAAAATAGATTGATGTCTACTTATTATTATTTTTAGGTTTTCTCCGTGCTAAACATACATTATGGATAGACAAGACGCCCAAATAGTTCCATGGTTGATCGAACAATCGCAGGAATAAATAGTCAGATTATTTACAAAGCAAATACTGAGCACTTGATGTTACGAAGGCTGTTTTTGAAAGAAATCTCTCTGGCCCTAACCAAACCACATATTACCAGAAGATCTAGCCTCAATACATTGAATTTACCATTGAGGAACCAAATAGCTCGCTTTGTAGCACCAGAAGACCAACCCTCATCTTCAAAAAGGCAAGGAAGATGCGTGATATGTCCGTCTAAGAAAAATAGGAGGACCAAAAAAGGGTGTCATATATGCCAAAAGTTACTGTGCAATGACCACTGTGTGTACCTGTGCCAAGGCTGTTTTGCTGAAAAATATGCTAGCGAAGACGATGGCATATAATTTAATTCTATTTTATATTATTTTTAATTTTTATCTACCTAGATTAAGACAAACTTGTTCCTAAAAATCAAGATTATTTTCCAAAGATGATTGTAATCCAAAGTGCCTCATAATTAGTTATCTATATTAAATAAATCTTTATTTTTCTAACAGCTAATGTTATATTTTAAACCCCTAAAAGAAAAAAATAGTTAATTTTTAACTGCATGTTCGCAAAATAGTTAGTTAAACATGGGCGGCAAAATGCTCCCCACGCGCCCACTAACGTTCCATGCAAAAGCGCGCCTACCCTAGGGTTAAAACAATAAGAATACCAGAAAACGAAACCGCTAACAATGATTAGGTTAAAATAGAACACAAAGAACAAGTAAATTGAATTAAAACGATGGAATCTCAGCATCTTACAGCCTTAATTATCATTTTAATTCCTTATAACGAAGAGATTGCTACCGTGTTTCCGAGAACGACAGAAAAATTTAAAGTAGGCTTTTTATATTCGCTATTCGGTCTACCGTCTGCCATATCAACCGCTTATACCGTAAGATATAAAATATTGACTATAGAAGTCATGAGATTGAAGTGACTCGAACCCGCTTCGGTGATCATTAATGAAGAAAAATTGGTGATAGAAATCAATAAGCCAACATTCGCTCAGCAACATATAAAGGGATAACATAAATATAAGAATTTATTCCGGCTTTATGCATAGAGTCGTGAGAAATTAAAAAGCCGGATAGCATTGGGTGTATAGCAAAGACATTTCCAGGTATAGAGTTACTAGTAAAAAGTAGAAAATTAAAAGATGAATAACCGAAAATGAGATAATTAGTTAATTATGAAGACTAGATACCTTATAGAAGAATTTTTGTTTATTTTTGAGATGTGGCTGTGAAAAAAATCGAAAGATGCTGCTACTAGACATCAATGTCTGTAAAATCTATTCAAGTGAATTAGATTGTAAGAACATATTTTGAAACCAATTAATTACAATTACATGGAACTAGTTCCGTCCTCAAATAAGACCAAAAAGCCGGACCGTACATACCTGTTACAAAGAAAATGACATCTCTAGTAGCAGCATCTTAGGGTAATTTCTATTCAACAAGCGATTAGTTGACAATTCTCTGTTAAACCCATTTTTTATTAAAATAAGGCATAGAGATTTTCTTAATTTTTCGTTTTGATAAATAAATTTATGTAAGCAAATAATTTGTGTCAGCTTAAGTGATGGCTACCGATAAGTGTGGCAGTTTTAATATTAAGTGACCCTGATGATCTTTTCAAATTCACTTAACTCACATAATCAATAGGCATTTCGTTTTTATAATCAAACTCATCTATACCTACTAATATTTAATGAGGAAATATTTGATTTTTTGTTTGTGCAAACATCTATACTTATAATAAAACTGTAACAGGTCCAATTCTGTACATTGAAGATATTTTGAAAATTTTTTTTGGAGGGCACTCTATTAACGATACTGAAGCCAAAACTGTAATTTTTTTCATTCATGTCTGTCTGTCTGTCTGTCTGTCTGTCTGTCTGTCTGTCTGTCTGTTTCTTAAACGCGCATCACATCGAAACTACTGAAGGTATTGAAATGAAACTCGGCACGATTTTAGGTCATACTACGAGGAAGGACATAGGATACTTTTTATCCCGGAATTCAGTCAGGTTTCCCTGGGAGAGGGGATGAAAGTAAAATTTCTTCACCGCGCATGACGCCGAAAGTGCTGAATGAGTTGGAATGAAACCTTGCACGATTTGATTTCATACTACAAGGAAGGACATGGGATACATTTCATCCCGGAATTCAGTCATGTTCCCCTGGGAGAGAGGATGAAAGTAAAATTCTTTAACTGCGCATCACGATGGAACAACTGAATGAATTCGAATGGAACTCGGCATAATTTGATTTCATACTACGAGGAAAGATACATTTTATCCCAGAATTTAGTAAGGTTCCCCTGGGAGAAGAGATGAAAGTAAAATTCCTTCACCGCGCATCACGCTGAAACTACTGAATGAGTTGGACTGAATTGGTACTATTTGAGTTTAAGGAAGGACATGGAATACATTTTATCCTGGAATTCAATAAGGTTCCCCTGGGAGAGAGGAAAAAGTAGAATACTTTAACCGCGCATCATGACGGGTCTACGCGTCGTCCGATTTCATGCATTCTTTTTGTTAGAAACAGTGTTGCAAGATCGAATTTGACTAAATCAGTAAAAAGTCGAGTAGAAAATCAGTAGATTGATGAAATAATCTGTAGTTAGAAGAAAAAAATTAGTAGATAGAGGGTAGGTAAGTTCTTATCTATGTATTTTTCCAAGACGCACCCATTAGTTAGGTTCCTACCTACTAAGGCGTCTTGGAAAAATAAGTTAGGTTCCTACCTTACATGATATATGGTGGTTTAGCTGGTCCAGTTAACTGTACTACCGAAGTTTGGTTGCAGTAAGTGGTCCAATTAAACTAACTAGACCACAGAAAAATATTTTTACTGTGGTACACAGACAACTGTACCTACCTACTAAAGAAAAAAAAAATTACGGTGGTCCAGTCAAATGGATCAGGAGCCCAATTCTGCAATACAATTGCTTCAGTATGACAATGGAATCGTCGCAGAATCATCACGTAGAATCCTTAGATTTATAAAACTCCAGATAGTGCGTGCGAGATAAATTAATAGTTTCAAACTTGACGCACGTCTCTCCATCTGCATTCATCATAATTTCTTTCATCTGAGGTGAAATACCCAAACGTGTCATTCTGTGTCGGTACCCCTGTCATAGTGAAGCGATTAGTATAGCAGAATAGGGCCCCAGCTGAACGGAACCATCAGTAAGAAGTGAAACGAGTATGACACTTCTTAACACTGACGCTGGCCGAGTCGTAGCTAAAAGTCGTGTGGATAAAGAATGGGATTGAAGATGACAACATGCTATCCCCCGTAGACACTACACGATTTTTTGCACGGCGGCGTTTCATAATATGAGAGACCATGGTTAAATGTGAACTTAATTAGTCGGCAGGTGAGGCAATCGCGAACGAAGTCGCGGGTACAGCTAGTAACGAATAAATTCAAAAACCACAGGACTGATTTATAAATTCTTTACCATTAGAATGTTGAATCTATAAACTATCCATACAATATATTAGAGAATTATGGAATACTACATTATCCCTGAGTAACAATATAGGCTATATTTATAGTATGTTAAAAAATAATTTGCGAAGCTGGAACGGGCCCCTAGTATTATTTATAATTATAACATAAATGTTCTTAATTTCCCAACTGGTTCTAAAAAAACAACAATTATTTGAGCCCTACTTTTTATACAAAAACCATTTAAGGTAATAATAAAACATAATTTATTTCTGTTGTTTGAATTAAATCACCCATTTCACCATCCTATTAGTTAACTAGAAAATATAACATCGTTGTAACTCGTTAACTTTTTACTGAACTTGTTACCGGTTAATAACGGTCCCGGGAAAAAAATACCCTTAAACACACGAAACCTTTCGTCATAACAATACAAATTACTTCAAATCATGTGGATATTGTTTTTTATTGGAGCACCATATGGTAAATTGGAGTCCCAAAATAAACAACGTGTTTAAAAAAACTGTAGCTTCCATATATGGGTGTCGCGGCTCTCAAATTATCGGTTATCAAGAATTCGGTTTACTTATTTATCAGTTACGTCTTGGTGGGCAAATTAAAAGGCAATGACTATCATGGCTGTTATTATAATCAAATTAGGGGGCACTTTCAATTTTGCAGTGTTCTAAGGGCAACAATTTTTTACACAGACAAATTTTTATAATAATTCCAAGAAATTAGTAGGAATTACCTAGGTAGGTACCTACTATTTTCCTTTGTTTAGTGGATATCAGAGATTCAGGTATAAAAGTCACGTAAATACATTTTTCATGGGCCATGTTATGAGACAAGTTTCTCAAACCGTACCAACATAATAAATGAACCATTTAAGATCCCACACCATAATTATATCTGGATTATGGATGTGGTCCTTAAATGGGATAAATATTTAACTGATGACCAAGGAAATGGGATACCGTTGAGATTCACTGATACAGTTGA
The DNA here is from genome assembly GCA_949316285.1 of Eupithecia subumbrata. Classification (NCBI taxonomy): domain Eukaryota; kingdom Metazoa; phylum Arthropoda; class Insecta; order Lepidoptera; family Geometridae; genus Eupithecia; species Eupithecia subumbrata. The sequence goes on along the minus strand of OX438640.1, from coordinate 13,204,716 downwards.
CGATCCATCATTGAGATATAACTCGTTAGCGGTGCGTTTAGTAAGGTTATACTGGGAAACTATGTATAAGATCGGATGATGTAGGTAGACTATACCGACAATAAACACATAGGGAAAGCAACAAATTCTATTCTATTCTATAACAATAGCTTGAAATCATAAAATGGATACAAACAATTTAAAATTGGAAAAATATACATTTTGTGAATCAGGAAATAATAAGAACCAAAATTAGTTTAGTACTTACTTTTTATAAACATTATTAACATCTTCCGAGGACATCCATGAGGGCAGATGCGGGGGCAGATTTGGCCGAGGATCTCAAAAGGCACAAATATCCAGGTCTCGACTGAGTGAAGGCTCTCATTTGCTTCCCTTGGAGTCGAGACCCTAGGTCCGTGGGGTACCGAGGCTATTCGGGTTTTTAAAAATTATCTGAGCGTCTCGCCTCGTCGAAGCCATTTGTGACCCGAGAGCTGGTGAGTATCTGGCGCAGAGCATCAGCATTGCCATACAGAAGTCAATGCAGCCAGCATCTTGGAGACGCTTCTAACTGGTATTGATATGGAGCAGTTGAGCTACCTGTAGATTGTTTGCAACAGTCTGCAGTTAGTTCTAATTTATTTTGTCAATAAAGATATAAGTTTATAAAGTTACCAAACCCTGAAAAAGAGAACCTTTTGGGTTTGGGCTAAGATCCAAACATTGGCACAAAATACAATTATCAAATGTACAGTGCAATCGACAACATTTCGTGCGTGATCGATGACAAACGACAAATGCATCGAGAGGGATTATGCAACTCTGCTGTTCATTTCGCCAAATAACGTGGATTAATCCATGTTCAGAAATAATGGAAGGAGCTACCTGCACCGTCCACAAATATTTAGTTTTCGCTATAAGTTCTTCAAGTCTTCGCCGGACTTAATAGAGGCGTAGGAAAGAAACCGATCGCGTTATATTGAGTTAGAGGCCAAGACCCTCTTCGAAGTTCAAACGCAAAGATGATAAATTAAACAGTTCTCACAGGGCCTTAAATTTCCCAGACCAAACCAGAAAATCATTCCAATCATCTTCAACAGCCTTTGCAAGTGCATACTGGATAGGTCTGCCCTAATGACCACTATAGCACCCTGTCTGCAGTTTGTCGCATGCAGCATCTGCCAACAGTCTTTAGCAAATTGTCATCCTACCTTGCCATAGAGCGTTTAGAGTTATTTAGAGAAGCCACTTCTAGCACCTCTGAGCTTGTGTAGCGGATAGATTTACAGAACGTGGTCGCCGGCAGGATTAGCGATGGCGTGTTATCACTTCGCTGCAGTTAGTCAGAACTTAGCGGCGCGGAACTCAGATACCGGCACCAAAATATACAAACAATTTTAAGAAATATAAACGAAATATTACTGACGAAGGTAAAAACGTTTAAATTAAAAGTGGTAAGTGGTCTTTATTTTTTTGTATACTTACTGCTGCTGTGGCCTTAGTTTTCTTAAATTCTGAGTAAACAGCGAAAGATCTCTACAAAACATCGAAGTGGGTGTGAAAAAGGTAAATAAACGTTTCCCAACTTTGAAGCAAAAAAACCAAGAGTCCGCATCACACAGATGAGTAACAATGATATGAAATGAAAAAAAAAATACTACAACTCAAATAGATTTTGAATTATCGATACTAAAAAACTTACAGGCTAGATCGCGGAGAACGACAAAAGCTTTCGTGCAGTGAAATCCACAAGCTTAATAGCAATTTGTATCTTATCCCTTCTACATACGAACTAGGAATAGGTATGAAGCCAGATCAGTACTCAAGTAGCCAATTAAACAACAACAAATGCTTTACAAATGGCAGCACATTACCGGTCAACGGTTCGTGACCGGTTTGTTCATTGTGATAGCTCACTACCGTTACGCAAGCAGTGTCGTCGATAATTACTCAGCATCATTGTTCTACCATCACTGTTTCGCAATTTATCTATTTGTCTCTATAGATTGTAGACTTACTATTATCTCCTTATAGCTTTTACCGCGATTCATTCTCGCGTTCTTGAAATTTAATGGAGGTGCTTGAATTAACGGATGTGCGAATTGTGTCAAGTATTCTTATTAATTCGATACACTCTTTGGTTAAGATGATGATCATTTGAAGGTTTCACGGAAAAAACAATTACAGGTGTTCATAAAAGCTGTTCTTTCGAAACGCAACGGTTTTGAGCTTATTTATTTAACCATAGGAACACACATTTAAACACTTTGTTCTGTCAAATTAACAGCACAATATGATAATAAAAAACAGGCTTTTGAAATAAAAAAATAGAATAGATAGACAAACCTGTGAAGTTATGCTAGCTTACAGTCACCTTTCGCCTTTCGCAATAAGCATCTGTTTCCACATCGGCAGGTGATTGACGTCGCCAATTTCTAAATATAATATCGCCCATCGAATATGCAACACGTGTCAACATTCTAGCGGAACAAAAAATTGTACCTACCGCTCTAAATTTCAAACAAAATTACTGACAACAGACCAACAACGTCAATCACTTTGGCTAATGGTGTAGTGATGTTATCTGAGGAGCCATAAGCGTTGTCGACTGCCACAAAAAGGCTCATTGAAAAATTATGATTCTGAACCTACCTAGTAGCTGAAACCGGTTTGACAAATGATGTGACCGAGAGGCACGGACTTCCGTAAGAAACAATAATGCCTGTAGTTATACATAGAGACATTAATTGAATCTTGGTTCTTGTAAATCGATTACTTCCGGTCTGTTTTTAATTTTGACGTTTCTGTTGTTCTGAACAACATGACTTCGTTATTATCTTCGTTAAACTGGTCACCCTATGCCCAGTGACTATTTGTTGTTTTTCAATTACAATTGATTTCGTCAAAGATTTCATTTATTAATTGTTTTACAGTTTTATTACAGCGTACGAGAACCATGAACAGCAGCAATAGTTGTCTAATCTAATCATCAAATGAACATCAACAATTTAATATCTACGTTCATATTATACAGCTTTAAAAGTTCGTTTATTATTTTTTCTCAAGGTAGATTTGGTGCCGTTAACTAGCTTGGTATTAATCATAATTTAAGATGACACGATCCGCTTGAGCGAGTGTTTTCGATGAGCGTTATTATGTGAAACACTCTAGAACTTTCCAATGTAAATGCTATATGATGGATAAGCAGCGCGAAAATTGTTGATGATAGATTCTTGTGTACGAAGATTCCTCTAGAGAACATTATTTCGAAATAAATAACATTTATTATGTAGCATCATTACGTCACAACGCTTGAACGGATGTGGCTAGCACATGCTATGGTTTGCCACAATGTTCAGAAGGTCTTTTCCCAGATGTGGGTAAAATGATGGAGGATTCTCATTAAAAAGCTACACAATCACATAAAATCGATTCATAGTTATTTATTACATACCCATACAAATTACATACAATTTAATCTAATGTCATTCTTCCTGAATGTCGTTTTAACCATTTTGATTCGATTCAGAACTTTAAACCATTCTGCCTCCATAAGTTGATAAAGCAACAATTTCCACCAACTCTCATTACCTCATGGCAAACTTCGCACACAGATATTAAGATTATATTAAATAACTAGCTTCCGCCCGCTGCTTCGCACGCGTATTTTCGGTATATTAAGCAGCCCATTATCTAAGTTAGGTTTTGCCATAAAAGTACGCCAATTTTTTTTTTTTTTTTATTTATAAACAGTGTCCTATGTCCGTCTCCTGGCTCTAAGCTACCTACCCACCAATTTTCAGCCATATCGGTACAGCCGTTCTTGACACTACGTCTAACACGACTTTCTTTTATATACATAGATAATATGATTTTAGTAAAAATAAAATAACACTATAAACAACGCTAAACAACTCTACTAAACACGATAACTCGCACTTCCTGATTTTCAAACAATAAACCAGTCAAAAGAATGTAATGGTCAAACATATCAGGCTAACCACAGCATGTCATGTTGCAAATAGGATAATTGGCGTAGGGTTTCCCACGCATAGATCAAACATGGTTGTTGATTACTTATGGGAAACCAGTGTTGACGGCTGGTTTTGAAAGTTAAATGAATGTTAAAAGACTACTGCAACAAATAGCCAAATGAAAAATAAAAGAAAAAAAGAAACATGACTAAGGTACTGAAATAAAACAAATTAAAGCGCTCAACCATGATTATGTAGCCAAATAAAATCATAGAGACAAAATGTTTGTTTAATTTATCAAAGCTTGAACTGTCTAAAGCTGACACCGCAAGCACATTCCTCAATATCCAATACGGTCAGCACCATACGGTAACAATTTACGGCGCAAATTAAAAAACAACAATAACAAGCTTCCCCGAAAAAATGCCAGGCTTTAATAAAATTCATTAGCTTCTATTGAACAGTTTGATTGACAGACTGTACGGGTGCAATCATCCAAATTTGTTCAGACGGCGGCGAGGGTACTCCAGCTACCCTCACGGACCTGGATGACTGGCAACTAACTGATATGATTGGGAGTTCTGTACAAAGCGACACGCGACTTTAAGCCGCACAAGTATCCTGTCACTGATTTCACATACAGACGCCGTAAAACGAACCTGGAAACAAGCATAGGACTAAAGTGTTCAAGTAGTTTCGAAGTTTGTAGGTCATCAGATGTCTGAAACTTTGTGACTTGAATTATGGGGTAGTCAACTACAATTTTTAAACTTTTAGTGCCTTATAATTTGTCGAAATTATGTGTCGCGTTTTAAGTCAAAAGCTCAGATTAATTATTGCAAGCTTTACACTTCTGTCGCTGTGCTTTGAAGCATTACAGTTCATTTAGACTAACTGACAAGCTGCGCGCCTCCACCGCGTCATAGCATTCGATGCACATTGGGATAAGAGTCGCCATCATGGCAACCGCACCTTAAATCTACCCCGTTGTTATTATAAGTGGCTTCGGTAGTGCACTTGGTTCGAATGTTTGTCGTGACCGGTATTGTGGTCGCGTCACCAGTTTTGAAAGAGTTTGTTTTTGTTTAAAGTCATCGAAGAATTTGAGTGACAAATGGTCGAAAGCTATTGTGGGATTGTTTTTGGTTGTTAATGTCAAATTTGTATCATCACGATTTATAACTGAAACCCTCATCCCTTAGTTCCTTTACACTTCACAATTTGACCTTTTCACCAAATCTTCACTGCACTACTACATAAACTTGTTTTGTTAATCGTAGTAGGAATCTTCTATTCTGTGCCCAATTTTGAATCATCAATAAATTGTTACGAGGAAAAACGATTCTTATAATTTTCCTGATAACAATTTGCTATGCAATCTAAACCGCGATTACGTTTCCCGGGAATTCAAGCGTTGGGGGTTCATTGACCGACATTATCTCTAAGTTCCAGAACTTAGGTAATGAATCATTAACTAATCTAACGACAATAGGCTCTGTTCGACAGAGGAAGCGATAAGTGTTCAAAAGAAGTGTATCTTATCGGAATACGCGTGAAGTGTTGCCTACAATGTTTTTTGATAATGTTGTAAGCATTTATCAAAGCATACAGAGCAATTTGTTTAGGATAAAATATTTTTGGTAATCATGATTGTTGAAATAGTAAATCTAACAAGCTTTGTTGTAACTTTTGGCCAATTTAAATGTTGCAACACCGTGGATTCGTTTAATTTGACAGACAATTCCAGCTTGCCAAGATATTAAAGAAATGAAATGAAATATTTATTCATATAAACTTAACTTAACTTAACAAACTTATTTACTAACTCTATACTAAACTAAGTTAAAAAACATAGAGTATTTACAATTAAGGATCAATAAGTCATATGTCATTCAATAAGTTTATTAAGAAGTTGTACGTAAATTACAAGATCTGAAAAACTCAAGTGACTTTCCTCCGAAATAGGATCTTTGCCTCCGAACGAGTTTGAGAATGCTCTGTAACATGGACTATTAACCTCTCGGGTGCCCAAAACTGTCATTTCCTTGCCAAAAATTACCAACCGCGACGGTTTCTATAAGGTTTTTATCTTAAACTTTTCTTGCTCTATTATAACTTTATGAAATACTTATACCTTCAAGACCCCCTGAGTGAAAAAAGCCGCTAAGTGCTCTAACAGTTCAAAAAGAACACTGTTACTTATCTGCCGCCCAACGATATTGTCTCCAAACAATACGTCGATTGTTGCAGTAACTTTCTTTACAAATTAAGATGCGTGTGTGAAATATTTCTTGCTATACAAACTGATTATTGGATTCTTTTGGAAATTGTCAGGTGTTCAGAATAAAATGGTGTAATTTTCACGTCATTTTTCTTTTTCTTTTTTTCTATGTATAATAAAAATATCTATCTATGTAATATATTGTATTAAGTTAGGCTAGATAATGTTGTGTGAATTTTCCAGCATTATTTATTTATTTATTTATTTTTTATACAGTTTACAGTGTCTATTTTAAGAGATCTTCTACAATGCGGCAATGTAGTTTTCAACTAATTTAAGACTACTTAGTATGTTATAAGTGAATGGTAACAGTCTGAAATTAATAGGTAGAAAAATAATCTTCTAGTAGATAATAGTCGAATATTAGAAAAATAAAAGTTAGGTTATTTTTCCACGTAGACGATCAAATACAAACACAAATTTATAGTTTTCCTCATGTGAGAAATGTTCTTCGTCCATGCGTTACAAAAACACATGTCTTCTACTCTTAGAAATCAGATACCTCGCACACGGCAGCAGTGGTCCATATTTAATGACGTCATTACCTGCCAGAGACAGGATCCGTGTAGCGATGCCCTGGGCGCCTGCTTTGTCACCGTTGGTTATTAGCCTTGCAGAGATTTTACACGCTCTGCTGGGCAGAATCTTAACTGACAGAGCTTATGTTTCTTTTTGATTATGTTCATAGGTTTCTTTATCATTGTGTTTCTTAATCGCATGGAGGTCAATGAAATAGCCTGAAAGTCGCCCTCCGTAATATTGCTGTGCTTTCCGTAAATTCGATTTTAATCTACAGAAATTAAATAGTAGGTACCTTAAAAAATAAAAGTAAAGGAAAAAAAACTATAATCAGTTATAATTATAAAGCAGCCAATAGCTATGGCAGCGATTGATGTGACTCTAGGATGTATACATTGTGCAGTCTTTCAATTTAACTGAACAATAAAAGGATGGTCCTCAGCACTGAACTCTATATACAAGTACGCTGGGGGGAATATTCTACAAGCATAGATAAACCGACCGTCTCTGGTTCAAAAATTTACATTTGTTGAGGCATACCAATATAACACGACAACCGTTATATTAGTTCCATAGACGACCACGTCGCTCACGCAATCGCTAATCAAAAAAAAATCAAAAACCCTAATCTGTCATCGACAATGTGACCTCCGGCGTACTTGTCTTGTCTATACTAATATAATAAATATTATAAACAGATATATTATAAAGAGGAAAGATTTGATTGTTTGTTTGTTTGTTTGTATTGAAATAGGCTCCGAAACTACTGGACCGATTTGAAAAATTCTTTTACCATTATAAGCCCACATTATTCGTGATGAACATAGGCTACTTTTCACCGCGCGAAAATGCTTCATTTCTACGGGAAAACGGGTAATAAGACAACGGTAGTAAAAATGCAGCTTGTATAATATAGAGCTCAGTGATAGGTACTCAGTTATCCTTCTTTTTTTGATTCTTGACTTTTGATAGAAAGTAAAACTTCTTTCAGGAGTATATTCAAAATCAGCAGCTTGGACTACACGGTGTATACAATTTTAATCACTCTGCTAGTAATCTTGAGCTAATTTATAGAGGAACTCATGGACCGTCTTTTGTGAAAAGAATTCATAAAGGATCTGCACGGACTTATTACAAATTCTAAAGAATTCCTAGTGGGGTAATTTTTTTAGTCCTTGGATTTTCTTTTGCTTTGCCCTTTGAGTGGCTTATACAATGAGTATGTGCCAACGTTTTGCTGGTCAAACATGAAGCTCAGTAGATAAATGTGGTTTTCCAATTAGGTGCCTTAAAGGAATATAAAATTGATGAATGACGACTTCTGCGGTACAGCGGGCGAAGGTCTGCCTACAACACAGGAGTTTGCGGGTTCAAATCCCGCCTCGAGACAAAAGTGTGTACGATCTGCAGATATTTGTTCTGGGTGCTCTGGGTGTTTGCTATGTATAGTAAAAGACAAATATCTGTGTAATGTATTGTATTGAGTATATCAGTCATCTAGAACCTACCCATAACACAAGCTCTGTTTATCGTAGTTTTATTATTTGGGGCTAGATGATGCTGTGTGTATTTATTTATTAACATATTTATATAGGTATTTTAACTAAGCAATATTTCTTGCAATTTAAGAAAAGGAGAGGTCTTGTTATCATTTTGCCAACAAACTGTTGAAATGTTCAGGTAATGAGTAATTGAGCTCATGGTGTGTCACAAGGCGTGGGCTCAGTGATAAGAAACAAACAAAAGAATGGATAAGCTTTAGCCAATGCCAACCTACCTACTTATTTTCCTAAAGAAGATTATGCAACACCATAGTGCATTCCACCTTTATCGCTTCTTTTGTGTTCAATTAGCCTTGCATTTAGATTGCTGATACCCTTCAAGTACAGTGGTAACGAGTATGGTCACCTGTCAAAACGTCCAAATAATCAACAAACGCCACCTCTACTCGGTTCAAAACTCTATTGCAACATCGTTGAGCTTAAATTCTATTGAAGCGTTTAAAGTACACTTGTCTGTTAAAGGTAAAGCAAAGCAGCAATGAAAAGCGTATAATAATTTGTGTTTTGTGATTTCGGCATTGGTATTACCAATAGGGCTCGAATCGGTATACATTGTTCAGTCTATTAAAGTCTTTCAGAGGTGGGTCATATTGGACAAGTCGTGATCAGATTACGCAAAGACATTTTATATCCATGACGAACCATATGTAACACAAAACATGCTAACAAGACATGTCCATAGACAAATGCTGAATGCAAAGGCAAAGAATATGGAAAGAGACCTGCCTTTTCTTCGTTTTCTGAACACACTACGGTAGATTTGTACTTTACTTCCACGTGTTTGAGACTGGCATCCAAATAAACTAAAAATGTTATTGTTTACGCATTACGAGTTACATTAATTTCTTTATGGTCTGTGCATTCCCACATTAAACAAAGTTCAGCCTTAATTAGTGAGAAATGCGTGTCGTGTCGGTGATGATGAATAGTTAATTTGTAAAGCCCTTATCTGCACTAAAAATAAATTGGACAAATAAAAACTCGTTTTACCAAAACAGCATATAAGATCTTTATCTATTTCGTATGTTATATGTAAGTTCAAATTATTTATGAAACCAAATTATTGTAAAACTGTGGTATTGCTCCTTAGATGATGTGCATTTTTTCCTACCATAAGATAAATCGCCCTTGAAAAGGCACATTAGAGAAACACAAGAGGTGTAACCGATGGCCTATAGACCCAGCAATCGAGAGAACACATCTCAACAAGTTAAATCAATTGCCTAACATTTATATGTAATGTATTCGAATGATCGCCGACAGTCCAGCCGACAAAGATAGGTATCGAGCATTACCGCAATCCACAACGTAGAGCGAGTACAAGAGGAAGATTGTATAACTAAGCGAACCTTCTTATGAAACTGATTCAGAGGGAGAATGAAGGGTGTAAAAAGAGAGGAAAAAAGGATTCAGGCATAGCACGACCTTATTCCATCTTTTCTTTCTTTCACCAGCAGACGCAGAGAAAGACAACATCTGTACCTGGTCGACATACCAGTGTCGAGCCAAAAAATCATTCTCTACTTTCATAAAAAGCCCGGTCAGGCAGTGGAATGAGCATCTATTTTCCGGTTAGAGTTAGTACTCTGCCTCCAAGATATCAAGATTTTGGAGTCGTTAAATCCAGAGTGATAAGTTCCGTCTGGGAAAGCGTATTCTATCTTAGGCCACATCTTCACTAACTAACACTAACGTGAGATGGTGGAAAAAGGCTTGACCGCAGTAACAATTTAAAAAAACCGTCATTGTGTGGCAAACATGAAAGATCGCATGTTGATTGTAGTAATATTTTATGTTTTTTCGTGAATACCGCATATGCCTTACAGGTCATCTACGTAATGCCCAAAAACGAACACTAATTCACCATTCTTCGTGGATTTAGAGACTGATAATGGATTGAATTGATACCAAAAATTGGTAGGTAAGAATAAAGCTTTGCTATGGTAATAAACGAAAGAATTAATAGTTGCAACATACAAATGTTTAAACAAGAACTAACTATTTCGATTTAATGGAATTGGATTAATCCAGTTTTCTTATAAGAAATGTGAAATGGAATGAAATTAGTAGGTAGGTAGTCTTAGTTCGGCCTTCAATATTCTCCCTCTGTGAAAAAACCACTAGAGTCCTGGAGCAAGTAGAAACAAGTAATCAAAACGCCATGTCTATATCGATTCAACAACAGCCACGGCTATCTTTTCGACGATCGATATTTGTTACATTCGATTGGACAACACTTTTTGCTGGTGCAGCATTCTTTATTCAACACATGCTTTAATTCCGACCTTACTTCCAACAGAATAAAGGTGTTAAACACTTGTAAAGGTTTCTCTCTCGTCTACTGATGGTTAAGTTTGTCAAATTAAAAATTCATATTGATTCTCTGTCAAAATCGACATAATCGATCAAATGTTCAGTGTTTGCGATAGTGTTTACTTTGTTGGAATCGTGTTTTATTGGATTGGCCTTTTCTTATCCTATAGTTAACGACATAGGTACGACGCATATGGTCGTATACCTTCAGGCAGTTCCATGTCCCGCAATCAACAACAAAGTGGACATGGTCGAGGAACATATTTTGGATAGGAAAGAAAAAAGTTTAGATTTGTAGGCGTGGTTCTCTGATGAATTGACAGTCGAAGTCAAAGCCCACCACGACGCGATGGTATAAAAACATATCTAGCAACATGAGACGTGTTTTTAACAAATAAGTACAAGTTGCATTCTTATATATTCTTAGTTATAGAAAAAGGAAAATAAGTTCGAACATAATAAAACTCCGGAACATGAAATAACAATCATTTCGGTCAACCCTTTTATTTCACTCCACCATAATGAAATCATTAAAAAATGTTTTAGACATTATCGAGCCAAAGATAACCTGCTATCGCAATGATAAAGCCGAACGAGTATAAAACCAGTGGTTGTATAAAAAGTGGCATATTTGACCACTCCGTAAGTGTGAAAAGACTGTCACGTGATAATGTTAGTTTTATTAATGAGAGATATAGGATAATGCCTTATCTTTGGTCGCAGTCCATCTATCTAGCTTCGACGTGAACATGCTAAGAGTAATCGACGTATAATCGATCAGGGTCTATAAATAATAAGTACCTATATAGAAACAAATCGAGATTTACAGATTGTCTAGCGTTGCTAACTTATTTTACTAAGTCAGTGAATGATTGCTGAAATCGTTGACTTAGTAAAATTAGTTACGGCTGAAAAGTGTTATGTTGGCAACACAAAATATGACAGTATCTAAGTCTAACCACTGTCGATCGCGTCATATTTTTCTATTTTAACAATGACATGAACATTATTAAAATAGAAAAATATGCATGCACAATGCACATTTGAACAATGACCAGGCTGTTCAAGTTTGTAATGTAACTAACTTTAGTGCCATGATTCTTCCCATGGCAAGAATTATTTTCCTCTTATTAATAGTATTATTAAATACCTTCTGATTTGATATAAGGGTACTTACTTAACTACTTTATTCACATTAATAACACTTTAGTGTCAGAATAAGCAAACGAATCCATCGATAAAAACTAGCAAAAGATAAAAGCAATCAACGGAAGTTGTTTAATGGATTATCAAAGAAAGAGCGGGGAACTCACCGATACTGTTTATTTTAGGTTTTTTATGATAATCAACGGTATAAATCAATCCATTAATCATTGTAGAATGCTGCATAGGTTAGTATTGACGCGGCGGAAGCATCCTTAGAACATGGTAGGTACCGCAAAAACTTCCAAACGAAAATGTTATTGAAAGCTTTCATAGTCTTAAGACTACAATCTTTTTGCGCAAACAAATGCCAATTAGCAATCATAGAGTTATTTATTCAAATCAGTTTTTTGTTTGTTGATTTGTGTTTTTATTTTGTTTTTTGTCTCTCTCTACAAAAGTTTATGAATCTTTTGACATGGACACTGGCAGCTGTTGTGGCAGCACAGACAAAGTGAGCCAAGAAATAAGAAGTTGAAGCTGACTTTTTTATTTCGCGCGGTAATTTTGATACAGACGTAGGCAAGCACTGATTTTGAGACAACAGTTAACGCATTCACTGCCCAGCCTCGGTTGCGGTGCGACGAGCAGGGGCGCGCCGCCCCGCGACACGGGTGAGTAGACTGACAACTGCTTCTTGGGCCATGAATGTGTTAATGAAAGGAACTAAAGTTAACAACATTGATTTATTGAATAAATAAAACGGCCGACGCAACCTTTTGGACTCCACAAAAACTAAATCGACATCGCGTTCCCAGAAACGGTGATCCCTAGTGAAACGTAACGTATGGCAAAGTTTATTAATATTCATAGGAAACATTTGTTAATACACTTGAATGACAGCTCAATTTAACTTGGCAATAACTTTCCAGATAACGCATAGCCCCTTGGTTGAACAAATGACTGTGACGGTGGCTAATCTGCTGTCAAAAGATAATTTTCTTTGGTTGATTACGCAGTGGTAAGAACAAAATAAAAGCGAGGCATATTGTCAGTAAGAGAGCTAGCTTCTTGTGTTATATGGTGACGATGATGATGTTGTCCCAGCCGAATTTCGGCCACGGCGCGGCCAGACTCAACGAACGAGTGTGCGCGCAAACACAGGTGCACTCTCCATCCATTCCCTTACGCTCAGAATCCGATGTGTTAAATACTCGTAGTAGGTAGGCGTGTCTATCATTAAAATAGATACCTGAAGCAGCATATTAGGACAAAACACCGAGATCGAGTGAAATGATAATAGGTACGTAAAGCTTACCTCTATTGTCATTTAGGAAAATGAGGAAAAATTATTTACGAGTAAAGTTGATATGCCTACCTCGTATAGTGAAGACTCTAGTCTCGATAATAAGAACAACAAAATGTCTGTGAGCAAAAAGGTAATACATTATATTTGTTTCTTTCGTTTCTCTCTTTGTAATCAAATTGAAATTAATATTTCTTCGACTCAAAACGTAATAGATTCTTCTACGTCGCGAATCGCAGACAAACCGAAATCAATTTCTCACTGAGTTGTTATTTTCTGTCAATGTGAATTGAGAATCACAAAAAGTTGATATAAAATTCGGGTTATCAGAGCGGGAATTAAATGTTTTGTTAGTTTGAGTAGATTTTGAAGTCATTCGTAGAATCCAAATGACTTGCTATTTAATACGGTTTTTATGATTTATCACCAGTTCATTTACGTTTGAGCACCGAATCCCTAAATTTCATGAAATACCTGAACAATATCTTAGGTCTACTCTAAGTATAACTACTTTAATAGACGAAAGTAAATTTGAGTTTGTGAATCTGATAAGATTGACAAGCAGCCATTTCGATTCAAATATATCGCAACAGTTTCAAAGTAGGCCTGCATTTGGAATCAAACACATTCAAACAGCAATACCAGCTCAATATCTCTGATCTAGTTTCTCGTCACAAAATCTACCTTTACCGAAACCTCTCTCTCACTCGAAGCAATATCTGCCTGTTGGGTTTTTAATTGCTTTTTGGGCACAACAATCGGCGACGGTGGCCAGCGGGTGGTCACCGGCTTCTTTGCCGCTCATATTATTATAATTATTCCATTACCTTGTGCCCACTGCAAGTAAAATTCCATCTCATTCCGTCGCGCACTAATTTTATCATTACCATCTGCAAGTTATACAAATGAAATGGGATACGCGGACGTCTTTAAGATTTCTCAGTAGTATTTTGTGAACTTGCTAAATTACGACAGTAATGAAGTTATACCGAACTGGCTGTATTTTATATTGCAGCAATGCGTAATAAGAGTAGGTAGGTTAACTACCTTCCTATTTCATAAGAATTAATTTAAGTATGGATCGAACAAAGTATGTTTTCGGAATAGACTACACCACAAGAAAATTGCGTTGGCTTAAATATGATAATTACAGAATTGGAAAGTCCAGACAAAAGGCCTAAGTTTATTTATTTTATTAAATATTTTAAAGAACAGCTGTAAATAATAATGAATAGCCCGACCTAGCATAAATCCTGCCCATGTCGTTGTCATGTAACCGATCATTAATAAAATTATTGGCTGCCCTAAAAACTAAACAATGCAAAAAATCAGCTTAATTTTTTAACAAGCTCATAAACAAAGAAGTGATCTTCCAGCGCCATATGACGTCCCTGTACATTCGCCAGCCGAAATTCAACAAGATTTATTGCGACAATTTTCTGGGTAATATTCACGTGGTTTACATTTCAACGTTGAGCTGCTTGATCATCTTTATGTTGCAGGAAAAGCAGCGATGTAGCGTGAGCACATCCAAATTGAACCTGGCAGATACAGAACGTTCAACAAAGATTCACGCTCCAAAAGAAATTTTGTTATTTTTGTGATTCCCGCCGCGTGAGAGCAGAGATCACAAACATTTTCTTTAAAAGCCCACCATAAAACATGCTGCAATTAAAGGCAATTTACGACTATAACTGTAAGTAATTTCAAGATCGTTTACTGTCATTAGAGCACGAATTGGAGTTTATAGGCCTTATTATTTATTTATAGACTTTCATTGATGGTTCTTTTGGCTCATAAAGAAGATAAATAAGAAAATTGATTTTTGAAGATCAAATGGCCTGGAGTCAGATCATTAAAAACCGATCATTTCAAGAGCAAATAGGTATTTGTCTTTGATTATTGTGTTTTATTTTTCATAGCAAAGAAGCCGCTTTATGAAATGCCGCTAAATGTTTACGATCCCTGCCCAACCTTTGAAGCTCCAAGTTTCATAAAAACAATGTTTGCGGTGAGCATCAAGTTTTTTTCAAAACACGAAATCCCGAAATCCGCACTCGAACGCAGGTAGCAATCGAATTTGAAAACTGTTTGTATTTCCGAAAAAAACTAACGAACAATAGGTTGCGTTTTACCTGATGCTGATTTTAATAAGGTACAAGAAATATGACGACATATGGGACGGAAAAAATATTTCTGTATCAGAGCTAAAACATAGAGAGCGACTCGTGAAGAAAACGAAAACACTGCTTGTCATCGATTGATCGAGTTGACTCAGAGCTTTTTTGGTATGAATGAACTCACCGTTTCACATGGGAATGGGAGGGGTAAGGTAACAAAAAGAAAAAAATAAAGTTAATTAAACAACTTGGATGCTTTATTTTTAAGCAAAAAAAAAGTTTTTTAACCATCTTGTATGACTTTATTTTGCTCAACGTACGAAACATACATTAAGCAATAAAGACACTCCATTAAATTGTTTTAATTTAGGTAATTTTCAAAATTTATTAACTTACTGGTTTTGATATGGATCAGATGAGCTACCTGTAGATTGTTTACAACAATCTGTAGTTAGCTCAATAAAAAAAATACCAGTTCTAATTTATTTCTAGTATTGGATTGTAATTTTCTTTAGCTAAATGAATTTATGAAATATGAAACATCTGTATAACCTAAGTAGATGCCGTAATTTTGGAGCGTGGCGATCGAATATTTGTATTTTTTATTATGATTTGTAAGGGCTATGTCGCACATGCGATTAAGATGCCCTGGTAAGTTAAACAAAACAAAAGCAAATCAAAAAAACTAAAACAGAAATAACTTAATTACCTTACGTTGTAACCGCGTACTAAACAGGCTCAGGTAAATCGCAGTCTTTCTAAAATTTTTGTGACATTTGAAATATAGCTTTACTATTCCATATTATATTTAACTATTCCATAAAGCAAATGAGTTCATGTTCATACCCACAGTTCATAGCTTCCTCGTCCCACTCTTTTATCTCTCATTTCTAGTATTTGGAGAAGGAACAATTCTTTACAAATACGATAACTACTTTGTGGATGTTGCCGTCATGTGTAAAAGGAGTTTCTACGTCGGTAAGTTCTTTGAATTGGATTTAGTAATTAGAGGTATTAGGGGCTTGTGATGCAATGAACTGACAGATAGGGGCTTATTTTGTGGTAGAATAGCTTGCGTGATTCTTTGTTGCAAACATTTCCGTTTTATTTTTTAACATCACTAATATTATTTAGAAAATTTGGATGTTCAGATGGATGGATGGATGTTTGTTACCTCTTTTCTTTACGCCAAAACTACTGAATAGATCGGACAGAAATTTCCCATGGGACAGAAATAACCATTAAATGTTTCCTTAGAAACAAAGCGTGCGTAGCTGCGGGCAGAAACTAGTTCAGAAATAAAATAAAAATGTTGGAAAATTCACACAACATCATAATGTTGTGTGATTTTTCCAACATTATTATTTTCTACGAAAGATGACGTATGTAGGTGGTGGGTGGCATCGGCTTGGCTGAGAAGCAGCCGCACACTTACGCGTGTGGCTGAAAAGACCTATTCGAAACAACTTTATAATTGAAACTTATATAATAACTAATTAAATAGCCGATAAAATGATTGAAATTTTAGGCTATATCGCGATGGGAATTTTAAATAAATTTCGCGTAACCTACAGATTTAAGTAGGTATATTAGTTATCTAGTAACCTTAACACGAGCTAGTGTTATTTAAAGAAAGTAACAAATCATTGAGAAAAAAAACCACCTAAAATTTAAGATATAACACCTTTTAATTATTGTGACTTTTTCGTTACACTAGAAATGTACGCAATGTGTGTAAATATTATATTTCGCTAGGTATTCCTTTCCCAGTCCCTTCATTAGCAGAGCCCTACACAGAATTATAATGATAATAATGATTCGTTATTATATCTCCACTCCTATAATAATTATTAACTTTTTCCTACGTTTCCGTCCAAATTACACGCCCGCTTAGGCCACAGTTTACGAGATACAGTAACTCAAAGAAAGAATTCGTATTTTGCCCGACTGGTTTAATAATTTTGTAAAAAAATACACCTAATTAACTGAAAATAAATTCACAAAGGAAATTACAATCAAATAATAGAAATAAATTAGAACTAGTATTCACAATTGAAGCAATTGAGCTAACTGCAGACTGTTACAAACAATCTGCAGGTAGCTCAACTGATCCATATCAATACCAGTCGAAAGCTTCCCCAAGACGCTGGCTACATTGCTGTATGGCAATGCTGATGCGCTGCGCCAGATGCTCACCAGCTCTCGGGTCATGCGTAGCTTCAACCAAACGCTCAGATATATATTATATAAAACCCGAAGAGCATCGGTACCCAGCGGACCTGGGGTCTCGACTCCAAGGGCAGCAAATGTGTAGGCTCCGTCGCGACCTGCATATTTGCGCCTCTTGAGAACTTCAGCCAAATCTGCCGCCGCACCCGCCCTTGCAGATGCCTCACCTTATATTCATTGAATTTTTGTACGTTGTTCTACTACTAATAATTCCTAAAAATGTGGAAAGGCGCAATCTAAGGTACGACACAAACGACACTTAAAAACTGGTAAATTATTATTATTGTATTAAGTTATTCATTTTTACTTTTTAGCATTCACTATTTGCCCTATAATTTCCTAGTGTCTAACTAGGAAAGTTTAATTTATGACTATAAATTGTATGTTTTATTGTCTAAGCGGCGTTGCCTAACCCATATGCCCTGAAACTCATTACCCGCACGAGCAATTTACACAGATAATCTTCTACGTTTCATTACACTGCAACAAAGTAAACCAACGACTTGAAACTGAACTGTGATTACGTTCCGTTACACGTATAATTACCAAATGTTTATTAATGTTTATAGTACAAGATTTAAATTAATCAACGTTTAATAACTTCATTTGATTGGTTGGTTTTGCCATATTTTGATACGTTAGACTTGGCTCTCATCCCTCTTTTTCATTTACCTAAGGCAATTCATATAATGCCTGATCGTTGCTACTCTCTATCTTTTTAAACATAAAATATGCTATTATATTACCAAGCTTGTATTTTCAAATATAACGACTAAAATAGTACACATAGATTAATTTACTCGTTATGCGCGAGTTTGTGTGTCTTTTGTTATCCTTTTGTAAAGACCAACTGTCATTTGACTTTTATAATTGTTATCAAAGTTAAAGGCTCCAGGCAATGTAAACCTATTGAATTTTTATTTAAATTTTCATGTAATTTATTGTATTTAAATTTTTTGTGGCACTTCGGGCTATTGTATCATTAGAAAAGATTAATAGCTTTATTTAGGCAATTCTTTATAGACATTTGGCGGCATCTTATATTGTAGATTTGTAGCAAAATGTTAAATTGATAAGAATTACTCATTAGTCCTTGTTTAGAAGCTTGTCCGTTTCAAATGATTCATTTTGTATGTTTGATCTTTGTATTTTAGGTTCTCGTAGTTTCTCATTTAAATCAATAAAACGTGGTTTTAAAAATGATTTATTTTAATACTACTATTTAAGTGAAAAAGATAAAGACTATACGTACCTAACTACATGTAAATAAAACTGACCATTTATAACTAACATAGAAATAGGTAACAACTAAAACTAAACTAAACTGGCTATGTAGCCAGCGTCTTGAGAACGCTTCCGACTGGTATTGATACGGATCAGTTGGGTTACCTGTAGATTATTTGTTGTGTGTGTGTGATTGTTTAAATTGTAAGTACTAGTTCTTATTTTGTTTGTAATTTTCTCTCTAATACTTTACCTGGTATAGTATCATTATATAAATTAACTGTGATGATGATGTCCTTCTAGCCTTTCCCAGACATTGCCAGAATTTCGGCCACGGCAGCTAGCCTCAACGGAGACTGGTCGTATATAAAATGTAGGTACAATTAGTAATTTATGTATAAATATAATAAATTCTTTAAATCGAACCAAAGTAGATCTAAGATTTTTAAATGGATAGGTACCTAATTAGGTAGGTACAATTGATTCAAAACAGGAAAGTTTAGCAGCAGAAATGTTTAAGTTATACGTAAATCTGCTCATCATTATTAAATACCAAACTGATGTCACCTAAATCATCTTTCATAGATGTTATCAAGTAGTAGTATTTACTTACTCAGTAGTAATGTCTACTCCTTTTAACGGTTTCATCATGATTTCAACTTAATTTACAGGTCAATTTAACGATAGCGCCAGTAAGCTGCGTGTGGTCAATTTAGAACCAACCCCATTTAAATGTTAAAGCTAGTTTAAATTTCAAACGTCCTTTAACGTCAAATAAGGAAGTATCTGGACAGGTCCGATGCTCAACCGGTTTTGATAATTCTACAGATGATATAATTATACACCCACCATGTTGACTCAGAGCATTGACTGCTTAAAGATTGAATTTGAATGACGTTAAGTTTCAATTCCAATGCATGTTGAGGGCGGTAAATATACTATTGGTTAGTATAATGTCTTTGATGGTGAAGATACGGATCTCTATGGTGAAGATATTGCTTTATAAAAACGTTATTTTATTTTGAAAGCTTAATCCAGTTGCAAGCATTGCCTACTAATTAGAGACTCTACCAAATAGAAACTCTACCAATTAGGAAATCGTTAAAAATCGTTTCTACCAAAAACCACAAAGGAAAAAACTCAAAAACACTACGCAATGTGTAGTAACATATTAAATGTTTATATTTAGCCTTCCAATAGAAAAATGACATAACTTGTACCTACACAGTAACTTACGGATAACGGGGCTGGCTGGTCATACTTTTAGTATTTTATTTATTTAAGATAAGCTGTTAATATTTATGTATGATATTTGTGTCCAGAGGTAAAAATAAAATCACAAGCATAGTTCTCCTGTTAAGAGGGTATCACTGCGTACAAAATTATAAGTCTCTACTAAACTTACAATGCAAAATAACTTACAAATATTTGAAAAGCAGCTGATAAGTCTTTAATTCCCAAGAAAAATCCAAAGTAAACCTCGCTCGAGTTTTGTTAGCTTCCAATGCAAAGGGACACATGCTTGACTTGGCATCGATGCAGATTTTCGAGCTCAGTGGTCCTTTTCAGCCAGCTATCTATTCTTCAAACCGCGGTCTTTGCATCAAAGGCTAGAAAAATGTTGGATGAAATTTAGCTTTTATTAAAATTCAGAGTTCCGTTAAAAGAGAATTGGTTTTAAAACTTGGATCGTTTTTATTTGCAAGAGATAGGTACAATCAGCCAAAGGACTTAGTTTTTGTATGTCACATGTGACAAAATAGGTACTTTACTCACCTATCATGAGCTATACACTACAGCTATACTATAAAACACCTTTACCCTATATGACAATGCTACTTAATCCAGCAATCAAAAATTTTAGGTTGATCAGTTAATTATGCTAAGAGTGTAATTGTTTGTTAGCCCGAATAAATAAAAACTAAAAATCATAACTTAATCCCTAATCAACTGGCATGAAATGTTGTTCAAAAGTTGTTAAATATTCATGATTTAAAAAAAAAAAAAATTATATTGGAAACTTCCAAATCTAAATTTAGCAAACGAACTACATTCATCCAAACAATAACTCACAGCGAGAACCCGAAATCTGTCTTCCATTGACACCACAAAGTGACCGATTTGAGTAATGCAGCGTTACGGTCAGATGTTAATCAAACCAGTCTTCATCACATGTTCATTACTGTCACGGTTGAACGGTCGTTCACACAACGCTTTTGCAATTTACAGGATTTTATGAGAGGAACAACACTAGGGACGTGACTTTTCGGACTCCGAAAAGGCATAAGAAATCTCTGAAAGACTACAGACTGACGCATCCAGCTAACGGTGTTCAACACAGCTTCTTTCAATGCCACGACGTGCGATTTCCGTTCGCTGTCCAACTCTTGTTGTCACCATAGTGTGTCCGTCCACGGTAACTTAGAGACTGGATTAAACTAGAAACACATTGATACTGTATCCTACTGATCAAGAAGTAGTAAAGAACTTTGACAAGGGTGTGATTCAAGAGATTGTTCATATGACTTGAAAGCGTGGCAAGTTGATAACGATCGCACAAAGATGTAAGCTCGATTTCGAATTAAAAACGTTTAAGGCTCATCTCTACACGAACAACCGCGAAGCTTTTTGAGATAATCAAATTTGATTCGGCGCACATTAATCACTTTAACACATTTGCGCTGTGTCGATCGCGATTGCGTGAGTTTTAACTTTGTTTCACTCTCGCCGTAACTGTCCGAACGGTTATGAATAAAAAATTCTTCGACTGGCACCCTGTATAGTATTTTGGTTTACACGACACTTAAGACACGGCCTTTGGGTTGAGTTTTATTGATTTTTGACAAAAGATTGAAAATGCCTATGCGAGACTATACGGTATATTTTTTTATGTTGCTGTTCGCATTCAAAAGTGAAAACATTTGCTTGAATACGACAGCCCGTTTTTAATTCCATAAAAAATGTATAACGGTACCGAATATCTACACTGTGCTCTAACATCTACCTGTGGCACTTCATCTACCTATTCGTTTTTCAATCACACTTTCACTTTCTCTGTTCATTTATCAAATGAAGAACATTTATCGGTCTCAGTTAAAACTGGATTAATTTATTTTATTAACAACATCGCGAGAATTTAAGTACGTAGTTAATATTCCCCTGTCATAACATCTCTTTCAGTCTGTCATTTTTTGAAGAGTCCAGAGGACTTGTAAATGAATCTAAAAGCTATAATAGATTTAGGACTAGCTCTGACTTGACAGGACTTATTTAGAAGACAGGAGAGAGTTATGGCTTTTATTTATGAGGATTCCATTCTATCAGTGTCATATTGATTCTATAAGTTATGGATTTTAAGGTAAACACGTCATTCAGTAGATAACCATACGTCGTTCAAAAATAGACGTTGTAAATTGGATTTCTGAAATGTTTTTTTACTAAGGGCATTGCGTGTAGGTTTATTAATAACCTTCACACTTGGCATAAGTCAAGTCGCATGAAAATGAAAATTGAGTTATGTGAATGTGCATCGACCAGTTAATTTGCTTTTGCTACATCATCGTTATCAATCTTATAATGTCTGCTAAACTCAAACCCGAATTCATAATTCAAGCATTGTTTTCTTTGACAGCTAAAAATCAAATCAAAATAAGCCTGGATTTTTGCATCCTTTTAAAACCTTTGCCTCACTTTTGAACCTTTGACCTTAACTTTAAAAACCTTTTGGTTATCAATCCAAAAGCTTTCATTTCGTGAATCGGTCTTAATTTAAGCATTACGATTAATAAAACCGGCCAACACAAGCAAAATAATGATTAATTATCAATGTGAGCTCCAATCAAAATAATTACCAAGATATTCTGAATGTATTATATCGTACATTTATAATTATTAGGTAGTTAGTAGGCAGGTAATATAAAATTTTCTCAGTTTTGTTATGTCTGCAGGTCACGAATTTAGACAGGTTTTTAAGAACGATATTTTTTTTATATAATGGAAATGAGATGTTCAATGTGTTTTTTTCTATGAGAAACAAGAGCCTTATGCCAGATAAGCATTGACCAGGACCATA
This sequence comes from Eupithecia subumbrata, assembly GCA_949316285.1. NCBI lineage: Eukaryota > Metazoa > Arthropoda > Insecta > Lepidoptera > Geometridae > Eupithecia > Eupithecia subumbrata. The sequence goes on along the minus strand of OX438640.1, from coordinate 13,181,991 downwards.
CCCATAGACCCCCTCAAAATGCGTTGGAAAGACCACACCACACATTTCTGGGCTGTTACCCTAATATACGATCCTAAGTAGCCCATCACATGGGTACTTTACAACCGTATACATTTCAAGCTCACGCAATGGTAAAAATATCATAATAGTGAAGGTATCTTGATTATATTGCGTCATATCACCTTTCAAAAGCGTGAATTTTGATCATTGTGTAATATTCGGATTGAGTTGTTGAGGGCATGGATCTCTCAAACAAGATGGTAAAAATAAAAATCCTGCTCGATGGATGTGGTATACGTATATGGTGATTACAAGTAGACATAAAACTAGTAAAGCTTTGGTTGGGCTTTACTTAAGTGATAGCGGAATGAACGATAGGAACTTTTAAACTATACCATCAAACACATTGCGCATGTAGGTAAACAATAAAACTTTTGTTGGTCCCATGTCGGTATGGAAGAATCCACGATTTAGCTACTCGAATTACCCGAAAGTTTTCAATCAGTGCGTCCTACCCGTCATGACCTACGGAGCTGAGACGTGGACACTCACGGTAGGGATGGTCCACCAGTTCAAAGTCGCTCAGCGAGCTATGGAAAGAGCTATGCTTGGAGTTTATCTGCAGGATAGGATTTGTAACGGATACAGCCGACAGAAAACCAAAGTTATCGACGACATAGCTCTAACAATTTAACCAGCTAAAGTGGCAGTGAGCCGGCCATATCACGCGAAGAACCGATAACCGCTGGGGGAAACATTTTCTTGAGTGGAGACCACGTCTCGGCAAATGTAGTGTACGCCCTCCGGCCAGGTGGGATGAGGACCTGCGAAAGACTGCAGGCAGATGCTGGATGCAGCAAGCTGAAGCTGAAGCTCCTATGTCCTATGGCCTATGTCCAGCAGTGTACTCACATATGCTGATGATGATGATTACTCGATTTAGCCAGTACCGTAATATATAACCTATTAGCACTCTTACATCCATGGCTGAACGGGTCTCCCCCGAACAAGGGGGGATTTCCCATAATCACCACGCTTGGCAGACTGATTGGTGATCGCACGCAGGTGGTATTAAAAATAAACTGCTGGAAGCTGTTTCCTCTGGTAGGCTCCCTTAGTTGGCTACATCCACGGGGTGAGTGAGCTGGTCGATATTCTGGCTTCTTGCCATCTCGCAACGTTTCCATCTCCTTACCTTTTTTATAATTCACCATGCTGGTAGTATGTTACTTACATGGATACAAGTTTAGTTTCAAAATCTAACTGTACCCTATAGTATGTAGTCCGTGGAGTCCCCACTCTAAAAAACCTGTAACTGCAAGTCTCCAGCCCTGGAGACTTGCAGTTACAGGTTTTTTCTAAATCAAATTATAGTTACGCACTGTGCTTATATTATAATAACTAAATTTTAAGTAAAACCTATGTGAAGAGGAAATAAACAAATTATTATTTTCATTATATTTTAATGAGTGAGTCTGCCCTTAAGAATTACATCATACTTTATATCTTCTCGCTATACTGGTCCACCGATGGACTTAAGTCGGGTGTCCTGCAAGGGGACCTGATGAACGCCTTTTTGGCTTTCATTGACTTTCAGAGAATTTCGCTCACTTCGTTCGCTCGAGTCTCTGCTTCAAGTCTAGCAAAATTAGCGTTTCTGTCAGTACTCCTCTAAAGGTCGTATTTCACAACCGATAGGTACAAATTTGGTGTACAGATACTACGATTTTATAGAATTTTCATATTGGGGTAGTTGGGCATAGGCCCAAGATTATGGAATCCTCACGCCTTACGCCGCGAACCCACGACCAACTCGACGTTACCAAATACCATATCCAATTTTCATTGTTCTCTGTTAGAATAGTAAAGACCTTTGACTTGATATCGATGGCCACACACCTACTGTTAATAGCCATTATTGAAAGGAGAATGTTGCCAAATAATAATGCGATTGTAATCATTGACAGCATTAGTATTGTTGCCGTTAATTGTGCTGACATTTACGTACGAGCACCTACATTACGATAAGAAACTAGGTAACGAAGCATGTGGGCTTGCCTTACTTAATGAGTCTACATAGTGGGAAGCTATTGGTATCGTGGTTGAACTGATGATATTACTGAGGTTATAAGAACAGGGCCCTGAATTCGTTTTGACGATGGTATCAAATCAAAAATAAAATTTACTATTAGAAGAGGTCAAATTATAAAATTTTGTTAGGTTTCGAGTTGGACCAAAACCCATCCATGGCTTTTTATCCTCTAGATAATCTTATATTTTATAGTAAGCCTCTTTGCACAGCAAGTTTTTGACGATTTGTTTGATTTATTAACTGATAATTTTTGCAACTCACTAGGAGTTTCTTTGTAGTCTATGACGTTTGGTACACCGCCTCTATAGTGCCTATACAACAAGAACAAAATTATAAATTTAACCCCCCCGACAGATTTTCATGAATAAAACGAAAATCTGTTCATCCGTTTGGGAGCTACGATGCCATAGACAGATACACAGACAGACACATTAAACTTTATAACACCCCTCTCTTTTGGCAAGAGACGTGACGATCACGTCTCGTTACTATCGAGTGTCGTCAAACCGAAATCAGGGCTCAAAACACGATACATCAATTTCAATGAACGGGGTTAATATCAACCACGATAGGTATCATCCTCTCAGCCAAGTCTACCATATCAGTAACGTCGTCAAAACAGCCCGCTAAGCTGTGGAAGTGCCTCGGTATTTATTATTTACTGCGTGTGGCTTCCCACGCGTTGTTCCCAGTATGAAAATTAACTTAATAAATAAATAAAATAAAATAAAATAAAATAAAATAGCCTTTTATTTCTTGTCATTCCTAATACATTTTTCTAGGTTAAAGATTAATTATTGTCATACTATTTAAATTTTAATTCAACATTTTATTTAGCAAATTAATATAATAATAATCTATATTAAGTCAAATTCAAACAAGAACCCCTCATGTAAGGGTGAAGGCCTCCTCCAGACTTCTCCATTGGTCTCTGTCAATGGCTTCTGCCATCCAGTCTTTAGTCAATTTTGTGATTTCATCGTCCCACCTTGTAGTTGGTCTGCCTCTTGCTCTAGTGCCTCCCGGACCAGACCAAGCTGTCAGTCGCTTAGTCCATCTGTTGTCTTTTATTCTGGCAATGTGTCCCGCCCACCGCCATTTAAGCTTCATTGAGTATGTTACAGCGTCAGTTACTTTTGTAGTCTTTCTTATGGCGGTGTGTGGAATTTTTTGCATTTTTCTGATATTTGTTATACTTCTTTCCATACTTCGTTGACATGACCTTATTTTGTTTTTTACTTTCCTGGTATAGTTCCACGTCTGACATCCATAAGTGATAGATGGGAGTAAGCATGTATCTAGAACTTTACTTTTTATTTTCATAGGCATTGAACTCTTTAAGATCTCTTTTAAGCTCCAGAATTTCCTCCAAGCTCCGGCTATTCTTCTATCCACCTCAAGTTCGTTGTTTAGTTTTGAAAAAGATATTTGTTTGCCTAGGTATATGTACTCGTTTACATACTCCATTGGAACTCCGTCTAGTATTATTGGAAGCCGGTGATGGTTGGTCATGACTTTTGTTTTGTGTAAGTTTATTTCTAATCCAACTGCTTGGCTTGCTGATTTCAGAGTGGTAATCATTGATTCTATTTCTTTTGAACTTTCTGAAAAAAGGGCTATATCATCAGCAAAACGTAAATGGCTGATATGTTCTCCATTTATATTAAGACCACTTTTGTCCCAGTTCAGCTTTCTGATTACAGATTCCAGCACGGCTATAAAAATCCTTGGTGATATTGGGTCACCCTGTCTTACTCCTCTTCTAATGGGAATTGGTGGACCAGATGACTCTAACTTTACCCGGCTCTGGCAGTGGCTGTAAATGTATTTCAAGATTTTTATATATTTTTCATCAACATCTTGAGACTGTAGGGCCTTCCATATCGCTGAGTGTAGAATAGTGTCAAATGCTTTTTGATAGTCTACAAAGATGATATACAGTGGTCTCTGGAACTCCCGGTACTTCTGTATGATGAGTTCTATTGAGTGAATATGGTCTATCGTAGAGTATCCCCTTCTAAAGCCTGCCTGTTCGACTGGTTGATGCTTTTCTATGCTCTCATTTATTCTTTTCTCTATAAGTGATGAGAATAGCTTATAAAGAGATGGAAGTAAGCTTATAGGCCGATAGTTACTTATGTTTTTTGGATCACCTTTTTTGTACAACAGAATCATTTCAGATTCCGACCATTGTTTTGGAGTAGTACCGGTAGTCAAGATCATATTGAATAGGTGTTTCAGTGGGCGAACTAGGTGTATTTTGGCTGCTTTTATTGCCTCATTTGTTATTTGGTCTGGTCCTGGACATTTCTCGTATTTGAGTTTGTTTATTCCTGTGAGGATTTCTTCTTCGTTAAACATGATTACATTATCTGCATTTCTTTTGTCTTCATTTTCATATGTACTTTGGTTGTATGTATCTGATGTGCTGTAGAGGTCTTTGTAGAAGTTAGTTGCAATTTTGATAATATCTGTTCTATTGTTTGAGATTTTTTCTCCTTGTTTTAGGCCTTCGATCCACAGTTTGTGAGTGTTTAGTTCCTTGTAGGCTCTTTTTAGACTTCCATTAGTTATCATATGTTTTTCAATAGTATATGTTCTATAGTTTTTGTAGTCTCTTCTTACACAGTTACTTATCAGCTTATATAAGGCTTTCAATTCATTTTTTATCATGAGTGATTTAGGCTTTATTTGATGTAAATCCCTTCTACGTTGGATCAGCTTTCTCGTGTGGTCTGATAAAACACAGTTCTTTTTGCTTGATTTTTGTATATAAGCTGCTTTTAGGCTCCATTTAATGGGGTTTACAATATTATCATAATGGTCTTGGACTGTATCTGCTTGGCATTGTATGAGATCAGTCATGAAACTAGCCATGGATTCATCATATTTATTAATTTCTTGTTCAGTTTTTAGAGTGCTATTCATAGTCTTATTATTTTGATTATACTGTGATCTGCTTTTCTTATAGCCTTTTAATTTCATTGTTACTCTCAAAAGTCTGTGGTCGGTAGGGAAGTGAATGTTTATAACCTGTATGTTTAGAACACTTTTGTCTAAGTTGGTTAAGATATAATCCAGTTCATTTCTGGTCACCCCATCAGGAGATCTCCAGGTCCACCTTTGGTTGTTTGGTTTTTTGAAGTAGGTATTTATTATGCTCAGCTTATTTTCATTTGCAAAGTTTATGAGCCTTTCGCCTCTTGAATTTCTTGTACCATAACCGTATTTACTCATTATTAAGTGTTCTTCTGGTTTAGGTTGCCCTACTTTGGCATTGTAGTCTCCCATCACAATAACGTTTTTTTCAGAGTATTGCAATGCTTTGTTTATAGTGTCGTAGAAAGATTCAATTTCGTTCTCACTTGCAGCCTCTGTCGGAGCATAGACTTGTATAATGTCAACTTTATAACCGTAAACTTCAAGTTTCAGTAGAGCCACTCTCTCTGATAGTCCAGTGAAACTTATAATGTTATTTTTAAGTTGTTTTTTCACAATGAAGCCGACCCCATACAGCCCTTTTGTTTGTCCAGTATAACAGAAGATGAATTCATCATGCTCCTGTATAGAGGTACCAAGTCGTCTCACCTCCGACAACCCAATGAGGTCATACTTTGTATTTTCCAATGAATCCATCAACTCTAATAGACGTTGTTCAGTTGATAATGTTCTTACATTAAAAGTTGCTACATAAAACAGATCTTTGTTTAATTTTTGTGTCGAATATTTGTCTGGAGGGTTGCAGTCTACTTCTCCCTTGGTGACCAACCGAGTTGGGAGAAGGGGAGGGGCCTGTGTTGGTTGCTATACATTGTCAAGATTGTTTTGGCGGATTGAAGCTTCTTCTTCCCGGAATTGTCTGTCGTTGTCATTATCTCTGCAGGTCGTAAAAAAGTTGGCAATATTTGCTTTACTTCTTTTTTTTGGCTGTTCTGGATTTTTTTGTATAGTTTGCGTTTTGTGCGTTTTTGGAGGTGATGATACTGGAGATGGTGGTAAGGTTCTTTTTGGTTGTCGTTTAGAATTCCTTTTTTCTAGTATAATGATCTTGTCGTATCGAAGTACGGCTTCCTTTCCTTGTTGTCTAAGTTCTTGTACTTGTGACTGTAGTATTTTGCGTGCATCTCGAATTTTTTGTGGGAAGTCCTCCTTTATGTAGAACGAGGAGTTTGCCAAGCACTTCTTACTTCTTAAGATTTCAATCTTTAGTCCCAAAGTTGAAAGAGTTACTAGGACTGGTCTTGGCTTTTCACCTTTTCTTCCAACACGTCTCAGTGCCTCAATATCGCATCTCTCGCAAGGTATTCTCATGTTTGTTGATATCAAGCTTATTAACTTCGCCTGCAACTGTAGGTAGTTGTTTTCTTCGTCAGGTATTCCGAAAAAAAGCAAGTTTCTCTTTGTCGTTTCTCTTTCTAGGTAGTCAATTTGTTTTTCTTGTTTTTCCAGTTTATCGCTCAAATTTTTATATTTTTCCTCTATTTCGATGAATTTCTCGTTAATATTTTTGTTTATGTCATTGGTTATATTAAATTGCACTGTCTTTAATTCTTCTTTTTGTAATTTTATTTCGTTTTGGATTGTTTCCAGCATTTTCATCAAGGTAACATCCATTTTGTTTGTTTTTGTTTTCGAAATTTCGTTCGATAGGGGCTATTTCAAGAACCAACGTTACAGTTCTGGCTATTTCGCCGGTATGGTTGTAGGTCGTGTCGGAAGGTTGGATAGGCTGAACGTGTGCGGTAGCCTTAACTTTTTTGTCTGTGGAAGATGTATACTCTTGTCTTAGCAACACGGAACGTAATCCTTGCTTGGTAATAATTATGACGTCACGCTATGCAATGAATAAGCGCTTTTGTACATTTCGTTTGGGAAATTAAATGAAGCAGGATTTTGGAGAACTCTTGCGCACACGCTAGCTTTACACAAATGTTATTGATTCACTGTAGTTTCGTTTGCCGTTCATGCTTTGGTCCCCTCGTAACGCCCGTTACGAAAATTAACTTATAGAACCTTTTTTCCAAGTCAACAAATCAGTTAATCGAGATTTAATAATTGTTCTGGTGAAACATTTTTACGGAGTGTTTTGAGACCATCCACTCGATCGACCGACAACATTGCAGTGGATGGAGGCGACTCAAGACCGCTACTTGTGGCGTCGTAAGACGGACATAATGATGAAAAGTTTTAGGTTATTTCGATCTATGGTAAAACTAGTTTCGGCATGAAGAAGTAACAAGCATCCATTTAGCCAGCCAATTCGCTTTTATAATTATGTGTGATTTTTTTCTTCAGTGTAGATATTTCACATGTTTAAACAATAAACAGGATTAAATCGTTGGCTCTACAAGAATTATTACATCGTGAATCACATATCGTTACGAATTTGCTTTGAATGATTTCATAGCGGAACTTCCCTGATATTTCCAAGTCACGACTGTTTTAGTTATCCAGCTACTGTATGGGTAATTCTCAGAAGGCTCAAAAATACGTGTCCGGCTCGAAAAAAAATACAAAAAGTATCCCTAGCCCTTTGATGTTTTTTTAGGTGTTAGGTTAGACAAAAGTAATGGGGGAGGCCTTTTTTAGTTTTTTAATTTTCTTATTCTAAATAGGAAAAAATAAATAAAAACCTTGGAAATATTGACTTTCGTGGTGCGTCCGGACCTCATGTTCGAGTGTTAATAAATTTTTATATTATCTCCTATTAATAATAGCACTATTTCACACAGGTTCACAAATAAACAGATAGTTACTAGCTTAACTGACACTATTACTTTACAAAAATAAGTTTTAGTTGATAAGTTACAACTAGATAACTTTGCGTCCGACGTTTGGCGTTGATACCCCTGGCGCGCACTAATTTGTTCATATAAACTGTACTTTAGTAATTGCGTGAATAGTTGTTAGACAGAGACAAACTATCAGTGGCGCTCCATCAGTGGTGAGGACAACACAACTCTATGTCTCCGCGTCCATCTGTTATTAAGGTAAGTAATCACTTTCCGTGGCTTGGTATACCGCAAGTGTTGATTACCATGTAGAATTTAAATTCGTTCATACTAATCCTATTGTTTTAATGATTGTAATAACAGATGCCTTTTAGGTTCCTAATTTCGACTGCAGATACCAAAGTAATATATACCAGCCATTTAGGAAATAATGTACGATTTTGTACATATTTTTGATTTTCGTGGTATTGATTTTCGTGTTTTCCGTGGACAAAAAGTACACGAAATGTCATTTAAAACAACGAAAACCTAATCTGCAGGTCGATTAACATTTTTATATTGTTAATTTTAATAATGTTTTTTCAGTGAGTGCGCTGGGAATATGGTCTACTCACGAGAAGGTCGCTTATTTGCAAAAATATTGGCTGAAAGACGGAAGAGAGCCCGAATCAAGCTTAATCTAGAGAAATATTAGGGGTTAAAGTATGAAATTGCCGATTTGTATTGAAAATTTTAAATTAGTTTTTTTTATATAACATTTTTATTTAATCAAAACAATTACCATTATTATCTATACACTGCTGCCATCTAATAGGAAGGTCATTTATGCCTTTGCGATAGAACTCTAGTGATCTAGATTCGACAAACTGTGTGAAAGCATTTTGTAGGTACTGCCTCCTGAGAAGAAAATTTTTTATCACGTAGAAATATGTCCAAATCAGGAAAAAAATGGTAGTCCGTTGGAGCGAGGTCTGGCGAATACGGAGGTTGACGAATGGTTTCTAATTGCAGTTATTGTAGAGTTAAAGCCGTTTCACGTGCTGTATGAGGTCTCGCGCTATCATGGAGCAATAATGATGAAGATCGATTCATGAGTCGGGGCTGTTTCACTGCTAGTTTTGCTATCATTGTTCGGAGTTCGGCACATTAGACATCTGCCGTTATTGCTTGACCAGATCGGAGAAAGCTATAGTGAATAACACCATGCTGAAACCACCAAATAGTTACCCATTACCTTTTTATTGGTAAGCTTTGCTTTAGAACACTATTGCGGCGTTTGACCTGGGGTCAGCCATTGCATTTTTCGCGAACGGTTATCGTAAAGAATCCACTTTTCATCACATGTCACAATTCGATCCAATATTTCTTCATTTCTGTATCGATTCAACAAGGCAAAACAAGTTTCAACACGTCTTTCTGCACATCTTTCTGCAAATCAGTCAAATCATGAGGCACCCGTTTTTAATTTTTTATTTTATTGATTTGACGCAAATGAGTCAATATTGTTGGTAAGTTAACGTTAAACCATGCCGCTAATTCCTGGGTAGTTTGGCTCGGATTGGCTTCAACCATTTCTTTCAATTCATTTTTATTCACCTGTGTGGGCGGTCTTTCACGTGGTTCGTTCTTCAAATCAAACGTTCTATCACGAATGCGTTTAAACCAAAATCGCACGATGCGTTCATTAGCAGTCCCCTCTCCAAACGCAACATTGTTATTGCGAGCTGTTTCTGCCGCGTTAGTTCCGCGTCGGAACTCGTATTCAAAAATCACTCGAATTTTCGAAGTATACATTTTTCTTGTCTAAGCTAAAAAAATACAACTGGAAGTCGATAATCGAATGTTGCACATTTTTTAAAAGAAAAACCTCATAGGTACCATGTAAAAAGAGTTTCGCTCAAAAATCTCAAACCATGAAGGTTCTATGTCAATTCGAAGTACCTATTACAATAAAACGGCAATTTTATACTTTAAACCCTATTATTCCGTGCAGAAAGAAAAAGATAGGCAGCGGTATTATCGAAAGAAGAAAGAAGGGAAGATACAATTAGTTAGTGAATTAGATCTTCGTCAACAACGAACTGCTAGAGAGAAGCAGATTTTCCTCTAATAATTAAAATTAAACTCAAAAAAATACAAAAAAAATAATAATATTTACTGAATTGACTTAAGAGTGTGTAAATGTTTGTTATACTTTCTTAGAAAAAAACTGCAAACATAAAATAATTACTCCTTAATTTTAAGAAATTTTCCATCAAGTTCTTACTGAAAAAACATTATTTTATTAATAAACCAACCCGAATATCCTTCTTACATTGATTTTAATATGCTAATTCACATAAAATGTATGTTTCAACGTATAAATGTTCAATATTTTTATATATTTGATTTCGGTGATATGAATACTGATTTCCGTGGATACCATATTTTTAAAATTGAATTACTTCGTAACCATTAAGTCAATTAAGTTCCCTCCACTACCGATAAATTTTAAATTAAATCTTTATTCAGAATATTTCATCATTAGGTGCTATTTCAACAAAAAAAAATGTGCCACGAAAGTCAACCAAAAAATGCCTTTCCGAAGAATGACCCGTATACGATTATTGGAAAGTCGGCTATAAATCGAAACTATAATATAGTTCGTTTTAAAATCCTATGATATATCGTTTTTGTAGGCGATTTCGGCTCAAGCGCCATAAATTAGACTTAATTCCTCGCATTGTCAGTCTGTTCTTGCACTGCGTAGGAGTGCCTGACAGGTTAGCGAAGATTTAGTTGTGGCGTGACCACATAATGTCAAAATATGCATAATACTCGAAGCCCAAATCAAATAACTCTATTAACAAGTCGTTCTTGTGCTCATAAAATTTAATTGGCGCGCTTGTACAGATAAGCCTGCGAATACCATATTAATTGGCTGATTATAATTTATTAAAACAATGATCAGGCAATATCCATAATTTTTAGATAGCCCGTTTTAATTTTGTCGAAAAAAATGAAGATTCTTTCGTCCAATTCGGCCACCAACCGTTAAAAAACAACAATTAATAAATAAATGGAAAACCCGAGCAGTGTTTCAATTCATTCGAGGGGCGGGGTCGCTTACATTCAAGGGGTGGGTATCTTTCGAAATCATTAGCCGGGAATGCCTCGAAATGTGAGCTCCTCAGTAATAATTTTTCGGTTCCCTTCGTCTGGCTGTGGGCGGATATTCCCTTTGTCTTTAGTTGAAAAACGACAAAAAATAATAACAAATGTCAGTCGGAAATATGTATTTAATTTGCGGTGTTCGATATTAGCCGTTTGTAATTTTTTTTGTGACCCATATGACGCATGACTTGAACGGTATGGACGAAATTGCATAGTTAACATGGCCAGACTAATCTCGCCATGGAATAAGAAGATTTCCTACTAACTCTTCGATAGGGCTCTTCCATGTACCAAAGGGGTTTTCTTTTTTCATTGGTATTAATGGCGTAGCTGAAATCAAAATCATAATGTTCGGCATTCGGCATACCTTCTAGTAAGGATTTATTTGATTGAGCTTATTGGAAACACCAAGTTTGAAATGATACTTGGCCTCGTAGTTCAAATTCAAGTTGCAATGTTTGTCAAAACTGTGAACATAGCTGACAAACTAGTAACCTCTGGAACTTTAGACAAAGCAATTCCAGGAACATTTATGCCTTATAAAAAGCCTTATTTATAACATATTTTTATCACACGCCAATTAAATCTCGCCTAGTAATAAGGCATTAGACTCGGAATGTCTTGTTTGTATAATAATAAGTATACCTAGTATCATTCCCGCTTTTATTATAGTTGTATTCATAAAGTTATGCGCTCTGGTTTTAAGTGCATCGTTATTGCCCTGTTTTGGATAAGATAAACTTGAATTTACTATTTTTGTGTTTACCTACTTTCTCTTTAATTGGTTGGGTGCTTAGAAACTATTTAAGGTTTTTAGGGGGACGTTATCCTAGTCGTAAAGTAAAGCAAATGGGAGCTAAGTGCGGAACCACGGACAATGTTTTATGAGTCTCGATGAACCGTGTGAAGTTATTTTACAAGTAAGTCTTAAATTCTGGTTTTAGATATTTTTATAAAATAGTGTGTAGTTTCAGGGTGGTCTAGATATTTCCCAGCGGCTTTGGCCTATCTCATATCCTCGAAGGATGGTTTATGTAGCGTTGGTTTGGCGGCACCTACGATGTACAGGGTGCACCCCGAATACCAGCAATCCCCAAAATAGGTGAAACTAGATTCAAAATTTTCGCGGTTAAGTTTGAAAAAGTTTAATTTCCACGTGTGTTTGTGCTCGTATTAAACTCGTCACATCTCTTTTAGTTTCTGACCACTTTTTCAATCATATTCGTCGATCACTATGGATCTAGTTTCATCTATTTTGGAGATTGCAGGTATTCGGATACACCCTGTATTATTAAGATCCAGCCATATCTAAGTCTTTATTTATGCGATAGTTTACGTAACTATTATAAGTTGCTTTAATAAATACTCTGGTAGCCTAAGAAAAAAGTATAACGCTCGAAGACTTTCTCCACCCTCTCGACGTTCGCACACCTTTAACACATTGGAAACCCCTGTCGTACGAGATTCCTCTACCGATACCCTATAATAATAAAAGTAGTAATTATTGTCGTTAATAACGAAAACCACCAATCTCTCCATCGACATCGTTACAAATGCAACGATGCAATCTACTTATTCAATTTACGCTTCTAATTATTCAGTGCATTCTGCCGCCGCGGAACAAAGGTAAATAGAATGAAGTAGTTAATGAGCTCAATTTACATGAATGCACGATTACATGAGCGATGGGCGAATGTGAAGAGGCGTGAAGTGAGGGGAAGGTAAGGACTGATGCAAGGGATTTACTTGAACGTTAATATTTGAAACGTGATAATAGTAGTTTATGCAACTGTCATATAATGAAGGGTATTAAAACACGAGTGTGAGTTTATGAAACGAGCGTAGCGAGTTTCATAATAGTAACGAGTGTTTTAATACCCGTGTTATATGCAGTTGCATACACTACTTTATCTTCACTAATGCAATTAATCAAACAACAAGAGTAAAAGCTGACAATAGTTTATTTATAATAATTGTTCAAATTTTGGATGGTACAATTTTGAAAGTTAATGTTAATTATTGATCCAGCAGCTGTAGCGGCCGCGGGGCAAGCAGTAGAGCTCGTAGACGGAGTCGGAATATATAAAACTTTCACCATGATTGTACTGTCGTCTATGTTAGAGACTTCATCGAACTGGATGTTGTATGGCTCTTGCCTTCGGCATGCCCCCATTATGCCGAAGATTAGTGCAACCTGTAACAATAAACGATATAATAAGCTTGAGGTACATAGCCAAGGCAAAAACTATGATTTATGAAGTAGTAAAGTGTAGGTACCTACTACCAAATTTATACACAAAGCGCTTAAACGGAGTGTCTAGATAACTTGCGTGTGTAGTACGTAAGTACTAGGTAGATTAAATAACAGAACTAAAATACACTTACCTTTTCAAAAAGATACAAAATATCTTGTGAATCTTCCAGGAACATCTTTATTTGACCTGATGTAAACGTCAAGGACTTTTTTCCCTTGTGTCCTTCTGAACTGCGTTTCAGGAACGCTATGACTTTTGAATACTTCGTGATATCAATATTGTTGTAGATACTCAGTGTGGACTTGAGCATAGAATATTTAGCCCACCTCGCTATCCATTTTTAACTTTTAATTTGTATTTTAAAAACAAAACACATTGCGAAACATTAAATTCACGCGTACGTGTATTGTCACAGTGAACTTGCCGCCATTAATATCTAACCAATGAGAGCGCAGCTGCTCGCGCAGGGCCAATCAGGAACGAGCGCGCGCTGTTCTTTTTTTATTTAATTGCCACAAGATCTTACCAAAGAGTTTTGTGTATGTAAGTTTAGTAGTTTCGACGAAGTTTTCACGTATAACCCAACTGTTTTCAAAAGCCAGCCTAATATCAAAATTTTATACAACTTGTACGAGGATTTTGACATAAGGCTCGCCAGGTTAATTGGTCGCGTTTTATTGATGTTATAATGAGATTTTACGATATCGATGTGGATATTATAACATCATGTGAAATTGCTTAAATTGAGTGTTTTGCTAACTGCGCTATAACAGTAGTCATTATAAGTCAAGTATTGGAAACATAAGTAGAATGTTATAACATTAGTGTAGATAAAATAGCATTAACAAGCTCAAAAGGCAGTAGGCTGCCATATTCCGCGAAGAACCGACAACCGCTGGGGTAAACGTCTTCTTGAGTGGAGACCGCGACACGGCAAATGTAGTGCAGGACGCCCTCCGATCATGTGAGATGATGACCTGCGCAAGACTGCAGGCAGAAGCTGGATGCGGCTGAAGATAGGACGTTACGGCGCTCATTAGGGCCTATGTCCAGCAGTCGACTGATATATTTGATTACGATACTGAAAATGGCATACCTAATGATGGATATTTTAAACTACAACGTAGAATAGACAAAGCTTATCAATCTATGAGTACTCATACGTCCGCTGCTGAGTGTACCCCCAAGAGGGACCATCAAGGGGGATTTTGCCGTAATCACCACGCTTGACACGAGGAACGGTGATTGCAGTCAATCAAAAAAAAGGAGTGTTGCTGTGTGGTGCCGACTTAGAATTTGCACCACCCTAGCTCTTCCCGCGGGTGTCGTAAGAGGCGACTAAGGGATATCCACCGAGGGCGGGTAGCAGCACTCCCTGCAGAACAATTCTACTACCGAACTGCGATCCCCAAACTGCATGCCATGGGATAATGGGCATTACCCCCCACGTTATAAAAGCCAATAAGGCGCTTGTCAGGGGGAGGCGTGCGTCCAGTAATGGACTAGACTAGAGTAATACAGGCTGTTGAGGTGAGGTTGAGGAAAGATAGGAGATGAGTCAGAGCTGTCAAAATACATGGAAGGAAGCAGGTGCTTCTCTGGTAGGTTCTCTTAGTCACCTCTGAGATCCACGGGCCGAGTTGTAGAGGTTTATTCTTACGCTGCGCTCGCTACTGCCAATAGGTATGGAAATCGGTAAATGATACGCGCCAACTCTGAAGTGTCTTACATTCTTAACAAGGAAAGCCAAGTAAACTAATGCAACTCTCGAAGAAAAACAATAAAATAAAAGCTAAAACTCATAGGAATTTGTTCTGGAATCTTCAGAATTTGTAAGAAAACAGGAGCCCAATTCTGCTGACTTATCACTTTACTATGACAATTGTATAGACAGTCCGTACAGTACTAATTGCACAGAGAGAATGATAGAATGGTTTCAACCTTGACTTGATGCTCATCTTTGAATCAGTATTCTTTCATCTAAAGTTTTTAGTAAAATGGAAAATTGTGTCATTCGGAGTTAAAAAAAAAAAAAACAAAAAAATCAGAAACTTTATTTCCATATAAACATACAATAAATGTATATGTACACTTAGAAAAACTCAAATTATAAAACTAAACACTTACACGGAAGTAAAGTGATATTTGATTTCTGTCGCTTCGGTATGTAGACTAAAAGTAAAAAAGCGACGAATAAACCTTTAGTCTGTTAGTTGTTATTTTTCGAGCTAGAGCAAAACTCGTCCCAAACTTTTTTATCCTCTAGATGATCTGATATTTTGTTGTAAGCCTTTTTGTTTGAATTTATTTATTGATAATTTTTGCAACTCACTTGGAGTTTTTTGTAGAAGCGTATACATTGCCCTTTAAAAGATACATTTATCTTGTGTAGCCTAGTTGTGGGCACAGCGAGTTTATTTTTAGTTGATACCAATGTCATAATGAAGAAGTAAGTTTAGCAGAATAAGTACCCAGTCTTGTTTTACGTCCTGTACATGTTTTAGCCTGAAAGACTTGTTGTGGAAGTTGTCGACAAAATACAATACACACCTACACATGAGGGTCGACAAGCAACAGCTTGCAGTTAAATCGAAAACAGCTGACAAAATCTCACACCACTCTTACCTACTTTACTCGCACGAAGGAAAAGTCTGCGACAAAAAATAAAGAAGAAGAAGGAAGAAAAAGATGAACTGGTAGTAATTCTATAATCTACGTCATTATCCTACGAATATTTTAAACTAGTTTATGCCCGCGGCTTCGCACACGTTCTTCTTTCTATCCCATGGGAACTGATTTATATGGGATTATAAACCTATGTTAGATTCCAGTTTAGAATTACCTGTATGCAAAATTTCAGTCCGATACGTTCAGTAGTTTTGGCGTGAAGAGGTAACAAATATCCATTCATATATCCATCCAGCCAAACATTCGCATTTATAATATTAGTGTGATGATACGAAAGTTTGTGAAATGTGAAATTTTTGTTACCTAGGATACCTACTACTGAACAGATCAAAATGAAATTTAGCATACACTTACAACGTAGCCTTACTTAAACAATAGGCTATACCTATTATACCGAAAATACGCGTGCGAAGCCGCGGGCAGACTAAAGTAAAGAAGCGACGAAGAAACCTTTAGTCTGTTATGAATTGTTATTTTTCGAGCTGGAGCAAAACTCGTCCCAAGCTTTTTTATCCTCTAGATAATTTGATATTTTGTAACTCTGCTAGTCAAATATATTTTCCAATTAAAGAAAAAGAAATAAAACTAGTACAAATACTAGTTCTTATTTATTTCTATTTTTGATTGTAATTTGATTGTAATTTTCTGTGTCAATAAAAAATATTTATGTCGAAAAAAATAGAACTAGTATTAACAATTGAAACAGTTGAGCTAACTGCAGACTGTTGAAAGCAATCCAGAGGGATTTTAACTGATCCATATCAATACGAACACATTGTATAAGCTTGATTTCTTCATACATTATCAGAGCGTTCGTTTTGACGAATGATCTTTAAGGGTGGGCTGGGTAGTGACCTGAACTGAAAGCTCCGCTGCAGCACAGCAGAAAAAAGTGCATTCAAATATGACGTACTTTAAGTTGTAACATTTAGATACATTTTATATTGACGGCATCAGATGACAGACAGCTCGCGTTTGAAACTTGTAGGAAGCCATTTTGTCACTGGAAAATGTATCTAAAGCTGAGGAGTTTAAGCCATATTTGAATGCACGTTTTTGTGTTGTGTGGTAGCGGTATTGGATTAAAGCGCCCCGTAACTCCGGTCAGTACTCACATTTACGTAGGACAGTAGAATATACTCGCAGCCAGATGTCTAATAACCCGAGTGTTGCTAGCATAAATAGATCTAAACCATCCAGAAAAGAAACAAACACAATATTAAAGACCATGATGACATTTTTGGTACCTGCGTGACTAACCATCTCAGGCACAAGAACGGTTAGAGATTCTCAGCCCGAGACAAATATGTCGTTAAAATTGTCTTTCACACTCACCAATCGCAAAGGCCTGGCGAAATGAGAGTTTCGCAGTCTGGAGACAGATCGTCCAGTTATTTATGACCTCATAAACATGGCTCAGATTGGAACATGCGATCACAAGAACGGACAGGCGATGGAGAACACGACACATTTGAGGGACAATATTGCAGAGAGTGTAATACCTACGCAGATCAGAAAATTCTTCGTATATATAAAAGCTAGATATAAATTTCGGATATATAAAAGCTAGATAAGGCTGTGTGAATTGTCCTACATGATTTATTATTTATTATAATTCCACAAATATATATATATATATATATATATATATTTTACAGTCATTTAGTATGGGGGGTCGCATCTACTCTTTATTGAAATTCCAAATGATCTTATATCGAATACGGTGTTTGAAATTATAATCAAGAACCTAAGGATGAAAAACAGTGATGATATGATTTGGTGTCATTTTGAAAATGATTTTAAAATGATACAAATGACATGCACGATAGGCGCTCTTGGACTTAATACTTTCAATGGGTGGTTTAAGGAAGTCGCAAAAAAAACCGAGACTGAATTTTCTAACGACAAACTGCTAAAAAACCCAGTTCCTACTTCTAGCTGATAATCTATCATGTGTAGAAGGTTCATGGTCGGAGCATCATCCCTCTACACGACAAGTCTACTTCGCGACTATAACAACATCTATGCCAACGACAATACGGTATGATATAGGCTCGATGTAACAGAATTTTTATAGCTATGCCAATGGCTTATTCTAATAGATAATTTTGAAATAGAATTCAATTGCCGGAATGATGTCAATAAACACAATGTTAGAAATGGTTTATTGGATACTGAAGTAACTGGGACATGTTTGGGTCTTGCCCAGCTCCCACGTCAGGTTCTTATGACAAAGATGTGGGGGAAGTTCCGTTAAATGTTATACATAGTAAACTTACTTATCCAGTGGAAAATCCTTATGGCATTTGAAGATTATCAGATAATTCATTTTTCTATTTCAGAAATTCATTGATATGTGTTTCTACTATCAGAACTTAGTTATATGAAAAATATTCTGAAACTATTCCAAATTAATAAGAATTAAATTTCAATCCTTTTCCTTTTTCTATCTCTTTCAAAATAATTTGTTAAATATTAACTACTCTTAAAATTACAGCTCTAACATGTATAAAAACCTAAAATATTATAACCTATACCTTTAAACAGCAGCCAACTGTGAAGTTAGTAAAATGTGATTGGTTGTTGAAAACTACCTACAATAAAAAAATGTTATTCATACGATTGAGGAAAAAACAGCACCTAGGTAGAGTCACCAACGAAGGTACATTCGAAGTGAGAAGGTGGAGAGAAATATCGTCAGTCACAATCCATTCGCACTCAGAGACTTTCGTTGTTGACTGTTCGTTTAAATAAAATCTCATTTATGCAACAGAAGCATAATTAAAATCCACATAATGAAATCCGAATCGTACAGTCCCAAAAACGAAAACATCCCGCGGGGAGCAGAAACGTTTTTGAGAGTACCCCGGACGTTTTAAGAGTACTCCGAACGTTTTATTACCCCGATATTTATGACCAGTAAATATGAGTGCGGCGTACAAAATTAACAAATGAACGACTATCCATTGACTGCCATTGAGCTTTACAATTTTAGCCGTCGCTCGAAATATCGACGCAATCACTTGGGCCTGCGATAAATCATATTTACGGCATATTTAATGATCACTCGTAATCGTAAAATATTATATTGTGGCGGACGAGCACAATGCGAATTGTCCTGTGGATGCTCTTACGGAACAGGCACATGAGGAATCAGGGCCGTGTTCTATCTAAGGCCTGAGCTCTGTCTGAACAGAAGATACTTATGACTACTGACTGTCGCTCGTTGTTGTTGTTTTGGTCAGGCGTTACCAGGGTCCTGATTCCACTAAATTTATCCCTTCTCCATATCAATGGTATAGTCTCAGAATGACACATTTTGGTATTTTACCTTTGATGAAAGAAACTATAGATGGGGACTCGTGTCAAAAGTCTCAAGGTTGAAACCAATCTATTAAATTATTTTGTTTTATTTTTCTGTATGACATTAATGTTATTGTTTTAATTAAGTATGTAAGTATTATTAACTCTATTTGACATGTGTAAATAAAGTTAAACTCAGTTTTTGCAGTGCCCTTCCAGGGTGCATGTACCTAGCTAGTGACAACCTAACTAACCATTCACTTCGAGAGAATTCAGCACTGAAACTGCTCAATGATATAGAGTTATGAGATGTTGATTGAGAGCACAGCCTAGGTGTAAGTTATTTAGAACTGTGTTTAAGCCCAAAAAAACAATTGCTCTAACTTTAAAAAAATAGACAAACTTGGTTACTCCCGCATACCACGCCAGTTACGCCCGATCATTTAATGGTATTTCGCCCATATCCGTTAAAGCGAAATTAAATAGCGCTTACAGTTTCCGATAAACATCGCGTGTTGAAGTTGTAAACGGATAGCAGTTATTTACAATAACCGTTAAATTAAATACAATATCTACAAATATGCGTTACGAATGAATTTTACATGCAAAAAGTTGGTGCTGCATTGAACTGTAAATAAAAAGGAGCGAGTATAATAGACTAGGCAGAAGTAGCCGTCGATCGTCCATAAAAATCCTCAAATAACTGAACAATTTCCAATAAGCTTACAATTTGCTGCAGCATTTACATGCAAATTGTTGAAAAGAAACAGTTTAGTAAATTATATATTGAAGGTCATCGCCTCATCAACTCGTAGATACCTCCCACATTAAAACTCCGAGCGCCGTGACCAATAAAAAACGATTAGCTCAGTTAGCTCACAAAGAATTAATATTTGTATAGAAGCGAGCAAAGGTCGCCATGTTAAGTTGGTCTATCTTGTTATAAAAAATACTGTCAGTTTTTGCTTGGAACCGCGGAGCGAATGAGAAAACTTATAGCGGACGGATAGATGTGAAAGTGCGGAGTGTTCATTTCATCATTAATATTTAGCGTCTCCAGAAATCCACAAATAGATTGAAATAACTAGGAAGTAGAACTATTAACGTCGTTAACGTTGAATATGTAACCGCATGGTTTCAGTTGAGTTCGGAAACGGAATAATATTGAATTTGCCCTTAATTTTATATTAAAGATTCAAAAGTCACTGTGTAGACACGACTATAATACTAGTCAGACGACTCTATGGGCAGAAGTTTCAAGACTCTACGGCCGTACAATAAAAGTGCCAGTGTGTTCTTACAAACGAGAATTTATGTTTGGAGTATGCAAATTGGGCTGTTGACGTTCGCTCGGCGATATTTTTTGTGCTATCAACATTGCGGGCTACATGAGTGTAATCTCCCTGTTGTAGAACAATAAAGGGAATGTATGGCATGTTTGGATTCCTGTTCGTATATTTCTACGATAATGTTACCCAAAAACGTTCGAAGATTTAAATTTAACGAGTTTAGTCTAAATCAGAACATTTGCATCGGACCTGCTCTGGCACAGATGAAAAATTATAAGGGAACCTACGTAAACTAATTTGAAATTATTGTGACATATAAGGTATATTTATTTTGCAGAAGGGTACCGCATGGCCCAAAAATAACTTGAAAATCAGGTCGATAATCGTAAAACAAAAATTTTACAAAGATTCACATATCGATAAGTTTTATATAAAATTCTCAAAATATTTTCTTCCTTTTCTAAAATTCCATCTACATATTTGACCGGAGCGGAGATACAAACCCACGCTCTTTGAATTGGAGGTCAGAAGACTACCAATGCGTATGCTTTGTCTGTATGCCGTGGATATAATAGCGACGATAACATTCACAATATTTTAATGGACAGTATTTACATTTAACATCATATTGGATCTGAAGATAGCATTATTGTTCTCAATAACTTCGGAATAGATATCCGATACATTGAGAATCTTTGCAATAGCTTCATTATTTCATTTTATTTTAATGCTCTTTGCCGTATTACATGCCATAATTGGCATTATTTTATCTTCGTAGGCATGAAGACTGTTACTATACTATTAGCTTCATACATTTTACATTACCGGTACCGTGCATACGTTGATTCGTGTATTAAATTTCTGAAATTGTGTATAAATATATGTTTAGTCATTGACACAGAATTAGCATAATTCGATTAAAAATACAATAGTATGGGCGGTCAAACGTTTAATAGTTCAAGAATATTTGAATTGGTAGGTGTGACAAAATTGGACATCAAATTTTTATTTGATATAGAAGTGGGAGGTTCTATACGGATTAAATACTATCTGCAAACCGGAGGTTTTTTTTTACTTGTGCAAAAATAAAGTTTTTACTTTTTAATCTCTTAACTGATTATCCAATTTTTATTTCTTCTCTTATTTCCCAACAAATGAACTCAAATTAAACCTGAAACCTTATATAGCGCTAAAAAGATTCTCATTTAGCGCTAAAAAGATTCTCATTTCCAAAGGTATGCAATCTCTTGCTTTCGCGCCGACAAATTGCCTAGATGCAATTCAAAAATGCATCCTAGCCGTGTCTTTGTTCAATCACTAAAAGGAGCTCGTTTAATGGATTTCTACCATTACTGAGCAAATAATCGTAGTGGACTTCTTCGGACGAGGTTATGGTGTGGCTCTGTAATGAATAAAAGAAAATGCGATAAGAAAGTTATTTTTCAAAATGATTTCGCTCGATTAATTTACAAAGTCAAGAAGAGCTATATCCTACCTATCATTATGACTCTGTTGTATTTTATGTATTTATTCAATTTATATGCGTATGTAATTATAGTATTTGTTAGGTTATAGTATTTTATGTATTGTATTATATTATGTAATCTATTTAATAAGTAGGTTAAAATTAAATGTTACATCCTCTGTTTAAGCACATGTACCCACTTTTACAATTTCGTCGCTCTCTCTTCCAAGATTTTTTTTTTATTGTTTATTGTTTGCTGGAATATAACTCTTTTTAGGGTTAGGCTCGACTTTGCCATTATTATTAATGTTAAATATTTAACTTGTTGGTATCTATAATGTGCAATAAAGAATTATGAAAGTCCATCATTCATTACATTATTGTTAATAGTATTTTATTCTTACAAATACTTACATTTTAGTAAGCACAAGTTTCTTTGGTCAAACATCGGTTGAATAGCGCTCTACCAAGCTCACCATGAAACATCTTTGCATTATGTTACTATCTTACCTACCGTTTGCTAGATTTTGCTTCTCTCTATAATAATGACTAGTGATAGAATAATACATTCTAGTAAACAAGTAGGTACATTTGTTTTAGTTTAACACAGTAGTTTTTTTTTATCTAACATTTGTGAAATAGCACTCTAGTATAGCTTATAATAAAACTTGCTCTATTTTCCTTCATCACGCTACTATAAATAAATAAATAAATAAATAATGCTGGACAATCCACACAGCACCATCTAGCCCCAAAGTAAGCTACTCTAAGCTTGTGTTATGGTAACTAGATAACTGATATATTTAATACATTATATACATAAATAGATATTTTTTATGATACATAGATAACACCTAGACCAACGGAACAAATTTCTGCAGATCGTACACAAATTTGTTCCGAGGTGGGAATCGAACCCGCAACCTCTTGCGTCGCAGGCGGACTCTCGCTTGCTGCGCCGCTGAGGTCATCGACTATCTTACCTGTAGTATGTCTCAAGATTTTGCTGTAACTCTCAATGGGAACCTTTTGTTTGATCTTCTTCGTTGTGTTCTTTACCTATGCTCTACCGTGTTTGTTTAAATTCCTTCACTATGTTTGTCTTCAGGTGATGAAGAATCCGCTCCGCCCCTCGCTGCTCTCTTGCGCAGTCTCGGCCGTGGAGGCGCTCGCCGGCGGCTCAGTCACGACGTGCCAGTCTCCCGAACCGCCAATTTGTGGCGGCCCGTGTTGGTTTTGTTGAAACCAGCATCTTCATACCTACATGAATCCTTTTTACGCTTTTTGCCAACGATACACACATAATGGACGTGAAAAAATTCGACTCCCATCCCATTGTACCGATGATATGATGTTCTGGGTGTAGCCGATTTGCTTGTTACATGTTTCTGACATCCTTGCCGACGTTATTATTAACCATAGAATTAACAAAGATAATAATTAGGCTATAAACATTTACTGCATGCACCGTCAACTACGAAATTCCCAAAACACACAACCCGACCAGCTCCAGCTGACCTTTGACTGCACGTTGAGTTTGCCCGCGGTTATAATTTTATAGATAAGCAATGAAGGGCATCGGGGGTCGTGCAACGGTGGACGCACCTCGTAATGACGGCCCGTCAGTCCGGCCGTCACTCAGCGGCTCCGAAGAATGAGTTCATTTCCTTCGAACACGCGAGATACGATTTTTAATTAAGTTTTTGTTGGAAATTCATTAAATAGCGGCGAAAGAGTAGGCGCGGGTGGCTTTCCTATATGCATGAGTTTATAATGAGTAGAGCGCAACGATTTTAATGTCAAATTTCGGGGTTATGGGACCATTATTTACCCGTCAGGTTTTTAAATTGAACATGTAACGGAAAGACAATAATCTCGTCCGTACGCTTTGAACGAGAATTTAAATTGTAAAGTTCGAAGAACAAAGAGGGTACATATGAGAAATGTAAATTCCTTATTATGCCGGGAGCTCCCGATTGTCAACGGAGCGGTCAACTTACTTTTTATTCAAGGAATAATAGTCAATGTGTCAGCACTCTTGCGCATGTCGTTGCGTTGACGACGTTGCATTTGTCACAATTTGTGGTGTGCCTACAATTCATTGGATACGTGCTTACCTAAGGTAATTTTTTAATTTGTGGTGTGTAATAATCGTTTTTAAATGCGATAGTTTTAATTTAATAAACACGAGCCATCACTCTACAATTCTACATAATCAGATCAAGGGTCACATGAAATGACAACATCGATGAGAATGTTATGATGACTAGGTAGTCAAAAAAAACTGTAGTTACCTTGATGCTAATAAGACGAACACAGAACAGTGGTTAAACGTATAGTCAAATAAATAATCGTTTAGTTGTTACTGTAAGTCAAAAAAATAACCATAAAAATGTTAATAAATAACCTGCGGAACATAACGTTTAGTGTTATGAAACTTTTGTTTATTTTTCGTCTTAACATTTCTAAACGCTAATTAAAGACAAATGTTTATTAAGCTAAGGACTCACCTAAGCAAAACCCTAAGCAAAGTTGCCTGAAAGAGATCGCGCTCTTAGCGTTTAGGCCGCCCTTAGTACATCCTCGATTCTCAGCATTTCTTTCTGTTCTGTATTGTTTTTGCTATGATACAATCAAGAGATATCTATACGAGGAATTTAAAATGTGTGTAAACAGTAAGCACCTAATGAAACTACGTTCACGTAAAGCTCTGGGATGATTCGTGTCGCGTTCCCCCGTATGTTGAAGTTTCTCATTTGAAAGCAGACGTTGACATGTATGAGCCGTATGAGAACTCCTTTACATTTAACGAAACAATGACGAAAATAATTGACGAATACATCACAGAGCTCCGTGCTTTAGTCAAATTAGGGATGGTGAATGTTTAAGGGGAATATGCAACAGAGTGCAGTCTAAGTCCCTTTGAAAGTATAAGTTAAAATATAAGGTACTAGCTGCATTCTTACTACCCGTCTACTGTCCTATTATCCGTTTTCCGTAGGAATTAAACATTTTCCCGCGGCAAAAAGTAGCATATGTTCATCAGGAATAATTTGGGCTTCTTATGGTAAAATATTTTTTCAAATCGGTTCAGTAGTTTCGGAGCCTATTCAATACAAACAAACAAACAATCATATCTTTCCTCTTTATAATATTTGTATAGATAGAACCTCTGTTAGATGTACGTAGGCACTAGGACACCCTTTGCTTTATTGTTCTATTCGAAAATTTCTATTTTTTTCAATATGTACCTATAGTAGGTAAAAAAAAGTAATTTTGGAATCGAACAACAATGCAAAGTTGAATTTATATTAGTCTCAACTTTGAAGAACTTTTTAATACTAACATAGTTTTTCAAAGTTAAGTCAGTGAAAATTCATGATTGATTATAATTTTTTTTTCCTCTCTCCCAAAAAGGGTTGCTGGAACTCTTATTAATGTAAAGCTCGCCTTTGCCCGCTCTAGTTTAAAGTTTTATATACAGTATATTTGTTTTAATTCGTGCAATAAAGAATTAAGCATTTATTACTTTTCTGAGAATATCATTTGCCATCTATTTTAGCTCCATCTTGTTATTATCTCGCTTCTAAGAAAGCAACTAATCACATCAAACTTTAAAATAAATCATTCAGTTTTCTTTATTGACTCTTAAAATTTCTATTTTACGTTTCTCGGAAGTTTTCACACTAAACCTCGAAATCGTATCAAAGCAATTGTGGAGTAAATTTAGTTGCTAACGGTCGTCGGCACAGCTGCGTTCGCGCATCGTCTGTCGCCACGCGACTTCCCACCCATTTGTAAAACTATCTTCAAAGTGAACCTACTGGTTTGGGCTGTGCCACTTTCTAAGTTCATGATCAGATAAGTCAAATTGTTGAAAAATATAGAATAACAGTAATAATTTATTACAAATCAAGCAAACTTATTATGTCTAACAAATAATTAGACTATTTTAGATGTTTTGGCTTGGCTTCTAGATCTTGGATTACAGCAACTACACTAAGTGGTTAGACTTGTGTCGTAGCTGCTGCATTCCCTTCAAGATACAAAGCGTCATCAATTTCATTGGTAATACAATGGTAAATTAGATTTTAACGATAGAAGAATACTAAAAAATAATAAATTTAATAAAATAAAATCATTAATTTCAGCACCACTGGTACCATATACACATAAACATTGGTACATCACATTAGACCTACTAAGTTTAAAATTAATAATACATTTCAGCAATACACAATAAAATTCATAAATTCATTTAATACCTATTTTAAAATAAAACATTTCTGAAACACACAAAAATAAAAAATACTGAGAATAATAATAGTATAGAATTAAATAAATATGAATGAATAAAGTAGCCTCACACAGCATCATTTCCTTTCACGTGAAGCTGCGACAAGCGCAACACACAAAATAGGGCAAAATAGGACTATGTGTGTTTGTACTGTAAATTGAAATTCGTTAGGTATTGTCGTAATACTTTTTAAGCGAAGTCTGTTTGTTATTAGTGTTTCTCTTAAATATTTAGATCTTTTCTGCTTTATTGTTTTAATATTTTACCTCCCGTTCGATCGAACTATCACTATACTTCAAACATAATTTTCTCAATTGATACCAGACTTTTCAAGCCTAAGCCGCTGAACCTCCCTGGCACTTTAAAAGTCTCATAATTACGTTCGTTTTTGTTTAATACTATTAAATTTGTTGTTTTTTATAAAAAACGGCTTGCTATCTTCATTACACCTAAAGATTCTAGTTATAAAATAATTCTGTATTCATAAAAATTGACTTTAAAGCTTAGAATTTGCACCACTCCAACTCTTCCCGCGGGTGTCGTAAGAGGCGACTAAGGGATTTCCACCGGGGGTGGGCAGCAGCGCCCCCTGCAGAATAATTCTACCACCAAACTGCGATCCCCAACCCGCATGCCCAGCGCGGGGATTATGGGCACTACCCCCATGAGATAAAAGCCAATAAGGCGCTTATCAGAGGGAGGCCTGCGTCCAGCAGTGGACCAATACAGGCTGTTGAGGTTGAGGTAACAAGGAGGGCACCTAACAATGAATGTCTCTGTACCTACTGACAGTAAAGTACTAAAATCCAAAACCAGGCATGAGGTGATAACTCCAGTGGAGCTTCCATACCACCCAACTATATAATAATCTACACACATCATCAAAGCAGAGCTACTGCATAATATACCGCCGCAGACATTGAAGTGAGCGTTTGGATTGTGTTTTCGATTGGAACTGAAATGTGCTCGTTTTTACACGGAATGCGTGCTTAAGATCTAAATTTGGACGATTGCTGATTGTTTTATTTCATTGTGTTATGGAATTCGACTCTTGATATAAGAGTCAACCGACATCAAAAAGAAAGGGTTCTTCAGAATAATGCGAATTAAGTAAGTAAGTAAGTTACGAATGTTATTTTTAATGATGATGGGATAGATGCCATGAATAGGAATCGTAGGCGCAAGCACACAAACGATTTTGTAATTTTCACATTATTGTTACAAAACTTTAAGACATTTTATAAATAACATCTAAAAGGCCTACCGTCTTGTCCAACAATAGGGCTGTATGACACAAATTTCCTCAAACGATTAGCGTGACCGTCACAAATATGACACTTGAAGATCATAATATAACACTTGGTCATCATAAAGCATCACTAAGCATCAGTGGCAGGCAGTTTTACATATCCATTGTCGTTTTCATTCATTTAATGGTGGTGTAGGTAGCACAATGTTCGCTTTCAAATTCATGATGTTATTGTTGCGAAACTACAAGAGTTGTTATTTTGTACCTATACCGTTAGGACTTCTCATTCACTATCCTGGCATGGTAGCTCTGAAGTGTATTAGCAACTATGAATTGTATTAACAACTCTGAAGTGTATTGTCCTCTGACATAATAGATTGTCATTATAATTATTCACGGGTATTTACCGCGTTTATTAACCTAGTTTTCGTGAATAATTATAATAATGTGTTCTGATCGCGTAAGTTTTAAAAACTTTATAATAGATAGTCATCTGGGGGTGAGTCTATTTGACGATAGGAACGAGATTAATTTTTCCGTCCGACAACGTCACATTTTTCGATTTTGTACAGTGCCTGTATGTATGATTTTGTACAGTGCCTGTATGTACGATTTTGTGATAAAAATAGACTCACCCTTCTGATCTTGGAACTCTTCTGTCCAATCTGATGGATAACTTAACTTTTTTCACGATTTCTGTTGCTATTTTGGACAAAAGTCAAATTCGTATATTCCCACCTGATACTGTAACTTAGGTACAGTCAGCTACTGAATAAAACAGATCTAGTTAGATAAGCATACAAAAACAAACAACAGCCCATACCAGTCCACTGCTGGACTATTTAATAATTGTCCTGTCTTCGGCTTCGAGATTTGAATTATGCTTGTAAGTAGCCCTGCTACGCTGCATTCCACTCGCACATAGTATAGCTCCATAAGAAAGAAAGAGATAGCACTATATCCCAAGGATGCGCCACAGCCTGTCACTGTCTTCATTGCGTTTTGCGCGCTCATGAATTTCGCACGTAGTGAAAAAATAAAATAATTTTATTTCTATTCCAAAGTTCCAAATTTTCTCAAAATATGCCGAAAAGACACAGTAATAAAGAGGAAAAGTGGCGTCGAAAAAGATTCGCAAATATGAAGAAAGATTTCACGGAAAAGTGATGACATTTTTTCTTGTGAAGGTTAGTACAAAACCTACAAAATAATCATGCCCGCTTTATGCAAATGATAATTTCTCTGATCTAATACGTGATATTAGACCGTAGAATAAAAAGCTTCGAGTCAATACGCGATATTGACCAATAGCAATTTCTTGCGAAGGTACCTACTTAACCTACAAAATAATCATGCCCGCTTTATGCAAATGATAATTTCTCTGATCTAATACGTGATATTAGACCGTAGAAAAGCTTCGAGTCAATACGCGATATTGACCAATAGCAATTTCTTGTGAAGGTACCTACTTAACCTACAAAATAATCATGCCCGCTTTATGCAAATTATAATTTCTCTGATCTAATACGTGATATTAGACCGTAGAATAAAAGAGCTTCGAGTCAATACGTGATATTGACCAATAGCAATTTTTAGAGTTAATACGAGATATTAACCGAAATCTTTTTTTCCATCCATGAGGATGGTTGCGGTGAGCAATTGCCTCACTTGTGGGAGTCCCCGCAGTCACCGGCGCGAGAATTAGCGTCGGTAGTAGTGGCGCCGTCAATTACTTATGTACATGGTAGAAGCGTATGCAGGGCCTGTCTTCCCTTCAACTGCACACTCAGTTACGGAACAACCGGTTGAGCCCGCGGCCGTGTACAAGCACGCGCCCGCATCCATGACTGCGCCTGCAAAGCTGGTCTCAGAAGCAGCGCCAGAATTAACAGACGTGACGACCACGACAGCCTATATTCGTCCACTGCTGTATAATACTGCTGAATAAGTGCCTTATTGGCTTTCATTCAACTCATGGGGCGTAATGCCCATAATCCCCGCGCTGGGCATACGGGTTGGGGACGTGCCGCCCACTGATCCAGAACTTTTGTTGTGCACCAGGAGCATTTGAGGAAAATTCAAATGAATGGGGTCCAGATATATCTGAAGACTTGACAAAAAGATGGGAACCTATTCTTAAAGATGGTTTTAAAAAGCGAGGTAATCGAAGATTTTTCGAAGATATTCTTATTTCCTAAGAACGGTCCTTTTTGGTAAAACCTCCTGTACTCAATCTCGAAATCAGCGCGATGCCAGCACGGAATATTTAAGAAGCAGAACCAACTGGCATGTGCCCTTACTGTATTGGGCGAGACAATGACTATTATGAATGACTAACATGTTCACTAAATCCACATATATCGTCCTACACATACTTTGAAATCTACCAAAATGATAGCTCATGCTAATTATTCGTAGACTGAAACCAGACGGTCTCTCGTCACGCCGATGATTCTTGATAATGATAAATCATTTATTGAATGATAATTCCTTTTAAAACAAAAAAGGGATACCCACTTATTTGGAGAGATATTAAGTGACTTTATCAAAACGTCCTGTGGCATACAAAAGACAGGCAAGCTTCTACAATCAACCTCTGGTAATTTAAACTCCAAAGCCCCTCCGCCGCCGCGTGCATAGACACAGTACCGCGGGCCGCGACATCAGAACCGCGGCGTGGGGCGAGGGCGGCCCCTGCTTACCGCCGCCGCTCGGCACCCTACCATGCAGCAGCTGCGGCCAGCCGTGGCCGACGAGCGCCGATGTCACCGCTGCCGTCGACATCGCAGCGCTCCAAACAATTGGAGTTCACGAAGAGGAAACAATAAGCACACAGGTACTCATGCTGGTCGTTTCAAAAATTTCCTCGAGGCTCGGAAAAATATTACTGACGATGGAACAGTTCTGACCCGGTGGTCAGTTTCAGGCCGTTTCAGGGTATAAAGTTTCCTTTAGTTCGCTGCCGGTTCACGACCCAGCATCATACCCTTAATTACCTTTGCCCAAGGGTGACATGGTAATTATTAGAAAGGAAATAGCACGTTTGATAAGCTTTCAAGCTATTCGTAGATGCAAACCGTTTACAGACCAATTAGTACCTATCTTGTTTTTTTCTGGTCCCTAAAAGTAATGGAGACAAAAAGATTTATTCTAAATCTAAAAATGCTTAATCAATATGTTGAAGTAATTCATTTTAAAATGGATGACATTAGAACGGCAATAAGGCTAACATGGTATACATAGACCTCAAAGAAGCATATTTTTCGATACCTATTTGTAAAGACCATGTTGAATATTTAAAATTTTATTTCGAGGGTGCACTTTATGAGTTTTAGACCTCCCTTTAATAAATTGTCTTACTTCCTTTGGATTCATAATAAATTATAAGATTAGTAGGTAATATTGTGCCAAGTAGGTAGGTATATCTAGTCAATTTCTGGGGTTAATCTTAAGCTCATTAAATATGACCTTAGAGTTACCCGAAAAAAGAAAAATAATATTCATTTACGAACTAACAAGATGATAGGCACAATAAGCCTTCCAATTCGTACCTATGTGGGCACTCTTTCTGCGGCTTGTCCTGCGGCCGCTTATGGCCGCGTTTACACCAAAACTTTTAAAACGAGCTAAATATTTAGCATTGTTGCATAACGATGATTATAATCGAATTATGAATGTTCCATCTTTTATTCGGGATGATCTTATTTGGAGGAAAAATTCAATTCTTTTGTCAAGCAATCAAATCAAAATCAAGAATATTAAACTTGAAATTAAAACCGATGCTTCTTCTATCAGTTGGGGGGCAGCCTGTGAAGGAAAAAGAACAGGCGGATCTTGGAGTTCTGATGAACGTGCCCATTACATAAATTATTTAGAGCTTCTAGCGGCACTTTTAGATCTGAAATCTTTTGTTCATAATCGTACAGAATGTTATTATTACGTAGTGACAATACGACAGTTATTGGCTATATTAATAAAATGGGGGGAGTACCTAGAACGTAGCGATATTGCTTGTAAAATATGGCTTTGGTGCGAGGAACGTAGGATTTTAGTGTTCGCTTCTTTTAAATCATCTCAAAATACTGAACCTGACTTTGAATCTAGAAATATCGACATTGTGGGAATTTAACTCTAATGCATTTATAATAATTATTAAGACATTTGGCAAACCAAAGATAGATTCTCTTTGCGTCGAGGCTTAACGCTTAATGCAGTAAATATATTTCTTGGAAAAGAGATCCCTATGCTTACAACGTAGATGCATTTACAGTCAGATTGTATATTATGTTGTTTATGCGTTTCCACCTTTTTCACTAATTTTAAAAGTACCTTCATATAAATTGCTCAACAATCACCGTTCAGCTTTATCTCTTATTTCCAAAAATAAGGTGGGCCAAGACGAACGATTCAAGAGGTTTTTTCAAAGGGTTAGAATAAAACCTTCCTTCTCCATTATGAAACGACCTCAACCTCAACTCAAAAGCCTATAATATTAGTCCACTGCTGGACGCAGGTCTCCCCCCGATAAGCGCCTTATTGGTTTTTTATCTTATTGGGGGTAATGCCCATAATCCCCACTCTGGGCATGCGGGTTGGGGATCGCAGTTTGGTGGTAGAATTGTTCTGCAGGGGGCGCTGCTGCCCGCTCCCGGTGGAGATCCCTTAGTCGCCTCTTACGACACCCGCAAGAAGAGTTGGAGTGGTACAAATTCTAAACCGGCACCACATAGCTGTATAATACTACAAATTTTGTACCTACATAATTGTCTAGCAAACTTGTATTCTCATGACTGTTTAAGTTTAGAACATATTACTAAAAAGCTAGTTGTTTTATTGGCTCTAGCTACAGGGCAAAGGTGACAGACATTATCATTAATAAGAATGCCCAATTTATTTGCTAACAGCAATAGAATATAAATTACTATCACAGATATGGTTAAAACTTCTGGTATAGGTCGATCTCAACCATGTCTGGATCTACCATTTTTTGTTCAACGCCCAAGCGTTTGCCCAGTTGATACTCCTGTATCATCCAGCTTCATCGCAAACAATCGGTCAATGAATTAAATAAATTATTTCCGCTAGTGGCATCGATACGACTGTGTTCAGTGCTCTAAGCACTCGCCACGCCTATTATATATTACGCAGCTCAACGAGCAGGTCTCAGTGTCGACGCTATTAGAAGAACAGCTGGTTGGTCCAAACAGTCCGCAAATTTTGCAAATTTTTAAAACAGACCATTAACAAATAGTAATTCAAACTTTGTTAAAGCATTCTTCATGAAATAAGTACAATGGTACTTGATTAAGAAGTTTTATGTTTGATTAGGAAGTTCCATGTTTTATTTAGTTCAGTAATTATTACTTACCTATCTTATGGAGTTTATGTGAATAAATTTACATGACCTGATACTTACAAAATTTATTTTATTTTTTTAACTTCCCCAACATTGTTTTTTGTTCTCTGAACATCTTACAAGCATAATTCAAATCTCGAAGCCGAAGACAGGACAATTAAATGATCAAACGAACTTACCAAGTGAAGTTCGATCTTGATTGTCCTGTCTTCGGCGAAGAGATTTAAGGTCCCCCCCTTCCCAATTTATATAGGTACCCATATCAACGTTGGGGTCCATGGTATTTTACTCTAAACCTAATGAAGACAGTGACAGGCTGTGGCGCATCCTTGGGATATAGTGCTATCTCTTTCTTTCTTATGGAGCTATACTATGTGCGAGTGGAATGCAGCGTAGCAGGGCTACTTACAAGCATAATTCAAATCTCTTCGCCGAAGACAGGACAATCAAGATCGAACTTCACTTGGTAAGTTCGTTTGATCATTTAATAATATATTTTTAATAATGCTGGACAATTCACACAGAATTATCTAGCCCCAAGCTAAGCAGAGCTTGTGTTATGGGTACTAGATAACTGATATACTTAATACAATACACAACATACATACATATTTTTTTTATTATACATAGAAAACACCCAGACCAACGGAACAAATTTCTGCAGATCGTACACAAATTTGTTCCGAGACGGGAATCGAACCCTAAAGATTATTAAGATTATTAAGTCTTAATAATTATTATTATTAAGACCCCGATGTGGATTAGTGCAGCAGTACACTTTTGGATTACCTATTATGTACCTTAGCGGGCGGGGCGGTTATTAGGGTGTAATGTTATAAACGCCATGAAATTAAATTCGAATAATGCCGTAATAAAAATGACACAAACGGTACGTTGAGAGTTACTATAGGAAGGTGTCTGCTACCATAGGCTTCTTCAGAGCCTATAAATTAAATGCCAGCTACTGTTAAATCAATTAAGGCTGTTCCCGCTTTTCTTGAAATGCACAAACCCAAACCATAAAGTCATGGCTTCCGCGTGTCAACTGCATTTATTATCTGTCCAAAGATAATATCGTGGAAGTGTATTTTAGGACACCGGTGTGAATGGTAGTCCGTTTTATTTCACTGGAGGTGTGGTTCAGCTTTATGACTGCAATTTACTTGACTCCTTGTGTTTGGTGGCCAACGGTTTTGTTAACCTTTAGATAATAAGGACCAACAAGCTGAGGAATCTATGAGTTCCAAGTTTTGTTGATAGGTATTTGCTGAACGGAACTGATTGAAACGTTCTCCGTATTTAGATTTCGGTTATGATCTAACATTGGATAATCCTCCGTATAACACGAAAGTACTGTACTGTAAATATAAATCAAAATTAGTCTTTCATTCTTCGTTCAAATTGTTTCAATTGTAAATACTAGTTCTAATTTATTTCATGAGCATTGCCATACAGCGGGGCAATGCAGCCAGCGTCTTGGGGACGCTTCCGACTGGTATTGATATGGATCAGTTGAGCTACCTGTAGATTGTTTGCAACAGTCTGCAGTTAGCTCAATTGTTTCAATTGTAAATACAATTGTAATTTTCTTCTCTACATAGTATAAAAAAAGTCGCTTCCCACTATCTGTGTGTCTCTATGTATGCTTAGATCTTAAAAACTACGCGACGGGTTGTTGTGCAATTTTTTTTAATGGATAGAATGTTTCTAGAAGAAGGGAATTATCTGTGTAATGCATGCATAGTATAGTAGAGAAACACTGATAATTTTAGAGGTTTCTAATGTTATGTCGTAAATAAACCCATTTTTTTGCGCTTATATTGAAAACGCTGGCTGAACCCTACGAGATAGATCAAAATAATGTACTACAGTATTGTACACCTTAAAAGGGTCTACAAAACCGTATCAGTATTGCACCCGTGCAAAGCCGGGGTGGGTCGCTAGATGTGAATAAAGATAAACAGAAGTTAAAAAAAATAGTTCTTAGATTTAAAATAGGTTTTCCGTAAACTTTTTAACCTTTTAACGTAAACATTCTTTTTATGGCGGTTCATTTGTTGCTAAGGAACTCTCAAACAAATTCCGTGACATCTAAATGCACTTATGGTTACCCTACCCATAGAAACAATTCATTCATTTAGCATGTGTGTGCGACGCATAACTGACCCTAAGGCCCTCTGGTGGTTTTATGCAAAAACATTCCTAGATAAACCAAGATTACAAGATTACTACAATTAATTAGCGAAGTTATAAAACCCTGATTGTCTTTGACTTCAATAGGCACCGCTAGCTTAGAAATGTTATGATTATGCTGTCCTGCTCACTAAAAATCAGATTTGAGCGAGACAGCAAGAGAGATGACCTCATTCTCAATCCCATTCTTTAAGAACCTACGCAGGTTATTAAAACTACTAGGGTTTAGACATAGACATAGACATAGACAATCATTTATTTGCTACTTACACAGTACATAACAGACATAAAAAATATTACATATACTTATTATAACTTATATTAAATTTACAAAAAAAACAATTACACAAAAAAAAAAAAAAAAGAGAGACTGTACTGTGTTTTACAGCAGCAAAAAGGTCTCGGCTCAGCATAAATGCCTTACCACTCAGGAGTAGAAAGGCGCTGATATTCTGCCGAAACCATTTTAGTCAAAAGGGTTTCCTATTAATTGCAATGTTACCTTATGTATTAGATACGATATCTAATTCGATTGATGTATTTAAACTCTATCTGAAATACAAATTAATGAAAAAAAAGTATTTCTAGTTTAGGTAAATACCTGCTTTACAGGGTGCCACGGAAAAGTCTACTAAGCCGAAAGGGGATATCTGGACATCGTCACCGTTTGTTCGACGATTTTTTTTAATTTTGATCATTTTTTCTTTAAAAAAACTGTTACTTATTTGCAAACTAGTTTATGCCCGCGGCTACGCACACGTTGTTTCTATAGAAACAGATTTCTATCCCATGGGAACTGATTTATGGGATAAAAAGTAGCCTATTAATATAAGTAGTATTCCAGGATTAGAATTCCCTGTGTGCAATTTCAGCCCGGTCCGTTCAGTAGTTTTTGCGTGAAGAGGTAACAAACATCCATCCATCCATCCATCCAAACTTTCACATTTATAATATAAGTGTGATGATTTAAAAAAATATATTCAATCCACTCGGGGCTTAGAATCACATCCTTTCGACTTAGCACACTCTTATACCTTCTATAAATACCGCGTTATAGGTAGTAGGTATATAGAAGTAAGTAGAGTATCATTGATGATAATAATTAATAATCAGATTAATGGTCACAAATGCAAAAGTATGGATATTTAGATGCATGGATGTTTGCATGGATGTTTGTTACTTCTTCACACCTACTACTACTACTACTAAAAACGTTTCCGTAGAAACAACGCTTGCGAAACCGAGGGCAAAGTTAGTTTATCATAAAAGTAAAACCGAGAGCAAGTCCTAGGTAAGGAACTCTTCGAGTTTTAATCAAGTTAGCAATACGTTAAAAGATTGAAAAAATTATGAAACTAAAAGAACGGAAGACGTTAAAATGGCGGCAGTTTCAAACGAATAACTTTGCGACTACCGTTCTAAGTAAACAGCGGTTTTACAGCGTGATAATTAATATGCGATCAATTTACTGGCGGCCGAAGTCGGCTTATATCAGACCTCTACCAAACTATAATGTATATATAGCTCGTGAAAGGACCGTTGGGTTACTTCACAAAACGTTAAAAACTAAACTTTAATCAAATCCAAATTATTGTAGGCAGACAGTGTTTCGTCAACTTGGTTGCGGCCCGCCGACTTTAGTGTGCTATGGGAAAATTATAGGACTCTTCCAGGAAATTCCAGAAAATCATGAAAAGTCATTCAGTTCACATGGAGTCGAGCTAAAAATAAATACGAGCTTTCGTAACTTTAATTCGAGTTAGAAGAGTGATGTTTTCGACACCCAATTCCTAAAATGAGTTTCATAAAGTGTTAAAATACCGACGTTCCGTATAAAAAAATCATAAAGCCGAATTGAGAATGTTTTGTTTTTCATCGTGTAAAAAGCTCTATCTATACCAATTTTAAGCTGCGCACACAACAATACCCGACCGAAACTAATTTCAATAATGAAAACAGTACACATCGGCTCGCTTGTTGTCTGAATGCATTTTTCTTCGAACTACTGTCAATATTGACCCCGTGGGCAGCACAAAGCCAGTGTTTGTCGACGTTGCACTTCGTGTCCTGTGTAAACACACCCTTACGTGACATTTGATATTCAACTTCTTATCTTAGCTCTATGTTATTAGAGTTGATGTTTTGTGGTAATACTAGAGGCACAAAAAGTTAACATTGTGCTCATAGTAGCATTTGGCTGCTTAGGGCGATTTTGCGGTTACATTGGACTTTATGAAAAGGTTAGGAGAAAGGCAAGCAGCCGTTCTTTGGAACTGAATTCCTCTCAGGCACTAATATTTTGCTTGCATTGATTCGTGGTTAGTATGGTCCCTATTGATATCACAGGTAAATAAATAGATTGCCATTCAAAATGAGTGATGATTCGATATAGAGTGGGCGCTGTTTCAGAGAAATACAAATATTTGTCAAAGCATCGAGCCAATGGCTGAGTAGACTTACCAAGTAACGTTGTTGTACATAGATTCTGGCTAACGAGTGTTGAGGCTGGAAATATTTGCAGTCTTTTCAAATGGCTCTATTTATTTATTCAATAAGGTTCACCAACAGAATACCTACGACCTACATACATATTTAGAAGGTAGTTTGAATTCTAAAAACCCATTTGTCCA
The DNA here is from genome assembly GCA_949316285.1 of Eupithecia subumbrata. NCBI lineage: Eukaryota > Metazoa > Arthropoda > Insecta > Lepidoptera > Geometridae > Eupithecia > Eupithecia subumbrata. The sequence continues at coordinate 13,144,289 of OX438640.1, read as the reverse complement.
TGATTTGGTTGTGTGGTGATCTTGTTTTACCATTTCACGAGTTTGAAATTGGAGAAAACGCTAAAGTGTACGATAAAAAACTAGACTTCGCGCTTTTTCACTAAAGATAAAGATAAAGATAAAGATAAAGATATTTATTTGCAGAAAACATGTGTATAAAAGATGACAAAAATATAGGTGAAACAACATGCTTGACCGATTATGGTATGCAAATTAGGTAGAGAGATGGCATGCATTTAATCTATCCATGCAAAAATTTAACAACTATTTAAAATTTATCCTTTAAAAATTCGTCAAGACTATAATAACATTTTGTAATTAACATTTTTTTAAGTTTTAATTTAAACATTTGTATATTCATGTCTCTATATAGTCTAGGTAATTTATAACTCTAACTCAGTAGCCAGAGTTTATGATTATCACCTGGTTGTTTTATTCAGTGTATTTGCACGTAAGACTAAAGGTAATATTATATAATAATATACTGAAGTTTTTTGCAGCCTACACGGGACCTGAACCCTGTGAAAATAAAGCCTATACTGCTCTATCTTCGTGCTCACTATAGATATTATCTATCTATACAAACCAGCAAAGTATCGTACAAGCCTATGGTAGGCTGTAATATTAATTTTGGGATGCTGACTGCTGTGTATGTGTAATTCAATTCAAAGTTTCTTTCAGTGATTAATTTGGCATTAAGCCATAATCTTCTAAATAGAACCACAAACTATTCGTGTCAACTACCGCTAAGCCGAGCTGCTTGTTATTTTTCCCATAAAAATTTCAAGACCGTTGGTTTCGACTCTATTTGGTTTCGACTCTATCCCCATACGGCTATAAAGCATTCGGCTAAATCCTAAATTGCTCGCTGGCGATACAATCTGGAATTACTTCACCAATTTACGAGTTTGGTTCCCGTCAAAGCATTCTTGGAGAGTGCACGAAGAACTTGAGGCATCTCGACGGGCCACAATAATCTTATGACTTTCAAAACATGATCATTCCGTTGGAACCCAGTTTAGTTCTGAATATATTTCCAGTTTTATCGCCCTATTATTCTGTAAAAGGTTTAAGCATGAGCAATTCAGCACATTATTACCTAAAATAAAATTCACTACATATTCAAATCGAACTATTCTATCGGATAATAACCTTTTGCATATATTATTGAAAGCTCTCATACTATTTCCTTCGATGCCTACCGTGTCTGCTATTGTGAGAACCGGCACACCGGCAAAGGCAGAAACCAGCGGTTTGTTATTTGTGCCCAAGCAAACCACAGGAACATCAAGGATGCTTGAATGATTTGCAGAGCTGTTTCCTTTATCAATAAGGGGTCAATCGGCCTTTGTTATTGGGAACTTGATATGCATACACATGCCAATCTCAGCAGTCTGAATATGCGTATACATTTCATAGTCGGCTGAGCACAATCGGTATCTTTGGGCAAGGATAGTTGTATAATCCCAGTGTACGCTCTCGCCGTCTCGACCCTCGGGAATCCTCTAATGGAGATTCAAACACGCCGCCTATAAACGCATTAACCGACTGTCGTATCACGCTCCGGGACCACAATGCATTGTCACATATCTAAATCCCTCTATCGCATCAGATAAATACCTGGCCGGTAAGCCGAGGCTGGGCTTGATTTATTGCTCTAACTATCATAATATTTGGAAACAGTACCGATAGAATGCAGCTTTAAAGTTTAAAAGTACCGTTTGTGGATTCAACGGCTTATGATTCCGTCAGCTGCGCGATTCACATAATCACTTTACGATAGAAACAGAACCGTAACAGAACCATGCGACAGTTCCACATCATTTATTTTTCGATGGCACATTTTACAACAACTAAGGTCGTAAATATCGGCCACTATCGAGGGCCCTTAAAAGCTCCACGCGGCGCATTTGAAAGTGCCCGAGAGAATGACGCGTCAACTCCATCCACCAAGAAAAATATTGAGACAACGGCCCTCGGAGTGCTCTCGTGACATAATGGCTTTTCATTGAATTCCACTTGCTTTCTTTTGTTTATATCCCATAATGTTTCGATTGGAGCATGATGGAGGGCCGTGATTACTTTAATAACAATGACGTGGGGCACAAAGGACGAGAACTAAAATTATGTGCGGGGTCGGGCGGTACAGTTCTCATGCCCCGCACGTAGCAACCTCGCTCCGGCTATACCTGCATGTGACATTCAAATATTATCAACACAAAAATAATGAGCGCTTTATAGAATCCCATTAGGTTTATAGCCTGATAGCGCTGATAAGGAAACGGGTAGTATCCTCAATGGATACGTCCTGTAATTGAACTAATCAATGAAATTGCCTCTACTATCTGATTCGGATAAAGGCAACACTGAAATAAAGGTTTCGTCAAAGCAGTACCAATAAACCACAAGAGCATTGAAGTGTATGCCATAAACTCAGCTGGGGGTTGACCGTCAGGTATGCAAAATACGCTTTTAGAATTAGGTATGGTAGCCTCAGTGGAAACAAAACGCATTTCCTTTATTTTAGTATTGAATAGCCGGTACCCGGAGCGAGCTATATGTATGCAAGCGGCGAAGGGACACGCTGTTTGATATGGTTATTACGTTCTTTGTGGAAAGGATAAAAGCGGCAGGAACGGGTCCGTTGTGAGATTTGTCTTTATGATACGCTAAAATTTCTAAAAAGCCCCCGAGTCTCGGCTTCCTTGGAAATGGAAATTCATTACAATCGAAACCTGTCGGGTGACAGGATATCTGTTAAAAGTTAATCCGGTGTGACATGACCGGTCGCTATGCATCAGGAGTGTCGTCTATTCAGTTTTGAAATGATTCATTTCGGGCATTTTAAAGTTGGAACATTGGTAGTTCCCAGCATATTTCACTCGGTCCATGAATGAAATAGTTTTCAACTTTGAAAACAATAGGAACCGGTTCTAAAATAGATCTATGATCCCGAAAATATATAGCCCTCAGTTTCACGCTTTTGTCACCACTGGCTAGATAGGTTTGTCTTTTGCTATATTATTTGTGACTCGTATGAATCTTTTATTCGAAATTTAGACTTCTATAATCGTATGATATGCTGATGACACCACACTCTTAGCAGCTACTGAAACCGAAATGGTCAGCCTCCTGGAAAGAATGGAACGCATAAGCAGCGAGTTAGGACTAAAAGTGAATCACGCGAAGACCAAACTAATGGTGGTTGATCGCGCGTCTAAACTCCATCTAACCGGTCGGCTTAATCTTGAAGTAGTGGACGATTTTATATATCTTGGCTCTTCCATAAGCAGCTCAGGCTCTTGCGAAAAGGAGATAAGAAGGCGTATTGGGATGGCGAAAAACGCAATGACGCAGCTTCAGAAAATCTGGAGCGACCGCAGCATATCTCGCTCCACCAAAGTGAAACTCGTCAACACCCTAGTCTTCTCCATCTTTCATTATGGGGCTGAAACTTGGACGATAAAGAGGGCTGACCGTGACCGAATAGACGCTTTTGAAATGTGGTGCTGGAGGAGGATGCTGAGAATCCCTTGGACAGCTTTCCGGACCAACGTTTCCATCCTACGGGAACTTAAGGTGAAGACGAGACTGTCCTCCTTGTGCCTGCGTAAAGTCCTTACCTTCTTTGGTCACATAGCCAGGAAATCCGGTGACAACCTTGAACAACTTATAGTCACCGGGAAGGTTGATGGAAAGCGTTCAAGAGGCCGCAGCCCACTAAGATGGACGGACCAGATCCGCACGACCCTGGACACGAATCTCCACAACGCTCTACACGCCGCCAAGGACAGACGCAGCTGGCGCGATATTGTCCGTGACAAAGTTTCACGGGGGAATCACGACCCTCAGACATGAGGATAAACGACGCAAGGAGGATAATCGTATATCAACAGATTTTCCATCTTTTGTCTTATTTTACATTGGAATAATAATAAATCTTATTTGATTCCCTGCAATTAGTTTAATGTTTCACTCCAGAATCCTTCCAAGTATGTGCAGCTGAGATTTATTCAGTTGAAACCTCTTATTTCATTTAGCGTCTTATCAATAAAAAATACTTACTGCCAGTATGTTTATCACCAACATTATTTACTGCACATTTTTATATCAAAGCTAACCTGCTACAGCTCACAATATTTATGGATCACGTTTTCCGCTCGCACGCTTTATCTAAAGATTAAGGTTTCGCTAATTGCTCCCCGTTCATGTCCAGTTTCAATACGAGAGTTTATCTTTTGAGTTCTGAAGTGAATAATCGTTTTAGTTCTATCAGTGATCATTTCAATTTTACTATGCTTTCCAATTGTAACTTGTTCGGAATCCAAAACCTATTTCTTCTTTGTTTCAGTTTTCACTTTTAAGTTATGCAGAACATAGCTATATAGATATGCGAGCATTAATTCACTTAACCGTATTTGATTCATATTTTTCAGCGAATTTGTGTAATGTTTTAGACCCATATCGATAGTGATCCAACAATTAGCAAGAGCAAGCCCGAGATGTATACACAAAAGCCTTTCTAAAGTGGCCAGCACAATAAAGAAACCAAAGTCATTTAAGAATCTAAAAGGAACAGCTACCTATGATGCAGTTCCGCTCAAAAGACTTGCTCATACAGACTGTACATGTGTTGTAGTTCAAAAGGCTTGCTGTAGACTATATAGGTAGTTTACCTATGTAATGGGTGTTTGCTGTCTCCTCCCCATAGCGACGCATACTTTATGAGGCATGCTTTCCCGCGTTGCCTCGGAGCGATCGCGACACGATAATCACAATACGGAGGATGTCTTGATAGTCTGGGAGTCTCGGATATTGAAGAAAAGTCAACTCAGAGTTTTGCTCTTCATAATGAATAAAATAAACCTCTTACACAACTAACCTGTAAGTTAATAGGATATTGCAAGCAATTTTTTTTATGAATATGTATAAGGTTGCAAGTTATTGTAAGTAGAAGTATCGACTTCCAAAAGTTTTAGACGCAGGCGAGATTCCTATTCAAATTTCAAACAAAAGACGATAACTGATGCCCAACTGATGCGTAGATACCGAATTGCAATTTAAAATTAGATACCACGTAGTTAATTTTTCTCCCCTCAAAAACTCTTGTTCTATAAACAGAGGAAGTCCTGACATTTCTTTTCTTCAAAATATGAGGCAGTAAATAACACTGAACACCATGCTATTATATTGTTTGCGTAATTGCACTGTACCATTCAGCAACTTGAAATGCTAATGCATGCGAAACGCTTGGAATTAGTCATTGTGATAAAAGATCCGCGCTGACGGTCAAAGGAAGCCTTGTTTATAACCGTGGTGGTGGAATTAATGAGGCTTTGGAACATCGTATGGAAACCACTAGCAATAGATTCAGTAATAACTGGAACGCAATAACATAATGTCTCTTGAGATTTGCACCGCTTTGAAAGCTCTATACAACGCAGGGTGCAAGGCAATTTTTGTCGCGCACAATATCATACGAATCTAGTGTTTCCAGCTATAGAAAGACCATAAGTGTATGCAAACAATGTGCTTATTGTCTTAACTTATCGCGTATCTTATCGGTCAAAGTATCGCAAAATATAACTTTGAACTGTTCACCTCATCCCGTCGACAAGAAGAATCGAATCGATTGATATCTAATCTTCAAATCTGCGCTTGTTTTGTATGTATTCTGTTATTTATAGGGATGGGGTACAATAGCGCTAGCACCATATAACAGGCGATGCTCGAGACCTTGTCAATTCGCAATGTATCTTCGGCAAACCGTGAGTCTAGGGGCTTATCGAACGGATCTCAAACGCCACATTCTTGATCTTGCCCTGATAGAGGCCTTGTGTAGACCGCAATTTGAATATTACGCCTATTTTATATGAATGTATATGTGTTATCTTTTAATGCATCTCATGATGCGATATGAGGAATAGATGCTAACTACGTCGGTACCTACTTTTATGATTTACAAGAAAGTTTGGAAAGTCCTTTGTTTGTAAAGTCATTAGTTTTACTGCTAGTAAATATTTAGGAATTTACAAAAAAATTTCGCTTGATTGCCGCCAAGGCTCATTTCAATAACGGTACAAAGGCGCCGTCTTTTATTGCCACCCCGTTACTTGTCTAGAAATTGGCGAAGGGTTTTAAAGAGTTGCAAAACAAAAACAATAGGCACAATAGAGACCCGTTTCAAAATTGCAAACCCGATATTTGTTTGGACTTTAAAAACCGTTATCGTCCCGAAAACGGCTTATTTTATTGCTACAAATAAACCTTTTTGCAAGGTCGCTGGTCGCACAGTTTTTGGCAAACTTTCACCAATAAAACATCAAAAGCTTCATTGACGCTTGAATTTTATAGAACTGTAAAATGTACGGGACGGATGTCATGTCAAAGAGTTTGTTTTATTGCTGGTTAATAAAGAAACGTTTACAATTTACTACAAAAAGCATTGATGTTGTACAAGTTAACTTCATTAGACGAAACTTCGGGCGTCTACATGTTTAGGGCTTTGGACAAAGATGGCAACAAGTTTACAACATGTTGTTTATGTGGAACTTCTGTTCGTTACGTTCTTTACTGTGCGAACAGCTATATATGTATGTACGTTTGATTACAATTCATTAGCAACCTTTTAGCCAATATGTCATCGATGAGTTTAATACTTTACTGTTTTTATCAACACAGCGCGCCCTAGCTGTGGGAGGTAAATATTTCTTTGAAATAAGTTTACCTTTTTACTGTTTGTTTAATGAGCATAATACATGCTTTCTCATTGCAAACGACCGCTCGTTTCCCAGATATCCACTTCAGAACTTGTTTTACTCAAATCATTCGCAATAAAACCAAATTTCGGTCATAATCAATTACACATTTACAATACCGCGCACTTTCGGCGAACCAGGGATCACGATAAGCGGGCCCAAGCCCGTTTGATAATTGCCATCAAAGTCATCATCAAGTCAATAATCACACACTACACTTTACGACATGCTTTTTATTGCTTCGCTATAATCAACATACATTCTTGTATCTCCACAAACCGACTCTTTCAATAAGCTGTTTGGACAGGCTCAGCTCCCTATAAAAGTAATAAGTACACCACAGATTAATTGGCCCGATTACCTTATCCCTGTTCAATTATAATCCAGTAGGTACGAATTCAATTAGTTATTCATAAAAAGCTCTTGATAAATGAATTCAAAACGATTATCTTAATTGCCTCATGGTCTGTCTGAGCAAATAAAGGCAGGACAATAAAAATCGCGATGGTAATTGCCCGATGTATCGAGTACGTTTTCCCTGTCAGCAATAACAGTGTGAGCCATATACTATACATGCATTGCATAGTTTTATGCATGACAACGAAATTTACTTTTGAATAGGTCGCAAAAGGCACTCACAAAGCGCTACATTGTCGTGATCTCGAGACACACGTCCGAGCGAGGGCCTTGACTGACAGGCAAATAAAAGTAGACAAAGGACGTCGCCGACGCAGCGAGCCGCCTACGACGGTCCTACAGAGCGCCATTTCCAGGCAACTCTCACACTTTCCCTGATCGAATACCAAGTGACACTAAAATTAGAGCCTAGTCCGGATTGTAATTTTTCATCTCGGAACAATGATAACAATACACAATGGAACAATACGATGTGTCCGAGTCGAAGCCAATACTTACCATAGTTGAGGTGAGCGAGTGTCCGGCGTGAGTTCCCAGGTGTGGAGGAAGTTTTCTATGGAGTGGTGCGCGGGGGGAGCGCAGACCACCGGCGCTGCGCCCGCGCTGCTCTGCGCCGCATAATTACTGTGTACGGACACACGCACACACCCGCACACCTACATCGATAACACATTAAATTAAAACTTTATCCGTCTTGTAAATTTCACGGACATTGATTGACTTTTCGGTATATAGACTCGACCTTACTAAAATAGCCGGTAGCGATGTTAAAAGCAGGCGCGGTAGCGGTCAGATTTACGAGTGTCCCCCGCATCGCTACTCTCCGGACGTTGATAAAACGCCAATAAAATGATAGAATATCAACTGTAAATCTTTATCTCTATCAAATCTCCATACGAATTTGACCTCTAATCCCTCACGCAGACATGGGTGCATTGTCAAAATGCGATAAGGTGAAAAAGCGATATATTTGCATTCCTTGCATGTTTGACTTAGCGATCGAAAATGGCTTCTATATTTGTTCAGTGAAATGTCAAAATGTGTCGTGAGAACGTCAGAGGAGGAGCGTATGATCGGCGCAGGCGCGTCGTGTCGGGCCGGTCACGCGAGCTCGCTACACTTGTACTTGTGTACTTACAACCACCGAGCCAAGAACTCACTTCTACAACAATTTCAGCCTCGGGATATTCTGACTCGCGTTCGATAGATTTCAACTTTTATGGATTTAAAGGACTTTATTGATCACTTTCGCAGAATCTTATTCACTTGAATATATTGCATGACCAATAAAATATCCTCGTTATCATAAATGCGTGCGATTTCAAATTCCCATAACTCTAACACAATAACGACCGCCGGATGCGCCTCGCTCTATTTTGGAGCATAATGTAAAATATTCTTGTCGAACAACCGGTCGTTAGCTCTACCATTAGACGATACAAACGTATGGCCTTTTATTACGAGCTTTAGCATACAAAACGTCAATAAACCGCAATAGCTTGGCCTAGTGATTACGTGAATGTGAAGCGAGGTGAACAAACTCAGGAGACTCGATGATAGAGGACCATCGCACATAACTCTCGATAATCGATGATTCATAATTGAGACTTGGAAGAGTTCTAAATCAATAGATAACTATGAAACATGATCTCATAATTACCGACGGGGCTGGTCGGTACAAAACCAACAAAGAGGACGGGAAGACTGTAATTCAACAGACCATCTGTGGAGGCGACCCAATAATGGCCATCTAAATCACTGGACGTAATCGCAACAGTGATTTTAAACAGAGGTCACGAAGCACTCCTATTGGGTAATATTTATGAAGACAAAAAAGGCTTGGATTCTCTGGATGGCTTTAATCACGCAGTGTTTTCTGCCGGTTGTGGATAAAGTTTATCATAACCGCTATAAAAACTTATAAAAAGTCGGTAGTCGGAAAGCGTCGGTGTCTTTCATATCTCTGTATCTTGAGAGGTGTCTTAAGCGACATTAAAGAGATAATCCTGACAATACTTTAAACATAAATTGTGTGGGTCCAGCGCTCGGGATAGCCGGGATCACGAAGCTCCTACAAATGACTGCGTATCCTTATCAGGTAGCACCGAAGCGCGCTGTGAAATATTTTTATAGCATTTTAAGGCAACGGCTTCCGCTTTTCTCATAGGATCTTGTTACATTTTCTTATTACAACATTTAATAGCTTATTTCGAAAGTTCACAAGTACTTTCATAACTATCCATCTAGTTCGATCATCCATAAATATTTGTATGATGTTGAATATAAATTCCGTTACGGTTTTATTTTTAATTGGAGTAGAATGATTGCTCCTTTTACATGCTCGGCCGATAAAAAATTGATTGTGATCGCGCTCGTGTGTTTTGTCTATAAAGTCAATTTTTGATCGGCATTCCGGAGCCACAATAAATCGAGGTTCATTACAGAAATCGCCGTAAAATACCTGAGCGATTCGATATCGAGGCTCGTGGAGTGGCTGTGTGTGTGTGCACTACAACACGGTCGTGGAGGCGCGGGAACAGGTAGTGTTGTGTTGTGTATAAACAAATAACAAAATCGACTTGTCTTACGGAGCGCGCCAAGGTCGGCCCGCGCCGCAGCCGCCGGCCCGGACTGACCGACGACCGTGCCTCATCCACTCAAACTTTTTCACCTTTTTTATCCGAAAGCCCTTTTATTGTAGCCCGAGTATTTGGGCGCACAGTTTGTATAAGCAATCAATTTTATTCATTTAGTAGAACCCTGTTCGCTTACACAAATAAATGAGCTACTATAAATAAATACGTAGGCTTTAAGAAGGACAAAGCGACCTAAAATATTTATTTTGACTGGAATAAAAACGTAGTCTAATGTGCTGCTATAAAAACTAAAATATAAACTGGCAGAGTTTAACGGTACACAACAAACGTAGGAAACGTGCCCGTGAAATCGATATCTCAAACATTTGGTTTGATCGATTTCGTGATGAATGGTGGGTGATATTCAATCCCGATCGATTCGTGAATGGCGGCCGGAAGCGCCCGACGTCTGTCAAGCCGTATAAACCTCGGAAGACCACGACTGTGAGCTGCGACTCTGCTGTGACAAATTGCGGCGTGCCATCACTTCTAATCGTTCTGCTTTCCGTCGACAATGATCCTCATTTAATTTAATTAACGCTTCAATGCACTCGGCCATGTGAACGAACTTAAAAGACTGTTTTAATGATTTCCCTGTTTCTTTTTAATAGGTCATGCTGATGAATGTGAACAGGGTGATGTTTAACTTTCTAGCGAGAGCTTTTAAATTGGATGCGATATTTACCGGGTTATTTTGGAGAATCCATCTTGCTTAACCATCGCTCTGTTAAAAAATAATCTGGTCAAGACTGAGACAGATTCCCATGAAGATAAACGCCTAGTCTTTAGTTTGAGTGATCTAGCTCTACAAGTTTTATAAGTCGGTTTAAAAAGAGATTCCGTGAGAGTCCTCCTTTATAATTTTATGGGGTATACAGAACTCTAACAAGCAATTAATATTAAAACGGTTATGTTTTTCCTCCAATTTACTACAGCTGACGTAATAGGTTAATACTTACATAAGTTTTTTTCATTGACAACTATGTTGAAAAGTATGTCTCACAAAAAATACGTTCTATTAACAACCACTCCCATTAGACATAATAGCTGTCGTAGCGTCTCGAAAATTGCTTCTAATTCCAAATTTCTTTCATCAAGACCCTCCCACTTGTCTTGTTATTAACAAAAACTAGTTACAGACAACCAGACAGTAGCAACCCAGAATTACATCTCAAAAAACATGTAAATCGATCCGAAGCACGCAACGGTAGCATGCAACTGCAAGGAATATTTAAACTTTTTCATATCATTGCGGTGAGTAGAGACCGGCTAAATGACTGTCTTTATGATAAAATTTATTTTTTTATAACTTAAAATATACACTTGCTTAACATAAAGTCGTTGTTTCTTCCGGGGTTAAATTATGCATAGTCTTTTTAGCAAGACTCGTAAGGGAAGGGCAGGAATGATACACTGACTAATCATACGACAACCCGTTTACGTATTCAAATGCAACTACACAATAGTCCATTTCATAATTAATGTTTCTATAATAACCGTGCTCTACAACCGTATATTCCGTGCTGGTTCGTAATATCGAGCACATACATATTCCTTTCAAAACAATGAGCAAAAACATTACCAACGTCAATTACAGCATTGCTGTAGTATCGCTGTCTCAATCGTACATATTGTATCGATATAAAGCATGGGCCGCTTATGAGGACACAATTACAATCCTATATATTCTCCGTAGACCTTTTAGGGTTGTGCTAACCAGCTCAGGGCTTGGTGCGTGGCCGGCAGACGTCGCAGGCGCAGCGCGGTGTCGTAGCACCCGGGGGCACGGCATTATGTCTCCCATCGCGTATTGTTTGTCACTCAGACGGATTTCACGCAGACAAATGGCTCCGAGATCCAGGATAAACACACCACAATGCCACTCCAAATAAATTAAAACGACATTAATATAGTTTCAATTCGTTATCCGTTTATAATTTACATTACATGGTCTTCGTTGATTGCGCTGATAAGCGAATGTATGGGGCGTCAGAGCCACTAATTGCCACCGTCGATCATGTGATTTTACTAAACGATTACGTATTGGTTCTGTAATAGAGGCAATAATTTGAGAGTATAATTAATGACGTAACATGCATTCGAAAGTATAAAAACACATTCACAGCACGATTGTAAAAGTGTATCGAATTGCAAAGCACTCATCATTAAGACGCGATGTTACACTGTTTCAGTGAAAACGTGCATAATCGCAATTACGGCTATAAATATCGAAGATGCATAGTACCTATAATGGAGCCTATAGATTTGCCGGAATGGCCCCTGCACCGTCACCCTCCACTCATTATGCAATAAACCGTGACAATTTGCAAAAGGGCAAGTGCGTACGGAATTGCTACCAATTTTCCTCTCACACAATTGTAGGATTAGAGCAAAATTTATATGTCTGGCTTTTTCAAATTAGAGCCACGCCTCGGCTTAATTTGGTCTGAGGACAGTGCAGTTCCATTTGTTGTTCCCAACCCAAGGCCATTGGCAACGAGCTTTACCTTAGTCGGGCTTATTTAAGTAGTCTTGGCATTTAGCGACCTAACTTTTTGTTTTGTTGTTTGATTGAGGAAAACTTTGCGAAAGCCTTGGGAGTGATTTTATAGCCTATTTTGAGAACCCAATAGTCTCTTTGCGTGTATAGTGTAAAACTAAAACGGTAAATGACCACCAACATTTAGTAGGTCAGTAAAGAAAAAGAAAGAAAGAAAATCAATTTATTGGCTCACAAAATCGAAAAACCTTTTTTGCGTGCGTGTCTACACGACTGACAGATACACTCAAAAATATGACAGATTAAAAAGAAAATATGACAAAAATATGAACTTTTAACTAGGCGAAAGATAGTTTAATGTTTGAACATAGACAGGATGCAACAGGTTAAAGTCATGTCCAGAAGCCATGGGACAAACAAACCCATTGCAGATCCCTAGATAACAGCCTACATGTCTCTAAGAGGCTGATAACCTCTATCTGAACCATATAATTATCGGAGATACCACTGGCCGAGACGACTAAAGCTCATCTTAAACTGCACTCCGTTTATGGTAATTTGTGTCTTAGCAATATTGAAATAGAGGTGGGTAAAGTTTTGAAGAGCTTCGGTCCGTCAAGTCACCGTTGGCACGAAGCCTACGTCGCCGCCACGATTTTGTCTATAATTAAGAAATAAGTTAAGATACGGTTTTTAGCTGACTTTTTACAAAGTCTTGGGCCAAAGCAATTAACCCGCCTTGTAAATTGAATGTTTGCTTTATAGTGATTAGTAATTAACTTTGAGTTTTTGTAAGAGCTCTCGACGGCGGCATCGATCGTATTGATGCTCATTTGTTTTGTTTGTTGGCAGCACAAGGCAATTTTGGTGCGGTAAATATTAATTTCGTGTTCACTTGTTTTGTATACAGCGCGGCTAAATCATCTTTTCCATGTTCGGCGCCAACGTATTAAGTACCGATCAACTTAGCACCGTTTCAATTATACTCCTGGCACAGTAACTCAGGATGGATTTTTTGGACGGGGCAGTAAGGGGAGGTATCTTAACCGGTGTAGCCATAGGAAAATGGTCTTGGGAGACTATCAAAATTTATTACAGAAATGTTTTCGAAGCTTCGATGATTTCTTACAAAATGTATAGGAAAAGTTTTTTGCTATTTCCGACTCTTTTTAGGACTCTAACCTCACCATATTATTATAGGTATTTGATCAGTATAAGAAACAGGATCGACTGGCATCAAAAAAAGTTATCGTGTAAAATGCATTTTTTTTTAGCTGTGGATAGGGAAGGAAGGGAGTAAATTATCAGTGCCCGAACTTGCTTCTTAACTTTTGATAACACTTTGGACGCCCACGACGGACAAGCAACATTACGTACTACCGCGAATAGCTGTGGCCCGCCGCTTTGGGTCGCGCCATAGAGGCTGGGCTGTGAATGCCTTAACACTTCCATAGCCCAAGACCCAGATGATCTCTCCCAGCCCCGTGTAGCGGCGGCGCGGCGCAGTGAATGCGTTAACTAATTTTCCATTTGAGTACCCTCACATTGATTGTTTGTATAAATCAAGTGGTTCCGGTCATTTGCAATCGCTCCTGTCTAAAGACATCTGTTGTTCTATTCCTAATTGGTCCCGTTCAATCTGTGGGAATAGGCACAGTTCTAATAGATAGTCGGCTCCTAGATATAGCAATGTGCTTAGGAAGCTATTGTTCTGTATTCAAGACCTATTCGATGCTCTACTGTAATGAATGATTGAGCAAGGTTTGCTATAGGGTAGAATTACGGTAGAATTATTTTGCATTGTAGAGTGCATTAAGTAGGTGGATAATTTGCTTAGACAGAACAACTTGATATTATCATTTTTTTGTGCTCATTCATTCATATATCACATGACACTCAAACTATAATACTGTTGCTCTACCTTATGTAGGTAGAGCAACAGTATTATAGTTTGAGAGAGATAACAGCCAACTGAATTCGTATCCCAGTTTGTAATTCCCAATACCTACCAATATTAAACAAAAGAACAAACGTAAAAAAAATCTAAAACGTTTATAAACGTTATAAAATGTGTATTTTCGAACCTTGATCAAACGAGATGTGCGGAAAAAAACATCCAGTATCGAACATAACACAAAAAAAAATAGAAATTTGCAGTAAATATAAACAATTTTTATTTTTTTTTGATCTGTAATTTTAAAACTGGGTCATTGAGGTGTACTTTTTTAATGTTATATATTAAATTTCATAATTTAGTCTACAAATCCTCCAAAAACTATGAGTCTACTTTGAATAAAATACACCGTTTACTAAAAAAGATATCACTCTATACTTTTTTATCGCCCTGGCTTTTGAGATAACTATGCTATGCTAAAATCTAATATTTTTTCTGATTTTTAGGGTTTTGAAGATCGAAGATCGGTTTCAAAACCCTTATGGTCTCGCTTTGTCTTTTTTTTTTTTTTTAACAATTCACACAGCATTATCTAGCCCCAAGCTAAGCAGAGCTTGTGTTATGGGTACTAGATAACTGATATACTTAATACAATACATTACATAGATAAATATTTTTATTATACATAGAAAACACCCAGACCAACGGAACAAATTTCTGCAGATCGTACACAAATTTGTTCCGAGGCGGGGATCGAACCCGCAACCTCCTGCGTCGCAGGCGGACCTTCGCCCACTGCGCCACGGAGGTCGTCTGTCCTTTTTTCCCTCCTTAATAACTCAAAAACTACTGCAGCTATCAACTTGAAATTTAAAATAATAATACATTTCGTGCGCCTGTATAGATTTAGAGAAAAATAAATGAAAAATGAAAATGAATATTTTCCATACAAATTGTGATGCCGAAATTTGAAAAGATACCTACAGAGTCATATGGGGTATCAAATGAAAGGTATCATTTTGTACATTTCAAAATATTTTTTGAAATTTTTGTAGGTTTCATACTTTTTAAAATATTTCGAAAAAAGTCGAAAAAATACCCATTCCCCCCCCCCCCTATCTCCGAAGATTGCAGAGCGATCCATGTAAAATGTATGGAGCGTTTATAGACATGGATCTATATTTTACAGGAAAAATATAGAGAAGTTTGAAAAAAGAACACTTTTTGAAAAATGGTCAAAAAGGGGGGAAATAATTTTCAAAAGGGGAGGCTACTTCACCGAGTGGGGTATCAAATGAAAGGTATCGGTTTGAACATTTCAAAACAGTTTTTATAATTTCTGTAGATTTCATACTTTTTGAAATATTTTGAAAATAGTCGAAAAAATACCCATCCCCCCCCCCCTATCTCCGAAGTTTGCTGAGCGATTCATTTAAAATGTATGAAGCGTTTGTAGATATGGATCTATATTTTACAGGAAAAATATAGAGAAGTTTGTAAAAAGAACACTTTTTGAAAAATGGTCAAAAAGGAATAATTTTCAAAAGTGGGGCTACCCCACCAAGTGGGGTATCAAATGAAAGAAGAAAGAAGTTTGGACATTTCAAACCAGTTTTTCGAATTTCTGTAGCTTTCATACTTTTTGAAATATTTCGAAAAAAGTCGAAAAATTTACCATAACCGAACCACCCATTTAACAGAAGCATGCAGAGAGATCCATCTGAAATGTAGGTTGGTACCTACTATTCTTAGGTATTCGTTAAATTGCGAAGTCTCTAACCGGTACTTTTGGTACATACATATTTGTTGACAAACGTTCAAAACCCTCGGCGCGCGAGTTACATTACACTCGCACTTGACGGATCTTGTTTTCATATATATATGTATATTATGTCACGTATCCGCACATCTCGTTTGATCAAGGTTTGAAAATAATTGTAAAGGTACCTAGAAATAATATAAATAATCTCACGAATTTGAAAGAACGTTGACCCTTTTCAGCAATATTTTTCGTTGAATGTACCTAGGTGCATGTTTGGGTTCAGTACAAAATACTGTCAACTAGCAAGACAACTCGCCCTAATGACAGGTAACTAGGGAAGTGATTATTTTGCTATTCAAAGGTGTCTCAACAAAGCATTTTTAAATCCATTAGAGTTTTAAGAAAATGGTACATTACATTTGGTTAGGAAACGGGTAACCAGCGAATGAGGACTTTTAGGACTTCAATTATTAGTTATAACATTCTGCCAACATGCTCTATAATAAAGTCATTTACAACGGGATATTTACCATGATATGAGTTTTGATCTTTCCAATATTTCGGCACATGGTGGTAGTAGTAACGTTCGTAGCAAAAGACAAATAATGCGGGTAGATCGATATATCTGCCAATAACAACTCACTCGCAGTGCCCTCAGTTATTCCGTGATCATGGCGCATGAAACTGTGCTGAAATAATGGGAAGCTCAAAACTCAAATCATGGTAAATATTCCGTTGTAAATGACGAGTGTTAATAACCATGATGGATTTAAAAGTTCTATGCTCTATGATAGTTTTTACAAGTCATCCCGTGACCACGACAGTTTGTAAACCTTAAAGACGGCTACAATAGGTAAATAAAAGCGGTAAATACCCATTAAATAGTCAACTAGAGTTTTAAAAGAATCTAATGAAATCTTATTAACATTTTACAGCCCTATTCATAAGGCTAAGTTAAAATTTTTCTTATAAATTAAATTTTATGGCGCAGTTACATTATATTTACTGTTTTCAAACCTAACACTGTTAGATTTGACTGTCTGTACAAGACAGGCGAGACTAGATCTCTGATATTAGAACGTCTGATCTCACTACTCTTACATAGTAAATTACTTATACTTGAAAAAATAGTAAATTCCACAGATAAATCTCATCGATATTTTTTCCTGTTTTGCAATAAAATTGTTCTCTAAATTCCTCCAAGGAACCGGTAACAAGAACCTGCTTTCTATATAAATATATGACTTCTATTCTGATGTCGCACGGCAATTTTCCAGTGAGCGCCTCCTGCCCACACGCATAGATTTTATAACCTAAAACTGCTAATAACTATTATCTAGGAGCAGAGTGAATGCGTGAGTAAAAATTATGATTAATATCTGTTTAGCTAACGGTTCTTATAGCGATGAGAATCGCTTTGGATAAAGCTCGCGGTTATTTATTTATGTATACAGTATTAGCAGATTAATTTGAAAGATAATAAAAACTGATAAACTGGAAATATGAAACTAACAATATTTAATTTTAGTTGAGCTATCTGTAGATGGTCTGCAACAGTCTGCAGTTAGCTCAATTGTGTCAATTGTAAAAACTCTTCTGGCAAAGGCTTCTGGCCTTTAAAAAAATCAATATATAATAATTTTTTCATGTGGGAATTGAATTAAATCAAATTTAAATAATCCATACAGTAGGTAGGTACCTACTGTCTAGTCTACAAAATTAGATATCTATTTTTTTAAATTTGGATCTGACGTGCAGTACATGATGTGGTGCAGTGACAGTCAGTGACAAAAACAAGTCTCGTCGTTGAAATAAATAAAGTGTAACCTAACGGAAAGTAATTAGTACAAAAATAAAGGTGACTTTCCACAAGAGTGCGAATCAGTCGCCCCGTGACCACGATCGCTGTAACGCAGTAGAAACGTAGGGAAAATAATAACAAAAGCTATGCGATAAATACCCGATTAAACCAATAACTATGTTAACAAATCGCGAAAGTTTAAAAAGTTTTAAGAGTGCGAATGATTAGCTTATACTCCCTCCGTCAACGCGTTTATTTTCTTTGACTGAATGAAAGAATTCAATATTTCATAGATACATAATCTATTAGCTCGGTAGATATCAAAGCCGGACAACAGATGAATCTGTTGACTGGAAAAATATCGGAATCGGACGGATGTGAATCTCACTGTTTGTAAAAGAAACAGAGTATATAAAAATGCATTATTTCATTCAGTAAATGGAAGTACACGCGTGGACGGCGTATCGTTCAAGTAAGTTTTGATGGTTTTGGGAGATGGTTATGTAATTTCCAATCAAAAAATATGTATTTAACCCCCGACGCAAAAAGAGAGGGGTGTTATTAGCGGGTCTGTCTGTGGTATTGTAGCTCCGAAACGGATGAAACGATTTTCGTTTAGTTTTTTGTGTCATAGATAATTTTATCCCGAGTGTTCTTAGCCATGGTTCATGAAAATCTGTAGGAGGATTTTCAAAAAATTTTATTTTGTTCTTTTACCTTATTATTTACATACGTGCTCTAGATGGCAACCTATCTGTGAATACTGATTCACATCAGAAGAAGTTATTTTAAACTTGCCCTGACGCTGCGCTATAAGCCGGGTACAGACCCGTGTTACAGGGTGTAACGTACCATTCGCAGCGAGCATGAAACGTTACGCCGTGTGTTAAAATCAGGAGGCCTTCTCGGAAAACAAAAACCGTTCCTTAAAGTTTCTAATTCGATTTCGTGCAAAACCAACTCTAACATAATGGCAGTTTGCACGAAAACGAATGCGAAAGTTCGATTTACGTTTATACGGGTACGAGCCCAGTTTCGTTGCTCGTTGCAAGCGCCATCTTTCCCCGTACTGACTGCACGAACGCACGTTGTGTAATACGTTACATTACATGACGCTGCGTAACGGTGGTGAGTTTCATTACCCACCGTTAGGGATACTTTACGTACCAGATACCTCGCACTGGTAGAAAGACAGCTTTAAATCTAACTAGTTCTAAGTGCCTTGATGTAAAACTCTCTCACACATTGCAATTTCTTTGTTCTTGCATTCCTGTTATCTTACATGGGTCAGTGAGTCACCGCTTATCATAAGTCAGTCTTAGGTGCAAAGTGATTATATTTTGGCTTTTAACGGAAGATAAGGATTGCGTTATCTGTTTAGTCTACCTGGGTTCCTGTCTCTGTTATGTTCATTTGGCTGAGAATCTTCTGTGTCTACATAGATGAGTAACGTTTATCTGGGAATTGGTCACCAATTATAGGATGAAAGCAGGAGAAAATGCAGGAATAAAAAAAAACCCTATGTACTAGTATTTGTTTTACCCATTAGTAGATTTTACTGTTGATAATTAGATACCTATCGTAAGTAAGTCCAAACAGACTGATGCCACACAATAACATTTTACATCTGCAAAAGATTTTGCATAGATCTGAAAAAGCTAATGATATTGTTACGATCAATTTCATTACAGTAACTGTAGACACGCAATGCTGATGCGTAACACGCACTGATAAATTCAGATATCAGAGATGAAACTGCTCTACATTATTGCATAAAAACACTTGATAAAAATCTTCTCTACTAAACGTTTTTGGAATAGGGTGACACATGATGCTTATCATGCCCCAAAAATCCACTTTCGTGACAAGTCCTGGAAGTACAGTCAACACTAAAATTTGTTAAACAACCTTCCGTTACAGCATTACTAACTAGTAACACCACTGCCTCGTATAGGTACACAAGTAAACAAAGCGGTTTATACGAAAAAGAGATTATAATACAATTTTCGCCGTTGACACGAAGCATATTTTTCGACCAATAAAATTGAACTTAACATAGAAAATACTCCCAACAACCAAACAAGATAGACAGTTGGGAGATGATGACGAAATCTGGTAACTCGTCAAGCAAATCAGCGTGTGAAATCAAACACGTCCCTAATGACCTTTGGGCAGAATCATCTGTGAGCGATCGAACATGATCTGTCATCTTGGAGAAACGCAAAATGCCGTCATACCGTAATAAAATACGAAACAATCATATAAAAGCTAGTCTAGCTCCTGCAATGTCAATTGTAGACGGGCGATTTTTGATCACCATGGGTCAACTTTTTGTATCTATGTACATTGATAGATGAAACAAATCAATATTGATAACTTTTTAAATCTAATTTAGTTACTTATTATGAATGACTCATTCCTATTTAATGCTTTTATGCGTTTATTTGTCTCTTGGTGGTAAAATTTACTCATCATCACCCGGCCATGGTGACGATTTGTGTGTTCCCGCCACGTTTAGCGTACGTTAGCTAAACAAGTGAATAAACTTATTTCTCTTTGTATACATTTGAATTTCTAATTCCTTTTTGGGCTTCAGCTATGTATGTGTCCTGAACCGAAGAAACTAATAGCAAAATTCAAATGATTCTAAAGAGGATCCAGTGGTGCTTATATGGAAACTTCTCATCATCATCATCAGCCTATGTTAGTCCACTGCTGGACATAGGCCTCCCCTAACGAGCGCCACAGCGCCCTGTCTTCAGGTTGCCGCATCCAGGATTTGCCTGCAGTCTTTCGCAGATCGTCATGCCACCTGGCCGGAGGGCGTCCTACATTACGTTTGCTGCTGGCTGCCTTCAGAAATATACTCAAGCAATTCAAATTATAATGGACTCGGTTATTTCGGAAAATTTTAAATGTCGGCTTTCGTTGTTCATGATTGTACATTCTGCCAATTCTGTCACCACTTAGGTATCAATCACCATAAGTGTTTAACTATGCTGCCCCGAGACGTTAAGAATAGGCGCGTCGCAAGTCAGACGTTGTAAAAAAATCCTGACTCAAAAAAATAAATGGAACCAGTATTTTGAAAATAGACCTCCATTCCACATAAATACTTCAGTTTCTACTATACCTAATTGCTCCTGCAATTGCCCGTGTGCAGCACCATAGCTTGGAGGCGGCCAGGGTTTTACTGACAGCCCCTATTTAATAATAGTCTTCGCGGGAAGATTATCTGCACCGTCCGCCTAGACTCTAGGCCCTAGAGCCTCCGCTTGAGTCTAGTAGTCTTGTCGGCCATCATTATGCAATTGAAACTTAGTGAATTATTACGCACGATAATAATCTTCATAAATAAATAGAGCGTTGCTATTCTGTCGGGATGCGGATTATGTTCTCCAGAGTGCAGTTTAAGTACAATGTCTAAAATGTTTGCGAGGTAGGTTTTTGACAGATTTTCCGTAAACTGTTTCAGTGTTGTACTATTTTTTAGTTAGATCCAAATTATGGTCCAAATGCTTGAATAGTTTAAACATAAACTTAAACATTTATTTATTCCTTCCATTATTATTATTTCCTTCTATTTTCAGATAATTTGAATTTTATTGTACCATAGTAGGTTGGTAAGGCTAATGTAACAATATAATATTGTTACATTAGTTTAGAAGGAAGTGTAGAGCAAAATACGACCTTTCTTCTATAACTAGGTACAGAATAAAATTCTGTATTTTATTTGTTTTCAAACAGTGTACATTGTCCAGTCCACACTAAGGAAAAATTAAGTTAAAGTGTATTGTTTAATTCTGTGAGTAGATTATTTTAGGTTAGGTCATCTTCATCTTCATTGTGATTGTAAGTGGGTTAACTACGAACCTTATTTGTGTTGGAAGAGCACCAACGTTTCATCGCTTAACGAGGGATTTCATCACGGTGTATCCTCATCTTATCTGGTTGTGGGTTTAATTAAATGCAGACTTCTCTGATACATTTCACAAAGAATATTACAACGAACACATACCTATTAACACATTTGTACCAGCGTGTTAATACGAAAATGAGTTTGTCAACTCGATGAATTATAGGGCAAACTTTCCTTAAGAAGTGTAATGCAAAAGTAACTTTCTTTTTCCCTGTTTAATTGCAATTAGCTGAGAACTGGCAAAGCACCTGTTACAATTCTCGTAACAGGATGTCGACTATAGATATAGCTGTAGAAAATGTAAAAACGGAATAGGTACTAGGTACGAGTTATAATGAATAGTTCTATTTTTATATTGTTGGCCGTTTATTTGATATTGCAAATAAACGGCCAACTTTGTTTAAAATTGTTTTAAATTACGAGTAGGTACTGCAACTAATTTCTGGGCCTAGATAATGATATTAGAATGCCAGTACAGAGCAATGAATTCCCAGTTTTAGAATCAGCAGCAAGGGTGAATCCATTCTAACAAGAAGAAACATAAGACCAAAAAAAAGCCATATGAACGCACCATGGACGTCAATTCAGGACCCTGATTCTACTAAATTAATCACTTCACCAGAACAAAATGGTATCGTCTGAGAACGACATACTTCGGCATTTCACCTTTGATGAAATAAACCAAAGATGGAGAGACGCTTGTCCAAAGTATCAAGATTGAAACCATTCTATCACACTCTCCGTGCAAAAAGTGCACGCTGTCTAGAGTTTCTTTCATCGGACGATACCATTGTCATAGCAAAGCGATTGATTAACAGAATTCAGTCCCAGATTAATTGTAGGAGAACGTTTAGAATAACTCTATAGGTAGAGTGACTCGGATATTGCTCCATGAATTGACTTACACGCGAGGTAATTTGAACCAAGTCCCCACAATCATAAATATCAGTTACAGTACACCACCAATAGCTACACCCTGCTTCATTACTTTTGCAAGCATTGCACATACATACTCAAACCAAGTGCTTTCAATCTGCTCATCTAAATATTCATAGTATTAATGGGTCACCTCCCCATCCCCATAGAATATCCAACCAATCAATTACTCAATATAGCGATGTTAGACGATACGAGATACAATCTAATTGAATTTATGCGGTACTGCGACAACCTAGAAATGGTTTATTGCTAATTGATCAGGTATGGGTTCCGCAATAGGTCTTATAGACTCTAGAAGACCTCTATAAGATGTAAACAGTGCTCTAACATAGACCACCGCTTACGCGGAAAAAAATACCATAATAGATAATGAACCCATAACATCACCTCGCCCTTAGATGTTTTTGACTTCTTTATAAAAACTGATATATTCCTTGTTTATTAGGCAAATATAAATGGACAGCTCAACCTTGAACTAGTCAAAGCTAAAAATAAGCCAGCATGAGATGTCATCATTGGCAAGACATGAAATGACGACAGTCTTAAAATAAATTAGCTCTCAGAATTTTCTACATCATCGAAACCGCGACCAAATCCGAAAAAAGCAACGGATAAAGAGAAAAAACGCAAATATAATGAAATGTAGAAGTTCCTTTATAAATGAATCTACTTAAATATGAATAAATAAAGAACCTGGCTAACTACTAGTAGGTAACCTAAAACCTCTTGTTATCAGAAGAATATAAGAATCGCTTAAGCTACCTACCAATAACAAAGATAAACTCCATAGCACAACAGAGTTTTCTATAAACGCTTTGATTGAAACATTTATACAACAAACATTGCAATGTTACAACTCATTCACCGGTCCGGCCGCAGGCACTAATGCTGAATGCAGCTGCTTGGTAATTGCTCATGTTGATCCCAAACCTTGACGAGCGAAGTCTCCTTGACAGTGCCGAAAGGCATAAGAAAGAATTGAGATATAATTACCCCTTTGCTGTGAAACTCGGTATCAACAACATGGGCACTTTCACTGGGGAAAATAAAACGGTTAATATGCAGCAGTCCAGACAACCAAAGAACTGACAAAACGGTCTGTTGGCGCCTAAATCAAGAGCTTTCGGTAAAGTCGCATCGATTTAATGTTTAGGAGCTTAGGTACCTATTCGTTTCCAACTTGGTAACGCAACGCTGCATCAACAACATACACTGTATCTTAATATCTGGTCCCAGATGTTAAATCAATAGTCCAACGATTAGATCTAACTGAACGCTTAGCAGGAAATGTTTCGGTCTTCAACGCGCATCTTTATCCTGCCACAAATAAACGAATGGCTTTCTGTCCCAATGGCGGATTGATTCAGGTTCTGATTCACGCTTCACGGCATTTAAATGAAAAGTCAAACATCCTATTGTGCAGCAAATGCAAAATAAGGAAATTTAAACGCCCAGTAAACAACGAGAGATTTTCTCTACCACCACAAAAGCTATATCCACACCCACAAATAACGTTGTCTTTGTGGTGTAAATTAAAAAAGAACTGACGGGACATATCCGGGCAAATCGTACCTTAAACACAACCGATAAAAACATTACAGCGCGCTCTCAATAAATACACATTACTGTCCCGGGGCATTCTGGTTTACATTCCGTGCGGTTCCCAACGAGTTTTATAAAAGCTCCGTTCGGCCGCACACACAATTACAAGCGCCTCTTTGCGGTACAATCAATATTTATCCTCTTGCGAGACAATGCGATACATGGCTGGATTACCGGCGGATATGGACCGCTTCTGCATTCAGCAACCATTGCTCCTAATTATGAACCTTGTTATTGGTGCGGAAGGTAAGACAAATCAAAACCCTCGAGGATTCAAATGTCTATTATACTTGTACGCTCATGTTTTGCTGCCGTCTCGCCTGGCAATACGGCTGAAGTTGCACGCCTGGCTAGAATCAACCTGTCGACTTGTATTTGAATTTCCTTTCTTTAATATACCTGTATTCTTCTTAGTTTAGTATATTGTGTCTTTTCTTGGCGCCCATCCACCTTTCCAAATCCATTACAATCCAAATTATCAGCGGCAAACGCATCTTTTTCAAATCGATTACTACAGATAGGTAAGTAAAACAAATTGCGCTTGCGTTCATTTTCAATTAAAATCGATTTAAGCCGGGTGTCCGTGACTGTTTATTACTAAAAGAGTAAAAGGTTGATTAATTGCACCGACACAAGATAAAAATAAAAGCAATCGTTTAATAACCGGTGAAATTTTATGGTGCGGAAAACAATGCGCTGGAGTCGAACAATCGAATAATCGGACGGATGTCAGAGTGAAAGCGCAAGCGCTGAAATAAGAAAATCCAAGGCTGTGTCACTAAAAGGATCATATTTTATGGAAAACAAGTCAATTATTCATTGCAGTGTAAGTGGGTTCACTACGAACCGTATTTGTATTGGGAGAACACCAACGACAGACAAGTCAATTATCTTTGCACTCAGTAAAGTTTCCTTACATTTCCGATATGGATTGAAATTAAATTATGGATAAGAGATACATCTTTGTTTTATTGGGATTGATTTTTATCACATATACTGTTTAGTTCGTGTGTTCTCATTTAAATTCTATCATAAACATACAAGATTTCAGTAACAAACAATGCAGGGTGCACTGTTTGTTACTGAAACCTCACCACTAATCGCTATGTAAATTCAGTATCATCGCAGAAACTAGAATCTTTTTGCTGTATCTAAAAGCCCTTTTCAGCCAGAGTGAAACTACTGCCCAATACAACTGTAATGCCTTCTGTGATACCCTTCGGAGGGCAACCAGTTATTACACTAATCGCCGCGATATAATTCCGCAGTCAACTTAAACACAGGTTCCTTGCGGATCGAAATGCAAACATGGTGGCCGCTTGCGGATAGCGCGGGAACACGTGCGCGGGTAGTTGGAAATTAATTTAGAAGATGAATTTGGATTAGGTACTTCCTATAATAGATTTTGAAGGAGCCAGTGGTATTCGGAAATGGAGAAAAATGGCGAGACATTCTGATGCGAATCGCAGCAGCCCCTCAAAAAGAACGAACCTGGGGGCCAACTCGAAAAGGAAAATCGAAGATTCATTTTCGTTGTTGTGCAAAACCAACTCTTGTGTCGTATTTATCAAAATTTATTATTAGCGTTTGCACGAAAACGAATCAGAAACTTCGATTTCGTTGTTCATTTCGTTCTTATGAGTGCGGGCCCAGATGACCACGGTCGATTTGACAGCAGATTTGAGTGTTACGAAGAAAAACAGCGAGTCCGGAATATGAAACCGAATAGTAAATCGATCTAATGAAGTGCCGTAGAGTTGAAATAACTAAAGCTTATAAAATTAAAAACTGTATATTAATTAATTGATAGATGGATTATGATTTAGAGTAAAATTTCACATAATTGATGTTTGACAAGGTCTTTCAAAGTGTCCATGCTCTACATTTCCCCTAATTCTCATAAAAAAGTAACAAAGGAGTATACCTAAAGTAAGTTAGTAAACCTTGGCAATAGAAGCAATAGAGAGAAGAAAACGTGTGCTCTTCCAAGTTCCCGGGACAAGCACTAGACGGTCCATCAAAAAGCACATCTAAAATTACAACTCTTTTAATGTGCAATTTGTGAATCCGTGGTAATTAAATAAATAATGCTGGACAATTCACACAGCATGATCTTGCCCCAAACTTAGTAGAGCTTGTGATATAGGTATTAGATGGCCGATATATTTAATACATAGATAATTAAAATCAAATAATAGAAACAAACTACAATTGAAACAATGGAGCTAACTACAGACTGTTGCAAATAATCTACAGGTAGCTCAACTGATCTATATCAATACCAGTCGGAAGCGTTCGTCCCCAAGAAGCTAGCTGCATTACGCACCTGTAAAATAATAATAAATAATCTGAATACATTATATTTCTTTTAATTTTATATGACTTTTTTATAGAAAACACCTAGAACATACATGACGACCTGGAAGTCCCTACGGTTGAAGAAGAAATAAAATCACTAAGCAGTCGATACGGAACACAGACCAAGTGAAGCAGTGACCCGCAGTGAATCCTCTAGCAAGAGCTCTCTTATATAACCCGCTCAAAACAAAGCGGTTGAAAAGGAGCCACATTCTCGACAACCTGTTACTGGAAGGAAGAAGGACTATGAAGTCGTAATCCTAAGTGACAGTAGCGTACTCAACAAATTCGCTTACCTATAGTCCATGACTGACCGCGTATAGAGAAAAAAAACGAAAACCCAGAACACCCGGGTCAAATATCTACAGATCGTACAAATATTTGTCGCAAGGCGGAAATCGAACCCGCAACCTCCTGCGGCACAGGCGGTCCTTCGCTCGCTGCGCCACAATTGAAAAACATGTTTGCTTATTGGAAATCCTACTGCTATATCCATTAAAGGGGTTTTTAGGTCTCTGTTCAATTATCTTTATAATTTGTATGGTTTGTAGTTTCAGATATTAGAAACTTCAAAGAGGCTACCTTTCTACAAAGTAACAAAACAATTAGAACAAAAGAGAGAAGCAATTGTTAAACAATTGAAAACCATAAAGGTATATACGACATCGATTATCAATGCCGTTTAGAAACATCAAATGTCGTATAGAACCAAGTTTAGGTTTTCCAGCTGAATATGAAAACTGATAGGCAGATAAGTACGCCTTGCACCAATCTGTAGGTATCTGTAGGTGTAATGTTGGACAATCCACACAGCACCATCTAGCACCAAAATAAGCTACTCAAAGCTTGTGTTATGGGACTAGATAACTATATATTTAATACATTATATATATAGATAGATATATTTTTTATCATACATAGAAAGCACCCAGACCAACGGAACACATTTCTGCAGATCGTACACAAATTTGTTCCGAGGCGGGAATCGAACCCGCAATCTCTTGCATCGCAGGCGGACTCTCGCCCGCTGCGCTACTGAGGTATATAAAGGACACGTTAGGTTTATTTATATTATCAAACACTGCAACGGTATCTTCATTTAAATTTAGGCACATCATTACCTGTTGGTATCTCGATTTTCTGGTCACCACAGAGGGTATAAAAATCTTGTCAGGTCATTATATTTTCTGTCAAATGTTTATAATCATACCTATGTACCGGGTGTTGCAGAAGCAAATAAATGTTTTATCTATCTTATCTATCTATCATCGAAGTTGCTTGACGAATGTCTTCGAAGCTAAAACCCATCGAATCCAATTTACGGTTGTTTCCATAAATAAAGTAAATTATGTTCTAGCCGTGGCACTAACACCTTATGCCACGACTTTTATAGACGTCGTGATATCCAAATATTTATTGGGCCAGAACTGGCCAGAAACAAATTAAAATGTATAAATTAAATAGTATAGGAACATCGACAATTGACATCCAAATATTGTATACAGGGGAATGTTAAAATAGTTATGTGTGGAGACAACCGGTCCCTTGAAGCAGATTCATCATAATTTGATGCTATGTTTATGTAATTTTTCCCCAAAAACTATATTCGAAAATTCATTATTTTTTCATACACATCTGTCATACAAAAATTCAAGATAATGTTCAAGACTTCCTACTTGATTGAAACATCTACCACCAAGTAAACAAACAGTTCTCAAAAAAGTATAAGGTAAATTACTACGGAAGACTGGTGATGAAACAACCAAATGCTTTGAACCAGGGAACCTGAATCACCTTGTATAATTATAACGAGACACTTGTCACAGTCACCCGTAGTGTATTTTAATGAAATTCACGTTTCTGATGCCCATAATATACTTTTAGGTGAAGCAAGTGTCCATAAGCTCCATAATAATCTCGTAGTATTTCACTATTAAATATTAATTGCACACAAAATTCTATTTTCTTATAAAGCCCACTCAATTATCTGTACCGAACTCATTTGAATTTTCAAATTGATTTAAAGAAGCAGATTACGATAATTATGATTATCTTATTAAATTTACAAGTTAAATTGTTATTATTTCCAGTTTGATTATCTTTTGTGTCGATTCAATTTTTTCTTGCAATTTATGAGGTCTTGTCTTGTCTAAAATTATTACCTACTTAGTCAGTACCGGAAATTAGTTGTTTATTATAATACCTAGGCTAAAAGAATTATGCATGATGCCTGTCCTGTCGGAAGCATGAGAAATAATTTATATTTAAAGCTTTTGTATGAAATTGTTTGTGTTAACGCGACCAGCCTCGACGGAGACTACCTATGGGTGTGTGTGTGCAGGGCATATTATAGTGCACAAGTGCGTGCACAAACACAGGTGCACTCTCGATTCCCCCACTTTCATAATCTGATGGGGCGGAAGACCGACACGACCGGTGGGAAGTCAGGAAGTTGGCGGTGTTCCACCTGTGCCTCGGAAAGCACGTCAAACCGTTGGTCCAACTAGAAAATAGTAGATTATTAGCTAGTAAAGCTAGCTAAAATAACAAGGCTGGGAATCGAATGATAGCCCTCCCACTACTAAAGTAATCAACGCCATAAGTAAACTCTTTTCACACAGCATGGCTACTCCGCAAGTGGTGTAATGGTAGGTTTACACTGGTTGATTTACTTTTAAGGTCTGAACCGAAATTGCAATCATAAATATAAGTAATTGTGTCAGAAGCCTTTATTCACAAAGAAAATTACAATAAAATAATGGAAATAGAATAGAACTAGTATTTACAATTGAAAAAATTGAGCTAACTGCAGACTGTTGCACACCATCTACAGGTAGCTCAACTGATCCATATACCAGTCGGAAGCGTCCCCAAGACGCTGGCTGCATTTAATATAAGTAAAATTCTGTACTATATATATGTATACTGTATAAGATATGGTACGTTCTTCCAGCGCTAACTCAACAAATGGCCTGTGAAAATCTGCACCCGCTCGCGTTGTCTTCCGAAAATGGACCGGAGTATCTCGACAGAGGAAGAACAGCATCCTCCCTCTAGAGATTAAATAACTTGTCTGTCATGAATAAAGTGGAGATTAAGACAGTACTCTCCATATAAAATTGGCTTTGGAAAATGATTTTACTGAAAAGTTTAGGTGAGTATTAGTCATAAACCACAAACAAATCGTATGCGATAGTGAAAACGCCTTTGCCACATGCAACATTTCGACACGCGGCATTATTCAAGAAGCGTTAACTAATGGAACCGTAAAGTATTTCTTCAGTATTTAGTCGATTTGGTTCATGGTTTTCGCTATGCAGAATAAAATCCACCAGTGCAAACCCAACTTTAGTGCTTGTAATAAATACTGCAATAACAACACCTGTCTGCGGAACCATACGGTTCAATTTACAATGTATCATCTCAAGGACCTCCTGGCAGCAGATTAAAGATTAGGTAATTAAAATTTTTCCTTTAAGGGTGGCTATTAAACGGTAATATATGGCCCACTGTGCTCGCACAGGTAGAGGTATGGCTAGGTCACTTGGAACCGATAATATTTTGTGACCAGAAATCAATTAAGCTATCCACAAACCTACCTACCTAATACTTCTACTATTTACCTAATATTTTGAAGTCCAGCTTTCCCTTCTTATTATTATTGTACTGGATTTCAAGGGATTTTACAGATTTTAAGGTTTTGTATATGCCTGGAGTAATAGAGTTACTGCGTAGTACCTAACTGAATTTTATTTATTGAATGTTTTCATAGGTTACGCCAGTTGAATGAAAACTTTTTTATTCTGAAATATTTTCTAGTTTAAATTTCCCTTTTCTACAGATTTTTCCATAGATTTTTTCGGCAAACCCCTGCAGAGCGGCCTTATTTTAACTCTACCTTACTTATTTCTAACCTTACTTATTTATAATTACACAATGCTCTAAGTACAAACATTGTTCTCATCATTGTCTCATCAATATCTATTTGATCAAAAATGATACAAGCGGGACAGAATGCTGTCCCGCTTTCATCTTCAACCATTCTTTTTCTACATCCTCCTCAATTTCAACCTCAATTGCCTGTATTGGTCCACAACTGGACGCAACGCAGGCCTCCCCCTGTTAACCGACTTATTCGCTTTTATCACATGGGGGTAATACCCATAATCCCCACGCTGGGCATGCGAGTTTTGGATCGCAGATCGGTGGTAGAATTGTTTTGCAGGGGGTGCTGCTGCCCGCCCCCGTTGTGTATCCCTTAGTCGCCTCTTCCGACAACCGCGGGAAGAATTGGGGTGGTGCAAATTCTAAGCCGGCACCACACAGCGTCACACGAAAATGTACACTTGTTTTTAAATTGAAACCCGGGGAATGTAACATTCGGGTCAAACCCCCACTGTTTTAATGAGTGATATTAATTTAAGTCCTATGTTATTCTTTTTAAAAATAAATAAATACTTTATATTTATTTATTTTTCATAGTCAACATGCTGTCCCGCAGTAACTTCCAATCCCATTTATTTATTTGAGGAAAACCAGCAGCACATACAAAAAATTAAATATTAAGAAAATAAAAAGAAGAAAAGAAGAATAGTAGATACATAAAAAGTGTGAACAAGCGAAGTAAACAGATAACCTACAAGATTACAATCAACTTAGTACATACATAGCAGAAAAATATAATAAATGACAGATAAAAAAACTAGCAGTGATGTTACTTATTATCTACAAAAATATTGTCCGCAGTACAATCCGCATTCTATTACATGCATGACAAGATAGAGTCATCCTCATCATCCTCGCCGGACGGTGAGAAAAAGTCAGAGCTCAACCATCGTCTCACGGAGTTAACGCTTGAACAGAAGACCATTCCATATCTAGACGACTTATAGGTCCACATATTATTTTCTAGCATTGCTAGAACCTATTCTTCCAATATTTTTAAAGTGCTCCAGCTGTTTTCCTCATCTCGATCGCCAGCACCCCCCACAAGGCGCAACATCGCACACCATGCTTCAAACTAGTGCTCTGCACGCGACTCCGCTTGATGAAGGATGTTTTGATGAGACAACTTATTAAACAACCAGTAAGGAGTTTAATAGCTTTACTTACCTATAGTATTAATTTATATGGAGTTATCTATATATTTCTTACCTTTATACAAACCTTGTCTTTCTTTTATGGGTATCAGGTTCAAGATATACCTATCGTAGAAGGCTGGATACTCAGCATCAATAACATTTTTTTTTTATCCATTATTGTTGTTATTATATCGCAGGAGGTTACGGGTTCTATTCCCGCCTCGGGACAAATGTTTGTACGATCTGCATATTATATGGTTACTATGTATAGTAAAATATATACATATATATGTAGTGTGTTGCATTAAGTATATCAGTTATCTAGTACCTATAACACAAGCTCTGCTTAGCTTGGGACTAGATGATGTTGTGTGAATTGTCAGCATTATTTATTATTATTTATTATACCTCTAGGGTAGATTAAATATCTGCCAATAAAAATTGACTCGCAGAGTCTTCAGTTATTCCGTGATCATGACCCATGAAACTGTGCCGAAATATTGGAAAGCTCAAAACTCAAATCCCGTTATAAATGAATTTAGCACTAAGAGTACCTTCACTGCTTTTACCAATTTGCTTCTGAGGGTGGTCATATAGTATTTATAGAGGTGGTTTACCGGTATACATAACCCTTATTCAATGTTCACTTATGGGTACAGTGGCGGTCAGAAGTGGTGACCTAGATTCTAAAGACATTGTCTTGCAGAAATTCGTGAGGCTTACGACCTTTTTAAAATTTATTATTATTGTTGTCCAAGGTTCAAACTCACAAATCACATAATACTCGTAATTACCATAATTTTGAGGCTTTACATTTTATCTATTTCTTTAGGAAATAAAACAGCAAAAATATATAACATTTATTTTAACATCATTACAAATTATATATTTAAACAATTTGTCATAACTTTTCTATAATAGTTCGCTTATGCATACCGTATATCATACCTACAGTAATAATGTTGAGCTGAAATTTGGAATTGATGAAATTTGAAATTAGATGAAATTTATTATTTTAAATCGTAGTATCCTTCAAGCGAGTATGATCTTTATGGTATGTTTCAAACTATGACCGCAACTGTACATCTACCAAAGAGGTATTTTCCCAATAAGATGACCACCCAACCATTTTTTTGCATTTCGATTTAGGTAAATGTCAACCCACATATAATTTGTTATCCATAACCCGACCAATCAATTCATAAGTACCTACGTAATTTGATTCGTCTGGGAATGATACCGAAATTAGTATTCAATTGGGTACCTTTTTTGGTGCAGAATAATATAAAATTTTATTACAAGTGGCATAATTTAGTCACACAAATGTCACAAAAATTTTATAAAGGTACCTGTACCTACCACGTTCAATTTTTCTTGGGTATGTTATTGAATTCTTTTTTCTCGTTACTGAGTTATCAAACGAAGTTCGTTACAGAATTAGATTGTAATAAAATTCAATCAAGTTCGTCAGAAGGCTCCATAGTTTGAAAGTTTAATCAAAAGCTACATCTACCTTTTTATGCAATATAAATTGATCAAATTGAATATTTTCTTTTCTAATTTATTACGGAATGCCTCTCGAAAGATTCAATCAAAACTCCATCGTATTGTTTGCAAAATGAAAATGTGTTAGAAGCGCCATCTCACGAAATAGGCTTGAACAAAAATGTCGACTGAAACTGAAGCTGAAAGGTTCTGTGAAAAGCCCACCCCTTCTGCGTAAATTTAATTTGTGTTCCCACACTGTTGCCTACTGAGATTTACACGTGGTTATGTTTTCTGTGTTCGCATGATGTGGTGATGTAAAAATAAGGAATGGTTGTCTGAAATGTTCATGGCCTAAAATATTTATTATACAAATATTTATTGGTGTCTGTTTATGGTAGCGTAATTCCCGGATAAGGTAAGTTATTTTTGGCAATAGGAAAGACTTAGGAATTAGGGTGAGTGTTTTATGTAAAGTAAGTACCTACTTATAACAATGATTATTTTTATAGCGTAGATATATTTTCATATTCTCCAAAAGGAAATTATTTAAATACATATCATCAATTTTCTAATCAAATTTAATCTCTAATACCACAGCAACCAGTGACTTTTTTTTTTTTTTTTTTTTTATTGAAAATGGTCAAACGTTTGGCCACCAACTCACTTAAAGTAAGTGAAGATGTGGCCTAAGATGGAGCACGCTTTCCCAGAAGGAACTTATTCACCCTAGACTTGAAGACTCCAAGATTATACTCTAACGGGAAAACAGACGCAGGAAGCTCATTCCACTCTTTGGCGGTGCATATTAAAAAAGTAGAGGAGAATTTTTTGGTTCGACACTGTGGTATGTCGACCAGGTACGGGTGGTATTTTTCTGTGCGTCTGCTGGTCCTATGGTAGAAGGGAGAAGATGGGATAAGGTCGTGCAATGCCTGCGCACAATCACCAAAGTGGTACTTGTAGAACACCGACAGTCTGGCGACGCGCCGTCTGTGATCGAGGCTTTGAAGATTGGCCTCTGCAAGAGAATCGTCGCCGATAAGTCTAACAGCGCGTCTTTCAATCGAGTCGAGGGCCTCAAGCTGGTATTTAGCCGAGCCATCCCAAAGGTGGCAGCAGTACTCCATGCAAGTTCGGACCTGTGCTTTATATAGATTGAGAAGCTGTCCCGGTGTGAAGTACCGCCGAACCTTAGCCAGGATGCTTAGCTTCATAGCAGCAAATTTGGCCTTCGACTCGATATGGGAGCCAAAATTTAAATTCGAGCTAAGCTCTACGCCCAGTAGGTTCAGACTGTCAGTGATCTGAAGCGCAGCATCACAAAAAGTGGGCACAGGATTAAATTGTGTTTTCTTTGCCGAGAACACACACGCCTGCGTTTTGGATGCGTTGAACCGCACAAGGTTTGCGTCACCCCATTCAGACACTAACCTCAGTTTGCTGTTCAAACGTTCGACTTAAATTATGTTAATAGAAAATATGGATTGTGCAATATCCCCCGCAGGCAAATAAACTTCCGTTCTTCTATCCGCCAGTAGTTCATTATTTTAACATCCACTTCTATAAAAACACGTATCAAGTTGTCTATGAATAATATTAGCCCGATACCACGTGAGTTTTAATAGAAATTATTAAAATGTTTCCCTAATTTAGACAAGCGCCACCTACTGTTCGGCACACCTAAATGTTTGGTTGTAATTAGAACTCCCGCCGTGATTTAAACCCTTATCGCTGCCAAGACCATAGGGTTGGACTCCATCTATCCTCTGAAACCCATTTCAGAAATTTTTTTTTGTGTGTTCTGACTTTTTAGTTCACCAACCTCAGTTGTTCCCATAAAAGTTTTTAACGAGTATAAGAAACAGGAACGATTGGCATCAATAAAGTGTTCATGTAAAATGCCCAATTTTTGTTAGTATACCTTTTTTGAAATTCTGAGAATGGGGATATAAATTTCTCTAAAATGTATGGATAGTCTCCTAAGACCATTTGCCTGTAGCTGTACCGGCTAGGGTACCTCTTCTTACTGCATCGTCCAAAAAATCCACCCGGTATATTTATTTATTAAAGAAGATAGAAGTTTACAGTGTAAGAACCAAATCACTCACTATCCTATGCTATTGACTTTATATACATGTTATAACTTAAATATATTAAAAGACTTTTTACTATTACACTTAGTTTGTCGTATCTATAGCTATATATAGCTCTACCAACGATCTGCAAATATTTGTCCCGAGTGTTCTAGGTTTTTCTATGTATAGTATCTATTCATTTAATGTATTGTATTAAGTATATCAGTCATCTAGTACCCATAACACAAGCTCTGCTTAGCTTAGCTCTGCTTAGCTAGATGATTTTGTGTGAATAGTTCAGTATTATTATTATCTCGCTCTTACAATTATGTGTCAAAAATTATAATTTTTAACTTAAACTATTAATAATTATTATTAAATGCAGATACAAAAAAAATTAAAAAACTCTATAGGAACTTTTAAAGTGATAGCTCTGATACCTATTTGATTTCTAATTTAATGTGAAATGTTGACTTAACCAAGTGTGCCTTGTGCTCCTACGGCGAATAAATATATGATTATATTATGTTAAATGTGTGTGCATGAGTGAGTGTGCGTGCATGTGTGTATTGTGTGTCTGACGGCTGCTCGATAATGATGAGAATTTTCCATATAAGCACCACTGGATCCTCTTTAGAATCATTTGCATTTTGCTATTAGTTTCTTCGGTTCTGGACACATACATAGCTGAAGCCCAAAAAGGAATTAGAAATTCAAATGTATTCAAAGAGAAATAAGTTTATTCACTTGTTTAGCTAACGTACGCTAAACATGGCGGGAACACACAAATCGTCACCATGACACGCACGCTTGCATTTTAGTGGCACTGCTTTACGATAAACTTGAAATATTGTTGACTTGTTTATACTGCAGTTTATACTGGACTGGTCCAAAAAATCCACCCGGTATATTTATTTATTAAAGAAGATAGAAGTTTACAGTGTAAGAACCAAATCACTCACTATCCTATGCTATTGACTTTATATACATGTTATAACTTAAATATATTAAAAGACTTTTTACTATTACACTTAGTTTGTCGTATCTATAGCTATATATAGCTCTACCAACGATCTGCAAATATTTGTCCCGAGTGTTCTAGGTTTTTCTATGTATAGTATCTATTCATTTAATGTATTGTATTAAGTATATCAGTCATCTAGTACCCATAACACAAGCTCTGCTTAGCTTAGCTCTGCTTAGCTAGATGATTTTGTGTGAATAGTTCAGTATTATTATTATCTCGCTCTTACAATTATGTGTCAAAAATTATAATTTTTAACTTAAACTATTAATAATTATTATTAAATGCAGATACAAAAAAAATTAAAAAACTCTATAGGAACTTTTAAAGTGATAGCTCTGATACCTATTTGATTTCTAATTTAATGTGAAATGTTGACTTAACCAAGTGTGCCTTGTGCTCCTACGGCGAATAAATATATGATTATATTATGTTAAATGTGTGTGCATGAGTGAGTGTGCGTGCATGTGTGTATTGTGTGTCTGACGGCTGCTCGATAATGATGAGAATTTTCCATATAAGCACCACTGGATCCTCTTTAGAATCATTTGCATTTTGCTATTAGTTTCTTCGGTTCTGGACACATACATAGCTGAAGCCCAAAAAGGAATTAGAAATTCAAATGTATTCAAAGAGAAATAAGTTTATTCACTTGTTTAGCTAACGTACGCTAAACATGGCGGGAACACACAAATCGTCACCATGACACGCACGCTTGCATTTTAGTGGCACTGCTTTACGATAAACTTGAAATATTGTTGACTTGTTTATACTGCAGTTTATACTGGAGCTATGAAAATCAGATACCTTTGTGGATATCATTATTAGTGGCATGAGAGAGCGCGTTTTCTATGGAGAGTCTGAATTAAAATTCATTAATGAGTTTTGACACTTTAGATCTGCAGAGCAGACCAACTGGAGTGCTCTTAGAGAAGGAAAACAGATTTATTTTTTTTATTCTGGACAATGTACACCCTTATCTAGCTAGCCAGTTGTGTTTTCTACCTAGCGTGTAGGTGTAGGTAAGTGCGTATAGGTTACTAGATAGCCTTAATACAATACATTACATAGATAGATATTTTTTTATAATACATAAAAAATACCCCGAACACCCGGAACTAATATTAGCAGATTGTACAAATATTTTTCCCAAGGCGGGAATCGAACCCAAAACCTTCTAAATCGCGGGCGGACCTTCGCCGCCGCGCCACATCGCCGCTGTGACATCGGTCGTCGATATTATTTGGTTTTTAACCGACTTAAAAAAAGGAGAAGGTTCTTAATTCGGCTGTTTTTTAGTCTCATCATTATATAAATGATAAGCAATCACAGCAAATCCCCCCGATTGTTTAATGATTATGACCTGCAAATCCTGCAATGGACGTCTTGAGAGTTGGGATTGATGTACTAATACAGATTAGCAACCTAGCCTGTATATATAGATATAGATAAGATTGAATAGGCTCCGGAACTACAGGACTGATTAGAAAAACTATTTTACCATTAGAAGCCCACATTATTCTTGATGAAAATAGGCTACCGCTTAACCGCGGGAAAATGCTTCATTCCTACGGGAAAACGGGTAATACGACAACGGTTAGTAAGAATGCAGCTAGTCAATACTACGTTCATGATGATCTAAGTTCGCATACGCAAATGCATTGTACAGTGCAATTGCAGGCACACGAAAGTACAGGTGGGTATACACGGTATCATATTTCGGACCGATTGTGCCCCGATCGATCCTTTCCGGTCGGAACTTGTTGCCCGCCCATCAATCCATTGTGCAATCATTTAATTGGCCTCAGCTT
The DNA here is from genome assembly GCA_949316285.1 of Eupithecia subumbrata. Lineage (NCBI taxonomy): Eukaryota > Metazoa > Arthropoda > Insecta > Lepidoptera > Geometridae > Eupithecia > Eupithecia subumbrata. The sequence goes on along the minus strand of OX438640.1, from coordinate 13,106,224 downwards.
GCCGCAGTCATTTAATATGTCTTAATGCCTGCCAAAAAGTACAAAAACATACAAAAAGTACGAGAATTATTGAACAATTCTGAACATCCGCGCATTCAATGGGTCATAGGTGGTGATGATGATGGCTGGTTCTCTTGAATAATTCAAAATAATTCAAATTTAACTCAAAATAATTCAAATTGAGAGAGAATAGATACCCAAATAAAAGTACTTAAACGTACGGCTGCAGTGGTTGCTCATCAAAATTAGGTGGACATAATACTTTTTTTTGTTAATTTATGTCACATAGTATTAACTTATTTTATCTACAGCTAACAGTAACCTTAATTCGGTTTGTGCGTCAACCTCAGTCTGTATGGTAAGGTATAGTTTATATAAAATTATTTTCTATGTACTTAACGCATTCACTGTCCAGCCTGTCCAGCAGTGCGACCCGCAGTGGCTCGCCGCCGCGACACGCTGTCGATACTAACTGGACATGTGTGTCATGGGTAATGGAAGTGTTAGTATATTAGGCTTAATACCCAGCTGTGGGTATGCATTGCATTGGCCAAATAGACAAAAAATAGTCAGACGTTGACTTTGCTCTCTTCTGAAGAGACTTTTTTACTTTCTTTTAATACCTACGTACTTTGTTGAACAAATTGATCGTGCTATTCCAACCCCACTGTGCAAATCGTAATGCGATATTTTCGTAACAGATTTGCTCACAGGGCGAGACCCCAAACAGGAAATAATTTCGATGTAGCCACCGAGTGATCTTCCTTTTTCTCTTTGTAGAAAACCACTTGCAATCTTTCGTGTTTGTATTAACAATAGTTGAAATATGAACGCTTGTGTACGTAGTTATTATACAGATAGGGAGGTAGGTTCCAGTGTTGAGTTTCAGTATGCAGCTGTGTGATTCTTTGAAACACGTAGTCTAATTTAGAAGTAGATAGTTCATAGAACATAATATTTCTAGGAATGACGAAACAAATATTCTACGTGTTCAGAATTACTAAATAGTTTCAAGTCTTACGTATTTTTTTGATGAAGTCATTTTTCATAGTTCGCGCGTGGAAAAACTATTTAAAGAAGGAATTGAATCAACCTAGAGGACTCAGCTTAAAGTAGGCTTACACGTTAGATCGGGTGTCCATCGCCTAGCACACCGGCAGATACCTTGGTCGATAGCTTACACCACAGATGACAATAATTATGTCATCTGTGCTTAAATCCATACATAACAATATCTCGATTCATTACCTCGACTTATCCTTCACTAAAACTCTGCTGACTTTAAAAGATACCTCGAAAACTTACTCGAGTTGACTCTGTAGGCCTAGAACGGGAATAGTTGTCTAGTGTAGAATAGAGAAGAATGAAATTGCATTGTCATACATTGCGTAAATTATTGAAGTTAAAGCAATGAGTTTCATACATATTACGCATTCGATGACGATGTGGCGTAATTTTTCTCTATTCTACCCTAGACATCAATCCCCGTGCTAGGCCTACTGGTATAAGTAACTAAAACTTACTCGAATTGTTAACCTTATACTTTCATCAAGCACCAAGCTATGAGTAACATTAAATAATTTAACAAACTTGAATATTTTTTGTGCCAAGCTCTTGTCTTATCCTCTCATTTGTAGGAATTAAACCGTATATTTGTATAACGGGTCCAACTTTAGACTCAGGTAAAGTTACGTTGGGGCAGAATATTTTTTCTGATAACAACGGCTTCCGTTCGTGCAAGCTCTGATGCTACAGGGATTATTGAAACATCTGTTTAACTAGATACTAATAGATAAAATGTGTGTGTATTTTTTACGGAGAAATGGGAGTACTTTTACTTTTTATGTCGCAAGACAAATAATAGGAAGTATCGAACGTCGTTACCGACTCTACATGTGAAACATTTTAACTCAGTTTCACTGACACACTATTTTTATAAATGCTATGTTTAGATGTATGGATGGATGTATGTTTGTTACTTCTTCACGCTAAAACTGGACCGGGCTGAAATTTGCAAAGATAAGTACGTTTAGACCTGGAATAAAACGTGCCTACCTAGGCTACTTTTCATCACACAAACAGCAGGGGTATTTTGATTCGTGGGAAAGGCCGTCGGATTCGATATCAGAAGGTTTTTACGAAGAAAAACGTTTCCGATATCGAATCCGACTGCCTTTCCGACGAATCAAAATACCCCTGCAGTTCAGTTCAGTTATCCATGAGGATAGAAATTACCCTAAAACGTAGGACAATAGTTAGATCTTTGATTGATTTGGAATAACAAATACTCGTACATGCTTCTTTTTATCTTACTTTTCCAATATTGATAATGTTTTGCTTTATATAATTAGGTATATTTTTAAATTCAATTGTTATTATGGTAGTACCTACACACGTAGGCACTAACATATGCATAAAAAGTGACGTATAGTTCTAGAAACATATGAAATAAATGATTATTGATTATTCCGAAAACAACGCGTGCAAAGCAGCGGTCAGAACTAGTGCCAGTAGTAATATAAGAAAGTAAATTTAGGCGGTTTTCCTATAGTACGAAACATGGGAATCGCCAAAAATCTGTTCATGAAATGTAAGCCTAAATGTTAGGAAAGACATTTGGGCAAGAGTATCTCATAATTGCAATTTTAATTAAACCCCAATCAAGAGTTATAACAAACCTGTTGTTAATAAAAAATTCAATTACCAACAATTGGTCACAAGTGTGACCTATATTCATCACACATTGTCAGATCCAACCCCATTTAATGGCAACCCTAACATTTGGCGTACAGAATACAATGGATATAAAAAACAAAAAAAGCATCCGCGGTTATCTATTAGTATCTTGTTATGTTGCATTCACAGATGTTGCTTGTGAGGATACAATAGCAAAACAATATCGAACTCTCACTCGATACTGTTCTAGTAAAAAGTGACATGTGCAGTTGTGCACAAGTGTATTTGAGTCTTGTCTAATGTACCTTTTTTGTTCGGCTTGTGTTCGCACGACTTATATTAGTACTTTATTAAAACTCCTAATATATTTTTGAAGACTTCATTTATTTTTTCCAAAACATTCTTAGGGAGCACCCATCCCGCCCGCCACCGCGCAGCACAAAATTAAGCATTCAAATATGGACGTTATCTTTAGATACATTTTATAGTGACAAAATTGCTTACCGCAAGCTTCAAGCGAGGGCCACTCACGGTAAGCTATTTTTTTTACTTGCAAACTATCTGTTATCTGATGGTGTCAATATAAAATGTATCTTCAAAATATACAATTACGAGTTAAAGACCATATCTGATTTTAATACACATTTTTATGCTGTGCGGCATTGCTGCGACAGATCTGCGACAACCTTTTTTTGAATTAAAGACAGTGTCTGCTTCAGTAAAGTCTATTTAGTCTAAAGTTGTATTTTCGCATTGTGAACGTGCACGCAACTTTATCGTGAACCGACTATAACCAAGTACCGTCCAAAGTAATACAACAGCCTACCTATATGCATACAGTCGTTCGCCGAAGGCGTTTTGACAGGGCAATCGTGCGGAGGCCAAGGGACGGGTCTGGGGGGGTTCGCTCCCGAGTTACATGGGCGGTGATGTATGCAACTCGGGAGAGTCCTTCCCCCGTCCCGTCCCTTGCCCCCCCGCACGATTGCCCTGATAAAACCACGTCAAAATGCCTTCGTCAAACGACTGTATGCGTACCTATAGCACAGTAGATATTTATCTACTGTGCCTATAGGTTGACTCTGGTAATACTATCAAAGGACTCGCAACGCGGAATGAATTCCTTAGGCTTATTATCCGCGACGGCACTCGATAACTCCACGGAGTCCCTAACTTCTAATAAGCCACTAATTATATCATTCAGATGCCGTGACCGAAATAAAAGGACAGACCTTACTTTAACCAAGTTAAAAAAAATTTGTAACCAATGAAAATGGACAGGGTTATACCAAGATCTGAAAAAAAAATACCTTTTCAGAGGTTTAAGGTAATTTGGTAAAAATTCTTTAAAAATCTATCTATCTACCTGTGTAATATAAATCAGTTACATATTTAGTATCTATACCACAAGCTCTGCTCAGCTTGGGGCTAGATGATGCTTTGTTAATTGTCCAGTATTTATTATTAATTTCCACTTAGTCTTTAGTCGCCTATAGAAAACTTATCAAGGAATTAATATAAAAAAAAATATAAGCAAGGGTTTAAAAGCAGTTCTGGAAATCCAGTGTAATAGAACGGATACTGAATGCTGCTAATCATTCAGTTGATTATAAAATGCTGATAGTCCCGAAATATAAAATCACGATGATCAAAAAACCAAATGAATTACACAAGACGCCCCCAAAGTTACAAAGCCACCGCTAATTACGTAATTCAAACACCGTGACTAAAATAAAACGATAGAGTATAGCTAAGGAGGCATTGTAGTATGTTGAAGGGAATAGTACAGGGAGCATCCTTCGGGAACAAAAAAGAGTTCGAGACTTCACAATTTGAGGTGTAGGTATTCACCATTTCGCGTAAACGCGAGCTAGCACTTCTTGATTATGTGACGGGCACGGGGATCAATGAAAATTGGTGGCATGACCAAAGCCTCATGACGTTCATAAACGTTTATTGTGAACCTTGCACTAGTATGTATAATGTGTACAATAGTTTTTATTCCGTCTATCAACAACATAACTGGAAATTACTAGTTATTTCTTGCTAATTTCCATCGTTAAGCGTGAGCAAGCGTAATTAACTAATGAGGCAATTATAGGTTTGTTATCTATCAAACAACAAAACGCTTTCAACATTTTGTGGCTCCATAAAAAACGTAAATAGGCACATTATTTACTGTTTAATTAATTAGCTTGACCTGTAACTCAAGCATTAAGTTAAACTCAAATAAAACTTGCCCTATATTAGCTTTGGTGAGTAGGTGCACAAAATATGAAACATTAGGTAGGTAGTTTGTTGTATGGAACACAAAAATAGAACTTTTTGGTTTTCAAGTCATTAAGTTAATATTTTCTGTTTGTTAAATCATCTCACAAGATTTGATGGTGCAATAAAGCAATTATTTATCTTACTATATTTATTAGGGTTGAGGTTGTTCGGTGTATTTTCATTATTGCGTCGAAATAAATGCAAATCTATTTTATTCTAAATCAATTTCGAAGTCTCTATTCACTTTTTGTCCTCACATTTATCAGCCGGCTCATTTTTAATGAACTTGGTATTGTCACAAATGAATTATAAGTTATCCTACTGTGGTTACAGTCTGTTCTAATCAGCATATTCAATTACATTGCTACAAGTGCAACCCTACACTTGTGCATATGCCCACTTTCTGAACCCCTGGTTTGTTTCGCTATTTTATTGATTGCCAGTTTTTTGCGAATGTTTTTAGATATAAAAGTAGCGATTGTAGTTTTTTTTGGATAACAATCTTAAGAGTATGTATATGGAAACATAGAATATTATTATAAATTACAGCACAGTAGTATAAATTAAAGTATTTATTTTGTATTAAGAATCTCTTCTTAATACAAAATAAATACTTTACCTAATACTAATAGATGTTTACTGTAATAAATTTTTGACCAACAAATAATTTGATTATTATAATTGTGGTTTAACTTAAATTCAAAGAAAACAAGAGACGAATGCATAATTTTCCTTATTCAGTTTCAAGAACAAACAACACCTGCTTATTCTGTTAATGAATTATTGTTCTTAGTTTAACTTGTAATTTTTTCAAATTCTAATACAAAAAAAAATACCAAAGAAACGTACCTACAGTTAGCCTAACTACCTATAGGTAGATAGCTATTTGAAAAATGTAACATATGCCACATACCAATATCTTTGTAAGCACACCACCTTCTTTAAATAGTAAGGAATTTCAAACAAAGCAAATAAAAGTTGTAAACAAACATGAACCGAAGAATTCGACCTCGTTAGTCAAAACATTCATTATTTCTGTATTCATTATCTCTCAGGAGTCGACCAAAGCACGTCCGGAAACAGAAAGGCAAATCTGTACCATTCCTTATCTCACAATCACGCTAAGCTTCAGCTTAACCTTAGATTAGACTAATCCACAGATTTGTATGACTAATAGTTAAAAAAAAACTATCTAACATGAGCTTTACCGTGAAAGAAATAAAGATCAAAAAACGCAGGTGATTTTTTTGTGAAGGGTTGGCGGAGCATATATCAGAAATAGAAATTAGGGGTTAGACCAATGGTTACAAATAAAATTAGAATCTTATCTATTCATCTAACCACCCAGGTGAAGTTACGGTTAATTAATAAAAAGTTTAAAATGCTATTTAAATATTTTATATTTGTCGAGTTTTTTATTTTGTTGGTAGTCTAGTCAATTGTTACAGCACCCTGCAAATTGGAGAATGAATCAGCCATTCGAAAAAAAAACATGGAAGTATAAAAAAATGTAGATAGACCGTAGAAAAATATGGAAGCCTCAAGCTGTTTCCAATTACTTTGCAAATTCATTATTATTATATCGTAGAAAATAATATCGGTTAATGCAATTGTTTTAAATAATAGATCAGAAAATTACCAACCAGATGGCAAGCGGTCTGTATAAAAACCACTTCCTATTACTAGCGTTTGCAATTTCCTGAGTTCTATCTTCACACTATGCATAAAAAACTTATTCTACAAATGACGCTTGCAAAACATTTACAAAATGGTTGAATACCCAAAATATTTCCGCACAAGTAAAAACTCATCTAACGACCTATTTGGCTTTCACATATGCGTCGAATTCTTTACTTGCTAAAGGTATTCCCTTGGTGAATTTAAATTTGTAATTCCTTCCAATAACGGGGGTCTGTTTATTAAAAAAAGGCCCTGACTCCGCCCATCGACGGAAACAGCTGCAGGCCTAATTATTACAAACTTGCCTCCTTAAGCAATATCCCCACAGACAACTATGTGGTCTGATATTGTTAACCTTCGATAGAAAACTGTTATTAGACGGCCACCTTGCTAGTTAGGCAAATATTCCTATTTTTTCTAACCAAAAACCAAATTATGTCCTCGAGACATTCTTCATTGTTATTAAATTGTCAGATATATAATTCAAATAATATTTATATGAATGAGTCAATACATTGAATGTTAATGGAATAATCATTTTGAAAGTTTTATTCGAATTTATTTGAATAAAGTCATAGAACAGTTTTATTACGATATCAAAACCTACGCGAAAGAGTTGAAGCATTTCTAGGCGTGTTTCATTAGCTCTGCCAGATATTTACGGTTTTGGGTAGCTATGGGCGGTCACGATTATGAGGAAACGATACATTTAACGTTGACCGTTAATGGTTACATTGGTTACAATCCTAAAACCTCCTACATACGTTATAGACTATTATAAATAATTGTAAAGCATAAAACAAAAACCACATCGTTAAATTTTATCTAGCCGTCATAATAAATCATAAAAATGTTTTAATCAGGTAGATTCCCGCGGAATCGAAGAACGCAGCAGGATAAAAGAATGCTCCCTCCCTAATGGACTTGCAAATACTCACTCATATTTTACTAAAACCATTTCCTTAAGGTGCCATCTTCCCTCCGCAATAAACCTGTCCGGATACAGATAGCATCACAATCTCGAATCCAAAACCTAAAAGGTCGTTTATAGGGACATAAACGTTTATAGAATCATAAAGCAGAACCAATCTATTGTTTTCTCTCGGCCTACGCGCCTGAGGGACATTACTAATCGAACGACTCTGCTTTTTGTCTCCGTGAGGAACATAATTGTCACCTCCAGAATATTTCGATGTGTTTTAAAGGCGATGTCTCTAATGCGTTGGAACGGGTTTGGAATAGTCAGGGACAATAAATGATCGGATATCGTATTGCAGAGAAAAAAGGTGATGAGTGTCGGCGTCTAGAGGTGTTGGCGCGAACGGATAGGCCTGGACTCCAGAAACTACATGTCTATTTAAACACATATTACAAGCTGGTCCCATACAATGGATTGAGCCTTATCTCTCTCGGATAGTGTTACATTGAGCAATTCAATTACATTATTGTGCTATTTTTCTATGGAAATAAATATTTGATTTCCGATTACAAGTAATTTTACATATAAAACCGATGGAATAACCACGATGTTTATAGATGGCCTATTTAGTATCAGATTTTCAAGAAGGTGTCGCTCTCTGTCTTAATAATGCGAGTGATTGATGTGAATATGTTTGTAAAGAAACATTGATGTGATGATATTCGACGTTTTACATATTTTATCTCCTAATAACTCTACCTAAAGCAGCAAAATCTATGTATCTTACCTACTACATCTATTATTTTCCCACATTCTCTATTACTATCTGATTTATCTATTACCTATTATATAGATAATCTTATACAGTGTCCTCAGGATAAAACTTACTAAAATAATGAGGATAGAGTTCAGGTAACAGATAACGAACACGTTTAAAGTCTAGCCTAGATAGCCAAAGTAAAATAAATTCTAATAGAACTCACTAAACCTAAAAAAATGACCGAATCGCAATCAAAAGTCTATTATATCCATGTTTGTTCATCACGGGTTGTCGAATGATGATTTATAGTTTCGCGGCGGGCAATCGGCCTGTCTTGACCGCTTTCAAATTAAAATCTTAGACCCGCGAGCGTGATCTTATCCAACTCGATCGATTTAGATAAAATAAATATTTATACACCCGCCCGTAGATGGGTGAACAAAGCGCCCAGTAAATTGATTATGTCAATGAAAAACGCTTTTGACGTTCGCCACAGATTAAATAAGTTTTGTAGTGTTCGCTCCTATTCGATCACCTGTCTCGATTCTAGATATGAATCGACGGACACGTTGGATGGAATTTGGCTTTGTTAAAGCTCGCGCTGCTGGAACGGTATTTTATTTTTGAGCATCGAAATGACTAAACGATCCACCTACTTGACGATGCTTAAGACTGTAGTCGCGGTAAATTAAATAAATAATGCTGGACAAGCCACACAGCATTATCTAGCCCCAAAGTATGCAGAGCTTGTGCCATGGGCACTAGATAACTGATAAACCCGTAAAACTAAATATAGATATTTTGTTATTCTTATAAATAAAACACCCAGACCCGGGACATATATATGCAGATTGTCCAAACATTTGTACCGCGGTGGGAATCGAGCCTGCAACCTCCTGCGTCGCAGGTGGACTTTCGCCCACTGCGGCACTGAGGTATTGTTTATAAAAATTATTGGTATTTGAATCGGTACTTACGTTTTAACGATCCAGTTATCAAAATCTTGCACAGCGTTGACATCCAAATTCAAAGAGCACTAACACTATACCTATTAATGATAATTTTTCACTACCTTTATCGAAATAAAACGATTTCTTATTAAAATTATGAGATTTGTTTGTACGTTAGGTATAGGTATCTATTTAACTACTTTTAGATAACCTAGTTTTATTGGCTCCAGCTCGAAAAATAACAACTAATAGGCTTAAGGGTTCTTCGTCGCTTCTTTACTTCAGTAGCGAAGCGACAGAAATCGAAGAAAATATCACTTTATTTCCGTGTACGTGTTTAATTTTATAATTTGACCTTCTCTAAATGAACATTTATTGTATTAAGGCGATACTAGCGCCACTACGTATTTTATTTTATCGTTACGTTATACAAAGGAAATATCAAATCTGTAATAGTTTTATTTTGTTTTATTCAGTCCGATACCTTGTTTGGAGAGCTTGGTGGCCACCAATAGGAACTAAACTCTTGAAACAAGTATCTGCCAAAATAATACAATACAAAACTATTACAGATACATTAAAAAAAAGCTTGTAATAGGTATCGTCTACGCGCGGTCCGAATTTTTGAAAATTCCTTTGTTTAGCGTAATGATAAAATAAAATATGTAGTGGCGCTAGTATCGGGGTATAGTATCGCCGGAATAAAGAGTTTTTGATTTGATTTGATAGCTGAGGTAGATTTATCTTGATCATTGATATTCTAAACATCAGACAGTTAAAACTCTACAATTCTTGCACTAGTTTTGTCTACAATTATGTAGAGGGTTTACTTATTTGAAAGTGAAATAAAAACGGAAATTCAAGTAGTTAAAATATTTAATCATATTTTGCATTTGGAAGCGTAATAAATACGAACGATTTTCATATTCTAGCTAAAATTAAATCACAAAGAATTTGAATATCTAAATGTACTTACAATATAGTTCTATTTACAATTGACTAGGGTACATTTCAGTTCTTCGACACATTATATTATATTTTTTACAAGAATATAGAGTTACTGTAACTACAATCTTCGTTGTACACACAATAAATTTACATATTAAGTACCTAACGTTATCACATATCATTAAGTATCATTTACATGCTAGGACTTCAATGAACCAAGAACATAATCAGTACTATAGAGAGGCAAGTAATAACAGTGTAGCCTGGCAGTCGGGATTCTATACAATGTAGGTATTTATATTGCAATACATTAGGTACTTAAGACAACCATAGGAATGTTTATTGCTTGCTAAATGCAATATCCGTTTGAGTTCTACGGTGATAAGTCTCAAACTACCTAATAAAGTAATGCCATAACATTTACTTATTATCTAAAAGATATGTAGAGATTTCTGCCTGTTCATTTTACATACATACATCATGCTGGTTTAAGAGCACCAAAAGATAATCATAGATTACACATTACAAATATCGATAAGCTATTTACAAACATAGATCACAAGAGTTTACACAAAGTAAGTCTTTCGGGAGTGTGGCGCATTAGACATAGGAATTTGTTGCGCGGGCCTGAGGGGCCTCTCCTCGCACTGATGGTTGTCGATACTGACGTAGCTGTGGTGGTGGGGAAGACGGTCGTCTCCGCGGCCCTCGCTGCTGGCCACGGAGCACGTCTCGTCCTCGGTACTGCGAGCAGACACCTCGGCACTCGCGCTCGTCGAGTGCATAGGACTCGACATCATCAGGATAGGCGGTGCCATCCCATACTTGTACCAGGGGTCGTGAGCAGTCGGAGGCGCAGTGTACCTCAGATGCCCGTGCCTCCCAAACCCCTCCCTATTACTAACTTTCATATTATTCGCATTGTGAAGCGTCCGGTTTGGTAAACTCACGTCCACGTCGGGTAACCGAAAATTTAGCTTTTCCCAACAGTTTCTCTCACCCCACACGATCACTGTACACGTTTTTAGCAACACTTTCAAGTCCGGGTCTATGTTTATGGCACTTAGGTCCGTCGTCACAAGGAATATGATTCTTTGACGTCTATGCCTAACATTCACTGAATTTATCGCACTTTGTATCGCCGCTCTAGACTCGGGCGAGTACCACTCTTGTTGTAAAAATGTTATTGATAACACTATCACGAGTCTTTTTGAACTTTCCGAAGCACTCACTAAACTATCACCTGACCGCCTTTCGATCAGTTGTAAGTCTCTATGTTGTAAGCACAGTGTGTGTCCCAGATTCTCTAACTCGGAACTGACTGCACGAGTCACGAAATCTTCGTCGCGTGGATTGTACACAAAAAACGCATCGAATCGTTTGTTCTTATTGTCGTTCATATCTCTAGGCGTCGAACTGAATATTCTAATGCCGTATCTGGAATGCATCCACAGCTTGAAATCTTCTCTGAACATAAACATTAGAGCACACGAGAGCAAGAGAATAATAGCTATTATCAAAACGGCAGCAATATACGGGATGTAATTTTCTACGCTATCATTCGATTCGATGAATAATCGCTTTAGAGTCTCTGTACCAGTTTCTTCGGTTGTGATCTCGGTTTTACATTCTTTGGCAACGACTGCGATAGTTTTGTTCATTGGCTGGCCAGTTGAGAGATAGCACATTATTGTCTCGGTATCTTTAGACTTTTTTATCAACCACTGATTGAGCTGAGCTACGTCTTTGCAATCACATATCCAGTTGTTCCCCTCTACCGAGACTCGCGTCCGGGGATCGCTGTCGCTAATGACTTTCCACGGCATGTAATCAACGTAACCGTTATTGTCCAAGTCGAGGTACTCCAGCGAAGGCAGGTAATTGAAGGTATCGTTTTCGATCACCTTTATTTTATTATTACTAACGTAAAGTTCAATCAGGTTAGGTAGTCTTGTGAATTGAGTATTTCTCAACAGTTCCAAGTTGTTGTTTTCTAGGTGAAGTACTCTCAATGATTCGATTCCGTTAAATGTTCTATTTTGTATTGTATTGATGTTGCTATTATTGAGGTGTAAGACTTGTAGTTTCTTTTTGCCGATGAAAACGTGATTACTAAGTTCTTTGAGATCGTTACCATCCAGGTATATTTCGGTCGCGTCCATCGGTATCCGCTCTGGTACGTGATCGTAGCCGGCGTTCGAACAATCGACAACGTTAACGGTGGTCCAAGTCTGATCATGATAGCACGAGCATCTATCTGGACAAGTCATCTTACAATCGCAAGCGTCAAAGTCACAACAATGGCATACCGTGAAACAATGTGAATCGTACTCGCAAAGAAATTCTGAGGGTCTCACTTCTAGTAGGCGCATCTCCGTTTTACGTGAATGGGTTAAAGTGCACCTCACGCTTTCTAAATCCATTACTCTTGGGCGCTGTCTTAGATCACTGTATTGGTTTATACTTTGTAGCCACTCCATGGTACAATCACATACAAAAGGATTCTCGCTTATGTAGAATTCTGGTAGGTCTTTGTCTTCTGGAAAAGATGGTATCGCAAAGGAGCCAAGTTCTAAAGTTTTTATCTTGTTGGAGTAAAGCATAACTTTATTGAGATTATACTTTTGCACGAAAGTTCCGGGGCTAATTTTATCAATGTTATTGTTGTTCAGGATAATCGTCTCTATGCGACTAGGAAATGAAGTTTTATCTAAGCTTCGTAGCTTATTAAAGCTGACATCAAGCATTTTTATATTACAAGACTCTTTTATTCCGTAGGTATCTTCCAACTTCTCAACATTATTCTCGTGCATATCCAGCCATTCAAGGTTAGTCGGTATGTGGCTGTAATCAAACCATAGTAGTTCATTCTTTGACACATTCAGCCAAACAAGGGGTTGTGTGTTGGTAAATATGCCTTTCAAGTCCACGAGTTTGTTGCCATCTAATCCAATCGCTTTCAACTGTTGGTTTGAAGCGAAAGCTCCGTCATCTATTTGATCTATGTTGTTTGATGCTAAATTTAATATCTGTAGCGACGGGAGTGCTACGAATGTATCCTTCGATATTTTTTCAATTTTGTTACCCACAAGTCGTAAGCCGTATAAATCATCCAAGCCTTCGAAATGCGTTGTTGTTACTTTTGTTATTCTATTCATGCCCAAATCTAGGGACGTCAAAAATCTTAACGTTTTTATTGCCTCGGGCACCTCTGATAACTGGTTCCCACTGAGACCCAAATCGTGTAGTTTGGTGATATTTTCAAAAGAGCGTAAGTCAATTTTGGTTATTCTATTTCCATCAAGAAATAACTGGTTCAAAACGTAGAGGTTGGAGAAATGCCCGCTGTCCACTTCGATTATATTATTGTGTGCCAACGAGAGTGAATGAAGATTTTTCAAGTTAGTGAAAGCCCCATCGGCAATGCGTGCTATGTTATTGTACTCCAAACTTAGAAATTGTAAGTTATTCAAGTCTTGAAACAACAGTGCATCTATTTTAGTGATCCTGTTGTATGAGAGGTTTAGCACTATCAAACGCACTAATCCAGAAAACGTGTCTCTGTTCACCCATTCACTTGTCAACTGGTTCACAGATAAATCCAAAATTTGCAGTTGGTCTAATCCTTCCAATAGTCCGGGTGCTAATACACTCAAAGAGTTGTTGTTCAAGTAGATCTGCTTTATGTCTCTCGATGATTGAAACATTTCCGGAGGAAGCGCCGTCAGAGCATTGGTAGATAAATTAAGGATTTGCAAATCACTCAGCCCAACAAAGGCACGATCGGCGACCTGAGATATTCTATTGTTCTGAAGAAACAGCTTTTGAAGTGCACGCAAACTTGATAATCCATTGTCGGGTAAATTACTTATTTCATTGTACGACATATCAAGCGTTTCCATCACCGTGTTGCAGGATTTCCCGGGCGCAGTGGGTCCATTTCCCCAATCCGAAAATCCCAAATTTGAAATATCTTGCAATCTGTTTCGCGTCACGTTCAACTCTTTCAAATTGTAGAGCGAGCAAAATATTTCAGAAGGTAGAGTCCAGATGTTGTTATCCCCCAAATCCAAAGTTCGCAGATCCGTAAGCCCGCGAAAAGTGTCTCGGTGAAATTCCATGGACATCGCAGACCAATCCGTATTGTGAGTTCGGATCGATAAGGTTCGTAGTCCACTAAGAGGCGACAACACTTCCGAGGGTACATATCTGATCTTACAAGACTCTATCCTAAGTTCTTTAAGATTGTGAAAGCGGGATAGTAACTGTGTGCCTTCTTCTTTTCTTCTTCCAAGATCCAAAGAGCTCTCAAAGAAGAGAACATCCGTGCAGTGGAGATTAAGCACCGTGATGCGCTGCGCTTGCGAGACGGTGAGGCCGGCGAGCAGGTCGGTGGCGCCGGCGGCGGTGCGCAGGGAGCACGCGAGCTGCACGCTGGTGGTCTCACTGGAGTCCGACACACGCTGCAACTCGCACTCCTGCGGTGCCTCCGCCACCCGGCTCGTCAGCGACGCTCCGCCGGCGCACAGCCACATCCAGCACCAGGCCGCATACCAAACCGACAATGATCCCATTGATAACATCTCGTAAACTCACTTTTGAACTGTCACTCTAATTAAATCGTCACCGTTTGACTCACTGTTATCGCGCACATCGCTACGCTAGTCCGTAAGCGTTTGGAAAACTTCACGAATTTCCCGTCAAACTTGTTTCAAAGTACGACTCATAACGGCTCGAGTTCGTGAGGACGTGCGGCGCGTGCACTCGCGGCGACGTTCGAGAGGCGACTGAGTGTGGCGAGTTGAGCGACCGGCTCGCCGGCATGTTCCCCGCGCGTTGCTCCTCCCCCGACAGGGTCGTCCGATATGGACCTCTCTTTTCATAAGTGCACAACGGCAACAAGTTGCTCGCCGCAAGATTGGCATGAACAGGAGCGCGCTTCGCGAGCTTTTATAAACATGGCGGTGTTTACTTTGTTTGTTTTACCTAATCATAAAATTTCAATAGCTTTTCAGCGGAAAACCGTGTGAACCGGTTTTAATATTGTGTAGCTGTCATAACGTTCGAGACGAAGGAATGTCTTATGACTTGCCTTGTTGTTTGCACAGACATGAATGGGGAAGACTACCTTATTGCTTTTTGTCTCTAGGCACCATTTAATAGTTCTAACGTTATCTTTTACCACTAACATTCCCACATTAGGACTTTGGTAAAGCTCTATTCAATTCACACCTCAGATAACATGGCCATTTAAAATCGATTTTCTATTGTTCTTGAACAAAAAGTACCTGTTTTAACGCATTAGTGATATAGATAAGGCTTATCTCTCTGACTGCTCACTCGCTGATGACATCATCTGAGTTCCCATCCGCTAGCATTATCTAGATTACCTGAATATACTTAACTGGAGTGGTTTGATCAATATTTACTAAGCTAATATCTATTCACTTAGCTTGCCAACTCAGAAATTGTATCACTTTAGTAAGACAGATCAAATAAGGAACAAAATCTAATTGATAAAAATACCCTGAGACTAACTGTAGTATTTTGTTTTAAATTTAGAAACAAACGAATTCTATTTGAAATTAAGAATGTGTAGGTTTTTTGTTTTAATTAACAACCTGTCCAAACAGTTTTAGTCAAAATAGTTTCATTAACCGTAACCTGAGTTGTTTTATCTCCTCCAGTTAACCTCCGGTTATTGCCACCAATAATTAAAATAATGTTAAGTTTTTAATTCGTTAAAATAAATGAGGTATCAAATTTAATTAGACACCTGTGACGATTTTACGATTCATATTTTACTTGTATAGAATTTCATGGTTTCTAAACTACAAAACTTTTACTTATAGCCATTAAAATTTTAAGTTAAAATATTTAATTTAATTAAACGCCTTCATCAGCTTGTCTATGGTTTGTTTTATAGCTTTATTTTGCCTACTTACTTATTTTCACCGCAGGTAGAGCTATCCAATTTTAACCGGAGGTAGAGCTATCAATATTTAAAAACCTCTTCAATCCAAGTTCCTATGTCTCACCTCACCTCTACAGCCTATATTAGTCCACAGCTGGACGCAGGCCTACCCCTCATAAACGCCTTATTAGCTTTTATCTCATGGAAGGTAATTTCCATAATCCCCACGTTGAGCATGCGGGTTGGGGATTGCAGTTCGGTGGTAGAATTGTTTTGCAGGGGGCGCTGCTTCCCGCCCCCGGTGGATATCCCCATGTCTACTAAAATCAATTAATGGACAAAATATTATTGCGTAATACATCTGTAAAAACTTTCGTTATAGTTAATTCAAATAAATAAATAATGCTTGACAATTCACACAGCGTTATCTAGCCCCAAGCTAAGAAGATTAGGCTAAGTAGAAGCGAAGCGGTTTGCTGCTAAGCAGATCTTATGTTAAGGGTAGGTACTAGATAACTGATATACTCAATACAATACACTACATAGATAGATATTTTTTACGATACATAGAAAACATCTAGAACACCCTGAACAAATATCTGCAGATCGTACAAATATTTGTCCCGAGGCGGGAATCGAACCCGCAACCTCCTGCGTCGTAGGCGGACCTTCGCCCGCTGCGCCACAGAGGTGGTCGAAAATAAATAAACAAGGTGTGCGAAAGGCCACAAGGTGTAACATACCGCAAGAAACGCACATGCTCTACATGACCTATGTTTCCACTCCATAAAAAATCTAATAAGTCAGGAAGTAAGAACTAACAAGAAAGGTCTACACGTTTCTTGTTTGATCGCACTTTCATATTTTCGGTACGTAATCTCCAAAAGCATTTATTGAAGCAGGACCAGATTTTATCATTCACTCACTAACAAAGGAAATAATGCAGAACAAAGCTGTCGGGAGATGAAAGAACTTTATTGGCATATTCAATGAAAATAAAACGAGAAAATGTCGGAGGAATTTGCCGCAAAGTTAACTGATCGTAATAAGTTCATTCTTAATCGAGGCAAATTTCGAACCAGTTGCGGAGTTGGTTTTGCATGTTCCTATATTTATATTCTTTGAATACGTATAACACTTTGTCTTTATACAAGTAGATGTACCTATGTAAATCTTTTCTTACTTTTTTTTCCTTGTGCACGCTTTATGTCTGCTCTTTTATTTTTCGTATGAAGTATAAAGAAAAGCATAATGTGCTAGGCGTTTTAATATTAGTGATAAATTGGTCTATAAACTTAACAAAAACCCTAATGAAAGATGTATTGACTGTAACACTAGTAAAACAAAAACAGCCGTACATCACTTATTACAAAATGTACCCGTCAGAGCACCCATCAATTTTTGAGTCAACAGCTCATCAGAGTTTAAAAATAAACAATAATATCTACCATGTCCCATGCAAGTGCACTAACGCCCACCGGAAGTTGTAAATCAGCGGTACAGTCTCGTCAATTCCACTCCACCAGCTTCAACTGACCTACCACACCTCTCTTTGTCAGTAGCCAAGATAGTAGCAGAGGAAAAACAATTAAAATACCAAAGCTCAGTGTAATTTGGTCGTGGCTCTACCACTGAAAAATGTAAAATCTAGTTTTACTGCAAACATATCCTGGTCTGTTCGAAATACTAATGTTGATGTGGTTGTCATCACAAACATAACATCACCACAAACCCAGAACGTTGTTTTTGAAAGATGCCGAGTTTGGAACATGTTTTGATGTGACGAAGACGTATAAAATGCTCATTATGAAAGTAAACGGGTTAACTGCGAATTTTGTTTCTGTTGGAAAAACCCCGACGTTTCATCCCTTAACGATGGGTCAAACACAAACTTGGTTCGTAGTTAACCCGCTTACATTTATAATGAGTTCATCAACTACGAAAGTTTTTAAAGTAGTCTAAAATGTATATGTAACACCTACTTACAGGTAAGGAAAACCCACAATAAGTAAGTACATATTAAATTTAAATGTTATGCATCAATTTTGGCCTGCCTAAGGAGAAGATTAATGAGAATTGATGATGTGGGACCTTTATTTTGACTCAATGACACCAAATTAAATCGACATATGACTCTGATAACCAAAACTAACCACATTACAAGTAGAATCGATTCCGACCAACTGTTCCTGCCATTATCTATCGATAAATGGGGTGCATTGTGTGAATCCGCAAAAAACGCATAAATCGAATCGATCTTCGTTGCTGTCTGCCATTCTACCATTCACTGTAGTTTGCCTGCTGTTTACTACAACCCTGTGTCTCCCGAACCTTCCTTCAATGTAAACTGAGCTTTATAACTTCTGCTGTAGATCTATTGTAGCTTATGTTAATACTTTTTAATAGAGGTGCCACGCGACTTTAGCAGAGAAATAAAAATGAGCTTTCCCTCGCTATCGATAAGTTACAACATCGTCTGAACAATGTTCTAGTAAAACGTGTCTGGATGATAGAAGTGAGAGCTTTGATCCAGGGACTATTATTCCTTCTTCTAATGGCCTCCCTAAAGGCCCATACGTATTCGGTGGTAAACGTCAAAATATTTTGTATCAGTTGTGCTAATGGTTTGTTAGGCTACATTGTTAAGACCGGGATGTTGCGGCCAAATGTGCATTTTGCGGTAGGTAAAGTGCAATTTGAAAAAATTGTGAATGCGTGATTTCTTGGATGTAGTTCTGGGGGTCATTAATAACACCTATTGTCTGGTTTTACCACATTTTATTTAGAAGAAGGATTTAGCCTTAGTGCCTTTTGACAAGTTCCGGTCGCCGGGTATCCGGTGCTGGTTACCCGGCGACGAACTGTATGCAAATTATGCCGGTACGTATGAAAGCCATGCCCATACACTTCGCCGCTGGATACTTGGCACCAGCTACTCGGATATCGAGAAGTGTGAAAAGGCATTTGGTGTTAATTTTTAAGATTTAGTTTACAATCTCTTCACAACCAATTTCACAGTGTCTCCTTTACATACACTTAGTTACAATGTGATTGATTTACATAGTGATCTGCTGATTTTCTGCTGATTTTCTTTCTTTCTTTCTTTTATCTGGCCATATACAATAGTAGGTAGGTTTGCACCTATTTCGAATTCTTGTAAACCTAATCTTCATCTTAATTAGATTTAAGCAATATAACATCATTAGCCAACTCCTCAGATCAGATTAATGTTTTTTAACGAGAAAACCATTGAGTTAGCAAAAAATGTGCGATTCAGTTGAGATACTCGACGAAATCCGAGGAATGAATGTAATGCCATTATAATTAGCATTATTTGAGGAGGGTCTGGATTCCGGTTTACGGGATAAAAGATTTCGTGTGACAATGGAGTTTTTTGCTGTTGGGGTATCGTACTTTACGAAATTATTGTGGATGGAGATCGAATTGTCTGTCAGAGATCTAGCAAGCTGTGCAATTTATGCAATATTAATAATCATTTGTTTTAGGCAACTCAAGAATAGTAGGTACATATTATTATGATTAAAACGTATTCTACGGCCTATACAAATAAATACCTTATAGACTAACATACATAGAACATAAAACTAAATTAGGAAACTGAATTACATGTTTTAATTGCCACTATGTGTATTTACTTTAAATCCGGTACCTGTGGTATTTAACCACCGATACCGATTGGTCGGTGGAAAAATACGGACCGATCTGGGTAGACCTAGTTACTCCACCTGGCATAATTTATTTATTTTTAGTCGGTACTGAACTGTCCAAGGCAGGGCAAATTTCTCTTTTCTTCTTCCTCTACTTGCGATGGTACCTCACGATTTAACACCTCACTTGCATCATATAATTAACGTATAATGAACTCTTATCTTGTTTCTCGAATTTTATTTTTGAAAACTTTATTTACTCACAAAGAACAATAATTTAGACGGAACCACAAAGCCAAATCTCTAACTTTGCAAATCTTTTTTATTTTGTTAAATCCCTAAACATCTGTGCTGACTCCCCGATCGAATGCATTCGCATCGTAATCGCATTTGTTCCGTGTTAGTGATAGACCAACGGTTTATGTGTTTTGATGACAAGTTTTACGGATTTACGGTTTTCGGTGCTCGGGAAAGCTGATCCATTTTTTTTATACAAGCTTCTGCTCGCGCTTCTATAATTCGCGATACTATAATTACCTCCCTGCCAAATTTCATTGAGATCCGTTCAGCCGTTTAGGCGTGAAAAGTTAACAAACAGACAGAGTTACTTTCGAATCACATCATCACATCACGCTATCACACTAATATTATAAATGCGAAAGTTTGGATGGATGGATGTATGGTATGGATGGATGTTTATTACCTCTTCACGCCAAAACTACTGAAAGTCACAAACAGGCCAATCGATTTTTGAAAATTCCTTCGTTGAACAGTATAATAAGATAAAATAAGTGGTGGTGGCGCTGATTTGGGGCGGAGTAGCGCCTTAAATAGAAAATCAGTGCAAAGCTAAAATAAAATAAATAAATAAATAATGCTGGACAATCCACACATCACCATCTAGCCCCAAAGTAAGCTATTCAAAGCTTGTTATGGGTACCTACTAGATAACTGATATATTGAATACATTATACATATACAAGATATTTTTTTTTTTATATATATAGAAAACACCCAGACCAACGGAACAAATTTCTGCAGATCGTACACAAATTAGTTCCGAGGCGGGAATCGAACCCGCAACCTCTTGC
Source organism: Eupithecia subumbrata (assembly GCA_949316285.1). Classification (NCBI taxonomy): domain Eukaryota; kingdom Metazoa; phylum Arthropoda; class Insecta; order Lepidoptera; family Geometridae; genus Eupithecia; species Eupithecia subumbrata. The sequence goes on along the minus strand of OX438640.1, from coordinate 13,085,347 downwards.
TTCGCAGGCGGACTCTCGCCCGCTGAGCCACTGAGGTCGTCAACGTAAAAGCAACATTATCTTGAACGAATTTGAGGTAAGCACCTACGTAGTGATGGCATTGACTGGGATTAAAAATTGTTATGGTCAGTGTAAGCATTAACATGAAATGTTTTATTTTGGCTTGTTTTTATGGAGCTAGCTAATCCGGTTACGTTTGTCACGGACCGCTTTGGAGCTGGGGGACTACCAATAATATCTATTCTGTAAGCTTTCAACCAGTAGTTTGACTACATTTTTATTTGAAAAGCTGCGGAAGATGGCAGTAATACCCCAACCGTGCACTAAATATGAATCTTTATGCTCAACGGTGACATTAATCACAAAAGAACCGGTGATTTATGCTGGCAACACAGCGTATCAGTTTACTGTTTCAAATCACGCATTTAAACTTAACCGTTTCATAGACACAAAGCTGCTTTATTCTAATTTTATGGTTTACTACGCCCATGCTTATGAACAATTTTATGACCAGTAAAATTGTTGGGTCTTTCGAAAGCTTATGGACAATGTGTTCACCTTTAGGTTGGTACCTAATGTTGTCTGGTGATACAGTTTAGTCAATCATCGCCGTATAATTAAAACTCAAATCGAAACCCAAGAAGCCTTCACGTGTGTCAGTGACCGGCACTGAATGGGTCTAATTTTTTTCAGTCCTTCGATTTGTGGGTTCTGCTTTGTGGTAGGAAATTAATGATTTCTGGTCTGTGGCAGGGCACAAAGGGCGGAGTGACAATGGTGCCCCGCTGTCCAAGATATTGACGGAAGGCCGGACTACCTTCACTCGCTCTACCCCACTCGAGCAGACCTTCGGACGGATTTACGCAGAAAGTTGGTCAGTAAATTGTGCCTCGTGGTGGCTCGACTAAAAACTACATATTACATGTATAGTTTTTAAAAAGATAAGTACCTACTTACTTGTCAGATACATTCTCTAATACCACCACATAGACTAGATATTATGAGAGTTCACTGGTTTGTGACCTTGCTAACCTACAAATTATGCAGAAGCTATTAGACAAGAAGTTGAAGTTGAACCTACAAATTAATGGAACGTAATATACACAGTAATATTGTTTTTGATAGCATTATATACAACTTCTTTGAAATAAAAGTGTAGGGAGTTAACATTTCAGTACCCAATGTGCATATTTAGGACAAAATTCAGCGGAGGATTTATTAGAACAAGTAAAACTAAGCAAGAGCAGAGAAGAAAATAATAGGATATCAACTATTCGCAGTAGGTAGGTACTATTTATAATTTATTTATTTAACATTTTATTTATGTTTAAGTATAAGAGGAACAACACTGTCACTCATAACATCATATTTAGAAAACAGAAGCCAAGCTACTGTTATTCAAAGCTATAACAAAGAAACTAAGACAATAGAAACAATTAAATCAAATTTTGAAAATGTTTTACTGGGTGTACCTCAAGGGAGTATACTGGGACCCCTACTATTCTTGCTTTATGTCAATGAGTTACCTAAAATAACTAAATATCTATGCGTTATGTTTGCCGACGACGCTACAATATATATACCCCAAAATAAAAAATCCGACTACGAATTTGAACAGGAAATTAACTTTACATTAAAATCACTTGTAGATTGGCTTGAGCAAATAAATTTAAAAGTAAATGTCAGTAAGACTAATATAATAAGATTTCAAAATTATAAAACTTCACCACTAAATATAAGAATTTCATACAAAAATAACGAAGTAAAAGAAATAAATAAAACAAAATTTTTAGGACTAACAATTGATTCACATTTAAACTTCAAAGCACACCTATCAGAATTAAATGAAAAAATTTCCAAGTACTGCTACGCTCTTTCCACACTCAGCTCAATTACATCAAAAAGTATCGCAAAACAGGCCTATTATGGATTAGTTTATTCTCAATTAAGCTATGGAATAATTTTCTGGGGAAACTCTGTCGATATCCAAACAACTTTTGTAATGCAAAAGAAAGCATTAAGATGTATTTATAACGTAGAACAGATTCGCTCCGAAATGTCTTTAAAAATGAAAAAATACTAACTCTCGCTTCCATTTATATTCTAGAAATGTGTATTTTTGTAAAAAGAAATAAGCAATACTTTTTTGAAAAGAAATCTGTTCGTGCATCCTCTCAAAGGTCCAAGCATAAATTCAATGTTTGTATTCCTCAAGTCAATAACACTATGTATCACAAAAGCACTTTCATCACAGCCTTAAAAGTTTTCAATAATCTTCCCATAGAACTTAAAACATTAGATGGTAATATATTTAGAAATAAACTAAAAAAATGGTTAGAATCAAATGCTTTCTATTCACTCAAAGAATTCTTTGATAAATGATGGTTCCCCAATAGTATGTTTAATATTTTTAAATACATAGGTAAAATAAATAACTTGGAATGTTACTAAATATATACCTAGCATTATAGGTACCTATTTAAAAAATTATTGTATGTCTATTATAGATAAGCTGTTGAAACTGTACACTATTTTATACCTAAGATCTTTTTTGTACAACAGTTAACAATAAATATATTTCTGATTCTGATTCTGATTCTTATTACTATTTACTTAGGAAATATATATTATATTAATTATTTTCAGACACGAGATCCATACAGGTACAACACAATCTTATTTTAAAAATTTAAAAATAAATACACAAAAAATACTGAATGAGTTATATAGTTATTCTGTGTTATTGGGTACCTGTGTAGTTGTAGAGTCATTCACAGGAGCATTCTGACCTTGCCACTTTCAAGCAAAGTAGGTAAAACTTTGGTCGAAGGCTGCAACCTGCTTTGCATCTAAAATTACCCTTTGTCCACTGGAATTTGGACACGTCACGGACGAAATGGAAGCTCGAGCCTCGTGAGAATAAACACAATTTTTTAATAAATGAATCTCTAATTTTTGATGAATGTTGCCAGAGTTCCATATTTTTTAATTTGTGCATGGCATTGTTGCATTGAAATATAAACTAGGGGTTGGAATGGAAGTCAAGTCCCTACCTGTGGAATCGTGTCCATTGACTATAATTATATCCGATGAAATATTTCATAACATTTCATCGGTACAAGGAAAATTTCAAATCATGCAGTTGAACTTCGCCGCTAGCTAGAGAGAATTTAAAAATGTAGAGCAAGGACACCTCAAGTTAAAACTTAAAATGAATTTTAAATATTGCACTAACGCACTTTAATCTGAGGTCTATAAAAGAGTATTGATGCAACACCCCACTGGTAAATTGGAACCCTCTTATTGCAACCGTTCAAAACACCTTGACCTATTATAGCGCACCCAAACATTAGGGTGGTCTTAAACAGCGTCCACTATTTAACCCAAATATACCATTCACAATGAATTCATTGTGGTCATTGTGACACCCAACACTGCCCTGTAATTTATAGCATTTCAATATTATTTCATTAGCAACAGACTTTATAAATCTCCTTGTATGGCCACAGTATCAATACCATTGACGACAGAATCGGTAACGACCAATAAATTTTAGGATTATGTTGTCCGTGGGCCGTGATAAGTGCCATCAATGAAATCTGAGGGAAAGTAGAAAATTAAACCGTTTAAGCCCAGTTAATGTTGGACGCACAATGGCACGGGTGTTGTGATTAATTGGGATGAGGTATAAAGTGTTATGCGTGTCGTAAACACAACATTATGGTACACATTTGACAGTGTTATCCAGCCCCAAACCCATTATAGCTGTTTCATTAGTCATAGACGCTGAAATTATGTGAAATATTATTTAATTCATCGAGCTCTACGACCTTCATCATTAGCCAGGAAATTTGCGTGAGCAACAATTAGGCAATGGACATCTGCGCGAGTAGATATTTGCAGGAGAAGATGTTTACGTGAGTCAACATGTGGGCGAGTAGATACATTCACGAGTTTGCGCTTAGGGACATTTGCGCGAGTGGACTATTACGCAAAAAATCACAAAGCTCCAATATATCTCGATATAGACGTAAGAAGAGTTGCGAATTTTACCGTCTTGTAGAAGATTTAACTCATTATTATTAGTATTATTAAACGGGTATTTGTCGCGTTTATTTACCTACATATTTTTGTAACCTGTTGAAACGTCGGGAAATATAAGTAAATAAACGCGATAAATACCCGTTTAATAATACTAATAATAATGTGTTCAGATCGCGTAAGTTTGAAAATATTTAAGGTTTAACTCTCTTTCCTGTGACTTACTCACCTTCTTTAGCATCTAGTTAGTCGAAAATAGTACCCATAAAATCAAAAAAATTACAAAAAATATTAATTTCATCTTGTGCTGTCATCTGGTTACAAAAGTAGAAAGAACAATAAGACCAGTCGCCGTGAATCGCCAATTTACTGAATACGGCAGCTCATGTGGTTCACGTGGCTACGCCACCTCGGTTCGCCGTAGCATCGTACGTAGCACCTATGAAGGTTTACGAATTAACATATTTATCTACTGGGAAGGAAAGGGGAGATATAGGGAAAATTCATATTTTAACTATAGGAAGTACAGAATTAATGCTTTTCTCTAACATCCTGAAAACTGCAACTCGTTCGGTCTACTAGATTTGGAGATAGATTTAAGAGGAATTTCATGTGTAGTAGAAAAAGGTGGTGCGCGTTGAAGTCTTTTGTATGCTACGCTAGTCCGTCGTAGCATTGTAGCACGTGCTACGAAGATCTACGTTAAATTATTCAAGCCTTCACCCAACCTCCTCGATTTTGAAGCTGAGTCTTGCGTTTTGCGATTTTGCAGAGGGGGGGGGGGGGATAGCCGGAAACAGTGTAGTACGGCGGGGGGGGGGGGGGGACAAGACAAGTGTGGGGTGAAGGCTTTATCGTTATGATGAAGGATGCGGAAGGTGAGATATATCACAAGAAAGAGAGTAAAATCCTCTACACAGTGGTGAAATCCGCAAGAGATATAAGGGACGGTATCAGGACATTTTGCGCGATAGACATTTGCGTGAGAAACACTTGCGCGATGTACATTTGCGCGAGAAGACATTCCCTTTAGGTAGGTACTTACAACATAAGTTAGTACAGACACTGTTCAAAAGTGTCCATCCGAAAGTTGCCTGGCAGAGATCGCTCTCAGCGATAAGGCATTGTACTGTGACGTTTCTGCATTTATGTTTTTCTGCTCCATATTTCTGTTTCTTAATGTGCAATAAAAAGTATTTAAACAATAGGTACAATAAGTTGTGGTAAGTGCAATTTAATAGGTAGTCCTGTGTTCATTAGACAATTTTGTCTTCTCACTATTAACCCCTTTTCTGGAATTTCGCGTGTAATGTTGCTGTACAAACTCGCCCATTGGGTACAGCTGATCAGAATCGTAATCATTAGAATTTGCGAACATGCAAATGTTATCTACTCTACTACTCGTATGTGGGTGTAAGTTATTTTAATTTGAGTCACTATCAGATCATGATCCTTCAGTCCTATCTATGTGTTAGCCACTGTTACATTTCCTACTTCTGTAGGTATACTTGAAGACGAAAACGCAAGAGGCAATGTCTAACGTCTGTTTTAATGGTTTCTTACCTACAACCTTTTATATAGCAACCACCTTTGTAATATTACACGAGCAGATATTGTGCTTTGTTGGGTTCATAAGGCGTTTAAATAAAACCCAAGTTAAGAAGGTTTGTAACACAAAGAGTTTGTAGAGACAGACAACATGTTCCTGAGCCTAACCAATATCTCTATATCGTTTTATTTAGCATGGGCTCCGCCGAAATCGGCCTACAAACAATTCCGGCAATTCATTCGGAATTCCCGTTGCGTGTACAGAGATATACTGAGATGACCAATCACATACGTGCCTGGATTCTAAAACTGTGACATTTGCTTCGCTTTAGTTGTTCGGGACTCGATGATCTTTTGGACCGAAAGTTTTTCAAGCATACCCGTGTTTTTTGATTCTGATTAAAGGTTAACTTTGGTTCTGCATGATTAGGTATGTTTTGGCCCATAGTCGCCTGTTTTTTTTTTTAACTTTATTCTAAGGTTATTGAGAGAGTATTGCCTTTATAACAACTAGCTTTCGGTCGCGGTTTCGCATGTGTTTTTTCTAAATAAAAAGTGACCTATGTTCATCCCCGGGATTTCATCTATATCCATGCATTTCACACAGACACATTCGAGATCTGTTCAGCTTTTTAGGCGTGAACAAGCAGACCCTCACACAGAATTACTTTTGACTTTATAATTAGAAAAACTTTATGAAAAAAGAAAATTACAATCAAATTAGAATAGAAAATACTATTTTTACTAATTTGATTGTAATGAATATTAGCTAGTATGAAAGTATTTATTAATACAAATTAAGAAATAATACCCACGAACTACATTCAAATTTAAATTTTTGCCAATATGACCGATATTGATTGCGAATATGATCTTGTAAAATATTTCAGGGAAATTAATACAACACCGCTTTCACTTTTATTCAAAGAAACTTTTTGTTGGGCTTGCTTTAAATAAATAACATTTTTACGTTCACTGTAAGAAACCGACCATCCTGCACCTCCTTTCCCATTACTTAACGTGATTTCTTTTAGATACAATGTTACCTTCACGGAGGAAAAGGATCTAAAAACTTAAGGTTGGTAAGGTAAAAAGAACGGATTTCTTTGATGAAAATCTAATACAAACGAGGACGGTAAGTAATATTGGTAGTTCTATGTTGGAATCCGAACAATGGGCCTTAGTAAAACATTAGGAATCCCTTTTAAACCTCAGAAACCTTTAACTAGGCCATAAACATTAACTGACGCTAGGTAAGCAGGTAACATAAATCATCAGATAGACAACTAGACTTAGCCAATGACGATGGTTTTAAACACCCCAATTAAATTCCTCATTATTGCTTCCTACTCAAAGGAACCGTTAATTGGCTCATTACCGTTTTACATAGGAAAGCTCTAGAAGTCTAGAATTTACGAGATTCTAGATTCAAGGCATGCTGTTCATAGGTCGAATAGGACTGCAGAAATTATAGCTCTCGTAAAATTAACCTGATCTAGCATTACTTAACTCGTCAATGGAGTAATTATCGTGAGTCAGAGCTATTTCATTTTATTTTATGTACCATTAAATTTAACAACAATCGCCTTTTAGTGACGGGAAAGTGGACAACTTTATGTTGGTAATGTCGTTAAGATTAAAGTGTTTCTACTGATGCGAGAGCCTGGACGAAGGGATATCTTTACATTACCATAAGTAACCTCGTATCACGCACGGAGATTTGGATTCTCTTGTAACGGTATGGATTGGAAGGACAAAGGACAGCTTTGCGGTAACTACATTTATGGGAAAGCTTATACATATAGGTAGTAACCTGGCCGTGAAGGTTAGTTTAGTACTGAAAAGCACGTTACTTCACACTAATATTATAAATGCGATAATTTGGATGGATGGATGGATGGATGGATGGATGGATGGATGGATGGATGGATGGATGGATAGATGGATAGATGGATAGATGGATGGATGGATGTTTGTTACCTCTTCAAAACTACTGAACGGATCGGGCTGAAAATTACATAGGTGTTTTCTACCGATACGACGTATCCAAGTATTTTTTGTAGCAGCCTATCCTGTAAATAATGTAATATACCTACCTAAAGAAAATATTGATTTACTGACCTACTTAAGCGACGTAGACGTTTACTTGGATCTTTAAAATGTATGGGACAAAACAAAACTAAGTATCGCACAATGAATTTCAATTTTTTTTTAAGAAACCACCGAGGCACGTGATATGAAAGTCACACCAAACCCAGGTGTGTTTGCAAAAACAATTTTTGACTTTACACCAACAACAAAGGGCTCAGAGACCACACCTTAGACCACACAAAGCTAGTATTTACCGCCAAGGATCCGTCTTTTGTCGTTGTCACAACAAGATCTGTTACAATAAATCTTATTAAAAGTTCGTCGCTATACAACGCCCATTCAGCTTTTGATCTTTAGAATAAAATGGAAAATTGTTTACTGTGCTTCGCGGAGCTTTTGTGGCTTGCATCTGCTCGGGTTCTCTGTGTTGCTACCTGAGCATTTATAGCCGCATTAGCTAATCTTTTTCCGTATCAACCGTAGATAATAATCTACAGAAGAATCCATTTTATTGCCTTCTGCAGTGATTGATCAGATTCGATCTGTTATCAAAACAGTGTGCAAGATAAGTAGGTACATATTGGTAGGTACCTACTACCTAGTACCTACCTAGTTCCCTAGTAGGTACCTACTTACTAGTGAACTAGGTACCTACTCACTCTGATGATGATGATGTCGCCCCTGATTTTAGCCAGTGAACGGATAGTAACTGTATGACTGGGCAAGGTATTTTAACTTTAACTCGAGCATGTTACCTTATAAATTATTATAATAGTGCAATTATTCACAGTAACTACTACCTAATAAATAAGAGAAAAGAAGCGTTATTAATCGTAACTGAATTTCATTTAAAAATAAGTACTTATTTTATCCTCCGAGGACTGCAGGACCTCCCCTCCCCTGCGACAAACGCCCTCTGTGGGAGATAGAGACCAAGTTTTATCAATTGAAAAGTTATATTTAATCTGTGTCTGAAATTCAACCACATGATGAATTCTACTTCAACTTCTTTCATAATGGCGCCGCTCTTACATTTTGACAACTCTAACATTTTTTTGGATTGAAATAACAACGACATTTTCTTTGATATGACAGAGCGTCAGTGACCGATCTGACATTAGACAACTTTGACATCTTAAAAATTCAAAATGGCGGCTTTTTGTTGTGGAGCGAAGGTGCATCAAATAATGCTTTGTTTGTTGCACTTTGTTGTGCGCTTGCATTGAATAGAAACTACCGAAACTAGCCAAGAATCAAAAACCTCACATCAAAATAAACTCAGTAGCATTAATTTCGGCTGGCTTAGTGTAGAAACGAATCAAAGTTACAGTTTTGTGCTGGTGCTTACTCATAGAACTAGAAAAATCTTGATTGCTGATTGCACCTGCAGCATAATTTAAGCTTTGGGACGTTGGTTGAAAGAACATGTCACTACAACTTTGAACGGGTAAGCTTTAACTTTGTATTTATATGTATTATTGTGCTATTCCTCTAAAACCATAAGATATTTAAAACTAACTGGGAATCAATTTATCGACATTTCACAAACGAAAGTTCATAAATTGATGACAGAAAAATTTAGTCAAACTTAGAAGTTCAGCGTTAGAAAGAAGTATTATTTCATTACCAAAGTAGACCTAAAGGTATCGAGATTCTTAGGTAGTAACAGAATGAGTAAGGCGTACGTAGGTCCTGCATTTGCACAAAAAGTAATGCAATAGGTTTCAGGTCTAGGAACACAAAACGTCTTTGTTTATAAATGAAAACCTAAACTATCTGTACTGTGCGTGTAAGCAGGTCTTGATTGTGATTTTGTTCATAAGGTAGGCGCCTGGATAAAACAGCCCATAACACACTGAGATTATGTAAGTAGATACATATTTTTGAATCAATATTTAGAATAAGTTCCACTGATTGCTACAAATAATCCTATCAATGCCAGAACAAGCAAATAGCTCATCTGATGATATTATGTTCACCCATAACAAAGTATCATCATGACTTAAACACATAAGAGAGCCATAATTCTATGTGGGGGGGAATCTGATTTGCACTGACATCTCGCATGGGAGTGTATTGTGCTTTGCCCCCTCCCTAACCAGGCCCTAAGTAGTCCAACTCTCTCAAAGTGACTTACCGCCGAATACTCAAACGCATCTCAGATTTAAGCACGTCTCAAATGACGATTTTTTGACAGTTTTCAATGAATATGTGTCAAAAATTCGTCACTTGAGACGTGCTTATATCTGAGATGCGTTTGAGTATTCGGGGGTTAGTTTTTATTTTTAACTAACGAAATGTGCCATCTTTCTTTCATTTTTCCACTGATATTAAGTATTTATTGCATTTTTTATTTCTGTGGAAACTTATAATTAGCCTTTAGTAACACCATTTTTGTCACCTAACTGTTCTATTAGTATTCCGGAAATCGTAAATGAAATAAAATAATAAGTCCCAGAGCAAGATTTTAGGATTGACAGCTTCATTTCAGCTTTTCTGTAGGTGTGGATAGGGTACATGCCTCAATGCGACTTTTCCATCCTTTCTTTTGTCTGGCCTCCTCTGTGGCCGTGTATTGTACCACAATGTGTTCGACGGGAATCAGAAATCAATTCATAATTCTTTATTGCACAAAATAGGTAGTACAAGTAAATCATATTGCAAGAAAAATAAAAGTAAAAGTGGGTAATGAGCTAAAACAGAGGATATAAGATTTAATTTTAACCTACTTATTAAATAGACTACTACATAATATAATACAATACATAAAATACTATCAACCACTTTTAATTCAATCAACCACTTTTAATTCTTTGGGATTACAAAAAAGTCAATTTTTAAACTAAATTACCATAAAATTTTACTAATATTATAAATTCGAAATTAACTCTGTCTGTCTGTTAACTTTTCACACCTAAACGGCTCTTACTGAAATTTGGCATAGATATCCCGGGGATGGACAGACATAGGCTACTTTTTATCCCAGAAAGCCCCGGGGCTTCGCACACTCTTTTCCAAGTGCCTGCTGCAGCAGCCAGTAAGAAGTGTTAACACATTGAGAGAGAATCCTAAAAATTATAACACTGTTGGAGTGGGGTTGCAGATGCACATCTGCATCTTTTCGCCATAAGCTAGCACAGACATGGCCCCACAGGCTGCACTGCTGAGGGTGGGCAGTAAATGAGTTATTTGGTTACTCATCTCATGCACATGATATTTTAGGTTTTGTGTACCTACCTACTAACTCATCTGTTCAGGCAAATAATGCTAAATAGAACTATTACAGAGTACAACAGTTTATAGTACATCTTCATAGCCATTCACACTCTGCACTATTATGTACCTTTTTATGTTAATATTTTATTATACAAGATACCTATGCCTGTTTCCAACCTTGGTGGTATAAAAAATAACCTTGAAGCATAAATTTCTGCCCCCATCAGCATCAGAAAAACAGACAGTCAAAATAAAAATACATGCTAAATTGCACCTACTGCTCTTCTGAAGCATATACTATATTGTTTGGCTCTACCTGCCTTAAATACAAATAAACTTGAAATATTATGTCAAATTGCATTTCAACCAACATACTTGAAAGACATTGAACCTGTTCAATCTTGTTCTGTTAAGTATCAAATTACTGACAAAAATGTTCATCTGTGCAATTTTATGCACCTATGCAATTACACTTAAACTCTTCTTTGTCTCATTCTTGAAGCAACTCTTTCAGTAGAAGGTTGTGTTTGAGTACCTACTCAAATTAAAAATTTTATTTAGCATTATTGTGGCTAATTTAACTGTAGGAATGGGTAAGTTATGAATAAAATCTTAGGCAACTGTAATTAAACAAGTGGTGTTTGCTCCAATACCAAACTTTTTTACTGGTGTCTATATTTTCTGGAATCAGTTCAGCTATTCATTTCCGAGAAGGTATTTTCAAATGTTTTGTAGGAAGACATAAGAGAAGTAAATTCCGCTACCTAAACAGAATGATAAGTAAATTGCCATAACACTAAGCCTTACTGTTTATGACTAAGGCATCATGTTACTCTACCACTACCGGTGTTTGTCAGTCTACCGCCTTTGATCTTGATGCGGCCGCCGGAATAATATTTAACCTTTTGACCGCCACCGTCGTCTATACTCGACATTTCAAATTGTGCTTACTACGCCAGTGTCGTTATTAGACGACCAAAACTGCTCCAAGAAAAAAACGAAATACACAATCTTTTAACTGTTAGTTCTGCATTTTATTTATCCTAAAAGGAACATTGTTTTAGTTATTAAACATCTATATTAAAGGTTTATAAGAAAAACCCCTTGTTGTATAAAAATTTCGATGATGAAACATTGAAATAAAATCCCGTCAGCGGGCGTGATTCGCACGCCATTGTCGGCAGGAGACGACCGCTAGTGTTGTGGTATACAGCTACCAAGTGAAGGTGATAAAAATAGACAATTTGCATTTAAACAAGATATTTATTATTTATTTCATGTTCATTCTCATGATATAAATAATAAATATCTATTATGATATCATAATAAACCCAAACTTTAACTCTGCAAACGCATAATGAAAATAAAAATGATCCATGAGCAGGATCGATAATTCATAATCCCCACCAAAGCACATCACTGGTTCATCATCCCTTAGCAGTGTAGCGTACGCCACGGTCGGGACTACACGACCGTAAGTGACGTCATCAGCGTAACAAGACAATGGTAGTGACGTGCAAGTGCATTCCAAGTATGTCCGATCTGCTATTGATTTTGGATTTTATCTGCTATTGATTTTGGATTCATAGGTAAAATGTAGGTATTTGTAGGTTCATAGATCTCTTGTTTAAAACTTCGACAAAAGCATGTTTCTGCTTCGAAGCACACAGGTTCCCTGTAGTTCGGTGGGTAGGTAGGTACATACCTACCTACATTTTATTTCTTTCTTGTAAGATTAGAGTAGGTGCCTGCCTACGTTGGGAACGGGATAAATTTTTGTGTACTTACTAGATAGGTAGGTACTTTCATCATTGGTAAGTAGGTAGGTAGTGTAGGTACCTAAATCGGTTTGATTATGAGATAGGTATCCGACTCAAGGAAATAATTACGTGGACAGAAAATCAATAAAAGATGTTAGATGGATAGGTAGGTAATACGTAGAAATGATTTATTTAAGACAATTTACAATGAATAAAGAATGAAGGAAATAAAATAATACCTAGGTACCTACCTACCTAGTGAAATTTCCTAAAAAGCGGCAAGAATTTGTACCATGCATGAATGATAATTAATGAGAAGAAATTCTGCAAGTAGCAAGGAAGATAATTAGGTATAAAATACTTTAATAGCATTCATGGTACAATAACGGTTAGAAAGGTCATTGACCGTTACTTCGACCTACCTACCAAGAACACAAATTCTAGCACTAAATAATAATAATGCAACATTCACCCGATACGGGGATTCTTTCTTTAGTCTTATACTGTTAGTTTTTCTCTTCTTTTAGTGATAAGGCCGCCCATTCTGCAATTCTGTTATTTCTCTTTCCCTGTATTGTTTTTGTATTTTCTTGGTTTGCAATAAAGTGTCTAATTGTATTGTACCTAGGTAGGTACCTAAGTGCAGTTGACTAGGGTAGGTAGGTAGGTACTTATTATTGCGTCTACCTACTTATTACACTGATGGGTAGGGACTATGTTGGTATAACTGGTAGGTAGGTAGGTACCATTTCTTTCTCTGCATTGTGTAGTGATAATATTATTTGTGTCTTCAATCTTTAGTGGTTTGACAGTTACTACATGGTAGGTAGGTAGGTACCCAACTAGTTATTTGGCATTCAATGCATGTGATGTGATGACCATTTTAGTTTCATTTCAAGAGTGGACAGGTATATACTTGCCCTTATCGATAATCAGCGACTATAACATACCACATCACTACCTCAGATGTAAGCAAGCTTTCAAACATCGTGCCAGCCGCGCCTATGTCGGCTATTCACGACAACAGAAGACGTCACGTGGGTGAATAGTGATGTGCTGTTGTTATTTGAAAATATTTGTTGTCGATCTGATTTCTGGTTTTATATAGGCAAAACATCGGCAACTGCGGCGTAACAATTAATATATTATAGAGTAAATTGGTATCAAGTAAAACTCGAAAATTGAAGGTAGTGCTTCTAACCTGAAGCCCTTCTTTTTGTAACTTGGATGGCTTGGAGAGTTAGATTTTATCATTTTAAGGTGGCGTTCAAAAGGTAATAAAACATCCCAGATTTTAAAAAGTTGTTTATTGCATAAAAAACTAACGAAATCAAGTCTCCATGTGTTTATCGACAATATACATTTTATCGACTCTTGGCAGCACCATTTTTTCGTAGGTATTTTTGGTCACTTTTGTGCTTTGGCGTAGAGGATACGAGAATGCGTTTGGGGCGTGGCGGTCAAAAGGTTAATTCTCTGCTCAATGCGAAACACACAGCACTACCAAACTATTATAATTTATGTATTCATGGGTATTTTATTTATCGCCAGAAAGTTAGCGGCCGCGGTTACTTTAGTAGTAGTACTCCAGTCATCCCGTGACCACGGCAGTGTGTGAACCTGCTGAAACGTCTCGGGAAAAATAGTAATTATTCATGTGTTCAGATTAATTTAAAAAGAAACTTTACTGCTATACTAAGTAGCTTTCAATTATTCAGTCTACTGTGTGAAAGGAAAAACTTTAATGTTATGTGCCCTGATTTAATAATTAAACCAACTAAGGGCCTTGATACACGGGCAGCTAAAAGCAATCAGGAACAACTGCTTCATGCTACAACTGGGTAGTGAGCAAGGAACATTATACTCTATGGGAGGTAGTGAGTGACGCAACTGCTCACGCGGTTTCATGTATGTATGTAAATAGAAGACTGAAGCTCACTATGCAGTCGCAGCTTCAACCAGTTGATCCTGGCTGCTTATCTAGGTTATAGATTTTTATTTTAATGGTACTTAAAACAAATGCCAAATGAATCAGTCACAATAAAGATGGCACTGATTGTTATCAATGCACTTAACCGACTTCCTGTGGCACTAATTGGTTGTAGTGATTAGTAGATAAGAGCTGGCCTTGACATAAATGTAACACATTTACTTCGTCCAGTGGTGTCTATTGTGTGACAAGTAGGTATATTTTTTTGCTAAAAATTATTAAAAGCATCAACAGGAAAACGTAAACGAAAATACCAGGTAATTTAAATTATTGTAATGGCGAAGTTGATTATTAATTTAGAGATTTATTAAATCTGTAATTCAACTCTTTGGAGACTGCAAAATAAAACTTGAACCTTTATTCTACTTAGTTATTTAGTCTTACATTTAAGAGATGGATAATTCAGATATAACTGAAATAGATGGGCCTTCAGAATTCGTTTAAATATAATTATGGGCCTGCTGCATTGTCTCACTGGAGGGCAAATGACTCCATGCCCCTTCCACATCAGATGAACCCGCTATGACTCCATTTAATTATTACTACAAATTACTACGACTCCCCTTCCGTACATTTTAATTTACATTTTCAATTCCATTTACATTATTACGACATTTTGCGTGAATAATATGTTATTGACCTTGGCAATCGCCGAGTTAAGGACGGGCATCAACCTCAACTACTTAGTTTATCGAATTTAGGAATGACGATTTGCTGTTTGCCTATCATTTTATGTAGGTGGCTCCGTTCGGCAAGGTCAAGAATCTGTCCTCATTTAAGGGGCCTTACAAGCTATGGTATCGGTTCGTTGCTTGAGTCAAGCTTGGTCATAATCTGACCAATAAACTGCGCTGCTTCCCTGTGTCGCTCCGGTCCTAAGTTTATTAAATAAGATACTACAAGTGAACACTACAACACTTGACTGAGGGAAACTACCAAAAAATACTTACCGGTGTATTTCTTAAATAGGGGTTCAGGAATCTCTAAGGGAGATTTCTAATACAATAATAAAATTGTCCCAGTTCGTTTGCAACTTCTGCCGTGCATGCAATTAATGTAATCTGTACCCGTGACGTCTTATGTCTCAGAATGTTTATTTTCTATCCATCCGATTTCAGCGTTTAACAAAACTTTGTCACGACGAACCAAGCTCTAAGTAAGCACTACGTGTGCATACTACGTCACGCCATGTAGCGTAGTGTGTAAAGCCTTTTAGTTTGCTTGCTTAGTTTCCTTCCTTCCAATCAGTTGGGTTTCGCATTTACATATGAACGGTAGTGTCTCTCAATAAACAAAGCGTGTTTTAAAACTTTTCAGATGAGAAACTTTTGAAGGGCGAATTGTTTTAAAGTGATGATGCGGATTACTTAGAATGAAAAGAATTACGTTTAAAGGTTGGATTGTGTTTCCATTATCGTGTGGTTGATCCAGTGCATGGTTTCGGTTTTGGGTTATTGTGTTGTTGTAGTGTTTGATTTTGTGTGTTGGGAATTTTTGGCTATATCGTGCAGATTGAATGAGTCTGTGGAATTGACATGTGCAGGATGATTTCTTTACACTGATAAAGAAGTGTCATTCATTTTGAATGACATGTCTTGAAATGAAACGCCGTGTGTTGCCGGCATTAAATTTGCACCACCCCAACTCTTCCGGTGTCTTCCGGGTGTCGTAAGAGGCGACTAATTGACCCACCGGGTGCGGGCAGCAGTGCTTCCTGCATAAGCAGAACCGATCCACCACTAAACTGCGATCCCCAAACTGCATGCCCAGCGTGGGGATTATGGCATTACCCTAATAATAAGAGCCAATAATGCGATTTTCAGAGAAGGCATTTGTATAGCAGTTGACTGGTAACAGCTGTTGATGTTATGTGATGATATCTTGAAATTGCTATAAATTTTGGTAGCTACTCTCGAGACGATCGAATACCTAAATAAACAAGATCCGTCAAGTGCGAGTAACTCGCGCGCCGAGGGTTTTGAACGTTTGTCAACAAATATGTACCAAAAGTACCGGTTAGATACTTCGCAATTAAACGAATACCTAAGAATAGTAGGTACCAACCTACATTTCAGATGGATCTCTCTGCATGCTTCGGTTAAATGGGTTGTTCGGTTAAGGTAATGGTAAATTTTTCGACTTTTTTCGAAATATTTCAAAAAGTATGAAAGTTACAGAAATTTGAAAAACTGTTTTGAAACGTACAAACTGATACCTTTCATTTGATACCCCACTCGGTGAGGTAGCCCCCCCTTTTGAAAATTATTTCCCCCCATTTTGACCATTTTTCAAAAAGTGTTCTTTTTTTAACTTCTCTATATTTTTCCTGTAAAATATAGATCCACGTCTATAAAAGCTCTATACATTTTACATGGATCGCTCTGCAATCTTCGGAGATAGGGGGGGGGAATGGGTATTTTTTCGACATTTTTCAATATATTTTAAAAAGTATGAAACCTACAAAAATTTCAAAAAATATTTTGAAATGTACAAAATGATACCTTTCATTTGATACCCCATATGACTCTGTAGGTATCTTTTAAAATTTCGGCATCACAATTTGTATGGAAAATATTCATTTTCATTTTTCATTTATTTTTGTCTAAATCTGTACAGGCGCACGAAATGTATTATTATTTTAAATTTCAAGTTGATAGCTGCAGTAGTTTTTGAGTTATTAAGGAGGGAAAAAAGGACAGACAAAGCGAGACCATAAGGGTTTTGAAACCAATCTTCGATCATCAAAACCCTACAAATACCTAAGAACTTTTGTTCTTCTGAGAACACCTCACTCTGGAGTGTAGGCCTATTGTAGGTATACCTAACCATGCCTAGTTTACTAAGATCTCGAATGAGAATATTTTGATCGGGTGTCTGGCAGGCATTAAACCTGTTCCGCAGCCATAATAAAAAGGTTGAAGTTGAAATATTTAAAATACCCGTGTGTTGTTTTTGTTTTGTTGCATGTTTTCGTATTCTATTTATGAATAATTCAACTCACGTCGCCATTCATTGGTTCCAGATGACTATCCAATCAGCAGGATGGATTTCAAGAGTCGTCTGCAGCGGCAGTACACCGCTATTGTTCAAGACCTGGATGTGAAGTTTATTCTGGATGAGCTTTATCAGAAGAATGCTTTGTCCAGTCCGGTGTTCAATCAGATACTTACTGTTGTAAGTATATGCCTCATCATCAGCCTATATTAGTCCACGGCTGGACATAGCCTCTCCTAATGAGCGCCATAGCGCCCTGTCTCCCTGGTATACAAGTATATGCCTACCTACCTTTTATAATTATACTGTCGTAGGGTATTTAAGACCACGTTCGGTCTGGCGAGCCATATTAGGGCTCATGGTAGTAATGACAATCCGTGTTGTCATGGGTCGCCGTCATTGATATCGATGAGGACCTATATACAGGGCTATTGGTTAATCACTGACACTACGTGAACTGCAGGTTCTGCCCATCACCACGAACACGTTAGTGAAGACGCCAGGTCTTAATTCTTTTTTTTTTGTAAGTCGCCTCACATACAAAATAATGTCCGAAACCTAATTAGTTTAATTACTAAATACCGATCTCCCACTCCTATTTAAATCCACATCATCATCATTGGCTTATTTAAGATCTACGCAAGATAATTTAAGTGGCATTAGCCTGGCTGGGAGACAACCGAACACATACACCCCACTGATAATTCAGGGCAGAGCCGTTTTTAGGTTTAGTTTAAGAAAACCCCTTTATTGAACGATTTTTTAATGGAGGGGGTACATGCTAATATCGTTCCCTTTCCACCAATTTTAAGAATTGAGACCTGGCATCTTCACGGACGTGTTCATGATGGTGGGCAGAACCTGCAGTTAACATAGTGTCAGTGAATTACCAATAATCCTGTATACACATATTATTAAGAAGTCAATTAGGTAAATGGAACTCTCAAGGATAGTTGACTGTATCCGAAATAGGCTGAGGCGAAAGTACTAGTACCTAGAGAAGTTATTATGTGTTAACTCTTGGCGGGCAGTTCTGAAGATTTTTGAAGAGGACTATGTCCAGCAGTGGGTTAAAGCTGAGATGATGATGATGATCAAACGCCTCGCGCCTGATCTCTCAATTTCTTCTAATATTTTGACTGATAAGGAATCTCGCCCGAACGTTTAATCATAATTCCTTTTGTAGAAAGATTTATGAGATAACTAGGTAGGTACTATTTGTCGTCTGGGTTGTTCATCTGTATTTTTATTTCGTTTGTCGTGACATGGCAAACGAGTGTGATACGTTAAAAGTTTTAACCAAATATTCAATCAACAATGAGATACAATAGCTTATAAAAATCTCAAAATCTTCATGGCCATGTTGACCTTTCAGAGTAGCCGCGAGGAGCGAGTCAAGCTGCTTCTCGACCGGCTCATCCAAAACGGATCGGTAGCAGCGTACGAAGCCTTCGTGGACAGCTTAGCTAAGGACTATAGATGGCTGTATGAGAAGCTGATTGAAAACCATGAGCCTATCATGGACGACAGCTTTGAAGATAGCCTGAGTAGAGGCGATGTGCCGAGGCTGCCGGATCATCATGTTAGGAGGGAGGGAATCGTAAGTACCTAATGCTATAACTAGTAGGTATTGTGTGTATCTAAAGCTCTACACACCTAAGCCGGCGGCACAACCCACCGGGCAAGGCCGGCGGCCTTATTTTGAAACGATCTTGCCCGCGGCTTGCGTCGATACTAACTCGCAGGAATCATGTCCGATTTTTTTTTTCTTAAATGACTATTTCTTAGCGAAACGCGTAATTCCACTAAGAAATAATTTTGAAAACATAACAGACAGAAGTCCAATTTACTAGTTCTACTATCATATTACAAAAGTACAAGGTACGAAAAAGTGAGAATAATCAATTTGTAATTATTTGACTCATTTAAGATTGCTTGCCGCGCGTGGTTAGGTATTTTTGATTGCTGGAACTTCCCACAATTCTCATGTTTACCGAAACAAAATGTAATCGCGACTGAATAGATATCGGTAAAAGTCCGGTAGATAAAGATTGTGATTGAAAATGACAACCTGTCATGCTGTTCATAGCATCAGCTTAGATCATTTTGATCCAATATTCAAGTCTATTTCAGCCCCAATCTTCATTTACGCGACTTCTACGGATTTGGATGGCGAAGGTCCGCTTGGTTACGCAGGAGGTTAGGTTCAAAACTAACAATTTCATGGCCCAAGACGCAGACGAGCCTCTCGACCCTCGTGTGGCGAGGCTGGGCAGTGAATGCGTTAAAGAAATTTATTCTCTTACAAACACTGGGTTTACTTATAATGAGATACATAAAAACAAATTAATCTAGGTTTTACAATATCTAAACTAACCAAAATATATTACTAAACTAACTAAAATATATTATAAGTAACTAAATATTATCTTCAACCTCAACCGCCTGTATTGGTCCACTACTGGACGGACTTCTAAGCCGGCACCACACAGCGATAATATAATCAATATTATCTTCATTATATAATAATTGCGTATGTATAAATACTAAACACTATAACAACTAGTACTTAGCGGTTGGTAACGGGTTCGATTCCCGCCTTAGGACAAATGTTTGTACGATCTGCAAAGTTCCGGGTGTTCTGGGTATTTTCTATATATTTAAAAAAAATCTGTAATATATTGTATTAAGTAAGTATGTATATCAGTCATCTACTTAGTACCCATAACACAAGCAACTTCTTGTGTTGGTATTGTCAAAGAATGCTTTTTTTCTATAATTTTAATTTTAAACTGACACTTATTCAAAATAAACGTTTCAGGAACGAACAGTTGCCGAAAAGCTCCGTCAACTGAAACGACACAAGATACTCGTTCTCCTAGGCATGTCCGGATCTGGCAAGACTTGTGTGGCCATCAGTACGCTGCGAGGGAATCCGGAGTTAGTCACGAATGACTTCAACGGAGTGGTGCTGTGGCTTAATATGGGGAACTGTAGGACGGACGACGATATTATAGCTCAGCAGACCAAGTAAGTTGTAGCTAACTAGCTGTTGCCCGCGGCTTCGCAAGCGTTGTTTCTGTGGAAACGTTTAATGGTTATTTCTTTCCCATGGGAACTGTTTTATGGGATGAAAAGTAGCCTACGTTCGTTCCAGGCTTACATGTATACAAAGTTTCAGCCCGATCCGTTCAGTAGTTCTGGCGTGAAGAGGTAACAAACATCCATCCATCTTAACATTCAAACATTCGCATTTATAACACTAGTTTCTGCCCGCGGCTTCGCACGCGTTGTTTCTATGGACACTTTTTAAGATTATTTCTATCTCATGGGAACTGATTTATGGAATAAAAAGTAGCCTATGTTTGATTCCAGGATTAGACATACCTGTATGCAACATTTCAGCCAGATCCGTTCAGTAGTTTTGGCGTGAAGAAGTAACAAACATCCATCCATCCATACATCTTAACTCCAAACTTTCGTTATATTATTAGTGTGCTAGTGTGATTCAAAATATTTTTGTGCCACGACAATGATATGATACTATACCACGACACAAATGACTAAAACTCACTTGCCTGGCGTCGATATTTATTTGAAGGAAGGATCTCAGATCAACAAGTAATAAATTTCGTATAAAAAGACGCGGCAACAAAGTTAATTTTAGGTTAAGTATGGGCTGTTTGTTTATAAACATTCTACATCGAGTTTTGCTAGTGTATAGCGGTACATCTACACCTACCTATCTAGGTGGTCTACCAGCACTGCATCTGTTTTCCCTGGGGTCCATTCGCTTAAAGCTCTACTCATAAATGAGGATTTTATAGAGAACCCAAACAGATAAGGCTAAAGAATATAATAAAAATTTGCAATTCAAAACTTTTATGCAGGATATGTAATCTAATAAAAATTACCTCATAAGAGATTATGATACGTGATTAAGGATTGTTCAGCGATAAACTCGAGGCTATTGAACGATTTGAAATTATTATGAAATTCAGTTCATGGAACTTACTGCAAGTTGCTTTGTTTCTCTATCAACTCAAGCTAAATGGACCTTTATCACAATTTGTTACACAAGTCTATCTTTTCATAAGATTACTGAGTGATGCACTATTTCAATGACAATAGAAATGGCCATTTCTTGACGTTTGAAGGCCAATTTTATGGACTCAGGCACATCCATCCATCAAATGGAAATTACACTACTGAATTAAATATTTTACTAAAAAAAATAAACCTAAGGTTTAGCTCGTCTTTATACAAATGTCCTTTAATTATTTACTTTTATTAAGTATTATTTAAGTTGTGTGCATTGAATTTATGAGTTAATTAAATTTACGTGCCCGCCTCCTGGCCGTTTCTAACGGGACGGGAGTCAGATATTGGTTGTAAGCATTTCCTTCATATAACACTGGTACTTTATTGGATCCCGTAACTTTCCTTATCGTAACATGTCTTCGGTTGGGTGCAAGGTGTTGCGCACCTCATCAATGCCAGTGCGGTACTGCTGTCGAACAGCTTGGTCATCACGGATTATCGTGTACTAGGCCTGCCGGTCGGATATCTCGCCACGCCAGCCTTAACGACATCATCTGGCGGGCCTTTGTCACCGCTAACTTACCAGCTATTCTCGAACCGACTGGTCTGTTGCGTAACGATGGTAAGAGGCCCGACGGTATGACACTATTCTCATGGGAGTTGGGGAGGCCCATTGTGTGGGACGCTACATGCGTCGACAAACTAGCGCATTCCCATCTTCCGAGGACATCGTGAAGGCGGGTGCGGCGTCAGATTTGCCGAGGATCTCGAGAAGCGCAAATATGCAGGTCTCGACAGAGCCTACACATTTGCTCCCCTTGGAGTCGAGACCGTAGGGTACCGAGGCTCTCCGAGCTTTTTAAAAATTATCTGAGCATCAGGTCAAAGCGACGCGTGACCCGAGATCTGGTGAGTATCTGGCGCAATGTATCAGCATTGTCATACAGCGGGGCAATGCAACCAGCATCTTGGGGACGCTTCCGACTGGGTTTGATATGGATCAGTTGAGCTACCTGTAAATTGTTTGCGACAATCTGGAGTTGGCTCAATTGTTTCAATTGTAAATACTAGTTCTAATTTATTTCTTTTACTTGATTGTAATTTTATTGATTAATAAAATTTATCAATTTCAGATTGCTCCGAAAAGCCTCATCAATGTACAACATCCAAAGCTCGTACATGAACTCCTCGGTATCAATGTCTAGTATCGGATCCATAGGAGACAACTCCCTATCAACTATCGACTGGACATGGCACGACGTTAGAAACAAACTGAAGACGCAGTTTCTAGAACCATCGTTAAAAGAATGCCTGCTGGTGCTTGATGAAGTAAATGATAGGAAGTGCTTGGATGCGCTGGATATCGGATGTAAGATATTGATTACTACGCGGGATACTGGGGTTGTGGCGGATTCTGACGCGCAAATTGTTAATGTGAGTATTTTTGAAGTATTCGTTGTTTGACGATCATGAATGTAAGTGGGTTAGCTACGAACCATGTTTGTGTTTGAAGAACACCAACGTTTCATGGCACCTGTACTACGTCGCACGCGCCTGTACTGCGCGTACAGTGCGACTCGGTACAGGCGCGACGCGACCCGCACTCACCCTGACGAGGTCCCTCGTTAAGAGACGAAAAGTTAGTGTTCTTTCAACACAAACTAGGTTCGTAGTTAACCCGCTCACATTCATAATGAATTTTAAAAGCTTCAAATCGTCACCAACATTATTAAGCACCATGTTCCACTTTAAACATCAATCCATCGTAAGGTCGTGGGTGGGTAGGTTTGTGTAATGTACTGTTAGCGTTGAGTTGAGATTAATGGCCTATTACACTTATTTCCTGTGCCTATAGCAAATTCGTAATTTCTGTTTGAAACTATGTATAACTTCTTTATATTTTCATTATTCTTGCGGTGAAAAACTCAATGAGGTAGAGAAAAAGAGTAAACCATTCTAAAAATGCACGCCGATTGTATGACGTTTTTGCTTCACAAAACGTTAAACAAGGCGTGCATTTTTAAAATGATTTGTCTCTACCTACAAAATTTGAGGCAGGGCATCTTCCAGAAATACAAGCTGCGATAATGTTCATTCGCAAGTCTCGGCTCTTTAACTCATCACGTGCCATCTCAAAACAAAAATTAATAAGCATAAACAAACTGCTGTAGCTTGTACCTATTAGTAGTATGAATGGCTCACAGATTTCGCTTTTTACGGATGACTGGCTTCTAATTACGCGATACATTACAATACACTACTGAGAACTGTTGTTTCGGCTACTCGCTTAACCTTGACTATTGGCTTGTTTCATTATCATAAACTGTGCTAAACAACCGATTTACACCGAATGCCTCACATGCCTTACCCAATATAAGCAGTGGAATGATCTAGCTTGTAGCTAGATTATTTATTATAGCACCTAATTGCAGCCAAAAAGCTAAAGGAATTGAGGGCCTGCCTTAGATATCCTAGATGTGATTACGCATGAACGTAGGCACAGTTTGAATGCCTATATCCAGCAGTGGTGAAGTTGTAGATGATGGAATATAACAGCCTAAATAAGTGAATGAAGGCAGCGTATGAACGGTCTTTGTGGTATTGATCAAGACATCCGAAATTTCACCATTGGTTTGGTACTTGAATTTTTAAGTAGATGAAAACCAGAATAGGTTGTTGAATTGATAATAGGTTCATTGAATAAAAACTTGAATCGATGAATAGAAGAATAGATGAAAACTTTAATAAGTACTTGAATTGATAAAAAGATTGAATACAAAAAATTCTTAATCAGGTTCTTGTATCGATAAATAGTAGATTGAATAGATGAAAACTTGATAATGTACCTACTTGAATTGATACATAGTCCATTGAGTAGATGGAAACTCGAATACTTGAATTTATAAACAGTAGATGAATAAAAGAAAACTTGAATAAATCAATGGTGAAAACTGGGATATTTGAATCAACAGTGTGTTTTAAAAACTAAAAAACTTTGATCCAGATACCTCAATTTTAACCTACCGGTTCCTACCAGTCTACCAGTAGCAGACATATTTCGGTTGAGATAATAATGACGACATAACTTATTGTATCATTATCACTATAACCAATTTCTTCTCTATACAGATAGAAAACAATCTACAAAAAGATGAATCCTTACAAATCTTCGCTTCATGCCTCGACGAGCCAGTTTCACAGCTGCCGCGACAAGCTAAAACATTACACGAGTTATGCAAAGGAAGTCCGTTTCACATCGCGCTGATTGGTGCTCAACTGGCAGAGAATAAGGAGAAACTTAAGCATGATCGCAGGCACTGGGATTATTATGTGAAAAAGTTAGAGAAGAAGGAATTTGCTATGTGAGTATTCATTTTGTAATAATCTTATTCAAGACTGAGGGAAGTTGGAGACCTATACGTCTTATCTAGCAGTGATAGCCGTGGTGGTCCCCACCCACCCCTCCAACCAACCGGGGAACCTACCAAGGGAGAAGTTGGAGACCTATACGTCTTATCTAGCAGTGATAGCCGTGGTGGTCCCCACCCACCCCTCCAACCAACCGGGGAACCTACCAAGGGAGAAGTTGGAGACCTATACGTCTTATCTAGCAGTGATAGCCGTGGTGGTCCCCACCCACCCCTCCAACCAACGGGGAACCTACCAAGGGAGAAGTTGGAGACCTATACGTCTTATCTAGCAGTGATAGCCGTGGTGGTCCCCACCCACCCCTCCAACCAACGGGGAACCTACCAAGGGAGAAGTTGGAGACCTATACGTCTTATCTAGACGTGTGCGCCGATCGGCGTGGCGCACGCCGCCGATCATTTTAGCCACGCCGACGCCGCCGAATTTTTCATCGGCGTCATCGGCGTCTACAAACAAACAATATTCTACATTAAATTAATCACTTTTTTTTAACAAATTTCTTATATTTTATTTGCAAAAAGTAGTATTTTTTTATTTCGCTATCTGGCAACACTGTTTGCCTCAAGTTTCGTCGGCGCCATTTGCATTTCTCTTTTCACTTGTCAGTCTGGCACACAACTAGTGAGAATTGAAAGTTTTCGGAGGTTTCGGAGGGTATCTGTTTTTAAATGACAAACTGTACACTATGTCAGACAACGACATAGATCAGAGTTCGATACAAAAGATCGAAATCAAACATTTTGCTGTGAAAACTAGGGTTGCCACCCGTATTATATAATAAAGTATTGTACTTTATTTCGGACTTACGTACTTTATACTTTATGACCACAATAAAGTACGCCAAAATACTTTATTTGGCTTTTCAAGTTTTTATTTTAATGTTCACTGTACTAAACGTTAAAGTTGAAGTTTTCGAGTGTAACAGATCGCATCGTGTTATTCTACAATACGCATTGCGTTTGAACGCAAGATAAAACATCAAATGGCAATCATCAACTTTATTTATTTTCGATGCGACCAGTGTTGCTGATCTTTTTGCTCCGTTTCAGATATTTTTTTATACCTGCGGAAATTTTACGGACCATAACGCCTATCGAAACGGCTCATACATATGAGTTTGTTCCTGAAAGAAAGAGACATTGAAAAAGTCTATAGTATGGAAACGAAATTTATTATACTTAGTAAACGAAATTTTCGCGGCTCGCATAGCTCGCAGTAATATCTTTTAGGTTTATTTGTTTGTCGTTTTGGTAAAATGCTCTTAATTTTTAAAATACATGAAAATAAATTAGTATGTACTCTATTTTTACATGGCGTACTTTTTTTAACCCCCGTACCAGGTAAATGTACTCTATTTGCTCGAAAAAAAGGTGGCAACCCTAGTGAAAAGTCATCTAAAAATAACTTTGTCTTTTCCCTGCTTTTTTTGTAATATATGTGATTTGATTGTTGCCATAGAGGTTTTTTTGTTATTGAAATTTTGATTTTATAATTGTTTTAAGACAAATAGGTAAGTCTGTCATATAATTAATGAATAAAAAGTTTAATAAAGATTAAGGCGTCTTTTACTTAATTTCACATCCACGCCGATTACGCCGATGACGCCGCCGCCGCCGACAAATTGGACGCCAGACGCCGCCGCCGGTCAAATGAGCATCGGCGCACATGTCTAGTCTTATCTAGCAGTGATAGCCGTGGTGGTCCCCACCCACCCCTCCAACCAACCGGGGAACCTACCAAGGGAGAAGTTGGAGACCTATACGTCTTATCTAGCAGTGATAGCTGTGGTGGTCCCCACCCACCCCTCCAACCAACCGGGGAACCTACCAAGGGAAGGGCCGCACACAGCTTCCTTCTGAGTATTTTAATACCACTACAGGGATCATCAATCCGCATGCCAAGCGTGGTGATTATTACAAAACCCCGCCGTGTTTGGAAGAGGCACGTTCAGCAGTGGAAGTTTGTATTGTCTCGTACAAACGTTTTAGTGCGTACATATTTTTTATTCGTTTTCAAAATAACACAAAGTAGTCGCTCTCTTCCATTTGATTAATTGATATAATGGATCTCCCCAAATTCGTCGATGCTTTCGTTTTCGTCTCCGACGTCTTTGAAGTAACAAAGCAAACAGCACTGTCTCCTCGTTGAATCCATTTTGTTACTGAGTGTAATGTACATCGCTAACTTGCTACAAACACGCCACGAAAACGTTGCGCGACCGCAAGATATTCGCTGCGCATCCGCGGCGTGTTCGTTGCGCCCCCGTAACGTATTCGCTACGCGCCAGCTCCGCCCCGCAGCCGCTCGCAAACCGCTAGTGTGATAAGACTCTTAGTCCATTGAAGTCTTAGAAACTTACCAGATGAAGAACATCACACCACTACCAATATAAATGCCCATATTTGCATTTATGTTATCTCTCTCTTCAAGCTGATCATACCGAGCTGAAATCGCATAAAAATAGTTTTATACCTGGATTAACATATAATACTATAAAGTACTTAGTAGTACTTAAATATTTATAGATTACTTTTCATCCGGAAAGCCGCGGGCAGAACCTATTCCTAAATAATTAAAGAGTTCAAAATTTGATGGTAACTGCTAACACAAATGAAGTGTGATAGCTGATTATCATAATATCACAAACATCCAGTTTAGAGCGAAAATTTTTTTTTAGCTGCAGCTTTGCTTTCATGGCCCAAGACGCAGATGTCCTCCACCAACCCCGTGTAGCAGCAACGCGTGCCTGCGGGCCGCACCGCCGGCTTGGCAGTGAATGCGATATATTTATGTGTATAATTTATTGATTTCAGATTTTTAACCCGTCCAAACTCAAACCCCATGAAAGCAATAGAAGTCTGCATAAGCGCACTAAACGACAACATACTCCAAGTCTTCAAAAAACTAGCCATCCTACCAGACAACGTCAAAGTATCAGCCAAAGTAGTCAGCAAGCTATGGGGAAAAGACATCCCGGAAGTGAGCTCTATTATGAAGCAGCTAAAGGCGAAATCGCTAATCATGGAAACGTACGACAAAGAACAAAGGAACTATCTATACGAAGTTCACGATATAATCATGACTTACCTTCGCACGTGTATCTCTGACGATGAAAAGCACAGGTTACACGATCTTTTCCTAACTAGCTACAATTATACAAGGAACAACGCACCGGTAGAAATACTAGACGATGGATACATAGCTTATTATGTCGGATATCACATACTGCATACAAAGAATTTGAATGAAAAGTGGAGTTTGTTCAAGAAACTGTTTTTGGATCTGAAGTTCTTGGGGAATAAAGTGAGGCTGACCGGACCGGCGGATGTTATTGCTGATCTGCAGAAATATGAGAATAATATTGCGGCTGATGTAAGTTTAATTCAAGAATAAAATAAATAATGCTGGACAATCCACACAGCGCCATCTAGCCGCAAGCTAAGCATAGCTTGTGATATGGGTACTAGATGACTGATGTACATAATACAATACATTACATAGATAGATATTTTATATAAAGAAAATACCCAGAACACCCTGAACAAATACTTGCAGATCGTATCGATCGACCAGCTAGCGTAGGTCCGCCTGCGACGCGGGAGGTTGCGAGCTCGATTCCCGCCTTGGGACAAATGTTTGTAAGATCTACAAATATTTGTTCTGGTTCCAGTTATGGGTGAGGGAGTCGGTTATGGGTATAAGAAAAGCTCTGCTTAGCTTGTGGCTAAATGATGCTATATGGATTGTCTAGCATTATTTATATAATTGAATTTGTAACATAATATACTATTTTTCCTTCTGTAAAATCACTAAGCCCTAACTCTTCTTTTCAGGACCTAGACCGCAGTCTCATAGCCAACATCAAGTCGTACCTAAGCACTCACGGTACAGACCTATATCACTACCAATGCACAGATATTGTGCAAAGCATATTGCAACACGAGAGTAAAGGAATACTCTTTACTAGAGCTTCGGAAATTGCTCAGATTAATTGCGAGAAAAACGAACTCTATTTCGACTTTCTGTAAGTATAAAATCATTTGCATACGCTTGTATGTTTATTTATTTTAGTGAGTTCAGTGCCTAACTGTTGCACAAAAATAATAATTCTAATATGCAACTCAGCATAAACACTTCTTAGAACACTGAATCGAGTTTTAGGGAATTTGTCGTGCACTTATTGTTCACGAGTTTCCAAATGCAAAGTATTTTAATGTAACACAAAGGACAAAAGTAACTCGAAGGCCTATTTTATTTATATTACTTATCTCAATCCCTTCTCAAAAAACCACCCTATATATAGAAACCAAATTCGGGGTATATGTAACAAAATATTTGGTGTGAGATGAAACAGAGATATGTTGATGACGTTTGTTTCTGTTTGTGCTTTGCCCACTGCTGAATCGATTTTTATTTATTTCGAGTTAAAATTCATAAAGAGTTTTCTTAGCTATGTTAGATAAAAATCGGCGCAGCCTTATCAAATATGATGGATCTAAGTAAAATCACTGTCGAAAATTATCTAATTTATCTCAAATTAGCTTTATTTGTTGCTAACCTTTCACTGCATGCAATCTAACACAGTTAATGTTGTTTTAGTTTATTTTAATTATTCCCTAGACACGAGCAAGATTCGGAGGACATCAAGCATTCCACTATAGACGTGAAGGAGCAAGTCACGTGTATCAGTGTATTAGGCAATGACTTGCTTGTTGGCACTAGCAACGGCGTTGTGAAGGTAATTTATTATTTACTAGCATCTGCCCGTGACTTCGCACGGGTTGTTTTAATGTTATCCAATAGTTAAGGTTGTCGCAGATTAAAGGCGCACCACTACAGCAAAGCGTGGAAATGCGCATTTAAAAATAAGCTTTAACTCTTAACATTTAGCTGCATTTCACATTGACGACGGCATCAGATGGAAGCCATTTTGTCACTAAAATTTATGAAAAGAGAACGAGTTTAAGCCCATATTTAAATGCACATTTTTGTGTTGTGTGGTAGCGGTATTGGATTATGAGTGCAGAGCTTTAACCTTTATCTGTGTCGTGAATTTCCGCCACACCAACTCATTCAACGGTAGTCGTAAGAGGCGAATAATGGTATTCATCAACCGACGCGCGTCCAGCAAACTGCTATCCCCACCTCGCATGCCCAGTTTGGGGATTACGGCATATCCTGCTCGTTAAGGGATGAAACGTTGGTGTTCTTTCAACACAAACTAGATTTGCAGTTAAGGCTTGGTAGGCCAGCAGAGGCCGTATTTTTGTGATTTTTAAAATCATCTGACACTTAGAAAATAGTATTTACAATTCTGAAAAAAAGATATATATTACTTAAGGATCTAGTCTAGTCAAAGTCGCATTCAGTTAAAAGATCGAATAAACTTCGCTCGATAGAAAAAGATCATAAAGTTACCCCTTTTCCTAACGTTTTTTCAATACTATGTCTAGCGAACTACTGATATCACACTTTTTTTTATACACACTTTTTATAGACACATAATATTTCTAAACAAATTCGCAGAGTTTGACTTGATAAAATGATTTTCTTAATCACCATGTATAAATAACTACAAAAAACACGAGTGCGGTGGCTTGGCAGGCGCGCGTTTTCCCTTACGCCTACTACTGCAGGACTACCTGGCCTTAACCCGATAACATTCATAATAAATTCATGAAACTACGACAGTTTTTTTTTATAATCAAAGACACCATCCGGAACTGTATTTACAGTAAAATCATTGAGTAGCTGACTCAATACTAATTTATAAGTCAAAGACTCAAAATAATATCGATTAAAATCATAATTCTAACACTTTCTTTTCAGTTTTTCCACATACCAACAAACAAGCTAAAAAAGGAACTATACGAGAACGAAACATCCCGAGGAGTACCGGTGAAATGGATCGGTGTCGCATATTCTAAGAACCCACCCATTGTGGCGGTTCTATTCTCGAGCGGGGTCATCAAGCTGTGGTATATCGATGACTTGGAACTTCTGGATGATGAGGATATTATCGAAGAAGGTAAATTATGCATTGTAAATCCAAACTGGGTATTATGCCCCTTAGTTTGAAAATGTCTACGTTACTTTTTTTTATTATAGCAACTTCAGAAAAATAGATGGATAGAAAATTCTTTATTGCACACTTATCGATAGAAACAATACAACAAAACAGCTTAAAACCTAAGTGACAAGTGGCGGTCTTATCGCTCAAGATTATGTAGTTAGTCCCCATTTATGTAGAATAAACATTAACCTATCCGTCTCAGTATCAGTAGCATTTAGTTAAATACTAGCTGCTGCCCGTGGCTTCGCACGTGCTTTTCAAGTAGTCATTTACAGAATATCATGTCCCCGGGATACCATTTACCTCCCTGCCAAATTTCATTAAGATCCATTCAGCCACTTAGGCGTGAGAAGGTAAAAGATAGACAGACTTACTTTCGAATTAATAATATTAGTATGTATACTTTTTTGATGATGATAAAATTGATAACACAAACAAAGTTACAAGGTTTACCTTCTTAGACTTGACTAGTATGAACTAGCCGGTATAAACCAGTGCAGCGGCCCAAATTCAAGCTCTTTTTTTGTTTTACTGTATGTTTGCTCTTTACAGAACGATATCATTGATAACACAAACTATGTTACAAGTTGCACCTTCTCATACTTGGCTAGTATGATATAGCTGGTATAAATCAGCGCAGTGGCCCAAATTCAAGCTCTATTTCTTTTTGCTCTATGTTTGCTCTTTTTTACAGAACCTGAAGAAACTTACAACAACAACATCCCTGGCACCATGACAATAAAGTCCAAAATATCACCCATCCTACGCTGCCGGTGGACTATCAACGAAAACTACATCGTGGCTCAAACAGCTGATATGATCATACTGTATCTACCTACGGGCGATGTACATTACGTGATAGATAACTTCGAGAGGAATCTGCGGCTGTTGTGTTCTGTGCCTTGTGTTAATGACCGGTGAGTATAAGCGTCAACGGAAAATTCGACTAAAACAGTTCGACTAAAAAACAATTCGACTAAAAACATTTCAACTAGTAACAATTCGACTAAAGCAATTCGACCTATAGTTGACCCGACCTGTAGAAGTCCCACCCCCGCGAAGGGGGGGGCGATTTCGTGGCGACTCTGTGACTGAAAGGGTGTGTATATGTATATATGCACCCAGAGCAATATGTTTACTCGTCGACGAGTCGTTAGTCGAATTGTTTTAGTCGAATTTTCGGCAAAGCTAGTATAAGTGGTAAGAGTGCCCTCCGGCCAGGTGTAATGAATGACGACCTGAATAAGACTGCAGGCAGGTGCTGGATGCAGCAAGCTGAAGACAGGGAGCTATGGCGCTCATTAGGGGAGGCCTAGTTCCAGCTGTGGACTACTATAGTTTGATAATAATGATGATAAAACTATAAAGATTCCTTAAGGGACATGGAACCTCAAAAATTATTATTGTAATCAGTCCTTGTCGACTCGCTCCTAAGCATAGACCCGTTTAAATTCAAATTTATTTATTCATAAAGATGTCAGGTCTATGTGTAAAATGCAGGAAGAGAAAACCAGCCAGCTATAACAGAAATTCCAATTTATTGGTAAAGGGTACAGCAGTTGTGTAGTTGACAGTTCTAGAAAGAGGCTTCGACCACAAATCGACTTATGTAGTTCGGCACAGCGCCTCCAGTGGCGGCTGTGCGAACTGCGTAACAAGTAAAAGATTTAATTAGGTAATATGATAATTGGAACCTGATGGGTATGCAGTGCATCCGTTGAGACACAGATGGCGCTGTGTTCAACACTATGTTTAGGTCAGGTTTATGTAAGTTTTTTTTTTTATTTCAGATTTGTAGCAGTCGCTACGGCCGGCAGCAGGAAAGGCGTTGACATCATTGACATGAAGACTAAAGAGCGGTACATCTCATTCGAAGATCCGACGCCGGAGGCCGAATCGGTTTTAGACATATTAGCGGTTCCTGGTACGATTTTTTGATATTCAAAGCTGGTACCTGTAAGAAAAAGGTGTGGAAAAAGGGAGGCGTTTGCGCAGCAGTGGGACTGTGACGGATAAAAATAGTAATATTAATATTACTGCAAAAACAAAGTTATTTCCGTTGAAGTGTAGAATTGTGTCAATGGTGCTGCCCTCTTGTATTTTGTACTTTATTTAGTTGACAATACTGTATCAAGCATTGTCTATAAGCTAGACAAGGCCTAATCTAAGCTGACCTATGAACATAAGCCTACTGTTTATCTATAGTTTTTGAGTACCACGTATAGGTAGGAAAAACGGTTATTTGACTCATATCAAATTTGGCGCGGTAAATAATAATTTTCTGAAGTATTTGACATTAGAAATCAATATTTATAGATTTCAGATATTAAAAGTGTAAGATGGCTAGTACATTATATTCAATTTCAAAGTAGTTTTTTTATATTGAACTCTTTAAACGCTGTCGGCTATCTTGTGACGTCATAGACTTTTATGCTTTCATGTCGGATCTGTCAGTAAAATTATACTCTGTCTATATTTTTACAATGACGGACGTTTTCTTATGTCAATTGTTATTTCGACCCGTATGACTTCACATCACAGATAAATATGGCTGACAGCGTTTTGGTCTGTTTACGAAAAGTAAACCATTTAAATAAAGTTTTGCTGTTTTCTAGGTCCAAAAGCTAGGTAATATTTTTTCCCTCTAATCGAACAATCACATCACACTAATATTATAAATGCGAAAGTTTGGATGGATAGATGTATGGATGGATGTTTGTTACCTCTTCACGCCAAAACTACTGAACGGATCGGTCTGAAATTTTGCATACAAGTAATTTTAATCCTGGAATCAAACATTGGCTGCCTTTTATCCCATAATTGAGTTCCCATGGGATAGAAATCACCTTTTAACGTTTCCATAGAAACAACGCGTGCGAAGCCGCGGGCATAAACTAGTAATTAATAATATAAGACTTACTTTAATTGTTTAAAGTAGATCGTCGTAGGCAACTATTCTATTATAAATGTTGATCAATCCTTTAATGCCGTATCTATTTCAAATATTATGAATATGTTTTCTTACAGGCAGCAACAAAATAATCACCCTAAAAAGCAGAGAGATCACGCAACACGAGTTCAAAATCAGCCCAAACGCCATAAACAAGTGCAACACATGCAAAACAAGAACAATATTGACGAGCTCCGACGTCAAGGACAATTTGGTGTTTTTATCTATAGCTGTTAATAAATCTGGCACACTGCTCTTTATAAGTACTGATGATAGCAGAGTCATTTGTATGGATTTGAAGACTAATTTGTACTTGTTTGATTTGGATAATCGGAGAGGGTGAGTTGTTTTCATTTTTTTAGGGTTTTGAAGATCGAAGATCGGTTTCAAAACCCTTATGGTCTCGCTTTGTCTGTCCTTTTTTCCCTCCTTAATAACTCAAAAACTAATGCAGCTATCAACTTGAAATTTAAAATAATAATACATTTCGTGCGCCTGTACAGATTTTAAGAAAAATAATTGAAAATAAATGAAAAATGAAAATGAATATTTTCCATACAAATTGTGATGCCGAAATTTTAAAAGATACCTACAGAGTCATATGGGGTATCAAATGAAAGGTATCATTTTGTACATTTCAAAATATTTTTTGAAATTTTTGTAGGTTTCATACTTTTCAAAATATTTCGAAAAAAGTCGAAAAAATACCCATTCCCCCCCCCCTATCTCCGAAGATTGCAGAGCGATCCATGTAAAATGTATGGAGAGTTTATAGACATGGATCTATATTTTACAGGAAAAATATAGAGAAGTTTGAAAAAAGAACACTTTTTGAAAAATGGTCAAAAAGGGGGGGAATAATTTTCAAAAGGGGGAGCTACCTCACCGAGTGGGGTATCAAATGAAAGGTATCGGTTTGAACATTTCAAAACAGTTTTTAAAATTTCTGTGGATTTCATACTTTTTGAAATATTTTGAAAAAAGTCGAAAAAATACCCATTCCCCCCCCCCTATCTCCGAAGTTTGCAGAGCGATCCGTTTAAAATGTATGGAGCGTTTGTAGATATGGATCTATATTTTACAGGAAAAATATAGAGAAGTCTGTAAAATGAATACTTTTTGAAAAATGGTCAAAAAGGAATAATTTTCAAAAGGGGGGCTACCTTACCGAGTGGGGTATCAAATGAAAGGTATCGGTTTGAACATTTCAAACCATTTTTTCAAATTTCTGTAGCTTTCATACTTTTTGAAATATTTCGAAAAAGTCGAAAAATTTACCTTAACCGAACCACCCATTTAACCGAAGCATGCAGAGAGATACATCTGAATTGTAGGTTGGTACCTACTATTCTTAGGTATTCGTTAAATTGCGATGTCTCTAACCGGTACTTTTGGTACATATTTGTTGACAAACGTTCAAAACCCTCGGCGCGCGAGTTACACTCGCACTTGACGGATCTTGTTTTACTAAACTAAGCTAACACTTTCATGCCCCAAGACGCATATTATGATCTCTCCCAGCCCCGTGTAGCGAGTGTGTAGCGAGGCTGGGCAGTGAATGAGTTAATGTCTTGCGCTTGCGGCTTTGCTCACGTGGTAAGTAGATAAAACACAGCTACAGTACTAGAGGATTACATATCTACATCACACTAAAATTATAAATGCGAAAGTTTGGATGTATGGCTGTCTGGATTTTTATTACCTCTTCACGCCTAAACTAATGAACGGATCGGGTTGAAATCTTGTATAGACGTAATTCTAGGCCTTGAATAAAACCTACCTTAGGAGGCTTCTCATGAGATAAAAGCCAATAGAGCGCTTATCAGGGGGAGACTTGCGTCCAGCCGTGGAACAATAGAGGCTGTTGAGGTGAGGTGAGGATACTTTTCTAAGCAATAAAATCCTTTCAGAAACGTAGTAACAATGGCAGTGAGTGAAATACTGATGTGGGACGAATTCGTGCCGAGCTCTGATGTACTTCTAACTGGAACCGGCACCATCGAGAACTCTGCTAAAGTGTGGTATTTTATATCGCAAGCTACGCATAAGAATGGGTAAGTTCTAAGCTCAACTTATGATAAGACCTAAGGGTAAGGAAGATTTATATTAGACCGGTCCGTGTCCGGGCCGGACCGGGGCGGGCCGGAGCGCAGCCAAAGAGAACGTTAGTAGACGGGCCCGGTCAGGACACGGATCATGCACCGTTTAATTAAACTGCTTCGTGCAAAATGTATGTAACTTTTCAAATCCGTGCCCCGTCCGGGTCACGTACACGGCACTCCCCGGGCACGGCCCGGTTTAATATAAATCTTCCCTTAAACGGCAGAAGCCTTTATTCACAAAGAAAATTACAATAAAATAATAGAAATTAATTAAAACTAGTATTTACAATTCAAACCATTGAGCTAACTGCAGACTGTTGCAAACAATCTACAGGTAGCTCTACTGATCCATATCAATACCAGTCGGAAGCGTCCCTTAAACTAAATTATAACGGAATCTATTGTTTATTTATTTATTGCATTCATGTCCATTACAAGGCTTGAACATTGTATAGGTAGAATCTACATGAACCCTGTAAGGGCGTTTCAACATTAAGGTAGGTAGGTACTTATAAAAATAAATGGTTTACAATTTTACATTATTCAATTAGTCTTCAATTAGTTTTAACCGTAGACGGTTAAAACTAGCTATCATAACTACTATCATAACATATTGTGTTAAATCATGGTAAGTTTCCCTAGGTTTTTTGGTATCTTGCTACCTTTGACCTCAACCTCGACAGCCTATATTCGTCCACTGCTGGACGCAGGCTTCCTCCTGATAAGTACCTTATTTACTTTTATTAAAATTTTACATTATTCACTTAGTCTTAACTTCAAAACTTCTTTTCTTTATCTTAACTAGCAAATCTACATAATATATTTGCCATACATAAAAAAATACACAATTCGTCACCTATAAGTAAGTTTATCATAATTATATGTCAAAAATATTAAAACTTTAAAAAAAATATCAGGAAAATAAAAATATAACTAAATGTCTATGGTAAATAGATTATAAATGTAAAAATTCGTGATGAGCGATATACCCACTTATGTCACTTTAAAGGAATTTTTGAAATTGTGATAGAATAATGAATCCTATAAACACAACGAGAGGCGCAGTTTTCTGTTATGGATTCAATAGACTCCAAAACTAAAATTGATTAATAGTTATTTGTTCAACTAGTGGGCAAAACGTTTTTTTGTTGAGCGGGCCGATATTAAATCCTGAGCTAGCGAAGCAGTCTAGAATAGAGTCATGAACGTAGCGAGTGGCTCTAAAGTAGACTGTTGAGTTAGCGACGGATTTAAAAGGCACGAAACGAAAAATATTTGCCCTCGATTTAAACATACAACTTTTCACCACGACTAGCGACAAAATATTTTGTAATTTATAAAAGAGGTCGAATGTCAGAAACTCATTTTGATGGAGGGTAAAAATGCTACAAACCTCTTTCAAACCACAAACGGACGAAATATTTTTTTCTTTGGAGGTTGCATGGTTCCTATTTCAAATTACTTATTTTATTGTATAAGGCACAGCGCATCAGCATTGCCATACAGCGGGGCAATGCAGCCAGCGTCTTGGGGACGCTTCCGACTGGTATTGATATGGATCAGTTGAGCTACCTGTAGATTGTTTGCAACAGTCTGCAGTTAGCTCAATTGTTTCAATTGTAAATATTAATTATATGACAGAAGCCTTTATTCACAAAGAAAATTATTATATAATTAGTATTTACAATTGAAACAATTGAGCTAACTGCAGACTGTTGCAAACAATCTACAGGTAGCTCAACTGATCCATATCAATACCAGTCGGAAGCGTCCCCAAGACGCTGGCTGCATTGCCCCTCTGTATGGCAATGCTGATGCGCTGTGCCAGATACTGACCAGCTCTCGGGTCACGCGTCGCTTCGACCAGACGCTCAGATAATTTTTTGAAAACCCGAAGAGCCTCGGTACCCCACGGACCTAGGGTCTCGACTCCAAGAGGAGCAAATGTGTAGGCTCTGTCGAGACCTGCATATTTGCGCCTCTTGAGATCTTCGGCCAAATCTGCCGCCGCGCCTGCCCTCACGGATGTCCTCGGAAGATGGGAAGGCGCAAGTGTGTCGACGCATGTAGCGTCCCACACAATGGGCCTCCCCAACTCCCATGGGACTAGTGTCATACCGTCGGGCCTTTTACCATCGTCACGTAACAGACCATTCGGTTCGAGAATAGCTGGTACGTTAGCGGTGACAAAGGCCCGCCGGATGATGTCGTTAAGGCTGGCGTGGCGAGATATCCGACCGGCTGCCCTAGTACACGATAATCCGTGATGACCAAGCTGTTCGACAGCAGTACCGCACTGGCATTGATGAAGCGCGCAACACCTTGCACCCAACCGAAGACATGTTGCGATACGGAAAGTTACGGGATCCAATAAAGTACCAGTGTTATATGAAGGAAATGCTTGCAACCAATGTCCTGACTCCCATTTAGAAACGGCCAGGAGGCGGGCACGATCCGTAGAGCTGGAGCACGTTTGTAACAAACAATTCCGTGTCAACTCACACAGAGGCCCGTCCCATTGCCGTTGGGACAAAAGTGATTTTGGGGGAGCAGCATCGGGGCAAGCATTATGCCAAGCCGTTCGAGCTTCGTCTAAAAATGAAATTTTTAATGACATTCCAGGCGGGACCAAACGAGAAGGCTTTAAAATTTTGTCAACTAAAGAACTAGTGCTGTAGACAGAAGACAAGAACGCTGGCAGGGCTACACTTGAAATTTTGCGTATACCTAAGCCTCCCAATTTGACAGGCAGGGAGGCCTGCGACCATGCCTTGTCATCTAAATCAATATTCAAAACCGATGATAAAGTATTCTTTATTATGTTGTCTAAGCCTTCCAAGAGCTCGCTGTGTTTCCACAGTTGACTACATCTCAAAGAATACGTAAATTTAGGTACAAATAGACAGAACCGAATAATTGTAAAAGCCATATGACTATTAATTTTGAGCAATCTGTCCGAAGTTTTATTGAAATTTAGAATTTTCTCATCTACAAATGACTGAAAAGACTCATCAAGAATTGGTGAACCAAGGAGTCGAAGTGAACATTTATCTACAACTGTAATGTTGGGGGCTAAACTATTGAATTTTCCAATGATATTGTTTTTGTCTACACAAGAGTCCGAAATAAAAAGCTCGCATTTTGAAAAATTTAATTCCAAACCTATTTTTTGAAATTCGTCTGTGATGATTTTTAGATCATCAAAAACTGTGTTCACCTCTCCACCTAATGTTCCATCATCCAAATACCAAACATTGAGCTTGGATTGGAGACGTTGAATGATTGGTTGGATGGCAAGGCTAAATATGGCCGGACCAAGAGGGTCGCCCTGCTGACAGCCAACTGCGGACGAAATTACTTTGTTCCTGTAAATTAATTTTGACGGTGAACCATAACATTGCCAAAGAAAAGGGTAAATTTCTGGAATTTTGTCTTTAATTTCTTTTAGCAAGGCGCCCCTGTCTACGGAATTGAAGGCGTTTTTGACGTCAACCTTCAGTATTACCTCCCCATAATTTTGGTCTAAAAATGTACGAAGGGAATGTACTGCGGCCTCACAACCGCCTCGCGAACCAAAGCCTAGCTGAATTGGTCGGAAATAGTCGCCTAGATAGTCGGCTTCTTTCCGACAGCAGACTTTAGCCGCAAGGCGGCGGTAGGTTGTGCCCACAGCTATGGGTCTAATTCCGCCATCCTTCTTTTTAAGGGCACAAAGATTCGCACCGTAAAGGAGTTCAGTGATCTCGCTGTTGACTCGGCCTGACAACATCAGGTTGATTAGAGATGTCAGATCTTCCAGAAGGACTTCACCTGCATGGCCAGACCCACCAGACAGAAGATCTTTTAGATGCTGTGGAGTCACAGCATCCAGGCCACCGGCAGAGCCACTCTGGAATGATATGACAGCTTTAAGCACGTCCTGGCTGGTCGTGCCCACAGCGACATCACTCTCTTCCGGTGGATCGGGGAGTCGAATATTGGCCCCTGCGGGTGGATGCTTACTCTCAAGAGATATGAGGGTAGCATCGTCATTTGGTGCCATCGTGTCACTTGAAAATAGAATGCGAGAGGCACCTTTGATATCACCATCACTGAGTTTACTCTCAACAAGTCTGTAGATAGTAGACTCAGATAATGGTTTATTAGTTTTTGAATTTTGTTGTGTGTCCTGATCAACAATTAAAATAGGCTGACCCTCGCGAGCAGTGTACCTCACACAATTTTGTTTTATCCTAACCGTCATAGAAGATTTGTTCGCCAAATCTTTTTTTACATGCAGTACACTGTAAGGGAATACTAGTAAATGCTCCCAAGCTCGCTTGGTGTTTTTGGTTACAGCATTCCTAATGGCCTCTGAGAGAGCGGAAGCGACAGAGATGCGGGCACCTCGAGGAATACGCTTTAAAATAGGGGTAGTAGTTTTGTACTCACTCAGAACTTTCCAAAAAGGGCGTGTGTCAGCCACATAATCCGAATTTTGCGTCAAAATATCTACCGCTACTGCAACCGGAGCAGACAACGGGATATTGGGGTCCTTATGCATTCTTGCTTTATGAATTTTGAGGCCTCTCTGTCCCTTGAAAAAGCGAGCCCGGGGACATTGTGTGCACTCTAAGAGAGGCTGCACAGACACGATGGGATGGGTCTCCGTCACATTCCTAATTGCAATCAACGGTTGCGTGCATTGTATCATCACAATAATTGAAACTTATAAATGTAAATAAAATTCTTACAAATCTAAATAAACTAACAGGATGACAGCGGCTGGCGCACGCGTGGTAGCCCGGGCTCCACGGCAAGCGCCCTCCTTACTGTAGACAGAAAAATAACAAAGAATAAGCTTCTGTCAAAACCAACGTAAACAAACTACAAAGAGAGAATCCACCTTTTCAATTTATGTTGCGCTGAGGTTGTCCCCGACCTGGAAAACAATAAATGATGCGCGCTAGGTGGTGGACCGCCGTCTCTAGAGCTTCAAAGCTCCGCAAAAGCCGCAGAAAAACTTTTTCTGAAAAAATTCAAGCAAAAATAAGTTAGTAAGCTGACAGTTTTTTTTTTTTTTCATTTTTGTCATTAATTATATTATAATTTTCTTTGTGAGTAAAGGCTTCTGCCCTATTTTTAAAACTTATTTCAACAAGTTGAATAATATTCTTTATTCCACATGTGAGCAAACCCCGATTTTGCTCACTGTTTTTTGAGCAGCAAAGTCACCGTTTTCAAGCGAGAGTGGTGAAAAGTTAATTTTAGCTAAGAATTAAAGCAAATGGCTTACCATGTGCGCAAAACTTGTTATCTGCTATCTAAATTACTTGTAGAAAATAGTACGACGAACTTATAGTACAATTAATATTTCTGTCATGTTCTAACACGTTATCTCCTTCCAGAAAAGTCCGCCTAACAACAAAGTTCGACGTCAGTTTCCTCCAAGCTCTATCACCAAGCTCCCCAACCAGTGGGGCGGGGCCAGAGCTAACCAATCAGTCGCCGAAACGTCACCAGTCATTCGCCAATCACAAGGAAGCTAAGAAAGTGTTGAAGAGTACGCTGAGCCTGGATAGAAGAGGACTGAAACCTTTGAATTTGAAGGGAATTTGCAATAATGGTGAGGCGGCTACGTTTCAACCGCTGCTGGCTGTGATCGATGATAAGAATACTATACAGGTTAGTGCACAGAATAAACCGTTGAATTTGAAGGGAATTTGTAATAATGCTACGGAACCACCTGCGTTAGCGTTGACGTTAGTGTTAATGTCCATTAACGCGTTAATTAAGGCGCTAAAAATGCACCTTGGGAACTAGAAGTTAAGGTGCATTTTTAGCGTCGTCAATAAATGAAGACGTTTAAACCTTGGCCACATCAGCGTGACGCCCAAATAAGCGCGTTAATTAACGCGTTAGGACGCAGGTGGAGCCGTAGCATAATGTTGAGCCGGCTACATTTCAACCGCTACTGGCTGTGATCGATGATAAGAATACTATACAGGTTAGTGCACAGAATTTATACCTATAGTATACACTAGCCAAATTCGATGTAGAATGTTTGTAAACAAAACGCCCAGACTTAACCTAAAACTAGCAGGCGGATTGGTGATCTTAATAAAGTTGTTGAATAATACACGAAAGGAACCTGCTGGTGTTCCTCTGGTAGGTTGTCCTTTATTCGGCTGTTACGACACCCACGGATTGAGTTAGTGGTGTCGATTCTTACGTAAAGACCACCACGGCCAAAAAAATCTTAAGAAGGGAACCTACCGGGTTTGCTTGTCAAACTAGCCTAAGATCTCATACTCACAGGATGCCCGTGGCTAGTATAGTATTATAATATCTGTGTCCGTGGTAAAAACTTAAATTATATTTTTAAAAAAATTCTTTGGTTCTTGAATGTGAGAACATGATTGACAAAAAATACGATAAAAAAACATGAAAGTGCACTGTTTCGTACATAATTTGATCCACATGTCAGGAACCCCGCGGTCTATTGAAATGACTTATGTTTTTATTTGTAGGTTATTTTATTACTAATTATTTGATTCCTTGGACCAGTTTCTTCATTAGTTGTGTAGTTTTCTTGTTAATAAGCAAAAACTTGATTTTTGCGCTTCCGCCGTTCCAAAACCGTATGCTCTGTCCCGCTCCTATGAACGCGAAATCCTATGCCTATCCTTTTCACAAAATGGCGCATATTGCGCCCTCTTAAGTTAATCATGTTTCTTTTCTCAGGTGATGCGCGGAAGAAAGCTGCTAACAGAAATACAGGAAAAACCAGACGATCCTGTTACCGCCGTGAAAATAACTCCTTGCAACCAACACATCATCTACGGTTTACGGTCCGGCAATGTAAAGCGATACACACTGCGAACTAAAGAGGTTACATTTGTTTTTATGCATCACAGTAAAAGTATATGCTAGAGTTTGCATATTTATTTGGATACTAGCTGCGCTGGAAGTTTCAGATATTTATTGCACACCCCGGGGTAGTTTTAAAAAAGAATAAAAAATACGTAATTCATTATTTACTTTACAGTTCATTTATACCAAGTTTTGAACCAAGAAATAATTATTTTCCATAGAAACTTTACCACCCTTTTTAACCCCTCAGAGGTTAATTTAAAAAAATTATATTAGCCTTATAAATAAAAAGTAAAGTAAGCTACTCAAAGCTTGTGTTATGGGTATTAGATAACTGACATATTTAATAAAATACTCTACATAGATAGATATTTTTTATTATACATAGAAAACACCCAGACCAACGGAACAAATTTCTGCAGATCGTACACAAATTTGTTCCTAGGCGGGAATCGAACCCGCAACCGCTTGCGTCGCAGGCGGACTCTCGCCCGCTGCGCCACTGAGGTCGTCGTTGAATGCAGGGGTTAACTACTAATATAATTCCTTTTCCACCAATTTTAAGAATTGAGACCTGGCGTCTTCACGGACGTGTTCATGGTGATGGGCAGAACCTGCAGTTTACATAGTGTCAGTGAATAACCAATAACTCTGTATAAAACTTCGCTTTCAGACTATAACCATAATGGATATGTACAGCCAAGTGGAGTACATGGAGTTTGTACACAACAATCTCATGATGGTAGCTGGGAAGAACCGCTGTATAATGGCCTATACGCTGACGAACGACGGAGATTGGAACACAGTGATGTTGCAACGAGGGAACGTGTATCTCGGGTCACAGGAGATACTGAATGATATACAAGGTAGACGATACTTACAAATAAAATTGGCAAGTGGCAGTTTGCCGGCCATATAAAGGGTGGTACAAACGAACGTTATCTGGAGGGCAGCTATACAAAATATTCAAGAAAAAAAAAGATTTGACTTAGGCACACCCGACTCAAGTCAAACTACCTATTATATCTTATTATTATGTTAAACGAACGAATTTTCAAATAATTGCTCGTTTTGGCCACGTTGGTGAGCAACTTCGCATCTCTGCCTACACTATACAAAATAAAACTTTTACAGGGGCATTAAAAATAAGCTTATGATAGGTATCACAAACTGCAAAATCGATTTTCGAAAATTCCTTCGTTTAACATGAAAATATGATAAAATAGTTGGTGGCACTGATTTGCGTCGGGTATGCGCCTTAAGCCTTTATCATACGTTTTTAGATTTAATTTTTCTGTTATATCTATCGATCAAGGATCAAGGTATCCGCCGGCAGCCGCTAGCCGACGGATACCCGATCGAAGGTTATATCGCCTTTGACGCTGCCGCGTGGTTTGTATCAACAGTGTATTTTTTTCTGTTCTTTAATCGTTCTTCGGTTTTTTAATCGTTATTTTGTCAATAATGTTGGTTCCCACGACACAGGCCCAGCCTAGTGTGGGAGTCGTCACCTGAGTCCAAAAATCCTCTCTACTTACTCAGTAATAACTGTATTACCTACTAAGATCCCATATGTGTTAATTTTGTTGTGCAAGTAGCAATACATTTTTTTTCATTCCGCAACGAGACCAAACAAAAAAAATCAACAGTAAAACCACAGCCAGTATTCATTAAGTCGTTCGACGAAGGCATTTTGACGTGGTTTTGACAGGGCAATCGTGCAAGGGACGGGACGGGGGAGGGACGCTCC
Source organism: Eupithecia subumbrata (assembly GCA_949316285.1). Classification (NCBI taxonomy): domain Eukaryota; kingdom Metazoa; phylum Arthropoda; class Insecta; order Lepidoptera; family Geometridae; genus Eupithecia; species Eupithecia subumbrata. Next base: position 13,040,510 of record OX438640.1, on the reverse strand, counting down.
CGAGTAGTATACATATCACCGCCTTAGTAACTCGGGAGCGTCCCCCCCGACCCGTCCCTTGGCCCCCGCACGATTGCCCTGTCAAAACGCCTTCCTCGAACGACTATGCATATAGGTAGGCTGTAGTTTACCACCTTGCAAAATCTAAACCTCACAACCTTCACAGGTGTGAAGAAGAAAGCTATACCATCAGACGGCATGTCTCACTCCTCAAGCGACGTAAGCCTCGAGTCCAAAGACAGAAAGTTCCCGAACGGCGACTCCAAAGAACTCTGCAAGGAAAGCGGCTTAGTCGCTGCGTTCTACGCACTAGACAACTACCTTATAACAGTGGAGAATAACGCTACTATAAAGCTATGGAATAAAGAGTTGAAGTTGTCGAGTATTTTGAACGCGAGGCAGCTGGATGTTAATGTAAGGTGTGCGGCGTTCAAGAAGAATGTTCTGGTGATTTGCGATGGACGGAATATGATGTTTCAGGTTGGTGTGTACTGTGTATGTTTTAAGAATAAAGGTCTGCGCACATTCGAGAGAGAGATAAAAAAACACGTAGTAGTATTTTTTTTTATTGATAATGGTAAAGCGTTTGGCCACCAACTCACTTAAATTAAGTGAAGATGTGGCCTAAGATGGAGCACGCTTTCCCAGAAGGAACTTATTTACCCTAGACTTGAAGACTCCAAGATTGTACTCTAACGGGAAAACAGACGCGGGAAGCTCATTCCACTCTTTGGCCACAACTTACATTACAATTTTTTTTTACACAAAGTTAGGCAGATGACAACAACAGATAATAAGTTATTTACTAGGTAGGTACTTATACTAACAGAGTTAGTGGTAAAATGGGTCCCTGCCTCAGCATGTTGCAGTATTAAAGCATTTGTCCAATACTGGTTTTCAGACATTAATCCGCGCAGCACATAAATGTGTATTCAAATACGGCTTAAACACGTAAAATTGGATGCACTTCATATTGACGGCATTGTGATCTATTCTACCCTAGAGAATAATTCCCATGCTCAGCCTACAGAGGCGCACTGCTAGCGGCTCTGATCTGCAACAACCTTAATAATGGAAGGAGTCATTTTTAGATATATTGATCTAACTTTTATTCGTTACTTACGACACAAATACTATCGTAATATTCGAACCATACTTTAATTTCAACTTCATCATTTGAATGGTAATATAAACTAATATTATAAAGAGGAAAAATTTGATTGTTTGTATTGAATAGGCTCTGAAACTACTGGACTTTTACCATTAGAAGCCCACATTATTCCTGATGAACATAGGCTACTTTTTTCCGCGGAAAAATACTTCATTCCTACGGAAAACGGGTAATACTTTTTGTGGAGCAACATTATGCTGAGATGGGACCTTTTGGTTCACTGCGTGCAGCACTTGCTGCTATTATTTTATTATATCATTAACTAGGTAATTTTTTGTAATATTTTTATATAGTACCTAGGTATAATTGTAATAGTTGCAAGTTGTACTAGTGAACTAATAAATTTATTTTCTTTCTTTCTTTCTTTCTGTAATAGGACAACGGTTAGTAAGAATGCAGCTAGTAGTAAATAACCAGAATTTGTCCATCATCATGGCTATTTTCCAGAACCGTATTGTACCTTATATTGTTGAAGGATTTTAGAATATTACTTTTTAATAAACACATAAAGGGAGGGAAGGAAGGTAATGAGTCTAAAATTAATAAATATAACAAACACATAAATCATAAGAGGCTGTGTGGTGCCGGCTTAGAATTTGCAGCACCCCAACTCTTCCCGCGGGTGTCGTAAGAGGCGACTAAGGGATATCCACCGGGGGCCAGCAGCGCCTCCTGCGGAAGAATTCTACCACCGAACTGCGATTCCCAATACACATGCCGAGAGTGGGGATATCGACATTACCCTTTTATGATAAGAGCCATTAAGGCGCTTATCAGGGTAGCCCTTTGTCCAACAGTGGACGGACGGCGTAGACTGTAGATGTAGATTCAGATTCATGTAGATTAAATTCCGTTCAGCCGTTCAGGCGTAAAAGGGTAACAAACAGGCAGAGATGTATTTTTTTTAAACATCACTTTATTTTGCAATTTGTATCAATCTAGCTAAAATATTATGTAATTGGTAATTATTTTAAGTAGTTGGGTACATTTACAATGTATGTATATTGTGTCCACGAGAGCTACTGCCGACAAACGGTTGTACAGTTTGGCAGAAACATTAAAATGTAATGTACTTTTAAGTTGAAGAAAATAAATAAATACAAAAAAATACAAATACAAGATAACTTAAGTCTCTTTTTAAACTTTCTCAATTTGTAAACATAGTTAATGGTTTAATCGGGTATTTATCGCGTACCTTTTTACCTTTGTTAATATATCCCCATGGGGATTATGGGTGGCCAACTGGCCAGAGGTATATAAAGGTACGCGATAAATACCCGATTAAACCATTAACAACATAAGTCTCAAACATTTTCGCTTTAGATTAAACTAATTGTAAATTATATTTTTCAGACGTTTCAACTAAACGAAGGCGCAAAAACCGAGCTGAACCTGATTCAAGAAGTTCAGATCAATAACGAGATAACGTCCTGCGATCTTACGGCCGACGGCAACATCCTAGCAATGGGCCTTAGCTCAGGAAATGTTGTGGTATGTTCGCTCTAAAATGGCCGCACTGCAAGATGGTAGCTTAGATGGTAGATTAGGTAACAGAAAATGTACGCGACCGGCAATACTGCGTTTAGCTTAGCTATTCGCCTGGATATAAAGTAGCGATTGTCTGGTTTCTGGATTATTATAGTGGGAGATCCTATCTAAGAAATTTATACCACCATCTGTTATATGGTAGATAAAAGTGGTAGCAAGATGATTATTTTTGCAGGCGATAGTTTTTTCCCATCACACTATTTGGACCATAAACTGTGATTTGGACCATAAATTGTGATTTGCCATACAAAATAAGTCCCATCAGAGAGAAAATCATTAAAAGAATCCATACGGCTGCGCCATTGAATTCAACACTTATAGTTTTTCATTAGAATAAATTCATAAAAATCGGTCTGTAAGACCCATAAGACCGTACGTAAACCTTAAAAATTCAAATGTCTTAAACATACACGCACGGACGTGATATTATTCGCCCAAGACACAAAAACGTCTAGTCTTATTCTTTTAAATCTAAATTCTTTTTCAGATATGGAACATCAAAGCCCAACGTCAGATCAGCTTGCTTCGCCACCACAAAAGTAAAGTCCAATCGTGTTCGTTTTCCCCGGTGCCTTCCCGACTGTACCGCTCTTCAGGGCAGTTCCTAACCCCGCACCTACCAGTGGACGAACAGCCGCCGTTGGTGTTGGTCACAATGGCTGCTGAAATCGTGTTCTGGGATATTTCTTATGATATGAGAATGCGGGCTGGAAGTAAAAGTGGCAGGTAAAGTTGATTAAGAGTTTATACATGTCAATAATTAATGACACAGGCGGGATTTGAACCAGCAACCATCCACTCAAACATCCTGTAGCTACTCCGTCCGTGCGTCCCCTGACAAGTGAGAATAAATAGGCGAAAATCCTCCCAGTCGCAGGCGCATGCGCGACAAATAAAATGGCGACGGAAAATGCCAGTAGGCCAAGCACGGATATTGTTCTCTAGGGTAGAACAGACAATAATGACATCGCATCGTCATACATTGCTTGCATTAATGAAGTTGAAGAAATGCATTTGAAATATTTTACGCATTCGATGACAAAGGGACGTATTTTTCCTCTATTCAAGACAACAATCAAAAGAAAACAATCCCCGTGCTTGGCCAACTGATCAGCCTTACAAGAGCAGAGAGATTTTATGTCAGCTTGAGTGACTAATGATAATGAATAAATAATGCTGGACAATCCACACAGCATCATCTGGCCCCAAGGTAAGCAGAGCTTGTGTTATGGGTACTAGATGACTGATATACTTGATACAAACATTACATAGAAAGATGTTTTTTATCATACATGAAAATACCCAGAACAAATATTTGCAGATCGTACAAACATTTGTCCTAAGGCGGGAATCGAGCCACGTCAGTCGCCATGTTCAATCAATTAGTCATGTTATGTTCGATTCGAATGGATGTATGCTTAACCGATTTTTTTATGACAATAGATTTTGTTTATGAAGAAGCAGTTATTAATTTTGTTATGTTTGCTCTTCCTTTTACTACTGGACGCAGGCCTCCGCCTGATAAGCGCCTTAATGGCTTTTTAGCAAATAATTTTTGCTCTTAATTTTCTTAAATTCTTTATTGCACACACAAGTTAAATCGTACCTAAAAGTTATACAAATGCTGGACATGTACAAAGAAGAGCTTAACCCTGAAAGAGTTTTCTTACAGCAAACCTATGAATATAAAGATGAATTTTAAATTAGTTTACAGACATACTCAGGCGTCTAAGGCCCGTAAGTTTCTGCAGTCATGGATATAAGCTTGAGCAACGCTTTTTTATGGCATAAACGTCACTCGAGCATACCTAGATCTACGTTGAACAAAATGAGGGGGGGTCTGATTTGGAGAGGGATGTTCCCTGTTCACCTTGCTTAAGAGAGCTATGTTCAGTGGATGTGTGCTAATCATATTTTTTTTCTCAGACCATCTCTAAACGCTATGACGCCGCTCGCAAGCCCCCACGAGACTAGAGTAGAAGTGCCTTCAGATGATGCTAACGCCAACAGCACTGGCTCTGGGTCAACCAACTTCTTTTTTGCTGATGAACTCTTGAACCAACACTGCTGGAAAGCTTTATGGAAATCTAAAACGTGAGTATCTAACTTACTCTAATTGTATTTTAAGTGCGGATCAAAAGACGGAGGCCTTGTGTGGCAAAGCCCCTCACAAGGTGGATTGATGACCCGTTTAACCTATTCACTGCCCACCCTTTGTGATGCGAGCTGGGAAGGGGCCCGCCGCCCGCCGTAGCTCTACTAGCTGGAACATGGAGATGTGCGTCATAGGCAATGCAAGTGTTAAGGCCGAGGGAAAACCAATGCGGGTAACGCAGGAGTGGTCATTGTGTCGATCTTTGGGGGAGGCCTATGTCCAGCACTGGACGTCGTTCGGCTGAAATGATGTGACGATGAACGATAAAATTAAACGTGCCTCTTGAGCTTCTGGTTACGTTTGTCAAGAATATATTTGCTTTATAAATAAGTCTATGACACTACCTACAAATACTTCAAGTTACCAATTATAAGTTTTCCATTTTGAAGCTGGGTATTTTTTCTTAATATATTATTTTCTCAGAGGTTACACACATTAAATTCATAAGTCTATCTCAATGTAAATGAACTTATAGTTTTTATGATAAATAAAAGTTGTTTAAACCTAAAATCCTACACTATTTTGCTCGTTCTTTACAGTGACCCTAAATCAATCTTCCCTTCGGCAATCTCCCATAAAGCTAGATAGCTAAACAGTACTTGTTTTTCTTTTCAGGTATAAACAAGGCTCCAAAAGAAAAGACATACTAGCCTGCATAAAACTAACAGGTATGAACTCGAAGAGACTTGGTCATGACGATAAATTCTCCTGTTTTGTAACAGTAGACAATCCAGGACATATCCACATTATGAATGTCATCAATAAGACGTGTTCGTAGCACAGGCATTTACTAGGTAGCTTTTGTACTTTTTATACTGCCAGCCATCCGTTTAGTTTGTACGTGAAATTGTCTCAAATGTTTTTTATTATTATGACATTAGTTTATAGTTTTATCTGTATCTTTCGTATAATATAGAACAATTTTTAAAAGAACAATAATCGAATAAGCTTTAAAATCCTTGAACTGATTTAGGATTTTCACATATTGACATTATTTTATTTTAATAGTTAATCTTAAACTTACGCTAAACGGCCCTCTCTATGCCTACAACGACCACTGCCTTGTGCGCATTTTTAATACTAAAGGAAAACGTAATTTTAGTATAATATCAATGAATGCATGAAAGTATCATAATATTAATAAAATTCAGATTTGAAAATTAATTTTAAATTAGTAAATTGTATGCCCATTAAAGATACGTAATGAATTTTTTTGTGAAAATGGTTACTGTCACAAACCATTCAAATTCTCTGAAATAAACAAAAATGCAAAATTGTATTTGTAGTAAAATTTTGTGATAGAAATGTTGGTTTAGTAATTGTTATTATTATTACTATTATTAAGCTATTAAAATAAAAAATCTTATTACGAAAATTAGAGAACTGAATATTTTAATATTAATTTAAATTATAAGTACAACGAAATCTCAAATTGAATGAACAACGACAATTTTGCTCATTTAACTGTGATTTTTATTAAGTACCTACATTTGAGCGGGTGCTAGTGAGTAAGCGTGACTATTTTTCGTTAAATTTATTCAAATTACGTTCAATTATTGGCTTAATCAGACCCACCAATAAGATCATCTTACCAATTATTATGTTAGATCTTCATTTTAACTCGTAAAATTACCATGATTTAGCAAAATTTATTTATTTTATAATCCTACGTAAAGTAGTTTAATTAAATTAGCTAAAAAAGTATGAAAATACCTCATAAATCTCCAAATAGGTACCACTCTACAGGAATTCAAAGGTTACTATGTGATCTCTTTTTAATTTCAAAACAAGAAGAATGTGGTAGTCGCCATTTTATTTCATTCTTGTTGGGTGTACTATATCATATGAAGAAAATGTATGTTTTTTTAACAAATAAGACCATAAGTGTGAGCCTAGAAACTGACTTAACCCACGGCTTGCGAACATACCTACGCGACGAAAGGTAGGAAACATCGGATGGCGTGGTGTACTTTAAGCGTGTCCGTAGGCCTTCTGTTTTCATACAAATTCAAGTGTCCAGAGGAGTGAATCTATTTGACGTTTGTAACGAGACGTGATCGTGACGTCTTCTTTTTACGTACATACAATTTGGTACAGCGCCTCTATCGTCGGACTACGCAAATCCCCTATAAAGGTCGTAGCACACGTATCAACTCGGAAAGGGATCGTAACCGTATCGCCTTTCGCGTCGCCGTCAAACAGTCGTCAACCTAACGTAAGCACGAAACCAAAGCGGATCAGAAGCTCCGATACGTCGACTCGGCTAAGGCTAGGCGACGACGCCGCGCTTTTGGCTCGCTAACCGCTGGTTGACGGCTAGTTCAATCATTTTGAATCCGAACGTTCGGCAACGCAGACCGCGGGAGGGGCGTGAAGCGCGCGGGAAGCTAGGGTACGGAGAGCGTAAGCTAGGGTACGAAGAACCGTAAGCGCGGGAACGGCAAGTCGACCACGCACCGCACCGCGGTAAGCTGGTCCCGAGGCGAGGAGATTACGTTACGATTCCGATTAGTGTGCGTTGCAGTAGGGAGTTTCATATAACTAATACTAAACGGCTCGAGTTGATACGGTGACGATCCCTTTCCGGGTTGATACGTGTGCTACGACCTTAAAAAGGAGACGTCACGATCACGTCTCGTTACTAACGTCAAATAGATTCGCCCCTCTGATCTCATAATGTGTCGCGTCCGCTGCGTGGGCTGAGTCTTTTCCAAGTTTTAAAGTATCATTTATTATGTTTTATTTTATAAGTGATCTCTTCATACATTTTTACTGTCTGAAAACGCACAGGCCTACATTTTCTGGCTTATCTTTAAGAATTTTTGAGATTCATACTGTTCATAAAATCATAGTTGGTCATAAATTGAATTGTTTGTTACAAAACAAGCAAATATTTTTGGAAAATTTATCAATGCATATGTATAGCTTTTATACTGCTAATTTAATTGTATAATAAGAAATGCCAATAGTAGTGCCATTTCAAAAATTCAATTTTTTTATTGCAAAATATTAGAACTTTGGTGTAAAACTGAGATTCCTACCTACCTACTTTTGTAGTAGATGGTTAATTATTATAATTAAATTAATGGCATAATTGTATTTGTAAATATAATATGTATAATGATGATGGTGCTAGATATTAGTTTTTATTATTTAGTTAGGCTATACACTGTTACTAGAAATTTGTTCAGGAAATTTTGTACCTGCTGAAATCAGTTTAACTACGATGCAGACATGCTTCATTGAGATAATGAAGGTGGTCATATATATTAGTTTTCGAAACAAACATCTCCATATACAGCTATTACAATAATTAAAGCTGACTTGACAACCTCCATTTTTGAAGTCTGTTAAAACTGAGTTTTAAGCAATGTAAGCCTAGCGCTGGTAGATACAGTTCGATGGTTTATATGATACTTTATTTTAGAGAAATGTTTAATATAAAACCTATAGTAGTTGGTGCACATTAAAACAAAATGTACTGAATATTTTTTATGTTTTTAACTCTGGTTTTAATGCCCAACATGCATTTTATTCTGTTCATAAACCATAAAAATCTTTTATGATTTATTCCAATAAGTTTTTCAGTGATTTAGATGATTAATATAATTGATTTTATTTATAAAATGGCATTGGTTCTTATGAATGCAATAACAGAATACAAATTATTTGTATTTTGTATTTGTATAACACATAACAATATTGATTTGTTCCTATTTTTAGTACATTTATTGATCAATCTTGAATAAATGTTTCTTTTTATAAATAATTGTTTACTTTCTTTGTGTCCGGTTAGAAAAATAATCAATTATGCTAGGACAATCATCACACTATCACCTAGCCTAGCACAAGCAAATTCGAATTGGATTCTAGATGACTGTTAAAGGTATGTGCTAACTTAAACCATAATATAGGGTGTCCCCTGAATAACTGCAATCTCCAAAAATAGGTGAAGGTGGTAAATCTCTTGAAATTTCGACCGCGCAATTACATATTGCTGAGTTTTCATAATTTTTTTTTCTTTTCATCTATACAGACAGGCCCACGTTCCTTATTTACTATTTATTATTATAATTTCAAGATAATAGCTTCGGTAGGTAGTTGCCGACGTATTCAAGAGGGGAAAAAGGACGGACGGAGCGAGACCATAAAGGTTTCATTCTGTAGGTACCGAAACCCTAAAATATAAAAAACCAAGTGAAAAACGCGCGTGTGGGTATTGCCATGCCACTGCCACACATTAGGTTATCGTATTGTTTCCAATTTCAATCTACCTACTGAAGGCCGTTACAAGGCCGTTACTCATTGGGTTTTCTTTCTGGCCTATCTTTCTGTAAAAAATAAAGCGATTTTTAGATACAGAAATAAAAATAAGTAAGAAGGTTATACATTTTTTTAAATAGGTAGGTATTTGAATGAATTTACGGTATGTTAAATAAATTTGTAGAAACTCTTAGCTCCAATAAATGTATGTTCCTTAATGTAGGGTCAAGTGGTACACAATGGCGATAGCAGAGACACAGTGGCGCAGAAACAGTAGGTACGCGAGACCGAACAGAGATATATACCTATCTCATTCACCAATCGGCAGCGCTTGAGACGCGAACAAGGTGTAACCCGTGTGTAACCAATCGGGCAGCGCACATAGGGTGCGTGATTTTTGTGTGGAAGAAGATTTTTTTATTTTCGCAAAGAAAAATACAGTTTTATGTTAAGAAATCTCTAGTTCCATCTTCATTTTCGTACTACATTTTATTAAGCTCACTTTTTCCCTGTGTTACCTAAATACTCCAACAAGGTTGTTTTAGCGTGTAACTCACCCTCTAATAACGCATGCATTTTTTCTACCAATTTATTTATATTAAATGGCGATGCAATCCACAGTGGATCAGATGGATGTTAGTACAGACTGATTCTATGTTATGAAATTGTTTTATTCCTATCAATCCTATTAAATTATTTACTGTGTAAGAACTCGATCCACTACGTATTTAGGGCCTAGCCACTGTGTCGACCTCATGGTCCACAGTGGCTCATTTCTGACTTTTAAAAAAATCAGAATTTTCTTTTTTCCTATTTCTTAACTCAAGGAAATAATAATACACGATCAAACAAGATGAACTACACTATGCCTATTCTCAATTTCAATGTCCTAGCTCTATCCAGAGCCGAGTTATGACTTTCGGAAAAAAAATGATCCGCTGTTGACCACTTCACCGGGTGAAGTGGTCAACAGCGGATAATTTTTTTGTGAAGTTCACCCTAAGTTATATCATTATATATCATATATCATTTTTTTGGTGAAGTTCACCCTAAGTTAGGTATATTATTTTAACTCTTACCATTGCAGTGCCCCACCCGGGCTCATGTTAAAGCTTGTATTACTTACCCTACCTAATAAGACCATAACGTACAATATGATCGCAATATAAATCTTGAACCTTGGCCCCGCTGTCCGGGCAAGCCCGCAGCACAAGCACAAGTTGCACGAGCTACCGTCTTGCCGTCCACAACGCTACGTCTTACCTGTGCTAACTGGTTTGTGCAGGCAGGCACGCTACTAAAAACCGAAAAATATAGGCAGCCCGCACATTGAGCCACTAGTCCCGGCCACATAACGCGACACTAGTGGCTCAGTCAAGCCACTAGACGCAGCCGCAAGTGGCTTAGTGGCGGCCACTATTCGCCGCCACTTAGCCGCTACTTTTGGCTGAATTCTGGAAATTTTCGTCGAGAGCTTGCAAGGGTTGCTCTTCTTTAACAGAGATTAAAACATCTACATCGAAATCCGCCGATATCGTGACGAGCGTTCGGTTGCATGTTTGCAGAGTTGCAGCAAGACTGACGTGTGTTGATCCCCAACAACCTTCCCGGCGCCCACACGTCCCCACCCACGTATGGGCGCCGCGGAGATGCACGCCGGCTACTGTGGCCGAGTGTGCTTGTAATGCGAGCGTCAAAACGCGGCCACAAGTAGCGAGCTCGGGCTACTCCCGCAGCTTGTGGCTCGAGCGCGGCCACTCGAACATTCGGTTTGCGCCGATCTATGGCGCCGATACTATACAAAATGTATGAAAAAACTCATCCGCACCTTATGGTCGCGTCTAGTGGCCGCTTTGAGTATTAAACCAGACAGGAGAAGAAACGCGCAACAATTCCTACACAAAAAAATCTGCCACTTTCAACGGGGGGTGAGGTAGCACACATAGACTTTTCAATCACGCACACAACATTATTATCGCACACAATCATAAACTACACGCCCACAATTTCATACTCACACGTCGCACACGTCATGATGTCTATCAGTATACAAAACAATTGCAGCAATATGAAATATGCTAGTTCTTGACATTATCGATATTCGACTATCGATGAATTCTAAAGTTTACCAGAAACACTTGATTATTTTTACCCAATTGCCGAAACAGCGGAGGGTAATATTTTCTGAATGTGTATGTATCATTCATTGGTTTCGGACAGACTTTAAATATATGGAATCATTGGATTAGTCTTTATTTTAGAGTGTCGAAAGCCATAATATTTTACGTTTACTAAGCAGGATTTTATTTCGTTATAAAATACCCATCAAGTAGGGTGTCAGGATAAAGGGTATTAATAACAAATACAATACATGTATGTTATTCTAAAATAACCTCTCATTAGATATAAATAAATAAATAATGCTGGACGATTCACACAGCATTAACTAGCCCCAAGCTAAGCAGAGCTTGTGTTATGGGTACTAGATAACTGATATACTTAATACAATACACTACATAGATAGATATTTTTATTATACATAGAAAACACCGAGACCAACTGAACAAATTTCTGCAGATCGTACACAAATTTGTTCCGAGGCGGGAATCGAACCCGCAACCTCCTGCGTCGCAGGCGGACCTTCGCCCGTTGCGCCACGGAGGTAGGAATTATAAATCTATGACAATCCTACAAATCAACAATCTACAAAAGATTTAAGGTAAGAAAACTCCGGATCATGGTCTTGATTGCAATATTGTTAAGCCAACCAACACAGTTTGTTTGCCAAGTAAAATAGTTCCTGTTCCTGTAATTTGTGCAATCTTTGAATTATAGACCACTGAATGTTATCTGCTGAGTTTGGTTTGGAAAAGAACTTGTAGTGCTCTAATGAATTTCGCACAAGCTTGAGCATAATATGGCAGGGATCTAAAAAGAAGAAGGATCTCTCTTATCCTTACAAAACTACTAATTTAGCATGGTATGTCCAAAAATATTATCAAAAATAAGTCATATTTCAACCTAAGTTTCTTGGGGGAAGTTTAAATTTTATGGATAGATTAATTTCACAATATCATGCACTAATAAAAATCACCCTTTATAAGAAAATGCTATCAATATTCGCGATTGTGCTGTCCCAGCACTAATTTTCAGTTTTATACTTTCTTACAAATAAAAAAAAATATCTAAATTAAAACAAAATTAATATCGATATTTTTGATCGTGCAGTCCTATCCCTAAATTTTTTGAGGTGCTGCCAGATTATTTAAGTTGAAACTGATAGTTTTTGGTAAAGTGTCGACTGAAAATATAATTCAACTAGAAGGTGTAATAATAATCTAAACTAAAACATGCATAATAATTGAACTAATAAAAGTAATTTTTTTAAAATCTGTGCTTTTTTGAAATGTACCCATATAAATGCGATGATATTGCAGTATTTCTCTAAAAATCACACGAATCTATAATAATCATTATTGGTTCATTACAATAGGGAAACTTTAATAATGATTGTAAATAAAATATTCAGTTTTAGTACTAACTCAACTACGAAACTTTCTCCAGATTATTACACTGTATAACTTACTGGCAACACCTTAGTCCAAAATTTTTTTTTCTATTTTCTTTAGATATGGGCATTATTTAATAGTATTTGGACAAAATAATACTGACAGATGAAATGTAATATTATCCTTTTGTAGGTTTGAAGTTTCTGACCTATTTTTGCACCAAAAAACACTGCAACTCGGCATTTTCACCGGAGCTCATTCTGCGCGCATTGCAATCTGACGACTGGCGGCTGACGCATGGCAACTAGTTTTATATAACGTTCATGACCGCCGCTCTCGTACCTTTGGCAGAGGGGTAATCTGGGTAATCTCATGACATGACATGAGTGTCGCCTCCTGTCTGGTTTAATACTCAAAGAGGCCACTCTTTGAGTATTAAACCAGACAGCGACTAGTGACTCAATGTGTGGAAGCTTTTCTTATTAGTTTGCAAAGCGCGGGTTATCCGCCGTGAGTGATTTGTACCGCGATTTCACGCCGCAGTGTTGAGATCATCGGCTATACCTTGGCTATACGGATGTGAAAAAAGAAAAGTAAGTGTGAAGACATGAGTGTCAATGGTGTGCGTCATGCATACTTGTGAAAAGATATGGACGTGTATGCCCTCCATTGTCAATGTCAGTTTCATTTACTTCAATTCAAGTTCAATTTCAAAATAACGAACTTTTCAAAAGACTGGCTGGTGGCTGCAGATGGTAGCGTTTTTGTGAAATTTTATTGGGACGATTTTCTTTTACTGAATTATTGATGAAGTTCTCTAATTTTTCTTGTATATAAAATATACCAGTGAATAGAGTTTGAAAGTAATAATATTTTTCCTGCACATTTCACTGGCTTCAGCCACAAGCAGAGCCTGAAAACTATGGCACAATTTAATTATCTCAATGAAATAAACAGTTTGGCTACAATGGATGGACCCTTGTTTCGAGGCCCGCTGCAGCGATTGTCTAAAAAGGGGAACAATGAAAACATGAATCCTTCATTGAGTGCATCGTTCAAAAATCAATCGAATGTGAATTTGAGCGCCTGTAACCAGTCGATGCAAAAGCTCTCTGTTTCTGCTAACCAGAGTTGTAATAACAGTGTGCTCTCTAGCAATAAAACTCCAACACGCAATGAGAATAAGAAAGGAAAGAAAACCCCGTCTAAAAACAAATCTCCAGGTAAGTTGCTATCTTCCTTTACCAATAACCTTGCAATGCAACTACACATCACATGGTACTTATTAATACTTGTTTGACAGGCCGTTCCACTACTCCGACTCCTAACAAAGCCGCCAAGACGCCTAATAAAGCTGACAGATTTATACCATCCAGAAGTAATTCCAACTATGACCTGTGCCATTACATGGTAAGATTGTAAATTACCATAATGTCTATTTATTTTATGTTAGTGAGGGAAGAGTACACCTGTGTTTGCACACACACTTGTGCACTATAATAATGTCCTGTGCACATGTCTAGTTACTTTTGAGACTCGCCGCTGTGGTAGAAATTGAGCTAGGCTGACATCACCTCCATTAATTTTATTTTTAAATCTATTTACAAAAGTCTAATATTTCAGATGAACCGTGATAAAAATGAAGAAGATAAAAGCGAAGAGCCAGAGCCGTCGGCTGCCAGTGAAGCTATCGGCAGAGCCCTCACTGACACTGAGCCGGGGAGACTCTTGCAATACACCTGCAAGGCACCTGCTGCCCCTGAGGGATACCAGAACAGACTTAGAGTGGTTTACTCTCAGGTATAATAATAATGTCGCTCAGATAAAATAAAGTTAAAAATAAATAAGTTAAAAAATAGATGGACAAAACTTGACAAATTTTATGATTACTCTCTGGTGCTTAAAAAGTTGTTATTTTGATATTACAAATAGGCACTCCAATTTTATTTATTTGTTAAAGATTGTGCAAAAATATTTTAAAAATATTATATATATTTTTGTAGGCCAAAGTTCCATCATCAGTGAAGAACACCTCAAGATACATCCCACAAACTCCAGATAGGATTTTGGATGCTCCTGATATCCAAAATGATTATTGTGAGTGTTTTTAATGATATTTTCTTAAAATAGTCAATTTAAGGGTCAAAGCACATGGAAACAGAATCAAAGGGAATATTTGAAGATTTTATGAAGATATTGAACTTTATCACCATAATTTAAGGCACACTTTAATAATAATAATAATAATAATAATAATAATAATAATAATATAGCCTTTTATTTCCAAAACTGGGTGACATTAATTGAAAAGATTCTTAAACTTAGTTTACTACAATTACTCTTTGACTGTTTTCTGTTGCCATTTCCATGTTATTTCTACAAAATGTCTCTCAGTTTGGTGTGCCTTTCTGCATAGGCCAACTGCCTCCATTGAGGCCTGTCCTCTGCCACACTTGTCCAATATGGCCCAAGGGTAAGTCTTATATCATCTTCCCATCTTGTCTTTGGATGCCCAGGGGCGTCAACAGAAGCCAGGGCTTCTGTTGCCGTCCCTTGGGTACCATGTTGTGGTTTCCTTGGTCCACTTATTTATTTTTAAAAAAGTCGCGGGCTCTCGCGAGCATTCCAATTCCGACGAACTGCTTAGCTTGGGGCTAGATAATGCTGTGTGAATTGTCCAGCATTAAATATTTAAATTAAATAAGATTTTTTTATTACAGACCTGAACCTCTTAGACTGGAGTTCATCGAACATCCTAGCTGTAGCTCTTGGCAACTCTGTGTACTTGTGGAATGCTGGGACGGGGCAGATCGAGCAGCTTCTCTCTTTAGAAGGGTCGGAGACAATCAGCTCCGTTAGCTGGATGCAGGGTGGGGGTTCCCATCTCGCTGTGGGGACCTCTTCGGCGACCGTTGAGTTATGGGACTGTGAGAGGATTAAACGACTCAGGGTATGTATGTGTTTTCATCTTCATGTCACTGCACCTATACTTTTAGGCTATTTTATTTTGACCCAGTGACACCCTGGATCAGAGATGGGGTTCTGTGATTCTGTGATATATTCTATAAATTTTATATAGAATCTTAATTTTGACAATGCCCTTTTACAGCAGCTCTAGTAATTATTCTTATAATATTCTGTTTAATTTGATTATTGACAATGCCCATTTACAGAGGAAACCTATGAATATTACTTTTTGTTTGTGTTACTTTATTAATTTATTTTATCTTATTAGTTATTTCTATTATAATGTAAAATGTTGACTTAACCAAGTGTGCCTTGTGCTCCTACGGCGAATAAATATATGAGTATGAGATGTCATGTGTGAAAGGAGGCCATCCTTTCATACACATTACAGCGCAATACATTTGCCCAAATGTGGGATCTGTTAAGAAAAGATAAACAATGCTGGACAATTCACACAAAATCATCTAGCCACAAGCTAAACACAGCAGAACACTTTAAACAAATATCTGCAGATCGTACAAACATTCGTCCTGAAGCGGGAACCGAACCCGTAACCCTGTGGCCCGCATGTCGCGGGCGGTCCTTTGCGAGTGCGCCACAGAGATTATCATATTTTTATGTTCGAAGTTATGTTTTTCATAATCTGTAAAACTGTTCGCAGGTAATGGACGGGCACGCAGGCAGAGTAGGTTCCCTATCCTGGAACATGTACATAGTTTCGAGCGGCGCGCGAGACGGCAATATCATCCACCACGACGTGCGACAGAGAGTGCATGCTGTTGCTACGATCAGTGCACATACCCAGGAGGTAGGTTGAAAACTCGGCCAAAGCGTTCGCGGGGAAAGAAACGATCCCTTCAAGTCATACCGCGGATGTCCTACGAACCCACTAAGGGAAGCTTGGCAAGTAAAGGCAGCGGCATCCTTCTGTGTATTTTTAACAGCCACTGCGATCAGTAATCTGTCTACGAAGCTTACCAAGCTACTGCAAAACTCCACTTGTTGGGGGAAGCATGTTCAGCAGTATATCAGATATTTATGTGCTCATGAGGAAGTTGAAAACTTGGTCATTCATCGTGATTTTTATGGGAACTACCAATACTTAGTTCCTGCCCGCGGCTTCGCGCAGTACCTGTATAAAACGATACCATATGCTCATGTAACGTTCGTCGCGTGCCGTCACATCCTCTTAATTTGTAAAGGCAGAATGAACGACGGGTATGCGTTTGAGCTGAAATTGCTCAAGAAGTTGTAGAACTTCGTGAGCAGTGCACGTTTTGAAGTCATAGAACAAAGAAACAGTCTCTTCGCCAATTACTTTTGACAAGTAAGCCTTGCAGTGCGTGAATAAAGTTACGCTAAGTAGGTACGTGAAAGTCAAGAAAATATATTTTACAACTGTGGATGTCAAGCTTGGCGAGGAAGCTTGGGAGGAGTTGCTCAGTTAACGTAGATGTTCATGTGTAAAAGAATCTGAAAAATTTGTACTTTAGTGATGGACTCAAATATTTATTCATTCTTTACAAATTCTGATGCTGTGATCCTCAAACTGCCTTTACATTATTTATTTATTTATTTTAATAGGAATAGACGATAGAGAATTGAGTTTCTGTCTGCAAGTAGCCTATGTCAATCATTCCCTCAGGATATGATTTGCTTAGTCCTTGATTGCTACATCATCCCTATGTTCCTATTTGTTACTTAGCAAATTGCAATCCCTATGTTTATAAGCCGAAAAGGTTAGGAACAAACAGGCAGAGTAACTTAATTATTAACAAGACTTTGAATGCATACAACAGCTACAACTTACCTTCCTCACTGCCAACTTTTATGCAATTTTGATCAACTACTTTCCTACAGATCTGCGACCTAAAATGGTCACCTGACGGCAAGTACCTTGCTTCTGGCGGCAACGACAACTTGCTGAACATCTGGCCCGTCGCACAGGGCCAGCACCATTCGCAAACGCAGCATCTCTACTCGTTCAAGTAAGTATTTTGAAGATTTTGATAGAAATATTGAACCCTATCTCCACAACCAACGTAAGGCACCGTTTCTCACAATATAAAGGAGTAACACGCTCGTTAATGCGCAAAATCTTCCAAATGCCCTTTGGTTCGCGTTCAGTGTGCCTCACCCTTGTGTGTTGCTATGCCACTCGGTGGTGTAATAATCTACCAAACAGAAACCAACGGGGGACACCTCGGGAAGGTTTAGCAGAGTACTGACAGAGACTGCTGATGATGATGTAACTTTATAGAAAGATAGAGGCTTGTAACTCCTGAGGCCCTGATGCATGTGTTGTTGTTATAGGCTTGTTGTGTGTATCTATCTGTGGCATCTTAGATACCAGAGGTAAACCAATTTCATTGGGAGGTTAGCCATCTTTGATGGTAATCGGCACTGCCGTTCGCTATGTTATGATGATTATAAATAAAATCATGTCATAAAATTAGCTTGTAGACCTAGTGAAAAATTAATAAATATCAGAAAACAAATCCATGGTAAGACGGTTAGACATTTTTTCTTACAATAAAACTTTTAAATCCATCATGGTTATTAACACTAAAGTCATTTATAACGGGATATTTACCATGATTTGAGTTTTGATTTTTTCTTACGTTAACTGTTGATAATTCCAGCCAGCACCTAGCCGCTGTAAACGGGCTCGCGTGGTGTCCGTGGAGCGCCGGCGTCCTAGCCTCGGGCGGAGGCACCGCTGACCGCACCATCCGCATATGGAACGTGAATACCGGCACCAATCTCAACACGGTTGATACTAAGTCGCAGGTATGTTTAATATCTCGCGTGGTGTCTGAGCGCCGCCGGCGTCCTAGCCTCGGGCGGAGGCGCCGCTGACCGCACCATCCGCATATGGAATGTCTTAACACGGTTGATACTAAGTCACAGGTATGTTTAGTATGCGTTGGTGTATCATTAGATCATCCTTCCTCTACATCCAGTAGAAGTCATTGATGATAATGATTTGTGTATCTGTCTGTGGCATAGTAGCTCCCAAACAGACGAACCAATTTAATTTTAGTTCTTTTTTTGAAAGATGAGATTATAAGATTCATGGAGTGGTGTGTTCTTGGTGTCACTAAATTACACACAAAATTATTCAAACCATCAATTCATTTAATGCTAACTTTTTTGTTTTAAAAAATAAATGGTCTTAACTGTGAATTGGTCGAAGAAGTGATGTATGTTTTATAGGGTTAAATTGCAAACCAACCCACACTTACTTTTTATCCTCAGGTATGCTCAATAGTATGGAGCACGCACTACAAAGAGCTAATCTCCGGCCACGGCTACGCAAGCAACAAGCTTGTCATCTGGAAGTATCCGACAATGACGCGCGTCGCCGAGTTACCGGGTCATATGGCGCGAGTGTTGCACCTCGCGCTGTCGCCTGACGGGACCACGGTGCTGTCGGCGGGCGCTGATGAGACGCTGAGGTAAGGCCGACACCTTAATTGCGTCATATAACTATGAATAAGCAAACCACAGGCTCGTATATGGAAGAGTGTGTACGATGACGCGCGTCGCCGTGTTAGCGGGACGTAAGGCACGAGCAGTGCCTTACGTCCAGTAGTTAGGGCATCGCGTGTTGGGGGGCACCAGAAACAGATACTTAGGCGAAAAACGTTGGACTTCAAATCTATTTTCCTTGAATTTAATGGCCAATAAAGTCGCAAGTCGTATTTAAAAAATGAATAGAAAATGCTTTGGTTTTAATTGTATGTAATACCTACTTCGCGTATATCCTTCATACATATTCTAAGGTACGTAATGATCTATTTCGTTATAACGTGTTTCTTGAAAGACCGATACTAGTTAAATTATGGCCCACAGGGGTGGATTACTTAGCTTAGGGCATCAAGTAGTCTTAACCCGGCACTGAGCACGAGTGTCGCGATATCACCTAACGTTACCACGGTCAGCGCTCGGCGGGCGCTGACGAGACGCTTCGGTAAGGCTGACACCTTGATTGTCGCGTCAGCTCGTTTTAATATAATGGATACCAAAAAAAGCAAGAATTCCTTCGTTCTGTGCTGGAGCGAAAACAATAATACATGCAGTATCTACAAAACTGTGTGACTAGTATTCGAAAGATTATAAATTAAAACTGTGGTTAGGAGCTTTTATCTGTAGGAGTTTTGAGAAAATGGTACAGTAGACAACCTTGTATGCTGGTTAGGGGTTGTCTACTGTATAATTACCAAGTATAATTATGATGCTGAATTTAAACATCCAATTGTTGGTTTGCACTATCATAGTTTATTTACATGATCAGGTACTTTCAGCTACTTCAGTACCAGAAAATGGACATTTGCTTAAATGTATGTATTTCAATAAAGATATAAAATTCGTGATTTATGTTACAGGCTGTGGAAATGCTTCATGTTGGACCCGTCAAAGAAAAAGGAGCCCACCGATTCCAAGGCAGCCAAGTCTTTACTTAATATGAACTCTTTGATTAGGTAACTTGAGTTCCCTAACGGAATCGAAAAATTGTATGAATTTTGACTGAATATTGTGATTTACAATTAGTATTTAATTTTATAAATTTGTTTCAATCAATAAGTATTTTCTAGATGTTGTTAGTGTGTAAACTGAATTATGTTCCAGTGCGATTATGACATGAATAATTTTACCGCCGGGCACCTTAAGATATTTACTTTATTATTTTCCGTTTATTTTATAACTAGCTGCATTCTTACTAACCGTTGTCCTATTACCCGTTTTCCCGTAGGAATCAAGCATTTTCCCGCGGTAAAAAGTAGCCTATGTTCATCAGGAATAATGTGGGCTTATAATTGTAAAAGAATTTTACAAATCGGGCGAGTAGTTTCGGAGCCTATTCAATACAAACAAGCAATCAAATTTTTCCTCTTTTTAATATTAGTATAGATAAATATTTTGTGAGTAATGCAAAAAATAGGTAAGACAAGACCAACCTATAAACTTCTGATAGGCTTAAAAATAAGTTATTTTTTGTATAAATTCGTTTTACACAGAATCTCCTGCGATGTCAACTCAATTTTGTATGTGCTCTTTAAAACATTCATATTCGTTCATACTGCATTTTTAGCATATTTGCCAATGTATTTTGGAATAACAGAGAGAAGTTGAGGTCGTCAAATATGGTTTATTGTAGACTTCCCTCTTTCACAGTTGAAAAACGACACCGAGTCTTTTGCTAGTAGTCAACGAGTAAGAAATACGCGTTGATGATGTGGCTAACCCCCGAATACTCAAACGCATCTCGTATATAAGCACGTCTCAAGTGACGAATTTTTCACACATTTTCATTGATAACTGTCAAAAAATCGTCATTTGAGACGTGCTCAAATCTGAGATGCGTTTGAGTATTCGGCGGTAAGTGTTGTATTTCGATTAATTTCTTTGTCATAAAATGTTTTTAGCTAAAAATAATTATTATGATAACATTTAATTACCTCGGCTTCCTTGTTTTAAGTATTTTGTAGAATTATTGACATGTCTTTTTGTAATATTACAGTGAAAATAAAGATTTGAAATTTTATCTTTCTTTTATCTATTTCGTCTTTAACACTCGAATTTTTCACTAGCAGGTGAGAAGAAAATACAACATACCAACTTCTTTTACATTTTATATTTAACTATACTATACGGGTAAAACGGGGTGAAGAGAGACTTGAGGGTGAATAGAAACGGACGAAATACTGAAGCAAAGCATCCTTTTGAAGAGATCAGATCGACTGACACAGAAGGCGAACAGTCACGGACTAAGAATACTTCCACTGCTACCAGCCAGGTAATGTCTTTCTCCAGTATTTCGTCCATTTCTATTCACCCTGGAATCTTTATTCACCCCGTTTTACGCTACTTTACTTTATTTACTAGGTAAAGATTCTTGAGTGGCGATTGCGGAACGGCGTAAGAGAAGACCGCCATCTTGCTCGATAAATCGATGATAATGTAGCGATTGCAGGGTGACTGTGGATGGAGGCGGCGCAAGACCACTATACGAGGCTTGGTCGTTTGGAGGTGGTCCAGCAGTCGACGTATTTCAGGCTGATGATGATGAAACATTGTCGATTTGATGTGAAAAGGATTTCGGTACCCATCATCAGGGCTATTCAAATTCCTCGGAAAGGCCTTCGGATTCGATATCAGAAACTGACGTTTACTTCAATACTATGTTCAACTATTTGGTACAACCAGGTTGAACATATTGGATAGCTCTTTTTGCTCTCCATAGTGGCCAAAAAGAGCAACTTCGCATCTCTGCCTACATTATATAAAATAAAAATTACACACTGGCATTAAAAACATGCTTATTAGAGGTATCACAAACTGCAAAATCGATTTTTGAATATTTTTTGAGTTGGAAGAACACCTTCACTTATCTTGAAAAAATTGGAGGAAAGTTATCCAACATGTTCAACTGGTTGTACAGATAGCTGAACATAATTAGAGTAGACGATCAGGAAAGGTTTCAACAAAAGTGAAATCAAACATTATGTAAATTGGTACATAAAAATGTTTATTATGAATTTGTAAACATTACAATGTGGAATGCGAAATTTAAGAACAAAATAAAACGAAATCAAGTATAACAAAATGTGATGTAAAAATCAAAAATCAAGTGGAAGCTACTTATTGACTAGAACTAAAATGTTAAGAATACCGAAAAGTATCAGCCATTGTCTATTCACTTTTTTCAAAATATTAGAACAAACTAAGACTGGGTTCAGACGGCATTGTTACCGCACGTTTTTTTTTGCAGATGAATTGGAACGAATAAGTCACTACTTATTCGATCAATATAACGGTTCTACATAAACTCAATGTATGCATCACTATGCAGTTCACTTGTACTGCAAAAATCCAAAGTAATATACACGTCTACTTATGGAGATCGCTGTATAAAAACAGCGGCTATTCGTTTTTCAACGACAAAAAATGTATCGCGTGTATTAGCCGCAGTTTGTACGGTTATAATAGAATACAGCTGAATACGTGCGGTGTATTGCCGTGTGAACCAGGCCTTGCCCGGCAGTATACACGTGAATCCTACAATAACAAATCCTCAAACCATGGTTCATCACATCATTCAGTTATTTATTATAGCTACCTACGTCATAAACGTCTGCATATTTTTTTCTTATTGAATTATACATTCCTAAGTTCGTAGCGATAACTATAACAATAGACTGGGAACTGTTACCAGAATTCTCTACAAAAGTGCAGTTTAAATGCAAAAAGGAACGAAAGCTGAAGTTAGTCTTCTATAAATTCATTAACAACCAATCATCTTATTGTTCTAAAAATCGTTTTCCACCAAAGCGCTGAAGATATTTATACAAAATAAACAAATTAAAAATAATTCTGGAAAGTACATACATACATATATATTTTTTATTATGCATAGAGAACACTCAGAACAAATATCTACAGATCGTACAAAGAATTGAGGTTTGCCGAGGCGGGATTCGAAATCGCAAACTCCCGTATCGCAGGTGAGCCACTGAGGCCGTAAATCATCCATTATAGTCTCTCTGTTGTTTTTACACTAATTTCCTTCGGTTTGGTGGAAAAATCATTGTACTTCTTAAAGTTACAACACAACAATAAAGTCATCTCAGTCCATACAAATACAGTTCATTCATTACATTTCACATTGATTAAAAACATTCAACAATCAATATTATTATATATTCTAAGGTCTTGAATAATTTACAAAAACTAACCACTACTACGAACACATTCTAGTAAATATTTTTGTCACATTCCAATAAGTATAACTATGACATAACATTTTAAACTAAGCTCGGAATTTATTCGTTATACCGCGTTCATTCAATAAATTGTAATATTTGTATAATATCTACTACCTACCTACGCTACATGGCTCAAAAATTATTGTGCTTACACTAACTAAATTAATATATACAAAAATAGTGATGTAATTGAGATTCTCATTATTTCTGTAAAAAATTAGATATAATTAATAAAATCGAATCGGGTAAAATATTTTACAATCATTTCAATAATTTTGATTTTTAGTTAAAATATTGCAAAATTAAAACTCATTTTTTATTTTATTATGCAGAAGACTCTACCTAAAATTACTCTAAAAACATAATCTAGAATACTGTAGCTAAAGATTAGAGTAGGATATAATAGTGGAGAAAGAATTATGATTGGTTAATAGAGTAAATTTTCAACTACGTTGTTCAACTACTAAGTTTATTTATTTAGAACTTGGAGACTCATTTAGAATCAGAGGAATATTCAGACAGAATCGCCTACATTACTTTCGACATATAAATGCTATCCAAGGCAAACTAAAGCTAAAGACTCCCTGACATATAAATATCCATTTATCTTGTATTATTTACTAAGCTGACATTTATTTAGCCGTAGACGGCACTGAAATTTCTTTGTCCTTTTAATTTTACAGAAAAAGTTCGCGTTTGTGTCTAACTTAACACCGGCTTAGAAACATCACGGCAAAAGCACGTTTATGGATAGCCTTTACAAGAATCAGTTTTGCTCAGCAGTAAATCATATCACAGAGGCAAGGCTGCGCGCGTGCGCCGTACCCTCACTATCCAACATGGCCGACATCGCCACAGTACTAGAAATAGGTTCTACATCGCGCACCAAATGTTCATGACTCGTTGTCAACGCACTATTATACTTGAAACTACGTCGTAAGCTAGATCTAATGGATTTCACTGAATCGCTTTTCCTTACAAACGATCTGCGTAAGTAATCTCTGGTTAGAGAGAGGGAATTTCTTGAAGTTGAAGTTCTTGGTGCGGAATCAGTTTCATCGGTTATGGTTATAGAGGGCGTTGTGAAAACTCCGCTGTAGGTAGGTATCGTTTCTGGGTTCTCTCGTTCTACGGTCTCGCTGAGTGTGATGGGTAGTTGTGATGTGTCGTCGTTTTGTGGCTCCGAACGTGATGTGATTCTGGGGAAGAAGCTAATTTTAAAAACAAAAAATTCTGGAGTATTTTGCTTTATTAATTACGGATGTAACCGGGTTAACTACGAACATTATCTGGAACCGCACTCACCCTGAAGATGTCCCTCGTTAAGGGCTGAAACGTTGGTGTTCTTCCAACACAAATAAGGTTCGTAGTTAACCCGCTTACATCCGTAATGAATTCGTGAAACTACGATAGTTTTTATAGATTTCGCTTTACTCGAAAATGGTTATTTACCAGTACATAGAGCGATTCTAGCTGGAGTGGTCGATAGAAACAACCTTTGAACGTTAACATAGAAAAAACGCGTGCGAAGCAGAAACTCAACCTCAACCGTCTGTATTGGTTCATTACTGGACGCAGGGTTCCCCCTGATAAGCGCCTTATTGGCTTTTATCACATGGTGGGTAATGCCCATAATCCCCACGCCGGGCATGCGGGTTGAGAATCGCAGTTCGGTGGTAGAATTGTTCTGCAGGGGGCGCTGCTACCCGCCCCCGGTGGATATCTCTTAGTCGCCTCTTACGACACCCGCGGGAAGAGTTGGGGTGGTGGAAATTCTAAGCCAGCACCACACAGCAGAAACTAGTCCTAAATAATTACCTTCTCAGCGTCCTGAAGCTCCGCTGTAGAGTGTTGAGTAGCCTTGCGCCAGTGGCTGTGGAGTAGGAGGGCGGGGGCGTGTACTTGGGCGGGGGGTCGGGCGCGGGGGCAGGGGGGCGGACGGGCCGCGGGCCGGACTCGGGCGGGTCGAGGCGCGGGCGGTACAGGTTTTGGATGCGCTGGAATAGAGACAAATTAGCTTTAGACATAGTAAAAAATATATCGGAGTAAATCGGTCGGTCGGTGAACGGATGAATATCCTTTTATTTCAGACAACGTATGGTCAGTTATACCGGGAATTTTAAAAAAGGAGGTTTTCAATATGATTGTATTTTTATTAAATCATTTTTATTGTTTAGCACTTTTACTTTGCGAAGTATGCGAGGTCCTTTCATAACCTAAACTTATTTAATAACAAACATAGCAACCAAGTTGTAGGTTGTAATTTTAACCCCCGACGCAAAAAGAGAGGGGTGTTATAAGTTTAACGTGTCTGTCTGTGTATCTGTGTATCTGACTGTGTTATCGTAGCTCCCAAACGGATGAACCGATTTTCGTTAAGTTTTTTTGTCATAGATAATATTATCCTGAGTGTTCTTAGCCATGTTTCATGAAAATCTGTAGAGGGGTTTTTAAAATTTTTAATTTTGTTCTTGTTGTTCAATAATGTTAGTTAAAACCTCGTCGTTTGAATTCTATAAAAAATTTTTGGCCGTAAGTTTTGATATGAAACATATTTGTATTAATTAAAGGCTGTGGATTTTGTTTAACCGATAAATAAACATAGGTGCTATAAATATTTAACTCCCAGTTTGTTCTTATTATTTGTCGTAAATTACCAGAGAACCGGAGATTCGATGAAAACTGTGTTCTTATTTATTGTTTAAAAAGTTAATTATTGTTCAAAAAAATGGTTACGCTAAAATCTACCAACTTTTGTAGTCATGAATGATTTAAGTGATTCCTACGATGTTTGCTATCTATGAAGGCTTACCATTTCTTCAACACACTCGCTAGCGGCATAATCCTTGCGGCGTAAAACACAGAGCAAAATTGTAAAATTTGATAAACTGAACAAACTAACCAGATATGCGATGTTTTGAACTTTCCTCTATATTCCAGCCAAATTGGTTGTACAATTTTTTAAACAAACCGTCCATACAGTCTGTCTGTTGCCGCATTTTTTACTCAATTTACATTACTTGACGATTTGAGATCCTTCCTTCAATAAATATTTCTTACAATTATATCTGAAACTCGACGCCAAGCAAGTCAGTTTTAGTTGTAGTGCTCTCGGTTTACTCACAAACATTTCACAACGAGTTTGGCTAGTATATATTTCAGTACATCTAGATGGAAATGCACCACCCCTAATTAAGGAATATGTCCCGCTATATGTGCTTTATAACTATGATATTTCAAACTAAACAATCTTGCGCTGAGATGACTACTTTTGTTAGCCAAACAATATGAATGACTAGCTTTCCCCCGCGACTACTCACGCATTTTCCGAAGTAAAAAGTAGTATGTATTCCAAATCCAAAACTTCATATGTGCATTTCAGATCGATTCGTGCACTAAACACACATGCTGTATGTCACTAGACAACGAAAACACTATTCACATTTCGCGTCCAGCATCTTTATGAATCGGACTATCCAAGAACAATGGCTTTCTGTGAAATAATGCTGCTGAGATCTCAAGACCCAGACTTTTTCAACAAGATTCTGTGGACCGACTAGTCTCGATTTGAAACTTAAAATAACCATAATTCGAAAACTACGAAATATCGGGGAAAATACATGGGGTATTCTCGGGTACCCCCGGGCGTGAGGCATAATTTTTTTATGACGTCACTGTTTGGTCCAGCCTGTATTATATTTTGAACTGGACGCGACCGCACTCTATCGCATTTTAACAACGACTCACAAAACGTCACATAGGTAGTGTGCGATAGAGATAACGCTATACGAAGCCGAAATTAGCCGATTGTCTCTTTCCAAAGGTCGATGTGCAATATTTATCGCCAGGTAGTGTAAGCGGGTTAACTACGAACCTTCAGTTTGTGTTGCAAGAATACCAACGTTTAGTTTTTATAGTAAAACTAGTTTCTGCCCGCGACTACGCACGCGTCGTTTCTATGAAAACGTTTTCTATCCCATGGGAAATGATTTATGGGATAAAAATCTCAGCGCGATCCGTTCCGTAGTTTGGGCGTGAAGAGGTAACAAACATCTATACATCTAGTGTGATAACTATTCACATACGTTCGCTCATTTGTATTAGGATGCATTTGTAACTTACGTCTAAAATATCCGGTGGTCCTTTATTCATGTAGCGCCAAGTTTGAGTAAAAGCAGTGAAAGGCACCACTAAAAGAGCACCTTGTTGTAAAAATACTGCCAGTTGACGGGCCCATACCGGCCAATATCTGAAAGAAAACAAATCTATACTTATAATAAAACTGTAACAGGTCCAATTCTGTACATTGAAGATATTTTGAAAATTTTTTTTGGAGGGCACTCTATTAGCGATACTGAAGCCAAAACTGCAATTTTTTTCATTCATGTCTGTCTGTCTGTCTGTCTGTCTGTCTGTCTGTCTGTTTGTTAAACGCGCATCACGCCGGAACTACTGATGGTATTGAAATGAAACTCGGCACGATTTTAGGTCATACTACGAGGAAGGACATAGGATACTTTTTATCCCTGAATTCAGTCAGGTTTCCCTGGGAGAGGGGATGAAAGTAAAATTCTTTAACTGCGCATCACGACGGAACTACTTAAGGTATTGAAATAAAACTTGGTACGATTTTAGGTCATACCACGAGAAAGGACATAGGATACTTTTTATCCCGGAATTCAGTCAGGTTCCCCTGGGAGAGGGGATGAAAGTAAAATTCTTTAACTGCGCATCACGACGGAACTACTTAAGGTATTGAAATAAAACTCGGTACGATTTTAGGTCATACCACGAGGAAGGACATAGGATACTTTTTATCCCGGAATTCAGTCAGGTTCCCCTGGGAGAGGGGATAAAAGTAAAATTTCTTCACCGCGCATCACGTTCACGCTGAAACTACTGAATGAGTTGGACTGAATTGGTACGATTTGAGTTCAAGGAAGGACATGGGATACATTTTATCCTGGAATTCAGTAAAGTTCCCCTGGGAGAGAGGATGAAAGTAAAATTATTTAACCGCGCATCACGACGGAACTACTTAATGAATTCGAATGCAACTCGGCGTGATTTTAGTTCGTACTATGAGGAAAGATACATTTTATCCCGGAATTCAGTAAGGTTGCCCTGGCAGAGGGGATGAAAGTTAAATTCCTTCACCGCTCATCACGCCGAAACTACATAGGTAATGAGTTGGAATGTAACTTGGCACGTTTTGAGTTCATACTACAAGAAAGGACATGGAATACATTTTATCCTGGAATCAGTAAGGTTCCCCTGGGAGAGAGGAAAAAGTAGAATTCTTTAACCGCGCATCACGACGGGTCTACGCGTCGTCCGATTTCATGCATTCTTTTTGTTAGAAACAGAGATGCAAGATCGAATATGACTAAATCAGTAGAAAGTCGAGTAGAAAATCAGTAGATTGATGAAATAATCTGTAGATTGAAGAAAAAAATTAGTAGATAAAGGGTAGGTAAGTTCCTATCTATTTATTTTTCCAAGACGCACCCATTAGTTAGGTTCCTACCTACTAAGGTGGTGGGTCTTGGAAAAATAAGTTAGGTTCCTGCCTTACATGATATATGGTGGTTTAGCTGGTCCAGCGAAGTTTGGTTGGAGTCTTACTCCAACCAAACTTCGTGTACAATTAAATTAATTAATTATTGTGGTCCACTTAAACTAACTGGACCGCAGAAAAATATTTTTTATTGTGGTACACAGCCAACTGTACCTACCTACTAACGAAAAAAAATTACGGTGGTCCAGTCAAATGGATCAGGAGCCCAATTCTGCAAAACAATTGCTTCAGTATGACAATGGAATCGTCGCAGAATCATCACGTAGAATCCTTAGATTAATAAAATTCCAGATAGTGCGCGCGAGATAAATTAATATGTAGTTTCAAACTTGACGCGCGTCTCTCCATCTGCATTCATCATAATTTCTTTCATCCAAGGTGGAATACCAAAAAGTGTCATTCTGTGACGATAGCCCTGTCATAGTGAAGCGATTAGTATAGCAGAATAGGGCCCCAGCTGTGAGTAAGTCAAACGAGTAGGACACTTCTTAACACTGACGCTGGCCGAGTCGTAGCTAAAAGTCGTGTGGATAAAGAATGGGATTGAAGATGACAATATGCTATCCCCCGTAGACCCTACACGATTTTTTGGACGGCGGCGTTTCATAATATGAGAGACTATGGTTAAATGTGAACTTAATTAGTCGGCAGGTAAGGCAATCGCGAACGAAGTCGCGGGTACAGCTAGTCTTAGATAAATCTTTGAAACTCCTAGTTTTATTTAGATGTTTCGTTTGATATCTGAAAATCAATTGGCCCGTGTGTGGCTAACAACACAACTTTTATTACTTAGCTTTGACGAGCTGGTATTCTTAAAATATTTCATTCTAATAATAAGCAGATTAGGTAACTAGGTCTATAGAAAATGATGGATGGTGGGTTCTCTATGTGCAGCGACGAATATACCTATTTGGTATATTTGGTTTTGTTCCTTTACTTATATTAGATTAAGTTGTTTTAATTTCTATTATTGCTATTTTCTTTATTTTGTTTTGTATCAATTAGTTTGTACATTATGTTAATTGGTAAATACACACTCGAACTTAATTACCGAAGTAGATACTTAAATATAAGTACAACATTTTTGTTTTTCTCATTTAAGTGAACTGTATATACTATGTTCTTTGAGAAAATAAAGATTCTTTAAACCGAATTGGCAGTTCGTTAGTCTCGATAAAACTTGTTTTGTTTGCTTTAGTACAAAGGTTTAAAAGACTAAAAATAGGGGGAAAAATATATGTCATACGAAGTTTGTATCATCTACTCTTATAAATGACTTAATACAATAAGCATAGTCAATTATCAAACATTTGTACCAAATAAGATAAGACTTTAATAATAATAATAAATGTATTAAATCAGAAAACATTAAGGTCCATTTTTTGTTAATGAGTTGTATTTAAATCTAAATTAAACACACAAGAGACAGAAACATACAAGAAATGCACAATTCATAAAAATTTGAAAGGAAGGTTTACTCGTGTCCCGATCAAGCTGGCTCAAGCGAGACTTTCTACTTGACCAGCATTGCGATTACGCTAAAATCTCCCATTCCCATTGAATGGGCCATCCGGGGAGACTGGGCATAAACTATTTCAATTTCTAATTATGGTACTAAAAAATACATACAACGAGTGGAATCCGATTGACGACGGAAATTTTAGCGTTAACGTCAAGATATAACCTAAGTCAAAGTCAATCGTCGTATTTCTCACACATATATATTATTCTCGATTACAGTAATTCTGATTCAATGTTACAAACAGTAAATACATTGCATTAATAAAACGTAGTCGAGCAAAACAAGGTCTAGTCTAGGGTGAGTAACATAAGTATGAATTTTAACGATAAGTAACACCAAGTACTAACAAATAAATAAAATAAGACATTACAACTGAGTTTGACATTTGTGATATTATGACGTTGACAGCTTCGTCATCGGTTAGCTCAATTCAGCCAGAAAATTGTATGTGATGTAAACCGAAATTGCTTATACCCAGTCTCCCCGGATGGCGATCCATTGAATGGGATATTTTACCGTAATCGCACAGCTGGACCCGAATAAAAGCCTTCATTACTGGCAGGTCGTGCAGGATGCTGTTGGAACGGCCCCGCACTCTACTGAGCAATGAGGCAGTTTTCTTACGGATGATGGCGTGAAAACCATCGTGCCTCTGCAAACTCAGTGGATGTTTTTGGACAACGTTCCAAAAACACTGTTAACACGTTCATTGCCCAGCCAATGCGATTCGGAAAGGCTCGTTGCTGTGTAACGAGCTTTCCTACATGTCCGTGTACCAGCGACGCACAGACCACAGTCAGTGTTAAGTGATTTGTATTATTTTCTGTGGCTTGACTTAGATGTGTTTTAAAGCCGTTCGAATAACGTGATACATTTCATGTACCTTTTTCCAAATTATTTCGATTTATTTGATGTGTTAGTTGATAATAAAAGTAAAGCGCTCACCCGATAGGTTTTCTCCATGTATAAAGCTGTTTTTGCTGCCCCGTCCGGAAATCCATGACGCAAATAACCTGAAAATAATTTTTTTATGAGAATCCATGTACGTTTCGTATTCTTTATTGGCTGTTTTCTAGATGGATTTAGATTAGAGGATATTGAATCAAGCGCAAGTCAACCGCCGGCGGCGGCTTTAAAAATATGGCCGCCACGACCGCGTACTGGGAGTACGGCCGAACTCGGACCACGAACACTCCGCACGTTAACAGTTAACGTGCGGAGTGTTCGTGGTCCGAGTTCGGCCCTAACATCACCTATATTAATGTACTTACACATAGCAACACAGGCATCAGCACTGTCCAAGTGAGACTCAGCAACGCAGGTAATACGCAGGCTAACCACCCGCGGCCCGGCGACATGGCCGCCACGACCGCGTCCTGGGAGTACGGCCGACCTCGAACCACGAACACTCCGCACGTTAACGTCACGTGACGTACTTACACAAAGCAACACAGGCATCAGCACCGTCCAAGTGAGACTCAGCAACGCAGGCAACACGCAGGCTAACCGCCGGCGGCCCGCAAACATGGCAGCCGCGACCGCGTCCTGGGAGTACGGCCGACCTCGAACCACGAACACTCCGCACGTTAACGTCACGTGACGTACTTACACAAAGCAACACAGGCATAAGCACCGTCCAAGTGAGACTCAGCAACGCAGGCAACACGCAGGCTAACCGCCGGCGGCCCGCAAACATTGCAGCCGCGACCGCGTCAGGGGAGTACGGCCGACCTCGGACCACGAACACTCCGCACGTCAACGTCACGTGAATCACGCATTGCCACCACGCGCCGACCCATACGTAGTCCATAAAGTGTACTAGTTTGATGCCAGCCTGGAAAAACCAAACATAAAATGTTAAACACGTATGTGCTTTTGACCACACGATAATAGAAGTGAATATATGTACATATATGATTATAGCTATACCCGAATCAGCGTCACCGACCCGAGCGTGACGGTTCAGTTTTGTTCACTGCTCAGAAAGTGCGCCCTATAGTTTTCACCTAAATGTTCATTTATGTATTACTAGCTTATGCCCGCGGCTTCGCACGCGTTGTTTCTATGGAAACGTTTTAAGGTTATTTCTATCCCATGGGAACTGATTTATGGGATAAAAAGCCTATGTTTGATTCCACTGTTAGACTTACCTGTATGCAAAATTTCAGCCCGGTCAGACTAGAACTGTTGACGCGTTGAAAGCGAGTATGCCAGTTACATTGTATGCCACTCTAGATTATGCCATAAACTTACATCAGTACTAAGCACAAGTCCAACAGCCAATCCAAAAACGCAGCTGAAGAATGTTATAGAGCTCTCCCAAACTCGAAGTGCCGACGCGTTGATAGCGAGTATGCCAGTTATGACACAATGCCATATAGCCAACTGTTGCGCTATGCCAAACATTATCAGGATGAAGTAGAATATGACAGCCCATACTGGTGATAGCTGGAACAAAAGAACATTGGACATTGCGAAAATCATAGAATCAGGATGGAATTGGATGAACATGGGCCCCAAACGATGCCACAAATAGCGGTCTAATAGTACTATAGGCTGCCTAATTTAGCATTCTGAATTACCTACGTGAAAACATTACAAAGAAAATAGACCAACATTATCAAACGTGGCAACAACGTTCTTTGGCAAAATTAGGTAATACTTGACTGTTAAAATTTTAATTAGTTTCGGTTGTCACGAAAACCATGACAAATCTAAAACGCGTGAAAAAGAGAAAACACAACTTCTAAATCAGCTGATTGACGTAGAAAACTGACTAGCTGTTTACGCTTATCGTAAAGGTGAGTATAGACTAAACCATTTATTCAATATGAATAAATGATTTAGTCTATATCATTTATTGTGATTTATGCATACAGGTATTGTTCTTAGATGTAGGTAGTCTTAGTGGGTAAACAATGCATAAAAACCCTGCCACCGCGCTACAATTATTTTGGGTTCGCTCATGTTAGATTGATAACTTTCATACGTCATATTTATGAATTAAATAATTTAGGAATGTCATTTTTACTAGAAACAGAACAACGAGCATTCGTTGTTTTTAAATTTAATCGAACCACATTTCAAACGTAACGCTCGATATTTTGTTTCAACCTGATTTTAAAAAACAACGAGCATTTTGTGTAACATTTTATAGGACAATGGCACGAGCGCGGGTGACGGGGGACGGCGGGGAGTGAGGGAAAATGCACGTAAGGTTAAGAAATGTTACAGGTAAATGCTCACTCGCTGTGAGCATTACGTCAAACACAGCGTCGAGCATTTGCATGAATGTTACATTACATGGATATGTTTTAGAGAGCATTTGGCTGTTTGTACCATTCGTAAAAACGTTACAATGTAATTGACTAGAGCATTACAATTAATGCTCTAGCAAATGCTCTAGTCTACATTCACCTTAAAATAAACTTATCTTGATAAAAAACATGGCTCAAACTTGAATCAAAACAAAAAATTCCACTTATTAATTTATATTGGTGGGTATTTTTAGTTTCGTGAAATGTCACTTCATACAATAATAAAGGTAATCTTAACTGGTATTTCCCGTATTCTTAGCTTAGCGACGCAGTTGTAATATTGTACACAAAGAATAAGATTAACCGGTGTTAAATAAATAAAGATAACGTAAGGATCCTAAAGCTAGTCATAAAATATTTTAGTGGTATTTTTTAGTGTGATTGCCAGCTGGCATCACTAGTACAGTGGTTCCTAACATTTTTTGACGAGGGACCACTTGACCACTTTTTGGTTTGACACAGATCACTAACTGTTTGGAGATGAAAACTATAGCAAGCCGTAGTCACAAATACATTAGCAGGGGAAGGGGGACGTCGCTTCCGAGCACCGTATGCATAAACTTTACCGGCGAGCGAAGCGAGCCGCGAGAATTGTTGCGTTGCCAGCTGTAGTGACTGCCAATAACTCAGCGTGCTACGTTGCCGCTCTTACTCACCACATCAGCCGGTAGTACTGCTAGTGTGGCCGGCACGAGCTGTGTTGCCAGCTGTAGTGGCTGCCACCCACTCAGCGTGCGTGCGACGTTGCCGCTTTTCAGCACGCTGACTCCAACCAAACTGCCGTAGTGACTCGTGTAGCGGACGGGGGTAGATGCGATGTTCCCGGGCATTGGTTCCGATGAGGGCCATAGGAATTGTGATGCTTTTAGTGTTTCTGAAAAGAGAAAGGTTTCATTCAAACAACGTACTTACCTTCTATTATTCTCTACTGTTCTTTAGAGACCATACAGGCATAAATATGCTAAGTAAAACGGTATCTGTCGCCGCAGAGCTACTATACCAGCCCGTTAGTTGGACAGCTCGGTAGTTAACCAACGCAGGCATTAAGCTGGACACCTATGTGATTTAACGAAATGGGTGGTTGAAAGCGAGCTAATCATAATTAGATTGTTTTGAAAAAACGAAAAACCGACTTCAAATTTCTTAATATTTACAGTTTTTTGCAGAACAAATACTAATCACACCGGAATAAAATGTACTCCTTGTTTCACATTTATATTATGAGCAGTCAGGGTGACTGACTGCTTAAATATTATTAAATATGAAATAATGAGTAGTAAGATATTTTGAACAACTTGGGTGCTTACAACATTATGGTGATTCGAACTGCGTATATCAAATTGCTTTTATGTTTTTTCAGATCATTTTGACTACTCTAGACGCTCATATCAATTTGACGCTGACTGTACCATCTCGGGATTGATTTATTTTATTTTGTTGTATTGGATGGACATACAGTTTTACTGATCAAACAGTTTTACACACTATAAATAAACTTACATTATAACTGAAAATACATAAGCATAAATTTTTACAAGTTAAAAGACAGATAACAGTTCTGTCCTGTTAACAACATGATCCCGAATACGGGTGAATTACGGCATCTCGACACACGCTATCTCGACGCACGGAATCTCGACAAATATCGACAAACGTTAGCTCGACGCACGGAATCTCGACAAAAACTGAACCTACACCTCCTCCTTTTTTGGAGTCGGTTAATAAAAATAAAATAAAAATCATTTATTCAGCATCAATATTACCATATACACATAAAAATTTATTCAGCGCATGAAGATTAATTCTTAGTATAATTTTATAAAAACTTTTACTAAGAATTAAATTAAAAAAAAATCGCAAGATGCGCTTTTCTAACTTACCAAAGCTCCCCGGAACATAACTGTATCCATAGTTCTTCAGTATCTGCACACAAGTATTGGCCAGGAACGACCCGAGCAGAAGCACTGCGAAGGTGAATACAACCACGCAAGCGCTTTCTTTCTGCAGCATCTTGCTTGTTCTGTTCTTGGCTTCTTTGTGCGATGTTAGTTGCATGACGCAGGCGCCGAGGAGGCCCCAGGTTAGGAAGGTTTCTTGGGCAGCTGCGGCCCATGACTGAAAGATTATGTTGCTTTTTAACCCCCGACGCAAAAAGAGAGGGGTGTTATTTTAACATGTCAGTCTATGTATATGTGTATAAATAAATAAATAATGCCTGACAATCCACACAGCACCATCTAGCCCCAAAGTAAGCTACTCAAAGCTTGTGTTATGGGTACTAGATAACTGATATATTTAATACTTATATAGGTACATAGATAGATAGATATTTTTTTATTATACATAGAAAACAGCCAGACCAACGGAACAAATTTCTACAGATCGTACACAAATTTGTTCCGAGGCGGGAATCGAACCCGCAACCTCTTGCGTCGCAGGCGGACCTTCGCCCGCCCCGCCACGGAGGTCGTCAATCGAGTCGAGGTATCTGTCTGTGGTATTAGCTCCCAAACGGATGAACCGATTTTCGTTTAGTTTTTTTTGTTTCATAGATAATTTTATCCCGAGTGTTCTTAGCCATGTTTCATGAAAATCAGTCGGGGGTTTTTAAAAATTATTTATTTTGTACTTGTATAAAGACAGAAACTCTTAAAACAAAGGACATACTCACATTGCTGTTAATAAAAAACTCGCTCCACTCCGTCTGCGAAAAGATATTCGTCACTGCATCGTAAGGTATCAACGTCAGTAGTTTGGTACACAGCACCAGCGTACAGCAGATCGGTATGAATATCAGCATATAGACGGCCTGAAAATAAAGTTTCACAGTTAAGAATTTGGCATCACACTAATATTATAAAAAAAACTAGTTTAAACTAGTTTCTGCTCGCTGCTTCGCACGCGTTGTTTTTATGGAAAAGTTTTAAGGTTATTGCTATCACATTACAACTGATTCATGGGATTAAAAGTAATCTATATTTTTTTCCAGGTCTAAAACTACCTGTATACAGAATTTCAGCCTCATCCTTGCAGTAGTTTTGGCGTGAAGAAATAACTAATATCCATACATCTAAACATCCAAACTTTTGCATTTATATTATTAGTGTGATACGAAAGTTTGGATGTATGGATGTTTGTTATCTCCTCACACCAAAACTACTGAACGGATCGGGCTGAAATTGCGTACATGTAATTTTAATCCTGGAATCAAACATAGGCTACTTTTTATACCATAAATAAGTTACCATGGGATAGAAAACCTTTTCCATAGAAACGCGTTGGGTGCGAAGCCGCGGGCAGTAACTAGTTTACAACATGTAAGCAAGGTCGGTGTTTTAATATCAAGAATATTCATTACCTACATTAGGTAAGTTTTCGGCCAAAGATCGTCTTAAAAACTTTAATGATCTTCGTTCTTCGTAATGAAAATATGACCAGATTATTCATACCAATATTATAAATTCAAAAGTAACTCTGTCCGTCTGTTTGTTACGTTTTCACGCCTAAACGGCTGAATAGACCTTAATAATTTTTGGCAGGGAGGTAGACGGTATCTCAGGGACATAGGCAATTTTTTACCCCGGTAAAGAGCGTGCGAAGCCACGGGCAGAACCTAGTAGTATTAGGTCCACCCACTTAAGTCATAGGCGACGCGCCGACTATGACTGAAGTAGGTCCGTGGGGTGGAAGTGGTAACTTTGACCTAATTTGAGCGTTCCACTTTCTAGAAGCTAGAACCGAATCTAACTTACATCGATAAGAGACGGTTTTCAGTTTCATATGACCTTGATTTTAGCTACTAAGTACCGTTAAGTTATACTTTATAATGGTACAGTCGTATGAGCTGGCTATTGACCTCATGAAGAAAGACACAACATCCAGACGACCAAAGAGAATAGCCCCAGACCTAATAATATGACAATTCCTAAGAAATGTATTTGCCGGATATATACCATACTAGACATGTGCGCCGACGTTAAAATAACCGGCGGCGGGCGCCGGCCTGAAATCGGCGGCGGCGGCGTGATTTCGGCGTGAACTCGGCGCGTTGGTATGAGTAATAAATAAATAATGCTGGACAATTCACACAGCATTATTTAGCCTCAAGCTAAGCAGAGCTTGTGTTATGGGTACTAGATAACTGATATACATAATAATATACGAATACATTAGGGGGTGAATTTCTAAACTTCGAAGTTTCGTAAATTCGAAGTTCATAGCCTTTATTGGGCATTTTTCAAGTTCGAATGCGGTGGCCAAGAATTCGAATTTTTTAGTTTCTATTATTTACCTACGCAAATAAGGCACCTTTCGCAGTCGCGTAACGCACACGTAATATGAAAGAGTAAGTGCGAGTTTTTTATTTCGGACTCTTGTGTAGACAAAAACAACATCATTGGAAAATTCAATAGTTTTGCCTAGGTATACGCAAAATGTCAAATGTAGCCCTACAAGCGATCTTGTCTTCTGTCTACAGCTAGTTCTTTAGTAAAAAAAGTTCTAAGAACATCTCGTTTGGTCCCAACTGGAATATCAATAAAAAAATAATTTTTAAACGAAGCTCGAACGGCATGGCACAGTGCTTGCCCCGATGCTGCTCCCCCAAAATTACTTTTGTCCTAACGGCAATGGGACGAGCCCTGTGTCAGTTGACACGGAATTGTTTGTTACAAAAGTGCTCCAGCACTGCAGATCGTTCCCGCCTCGTAGCCGTTTCTAAATAGGAGTCAGGACATTGGTTGCAAGCATTTCCTTCATAATTATAACACTGGTACTTTATTGGATCCCGTAACTTTCCGTATCGCAACATGTCATCGGTTGGGTGCAAGGTGTTGCGCGCCTCATCAATGCCAATGCCAGTGCGATACTGCTGTCGAACAGCTTGATCATCACGGATTATCGTGTACTAGGGCCGCCAGTCGGATATCTCGCCATGCCAACCGGCGACATCATCTGGCGGGCCTTTTTCATTGCTAACGTACCAGCTATTCTCAAACCGAATGGTCTGTTGCGTGACGATGGTAAGAGGCCCGACGGTATGACACTAATCCCATAGGAGTTGGGGAGGCCTATTGTGTGGGACGCTACATGCGTTGACACACTTGCGCCTTCCCATGTTCCGAGGACATACGTGAGGGAAGGTGCGGGGGAAGATTTCAGGTGCAAAATGTGCAGGTCTCGACAGAGCCTACACATTTGCTCCCCTTGGAGTCGAGACCACTGGTTCTTCGGGTTTCTTAAAAATTATTTGAGCGTTGAGTCGAAGCCACGCGTGACCCGAGAGCTGGTGAGTATATGGCGCAGCGCATCAGCATAGCCATACATACAGCGGGGCAATGCAGCCAGCGTCTTGGGGACGCTTCCGACTGGTATCTATATACCGAAGCGACAGAAATCAAAAATATCACTTTATTTCCGTGTCCGTGTTTAGTTTTACAATTTGACCTTTTCTAAGTGTACATTTATTGTATTTATGGAAATAAAGAGTTTTTGATTTTGATTTTGATTTTGGTATTGATATGGATCAGTTGAGCTACCTGTAGGCGAAGCACGGATATTATTCTCAAGGGTAGAAAAGACACTATCGACATCGCATCGTCATACATTGCGTACATTATAGAAGTAAAAGGAATGACTTTCAAACCATTTACGCAATCGATGACAAAGTGTCGTAATTTTTATCTATTCTAACCTAGACAACAATCCCCGTGCTCGCCCTGCTGTAGATTGTTTGCAACAGTCTGTAGTTAGCTCAATTGTTTCTATTGTAATTCTGTCAAAAACTTATTTAATGAATTTTAAACACAGAGGTAATGTTAATCTTAATGTTGGCATTGACTACTTTGATACTAAAGTCACTGAAGTAGACTCTACCAAGTTTTTAGGTCTTACTATCGACAATAAATTAAATTGGAAGCAACACGTTGATACTGTTAGTAAAAGACTAAAACAATTTGCGTATGCTCTCTTTAAATTAAGTAAAACTTCTAATATATCCACCTTACTCACTTCTTATCACGGGTATGTATCCTCCCTTTTGAGATACGGCATTATGTTTTGGGGGAACTCGACAGACAGTCTTAGAGTATTTAAAGAACAAAAACGCTGTCTAAGAGCAATTTGTGGCTTAAAAAAGCGGGACTCCTGTAAAACTCACTTTCCTAGACTAAAACTGCTTACATTTCCAGGAATATACATTTACGAGGTAGCAGTTTTCGTAAAAAATAATCCTGAGCTATTTGAAGGGTTTGCAATTGGAAGCCGGTTAGAGGGTAGATTACGCAATGTGCCAAGTAGAACAAAAATGTTGCGTTCAAGTATGTTTTGTATGGCACCTAAAATCCTAAACAAAATACCAAAATCTATTCGTGAGCTGTCCAGTAAACAATTTAGTGACAAACTTAATGATTTTCTAATTGAAAAAGCTTACTACACTGTGAATGATTTTTTAACTGACCGTACTATTGTTTAAATATGTTTTTGATTTTGACTGTTTTATTCTTCTATTGACATCATCATTATCTATAATTTTTTGAAGTATTAATTTCATTTGACTAATTATATTAAATGTATAAATTTGACATTAATTACCTGAAATTTATTTACTTACAACGATGATTGGACATCTGTTTAATTAATGCATGCTGTTTCATTTAGTAAAATACCTATAATAATTTTGTTATTATATAAATTCTTGAAACCAATATTTATTGTAATAATGAATGTTTGTATGCTCAAGTAGCAGAATCTAGCGATCTAGACTAAGTCCTAATAACTGACTGTATACCTACCTGATTCACAAGCAAATAAATGAATTACTGAATTACTGAATTACTGAATTACTGTAAATCACAGATCATAATCAACGAAAATTATAGAAGCAGGTTAACCAGTTCTCTGCCAGGCTTCAGCGATTCGACCCGGAAAGGCGCTTCGTCGCTGCGCGTCGTGCAGTGCAAGCGCGTCTGTGACACTTAATGTGGAACGTAATCAAAGTATTTTCGTATATTTTGGATAAGTAAATCACTTTTCCGATTCTAACTCTATCTGTAAAGGGACTCGCAGATCTCGAGAATAAAAGTTATATTTTCTATCTGAACTTCGAACTTTCGAAATTGAGTTTCCGAATTTCGAAAGCCAGTTTCGAAATTGAAAAATATATATGAAGCTTGACGTTTCATACCCCTAACAGTGTTTGTGCTTTTGTGGTAACTTTGTAAGAATTTGAAATTAATTAAATGCAATTAATACTATAAATTTAGTCTGAATCTTTATAGTGGAATTGTCTTGGTATTTGTTAAAGTTTATATTCGTACGGTGTCATCTTCATTTATAATCGGCACCTGTATCAGTCTGAATCAGCGGCGACTTTTGATACCGTTCGGTTTGCGGTGGCTTTTGACATCGTGGCGCAGCGCGGTTTTTCTTTGACTACAACTTGGTTATAGGTAGCAGGTGTCGCACAATGTAATAATTAATTAAATGACTGAGTTTTCAAAGCGTCCAAAAGAATACGTTCCACGCCGAATTCACGCCGATTGGCCGATCGGCGGCGGCGGCGTGGAAAATTTGCCGGCGGCGGCGGCGGGTCGGCGCGGCGCACATGTCTATACCATACATACGATATTTCTAACATCGCAGGGCGAACCTGGATGAGATTGGCGCAGGACCGTGTGGCACAAAAGTTTGGAGGCCTATACCCAGCAGTCGGTGAAGTCGGGTGGCGGATGACGATGATGATACCATACATGTCATGGCAGCACAGGATCTTGCATACAAAACAAGCCCAATGGCCAAATGGGCAGATATCGAGAAAAAAAGGAGATTAAAAAAAAAGTGGTACAGTCGTCGTCCACACTACTTTAGTACCTTGTCATATTAAAAAGGGTTTTATTGATACACAGAAATTGGTCATTGAGTTATTCCACTTTTTTTCCACTTTTTCGCATTTTCGTACCTATTCTAAGACGTCTTTTTCGCACTGTACTCATAAAACAATGTTTCTAGATGCAAACTTCAACCTTATTACGTTAAGTCCTTGTTAATTACCATGTTGTTGGAAGACAAAAATCGACTATATGGCGAATAGGACGATGGCCTCCTAACCGAATTTCGATCACGGTGCCCAGTCTCATCGGAGACTAACCAGATGCGCAGGACATATTATAGTGCACAAGAGTGTCTACAAACAAAGGTGCACTCTCTATTCCCTCACTCTCATAATCCGATGGGACGACAGACCGACACGATCGGGGAGAGATCAAGCGCAGGACCAATGACTTAACGAGCTTTCCGAGGCACGGGGGTGTAACACCGCCAAATTCCTGACTCCGGGCTGCTACTGTGAATTTTTCTTGCTAGAAAAACCCCAGTAACAACTATTGGCCCGACCCGAGATTTGAATCCAGGGACCTCATAATCAGCGGTTGAACAAGCTGACCGCTAGACCAACGAGGCAAACATATACCAATACATGCCGGACATATACCATAAATGATATAGCTGGCAGTACAGCTTCTTACATACCAAACTCTTAGCCCAATGCCCAAATGGGCAGATAGCAATAAAAGGAGATTAATAGGACGTTGTGTCAATAACATAATCAATACATACCTTCCCGTAAGACTTCAGTCCTTTACTAAGCGAAACAAAAACAATCATCCACACAACAGCAAGATTGAACGCCACTTGGAATTTTATCGTGCCAAAGTAAGCGCCGGCATCTGAACTGCGCTGTAACACCTCGCTGTTGAAGTATTGCGGTATTGTCTCCTCGATCTTGTATGTGCCATTTCGTATGCCGACATCTGTAAAAGTGACATTATTTATTAATGTTTTTGTTAATGTTTGGCCTAAAAGGGGTCTAAAGAATTTGACAATTTATACCTTAACTGTTACCTCTGTACCTAATTAATTATTGAATCACTTTTTTTAAAATAAAATTCATCGTTTCATGATTATTTTTCAGACAAAGGGTCAAAGTGTCCCAGTATACAAAATTCCCAGTTTAGAAAAATT
Source organism: Eupithecia subumbrata (assembly GCA_949316285.1). NCBI lineage: Eukaryota > Metazoa > Arthropoda > Insecta > Lepidoptera > Geometridae > Eupithecia > Eupithecia subumbrata. Next base: position 12,997,693 of record OX438640.1, on the reverse strand, counting down.
TCACTATAGTATTTACAGCCGTTTTTAGTTACTTTCACTTAGAAACGTATTTCAAAGACCCAATTACTGTTGGTATTTCCATTGTGTTCATAAAAAAATAAGTAATTTCATTGTTGATATTAGTCCACGTTCCTGCGCCATAAATTGAATTTGTATTACCTATTCTTTAAATTAACTAAGAACACAAGAAACTAATAACCTTGCACATTTCCTGTATTGATTTACTGCCAAACAGTCTACAAACACTGAGATCATTCAATGATTGTTTACGCGCAAATCACCGGAAATCATTGATAATGACCTAGAACCTATTTCGTGGGCGATTACAACACAGATGAGATAAGGAATTCCTTATTTTATGTTAAAGATTACATCATTATTATTTCACGACCGCTATGAAACCCCTGGGCCCTGGTTGTGGGCCCGTGGGCCAGGAAATTTGTTGTGGCGTCTTTTGGGGAAGCCCAAAAGACAAGACGCCAAAACAAATTACCCACCACCACAAACTACCCGCGATCTTTAGGTTGACATTTGCTTAAGGGGCGAACCTAGCGGGATTGCTTGTCAAACTAGGCCTCTAGATCTCAGTACCTGGATTCCCGTTTTAAATCACAAGAAATGCATAAAATTCAATTTTTTTTCTTCGGTTCCTTAACCGTGAAAACACGATTGCGAAAAAAATTACGGTAAAAAAATCATGAAAGTGAAAGTGTTTTGCACCTAATTTGGTCAAGGTCTCACCTCCTGCGGTCTATAGAAAAGATTTTTGTTTTGATTCGTTCGTAGGTTATTACTAATTCTTTGGTTCCTTAATACAGTTTCATAATAAGTTGTGTAGTTTTCTTGTAAATAAGTAAAATCAGTTTTTGCGCTTACGCCGTTTGAAAAACGTATGCTCTGTCCCGCTCCTATGAACGCAAAATCTTATGCCTAACCTTTTCACAAATGGCGCGCCCTCTTAAAGTTTAAATCCTTTTTTGACCGACTTCAAATAAGGAGGTTTTCAATTCGTAGACATGTTTGTTTTTTTACGTGTGTTTGTAACTTGATATCTCCCGATTTCGCTGATTCTTTCATTATTGTATAGAGAATGATCTCAGCGTGATCCCTAACTTATTCCCGAGCGATTAATATTTATCCCGTAAACCTTAAAAAACAACATAATAAATAAAAATAAAATAAAAATGCTTTATTTCAGAAAACCACGATGGGTCCATAGATTTACGAGTGGCACACATTTACACATAAAACAAGATAAAATATAATACAATAAATACCTATAATAATACTTTTGAAAAATCACGACTAGCTACAACAATTTTGATGATATCTTCGTCAATTCATAATAAATTTTAAGGATTCTTTCTTTGATGTATAAAGGTTGATTAAAAGGTGGTCTCATAAAAGTTTGTCTCTCGAGGAATTGATGACACATGATGATGTGCACAGGTTTCTATCCATGTATCAAGACTGAAACCGTGAGTCTAGAAAGTATCATAATTGCATAGCATGTAATTAAATAGCCCCTTAACCTATTATCTTTGATGCGTTGTATAAACGTTCTGCGCTTTCTATGGTTATTATAAATACTTGTGTATTAAAATTCTTGCAAATTACACACTCAATATTCAATTACAACTAGTAACCTGTTACTGTTGATAGTTGTAATTGAATATTGAGTCAGGTGTTGTCCTGGGCGTAATGTAACGTGTTACACACAGCGAGCGTTCGTGCAATCATCATCATAAACCTATGTGAGTCCACGGCTGGACTTAGGCCTCCCCTACTGAGCGCCATAGCGCCCTGTCTTCAGCCGCATCCAGCATCTGCCTGCAGTCTTTCGCAGGTCGTCATCCCACCTTGCCGGAGGGCGCCCTACGTTTGCCGATTTGTGATCTCCACTCAAGAACACGTTTACCTCAGCGGTTATCGGTTCTCCGCGAGATATGGCCCACTGCCACGTGGCCGTTCGTGCAATAAGTATGGGGAAAGAAGTAGGGCATGCAAAATCGGAAAACCGGAAATCGAAAAAATCGGAAATCGGTCAATATTCCTGGATTTGTAAAAACCGGTTTTCAAAGTCAAAATCGGTGTTTTTCGATTTTTCCGATCTTTACCATTTTTATAAATTCTCCGGCAGTGGCAACACCACACCACACTCTAATTTATTGTATGTATTATTTGTTAATTAAAGCTTGATACGCGGGACATTGACGTTGACATACACGTAGTGATCTATGGTTATGGTTATGGTGTGTGTACTCCTGTGTCCGCACTTAGACTCGGATTGGTCCATTTTGCGTGTTTAGTTTGCTAGTACAACCAGCCTAACTCCGTCCAGAAGCGCAGAATCTTCCTGGGATCTTCACAGGCTTCGCGGAGTGACCTCGGGTGGTCGAGGATTTCGTGTCGTTGCGCTGTTACTCCCTTGCATTCCAGGACTACGTGGGTAGCTGATTCTTCGTTAGTGAGACACCCCCTGCAGAGAGGGCTGTCTGTTGCTCCGATGGTGAAGAGATGTTTGTTCAGTGGACAGTGTCCTGTGAGTGTCCCCACTAGGACGCGTAGGTCCATTCTGGTCAGTTTCAGTAGGCGCTTGGTTAGCCTTGGTGATGCAACTGGAAGTGCTGCTCTTGCCTGACGGCACTCTTGTAGGTGTGTCCATCGTATGCGTTTCTGTGGTTTTTAGTTTTATCCATGTTCGGAATTGGGAGAATGGTAGGGGAAGGAGCGGAGGTGGGCCTATTATCGGCGTCTCCGAACCTTTCCGTGCCAATTCGTCGGCAGCGTCGTTTCCAAGTGAACCGCTATGTCCCTTGATCCATTGAAGGGTTATCCTGTTTCTACAGGAGATCCTCTCGAGTGCCAAGTGACATTCGTACACGACTTTGGAGTTGCAGCTGTTTCCTGCCAAGGCTCTGAGTGTAGCAGCACTGTCAGACAGGATTCGCACGCACTGGTTATCTATATCTCTTCTTTGCACAGCTATGGCTGCCTCGGTTATAGCTGCGCATTCACATTGAAATATGGAGCTGTGTTTGCCTAAGGTTATTGACACATTGATGTCGAGATCCATTGAGTGAATCTCTGCTCCCGTGCCCATATCAGTCTTAGAGCCGTCCGTGTATATTCTACAGTCTAGTGATCACGCGCATGAAGTTCCATATTTTTATTCCTTCAATATGTACGCAAGACAATAATCATACTTAATTGGTGGTAGGGGTTGGTTTACCATAGAGTAGTGCGTCATCTTAACCACAGACTATAATGAATCGATTATGAAAATGTGAAAATCGAAGCAATTTGATTTAACTAGTTACTTAATTATTTAAAAAGTTGTAGTTAATAATATGTTTATATTATGTTATATTATAGACTGGGAGAAAGTGGTTTTTTGGACGAAACATGGCTCAACGCAAACCACACAGTATCAAAATCGTGGACAGATGAGAAAGCGGAATTTACCACCAAAATACCCGAAGGCAAAGGACAGAGACTCATAATTGCTCATGCTGGGACTGCTTCAGGTTTTGTGTCTAATTGCCTTCTGGCATTCAAGTCGATGAAGACCACAGAATATCATGAAGAAATGAATTTCGAACAATTTAAGAAATGGTTTTTGATCCTTTTAAATAATTTAAACAAGCCGCATGTGATAATCATGGACAACGCTCCGTACCACTCAGTGCAAAAAAACAAACCGCCGACGTCCAGCAACCGAAAAATGGAACTAATCGCATATCTGCAAAGCAAAGGCATAGAAGCCAACGAGACGATGCTGAAAAATGAATTACTGAAATAAGTTAATAATATACACAAAACCCGTACGCCAACTTACATTTTAGATGAGATCGCTAAGGAAAAAGGCCATACAGTCATCCGTTTGCCACCATATCACTGTCAATATAACGCGATTGAACTGATATGGGCCTACGTCAAAGGTCACGCAGCCAGACATAATACTAAACCTCCTTTTACGGCAAATAAAAAGCTCACATTACTGCACAATGCCTGTGAAAATGTCACGCCAGAGGACTGGAAAAATCTGGTTGATAAGTGCAAAAAAATCATAGATGAAGATTGGGAGCGCGATATTCGATTTGACAATTTGTCTGATCAAGAGCTTTTTGAGATCGTATTTTCGGCAAGCGCGGGGTTAGATTTCATGTTTTATTAAATGACTACAAAAATAATCAAGTATTTTTATTTGTATTGAAACAATAAAAATCGAAAAAATCGAAAAAACCGAAAAAACCGATTTTAAAAATCAAAAATCGAACAAAAACCGGTTTTGGGTATTCTTCCGATTTTGCACGCCCTAGAAAGAAGGCGCTTGCAACGAGCAAAAATACGGATTCTGGCTCGCGGCGTAACGTATCATGCTCGCTGCGAATGGTACATTACGCACTGTAACACTGGTCACCACACAGCTTATTAAATTAAATATTAAATTATATATGATCAAGGTTTGATAAAACACTTTGTATTAAATTAAAACTCACCATCATTAAACTCATGCGGCAAAGCCCACTTGTACTTATCATTGGTCGTTATAAAGGAGTCTCTGAAGTACACAAACACCCAGGAAAGGCCAATAATGCTGTATGTTCCAATCACAGCCTGAAAAAAAATAAAAATGAAAAATATTTATTGAGCAGCAAATACAATAAGCTTTACCGAAACAGGATACAACAAAGCCTGAGAATATTATAAATAAATACCGTTAAGTACATTTTTGACGACCTCCGTGGCGCAGCGGGCGAAGGTCCGCCTGCGACGCAGTAGGTTGCGGGTTCGGTACCCGCCTCAGAACAAATTTGTGTACGATCTGCAGAAATTTGTTCCGTTGGTCTGGGTGATTTCTATGTATAATAAAAAATATCTATCTATGTAGTGTATTGTATTAAGTATATCTAGTACCCATAACACAAGCTGTGCTTAGCTTGGGGCTAGATAATGCTGTGTGAATTGTCCAGCATTATTATGTTAAGTATTTAGCATAATATAAGTATATACCTGGGTCAGTAACATGGACACTCCGACTCCTTGGAAAATAGGTGATATCCTCCACATGTCTAGAGGTCCAGCAGAGAGGACTTGGCCTAGACAGAGGTAGAGAGTGAAGAGTGGGATTCCGATTAGGAAGGATAGAATGAAGAACTGGATTATGAAGCTGGCTGCAACAAGAAGACAATATTGTTAGGATATACTACCATAATTAGAAAAGTAAACATTGTAGTGTACCTATTCTATGTCCATAGACAATTAGTATGGTCTATGGCTCCGCTTATGTTTATGGTTCCGGCTCCGGCTGCCATGTTTGCGTCGGATGAAAATTAGCAGATTATTTATAGATTGTAATGTTCTGGGTACCTATCAACAAATAAAAGTGTCGTGTCCAAGTAATGTCTTTAATAAAATAGATATATTACAACACAAATAAGTTTGATTGACGATTCTAGATTGTTAGTCATTTATCCGGAAGTACTAAGCCGAATTAAAGTTATTTATTTTACAGCAGCGAAGCCGCGGGGAAAAGCTATATAGGATTTATTTTATTTTAGCAATATTCAGGAAATTAACAGGTAACTTAATGAGTAGGTATGTGACTAAATACTAAAGGCTAACTAAAAAATTTCCACAAAAAGCGACTCAAAATAATACTAAAGAAAGTTACAGGACGAATACTGATGGTTAATGGGCCTTATTTCAGAATGAAAATTATAATCAAATAATATAAATAAATTAGAACTAGTATTTACAATTGAAACAATTGAGCTAACTGCAGACTGTTGCAAACTGTACTAACTAACTGATGGTTAAATTCTTATTATCTAAAAGTTTGTTCACAGATTGGTGAGAAATTCCTGTCATTCTTCTTTGATTTTATTTGACTTAAGAAACAATACAAATTTCCATCTGTGTATCACATCACAATCTACGGGCTTTGCCAGTCCACAGCTGGACATAGGCCTCTTCTGATAAGCGATAAGGCTCTTATGGGTGCGTGGGGATTATACATTCCCCCTATTGGGTTTGGGATCGCAGTTCGGTGGTGTAACGGTTCTGTAGGGGGCGCTGCTGCCCGCCCCCGGTGGATAACCTTCGGTTACAATAACAGACACGAGTGAAGCCATCAACATGGTGTCAAAATAGCGTCACATGACCATCTAAGTCATGTATTCGAGAATCGAGAGATTTTTCACATATCCGCTCCGTTAGGATTTAGTAGAAGGAAAAAGGGTTTTACGAACAGAACGAAGCTGTAATTATTTACCTCTGTTTGCGATCGTCATGAACGATTTACGATGCATTGTATTTTAGTCAATCAACTCTTGTACTTCCCTCAGCCATTAAAAATAAATAATAATCATAATAAATTATTTATTTATTTATTATTATTATAATTCTTGTACTTCCCTCAGGAAGCCATTAAAAATAGATGTTATGAATGAAATTTGCATTTAAAACAAAACAAAAACATGACATAAGTTCTAAAGCAATATTCTAATGGGATATATGGATATTAGTATGGACTAATATTATAAAAGCGTAAATAATTCTGTCTGTCTACTTTTCACGTCTAAAAGGCTGAACGGATCTTAATCAAATTTGGCAGGGACTGTATCCTGGGGACGGACAGGCTACTTTTATCCCGGAAAAGGGCGATCGAGATGACTTTTGTGGCGCAGTGGGCGAAGGTCCGCCTGCGATACAGGAGGTTGCGGGTTCGATTCCCGCCTCGGGACAAATGTTTGTACGATCTGCAGATATTTGTTCCATGTTTAATAAACATGTAGTGTGTTGGCGCTCAAAAGCTTGAGTATATCAGTTATCTAGGTTTCTGTGCCACCAGCTTGGCTTAGCTAGGTGCTGGATAATACTGTATGAATTGTCCAGTGTTCTTTCGTCATCCATTGTTTGTACCACTATAGTATTTTTGTTTTTACTAGTACTTACCTCCAAAATGAACACTTAATATGGCAAATCGTGAAATGTTGAACAGCCCCACAGTACAGCTGAGGCAAGCCAGCATTGCGCTCATGCGGTGCGGCCAAACGCCGAACGGGGGCTCGTCAGTCTCTTCGTTTCTGACAACAAAAGACAAATTATTAATCTATACTAATATTATAAAGATTTGATTGTTTGTTTGTTTGTATTGAATAGGCTCCGAAACTACTGGACCGATTTGAAAAATTCTTTTACCATTAGAAGCCCACATTATTCCTGGTGAAATGAGGCTACTTTTTACCCCGGGAAAATGCTTCGTTCCTACGAGAAAACGGGTAATAGAACAACGGGTAGTAAGAATGCAGCTAGTCTTACATACAAGTCTACATGGTCATTTCTATATAATGTTTGCTGTGTGTGGCACCCATCGTAGCTTCGAAACGGGTGAATCGATTTAGATTTAGGTCCGTATTACTAAGACCTATTAGTTTATTTTATTTTTAAAGTAGTTTATATTATTGTTAGTTTATATCCCACTAATATTATAAAGCCGAAAGTTTGTGAAATCTGAATTTATGTTACCTAAGATCTTTAAAACTACTGCACAGATCAACATGAAATTTGGCGTATGTTGAGAGCAAATAATAATAATAATATAATATGCTTTTATTTCAGAGACTTGATCCATATACAATTAAATTTATAGAATAAAATAGTCAGGTAAGTACACAACACAATTACAACAAATAAAAATACTTAATGATAACCTACCTATGAGTTAACCTATGAGAGAAAATTAATAATAACCTACCTATGAGTTCAGGATGCTAGTTCCATCCACCGTTTGTATACATCTGTCTGTATCAATCGATCTGCCAGACTAGATATACCTAATACTAAATCATAGATATAAATCGTACTAAATAATAACTTTGTTATTAGGCTGCTTATTATACCGAAAATACGCGTGCGAAGCCGCAGGCAGAAGCTAGTTATTTATAAAGAAGATTTGCGAAAGTAATTCCTACAAATATCGTGTTTGTAAGTAACATGCGTATCAGAACAGAACCTAATTTTAAGTTTGTTTTAAGCGATTGTTATGTAAGTCGTTGGTTAACCTTTTTAATAAATAAATAAATAGACCTATGCTTGTGCGGCGTTCATGCCATAGGAAAAGTGTTACTCAAGCATATATGGATGACTGAGAAAGCTTTCTGAATACGGGCCATACTTTTTGTTATTTTAAAAGGGTGATTGATTGTGTTCTTGCTCTGTTTAAAGAAAGTCGATTCAGTCGTTGAAATATTGTGATGGTTCAAGGAAAAAAATATTTCGGGGTTTTTAAATTATTGTCAAAAGACCCAACATTTCTTTAAAACATCATTATCATATCTGCCTGGGGTCGCCCACTGTTGGGCCTCCTTTAGCTTCTACCAATAGTGTCCTAAAATCGATTACCGATAGGCAAAACAGTTGATAGATAATATTCATACATTTTGATAAAGCCATTGGGAATGAACACCAGTAGGTTGACGTATTAACGACCTAAGAAGACCTTGGGTTTTTGCATCCCGTTTGTGGAAAATTTAGTATTACGTGTATTGATTTAATTATTATGTACCGCTGTTAGGGAAAACATGAGAGAAAACTACATTTGTTCGTTTATAAATGAAGAAAAACTGTGCTGAATATACCTACACTGTACACCCGACTATACGAACGGAGGAGGGATTATTTATTATCGACAAGGCAGCATAAAAAGAAAAATAGGAAAAGTGAAAGGCTTAAAAGCATTTTAGTTTCGTTATCTTTAATTTTATCATCGGTAAGTAAATTTGAGATATAAATAATGCTGGAAAATTCCCACAGCATTATCTAGCCCCAAGCTAAGCAGAGCTTGTGTTATGGGTACTGGTTAACTGATATACTTAATACAATACACTACATAGATAGATATTTTTTATTATACATATTAAACACCCAGACCAACGGAAAAAAATTCTGCAGATCGTACTAAAGTTTGTTCCGTCGCAGGCGGACCTTCGCCCGCTGCGCCACGGAGGTCGACATGAGATCTTCGCTAACTCTTTCTGACGTGCATAAAAACAGTTCCTTTGTCACAAACGGTATTTTCCGTGAAAAATAGAGACAAGAAACCACAAAGCCAAATCGTCCCAAAACAATTCCTCTGTCGGTACAGTACAACAATGAATCATATTGACCTCGATACCTTCAAATCGCAACATTGCAAAATCAGCAAGGCTGTTTTATAAGACTTTAGTCACGGACGAAGTGATTAAGAAGTAAATAACTGTGGGTAGCTGTACTTAGGTAGGTAGCATCTCGATTTCGGAGTCATCGGAAACCGTGACAACCGAATTTTCCACAAAAAATCACGTCATTACCTACGTTACGTTTCACAAATGAGTAACTTGACCTAGTCCAGGAAATTGGATGAAATGAGGCCTTGAAATTGCTTGAAAAATGGAGCTAGGTGAAAGTAACTTACCTTTCTTCACTGGCACCAGAAGCAGTAATATTAACAGGTGGGGCAATTGCTAGAGATTCGTTAGAGGAGCTCGAACCACTAGTGCTTCTAGCTGTACTTCGGGACGTATTCCTCCCGGTCCAATCTTCCGTAGTTATATCACTCTCCCCTGGCGAAGGGAGCGAAAGGGTCCGGTTCATAAGCAAAGTCCTACGCCCAAGTATGAGCGGTCCAGAAGTCCCGTCACTGCTTAGATTCGCAGCCGAAACTCTCAGCTGTATAGGAGCACTTGTCGGCCGCATATTAACATGATCCAAGAACAGTATCACCGGTAGAGTCAGAGGCTCGCACGCTTCTGGCGCAATAGCCGGTAGAACTATCGGGTCTAATCGCCTCATGGAGTTACGCACGTCGTTTGTCGCACGCTCGAGTGACGGTAATACTTGGCGATTACTCACGGGGAGCTCGGAAAAGCTTTTCGAACGACCGAGTGGTCCAGGCCGATCTGTGACCCTCTCTGAGCTCATTTGTGATGACGATGAAGCCGCATTTGCGCACGTCACGACTTGCGTATCATCGTCTATAGAACTCGGTCCTGATTGTAAAGATTGCTGCTGAGATTCTCCGATTACTTCCTTAATTTTGCATATGAGATCGTCATCGTCGCTGTCGAATGATTTGGTGCCATCGTCTAGGCACGCCAGAAGAGATTTATCTAAAACTTCGTCTAAGTCATTCAAAATATCCATAAATTGGCACAGCGCTGTGGCTTGAAATTCTTCGTCGTTTGTGATGTCGCTCGCTTGTGATGAGAAGTTTGAGTCTGATTTGTAGCATTCTGGTATAGTCTTTTGTAGGTCCTCTCTCAAGTCGTTGTCGTCTGATAGTCCGTCGTCCTCGCATTGGTCGCTGGCGGAGGCGTCGCTGTCCGCGCTGCTTCCTGGTACATTTCTGGTCTGCTCGTACCGGCCTTCGTCCAAGTTGACCACTTCCATTTTTATCGCATGGCCTAAGTCATATCCTGCACGCGTCGGCGCTAACCCTGCAAAAAAAGTTGCATTATTTCCCTATTCATCACTTGTTAATGTATTTAAGTTATTTAAATTATGCACATTTGAGAACGGCGGTTGTCCACTGTTGGAGCATGGTGTGTAATGTTGATTGCGTCTCGCTGTTAGTGTTTACATGTAAAACAGCTTGCTTATTACACTAATTAGTGATTGCGCGGCGTCAAAGGAGGCAGAACGTTAGCACACTAATGCCAAGTGACCGTGTAAAGCACTGAAGTCTTGTAAACATGAATCACTGGATTAGTTTGGTGATAACGCAATGTCCTATTTCTGTGGCTATGGACTTTTAAGAGATGGACATGTTAATCTAGAGCAAGGGTAATAAAAAATTAAGACGAAGAAATGGGGCGCGGCCCGCGACGACAGCGAGACTGATAGAGGCATAGAGATAATAATTTACTGCTAACTATCTCGAAAATGAGGTGAAGGTCTTTGAGAAAACAAAAGCATTTTAAGTATGGACGTACGTACTAAAAGATACTCGAAAATTATAGTTTCTTTAGGTAGGTAGATAATCCATTCTGAAAATGAACGCCGATTGTATGACGTTTAGGTTTAGTGGAATCGGCGTTCATTTTGAGAATGGTTTATCTCTACCTATATTTTTCGTTAGTTTTGGCACAGATATAATAATACTATACTAGTAGTTTTGGTGAAATGAAGGTACTCGACGCAACGACATGCCGCGCCGTTCCGATAGCGGTTCGTAAAATAGATAAACTGGTTCCTATTTTGCATCGTCTTCTTATATTTTTCGAAATGAAAATACTGACGCAGAATTTATCAAAGAACTTTTAAATCGACATTCAGGATCTTATAACTTTTTTTTTGGGGCTCGCTGGTTTTAGCTTTTGCCATAAATATCTTCTAACATGCTTCTAACTTACTATGCCAAAATTGCAGTAAAGGTAAGTATAGACTAGAGCAAGTGCTAGCTACAGTATTACAATGTAATGTAACGTTCATGCGAATGCTCGACGCTGTATTCGACGTAATGCTCAGTCGCCATGAGCATTACGTCGAGCACATCTGTACCTAACATTTCTTTCTACCTTGTGTACATTTCCCTCGGCCCGCGCACCCCACTCGTCCCCCGTCACCCGCGCTAGCCTTTGCTGGATAAAATGTTACACCAAAACGCTCGTTGGTTTTAAAATCAGGTTTTAACCAAACCTCCAGCATAATGTTTGAAGTGCTCGATGTTCTGTTACTAGTAAATGCTCTAGATTACGAGGAACAATGGAAAATAACTTCTGCCCTAACCTTCTAAAATAATATCGTGCCATTCGTGACTAAAACCTCTTACACTGTCCCCATTCGCAGTTAACCTGATTTTAGTAAATGACTAATAGTTCAAAATATTCCACTAATATAGGCACAAACACTTATATAAGTTTATCAACAAAACAATAGGGATACCGCAACAGCTATTAATGAAATGACACCAGCCTCATGTCTTGCAATAATTTATCTATCAGAGATGATTAACTTGTCTTGATAAGACAGACGTGGAAGTACTTGCATAGAATCACCTATTTCGCAAGCTTGATAAGAATGAACTTGTTATAATTGATATGAGCACGAGATTTTATACTCATCATCATCATCAGCCTGAATGAATCCATTGATAGACAAGGGCCCGGGAGGCTTCAACCTCACCTTAACAGCCTGTATTGGTCGATTGGTGATCCTATTGGACGCAGGCCTTCCCCTGATAAGCGCCTTATTGGCTTTTATTACATGGGGGTAGTGTCCATAATCCCCACGCTGGGCATGCGGGTTGGGGATCGGAGTTCGGTGGTAGAATTGTTGCCCTAGTACTCACGGTATCCCCGTGGAAAAAAACTCGGAATTACTTACATAAGATTCTTTCTTTGGTTCCTTAAATTTGAAAACAAGATTGAGAAAAAATATTACGATAAACCTAATTTGGTCAAGATCTCAGGAACTCTGCGGTCTATAGAAAAGATTAATGTTTTGATTCGTAGGTTATTACTAATTCTTTGGTCCCTTAATACAGTTGCTTCATAAGTTGTGTAGTTTTCTTTGCGCATACGCCGTTCTAAAAACGTATGCTCTGTCCCGCTCCTATGAACGCGAAATCCTATGCCTATCCTTTTCACAAAATGGCGCGCACTGCGCCCTCTTAAGGCTCAGACTCACACTAGCGCCGCCACTTATTTTATCCTATTACTAGCTGCTGCCCGCGGCTTCGAACGCGCTTTCGAAGCCTGTCTTCGCATCTCTACATAAACTATACAAAATAAAACTAATAAAGGGGAATTAAAAAATGATTATGAGGCTACAAGCTAGTTATCACAATCTACCCAATGGTTTTTTCTTAATCCTTAATTTAAATCCTAATTTTTAACGCAATAATAATATAAAATGAGTGGCGATGCTAATGTGAGTCAGGGTAGCTCTTAGACCACCTTCAGTCACCGCTTTTGAGATCTTGAGATATCGTCGGTCCGTGTTGAAGACCGACACACACAAAAACCTGTAATCATTGGTTCGGAAATAGGTAGTAAACGTTCTAATCTCCAACGTTCAATACTTACATCACATAAACATATCATCATCATCTTCAGCCTATATCAGTCCACTGCTGGACATACGCCTCCCCTAATGAGCGTCATAGCGCCCTGTATTCAGCTTGCCGCACCAGCATCGGCCTGCAGTCTTTCGCAGATCGTTATCCCACCTGGCCGGAAGTGTGATGTGTATGTGTGGGTGATGTGTATGTTTAATGTGATGTGTGTGTGTGTGTGGTTGTCACATACACACATTTTCGATAAAACATACAATAAATTTTATCCATCCATTACGGAAAATTAAAAGAACGGACCAAAACTTAAAATGATTAGAACTAGATCGATGAACTGCGAACATCTAATATTATAAAGAGTAAAGATTTGATTGTTTATTTGTTTGTATTGAATAGGCTCCGAAACTACTGGACCGATTTGAAAAATTATTTTACCATTAGAAGCCCACATTATTCCTGATGAACATATGCTACTTTTTACCGCGGGAAAATGCTTCATTCCTACGCCAAAACGGGTAATAGGACAACGGGTAGTAAGAATGCAGCTAGTATTACATAAAAAAAGAAAAAGGTAGAGTTACGGCAATCCATACTCGAATAGATCGAAAGAAATGGCGCGTAATATACCTAAGTACCGGTGGTAGATATACACTAGACAAGGTAGCAATTACAAATAGAAGGAAATTTAATTTATTTAAGAGCCCAGACTTTTAAACGGTAAATTGTTGGAATTATGTGCAGGTGTGCTGATTCACACAGTTTTAGATTGTTTCCAGTATGGGAGTTTGTGGGTTGAGCTGTTATTACTTAGTTATGTCTACTATAAACTAGTCTCGACTATTTTGTGTTTCACTACTGCTTAACGTTTTTTATCATTATCAGCCTATGTATATTAGTCCACAGCTGGACATAGGCCTCCCCTAATGAGCCCCTTAGCGCCCTGTCTTCTTGCTGTGGCTAGCCGCATCCAACATCTACCTGCAGACTTTCGCAAATCGTCATCCCAGCTGGCCGTAGAGCTTTCTACACTACGTTTAGCCCAGCGGTTATCGGTTCTGCGCGAGGTATGGCCACTGCCACTTCCGCTTGCTAATTCTTTGAGCTATGTCGATAACTTTGGTCCTGTGTCTGTAGTATTTGTTTATTACGAATCCCATCTTTCAGAGCAACTCCGAAGATATACAACTTCTCAAAAAACTTATATAGGTTGATGATGATGATCTTTCAATGAGAATTTTGTTACAGTAGGAATATAGTCAATGTAATGTATTCAAGCAAGTTATTAAGTGCAGTAACTTTAATTACTATAAAACTGCAAGCATGCAGTGAAGTAATTCTATTTTGTAAGTCATGTGTAACTGAAATACATAGCATTACAGCTTATTTATTTTTATGATTCTTATGATGAAAGTGAAGCACACAATGTAAGTAGGTAATCTGAATTTCCCATTACTCATAGCCTTTTCTACTTTACATTGTTCTTTATTTTGACTTTACTTATTAGCTTATCACAGAAGTATTAATCTCTATCAATGTAACTTTAACATCTTTTCGTCTTCATTTAAGTTATTTTTTTTGCATCGAACTTAACAAGTCTTATAAATGCTGTTTAAGTAGACTATGCCAAAAATAGACCTACAAATAATTATAAATAGATAGTTGCTCAGTTTAGTCATACTATGCCTAAAAATACGTTTGGAATGTTGACCCTGACCAACATGTGGTAGACATTACCAGCTTACAGCATTTTCTGAGAAGACTGCTGATCAATGAAAGTTCAAGTTCAAGCTAAAAGGCTGTGACTTTGAGTCTAACATATTTTCTGTCATTTATCACGCTATTTACCATGATTTGAGTTTTGAGCTTTCCAATATTTCAGCACAGTTTCATGCACCACGATAAAAAAAAACTATAAAACCATTTATTATGATCAAAGTAAAGCTCAAAACTCAAATCATGGTAAATATCTCTTTATAAATGACTTTAGTGTTAATACCATGATGGATTTAAAAGTTTTATATTTTCTAAAGGTTTAATAATCATTAGAAAAGCTGAACTAAAGCTTGTTTATAGATATGTTGTGTAAAATAAGGATTTGGATTAAAAATATCATGCAATCCTGTGTAAGTGCAAAAGTGCTAATTTAAAAAAACACATGAACCAAGTGTGTTCCCCACTGTGTTCCCAGTTGTGGAGACAGTGCCCATGGAAAGTTCTTAGTGATATGTTTTTAAAAAATAATTTAAAACAAAATTACCCATTAGCCAAATCAATGGATAGTTTTTAATGTTATTCTAGTGTGTTTAAATAAGTAAGCTTATAAAATTCTGTCCTGTGTGATCTAAGCTAGATGAGTGAGTGTGACATTTTCAAATACAATCTTTATTTATATCATACTAAAATTATAAATGCAAAAATTTGGATGTTTACCTCTTCACACTAAAACTACTGAACAGATTGGGCTGAAATTTTGCATACAGGTTATTCTAATACTGGAATCAAGCATAGGCTCATAAATCAGTTCCCATGGGATAGAAAACGTTTCCATAGAGTTTCTGCCCGTATTCCGTATTCCATAGAGTTCTGGGCAGAAACTAGTAACATGTATTTTGATTAGGTATATCTTTAATTTTTTTATTGTTGTCTTCAGGAACCGTTTTTTAGGTAATCTCTCCTAGTAATAGATTAGTTCTGAATAGGTTAGTGTGGTTGAATGACAGTTCAACCACACTAACTAAAGACAACATAAAACAAAGATAATAAACAAAACTAGTTGGGAACAAGGAGCTTGTTATTATTAAATTACTTATCTTGAATCTCAACACATCAAGGCTCAAGGTTTCTTTGAGTTACTTCAGGAAATAAGGTTTGTTATCGCATAACTTGAAATTTAGGTCAGTTTACATACAATTTAGTGCTTGCAGTTGTATGCGAGTGTTAGTTAATTCAAGGGCCAAGCATATTATGTATAAATTTGAGGGGATATATCAGATTAATATAATCTAACAGTGCTAAATATTGATTACTTATTTTAACATTTTAACCTCGACCTGAGCTGTTTTCGAAAACAGATCAAAACATTGTTTTACATATAGCGATAGAATGCTTTTGATTATGTTGATTCGGGTTACTTTTTCTGAAAGCTATTGAAACAAGCTATAACACTAGGTTTAAATGGTTTTGTATTTAATAAAATGCATTTTGACAGAGAAATGGGCTAGGGACAGGGACGTTCATTCCATGGTTCCTACCTTACATAGTGTTTACATAGTGAATACCGACCTTTACTATTAGCTTTATTAAATTGTTAATTAATTTATTATTGTCCTGTTGTCTTTCTTTCTCTTCATTTTCTGTTGGTGTAGCCCTTTATTGTGATTGGTAGGAAGGTACTACCCTACTTGTAATATTATTTCATTTAGGTAATTCTCTATTGCATGTTTCATTTATGCTTTGTAAGATATGTACTATTTCTGTTCTGTGCTGTATCATAGTTTTGTCAGTTAATAAATGTTTATCTACCTCTAACTATCTACCTACTAAATGGATCCAGCAGAAATTTTTCATGGATTTAGGCGGTATGTATAGGTACTTTTTGACTTAAATAACATTATAGGGTACATTTACTTAATAAAGGCATTTGAAGCCGCAAGCAGATGCTAGTAATACCATGACATAATATTAGATTCCTGTAGTTTTAGCTTCTATCAAACTGAGACTACCTGTAGATTGTTTGCAACAGTCTACATTTAGCTCAATTAAACTAGTTCTAATTTGTTTGCTTTTTTTTTTGTTTTTATAATAAGAAGCTAAAAAAACAAGCCAACTGAAAATGGTTGTTGTTAACAAATAAATCGGATTCAAAACAACGCCTAGTAACCTGGGCGGTACCTTCACAATGGTAGTCAAGTTCCCACATTTTCAACACAAAACTTGTTTTATCTCGACCTAATTTATAGCCAAAGTAGTTAATTATTACGCGTTTTTATTAGAGAAAATAGCCTAGACGTACTTACGAAGGTAAAAAACTACTAAAGTAATCCACTAACCTGGTTTTCTCGCTTCTTACAGACGCTATTCCTCCATCCAAAGGTCACACTTATTCGACTGCTTTTATATGTCTAAATGTGTTTATTTATCACTATCACTAAAACCAATACTTTAATTACAAAACTTCCAGGGATTTCTCATAGAAATATATAAAACTTAAAATCTAAAAACGCGACACGACATGCTACTGCTGCAGCGGCCAACAACTCAAAAAATAATTTATAAATCCATCAAATCAACTTCAACTAACTTTGTGACTTTGATTGACTGGACTGAACTGACATACCATTTTCGTCCTGATATGACAGTGACATTAAATTTAATTACAGCTTGAGTCACGAACTAAATAAAAGAGGCTGTTTATTATCTGTGGTGCGGACCATGGTGCGGACGAACGATGACGCTGTAAAATGAAACTGAATGAAACGAACAGACTTTAGTGGTGCCAGCTAGTCGCTACTATTAATGCGATATCTAGCGGTATACCATTTTAATGTCACGTCTTTCTTTGGTACGAGAGTTATATAAAATGGTGTATGATAAATGATAAATGATATTATATGTAGCTCAAGCTGGAACACACCACCTGCAAGCACATGCAGGACCAGTAGGCAAAGCTTTTCTACTAGCTTTTGGATTGTCGCCACGCTCTGCTTTGACGATAGAATGCTATGCTATGGCATCAAAGACTTGGTATTGGCTTGGGATATACTTAATACAATACACTACATAGATATATATTTTTATTATACATAGAAAACTATCCAGAACGCCCAGGACAAATGTCTGCAGATCGTACAAACATTTGGAAAGAACTTATGTCAGTCTGTCTCCTCTATTGTGAGAGGGATGGATGATCGACTATTATTATTTTTTATTTCTTGTTTATATTATAATTAACAATTTAATCATGTATAATTTTAATCTGACATTTTTTTTAATTTTATATCAATTTTAAGTTAGTTTTATAAGTTTCATTGTTTGCATGTAATTATAATTAATTAGTGTAATTGGTGTTTTCACCGTTCTAATAAATAAATGAAATAAATAAATTAATTAAATATTAAATATTTAATTTTTCCCGAGGTGGGAATCGAACCCACAACCTCCTGCGTCGCAGGCAGACCTTCGCCCGCTGCGCCACAGAGATATTGTATCATGGGTTCATGGAAAATGGTCTATGATTTGTGAAAAACTATTTTTCTGGTAGGTTAGTTCCTTGCTGAACGCAGAAAATATTAATAACCAGCTAAAATTGAATTTCGCGAGAATGTGTTATTATGTGTGTTAGATTTCGTGTCGATGACTCGGTAGCAGAGAGTCTGAATCATGAATCAATATAAGGTTCATGGTCTTTTATTATTATTATTTACACGTTTATTATTATTGTTATCATTATAATAGCCCTGCTGCTGAATACTCTGTGATAGCCAGCCAATCTTTACCGGACCTAGTTGGCAGCACTTTTTTTGCAAGGTTCAAAGTTCTACTTATTTCTATATCAACCTGTTTTGTAAAAACAAAGCAAGAATTTGAACCTTACTAGCCTGCGATAGGGCTGATAATTGAAATACACAATATCATTATCAGCTAGGTTATAGGTAAATGTTTATTTTTTGATAATATTTAAATTGATAGTGAATTTCATTATTAAAGTAAACCAGTTCTCCCGCTTACGGCTCCCTGGTTAATACTCAGATAATTTTAAATCATAAATCATGTTGGGGACAAGAATATACAGCATAAGAATGATGCCAGCAAGTAAGGTTCGTTTCTACTTTGTTTAATCATCGCATGTTATGGGGTTTCAGTCCTTGGTTGCTTCATCTCGTCATTCACTTTTCAAAAGTCCACTCCACAGCCATGCCATTCGAACATCGGCTGTCCACCTGAGTGGTTCTGTCTGTCCTGCGAAATAATCAATACGTAACCTAAACCGGAATTAGTACCGGAAGTTTTTATCTAGTTTAAATTTCGAGAGAAGGCTGACCTTTTCATCACTTGTTATATTTATTGCAGCTATTCAGAGCCATGGCGGCGTATTCAACGAAAGTTTCCTTGAACGAAGTGGTTATAGTATCAGCTGTCAGGACTCCTATAGGATCTTTCAGAGGTAGTCTGGCAAGTCTTTCGGCGCCGGAACTTGGTGCGGTAGCCGTGAAGGGAGCCGTGGAACGCGCTGGCATTCCTAAGGAGGAAATAAAAGAGGTTGGTAGCAACTTTCACTTATTTCACAGTTATTTGGACTCAATTTTTGTTGTTTGGCAAGCATAAATTTCACAGATAGCTGGACCTTTGATTAAATCACAAAAACTATTTAGATACCTACTTAAATTATCTATTATCAAATTCACTTGATTTTTTTGTAAATAAAGATAATGATTAGGTATCTTCATCAATTGACACACCTACCATAATATCATCACAGTTGGTGTGAATTTTATCATGTTTAATTTAGGCAATTATGGTTAATATTCTTATTATCAAAATCTTTGTAGCAACATGCAATGAGCAAGAAATTAGAAAAACAAGTTTCTTGTTTCACTAAATTTAATTACAAAACAAATGAATATTTTTCTATAAGTTTTGTTTTATTTCTTTAATCATACCTATTTAAATAATAATTTTTGTTTTCTAGGTTTACATCGGAAATGTTGTATCAGCCAATGCAGGACAGGCTCCAGCAAGACAGGCAGCCATCTTCGGAGGTTTGCCAAAAAGCACAATTTGTACAACTGTGAACAAAGTCTGTTCTTCTGGAATGAAGTCGATAATGCTTGCAGCACAAGGTTTACAAACGGGAGGGCAAGATGTAGCTCTAGCAGGAGGAATGGAATCCATGTCAAACATACCATTCTATCTCAAGAGAGGTGAAACCTCATACGGAGGTATGCAGCTCGTGGACGGCATTGTACATGACGGCCTAACAGATGTTTACAATAAATTCCATATGGGTAACTGTGCTGAAAATACAGCAAAGAAACTAGAAATCACGAGACAACAACAAGACGAATTTGCTATTTCCAGCTACAAGAAAAGTGCAGCGGCTTATGAGTCCAAGGCTTTTGCTGATGAGATTGTCCCCGTTTCAGTACCACAAAGACGAGGCGCCCCAGTTGTTGTTTCGGAGGATGAGGAATACAAAAGAATTAACTTTGATAAGTTTAGTTCCCTAGCAACAGTCTTCCAAAGGGAAAATGGAACAGTAACAGCTGGAAATGCTTCTACATTGAATGATGGCGCTGCTGCCTTAGTATTGATGACAGCAGACGCTGCCCAAAGACTGAATGTGAAGCCACTCGCCAGAATTGTTGGCTTTGCTGATGGTGAATGTGATCCCATCGACTTTCCGATTGCACCAGCCATTGCTATCCCTAAGCTTCTGGAGAAAACTGGTGTGAAGAAAGATGATGTAGCTTTATGGGAGATCAACGAGGCTTTTAGCGTCGTTGTAGTCGCTAACCAGAAGGTTTTAGGGCTGGATTCTTCTAAGGTCAATGTCCATGGTGGGGCGGTAAGCTTGGGCCATCCTATCGGCATGTCCGGCGCTCGTATTGTGGTACATTTGGTCCATGCTCTAAAGAAAGGCGAGAAGGGCGTAGCAGCGATCTGTAACGGTGGTGGTGGAGCATCCTCCATCATGATTGAAAAATTGTAAGTTCGATTAACAAGCGCGTTTTGTACGCTAACTAAGCTATTAAAACTGTGAAACAGTTAGTCAGGGCCTAGTTTTAAGCATGAAGTTTTTTGTTAAAAATGTATATTTTATAGTATTTATCCTTCAATGTATGTGTAGGAACGAATTTAATATTATTATCTACTTTTTAATGATTTGATATTCCTTAGACTAACAGTTAATTAACTGCAAGATTTATTTAGCATTATCTTCTGTGACAGAATCAGCTAAGCATAACCAACGGCAGTTGTAATAATCTCAGCTTATAGCACAAGCTACTTTTGACCAGAGAACAAAACTGAATTGCTAGCTTTAAATGTTTTGATTGGTGAATGGATTGATTAAAAATCTAATATTTTTATTTTTTATTTCAATTTCTTTTAATATACACCTCACCGCTGCCCTTATTTTCAGGACGCACAAGACGGAGGGTCCCCCTGTTTTAACATTCTATACGAAAAACCCTTGCGGCCTCTGTGACATAGTAATAGAGGAACTAGAACCTTACAAAGACAGAATTGTTATAGAAAAAGTAGATATAACTGAGAAAGATAACCTCAGATGGCTAAGACTTTACAGGCATGATATTCCTGTGTTATTCCTGAATGGGACATTTTTATGTATGCATAGCTTAGATAAAGATCTACTTGAGAGACGGCTTCGCATAATCGATGAGGAAAAATGAACTGAATAGGTTGCGTTGTCGTAATCATCATCATCATCATCAGTTTATAAAATTGCCATAGTTCCCCCCTGCCATCGTTTATAAAATTTACTATAACCATAGATGAATTAAAACTATTTGTCCATGCTATAACTCGTAAATCATAGGGTAGAATAGATTTTGATGAATGTAGGGATCACAGTCTGGGGCAATGAGGTCGTTTTGGCAGATAATTTATGAAGAACTTGAGTCTCCAGTATTAATTGAAAAAGCATGTGTAAAAGAGTGTTAAGTACTTATAACATCACTATTATAATAACATACCTACCTACATAATAAGTATAACAGTGAAGCTGTGCACAAATTTTAAGTAGGTACCTACCTAGTACCACAGCTAGTACACAGAATCAGATTTAATACATTCTGCGTCATGGGCTTTTTTCGAAAGGATATAATTAATGCTGTTAACCGCATGGCCCTGACGTTAGCGGACAATAGGTATAGCGAGCTTGGGCGTCACGACCGATATAGTTCGGTTGGGGCACACGCACAAGACTATTAGGTACGGACCTCAGTTTGGGCTGTTGCCATATATACGTCATGGGCATTTAAGTTTTTCCTATGATGATGTCCTCCTAGCCGAAATTCGGCTACGGCGCGGCGGCCAGTTTCAACGGACTAGCCTTGTGCGCAGGATATTTATAATAGTGCACAAGTGTGTGCGCAAATACAGTTGCACTATCTTTTCCCTCTCATAATCCTATGTGGCACACGACCGGGAGAAGTCATTTAGGTTCTAGACTCTTGAATGATCTCTCCCGCCCGGTCGACTCGACCCGTCACAGTCTACGAAAACCTATAGGACGACCTCAGTGGCGCAGCGGGCGAGAGTCCGCCTCAAGAGGTCCGCCGCGACGCAAGAGGTTGCGGGTTCGATTCCGGCCTCGGAACAAATTTGTGTACGGTCTGCAGAAATGTGTTCCGTTGGTCTGGGTGTTTTCTATGCAAGTATAATAATAAAAAAAAACTATCTATGTATATAATGTATCTATCAGTCATGAGTAGTACCCATAACACAAGCTTTGAGTAGCTTACTTTGGGGCTAGATGGTGCTGTGTGGATTGTCCAGCACTATTTATTTATTTATTTATAGGTACCTACCTACCTAAGAAAATATTAACAGCTCGTGTGTTTTGTGGTTGCAAAGTGCAACTCGATCACTATTACTGCATATCGAATTTGACACGATTAACCGCAACTGCATCATGCCAGACGGTGGTTAATACTGTTACGGGTATTATGTTATAGTTATTTAAGAGCCATAAAAAGTGTTGTTGTTGTTTTATGGCTCAGTAAACAACACGTTATAACTAGGTACCTAAGTAATGTTACTTCGTTAAGTACGATTTCCACAGCAAGCGGAACGGACCGTTCAAGTCACAAGAGTAAACTGCATACTTGTATTTCACTGTAAAACTATGTAATCAGTAGATACAATTTTATATACCAAAATAAAAAGATTTAGACATATTTTAAAAATTACATTGTTTTTAAAAATAAGCTGCTGGAATATTTTTAGCAGCCCTCATTAGATGAAAATTAATGATTAATTACTAGGAATAACAGACTCCCCGTTTGTTATTTATCATATCATATCAATCACCGAGGTATCTTAGTTTTAATTTTGTTCTAAATCAGTTAAATTAGATATTAAGATTTTAAGAAAACTGTTTAGCTTTCATAAGTTAAACAATGATCTCAACAAATTGTTATTACTATTTTTTTTGCAGTTTCTAAGAATGTTAGGTCCACCTATCATAGGTATCATACCTATATGTCTTAAAACATGAATGTCATTACATTGAGTAATTTATAAGCTATAAATATGTATGTATACTGTTGGTGAACCTTATTTATTAAATATAAATTTCCACTAACAAATAGTCTAGCGGAGAGGACTGAGCGAGCAGAAAGCGTTGAAATGGCGCTCCGCTCACTCATCTCTCTCATTTCCTTTTCGCGGTGGACATTTACAGAAAAACTCTTTGTTGGTGGAAATGTAAACCTATTTCATTTAACAAGAACAAAATTTTAAATTTTAATCCCCCCCCCACAGATTTTCATGAAAATTATCTATGACACAAAAGAAAATCAACGAAAATAGGTTCATCCGTTTGGGAGATACGATAACACAAACAGATAGACAGACACGTTAAACTTATATATAACACCCCTCTCTTTTTGCGTCGGGGGTTAAAAAGAGTCCATTAAACTGTCTTTGAGTCCATCCTGCCGACCATTTCCCGCTCATCCTTCCGCGGTGGAAAACCGGCTTATGTGTAACTTCGGGCTTGGGTAGTTATTTAAGTACAAAAATGTTAAACAGTAACTTAGTAAGTAAAACAAATATTGCTATAAAATTTGTACAGATTTATTATAGATGCTGAATATAATTTGAAAATTATTTACCGCTTTTGGTAATAAAATAATGTTTTGAGTATTTACAAAACTCCTATCCACCATTATTATTATTGTAAGTACATAATCTTAATCGCATATTAAATATTATCAGAATAACTATAAAAATTGAAAACTGAGGCTACTATATATTTCTACCAAGTCTCTTCAAACCTCAATTCCTAAGTCTCTCACAAGGATAATGAAGCTAGAAAAAAAACATGGTAGGTGCTTAAACTAGGTACCTAGTGTAAAAAACTATTGGTGGGAGTGTACCTAAATAGATGGTAGGTACTGTACTGACCTAGGTTTTTCATTAACCTTTAACAAGCGCAAGTCTCTCGCAACACAGGTAGTTAAACATATATTTATGTATCCGTGTATTTACTCAGTATTTTATTTATTGCATTAATACAATTAGGTCTTAGTGGGTCAGAACTAATCACTAAGACCTGATTGTTAAGAAATCAAAAACATCAGAGTGTGAGGCTTACGCACATTAACATAATTCATAACAAAAACCTAAGACCTGATTGTATTATGTTATGTTTCACGGTACAGTAATGTACCCATTTAGGGTATTGCGATGGAACACTGGCAGATATCGTGCCTTTCTACTAAAGACGAACTTGCTTACTATTTGGTACCTGTAGGTACTAAATTACTTACAATTTAATTTGCGAGTTGCTTTAAGTATCAGTGAAGAAGACAAGTTCATAAAAAAATTATGACCATCTCTTTATGTTTAGTTTCGAACTAACTCACCCATCAATAGCTTTATCATTACCTAGTTACACTTTCATGGCCCCGCACCTAGTCTATCTGCAGCTCCTTTTGGGGCGGCGCGCCATGCGTTAAACACCTACCATGATAGCTTGATTACCTTTGCGACAGAAATAAACATTTTTTATTTATTTAAGTTGGTACTGTACTAATATTTTACAAATTAAAATGTTTGTTAAATAGATAACTAACATTTAAATAGGACAGAACGAACAACAACAATAGGCAAATAATGAAAATAAGGTAAATTAACTTAACAGTCAACAAAAATGAAATAACAATAACCTACTTTTTTAGACCTCCAAGGCGTTTTACATTAATATTCAAGATCTTGAATTTGACTGGATCCGAAAATGAAATACGCTTCAGTTGCTTGGACGTGTGGTGCCGGCTTAGAATTAGCACCACCTAAACTCTTCCCGCGGGTGTCGTCGTAAGAGGCGACTAAGGGATATCCACCGGGGGCGGGCAGCAGTACCCAAGTCTACCACTGAACTGCGATCCCAAACCCCCATGCCCAGCCTGGGGATTATGGGCACTACCCCCCATATGATGAAAGCCGCTAGGCTCTTATCAGGAAGCCTGCGTCCATCAGTGGACCGTGGACCGGTATAGACAGTGACAAATATAATAACATCAACATATAAAGGGATACGCTTAAACTTCAAGGATTTCAAATACATTTAAACAAAGTTATTAGGAAGTTCAAGACACTACGCAATATTAAAAGTTCAATATTTTTTTGTGTTCGCGCTAAGTTTGGCTAGAGCCGATTCGTCCGTTTCAGACGATATTTTTACAAAATTTTGCATCTTTAGGAAATGATGCGCTTACAATTTACCAATATTCTAATAAGACGGAGTAAACTCTGCACTAAATTTCGACGTGCATAAAATTACATGCAAAAATTGTAACATAGCGCGTGAAAATTACATTTTAAATATTTACTTGCTAGCATTACCTATACTTATTACGAACATTGTACATGTACTATTACTACGAAATATCTTAAAGTAAGCCCGTTTCGTACCTATACCTCAAGAAAATCCACTTTTGTAAGAGCCTTACAAAACTATACCTAAACGAGAGGTGTCAGAACCATAGATCTAAGTAAAATTCGAAAGATTGGACTTCTCGAACATTGGAAGGCTCAAATTAGGTGCAATTAGGTTCAACCACCTCTGTCACAGTCGGACCGGCGCTGGCGGTGTTCGTGTTTCGGTCGCACTTCGGTCTAGGTCCGTCTTTCCATCTTTGTTATTAATTAGATAGGAATAATGCAAAACACTGGAAATAGCGTGTCTTTGCGTTTAGTTGTAACACAACACAGGCCATTTGTTGAGTTAACGCTGGGAGAACGTACCATATCTACCGAATTTTACCTAGATCTATGGTCAGTACAGGCGATATTTCAGCACATTCACAACCAGATTTAAAGATTCTGTAATAATCATTTCGTTGTAAAGGGAAGGATGTCAAACAGGAGTCCATAAACATAAAATATAACATGAAACTTCATAAAAGACCGTTACATTTACATATGAGTTAAGCACCCTGTACATTAGGCCATGGCTGCCTTCCTACCAGGGCCCTTATTCTGGACAACGATTTTAATTTATTCCAGTAAAGACACCTCAATCTCAAAGTTACTAGTACCTATACACTAGCCAAACTAGGTGTAGAATTTTTGTAAACAATCCGCCCATACTTAACCTAAAATTCATTCGGTGCATTTTTTTATACCCAATTTACATTACTTGTGGATTTGTGATCACTCCTTCAATAAATATTGAATAAAAAAAAACTTTAATCATAAACAGAATTTTGGTAGGGAGGTACTCTATAATACTGCTTACAATTAGCATATCTGAAACTCGACGCGAAGCAAGTAAGTTTTAGCTATTTGTGTAGTGGTTGGTTTACAAACATTCTACATCGAGTATGGCTAGTGACATCGTTTCGAGTACTTACAACGAAATCGTTGGCCAGAATCAGCGCCCAGAGATGTGCGAGATTGCCTAGTTAGTATCTGACTTTAATAAATGACCAATAGGGTTACTATAGAGAATATGAAACGGTATTTATAACATTATGTACCTACCAACCTTCCTAATAAGGACGAACACTAACAAAACAAAAGGTATTCATCTATTCATTCTAAGGACCAAGGATAAGATCAGCTCTGCAGAGCTATTCAGAAACACCGAGTCTTCGATACAGATTCGAGCGAAATTCAAATGTTTTAGCGGTTTTTTTATATTTTTTGCGTTCTGCAAAAAATTAAACTACCAGGAAAGTCGTTCCACAAATCTTAGACCATTTTCTATAAGCCCAGGTTACAATAAAGTATGATTATAATGGAGCTTTTGGTTATATGTTGATTTTTAGTAACACTTCAATAACTACCTGCATTCTTACTACCCGTTGTCCTATTACCCGTTTTCCCGTAGGAATTAGGCATTTTCCTGCGGTAAAAAGTAGCCTATGTTCATCAGGAATAAGGTGGGCTTCTAATGGTACAAGAATTTTTCAAATCGGTCCAGAAGTTTCGGAGCCTATTCAATACAATCGAAATTTGAATATAAACAAACAATCAAATCTTTCCTCTTTATAATATTAGTATAGATTGCTCCAAAAGTAGCACTAAATCGAAATATTATAACATGTGTTCACAGAAAATGTTTTACGATTTACGAGTACTACTTTTCCGGTATTTATATTCCTTGCAGAACACAAAAAATATTAAAATGTTCACTTTGCGAGACCGATAACGCATCGACTGGATTCGAAGCAAGACCAAAGTGAGGGACGTGATGAAAACCATAGCAGCTGGGCAGGACACATATTCCGAATGGATGCGTCACGTTGGACCAGAGGAGTCCTGGAATGGAGACCCAGAGCAGACACTCGAAGACGAGGGCGGTGGACGATATCAGAAGACATAGGCCAGGACTGGATAAGACGGGCCAAAGATAGGAGTGGAAAATAAGGGAAGACGCCTACATCCAAGAGTGGAGCCCGAAAAGATCAACATGATGATGATGATTATAATATTAAATATACATATTTGAATTTCACGCGGATCTGTGTCAGACTCGGTAACGGAGTTTCAGAATAGCCCTGCTGATATATCCCAAAATAGAATCGTACAATCTCGCACACCTCAACATTTCCACCTACAACTAGCATTAGCCTGCGGCTTCGTCCGCCTACAATAAATCCCAGTTACTCGTATCTTTAGACTAGACCTAATTTCACAGAAATTGGACTCATTTCATGCTTCCAAGTAGGTCCGTTTATAACTAAATAACCATGATTGTGTGGAAATCTGCACTGCAGTTTGTTTGCATTTGTAGCGCACAGTGCGAATTTTATATGACGTGTAATCGTTCTAAATCGACGTTTTATCAATTAATTATTTTATCTTGCACTAGCTTCTGAAGACCAGAATAAAAGGTGCATATGTTTGTCTTTCTCTTTGCCAAATTTATCCGATCCGTTGAACCGTTTCGTGCGAAAATGTAATAGACGGGCAGAAATACTTTCGAATTTATAATATTCGTATGGATGTTGTCGTTTGCATTCGAAAATGAAGAGTAGGTCGTTTATGGTCGTGATTGGTTGATTTTGAAAGTTCTATTTTTGATTCCATACTAATTATAATTCGGCCGAAGTCGAAGCCGAATTTCGACCGGTCAGAGGTCGGGAGAGGTCATGCGCAGGACCAACAGCTTAACGTACCGCCAACTTTCCGACTCCGGGCTGCTACTGTGATTTTTTCTTGCTAGACAAATCCCAATAACAACTATTGGCCAGACCTAGGATTTGAACCCAGGACCTCACAATCAGCGGTTGAACAAGCTGACCGCAAAACCAACGAGTCAGTCATCCAAACAAATTGAAGTAACAGTATCGACAGAAAACTAGCACTTGGCATTCAGATCTAGAAAAAGATTTAGTCATATTCTATCTCAAATCTGAGCTCTATCAATTCTGTCTAAGCACTGAGCACGATAGAATTAATTGAAAAAACAATGAGCTATTGTTTGCTGTCATATGAAATAACCATGAAAAAAATCCATTCGTTAGATATTTACGATTTCAGACACTCAAAAAAAATCCGATAATCCATTTATGAATGCGTCATGGCATTGATACCTAATTAATGCGTTTTGGTTTGTATGCTAGGTAAGAATTTACATATTTTGTAGATATTTTGGAAAATACTTGAGAAAGTTTAAAGAATTCCCCCCCAGAACAGACCTACTTATTCATACTTTAGCAGCGTGATGGAAAAACTTATAAATTACTTGTCAGTTTAATATTAGTAGTACTGAGTTAGACCTAAGCCGTTATGGCACTTATTCAATCAAAATTGAACCCTAACTAACTATACACAATAGTGTTTTTGACACAGCCCAGGGAAGGACACGAAAACTTTATAGCGCGTTCACATGTTGATCGAGTCATGGCAAGCTTAGATTCGCTTTCTTAGTTAATAAGCTGTACTTGCACAAGTTAATACTAAAATTCGAGAACCCCCAACGACTTTACTTAGAACCGTCATAACTCATAACTTGAGAACGGCTGCACCGTATTCCATGAAACTCTAAGCTATGAACACTCTTGCTGAGGTCACCTTTCAAACAAAAAAAAACTAAATCGAAATCGGTTCATCCGTTAGGAAGTTACAACGTGTTTGCGACTGAAACACTAAGATTCAATTTCACCGTTGCAATGGAACGCTATCAACAAGTCGATCTAATTCAGCGCATCCGTACCCGGTTTAAGCTAAACTTAGTTTGATAAACGGTGAAATTGGACTTTAGTGTATCGCATTGTGATAAATAATGCCACAGACAGACAAAGAATTCAAATTTATAACTCCTCTTTTGAGACGTCGCCGTCGGGGGTACTAAACAAACGACGGTCGCGATATTTCGACCAACATGTGGACCGATCATTAAACTTAAGCTCATTCCTACACGAGACGACCTTGCATCTATGCTTAGATAAAAACTCGATCACTTCGTGAGAACAGGCTACTATGATCTTATAGTCTATACCAAAGTCGGCGGGCCATCTACAAATTCACAAAACACTGTCGGCTGCCTTCATATTCATACAGTCAGTTTATGAATCATATTTAGGCTTATAAATAAGCACAAGTCCAATTTTAAATTATAAATTATTATCAAATAAGAACTAGTGTTTCTTCACTTAAATTTTTTGTACACTATCGGACGTGAAAAACTGTGTTGCCGACTTTGGCTTGTAGACTGCATTAGACAGTCATTCGCGACACGCAAAACACAGCACCCGAATGATTCGTGGGCCCACAACTCCTTATGCTTCATAGCTGCCCACAAATAAACTATTCAATAGGCACAAATCGCCTGAATTTGCCAACTTCCAAAGCTTAGCATATATCCCTTATTTCACAAGCAAAAAGCCGTGCACGCTCGAAAGGAACTTATCAAAGTTATCCTGGAAGCGGATCCTGTGCGTCCTATGCCGATCGAACAACACTCCATTAGTTAAAACACCAAATGCGCTCTCTAGTTTAGGCACATTGGCGGGGTCGTTGGCCGCAAATGCCTCAATCATCTGCCTCGCCAAGCCCTCTAATAACGCTGGTTTTAGACAAGTTAGCGCGTAGATGGCAGCACCGGCTGCTGGAATACAATCTGAAGGCATTTCCATCTTTATAATCAGCATTAAAAGTATCTCGGCTAGGGAAAGTAGCGGCATGGCGTATGGGCTGTCAACGCTGAGTTTGTCGGCGAGACCGGCGATTGTATTGCAGCATACACTTGATACGTCGCTGGATACCGAGGTTAGACCGACGCGGAGTGCTGAGACGACCATGTTGAAGTCTTCTAGGGGGAGGATTGTAAGCTGGAAAGAAGGGTAAGTGTGATTATAAGGGAATGGCTGACAAAAAGGACTTTTATTCTAGACCTTCCGCTTGGAATTCGAAAATATGTTCAGATTCAGAATAATGTCCCAGATCATTGTCACATCAGAAAATCCAAACTTTTGGTTTCGTCTACCTCTTTTCCTTGAATAAAATTGCCAAAATCTGCGTTTCATTAAGGGTTGATTCCAAAAGTAGATTTCATTATAGGAATTGACCAATGACCTATCGCATGCTCTGCTACAAACATCTGGTAAATAGAGGTTCCGATCTGTACCGAATGAACTCCATTCGATAGTAATCCCCAACAGTTGCTCAGCATGAAAAAACTGGAATAATTAAAAACCTTCCAAGTGTGTAATAATAATAACAGAAAGGTTGTTGCTATGAATAATTATTTTCGTTATTCCTATTATATATACAGGGTGTAACAAAAATAAGTAACCAAACTTTCAGGTGGGGTGTAGAATCGAACACTGAATTCAGGAAAAATATTTAAAAAAAATCCCGCCCTTTAGTTTTCGAAAAATAAAATAAATACGGAATTTTCACTACATTACGCAAACGACTGATGCACGTGTTTATTTGACATTAAAATATGATTAAAAGGTCTACGTACCTTGTGTACACCTTTTTAGCAGATAAACATCTTTTTACGGGGGGCACCCACGACCGGACACGCGATATCGCAGCAGCGCGCGCGGCGGCGGGCTGCACGTGTTGTAGTTATGTAGGAAGCTAGCCAATTCATTCCAATTTTCCCATTTCTGTTTTCATCTCGTGGTATTCAATATCTGAATAATGCATATGAGCCATTTTTACGCACAAAAAACCGATAAGCGCCGCCGCGACCTTCACCTTGCGCTTGCAATGATGCAACTAAACGGCCATTGACCCTATGATAACATTTCTGTGGTGCGATATGAAAAAATAAAACCTAGTAGTGAATATCTTTTAGTAGGAAGGTGCATGCTTAATGAATGTACCTACTAACTATGCATTTTCGCGATAGAACGTGTGTAAAGACTTAAAATAATTTATTTATTTTTTAATTCCTAGAGGAAAATTGGAATGTATTTGTTGTTCGTAGGCTCCATATCTAAGCACGCCGTGCAGCCTGTTCGCTTCCGCTGCAATGATGTCGCGGGTCGATGACCGCGGTGGCCGCTCATTAGGGCACCGTTTAGGTGTTATGGGCTTATAAAAGAGATGAATACAGGTACTTAGGCCATTTTTTTTTTATTCCAAATAGACACATGTATTATAGTCTATTGCCTAATGTTGTGAAAATTTCGTACCTATTTATTAAATTTTTCGAAAACTAAAGGGCGGGATTTTTTTTCAATATTTTTCCTGAATTCAGTGTTCGATTCTACACCCCACCTGAAAGTTTGGTTACTTATTTTTGTTACACCCTGTATATATATTTTTTTATGTTTGCAATAATTAAGTCTCTGGTTTTCTTAAATATAATGAACTAGCTGTGACCCGCGACTTCGTTCGCGTGGAAATGTATATTTTCAAGTTTCTTATTTTTTTGTTTCAAAAGAACCTTCTCCTGGCAAAAACAAACACAACAAAAGCGAATAAGCGAAATTGGTCCGCGTGATGCAGTGACCAAGGGAAATAGTGATTCATTTTTATTTATAGATATAATTTAGGGGCATTTGTTTAGCAATGGGATACTTATACCACACCACTGTTGAACCAAACCAACCTGATCAGTTCCTTCCAAAGCCCTCAGCATCTTGTAAGTCTGGTGCGCTA
The DNA here is from genome assembly GCA_949316285.1 of Eupithecia subumbrata. Lineage (NCBI taxonomy): Eukaryota > Metazoa > Arthropoda > Insecta > Lepidoptera > Geometridae > Eupithecia > Eupithecia subumbrata. The sequence continues at coordinate 12,965,322 of OX438640.1, read as the reverse complement.
AAGTCGGCATGGCAAGCAGCCCCGGCGTTATCAGCGGGAATAGAACCCGCAACCCACGGGCCACTGTCTCCCCGCCGGACGAGTCTTGGGAGAAGCGAGCTACCTTGCTGATGATTTCCATTATTGAGCTGATGTCCTGTAGGAAAGAATTGCTAAGTTAGAAAAATCGTTTTTCACCTCGGACGAAAATTTCTTGCCTGTGCGCTTAACTACTAAAGGGATGAATCGAAACTGATTTTTTTAGAGGAGAGTTTATGAGTTTTCTTAGCTCTTGACAGAGAATATCTAATAACACTAAGAAGAATATAGAATGGACACTCTTCACCTCCCACCTGACCGAGCTTCCCTACCCCGCCGGCGCGGCGGCCCCTAGTCGAGTTTTATTGCGGTCCAAATGCAAAGGAAGTACGGCGCACGTACGGAGCGCCGATGGCATGGCTAATGATTTTGACAGACGACGCCGATGGTGTTCAATGTGTTTGTTTATTTGAACATGAACTTACAAAATTTCTTTTGTTTCGTGGTTTGAATTCACCTTTTGTGAAAAAATAAAAAAAATAAATGTTTTTGCGATATGACGCAATCTCACTCGCTTGTTCATGAAATGTCCCTAGATGTCACACACACAGTTGCAAGTGTAGCGTAACACAGTCGCGCATGTATGTGCCGAGACGTGACTTTAGTATGGAGGAATATCAGTTATCTAGTACCCGTAACACAAGCTCTGCTTAGCTTGGGGCTAGATAATGTTGTGTGGATTGTCCAGCATTATTTATTTATTAAATGGCCGAGTGTCCGGGGTCTGCTGCCGTTCAAATTATGTGGTAAAAGTGAAACCGTCATCAAAGGTTTTTAAATTTTGTGATATTGCTTATTTTTACTAACCGACAAAAAACTGAAGAGGTTCTCAAGTCAACGCGTATGTTTTTTCGTTGCATTGGAGGAACTGTTAGTTTAACTCCCGTGTCTTTGTGTGAATGTGATTTGACGAAATCTCTGGCACAGTAGAAGATGGTCTGCCTGAGACGCAAAGCTTGCGGGTTCGATACCGTCGCAGGACAAGAATGTGTATGACCTAACTTCAAAGTTTGAAAGGGGTACTTACATCATAGGTTTCCTCCTCAGCATCTTGCGGTATGTGGGTCAGTTTCCCGGAGTTCCATCGCTGGTACACCTCGAATGTAGTGTTGCAAACTTCCAAGAATCTAAAACAAAGAATTGTTGAAATTTTTAGAACAAAGAAGAAACACATTTTGACTGTTATCGAGTATTTCACGCGGCGTTACGCTGTAATTGACGACCTCTGTGGCGCGGTGGGCGAAGGTCCGCCTGATACGCAGGAGGTTGCGGGTTCGATTCCTGCCTTAGGACACATGTTTGTACGATCTGCAGATATTTGTTCCGAGTGTTCTAGTCGTCTTCTATGAATAATAAAAATATTTACCTATGTAATGCATTGTATTAAGTATATCAGTTATCTGGCACCCATAACACAAGCTTTGCTTAGCTTGGGGCCAGATAATGATGTGTGAATTGTCCGGCATTATTTACATGTTTAAACTTTAAGTAATTTTTAAGGTTTTTGGTGTTTTCGATTACCTAAAGACAGGGCGCTTCTCAAGATCAATGAATGACTGATTGTAGTAGAAAACCGAGTCGCGGTGTTAACTTAAGGCGCTTCCCCGAGCCAACGGCCTTGAACGTTTCGTTCCTCTTCACCCCACCGCCACGCCGCGCCGGCGCACCCCCCCTGTATGATACTTCGCAATCTATTTATTTTCGTGCACAGGAAGGAACCTAGCGCCGCGCCGCCGCCGCCGCCGCGTGACCTATTATATAGCTCTATGAAGGAACTGACTAGGCAGGCATTACAAAATAATTTTAAACAATTGAGATTTTCAATCGAGTTGTTTTACAGGTAAGTATCTCCCTACGGACTGATAAGGTAAGGCCGTAAAATTGGCCCCAGCTATACCTACCTACTAATTATTATAAATTCGAAAGTAACTCTGTCTGATTGACTGTCTGTAACCTTTTCACGCCTGAACAGATTTCAATGAAATTTGGCGGTGGTATCTCGGGTACCCGAGGTAGGATCTTCGTGGGTAAGGTAAGGCCATAAAATTGGCCTCAGCTGTACTAGGTAATTATTATAAATTCGAAAGTAATTCTGTCTGACCGACTGTCTGTAACATTTGCATGCCTGAACGGCTGAACGGATTTCACTAAAATTTGGCAGGGATTAGTATCCAAGGGTTTTATACCCTTGGATACTATCTACCTTCCTGCTAAATTTCATTGAGATCCGTTCAGCGCATTAGGCGTGAAAAGGTTACAGACAGACAGAGTTACTTTCGTATTTATAAAATTAGTATCGATTTGAAAGTGGTTATGATGGAATAAATAATTAAAAATTCAGGTACCTTTTATGGCCATAAACGATTATAAACGATTATAAACGATTTCAAAATCAAATCCGTTCAGCTGCTATGGAGATGTCCGCTTACAGACATTCGCACTGACTCACTTACAAACTTTCGTATGTATAATATTAGTGGGATTATATTATGTAGGTACAGATATAAAAATTAGCTTCTTCTCTAACATCGATAGGAATAAAATATACAAAAATCATATTATTATGTACTTTATTTATTTTTATATATAAAAACCCAACAGCCATCCATCATGTACATACCTAGGTTACTACATTTTTCATAATTATTTAAAATTTATGCTAGGAAGTATTTTTACATGCCTCGCCCGATTTCTTGTGTTGCTACATGTCATCATCATCATTCACTGCCCTTATCTCACGATATGTGGGATCGGCACAACATGTTTTTGCTTCCACTCACTTCGTATCATAGCCTTCCTTTATTTTAAAGCCACTTTTTATTCTTTGGACATGCCTGGATTGATATTTTCTTTGGACTTCTTTTTCTTCTCAATGGCCTCTTCAATATACGAAGGATTTGCTGTTTTGTAGATAACCTAAAAAAATGTAACTCAATGTAAAATACGAATGGGTAGACTAAAATGAAACTAAATAACCTTCTAGAAAAGGTTACAGACAGACAGTCAGACAGACAGACAGAGAGTCAGTAAGACAGTCTGTATGAATGAGGCCAATTTTATGGCCTTACACAGGTAGTTAGGTACCTAAGTAGGTTTTTTCTTACCCTGTAGTTTCTTCAAAATTTTCTTCCGAGATTGATGATGAATCTCCTGACTCAACATTCGCGCTTGCGCATTCTGATCCTTTTCGTGCCCTCCTAAAATAAAAGAAATCAGAAGTCAATAACTTTATTTCTTTAGGCTTGCAAAATAAGCACATAGACAAGTCAAATTGTATAAGTACCTAGGTACTAGGTACTTATTAATTTTTATCAAATCACACTAATATTATAAATTGGATGTATGGATGGATGGATGTTTGTTACCTCTTCACGCCAAAACTACTGAATGGGTCGGGCTGAAATTTTGCATACATGTAAGTTTAGGCCTGGAATAAAACATAGGCTACTTTTTATTCTATAAATTAGTTCCCATGGGATAGAAATAACCGTAAAACGTGTCCATAGAAACGACGCGTGCGAAGCCGCGGGCATAAACTAGTAAGAAATAAACTACAATTTCATCTGCCAATAGCTGTACAACTTCTTCTCCTGTGCATTGCTGTTCTGTAGATAACCTAAAAAAGTGTAACTCAATGTAAAATACGAATGGGTAGACTAAAATGAAACTAAATAACCTTCTAGAAAAGGTTACAGACAGACAGTCAGACAGACAGTCAGTAAGACAGACAGTCTGTATGAATGAGGCCAATTTTATGGCCTTACACAGGTAGGTAGGTACCTAAGTAGGTTTTTTCTTATCCTGTAGTTTCTTCAAAATTTTGTTCCGAGATTGATGATGGATGAATCTCCTGACTCAATATTCGCGCTTGCGCATTCTGATCCTTTTCGTGCCCTCCACAGTGTATTATGGACACCATTTTTCGGACATCGGCTTTTTTTGGCAAAAACCGATAGATCTAATGATTTCCAACATTGGAGTAGAACTCCCGATTGCCAAATTTGTTTAATAAAGGAGAAATATTTTTTTGAAATTTGCATTATTTTTACCGGATATAATTTAAAAAAAAAATCCTGTGCCTAAATTATAAATTCTTTAATAAAATAACAAAAACAGTTCAAAAGCCTATCTTATGCTTCACGTTTGAGAATGGTCACGAACCTTGTGACTATCTTAAAATACAAAATATTAATATTTTTCGGTTTTTCGATTTTATTTTTTTTCTCCGTCATTCCACACTATTGGGAAAAGTTATTTAAAAGGAAATAAAGATCTATGTTTTCTGTACCTTTCACAAAAAAATCATATCCCAATCACGTGGAGTAATGAAGTTAGGGCCAGTTATATTAATAACCGGACTTTTGTCTCGTAGGGTTGTCACTAATTCGAATGATATAAATGATAATATCTAGTATCCGGATTTATTTAGAAATGGAAAATAGTGTTTTATAAAATCGCAACAGATGGACAGATTTCGATTAATTAAAATTATATTGATGAGAAAGCTTATTATAACGCAATAGTGTTGGTTTCGAGTTAATTTGTCGACCTCAAAACAAACCTCAGTGAAGGCTTTTTTTCCCTTTATTTTCATTTTATGAGGACGGAACGTACCCCCTGTTATTTCCAATCGTCATTCAGTTTGTTTCATCGTGCTAGATCGTTTAGTTTAAGAGTTACTGGCTCTTTACAGTATGTAATTTAAATGAACATTTTCGAAGATATCACAGCTTTCAAATGCAGCAGTACCGGCCGGGGGGCCGATTCTGTAGTATATTTAGTATCAGCATTACACCCGTGCGAAGCCAGGGCGGGTGGCTAGTCATATTATAAAACTTTAAAATCCATCATGGTTTTTAACACTAAAGTTATTTACAACGGGATATTTACCATGATTTGAGTTTTGAGCTTTCCAATATTTCGGCGCAGTCACATGCGCCATGATCACGGAATAACTGAAGGCACGAGTGCGTTGTTATTGGCAGATATATCGATCTACCCTCATTTTTTGTCTTTTGCTACGTACGTTACTACTACCATCACTTTCATTAGCGAACGCAATTCAGTTATTCCGTGATCATGGCGCATGTAACTTCACCGGAATATTGGAAAGCTCAAAACTCAAATCATTGCAAATATCCCGTTGTAAATAACATCAAATTGTCTACATGGCATCGTAGTAGCCAACATCAATTTAAAATCAAAATGTGGTCCACATTGTAATGTTAAATTGGAATGTTCCTATGTGATCATAGACATCACACACAGAATCTCGTGTCATTCATCACAAAGTGTAAATAATTTGGTTCTGAACCATAAACATTACAGCAATCTCATCAATAATGGTGTAATTTAATTCCAGTGATACTTGGATCAAGTTATGCAGAAAGCGGCCATGTGGGGAAAAGTATCAACAGAGATATAAGCGTTTTTCTGTCGATGGTTGTACTTCGGTTATTTATTAACTTTATGATTATGTGATAAATGAGAAATGTTGGTTTTAAAATCTATTATTTTTTTATTCTATGCAGTATTTCGAACCGTTGCTATTAATATTAGTAATTGCGATTTTAGATGTGGCTGTTTTGTGAATAATAGCATATTTTAAAGAAATATCAATAAACCATAAACCAGCCACGTTAGTTGGCTGAATTTTGTTTTTTTTTTAAACGTGTTGATTAATCTAATATACAGCCGCAAAAGTATATCTGGCAGTGACAAAATATGGCAAAGTTACGTTAATAAATGGATATTTAAATAAAAACTCAGTAATTGCATTAGAGGTATTTATTAAACATGTGAGTAGCTATAATCAGGCTGAATGCGAAACTTTGTGAGATCAATAAATTTTATTATTAAAAAAAGTTAGTAGCCTAAACTCATAGGAATGAGTGCAAAACTGTGAAATCAATCAATAAAAATAAAAAAAACGCTCTCATTCCTCATCTTCCAAAATAAAATCTAATTCAGTGCTGAAACCGTCAACGTCGTCTTCAATGTGATCCGCTCTACCTGTCAAATTGTTATAGAAGTGACGAGCATCTTCTGGAATAAGATGCATTATTGATATCACGTAATTTGGGCTCTGCTATTGGTTTTCCACTTGGCCATAATTTAATTAAATGGCTCTTAAAAACTCCTTCTTCTGGATTGTCAGAGCCATCGTTACGTCTATTAGATATTTTACGAGTAATATCTAAACAATCGAAATCTTCTCTATCAAAATCAGACTTCATATAAATATGATATGGATCTTCCTTTGTTATTCTTAATTCTCTTGTTTTCATCCAGTTAACTTTGACATTTCTTGTCGTTTTTTTCCGATTCACTATCAACTTCTCTAGAGGCTCAGTTGAGTAGAAATCATCAATTTCCATCTGGCTAGTTATTAGAGGATTTTTCTTTTTAAAAGTAATAGATTCTAGGTTCGGTTTCATTTCAAGGACCGCTTTCATCATAAGAGTTATTTTAATATTGCGATTTTGACCTCCACAAGAATCTGACCATAGAATTAAATGGTTTATGTTGTCAGAGACATTCTTATCTATATGTTTTAGAAGACAGGATCCCACTTCCTGTGCGCCACGTCCAGCCTGACCCTCAACCCATGTATAACAGTAGCTTTGATTATTTTTTGCACTATGTACACCCAAGTTGTAAAGCCAGATTTGTCTTTTATAAAAAAATATATTTGTTTGAATTCTGGGTAATGGTAGTGTTTTTTGCATATCAAACGTAAGACATTCTATGTCTGGATGGTTTTTACCTAAGTTCATATCAAATTTTAACTGAGATCTTGCTCTTTCAGCCTGGCGAAGATGATTGTTATGCGTTTCTTTAATGGTGTTAATATCACCACCGCTTCTTCCTGCATTTATTAGTTCCCCTGCATTTATTAGTTCGATGCGGCATTTATCGCAGATATTGCACGTATCTTTACTTAATATTTTAACGTTAATGTTAAAGTTGGTGTAAAAAAATTATTTGAAAAAACTAAAACTCACGGCATTCGTGGTTAGTTTGGCGTTATATTCATCATAAACTGCAGACAAAGTAACTCCAGGCTTGAAAAATTTTGCTGATGTTTTTGACCGGCTATAATGAGAAGTGTATAGTGGGAGTGAATTGATGAATTCTTTTATTTCTTGTTTACGCACGTCAGGCATCCTATAGAAACTATAATAGAAACTATTTAAAATAGGTTTACCGGCGTATCAAAAGCACACACGGCAAAGCTTTCAATACCAATCTAAACGGAGTCGCAAGATATCGTTACTAGATAAAGAATGTAGTAGGTACCTAATAAAATAAGTAGAATCTTAAAAGAAGTTTTGTACCTATCTCTTGTAATTAAATTCGCAAAAACAGCCAATCTAGTGTTCAAAACAGCCAACTTCCACTAAAGAAAAATAAATAATTTGCAAAAAACAGCCAGCAAGGATTGGCTGCCTTTAACGTAACTCGAAAACAGAATACCTTTAACATTTTCAAATTTGTAAAAAACAGCCATACAGTTGGCTGACTTCTGCAATAATGGTATTTTAGTTTAGGTCTAAATTGGCTTTATTCTGCACTATGATGACTGTTTTATACAAAAAAAATATGTTGAGATGGCTGCATTAGACAGCTTTTATCTCCGTAACTAAAAGAGATATCGACATGGCTGTCTTTGCAAAAAATCCACAATGCCGAAATTAATATGGCTGTGTTTATAACTCATTTTTGAAAAAAAAGGCATATGGCTGCTTTCTGCATAACTAGGTCCACTTTATTTGTGGCATGGGAAGGGGTCCACCCTCGTTAGGCTTTCGCTAAAACCCCATGTCAAAACAAATAGTTGAGGAACGGGGGTGAGGCATCATGGAGCCGAACAAGACCCATGATGCTACTTTGCCTCAGCAGAACCTGACCCGCTCTGCTATGGCAAATCCAGACTCACTTGAAGGAGTTAGTAATATCGACGAAACACAAAACTTTGATTCAGACGAAAGTGTGGTACTCCGCAATGAGGAAAATTTCTAAAGTTCAGACTAGCTAAGTTTCGGATTTACAATTTCAAAAAACCGGATATCACAGTACCTCAAAAAGTGACAACCCTAATAGACGCGAATAACTGGCCCTAACTTCATTACTCCACATAATTGGGATATGATTTTTTTACGAAAGGTACAGAAAACAAAGATCTATATTTCCATATAAATAACTTTTCCCAATAGTGCAGAGTGACGGAGAAAAAAAATAAAAACGAAAAACACAAAAATATTAATATTTCGTGTTCCAAGATAGTCACAAGGTACTTATCAGCTCTAAAACGTGAAACGTAAGATAGGCTTTTGAATTGTTTTGGTTATTTTATTAAAGTATTAATACTTTAGGCGCAGGATTTTTTTAAAAATTTTATCCGGAAAAAAAAGTGCAAATTTCAAAAAATTATTTCTCCCTAATTAAACTCTTTTAGCAATCGGGGATTCTACTCTAACGTTTGAAATCATTAGAACTATCATTTTTCACAAAAAAAAGCCGATGTCCGAAAAATGGTCTCCATAATACACTGTGCCCTCCTAAAATAAAAGAAATCAGAAGTCAATAACTTTATTTGTTTAGGCTTGCAAAATAAGCACATAGACGAATCAAATTGTAGAAGTAGGTACCTAGGTACTAAGTACTTATTAATTTTATCAAATAAGATATAAAAAATCAAAACGTACTAGGTACTTATACCTAAGTCAATATTATACTAATAATAAACAATGACAATCATAGTTATACCTACCTAAGTATCTATATAAGTATGTTCTTTCTTACCCAGTATTATCTTCAAAATGTTGTTCCGTGCTTGATGATTCTCCCAATTCCAATCCTTTTCGCGCCATCCTAAAATAAATGTCACACTCATAAATAGTTACTCAGTAGGTACATAATAGGCAAGTAGGTAATTTAGTATAAATTTGATTACAATAAATTATTACCGCAATCCCGGTGGTGTAGGTAGGTACCTACCTATATAGGAAGGATCCAGGAAGGTCGATAGTCGATTATAGTAATACTTAGATAAGTAAACAGGTTGGTAGGTAGGTACCTACAAAATAGGTTTCACTATAAAAATCTAGATAAGTAGGTAGGTATACTTACAAATAATTGTGCAGTCTCTGAGCGTTGATACGTCTTTGGCGCTCACACTTTTTATATTTCGGCATTCTTTTCGCAAAATAGTCACTCTCACACACTAAGTAACAAATAATAATCAACAAGACAATCAACACCGTAAACAAATATTTGCTTTTGTAGTCGTGCACCGTGAGACGTCGAGCGACACAGGTTCCCCGTACGAAAGCCAACGGCAGACTGGCCTCGCCACCCGCCTGCCGGCCCGTTCTGTAGATTACGCGCGGATTTATGATTTTTTATTATAAAAAATTCCAAATCCATAATTTTAATAATACTAATCGGGGAAAAAATCAACGATTAAATTATCTATTCATTGGTGTAAATAAAAAAAATAAATTACATCAACTTTAAAAGGAGATGAAGATTTATTTATATTTTAGTGGGTTTTTCGTTAATTTTATTATCACATAAGTACGACAATAAATAAACTTTTTTAACGGGGAATTTGAAGATAAAATGTTGAAGATTTATGTTGGTTTTTCAGATATTTTCCACTTGCTTTATTTGTCGAGTAGATAGATAGGGAAAAACAGCTTTGGACCGAAATTGGCTCGGGGTTACGCCTTAAGAATACAGCCTTGTGGCTGTGTTCTCTGGTTGTCGGCTCAGCGGAAGATATACCTGGCGCACTGCAAATTCAGCTTGTTAATTCTTTGCTATGCTAGCTATATTAAGTGTATAGTTACTTGTTCTTATTCTGCGGCTGTATGGAGACCAGCATTTTCCGTGCGCTGTCCGACAGCAGCTCTAGCGCGGGTTGCACCACGCTGCCGTAGTTACGGTACTTGTATATTATGCCGGGGATCTTCTCTATGCCATCATAATATATAGAAACTGGAGCTCGCCGAGTGATATGATATATTATCTATTAGGTACAGTATACTTACTTGTTCTTATTCTGCGGCTGTATGGAGACCAGCATCTTCCGTGCGCTGGCCGACAGCAGCTCTAGCGCGGGTTGTACCACGCTGCCGTAGTTGTGGTACTTGTATATTATGCCGGGGATCTTCTCTAAACAATCCACTAGGACTAGGAATTGTTGGTCCATTGATTCCGACTGGAAGATAGATTTATATTAGAGGTTGTGTAAAGTTATGCCTCGCAAAATTATCCGTTAAATTTGCGCTGTGATTACTGGACATGGCCCGAAATATAGAAAAGCACAAATTTTAGAAAAACATGGCTGTAGCTTTTAGCTCTATTAATGACTTTTGCCGTGCGTTGTCGGCTTAGAATAGGCTACTTGACTCATATCTTTAGCGCAATAAATAAATATTTTCTGCAGTATTTGACTTCAGAAACCAATATTTAAAGATTCCAGATATTAAAAGCGTAAGATGACTACATATTTTTAATATAAAAATAGTTTTTTTAATTTTTAATTATGTAATTTGAAAACGCTATCGGCCATCTTGTGACGTCATAGGACTCTAAGCATATTTCATGTTGGGTCTTATACGAGTAAAATTCGCTATTTAGTCTGTCTATATTTTTATAATGATGAACGTTTGCATTGGCAAATGTCAATTGTTAGTTTTCAACCCGTATGACGTCACAGCACAGATAAATATGGCTGTCAGCGTCTTCGCCCGTTTACGAAAAGTAAACTTTAAAATAAAGTTTTGCTGTTTTATCGGTCCTAAAAAAATATGGTAATATTTTTTTCCCTCATAACAGACAATAATTAATAATTTAAGACCTACTTTAAAAAAGAGGTAACTAGCCTATTCACACCACTCCAACTCTTCCCGCGGGTGTCGGAAGGATTTACACCGGGGCGGGCAGAAAAGCCCTTTCCCTTGCTTTTTTTTTTTAATTTTACATTTTACATAAATTATAATAACTTTTTAAATATGTCCTAATTTACATTTTTACTTTAAACTTGACATTCTTGATTAGTAATTGTTTTTACATTCGAGTTATTTATTAGACAATCTAGAAATATTTTGAATATTAATTAATATTGTTTTTATTTGTCTTTTGTATCAATTAATTTAATATTGTACTTCAATTCTCCTATGTATATCTTTTTTTAGTTTTGTATCAATGTAATAATTACGCTCTATTTTTACAATTTACTCACTAATAATGTGCTAGTTGCAACGTTAAATTTCCGACACAATGTAAATTCTTTTCGGTTTAAAGAATTTATTCTCATTTTAAACAGTTTACTTAGTATAAGATTACTTAAGGTTACTTATTCCTAGTTTCTTTATGGCTAGCGCCCAAACTTTATCATAACATTTATTTACGCTAAGAAAACATGCAAGTGTAATAATCTTTAACTTTGTAATTTTGAGAATTAAATAAATGAAACGAAATGCGGAACCACCACCAAACTGCAGTCGCTAACCCACCTGATAAGCGTGCCTTTGTTCAATGTGATTGCAACAATACAATGACTGATTGTTGGAGATGGTTGTTGGTTCAAGGCCCGTAATGGGCCAATCGCCAGCACTATACCAGTGTAACGATAATAATTATAAAACATTGAAATGTAAATTATTATATCAACATACCTCTACAAATCCATCATTGAATCCTATAAAACAGTCTAGAATGCAAGTCAGCATGTTCCGAACGGGCTCTGTGTCCAAATCCATATTTTTCAAAGTGTTTAGCTTGTCTTGAAGCGCTAGTATGCTTTCCACGAGGCGAGTTTTCATTATGCCTAAAAATTAAGAGATTAGAGAATCAGACGACCTCTGTGGCGCGGTAGGCGAAGGTCCGCCTGCGACGCAGGAGGTTGCGGGTTCGATTCCTGCCTCGGGAAAAATGTTTGTACGATCTGCAGATATTTGTTCCGGGTGTTCTGATCGTTTTCTATGTGTAATAAAAAACATCTATCTATGTAATGCATTGTATTAATTATATCAGTTATCTGGCACCCATAACACAAGTCCGGCTTAGCTTGGGACTAGATAATGCTGTGTGAATTGTCCGGCATAATTTTTTTTTATTTTTTGCTTTGACCATCGACGATCTGCGAAAGACTGCTGGCAGATGTTGGATGCCGCAAGATGAAGGCAGGGCGCTATGGCGCTCATTAGGGGCTAACCTTTTCGAACAACTGGTGTGTTAGCCTGTATTTTAATGGGGTTTACCCTGGATAAAACATCTATTTATAATGAGTTTTGTCAATATCAATGCAAAATTCAGAAAAAAGTAACTTAATTCAGTTTTTATTGCTCATAAATTAAGCCCAGGACCTTCCTTTCACGACTACACAATTTCTCATGGTTTCGGATTTGGCTTTCTACTCCCATCTCAAAAAGCCACCCTGTACAAGGCTGATGTAAAACATTCTCTTTATATTCATAGACTTTAGGGATTTGCAATACGGAAATGACATTGAAAACTACATCGCATTTTTGAGAAAAATGTTTAACTTAGGACAAAATCGGCTTCAGTATTCTCCACAACGCCGACGCCAATATCTGGCGAAGTGCCGAGAGACAGCTCAGAACGGAGAGGCCTGGAGAAATCTTGTGTCTGGAGGTCACGATCCTCTTTGGATTGCTGTGCCACAGTAAGTAAGTATAGTACCACATTTTTATTATTTTTTATTTAGCCTATTCGGCCCACTGCCTCCCCCGCACCCTTCCAAACTTCTCGGTCTTTTGCAGACTCTCCCCACTCCGGGTCAAAAGCTACCGGATCGTCCCGCCACCTTTTACGTGGCTGACACCACATATTGGATTAAAAAACCTCTTCATACCGTGTGCTTCCTTAGAAACCAGCGCGAAAGCCTTGTAAAGCAATCTCTTCAGTTCCCCAGATAAATTGTTGCCGGATATCTCCCACTCTACTAACGCGCGGAACTCTTCGCATTGGGATAGCATTGTGTCCTTCCTGTAATAGAGATTTGACTTGTAGATATTGCTTGCATAGAACCTGCCTACCTACTCTCTGCTTGTATTTGTGTCTGAAATATCAAATATCAAAATGTATTATTTCATTTAGACCTTACGGAACTCTTGGGCACGTCACAAAAAATTAAATAACTTAAGTAAATGCCTATGTATGTAAATGTTCCTACCTACTTATAATCATTTATTAATATTCCTTCTCAAACCTGTTTGTACCTGTTTTTGGCCAAATAAATGTATCGTTATCATTGTAAGTTTTACTTTAATACGAAACGATTGTGTTTTTAGGTTCTTTTACGCTCAAGAAAAGTTAGGTAGGCTATTATAGGACATGGGTCAAATCTGATGGAAAATCGAGCACCGCGTCTCGCAAGTTCTAATTCTTGCACGTTGCCAACTTTATTTAGAACGATACGTTAGACTCGTAAAAATCAAAATAGTGGGAGTAGTCTTAGGAAATGAATTCAGAAAATAAACCAGATTGTACAAAGAACCGGTTTGATTTTGCAGTTTAAAACCTATAAGATAAAATCTATTTAAAACAATGTAGCCTGCTGCGAGAATTGTAAGTTTACTTTTGTACTGAACTCTACGAGACCGTAGTGCGATAAGTTTGCGAGCGGTAGAAGGTATTTTAATTATTTATTCGTTGTATCTACTATACTTATATCTACTAGCTAGGTTAAGTAAACTTTAGAACGCAGTACGTACCAAGAAGCAAGCAGCAACAGTAACTTCAAGGCATGCTGCGCGGCCGGCGGCTGTGCATACAAGTGTCGGAGGCACGCACACACGCGCGCCGCCAGTCGGCCGCACGCCCAAGAAACGCCGGGGGAACGCGCACCGAACGCACTCTCCATCACTCTTGATATCTGTAACAAACACACTGATACTAACAGTGTGAAATCTTACAAAAAACCGGTCAAAGCTTCTATACTTTTTATTTGGATTTATTTTTATAAAATGAGGTGACAAAGCCTTCCGAAATGTATCTAAGAACACTCCCGGCATTCAGACAATAGTTTTGATACATGATCATCAGCTCGTATACATCCACTGTTCAACATAGGCCTCCCCAAAGGACGCCACGCGGTCCTGAGCCGTTTTAATAACACTAACACATCAAAAATCACTTTAGCCGTTTTGTTGCTTTGAGTTGATAAAGAGTGCCAGACAACCTCACAAATAGATACGAACAAAAAACATTATACCCTCGGGTATAATATTTTTGAAACATTTAGTTTTTAGTTCTGGACAATTAAACTGATAGGTCACTTATCTAAGGCCATGGCCGCAGGCAGTAACTACTTGTAAAGAATCCTCCTTAACCTCAACTGCCTGTATTAGTCCACTGCTGGACGCAGGCCTCCCCTTAATAATAATAAGCGCCTTATTGGCTTTTATCACATGGGGGTAATGCCCATAATCCCCACGCTGGGCATGCGGGTTGGGGATCGCAGTTCGGTGGTGGATTTGTTCTGCAGGGGGCGCTGCTGCCCGCCCCCGGTGGATATCCCTTAGTCGCCTCTTACGAAACCCGCGGGAAGAGTTGGGGTGCTGCAAATTCTAAGCCGGCACCACACACACTAGACCTTGTAAATAATCACCTTAGTATAATCAGAAGCCAAGACCAAGTAAGACTGCGCCCAAATCTTCAGCAGCCAGGAAATGGTTGCAGATAGCTCTGGACTGAATACATGGCCCAATCCGGCGTTTAGAGCTAGACATTCCCAGGTACTGATGCGGATGAATTGGCCCACGATTCTGTTGAAAAGACAAACGATGATTATTAACTCTACAAAAGTCAATAGTCATATCTTTGGACCTTTCTACGAACCTAGTTTGTGTTGGTGTAATAATATTACACCAACACAAACTAGGTTCGTATTTCGTTCGTTCGTTATGTTTATAATTGGATATTAAAATTGAAAAAAAAAAAAAATTGTAAATTATAAAAATTATTGTAAAGGCAATGGTATTGTTCTGCTCATAAAAATTTAAACTAACGTCTTGTGATAATTACCTAGAGGGTCAGTAAAGAGAAAAAAAATATCCTTACCGGCTACCAGCTAATAATTATTGTAGATGAGTTGTTAAAGATTTCAAGTTTGATGAAGTTTAGAATCCAGTAAAACTAACAATAGTTATAGGTTATAATAAGCATGGAAATTGATACCTTACACGCGTAAGGTATCAATTTCCATGCTCTATTGTAAGGAGTAAAATCTGTACAAAGGTCATGCTTGAAATTTTGTTTTGTCGCAGGAGCTTTGAATAGCATAAATAACAGGATGCTGATAAACAGATAAATCTTGAATAAATTAGGCTTGTTTTAAGATTCTGACACGCAGATAACCTAGGTACTGATAGATATCTGAGATTTTAAATGGATCTTTGTCAAGAAAATTTATGTAAAAACACCATACCATGATAGTGGAAATGTTGCTACTCTTTGAGCTTTGACCAGCAATGTCAAAATGTATTTCAAATGCAATCTGAGAATCTATAGGTACAGTCAATTGCTCAGATATTTATACACTCCCAAGTTTTCACTTTTATTTTACTCTGAAATTTACAAAAAAAGTCAACAAGAAAATGGTGCGTATCGCCTATTCTTTGTATTGCATTGTGAAGATTTAGGTACCCGTGATTATATTGTTGAATACGCATTGTTAAAAACATACACTGCACAACGTGAATGTAATATGAAATATAAATAAATAAATAATAAATAATGCTGGACAATTCACACAGCATTATCTAGCCCCAAGCTAAGCAGAGCTTAGCTAAATGATTCATAGTCGTTTATTTCTGTGGTAAAATTGCAAATTATGTCAGACTAGTTTATGCCCGCGGGTTCGCACGCGTTGTTTCTGTGGTAATGTTTAAGGGCATCATAATAATCAGTTCCCATGGGATAGGAATCCCATGGGAACTGATTATTATGATGGAACTGATTTATGGGATAAAAAGTAACCTAGGTTTGATTCCAGAATTTGAAATTTTGAATTACTTGTATGCAAAATTTCAAGCCGATCCGTTCAGTAGTTTTGGCGTGAAGAGGTAACAAACATCCATCCATCCATCCATCCAAACTTTCGTATTTATGATATAAGCGTGATGTGATTGAACAAGTATTTTAACTGTCCATAAATAGATTTCTGTTTTATCAATAAAGGTGTGTTGTGTCGGCTTAGAATTTGCACCACCCCAACTCTTCTCACGGGTGTCGTAAGAGGCGACTAAGCGATATGCACCGGGGGGTGGACGGCAGCGCCCCCTGCAGATTCGACCCCCAACTGCGATCCCGCATGCCCAGCGTGGGGATTATGGGCACTACCCCCCATGAGATAAAAGCCAATAAGGCGCTTATCAGAGGGACGCCTGCGTCCAGCAGTGGACCAATACAGGCTGTTGAGGAGAAACGTGTGTGTAACCTGTAATTCCTTAGTTTTATAAGTAAATCTAAACTGTGTTTGAAAATTGTGATTGTTTATAACGTTGAATAAAGTATTTTGAAAAACAAACAGGAATCGTACGTGTCTGAATGCTGAAAATAAATTATCACACTTACTAGTTACTCAAATTCTATCGATCGGTGTCCTCTGGTGCATTCGACACAACACGCACAAACACACACATACATGCTTACATTCAATTTATATAGGTTTTTTATTTACTTATTTAATTTAGAAATCTATTTACTTGCTACCGTTAAGTTGTATAAATGTGTAATTATGTATTATTATCTGAAATACCGCTGAAAACCAGCACTGCTATGGCACGTGCCATAGCAGCATTTACCTGAGCTGGTGGGTGACCTTTTTGTGTTTCGTTAAGTTTAGCATTAGTTATAAGTTTTATATTATGTCATGTCACACAAATAAAGATTTTCTATTTCTATAAATTGATAACTGGAAGTAAGTATACATATTTTCGCAGCTGACTGCACATTCAGTTCATTCATACCTCTTTTGTTGTTTTATAGGTCTTTTTTATTCTAGAATTCTGAGTTGTGTCAGAGTAGTCAGAGTGAGATTTCATAAGAAAAATCTACCGAATAATTCCAAATTTGTAATTTTTAAGTAAGTTTTTATGTTGAGTCAAACCAAATTTAGTTTCCATTCGGGTCGATTTGTCTGAACGAGATAAAAACTAAGATGAAACTGAATTTTATGCAAAGAAAATTACAATCAAAATAATAGAAACAAATTAGAACTAGTATTTACGATTGAGCTAACTGTTGCAAACAACCTACAGGTATCTCAACTGATCCATTTCAATACCAGTCGGAAGCGTCCCCAAGACGCTGGCTGCAGTGCCCCGTTGTATGGCAATGCTGATGCGCTGAGCCAGATACTCACCAGCTCTCGGGTCGCGCGTCACTAATTTAAATTGATATAAATGGTTTACCAATTCTCTACTTTGCTCACTTTATAATAGGGTCCACATTATCCGGATTGCTGCTAGTTTCAGTCAGATACGCGAGTGATCGTTCCACATCGGCGTTTTCCGTAAAACTGTACTCCATAAGTTCTGCTGGCACCATTCGAAGACTTTCGTCCTCTGACGCATCTATGGCTAGGAAGTGTCCTGAGAAAGAAATAATACTGTGTGAATATAGCGTTAGAGTTCAAATTAAACTGTTATGGACCTCTAGAATTGGCTAGAAATGGTTCAGTCTACTGGGTATATGGATTTGGAAGTTTTTGGAAAAATAAGGCTGTGTGGTGCCGGCTTAGAATTTGCAGCAGCGCCCCCTGCAGAACAGTTCTACCACCGAACTGCAATCCCAACCCGCATGCCCGGCGTAGGGATTATGGGCATTACCGCCCACCCGATCCCCTCTCCAAGTGATAAAAGCCAATAAGGAGCATATCAGGGGGACGCCTGCGTCCAGCAGTGGACCAATATAGGCTGTTGAGGGTGAGGGGCAGGAAAATAAGAAGTCTAACTGCTTATTAATAATACTCCCATTAATCATAGTCTCTGAAGTATCCTTCCAGCTTCGTCTGTCAACGTCGACTTATTTATTAGGTTGGTATGTATGAAAACTTTGCCAAAAACGGAACTTAATCGTTCAGAATCTTAAGACGA
Organism: Eupithecia subumbrata; assembly: GCA_949316285.1. NCBI lineage: Eukaryota > Metazoa > Arthropoda > Insecta > Lepidoptera > Geometridae > Eupithecia > Eupithecia subumbrata. Next base: position 12,947,110 of record OX438640.1, on the reverse strand, counting down.
CCGCTGTGGCGCGGCGGGCGAAGGTCCGCCTGCGACGTAGGAGGTTGCGAGTTCGATTCCATCCTTGGGACCAATGTTTGTACGATCTGGAAATATTTCTTCCGGGTGTTCTGGGTATTTTCATGTAGTTATAATAAAAATATATATCCATGTCAGTATTGGGCATAATGTAATCTAACTACTGATTACTAACTACGACTACATAAAGTAATTAGTGATAACTACAAACTAAATAAACAAATCGAAAAATGTAGTTAAAAACTTTGACTACTTACTACTAATTGTAGTTGTAATCACGATTACTTGATTACTTTTTATAACTACAGATTTAAAATGATGTTGCGTCATTAAAGAAGAAAAAGAGAAACTTTGGAATTCGTTTTTACGATCGTGTAGGACTTTCAAAACACATTTTTTTTTTTTATTGTTTCTGGCTAAGAGAGTCCGTAACACACTACACAAACGCCAAGAGTTTTTTGTATTGTAGTATTATTGAAACAGGGTTCAAATGAGATTAGGTCACGCCAAATCTGTAGGACTATTTATAAATTGACGATGTTACCGAGTCTTGTGTAAAAAGTAGTATTCAAGAGACTGCTACAAGATTGTAAACAAATATTGAAGACTAGCTTCTGCCCGCGGCTTTGCACGCGTTTTTTAAGTAACCTACGTCCCCGGGATATTGTTTCCTCAACCTCAACCTCAACAGCCTTTATTGGTCCACTGCTGGACGCAGGCCTCCCCCTGATAAGCGCCTTATTGGGTTTTATCTATTGGGGGGTTGTGCCAATAATCCCCACGCTGGGGTAGCGGGTTGGGGATCGCAGTTCGATGTTAGAATTGTTCTGCAGGAGGCGCTGCGGCCCGCCCCCCGTGGAATATCCCTTAGTCGCCTCTTACGACACCCGCGGGAAGAGTTGTGGTGGTGCAAATTCTAAGTAGGCACCACACAACTAATGTAAAATTATATATAGCATATATTTACCTGTGATCATCAAAATCCAATGTAAATCTTCAAACAGCGAAGTAAGTTCAAGTCCGCTGCTCAATTGAAGTTTGCCCATGTGCATCTGCTGTAGTTGAGATTCTAACCTGGAAATATAACGAAAGAAATAAAATTATTTATTTAAACAGCTCAACCTACAGCTCCTCTACCGTGCGGTTATGGAACTACATACACAAATCCCGTACAAATACGGAACATCTCGAACAACTTGAGTAACCCTACCCAGGAGGGCGATTACGGTGTGGTAACTGGTAAGGCACGGAATTACGGTTCAAACGTTAGCAGTTGATACGTTCGGGTGTGCGTTCACAGGCCGATATCGGACAATCTGCTGACTAGTGCGTCCGCTGATCGGCAATCCCAATGACGTCATTTGCATTAAACGGAAAAGTTGCTTTCAAGAATTTTTGCCGGCATTGCCGACACTCCGCTCCGTGCGGTACGGATTTTTATGTCAATCCATTGCTGGGGCTACTGCGGATTGTCCGATGCCGGCCTGTGAACGCGCACTCCAAAGTTTCAACTGCTAACGTTTGAGCCGTAATGCCGTGCCTTAATACACCGTAATCGCCCTCCATGCTCCAGGCCTCCAGGGCTCTGTTTGTTAAACAGACTGAGGTCTACCTTAAATTAATGGATTCTAACAATACTTCACGATAGGACAAGAAAATAACATTCTCAAAAAAAAAACAATTTTTACTAAGTTTGGAACTTGCGGCTTCGCAAGCAGCCTTTAATTAAGATCCGCGGGTTTATTACGCTAAATCAATGGATAGGGTTTTTTTTTACATCAAATTGCAACAAATTAGTTAAACTATGGATGCTGCCAGTCCCAGTCAAATCTGAAGCCCATGAATGAACAATATTAGTTATTTTGACAAGTAAAAGGAATAATACCAGCCGACTGTACAAGCAATTTGCAATTAGATGGAAACATAACCACCCATCCATGGAACCATTGATTTAGCGTAATAAGCCCGCCGTTCAGTAGGCCTAGCACGGGGATTGTTGTCTAGGGTAGAATAGACAAAAATTACGTCACATCGTTATCGAATGCGTAATATGTTAGAAACTCATTATTTCAAATTCAATAATTTACGCAATGTATGAAAATGTGATGTCATTCTAGACAAAAATTACGTCACATCGTTATCGAATGCGTTATTACGCATTCGATAACGATGTGACGTAATTTTCGACGTAAGTTTCTAACATATTTGTTAGAAACTCATTCTTTCAACTTCAATAATTTATGCAATGTATGACAAATGCGATGTCATTCTTCTCTATTCTACCCTAGACAACTATCCCCGTGCTAGACTGTACAGCCTTTGAGTCGTGCAAACGTAATAGAAAGACAGAGTTACGTATTTACCTTTTGCTCCTATCCTGCAGTAAGCTAAACAATACGTGTGCGCAGTGCGCCGGCGCCTTCCTCGCGATAGCGCCGATCGTCATCAGGTTGCAGCTGTGGAGTTGTCGCTCGTCCTCCTCCATATCATCTCTTATGTCTTCGTCGGGGCAGTCGCCACGCCTGAAAGGGTTAACATGAAAGTTTGGATGGATGGATGGATAGATGTTTGTTAATGTTACCTCTTCACGCCAAAACTACTGAACGGATCGGGCTGAAATTTTGCATACAGGTAATTCTAATCCTGGAATCAAACACAGGCTTTTTATCCCATATATAAGTTCCCATGGGATAGAAATCACCGTTATTTTTATTTATTTATATTTGGCCCATAGCTCAGCTTTAAGCTCCAGCATGTCACCATACTGTAGCGCTAGTATTCTGCTAAGGTTAAACGTTAAACGTTTCCATAGAAGCAACGAGTGCGAAGCCGCGGGCATATACTAGTTTTCTATACAGGGTGCCGCGGAAAGGTGTGTACTAAGCCGAAAGGGAGTCTGGACATCGAGGGGGCCAATGTTTGTTCGAATGTTTGAATTTCGAAAATAAAAAATAGGGACTTTTTTTCTTCTTATTCGTGTTTTTTAGGTGTATTTTTACATTATTATTGTTTCGAAATTTCACAGGATTTACTTCATTTTTGTAATCTTGAAAAGATTGACACAACACTGGTTTTGCTGAAAAAACAAGATGTTTCAGATCTAAATTCTGCTCTTAGCTTTGTACGCATTTTATCCTCAAAATCATAAAATGGAGGCCTATCTATACCATGTACAGTGTACATGGTTAATGTAAGAAATCAAATAACATCCCAAAACTTTTGCATTATTTTTGGTATATTACTTGATTACTTACAAATTACCCTGATTGTGAGGGCTTACAGACTATAATTACAAGAAACCAAATGGAGCAACGCGACACCTTTCGTCAAACGAACTAAATATAACTTCAGTCTATGAACAGGATTGGATAAACTTCAATGTTTCCCTTGTAGGTGGAGCTAAAGGCGCTAGAGTCTGAAGGAAGTCCCAGAGTTTTTCGACTCCTGCGTCACTTGACCTCGTGCTGTAGTAAGTTAGCACATTCCCGTACTGAGGGAATGATGCGGGTTCAAGTCCCGTCGAAATAGATTTTGATTTATTAGAAATTAAATTACCCTGAGTGAGGGCTTACACACTATAATAACAAAAAACCTATGGTTAAAAATGTGGTCATTAACCATATACTTCGTCGATTTAAAGGTTATTGATGTTGATTGATGATTTATACTCAGAATAGAGTTGCTTTGCTTAAGCCTCCTTGCGCATCTGTCAGCCTTTTCACATGCGATCTTTTAAGTTATCCCTGATCAAGAATTATTGTAACTATTAACTTTTAAAATAGTTTTAGTTATTAACTTTTAAAATAGTTTTATTTACACCTACACCATTCAAAACTTAAAAATGGCTGCACAGATTTTTATGATCTTTGATTTGTTGGATTTGTCTTCATCCCAAATAACAATCTAGCTAATGAAAAATATACAATATTCACGAAAAAAATACATGAAAATCTATTCATACATTTTTCATATAAAACTTGCAATACCCACACCGATTCTAAGGCCGAACAAAGGCCGAAAAAAAAAGAACAAAGCCGTTTGCAACCGTCTGCAGTTGCAACCATCTAATTTATTTCTATTATTTGATTGTAATTTTAAGATAAAAATAAATAAATAAAACAAGAAATTAAGATATTATGACTTTTAAAATTAAACCTTCCAAGTAATCAATAACTTTCGTATTATGTAAGACAAAGTAATAAAATTCTCAAGTTTATCTATTTCACCTTGTGTGATTAAAATTCGAGTTTTCTTTTTAGCTGACCTAGTTCATAAAAACGTAACTTCATTGCTGTTTACTTACCTTGTGCCGTCAGGCGGTGCGAGTCGACATTGTAAATAAGTATTAAACACTTCTATACAAGGATTCATCAGAGTTTCATTGGGATATCCACGATCTATGATGATAGAACTCCAAGTGTGCAGGAATTTTGTTAATGCCTCTCTCCAAACGCTTTCGTCATCAGACTGAAAGCGAAAAAATAACAAAATGTTTTTAAAAAGCCTTAGTAGAGACTCGGAAGGTGTGTAAGCTTTTTGAAGCGATTCAATACTCACAATTTCTTCAATAACAGCACCACGAATACTGTGACAAGTCAGCGTCTTCAATGTCTGAAGAAACGCCGGCGGCGCCGACGCGAACGCAGCCGGCCTAAAGAACTGATTCAGCCTTCTATAAATATCAGCTATACCCAACAACTCTCTATCAAATGGCTCATTTATATACACCATAGCGTTCAGAAAACCGCTCACATAATAATCGAAATACTGCTTCTTCAAATCATCAGAATAACCACTCAAACTGGCCAGCTGGGTTAAACATGTTAACGAATAATTCAGTAGCTCAGGATTTGATCTAACATACATATGGATCTCGAAGAACAGTGACAGCAATTCCGGCTGCATTATTGTGTCCACCCAATTTGCTCCAAGTCGTAGAGCTGGGGCTGAATCACTTTCATGTATAGCTTCAAATGCCCCAATCAACCGTTTGGATAATAGCGGGGATACATGACTCCATGTAAGGACTGCCTCGACAATCATCAGGAGCTGTTTGGTTAGCATTGCCTGCTCTCCCTCAGGTTGGTGTCCCGAACGGACTATTTGCTGGAGAATGCTGACTGTGAATCTAAATATTCTTTTCAAATCAGAAACTTCGAATGTCTTTTTCAGTCTGAAGTGAACATCCCACATTAGCCCTACATCAGCAGACTTCACTGTGATGGCATATTCTTGCATGATGGCTAGGATGAGTGAACATGCTAGCTTCTGCTGGTTGATTGGTGAGCTAAGAATTATGTTTTCCAGTTGTCCAATAAGTGCTTTTCTTTCTCTTCCACCATCATCAATGCTGCCTCTTTTGATGATGATGGCTATGGTCTGATAACAAAATGACATGGGTTATGATTTGATAGATTATTTCTATTTTTTTAACTTTACTTGATATTGGTATTGAATATCCTCATAACAACTTTAAAATTATTGACAATTATACATAGTATACCTGTAAAAGCTTTTCTCTCAGGAAAGGTGGAGCATCTTTTCTCAAGAGATAGTTTAGGAGATATTCCCTCAAAGATGATATATCAGTATCGGAGAGCAGATTCCATTCTCGGATGAGGCCAGTTTTCAGCAAACTAGCAGCTTCAAATAGTACATAATCTGAATTGGATTTTTCTAGGAGTTCCCGGCACATTTCATATGGATTCTTAGATGCCCTGAATTCCATAAACACACTTTCTGCTTGGTGTCGCTGCTCAGATGAAACCAAGTTTGGTGGTGCCTATAACATATTTTATTTTTTCCATATATTTGATTAGATTGGAAACAGATTACAATAAGAGATAGATGAATTTTAAGCATAAAAATATTATGATCCTATCTACCGTGTGTAATAAACAGTAATGATTTTATGTAGCTACACAAGAGTTGAGGTTGTGTTTCAGATGATAGTTTAGAAATTCTGATACAAGGGTTTAGGTACTCAGTAGGTACTCATTACAAAAAGAAACAAAGCAAGTATAGTAATTTTAGACAATTTATTACCATGAGCATTTGTCCTGCAGTCTCCAGTGTTTGTATTGTTGAATTATCCATTGTACTGTGTTTTATCAATAATCTTTTCTTGAAAAACGGTTAAAAACAATTTCTGTAACGCACTTTCCACCAAGTACAAAATATAAATGTAATGTCACATTATTAAATAAATTGTGTAAACTTTTGCTGCAATTCAATTTTTTCAAACTCAGAGGGACATTTCAAAATATTTTCACGAAATTTACATTTCCGACATCAACCCAACAACATTTTGTATGAGTGAATGAACGAAGAAACAGTGAATGAATGAAATTATAAAATGGATATGAAAAACGATGGAATAAAAACAATAAAAATGAAACGAACAAACCTCAAATCGAGGAGACACATTCCATGAATCTTTAGAGTAAACTGGATCGCGCACGAACAAATGTCATTCATTCAAAAGTACCCGTTTTTTTTTTTCGGCGGGAACCTGCGATTTGAAAAGGCGCGCTCTAAGAATTTTTTTTCATTTTTATTCGATTAATCGAATTGTTTTGGCTTATTACAAGCCAAAATGAAGAAAAAACGGAGGCGTAGGGAGCCTCCACCGCCGGATGGGGAGCCGCGGCCGTCCTCGTCGGGCAGCTCTGATTCCGAAGCGTCTTGCTCGACTGTAACCGAGGTGCTACCCAAGGGCTTGAGCAAAAGCTCGCCCAAGGGATCTGAGAGGTACAGTATTTTCAGGTTACCTGGGTATTCGCGTCGATACCCCGAGGACTCAAAAAAGGGTGAGTACGTTGTTTTTCTCTCGAACAACGAGGACCGCCCTTTTAATGATCGAGATCGCATGGCTCTCTCAAAGGCTTTGAGGGAGCACGGTGTGTCGGGTGTTCTACACCTCAAAACATTTAATAAATATAGAGTCGGCATTACTTTTGACATGGCAAATAATGCAAATAAATTTCTGCAAAGTCAAAAATTATTAGATCAGCTGTGCTTACGTGCCAGCATTCCCGCTAAAGAGGCTGAAATTACTGGTGTTTTGTCCTCGGTCCCTGCCGAGCTATCTAATAAAGAAATATTCTCCCTTATTGGTAGCTCGTGCAAAGTTATTCAGGTCAGGCGCTTTATGCGCAGAGTTCGTACTGGTCCTACAAGTCCACCGCAGTTCCTACCTACTCAGGCAGTCGCGGTAACGTTCGCGTCCACCACATTGCCGGAACATGTCTTTCTAGACTCCTGGAGACACGAAATAAAGGTGTACGTACCTCCCGTAAAGCAATGTTTAAAGTGCATGAGGTACGGACACATTGCCAAATTTTGTAAAAATGCAGAGGTGTGCTCCATCTGTGCCGAGGGACATAGTTTTCGGCAGTGTCAGGTGGACCCTAAAGACGCTAAGTGTAGGAACTGTGGTGGCAATCACATTGCCATCTCTTCCGCTTGCCCGATTAAAAAACAAAAAATAGAAGAAAATAAGGTCAAGTCACGCTCAGCAACTTACGCAGAATTATTTAATACCAAAGCTTTTCCCTCACTTACAGCAAGATCCCTGGATACCCAAGTACAAAACTTAATGAAATCTGATTTTTTCATAACCCTTCTCGTCGAAACAATCACCAAATGTATCAATAACAAAGATGTACCTATAAACTTTGCGTCAATAAAAGACGCACTACAAAAAACCTTAAGTAATAAGTTACCTCCATCTGCATAATGGTTGTTATCAACATTATGCAATGGAATGCACAAAGTTTATTTAGTAACAAAGATGTATTCGTATATTTTCTTAATTCATTTAATATACATATAGCAATAATATCAGAAACATGGTTAAAACCTCATAAATTATTTAAAATTACAAATTTTAATATAGAACGAAACGATTGCGGCAACGATCACAACGGTGTCGCAATTCTCATTCACAATAGTATTTCATACTCTAAAATAGATACATATTACGATAATTCACTACAAAACATATGTGTTACTTTAACTATTAATAACAAAAAAATATCTATTGTTAGTTTTTACAGTCCCACAAACAGTAGTCCAGTTTTTCAAAAAGGTAAATTTGATTTGTTAATAAAGTCCATCCCAAGTCCTTTTATATTTGCAGGAGACTTTAACGCCCACAATACCCATTGGGGTTGTGGCTCTGACTCGACTCGTGGCAAAGAGGTTTTAGAGGTTATCGATGACAATAATTTGGTTTTACTTAATGACGGCAGATCAACGACTATTGGTTCGTTGACCTGGCGTCCAAACGCATTAGACTTGTCTTTCGCTTCACCGTCTCTTGCAATGAATTGTGATTGGTCAGTTCACGACAGTCCTCTTGGTTTTAGTTACCATCTTCCTGTTTTAATTAATGTACTTATCGACAGTAATAACATTGGTCCTGATTCTCATCAAACTTGCCACGCTAACCATTTGCCCATCTACCCAAATTATAAGCTGGTGGATTGGAAAGTGTTTAGTAGGGTTATTGATAATTTTTTAGTCGATTTTCAAATTAACTCCAGTCAACCTCTGGAATCGTATAGTAGTTTTTGTGAAATTTTACAGTCATCGATTCAGGAATCTTTGCCAAATTCTACTCGTTCTAATCAATCTAACGTCAATAATAATACTCATTGTTCTTCTAAAAATTACAATAGTCGAAGGCCTCCCCTTCCATGGTGGAATGAGAAATGCTCTGAAGTTGTCATGAATTCCAAAGAGGCTTATTTAAATTTTAAAAACAACCCGTCGGAAGAAACCTATTTGGAATTTAAGCGGCTTCGAGCTGTTAAGAAACGGACTATTAAAATAGAAAGACAAAAGAGCTGGGTTTCTTTGTGTGAAACTTTCAATCGTTGTACACCCATATCTCATATTTGGAAATTCGTTCGCAAATTCAATAAATCTTATACTAACAGTGGCGATGCGGATGATTCTTGGATTTTAAATTTTTTGTCAAAATATACTCCTGATTTTGTTGTTAACAGACTTGGTTTAACTAGCAATTTAAATACAAATCCTAATAACGAATACCTTTCTGTTCCTTTTTCCTTGCAAGAACTACAGTCAGCAATTTTTTCTAGAAGGGAAACGGCCTTTGGTCTTGACGGCTTACCTTATATAATTTTTAAGAAACTTAGTAATTCTGGTCTAAAGATACTTTTGAAAGTTTTAAATACACTTTGGGAATCTATTTCTATACCAACGGATTGGAAAATAGATTGCTTAGTACCAATTTTAAAACCTTTAAAACCAAAGCTATGCCCAGAATCTTACCGTCCTATTGCATTAACATCGTGTGCTGGGAAAATATTTGAACAGCTGCTTAAGCAGCGCTTAGAATTTTTTATAGAACAAAACAAAATTTTACCTTCCAATCAATTTGGCTTCCGTCGAAATTATTCAGCTCGTGAAAGTATCTGTCAACTACAACTTGATGTTCTTAATTCAGTGTCGGTAAATAATAATTTGGTTGCTGTATTTTTTGAAATTACCGGTGCTTTTAATAGCGTCAACGTTGAAATTCTCTGCAAAGAGTTGTTAATCATAGGTATTCCTGAAAAAATTGTTATTTGGATTAACACATTTTTAACAAACAGAGAAGTATTTGTGAAATATAACAGACACCTTTATGGCCCAAGAAATTGTTCTGTAGGAGTATGTCAAGGTGGTATTTTGTCACCTTTAATTTTTATTTTGTATATACGTCGTTTAAATTTAATACTAGGATCACATGTTAAAAATCTGCAGTTTGCAGATGATTTAGTTGTTTATGCATCTGGAGCAAATTTGACTCAAACCGCTGAAATTGTAAACGATGCATTAATAAAGCTCAACAAATATTTTTCATACTTAGATCTTAATGTTAATCCATCGAAAACAAAAGTTGTGGTTTTTGGGAAGAAACACGTCAATATGCCTACTTTTCATTATAATAATACTCCGTTGCCCGTGTCATCCGAGGTTAAATTTTTGGGAGTATTATTCTCCCACAATTTATCTTGGAATAATTATTCTAAACAAATCATAAACAAAGCTCAAAAAGCGTTTAACATATTAAAGTCTTTGTCTGGCTCTTATTGGGGAGCTGACCCTAAAATCTTACTAACTTTGTACAAATCTCTAGTTCGAAGTCATTTTGAATATGCTTTCTTTTGTTACGCTGCAGATGTAAAAATTGTAAATAGGATTAATGTATTTCAAAATAAATGTTTGCGTCTAATCACGGGAGCATTTAGAAGTACTCCTATTAACGCTATGCAAATTGAGTGCAGGCTTCCTCCAATCAGTATTCGTTTGAATTATTTAAAAGAAAGATTTATCCTGAAACTTTTCAGCTTTTCTAGCAATAGTCTGTTGGTTAATTTGTCCAGCGCTGGTTCTGTTTCAAAGCCATTTTTTATGTTACAAGATTTTCAAAACATTTTACAATTTCTTAAAAATTTAAACATTTATCAATCAGACCTTATTTTACCTTGCTATGAAGGATCTTTCATAAGTAAATTCCCAGGAATGAATATAGTTATTAACAATGACTTGTCCACTAAAGAAGAAGTTTATTTGATGTTGTCTGAGTGGACAAGCCATAAATTTGTTTACACAGATGGATCAAAAGATGACAACGCTGTGTCGTTTGCCATATTTGATCCTTCTTTGAATATTGGTGTTGGTCATAAAATCGATAAAAATGCTAGCGTCTTTACAGCTGAAGCTGTTGCTATTTTGAGTGCTCTGAAACATATTCAATGTCGTAACCTAGGACACACTGATTGGGTCGTGGTTAGTGATAGCATGAGTGTCTTAAAAAATTTGGAAAACCACAAACTGAATGCTAACACTAACTACTTAATTTATTTAATAAAACAGTTATGGGTGGAATTAGCGGAATCTAATATAATAGTAGATTTTGCATGGGTGCCATCACATATAGGTGTAGTTGGCAATGAAAAAGTAGACTATTTAGCTAATACTATTGTAAAACAGGCTAATTACATTCCTGACCCTGAGAATACTGATACCAATGTCCATTTACCTTACACAGACGTTGTAAGTCTTCTAAAACAACGAATGCGTCACTCTTGGGGTGAGCATTCTTATCATTATACTCAGGTTCAGAATAAAGGCACTTGGTATGCTTATTTAGATGCCCAAATTGATTCTCAACCATGGTTCTCCCGAAGTAAGTTTTTTGTCCACAGAAAATTTTATACAACTATTTGTCGTCTTCGTTTTGGCCATTGTCGTCTAAATTTCCATTTGTTCCGTTTGAAAATTGTTGATTCGCCTTCTTGTAACTATTGTAACACTGGAGATCAAACTCTAGATCACATATTTCTTAACTGTCCATCATTCAACATTCAGCGCCTTGTGTTGATAGATGGACTCATAGAGATTTTTGGTAACTATGATTCGGTCCCGCATTCCACCCAAGAATTATTACAAAATATTTCAACATACCGTCATTTGTTTAATTTTATAAAATCTACCATAGGTGAAATTTGATTTGTATCTTTGTTTTGTAAATATGTACATATCAATTCAATTTGTGTATATAAAATGTTTAACATATTAAGTAGTTACTTATGTTTAGAAACTATTATAATAAACACAGACAAATTTTAATATAAATAAGGAATAAAATAACGAAAGACGAGGCAGTATGGCCATAATGGCTTTAGCCTAATTTGTCCAAAGGGATAAATTAAAAAAAAAAAAAAAAAAAAAAAAAAATCAAAAGTACCCTGGGCCGTAGAAAGAGTATGCTATAGAACACGCGCAAATGCTATCGCATTCACACATAAAGAGAGAACGACTTATGCCTAAAACCTAAGAAGAAATGAGATAGAGCGAATGGCTTGCTATCACTTTCTCGCGTGCCGGTTTTTTCATTGTTTAGCAACTCTAGTTGCTAAACAAATTTCCTACACATCGACGGAGCTCGACACGAGAATCATCGAAATTGTTGTAAAATTTTGATTTCTAAGTATAAATGTGAATAAAGTGTTCCTGTGGACATTCCCGCACCTAAAAACAATAAAAACTAAAGGCAACAATAGTGCGGTGCTGTGTTTTCGAATGTACAAGTGACAGTGAAGCAAAAGTGCCGAATTTATCATTCCACTCGTAAGTACAAGTTCTTTTGACTACAAAAAGGTTAAAAATTTACAGATTCATAGATTTACATGAACAATTAAGAGGTACAAGGCTCAAAAGTTATGTTTTATGAAAATTTTAATTAATATAACCTAACATTGCGAAAATTGAGGGTTGCCTGCACTCGACAATAAAATTCCCCAAATGGCGCGTTGAAATATTTTTGAATACGTACATAACGAGAAACATTATCTTAAAACTAGTTTATGCCCGCGGCTTCGCACGCATTGTTTCTATGGAAACGTTTAAGGGTGTGATTTCTATCCCATAGGAACTGATTTATGGAATTAAAAGTATTTTAGAATTAGATACCTGTATGCAAAATTTCAGCCGATCCTTTCAGTAGTAAGTAGCGTGAAGAGGTAAACATCCATTCATCCATCCATCCAAACTTTCGCATTTATTCATTAAGTGTCATGTTTATATTTGTTACAGATTTCCTGCAGATAAACATCTACGTTTGCGTTGGAAAGAAGCAACGGGTTGCAAAGATTGGGGACCCAAAATATAGTCCAAAATTTGTGGTAAACATTTCTATGAAAATTTATTAATAAAAATGAAACAGCGAACTTATCTTTTTCCTCATGCAAGGCTGGTACGTAATATATATAAAAAGAATGAAAGTCTGTTTAAGACTCTGAGAAAGTTTGTCATACCTACTTTGTATTATAATCTACCTTCCAAACAAATATAGAAATAAACAATCAAAATATTTAAATATTGGGTAGTATTACTTTTATATAGGGTGTAACAAAGAGTAAGGACCAAACTTTAGCTTCGATCAAAGAACACAGGAAAATATGAAAATTTAAAACAAATAAATAAAAACGAAATTATCACTAGACTGGGTAATGAATGAATGACTGTTGTCATTTGCTTATTATCATAGAACCAAGGAAAAATGCATTTGTGAGACCTACCTATCACATCTAAGAGGCGTTGTCCGCTGCGATGACGTCGCGGGTCGTTGAACTCCACGGTCAACGACCCACGACGAAGGTGTTTTGTGTTTTAAAGGAGTTGTAAAGAGGTACGTAGGCCTTTTTATTTAATTTTACCTGAAAACAAGCACAACATTTAGTTTACTTTTTTTTCGAAACTATTCGGGAATTTTTCTTCGGTTCTATAATCAAGTCGGAACCCACCCATGAAAGTTTAGTGCTTACTTTTTGTTACAACCTGTATATTATTCATAATTAATAATTATGATTCAATATTCTTACATACCATAATATAGATTTAATTTGAGAAAATTAAATCTGAGAATGTAAAAGAAATGCAATCCAATATAAAAAAAAATAAATTTTATTTAACTAAAGACTATTGTGATTTTATTAAGAACATATTGAAATAATCGTCTTAAAGACTGATCATACATACTTATTAATTTTAACAGAATATAAATATTTGGATTAGTAGGCAGGAATGTTGGTAATATTGTGGTGTAAAAGTGTCATTTAATTTTGTTGTATTTGCAATTTTTTCTTTTTAGCTGCATAATAATTTCAAAAGTGCCAATAAATTTCGTATTAAAGGTTACCTTAGCAATATCTAAACCGTAAGATTTAATTTATTAGGAGAAATGTGATTTCGAAGTCTGTTGGCTAAGCCTGGTTAACGTGTAAGAATTTAATTCCCTAATAAAAATGTTATTTAAATACTATTAACATAAAACTATTGATATTATTTTTCTATATTCTAGTGTTTAAAATTATTTCTACTCGTATTGTAATAAGTGCCTATACCTACATAACAAAAAAAAATTGATAGGTACCTAACTAAACGTTGTTTCCTTTCTAGGCTTAGTTAAATTAAATGTTTACCTATTCCCACATTCGTACCTAATTTAAGTAGCTACTTATATTATATTTATTTACTAGAAAACTAATAACTTTACTGGAACTGGAACGATTAAACTTAACCAAATACACAAAAAAGTTTAAAGTTTGCTTTAAATCCTAACAGAACAGGATCAATAGTGTGCAGGACAACTTCTACAGAATATGACGATAGTCTATATTTTGATAGTTTGGTTTTAGAGTTCATAATCGAACATTATTTTAGGTATACAGAATAAATAATAGTACTAGTTTCCAACAACAATAGGCCATAGAATAAGTAATAGTTACCAGCGACCGGCTCACTTATACCTACCTACTTATGTACCTATAGAGTTCTCGAACGAATCGAAAGGATAGATAAAGACAGTAAAAAGTTCTAGAGTAAAGAAAGAGATAGGTATAGCGTAGAATTATCTAGAAAGGACTGACATTGGTATAAAAGCCGAGCTTGTCGGCCGTTTATGCATTCAGTTTTTGGATACGAACAAGTGAACAGTGAATTGTAAAATTGTGAACAAATAGTAATAGCAATCCAGTACTGCAGCAAGGAAATATATAAGCTCTTCTCACAGAACCATCTTTCTATTCTACGTCATCTTCACCTTCGACGGATTTCTCCAATCCAGCAATAGCAAGTGTGCACCTGCTCATTCGTATAGGCCCTTCTAGTGGGATTGCACAAATAGGTTGTAAGGTTGCAAGTAATAAAATAAGACCTACCGGACCGAGGAATACCTGCAGGCTGTAACAAAAAGTAAGGACCTAAACACACCAGTACTTAAAACATTCACTACAAAGGTCAACCAAGGTTTGGTGGAATTTCCTGTTCTGAATTTGAACACCCAAATTTATGAACTAGAAAATCGCAAATCCAATCCACCAACAGAGACATGAAATAAGAAACCTAAAATCGGGGTAATAAAATTGCATGGCAACACTTTCCCCCCACCACCTTGCAATCTTTTGTCTTGCTCATCGGCACGCTTGCCAAACATCTGTTATATTTAATCTGTGCCCTGGGCTCATTTTTCTTTGTGACATCTCAGAGTAGAACAACGAGCTAAGTGATAGGGCTTGAAAGTAGTAGTTGGTCCTTGTCTTGCTCGTTGCAACATGGTGTAGTGTAGTGTCCATGAAACAATACGATATCACAGGGCTTTCGAACAAAAATTCCGATAAACTTACTTCTGCAATTATACCTAATTTCTAAAAAGCTGTCCAAATTATGCAGCAACATTACCGTAAGAATTTTAAACACATGTTTTCAAATCTTTTGTACACTATGAAAATAGAACGTAATCATGGCTAGCAGACAGTGAATAAGGTCAGTTGGGGCCAGTGCGGCATAATATTTAAAAGTTCACTTCGCACTCGAATGGTGTTGATAATGTTACCATTTTAAATGATTTGATAACATTTTTCAGTAACACGTTACCTGATGAATAATCTCCGTATGGAACCTACAATTTCAGCAATCTGATACAGTATTTTAGGTATTTCATTGGGTTTTTAACAGCTTGTCCCTAGCCGCACTTTCTCAATGAAATGGGGCAAGAGCGGCAGAAGTCAGAAATTGCCAGTAAACGACTATAATCTGTAATTTCAACTTGTATATCAGTAAGAGGAACCTCCAAATAGAAGACCTTATTTGACTCCTAGATTCTAGAAATAAGGTTCATCAAAAAAGGAAAATTGTAAAACGGAGAAAGTGTGGCAAATTTCCTAAAAAAACAAGTTTCCAGTGGTGCTAAACATTTATACCTGACTGCCCAAGAAGGAAGGTTAAGGAAATGGAATGTTTGTAGGTATGTATTATATTATTTTGTGTCTTCCTAGAGGTCAAAAGGCTTTCGCAATTTTGATCTGTGAGTTGTAGTTATACTCGTCTACATGACAGGAGTGCGAGATAATTTTTCATTGTTTAAAAAGTATGTTTAACGTTACTTTATTATTGAAGTGCAGTCCCTAGTATCTCCACTTGGTCTGTGGTGTAGGCACAGACCAAAACCTCTTCTAAACGAAGGTTGTCTTGTCGCGTAAGGCAGTTTCAGAAATAAATTACTTATTAAATTAAGTTATTAATTAATAAGCACTTATTAAATTAAGTTTGATAAAAAACTAAATGTCATAAGTTCTAAAATAATTTCGTTTTGTTTAGTAAACACGAAATTATTTTAGAACTTATGACAGACTGAATGTTAAAGTTCGTGAATATATAATTTTTTTATCAAACTTTAATTGATTATGTTGACCTATGAAAATAAGGGCGGTTTAAAATATAAATCGAGCATAATATTCTCTGACAAGTTCAAAATAATGATGCGGTTTCCACTTAATGTATTTACTTAACGTATTTTATAAATTCTTTCACGTACATTCGTGCAGCGTATCTGCAAAGTAAAAAGAAAAGATGAGATAAAAATTAAGGTTGAAAACCTCTGACTTGGGACAAGTGCGTCATAGTGTCGCACTTGTCCCAATCAATAAAATTTGGAGCTAGGTTTTTGAACCGGGAATTAAAGCGTATTAACTAAATATAATTATATGAAACTTAGGATCCAAAGAAAACACTTACGTATTACAGATCAGCCAATCTAGGCAAAAATCGTTTTTTGTAGCACAACAACGCACACGTGTCAACTTCAAACCATAGTGAAATCTCAGTGTAAAATACAAATGGTGTTAAATCCTAATTGATTCAAGTGGCGCTCCCAATTTTTTTCTAGGAACTAATTTTGTTTCTCCTAACATGACTAGATGGCGGTTTTGGCAATATCATTGGATTTTTTTTGTAAAATGATGCTGGCCGCACTTCCCCCACCGCACTTGCCCCAACTGACCATACACTAAAAACTAGCAGAAACTTAATTATCAAGTTATTATGTTATTTCAATGTATCATAATTTCAAAAGTACAAGTTACTATTTCCAACACTACCGTTTCATTAGAATTTATGAAAAAGTACAGATTTATGAACATCCTACTAGAAAGAGATGAACTACTACTTTGGGGCCTCTCACTCGGCTTGTTTTTATGAAACAAGTGCAGGTTAGATCGAGGTTCACGCCACGTACAGATTGCTTGTGAATTAGTGCCATTGACATAAATAATTTGAAGTAAGCAATAACTGTCAATGTGAAAGTAAAAAAGTGGAATTGTTTGTTTATGTATTTTTTTGATAAAATCTAAAGTATTGCTTGTTAAATTTTTACTTTACTAAGTACCTACTACAACTACCATTACTTCCATAATTTATTATTTATTTGGTGATTGAGAATTAAAAGTTGCTAAAATGAAAATAACATTGCGAGAAAGTCCGTCTTTCAACTCTTCTGTTGCCTCGTCCCAATACGATTGTATTGACGATATCACTTTTTCCAGAGTGAAAAATGATGTCAAAGATTCCTTAAAGTCCCGTATATTTTTGGGCAGATACATCGAAAGGAGGCTAATAAATCAAGGCATTGGTTATCGTGACATTGTTGTGGTTAGTGTTGCGGAATCCGAGTTGAAGAGAGACCTTTTGGAAGCGCAACACAAACTGAGTAATTCATGTCCAAAAATAAGCTGGATCGGAATTACAGATACTGACTTCATTGGGTGCAGCCCCGCCGGCGCTGTATGTCTCTGCACAGAAATAGACAACCAACCTTTTGGTGCATTTTGGTTCCAAATAAAGACTATAAAATTTAGAGAGGATGAAATAATAGTTCCCCTAAAATGTATAAGACACATCACAGAAGCCTTTTTAGAATTAGAACCAATACTTACTGGAACAAAAAAGAACAAAGTTGCTTTGGAGATCAAACCTATTTCAAGTATAGCACTGGATGAAAGCTTCTCTGACATCATACTGAGCTTGAAAAGTGCTCTATCAATTCGCAATGTTAAAGAGTTCTTCACATTTTTATTTGCTTTTATAATAGCTATTTTTACTGGCAGTACAGCTTTTGTGAATTTTCTGGGTAATTTCATATTAGCTCTTATCAGAGAAATATCAGTCTTAGTAAAAAACTCAACACCTATGTTTTTGGGGGTGCTAGATTTCTTTAGTAAAATTGTTGGAGGCTTTTATATATTATTGGCAATGATGTTTAAACAGAAGGCTCCTATGCCTAGTCGGAGTTTGACACACTATAACAGCGCACCTAAAAGAAATTCATACTATTCAGATGATGGTCAATTTGACTAAAATTATGTAAGGTGGTTGTATGCCTCAAACTAGCGGCACCGCCTATTCTTTCTTTTATTGCGAAAGAAATCCCTAAGCAAATCAATATTTATAAGTCCGTTGTACAGTTGTATACCTTGAGTAAGCTTTTTTATAATGCCTTTAAAAAGTTTTCTTTAGAAAGAGATTCGAAGTTGCTATTGGTGGCCACCAAATTCTGTTTTCGCATCTTTGTCTAAATGATATGAAACTAAACTATTTCAGAGGGATTAAAAAAAGCTTAAGAAAGGTATCACAAACTATACAATGGATATTTGAAAATTCTTGTAATTAATTTTGTGTAAAATAGGTGGCGGAGGCATACAACTGCTTTTAAGGTGGTTAAATCGGCTTGATTTAAGCTAGATTAATATTTAGGTTTGGGTTTGCATAAAATGTATATTTTAGATCTCAGTGTTTAAAGTTAATCAATAAAATAATATTAACTTTATTCATCGGGTTATGCCAGCTTTTCATTGTGATATTAAGTAAGCAAAGCCTCATAAAGTTGGTCTGAATGTATTTTTCTGAGTGCAACTGTATTAATCCCAATTTTATACGAACAAGTGAACAGTGAATTGTAAAATTGTGAACAAATAGTAATAGCAATCCAGTACTGCAGCAAGGAAATATATAAGCTCTTCTCACAGAACCATCTTTCTATTCTACGTCATCTTCACCTTCGACGGATTTCTCCAATCCAGCAATAGCAAGTGTGCACCTGCTCATTCGTATAGGCCCTTCTAGTGGGATTGCACATTTTTTGGTCCTTCGAGCCGGATTTCTGAGGAAGCCTCTGAAGAAAGAAGATTGGAATTGAAGATATCGTCATGCGAGTCGCACGCTCCGTCGGAAAAGGACGCCAGCCACCGACCACCAGAGCCGGTACGTCGGGGGAACATGCCACTACATGGACTGCGGGAGGAACCACTGCCACGGATTCTATGGCGACTACCTCCGCCACGAGGTCAACAGCCGTCATGTCTGCCATGGAGTCTAAGGCAGCTTCCTCTGTCACCGCGTCTACTCTGACCGCGCCTGCTACGGAGCCAACGGCGACCATCTCTGCCACTGCCGCCGTCACTGGTATGACTATGGGAAGAACCATTGGACAACCTACTGCCCCGCCGTCTGCACTCGTTTCCCACGCGTCCCCACCAAGCCGCGGGACGGAGACAGCGAATAAGGAAACAACGCAGACATTACTGGATCCACGCCTTAAGAAAGGCACTATGCCGGACCAGCACACACAGAAGAATACACGTGCAGGGTCCACGCGTTCTAGAAGAGAACAGAAGATAGCGAAGGCTAAAGAAGAACTCGCCCGTCTGCAAGTCGAGCTAGCCGCAGCGCGTTTGGCTGCGCTAGAAGCAGAAGACAGCGAGGATGAAGAGAATGACAACGCTTCCGAGTTTTCAACAACGGAAACACACACCAAAGTGGAAAATTGGCTGTGCAACAAGCCTGCACCACCGATGTTAGCTATCAAGCATGAAGAACATCAGCAAGAACCTGTGGTACCGCCGGTATCATCCGAAACGGGTACCGAGTACCGGGTACCTCACATACCTGAAGAAGTGAGGTTTGAGATGTTTATTTTTCTCTTAAGAATTTACAAATTCACTTATAGAGAAACTATAACTAAATTAGTAAAAGTAGGCCTTTCAGCTTTACATATATAGTTAAATAGTAAAACTAGGGTATTACAGTGGTAAATAAATAAATAGCTACTTCGGTTGTTAGGTCGAAGTAGTACTCAATTGATTTTTTTAACAAATTTCTTAATATGTGGGTAGTGTTAAATAATTTAACCAACATAGCATAGTGTCACATGGTAGGCAAACAACCCGATTGAAACAATAGAAGCTTTGTTAGGGCTGTGTTCCAGTGAGTTCGGAGATAATTATTTTAGTTGAAAAGTTAATAAGTATTAAGGTAAGATTGAATTTAATTATGAAAAATCCTTTAAAATGTGTATTTTAAGCAATCTTTTAAATGTGGTCATTGAATCGAGTTCTCTGATGTCTTTAGATATTTTATTATACAATTGCGCTCCCTCGTAAACAATACTTTTTTTCCCAGATGTTGTTCTACTTGTTCTAAGAATAAGGTTGTTGGCTTGTCTTGTCATTCGTTTTTGTACATTTTTTCTTTTTGTAAATACTATTTGAGAGTGAATGTCTTTAGTAAGTATCTTTCTTATTAATAGACATGTATTATATTTGTATATTTGATTTAGGTTCATTAATTTAGTTTGTTTATAAATAAAAATAGTAGATTCTAAGTAATTGTATCCGAATAAAGTTTTAATTAATTTATTTTGTGTAGTTTGTAAGGTTTTTATATTAGTTTTTGCAGCCGTGCCCCAAATTTCAATCAGGTAGTCAAGATGAGGTTTGACCAGAGAATTATAAATAGTGTATTGTACGCGTCTAGGTAGACATCGCACAATGCCACGCATGGAACCTGTAAGCGCTGATAGTTTGTTTCGAATAGTTTCCATGTGAGGTTTCCATGAGAGTTGGCTGTCCACTATAAGGCCGAGGTACTTTTCTTCATTGACATTGTTTATTATTTCTCCGTTTATTGTTAGGGGTAAGTAGTTTTCTATTTTCTTATTTTTAGCGGTAAAAATAATGTAGTTTGTTTTAGAAGTGTTTATAGTTAGTAAGTTTGATTGTAACCAGGTATATAAAAGGTCTAAATCATGTTGCGCTTGAC
This sequence comes from Eupithecia subumbrata, assembly GCA_949316285.1. NCBI lineage: Eukaryota > Metazoa > Arthropoda > Insecta > Lepidoptera > Geometridae > Eupithecia > Eupithecia subumbrata. The sequence goes on along the minus strand of OX438640.1, from coordinate 12,926,143 downwards.
CTACGAGGGAAGTTATTGAATGTCCGGAGTAGAAGAGACTTGTGTCATCAGCATAAAGAGTAATGTCTCCAAGCAGACCTATATCACAGATATCATTGATGTATATAAGGAAAAGCAGCGGTCCGAGGATTGATCCCTGGGGAACACCATAGCTAATTTGTTGGGGATCACTGTTGTATTTATCGATTTTGACAATTTGGTGTCTATTCAATAGGTATGATCGAAACATCTCAAGAACAACTCCGTCAATACCGATGTGCTTTAGTTTTGTTAAGAGCATGTCATGACTCACGGTGTCAAAGGCTTTTTTGAGGTCTATGAAAATACCTAGTACTATTTTCTTCTGGTCGATGTTGATTTTTATCGTTGTAATTAGATCTACAGTAGCAGCGAGAGTATTGGACTTAGCGCGAAACCCGTATTGTTTTTTACAAAAGAAATTGTTTTTTGTCAGATATTCATTGAGGCGGAGGTGTAGTATTTTCTCGTATACCTTCGATAAAACCGGCAGTACCGATATCGGCCGATAGTTTCCGGCATCCATTTTATTTCCTGATTTGTAGATTGGGGTAACCTTAGCTAGTTTTAGGGAATCAGGGAATCTACCTTCCAATAGGCTATTGTTAATTATGTTAGTTAAGTCTTCAGCAACCAAATCTTTAGCACATTTGATCACTTTAGTGCTTATTCCATCTATACCGAGGCTTGTGTTTGAATCTAAGTCACTGATAATCTTTTTTATCTCGGTTACAGTGGCAGGTTTGAATTCTAGTAGTTTTTCAATTGATTGGGTTTTACTAGATAGGGTTTGAGTATAATTTTCAAAATGTTTCTTTGGGATCAAATTTGCTAGTTGGGAACCAATTTCAGAGAAGAAGGTATTGAAGTGCTCTGCTATTTCTTTTGGGTCTGTGATTTTACCAGAAGGGGTGTCTAAATTAGCTATTGTATAGTTACTTTTCGGTTTGTTGTTCGCGAGGGTATTTATCAGCTGCCACATTTTTAAAGGATTTTTCTTACATTTGTCAAAAGAGTTTTGGTAGTATTTGTTCTTTGACCTTTGTATATTGCTGTGCGTTGTGTTTCTTTGTTGTACAAATTCATTTCGTAGTTGTTGATCTTCGGGGTTTTGCTTTAGGCTATGCCATAATTTGTTTCTTTTATTAATATCTTTGATCATGTCTTTGTTTATCCAGTCAGTTTTTGGTGCATTTTGGACTTTAGTTTTAGTAACTTTGTTTTTATCTATTGATTCGCGTAGTAGATCCTCAAGTTTACCATAATCGTTCAATAAATCAGTTGTCATGATTTTTTCATTTATAGTTTTATAGAGACTTTTATAGTCTATAGCTTCATATTTAACCTTTTTCGGTCGTTCATGTTTTATTCGGTTCAATTCAAAATAGATTTGTTTATGATCTGATAGGGCGCTATCTATGATGGCCATGTGATAGGTATTATCTTGTAGATTCGTGCATATGTGATCCAGTATAGTCTTTGAAGTGTTTGTTTCACGAGTACAATGATCTTTGTCGCATTTATTCAGTAGCTTGAAACCATTCTGTTTTATCATTAACTTGTATTCTTTTGTAGGTTTTTCCTTGCTCAGTAGGTTTAAATTTAGATCTCCAAAGACTATAGCTCTCTTTCTTTTTGCTAGCTGGGAGGAGTACTCCTCGAGGAATGTTGTCGCATTGGCTGATGGTTGTTTGTAAATGGCTCCTATATCCAGACATAATTTGTTTAAGTGAATCCAAAGGTAGTGATTGTTGTCATCGCATTTTTCGTCTAAGAATTCATGTTTAAGGTTATTGTGCACAAATATTGATACTCCTCCTCCTCTTGTATTTGTTCTATAGTTGTAATAGTGACTGTAGTTCGTTAGTGTTATTCTCAATGCTTCATTTTCGTCCTTAATCCATGTTTCTGTCATCACAATAATATGTATGGTTGTTTGAAAGGTTTCAATTATGCATCTGATTTCATCAAGTTTTCCAGGTTTCACAATGCTGCGGACGTTCGCGTAAAGAAAGTTAATTGATTTCGTGTTTGTTGTTATTTCTTCATAATTGGTTGTTATTTCATAGGTTGTGTTTGTTTTATGGGTAATGGTTGTGTGGTTTTCTTTGTCTAGTTTTTTGACGGTTCCTTTGTTATTTTGGGTGTTCCTTTGACATACTTAATTGTAATGTCTGACTCCCCATTTTCTTGACGTTGCTTAAGTTCGTTTCTCAAGTCTTTTAATGCCTTTTGTTGATTAAGTGTCTGATCGGGAAATATTTTCACGCCTTCTAAATTTGCGTTCTTCTTGTTACGAAATATAGTTTTCACTGTTTCGTGAGAGTCGAGGAAAACTTTCAGTGGACGTTTCTTCCTGGTGTCGTATTTTCCTAATCTTTGTACTCTTCTGATAGGGCATTCTGGAGCGACGGTTTTTAGTACTTTGTTTGCTTCAGTTTCATCTTTGTGTTGTCTTTCTTTCGGTGTATCAGCTTCTGGCTCAGGTAGCCCTACAATAACAACATTCCTACCCCTTTCCGCACGGTCCTGGAGTTCAGCAAGTACGTCATCATGTGAAAGTTGTGGTCCTACTTGCGCTAGGGTCGTCGAGGCCAAAGACGGGGCAGATCTGAGCTGTTGAACGTCGAATTGAAGGACTTTAATTTTTTCTTCGCTCTCCTTAACCGTGTCAGTAAGGGTTCCGATTTGGGTCTTAAGGTTGTTGTTTTCGGTTATGAGATGCTCAGTTGTCGCCTTTATATCGGATAACTGATCTCTGATCAGGGAAATGTTCTGACTTACAATGCTGAACGTTTCGCTGTTACTTTTGCTCGATGCGGTTAGTATCTCTAGTATTTCCTTTTTAAAATCTTCAAATTGGTACTTATCATCTGTGGTTTTCCTTTTTCGAAACGAAGCAATCCTTAGTTCTGCCTCGGTAGCATCAAGTTTTGATAGGTCAGGCTGGGAACTATAACCTGAACCCCGAGTTGAGCTTTTGCTTGGAGAAGGGGAGCCACTCATTTTGTCAGTTTCAAACAAGAAGATTCAGTGGCTAAAAGTTGCAGAGATTTACGAAGTAGCACTCGCCTCGCTTTGCTTCACTACGGCACAAGCTTTAGTATGCCGCGAACTGGTTAGCACCGAGTATCACCGAGAGTTGACGATTAGCTGTGTGTCCTCTTCTCTCGCTGGGCACGATCAACACTTGCACCGTGTAATCGAAATTGAACTGTTTGTAACGCGTAGTGCGCTCAAATTAGAGTGTTTTAAGTTATGAATTTTGTTAAAGAAATTGTAACACGTCTGTTCGCTGTGCCGGCAGGACAGGGTATAGAAGTGCAGCCCACACCGGCGGGAGCAGCTCAACCGGACTTCAGTCAGCTAGCCGCAGCCATCACACTTGCTGTCAAAGCAGCGGGTCAGCGACCAAGATTCATCGAGCTACCCATCTTCAACGGTTGCCACCAGGACTGGCTACCCTTTCAGGCAGCATATAGAGAAACAGAGCACATGTTTTCACAGGTAGAGAACATAAATCGCCTCAGGAAGAATCTGAAGGGAAAAGCCAGAGAATCCGTCGAGAGCCTGCTTATCACGAACACACATCCATTGGACATCATCAAGACACTCGAGAACAGATTTGGAAGACCTGAGTCGATCGCCATGTCAGAGTTAGACGCACTTCGAGCCCTGCCGCGCTTGAACGAGTCACCGAGGGATATCTGTATATTCTCTACCAAAGTGACCAATGTCGTATCTACTCTGAAAACCCTCAACTATGTCTTCTATCTCTACAACCCGGAAGTCTCGAAGGCCCTTGTCGATAAGCTTACTCCGACACTACGATATCGTTTCTACGACTTCGCCTCCATGCAGCCGAAAGAAGAGCCGGACCTCATGAAGTTCGAGAAATTCATGAAAAAAGAAGCTGAGCTGTGCGCCCCCTACGCCCTACCAGAAGCAACGTCATCGAACCAAACCACCACTTCACAGAAGCGTCCTCAAAAGGTCAACACAGCCTCAGAGAACAAAATAATAGATAGAACAAAATGCCTCGTATGCCAAAAACCGGGACATAAGATGGAAGACTGTGAGGAGTTCATAGCAGCGGAAGTCAGCGCCAGATGGGATATCGCCAAGGATAAACGCCTATGCTTCAGATGCCTGCGATATAGAGGAAGGAACCATCACTGCCAGCCCAAAGTGACATTAATAAGTGCAAGTACAAACACCACAAGATGCTGCATTGTGATCGATCGGATAAGGCACTAGACTCCAGTGAAGAAAAAGAATCTATTAACTCTGCGTGGACTACTAGCAAGCAGTCATACCTCAAGATCATACCAGTACGAGCGTCAGGCCCAAAGGGTACCATAGAAACTTACGCACTGCTGGATGACGGATCGACGGTCACCCTAATAGATGAAGACGTCTCCAACGCAATAGGAGCCAAAGGACCAGTCGATCCACTCAAAATAGAAGCGATCAACGCAATGAAGACTACTGAAAACCAATCAAGAAGAGTCAACTTCGTGCTCAAGGGATTAAACAACCACGAAGAACGCATACAAGACAGAACAGTTAAAAATCTCAAAGTTTCGCCTCAAAGGGTTTCCATAGAGCAAGTCAACTCCTGCAAACATCTGCTAGACATCGGAAGTACACTGAGTTACGACAATGCGAAGCCACAGATACTCATCGGTCAAGATAATTGGCATCTTCTCTTAACAACGAAGGTCCGAAAAGGAAACATTAACCAACCAGTAGCATCCCTCACGTCGCTCGGTTGGGTTCTACATGGAGCACAGACTCGCACACTTGGCCGCAACATTCATTTCGTATCTCAAATCACATAAGCATCCGATGATGGTATAGAAGAAATGGTGAAGCAATATTTTGCTATGGACGCGCTCTGCATTAATCCGAAGAGACCGAAGACAGACCCAGAAGAGCAAGCCCTTCGTATATTAGAACAGAATACAGTCCACAACGAAGAAAACAAAAGATACGAAACAGCTCTACTTTGGCGAAAAGAAGACGTCAGTCTTCCCGACAACTATGAGAACTCACTGAAGCGACTCCTCAGCATAGAAAAAAAGTTGGATAGCGACGAAAATCTGAAAAAGAGATATAATGAACAAATGGAAGCACTGATAGAGAAGGGTTACGCCGAGCCTGCGCCTAAAGAGAAGACGCCCAATAGAACATGGTACCTCCCTCACTTCGCGGTAGTCAACCCCATGAAGCCAGACAAACTACGAGTGGTACATGATGCAGCAGCAAAAACGAAAGGAATAGCCCTTAATGACTTGCTGCTTAAGGGACCAGATCTTCTCCAATCGCTTCCAGGAGTCGTGATGAGATTCCGTCAACACAAGGTGGCAGTAACAGCAGACATCAAGGAGATGTTTATGCAAGTGAAGCTCAGACCACAAGATCGAGATGCTCTCCGGTATCTCTGGCGAAAAAACCGACGAGATGATCAACCCCCGGAGGAGTATAGAATGCAATCGCTGATCTTCGGAGCTTCAAGTTCACCGTCAACAGCTATCTATGTTAAAAATTATAACGCCAAAAAACACGAACAAGATCACCCAGAAGCAGCGGCAGCCATTATACAGAAACATTATGTGGATGACTACCTGGACAGTTTTAGGAATACAGAAGATGCTGTACGCATCACCGCTGCCGTACGAGACATTCACCAAGAAGCCAGCTTCGAGTTGAAACAATGGAAGTCAAACTCACCAAAATTATTAGAAGCTCTCGGTGAAGAAGAATCTGAACAAGACTTAGAAATCTATAGAACTGAAGAGAAATCTGACCGAGTCCTAGGTTTAATTTGGAAACAAAACGTGGATGAGCTCACCTTCAATCTAAACCTCGCCAGAATACCGCCAGCGCTTATCAAAGGAAAGATCCCAACCAAAAGAGAAGCCTTAAGAATAGTGATGTCTCTCTTTGATCCCCTTGGCTTTGCATCACCAGTTACCATCAGAGCCAAGCAGATACTTCAAGAAGTCTGGCGCCGAGGGACATCATGGGATGAAGAAATAAGCAATGACCTTGCTGAACAATGGAAGATTTGGATGAATCATCTAAGAAGTCTCGCCGAAGTAGCCATACCAAGACAGTATCTTCAGTATAGCGACGCTGCTTCACTACAGCTCCACATATTCACCGATGCCAGCGAATCAGCCTACTCAGCTGTCCTCTTCTGGAGAGCACCATCATTAAACGGTGACGTAAGTGTCTCCCTCATCCTCGCCAAGGCAAAGGTAGCACCACTAAAGCTCACGTCCATCCCGAGACTGGAACTACAAGCAGCCGTGATGGGAACACGCCTAGCCGAAGCTGTAATAGATGAACATGAGAGAAAACCGGACTCTAAAACTTTCTGGACAGATAGCAAAACCGTCCTCACCTGGATCAAGACTGGGTCACGGTCCTTCAAACCATACGTGGCACACCGTTTGGCAGCAATAGAAGATATTTCAACAGTCAGCGAGTGGCGATGGATACCGACCAAATTGAATGTGGCAGATGATGCAACAAGAGATGTCCCAAAAGAATTCAATAGAAGCCACAGATGGTACAAAGGTCCGGATTTTTTGTATAAAGGTGAAAATTCCTGGCCCACAGAATTAACGACATCGACATCAGTTTTGGTAGAGTCCACGGGAGAAGAGAAAAACCACCACGTGACCGTCGGAGAAAAACTGAAGCTCGCCGAAGGTCTGCCAAAAGTTTCACGATTCTCCAATTGGGACAGACTTCGCTACACAACTGCAAGAGTTCTCCAGTTCATCCAACTAAGTAAAACAACCATACAGAAGGTCAACTATAAGCGCCAAAAAAAGAACTCTATAGAAGACCCTAACTGGAAGAAAACTTTGAAAAAGAGACAACCAGAACAGCATAATAGGCAACAGAAAAAGGAAGTACGGAAAGCTCTTCCTATTACCGCGGAGCTTCTCAGAAAGGCAGAAGAACTTCTGATGAAATCATCACAAGAAGATTCATTCTCAAGTGAAATAGAAGCGATAGAGAAGCAGAAGCCAGTCAGCAAAGATAGTCGTCTTCATCAGCTGAGCGTCGAGTACACGGAAGGAGCCCTGCGAATTAGAAGTCGAATCCTAGCATCCAAGAATGTAGCAGATAATTTGAAGAGGCCGATAATACTAGATGGGAATCACCCTATAGTCAAACTGTGGATCCAGTCTCAACATCGACAGATACATCATAGTGGAGTTGAAGCTACAGTCAACGAGTGCCGGCAACAATATTGGATCTTGCGTCTTCGCCCGGTGACACGTCAACTGCTTCGACAATGCCTATTCTGCCGAATGAAGACTCAAACCCCGCCACACCCAAGGACAGGGGACCTGCCTTCGTGTCGCTTAGCTCATAATAAGCGACCGTTCACCTATACAGGGCTTGATTACTTTGGACCACTAAACGTTACCGTGGGACGCACTCACCAGAAGAGGTACGTGGCAATCTTCACTTGTCTTACTACGAGAGCAATCCACCTAGAAATAGCAGGGTCTCTTAGCACCGATTCGGCAATAATGGCGCTTCGGCGAATGATAGCGCGACGCGGCCGTCCTAGTGAAATTTGGTCAGATAATGGAACGAACCTGAAGGGAGCTGATAGAGAACTGAGAAAAGCACTCGACGAGGCAACAGCGGAAGAAGCAGCCAAGAAAACTATCTCGTGGCGCTATATCCCTCCTGGAGCACCTTTTATGGGCGGTGCTTGGGAGCGGATGGTACGTTCGGTGAAAACAGCGCTACGAGCCACGTTGCACGAACGCTACCCGACGGAAGAAGTCCTCTCTACTCTTCTGACAGAAGTAGAGTATACCGTCAATAGTAGGCCCCTGACACATGTCTCCGTCAGCGATGAAGACCCAGAAGCATTAACACCCAACCACTTCTTGCTTGGAGGGCCTGGACAAGTAACAACGCCAGGTACCTTCAACGACAAAGACATCATAACAAAAACCAGCTGGCGCGCAGCACAGAGATTAGCTGACATTTTTTGGACAAGATGGCTACACGAATATTTGCCCGAGCTACAACACCGGCGGGAGCCACATGGGAAAGGACCCAGTATCAAGATCGGCGATCTCGTACAGTTAATTGACACAAACCTTCCAAGAAATGTGTGGGTCCGAGGACGAGTCATAGAAACGTATCCTGGCCCTGACAAAATAGTGCGCACAGTCGACGTAGCAACAAAGGGTGGAATCCTGCGACGGCCAGTAAGGAAGATGGTAATCTTGCCGATTGAGACATCGTCGTCCAAGCACCTCTAGATTGATGCAACACGGTTGCACGGCGGGAGTAATGTGCAGGACAACTTCTACAGAATATGACGATAGTCTATATTTTGATAGTTTGGTTTTAGAGTTCAAAATCGAACATTATTTTAGGTATACAGAATAAATAATAGTACTAGTTTCCAACAACAATAGGCCATAGAATAAGTAATAGTTACCAGCGACCGGCTCACTTATACCTACCTACTTATGTACCTATAGAGTTCTCGAACGAATCGAAAGGATAGATAAAGACAGTAAAAAGTTCTAGAGTAAAGAAAGAGATAGGTATAGCGTAGAATTATCTAGAAAGGACTGACATTGGTATAAAAGCCGAGCTTGTCGGCCGTTTATGCATTCAGTTTTTGGATACGAACAAGTGAACAGTGAATTGTAAAATTGTGAACAAATAGTAATAGCAATCCAGTACTGCAGCAAGGAAATATATAAGCTCTTCTCACAGAACCATCTTTCTATTCTACGTCATGTCACCTTCGACGGATTTCTCCAATCCAGCAATAGCAAGTGTGCACCTGCTCATTCGTATAGGCCCTTCTAGTGGGATTGCACAAATAGGTTGTAAGGTTGCAAGTAATAAAATAAGACCTACCGGACCGAGGAATACCTGCAGGCTGTAACAAAAAGTAAGGACCTAAACACACCAGTACTTAAAACATTCACTACAAAGGTCAACCAAGGTTTGGTGGAATTTCCTGTTCTGAATTTGAACACCCAAATTTATGAACTAGAAAATCGCAAATCCAATCCACCAACAGAGACATGAAATAAGAAACCTAAAATCGGGGTAATAAAATTGCATGGCAACACTTTCCCCCCACCACCTTGCAATCTTTGGTCTTGCTCATCGGCACGCTTGCCAAACATCTGTTATATTTAATCTGTGCCCTGGGCTCATTTTTCTTTGTGACATCTCAGAGTAGAACAACGAGCTAAGTGATAGGGCTTGAAAGTAGTAGTTGGTCCTTGTCTTGCTCGTTGCAACATGGTGTAGTGTAGTGTCCATGAAACAATACGATATCACAGGGCTTTCGAACAAAAATTCCGATAAACTTACTTCTGCAATTATACCTAATTTCTAAAAAGCTGTCCAAATTATGCAGCAACATTACCGTAAGAATTTTAAACACATGTTTTCAAATCTTTTGTACACTATGAAAATAGAACGTAATCATGGCTAGCAGACAGTGAATAAGGTCAGTTGGGGCCAGTGCGGCATAATATTTAAAAGTTCACTTCGCACTCGAATGGTGTTGATAATGTTACCATTTTAAATGATTTGATAACATTTTTCAGTAACACGTTACCTGATGAATAATCTCCGTATGGAACCTACAATTTCAGCAATCTGATACAGTATTTTAGGTATTTCATTGGGTTTTTAACAGCTTGTCCCTAGCCGCACTTTCTCAATGAAATGGGGCAAGAGCGGCAGAAGTCAGAAATTGCCAGTAAACGACTATAATCTGTAATTTCAACTTGTATATCAGTAAGAGGAACCTCCAAATAGAAGACCTTATTTGACTCCTAGATTCTAGAAATAAGGTTCATCAAAAAAGGAAAATTGTAAAACGGAGAAAGTGTGGCAAATTTCCTAAAAAAACAAGTTTCCAGTGGTGCTAAACATTTATACCTGACTGCCCAAGAAGGAAGGTTAAGGAAATGGAATGTTTGTAGGTATGTATTATATTATTTTGTGTCTTCCTAGAGGTCAAAAGGCTTTCGCAATTTTGATCTGTGAGTTGTAGTTATACTCGTCTACATGACAGGAGTGCGAGATAATTTTTCATTGTTTAAAAAGTATGTTTAACGTTACTTTATTATTGAAGTGCAGTCCCTAGTATCTCCACTTGGTCTGTGGTGTAGGCACAGACCAAAACCTCTTCTAAACGAAGGTTGTCTTGTCGCGTAAGGCAGTTTCAGAAATAAATTACTTATTAAATTAAGTTATTAATTAATAAGCACTTATTAAATTAAGTTTGATAAAAAACTAAATGTCATAAGTTCTAAAATAATTTCGTTTTGTTTAGTAAACACGAAATTATTTTAGAACTTATGACAGACTGAATGTTAAAGTTCGTGAATATATAATTTTTTTATCAAACTTTAATTGATTATGTTGACCTATGAAAATAAGGGCGGTTTAAAATATAAATCGAGCATAATATTCTCTGACAAGTTCAAAATAATGATGCGGTTTCCACTTAATGTATTTACTTAACGTATTTTATAAATTCTTTCACGTACATTCGTGCAGCGTATCTGCAAAGTAAAAAGAAAAGATGAGATAAAAATTAAGGTTGAAAACCTCTGACTTGGGACAAGTGCGTCATAGTGTCGCACTTGTCCCAATCAATAAAATTTGGAGCTAGGTTTTTGAACCGGGAATTAAAGCGTATTAACTAAATATAATTATATGAAACTTAGGATCCAAAGAAAACACTTACGTATTACAGATCAGCCAATCTAGGCAAAAATCGTTTTTTGTAGCACAACAACGCACACGTGTCAACTTCAAACCATAGTGAAATCTCAGTGTAAAATACAAATGGTGTTAAATCCTAATTCATTCAAGTGGCGCTCCCAATTTTTTTCTAGGAACTAATTTTGTTTCTCCTAACATGACTAGATGGCGGTTTTGGCAATATCATTGGATTTTTTTTGTAAAATGATGCTGGCCGCACTTCCCCCACCGCACTTGCCCCAACTGACCATACACTAAAAACTAGCAGAAACTTAATTATCAAGTTATTATGTTATTTCAATGTATCATAATTTCAAAAGTACAAGTTACTATTTCCAACACTACCGTTTCATTAGAATTTATGAAAAAGTACAGATTTATGAACATCCTACTAGAAAGAGATGAACTACTACTTTGGGGCCTCTCACTCGGCTTGTTTTTATGAAACAAGTGCAGGTTAGATCGAGGTTCACGCCACGTACAGATTGCTTGTGAATTAGTGGCATTGACATAAATAATTTGAAGTAAGCAATAACTGTCAATGTGAAAGTAAAAAAGTGGAATTGTTTGTTTATGTATTTTTTTGATAAAATCTAAAGTATTGCTTGTTAAATTTTTACTATACTAAGTACCTACTACAACTACCATTACTTCCATAATTTATTATTTATTTGGTGATTGAGAATTAAAAGTTGCTAAAATGAAAATAACATTGCGAGAAAGTCCGTCTTTCAACTCTTCTGTTGCCTCGTCCCAATACGATTGTATTGACGATATCACTTTTTCCAGAGTGAAAAATGATGTCAAAGATTCCTTAAAGTCCCGTATATTTTTGGGCAGATACATCGAAAGGAGGCTAATAAATCAAGGCATTGGTTATCGTGACATTGTTGTGGTTAGTGTTGCGGAATCCGAGTTGAAGAGAGACCTTTTGGAAGCGCAACACAAACTGAGTAATTCATGTCCAAAAATAAGCTGGATCGGAATTACAGATACTGACTTCATTGGGTGCAGCCCCGCCGGCGCTGTATGTCTCTGCACAGAAATAGACAACCAACCTTTTGGTGCATTTTGGTTCCAAATAAAGACTATAAAATTTAGAGAGGATGAAATAATAGTTCCCCTAAAATGTATAAGACACATCACAGAAGCCTTTTTAGAATTAGAACCAATACTTACTGGAACAAAAAAGAACAAAGTTGCTTTGGAGATCAAACCTATTTCAAGTATAGCACTGGATGAAAGCTTCTCTGACATCATACTGAGCTTGAAAAGTGCTCTATCAATTCGCAATGTTAAAGAGTTCTTCACATTTTTATTTGCTTTTATAATAGCTATTTTTACTGGCAGTACAGCTTTTGTGAATTTTCTGGGTAATTTCATATTAGCTCTTATCAGAGAAATATCAGTCTTAGTAAAAAACTCAACACCTATGTTTTTGGGGGTGCTAGATTTCTTTAGTAAAATTGTTGGAGGCTTTTATATATTATTGGCAATGATGTTTAAACAGAAGGCTCCTATGCCTAGTCGGAGTTTGACACACTATAACAGCGCACCTAAAAGAAATTCATACTATTCAGATGATGGTCAATTTGACTAAAATTATGTAAGGTGGTTGTATGCCTCAAACTAGCGGCACCGCCTATTCTTTCTTTTATTGCGAAAGAAACCCCTAAGCAAATCAATATTTATAAGTCCGTTGTACAGTTGTATACCTTGAGTAAGCTTTTTTATAATGCCTTTAAAAAGTTTTCTTTAGAAAGAGATTCGAAGTTGCTATTGGTGGCCACCAAATTCTGTTTTCGCATCTTTGTCTAAATGATATGAAACTAAACTATTTCAGAGGGATTAAAAAAAGCTTAAGAAAGGTATCACAAACTATACAATGGATATTTGAAAATTCTTGTAATTAATTTTGTGTAAAATAGGTGGCGGAGGCATACAACTGCTTTTAAGGTGGTTAAATCGGCTTGATTTAAGCTAGATTAATATTTAGGTTTGGGTTTGCATAAAATGTATATTTTAGATCTCAGTGTTTAAAGTTAATCAATAAAATAATATTAACTTTATTCATCGGGTTATGCCAGCTTTTCATTGTGATATTAAGTAAGCAAAGCCTCATAAAGTTGGTCTGAATGTATTTTTCTGAGTGCAACTGTATTAATCCCAATTTTATACGAACAAGTGAACAGTGAATTGTAAAATTGTGAACAAATAGTAATAGCAATCCAGTACTGCAGCAAGGAAATATATAAGCTCTTCTCACAGAACCATCTTTCTATTCTACGTCATCTTCACCTTCGACGGATTTCTCCAATCCAGCAATAGCAAGTGTGCACCTGCTCATTCGTATAGGCCCTTCTAGTGGGATTGCACATTTTTTGGTCCTTCGAGCCGGATTTCTGAGGAAGCCTCTGAAGAAAGAAGATTGGAATTGAAGATATCGTCATGCGAGTCGCACGCTCCGTCGGAAAAGGACGCCAGCCACCGACCACCAGAGCCGGTATGTCGGGGGAACATGCCACTACATGGACTGCGGGAGGAACCACTGCCACGGATTCTATGGCGACTACCTCCGCCACGAGGTCAACAGCCGTCATGTCTGCCATGGAGTCTAAGGCAGCTTCCTCTGTCACCGCGTCTACTCTGACCGCGCCTGCTACGGAGCCAACGGCGACCATCTCTGCCACTGCCGCCGTCACTGGTATGACTATGGGAAGAACCATTGGACAACCTACTGCCCCGCCGTCTGCACTCGTTTCCCACGCGTCCCCACCAAGCCGCGGGACGGAGACAGCGAATAAGGAAACAACGCAGACATTACTGGATCCACGCCTTAAGAAAGGCACTATGCCGGACCAGCACACACAGAAGAATACACGTGCAGGGTCCACGCGTTCTAGAAGAGAACAGAAGATAGCGAAGGCTAAAGAAGAACTCGCCCGTCTGCAAGTCGAGCTAGCCGCAGCGCGTTTGGCTGCGCTAGAAGCAGAAGACAGCGAGGATGAAGAGGATGACAACGCTTCCGAGTTTTCAACAACGGAAACACACACCAAAGTGGAAAATTGGCTGTGCAACAAGCCTGCACCACCGATGTTAGCTATCAAGCATGAAGAACATCAGCAAGAACCTGTGGTACCGCCGGTATCATCCGAAACGGGTACCGAGTACCGGGTACCTCACATACCTGAAGAAGTGCAGCCCACACCGGCGGGAGCAGCTCAACCGGACTTCAGTCAGCTAGCCGCAGCCATCACACTTGCTGTCAAAGCAGCGGGTCAGCGACCAAGATTCATCGAGCTACCCATCTTCAACGGTTGCCACCAGGACTGGCTACCCTTTCAGGCAGCATATAGAGAAACAGAGCACATGTTTTCACAGGTAGAGAACATAAATCGCCTCAGGAAGAATCTGAAGGGAAAAGCCAGAGAATCCGTCGAGAGCCTGCTTATCACGAACACACATCCATTGGACATCATCAAGACACTCGAGAACAGATTTGGAAGACCTGAGTCGATCGCCATGTCAGAGTTAGACGCACTTCGAGCCCTGCCGCGCTTGAACGAGTCACCGAGGGATATCTGTATATTCTCTACCAAAGTGACCAATGTCGTGTCTACTCTGAAAACCCTCAACTATGTCTTCTATCTCTACAACCCGGAAGTCTCGAAGGCCCTTGTCGATAAGCTTACTCCGACACTACGATATCGTTTCTACGACTTCGCCTCCATGCAGCCGAAAGAAGAGCCGGACCTCATGAAGTTCGAGAAATTCATGAAAAAAGAAGCTGAGCTGTGCGCCCCCTACGCCCTACCAGAAGCAACGTCATCGAACCAAACCACCACTTCACAGAAGCGTCCTCAAAAGGTCAACACAGCCTCAGAGAACAAAATAATAGATAGAACAAAATGCCTCGTATGCCAAAAACCGGGACATAAGATGGAAGACTGTGAGGAGTTCATAGCAGCGGAAGTCAGCGCCAGATGGGATATCGCCAAGGATAAACGCCTATGCTTCAGATGCCTGCGATATAGAGGAAGGAACCATCACTGCCAGCCCAAAGTGACATTAATAAGTGCAAGTACAAACACCACAAGATGCTGCATTGTGATCGATCGGATAAGGCACTAGACTCCAGTGAAGAAAAAGAATCTATTAACTCTGCGTGGACTACTAGCAAGCAGTCATACCTCAAGATCATACCAGTACGAGCGTCAGGCCCAAAGGGTACCATAGAAACTTACGCACTGCTGGATGACGGATCGACGGTCACCCTAATAGATGAAGACGTCTCCAACGCAATAGGAGCCAAAGGACCAGTCGATCCACTCAAAATAGAAGCGATCAACGCAATGAAGACTACTGAAAACCAATCAAGAAGAGTCAACTTCGTGCTCAAGGGATTAAACAACCACGAAGAACGCATACAAGACAGAACAGTTAAAAATCTCAAAGTTTCGCCTCAAAGGGTTTCCATAGAGCAAGTCAACTCCTGCAAACATCTGCTAGACATCGGAAGTACACTGAGTTACGACAATGCGAAGCCACAGATACTCATCGGTCAAGATAATTGGCATCTTCTCTTAACAACGAAGGTCCGAAAAGGAAACATTAACCAACCAGTAGCATCCCTCACGTCGCTCGGTTGGGTTCTACATGGAGCACAGACTCGCACACTTGGCCGCAACATTCATTTCGTATCTCAAATCACATAAGCATCCGATGATGGTATAGAAGAAATGGTGAAGCAATATTTTGCTATGGACGCGCTCTGCATTAATCCGAAGAGACCGAAGACAGACCCAGAAGAGCAAGCCCTTCGTATATTAGAACAGAATACAGTCCACAACGAAGAAAACAAAAGATACGAAACAGCTCTACTTTGGCGAAAAGAAGACGTCAGTCTTCCCGACAACTATGAGAACTCACTGAAGCGACTCCTCAGCATAGAAAAAAAGTTGGATAGCGACGAAAATCTGAAAAAGAGATATAATGAACAAATGGAAGCACTGATAGAGAAGGGTTACGCCGAGCCTGCGCCTAAAGAGAAGACGCCCAATAGAACATGGTACCTCCCTCACTTCGCGGTAGTCAACCCCATGAAGCCAGACAAACTACGAGTGGTACATGATGCAGCAGCAAAAACGAAAGGAATAGCCCTTAATGACTTGCTGCTTAAGGGACCAGATCTTCTCCAATCGCTTCCAGGAGTCGTGATGAGATTCCGTCAACACAAGGTGGCAGTAACAGCAGACATCAAGGAGATGTTTATGCAAGTGAAGCTCAGACCACAAGATCGAGATGCTCTCCGGTATCTCTGGCGAAAAAACCGACGAGATGATCAACCCCCGGAGGAGTATAGAATGCAATCGCTGATCTTCGGAGCTTCAAGTTCACCGTCAACAGCTATCTATGTTAAAAATTATAACGCCAAAAAACACGAACAAGATCACCCAGAAGCAGCGGCAGCCATTATACAGAAACATTATGTGGATGACTACCTGGACAGTTTTAGGAATACAGAAGATGCTGTACGCATCACCGCTGCCGTACGAGACATTCACCAAGAAGCCAGCTTCGAGTTGAAACAATGGAAGTCAAACTCACCAAAATTATTAGAAGCTCTCGGTGAAGAAGAATCTGAACAAGACTTAGAAATCTATAGAACTGAAGAGAAATCTGACCGAGTCCTAGGTTTAATTTGGAAACAAAACGTGGATGAGCTCACCTTCAATCTAAACCTCGCCAGAATACCGCCAGCGCTTATCAAAGGAAAGATCCCAACCAAAAGAGAAGCCTTAAGAATAGTGATGTCTCTCTTTGATCCCCTTGGCTTTGCATCACCAGTTACCATCAGAGCCAAGCAGATACTTCAAGAAGTCTGGCGCCGAGGGACATCATGGGATGAAGAAATAAGCAATGACCTTGCTGAACAATGGAAGATTTGGATGAATCATCTAAGAAGTCTCGCCGAAGTAGCCATACCAAGACAGTATCTTCAGTATAGCGACGCTGCTTCACTACAGCTCCACATATTCACCGATGCCAGCGAATCAGCCTACTCAGCTGTCCTCTTCTGGAGAGCACCATCATTAAACGGTGACGTAAGTGTCTCCCTCATCCTCGCCAAGGCAAAGGTAGCACCACTAAAGCTCACGTCCATCCCGAGACTGGAACTACAAGCAGCCGTGATGGGAACACGCCTAGCCGAAGCTGTAATAGATGAACATGAGAGAAAACCGGACTCTAAAACTTTCTGGACAGATAGCAAAACCGTCCTCACCTGGATCAAGACTGGGTCACGGTCCTTCAAACCATACGTGGCACACCGTTTGGCAGCAATAGAAGATATTTCAACAGTCAGCGAGTGGCGATGGATACCGACCAAATTGAATGTGGCAGATGATGCAACAAGAGATGTCCCAAAAGAATTCAATAGAAGCCACAGATGGTACAAAGGTCCGGATTTTTTGTATAAAGGTGAAAATTCCTGGCCCACAGAATTAACGACATCGACATCAGTTTTGGTAGAGTCCACGGGAGAAGAGAAAAACCACCACGTGACCGTCGGAGAAAAACTGAAGCTCGCCGAAGGTCTGCCAAAAGTTTCACGATTCTCCAATTGGGACAGACTTCGCTACACAACTGCAAGAGTTCTCCAGTTCATCCAACTAAGTAAAACAACCATACAGAAGGTCAACTATAAGCGCCAAAAAAAGAACTCTATAGAAGACCCTAACTGGAAGAAAACTTTGAAAAAGAGACAACCAGAACAGCATAATAGGCAACAGAAAAAGGAAGTACGGAAAGCTCTTCCTATAACCGCGGAGCTTCTCAGAAAGGCAGAAGAACTTCTGATGAAATCATCACAAGAAGATTCATTCTCAAGTGAAATAGAAGCGATAGAGAAGCAGAAGCCAGTCAGCAAAGATAGTCGTCTTCATCAGCTGAGCGTCGAGTACACGGAAGGAGCCCTGCGAATTAGAAGTCGAATCCTAGCATCCAAGAATGTAGCAGATAATTTGAAGAGGCCGATAATACTAGATGGGAATCACCCTATAGTCAAACTGTGGATCCAGTCTCAACATCGACAGATACATCATAGTGGAGTTGAAGCTACAGTCAACGAGTGCCGGCAACAATATTGGATCTTGCGTCTTCGCCCGGTGACACGTCAACTGCTTCGACAATGCCTATTCTGCCGAATGAAGACTCAAACCCCGCCACACCCAAGGACAGGGGACCTGCCTTCGTGTCGCTTAGCTCATAATAAGCGACCGTTCACCTATACAGGGCTTGATTACTTTGGACCACTAAACGTTACCGTGGGACGCACTCACCAGAAGAGGTACGTGGCAATCTTCACTTGTCTTACTACGAGAGCAATCCACCTAGAAATAGCAGGGTCTCTTAGCACCGATTCGGCAATAATGGCGCTTCGGCGAATGATAGCGCGACGCGGCCGTCCTAGTGAAATTTGGTCAGATAATGGAACGAACCTGAAGGGAGCTGATAGAGAACTGAGAAAAGCACTCGACGAGGCAACAGCGGAAGAAGCAGCCAAGAAAACTATCTCGTGGCGCTATATCCCTCCTGGAGCACCTTTTATGGGCGGTGCTTGGGAGCGGATGGTACGTTCGGTGAAAACAGCGCTACGAGCCACGTTGCACGAACGCTACCCGACGGAAGAAGTCCTCTCTACTCTTCTGACAGAAGTAGAGTATACCGTCAATAGTAGGCCCCTGACACATGTCTCCGTCAGCGATGAAGACCCAGAAGCATTAACACCCAACCACTTCTTGCTTGGAGGGCCTGGACAAGTAACAACGCCAGGTACCTTCAACGACAAAGACATCATAACAAAAACCAGCTGGCGCGCAGCACAGAGATTAGCTGACATTTTTTGGACAAGATGGCTACACGAATATTTGCCCGAGCTACAACACCGGCGGGAGCCACATGGGAAAGGACCCAGTATCAAGATCGGCGATCTCGTACAGTTAATTGACACAAACCTTCCAAGAAATGTGTGGGTCCGAGGACGAGTCATAGAAACGTATCCTGGCCCTGACAAAATAGTGCGCACAGTCGACGTAGCAACAAAGGGTGGAATCCTGCGACGGCCAGTAAGGAAGATGGTAATCTTGCCGATTGAGACATCGTCGTCCAAGCACCTCTAGATTGATGCAACACGGTTGCACGGCGGGAGTAATGTGCAGGACAACTTCTACAGAATATGACGATAGTCTATATTTTGATAGTTTGGTTTTAGAGTTCAAAATCGAACATTATTTTAGGTATACAGAATAAATAATAGTACTAGTTTCCAACAACAATAGGCCATAGAATAAGTAATAGTTACCAGCGACCGGCTCACTTATACCTACCTACTTATGTACCTATAGAGTTCTCGAACGAATCGAAAGGATAGATAAAGACAGTAAAAAGTTCTAGAGTAAAGAAAGAGATAGGTATAGCGTAGAATTATCTAGAAAGGACTGACATTGGTATAAAAGCCGAGCTTGTCGGCCGTTTATGCATTCAGTTTTTGGATACGAACAAGTGAACAGTGAATTGTAAAATTGTGAACAAATAGTAATAGCAATCCAGTACTGCAGCAAGGAAATATATAAGCTCTTCTCACAGAACCATCTTTCTATTCTACGTCATCTTCACCTTCGACGGATTTCTCCAATCCAGCAATAGCAAGTGTGCACCTGCTCATTCGTATAGGCCCTTCTAGTGGGATTGCACAAATAGGTTGTAAGGTTGCAAGTAATAAAATAAGACCTACCGGACCGAGGAATACCTGCAGGCTGTAACAAAAAGTAAGGACCTAAACACACCAGTACTTAAAACATTCACTACAAAGGTCAACCAAGGTTTGGTGGAATTTCCTGTTCTGAATTTGAACACCCAAATTTATGAACTAGAAAATCGCAAATCCAATCCACCAACAGAGACATGAAATAAGAAACCTAAAATCGGGGTAATAAAATTGCATGGCAACACTTTCCCCCCACCACCTTGCAATCTTTGGTCTTGCTCATCGGCACGCTTGCCAAACATCTGTTATATTTAATCTGTGCCCTGGGCTCATTTTTCTTTGTGACATCTCAGAGTAGAACAACGAGCTAAGTGATAGGGCTTGAAAGTAGTAGTTGGTCCTTGTCTTGCTCGTTGCAACATGGTGTAGTGTAGTGTCCATGAAACAATACGATATCACAGGGCTTTCGAACAAAAATTCCGATAAACTTACTTCTGCAATTATACCTAATTTCTAAAAAGCTGTCCAAATTATGCAGCAACATTACCGTAAGAATTTTAAACACATGTTTTCAAATCTTTTGTACACTATGAAAATAGAACGTAATCATGGCTAGCAGACAGTGAATAAGGTCAGTTGGGGCCAGTGCGGCATAATATTTAAAAGTTCACTTCGCACTCGAATGGTGTTGATAATGTTACCATTTTAAATGATTTGATAACATTTTTCAGTAACACGTTACCTGATGAATAATCTCCGTATGGAACCTACAATTTCAGCAATCTGATACAGTATTTTAGGTATTTCATTGGGTTTTTAACAGCTTGTCCCTAGCCGCACTTTCTCAATGAAATGGGGCAAGAGCGGCAGAAGTCAGAAATTGCCAGTAAACGACTATAATCTGTAATTTCAACTTGTATATCAGTAAGAGGAACCTCCAAATAGAAGACCTTATTTGACTCCTAGATTCTAGAAATAAGGTTCATCAAAAAAGGAAAATTGTAAAACGGAGAAAGTGTGGCAAATTTCCTAAAAAAACAAGTTTCCAGTGGTGCTAAACATTTATACCTGACTGCCCAAGAAGGAAGGTTAAGGAAATGGAATGTTTGTAGGTATGTATTATATTATTTTGTGTCTTCCTAGAGGTCAAAAGGCTTTCGCAATTTTGATCTGTGAGTTGTAGTTATACTCGTCTACATGACAGGAGTGCGAGATAATTTTTCATTGTTTAAAAAGTATGTTTAACGTTACTTTATTATTGAAGTGCAGTCCCTAGTATCTCCACTTGGTCTGTGGTGTAGGCACAGACCAAAACCTCTTCTAAACGAAGGTTGTCTTGTCGCGTAAGGCAGTTTCAGAAATAAATTACTTATTAAATTAAGTTATTAATTAATAAGCACTTATTAAATTAAGTTTGATAAAAAACTAAATGTCATAAGTTCTAAAATAATTTCGTTTTGTTTAGTAAACACGAAATTATTTTAGAACTTATGACAGACTGAATGTTAAAGTTCGTGAATATATAATTTTTTTATCAAACTTTAATTGATTATGTTGACCTATGAAAATAAGGGCGGTTTAAAATATAAATCGAGCATAATATTCTCTGACAAGTTCAAAATAATGATGCGGTTTCCACTTAATGTATTTACTTAACGTATTTTATAAATTCTTTCACGTACATTCGTGCAGCGTATCTGCAAAGTAAAAAGAAAAGATGAGATAAAAATTAAGGTTGAAAACCTCTGACTTGGGACAAGTGCGTCATAGTGTCGCACTTGTCCCAATCAATAAAATTTGGAGCTAGGTTTTTGAACCGGGAATTAAAGCGTATTAACTAAATATAATTATATGAAACTTAGGATCCAAAGAAAACACTTACGTATTACAGATCAGCCAATCTAGGCAAAAATCGTTTTTTGTAGCACAACAACGCACACGTGTCAACTTCAAACCATAGTGAAATCTCAGTGTAAAATACAAATGGTGTTAAATCCTAATTCATTCAAGTGGCGCTCCCAATTTTTTTCTAGGAACTAATTTTGTTTCTCCTAACATGACTAGATGGCGGTTTTGGCAATATCATTGGATTTTTTTTGTAAAATGATGCTGGCCGCACTTCCCCCACCGCACTTGCCCCAACTGACCATACACTAAAAACTAGCAGAAACTTAATTATCAAGTTATTATGTTATTTCAATGTATCATAATTTCAAAAGTACAAGTTACTATTTCCAACACTACCGTTTCATTAGAATTTATGAAAAAGTACAGATTTATGAACATCCTACTAGAAAGAGATGAACTACTACTTTGGGGCCTCTCACTCGGCTTGTTTTTATGAAACAAGTGCAGGTTAGATCGAGGTTCACGCCACGTACAGATTGCTTGTGAATTAGTGCCATTGACATAAATAATTTGAAGTAAGCAATAACTGTCAATGTGAAAGTAAAAAAGTGGAATTGTTTGTTTATGTATTTTTTTGATAAAATCTAAAGTATTGCTTGTTAAATTTTTACTTTACTAAGTACCTACTACAACTACCATTACTTCCATAATTTATTATTTATTTGGTGATTGAGAATTAAAAGTTGCTAAAATGAAAATAACATTGCGAGAAAGTCCGTCTTTCAACTCTTCTGTTGCCTCGTCCCAATACGATTGTATTGACGATATCACTTTTTCCAGAGTGAAAAATGATGTCAAAGATTCCTTAAAGTCCCGTATATTTTTGGGCAGATACATCGAAAGGAGGCTAATAAATCAAGGCATTGGTTATCGTGACATTGTTGTGGTTAGTGTTGCGGAATCCGAGTTGAAGAGAGACCTTTTGGAAGCGCAACACAAACTGAGTAATTCATGTCCAAAAATAAGCTGGATCGGAATTACAGATACTGACTTCATTGGGTGCAGCCCCGCCGGCGCTGTATGTCTCTGCACAGAAATAGACAACCAACCTTTTGGTGCATTTTGGTTCCAAATAAAGACTATAAAATTTAGAGAGGATGAAATAATAGTTCCCCTAAAATGTATAAGACACATCACAGAAGCCTTTTTAGAATTAGAACCAATACTTACTGGAACAAAAAAGAACAAAGTTGCTTTGGAGATCAAACCTATTTCAAGTATAGCACTGGATGAAAGCTTCTCTGACATCATACTGAGCTTGAAAAGTGCTCTATCAATTCGCAATGTTAAAGAGTTCTTCACATTTTTATTTGCTTTTATAATAGCTATTTTTACTGGCAGTACAGCTTTTGTGAATTTTCTGGGTAATTTCATATTAGCTCTTATCAGAGAAATATCAGTCTTAGTAAAAAACTCAACACCTATGTTTTTGGGGGTGCTAGATTTCTTTAGTAAAATTGTTGGAGGCTTTTATATATTATTGGCAATGATGTTTAAACAGAAGGCTCCTATGCCTAGTCGGAGTTTGACACACTATAACAGCGCACCTAAAAGAAATTCATACTATTCAGATGATGGTCAATTTGACTAAAATTATGTAAGGTGGTTGTATGCCTCAAACTAGCGGCACCGCCTATTCTTTCTTTTATTGCGAAAGAAATCCCTAAGCAAATCAATATTTATAAGTCCGTTGTACAGTTGTATACCTTGAGTAAGCTTTTTTATAATGCCTTTAAAAAGTTTTCTTTAGAAAGAGATTCGAAGTTGCTATTGGTGGCCACCAAATTCTGTTTTCGCATCTTTGTCTAAATGATATGAAACTAAACTATTTCAGAGGGATTAAAAAAAGCTTAAGAAAGGTATCACAAACTATACAATGGATATTTGAAAATTCTTGTAATTAATTTTGTGTAAAATAGGTGGCGGAGGCATACAACTGCTTTTAAGGTGGTTAAATCGGCTTGATTTAAGCTAGATTAATATTTAGGTTTGGGTTTGCATAAAATGTATATTTTAGATCTCAGTGTTTAAAGTTAATCAATAAAATAATATTAACTTTATTCATCGGGTTATGCCAGCTTTTCATTGTGATATTAAGTAAGCAAAGCCTCATAAAGTTGGTCTGAATGTATTTTTCTGAGTGCAACTGTATTAATCCCAATTTTATACGAACAAGTGAACAGTGAATTGTAAAATTGTGAACAAATAGTAATAGCAATCCAGTACTGCAGCAAGGAAATATATAAGCTCTTCTCACAGAACCATCTTTCTATTCTACGTCATCTTCACCTTCGACGGATTTCTCCAATCCAGCAATAGCAAGTGTGCACCTGCTCATTCGTATAGGCCCTTCTAGTGGGATTGCACATTTTTTGGTCCTTCGAGCCGGATTTCTGAGGAAGCCTCTGAAGAAAGAAGATTGGAATTGAAGATATCGTCATGCGAGTCGCACGCTCCGTCGGAAAAGGACGCCAGCCACCGACCACCAGAGCCGGTACGTCGGGGGAACATGCCACTACATGGACTGCGGGAGGAACCACTGCCACGGATTCTATGGCGACTACCTCCGCCACGAGGTCAACAGCCGTCATGTCTGCCATGGAGTCTAAGGCAGCTTCCTCTGTCACCGCGTCTACTCTGACCGCGCCTGCTACGGAGCCAACGGCGACCATCTCTGCCACTGCCGCCGTCACTGGTATGACTATGGGAAGAACCATTGGACAACCTACTGCCCCGCCGTCTGCACTCGTTTCCCACGCGTCCCCACCAAGCCGCGGGACGGAGACAGCGAATAAGGAAACAACGCAGACATTACTGGATCCACGCCTTAAGAAAGGCACTATGCCGGACCAGCACACACAGAAGAATACACGTGCAGGGTCCACGCGTTCTAGAAGAGAACAGAAGATAGCGAAGGCTAAAGAAGAACTCGCCCGTCTGCAAGTCGAGCTAGCCGCAGCGCGTTTGGCTGCGCTAGAAGCAGAAGACAGCGAGGATGAAGAGGATGACAACGCTTCCGAGTTTTCAACAACGGAAACACACACCAAAGTGGAAAATTGGCTGTGCAACAAGCCTGCACCACCGATGTTAGCTATCAAGCATGAAGAACATCAGCAAGAACCTGTGGTACCGCCGGTATCATCCGAAACGGGTACCGAGTACCGGGTACCTCACATACCTGAAGAAGTGCAGCCCACACCGGCGGGAGCAGCTCAACCGGACTTCAGTCAGCTAGCCGCAGCCATCACACTTGCTGTCAAAGCAGCGGGTCAGCGACCAAGATTCATCGAGCTACCCATCTTCAACGGTTGCCACCAGGACTGGCTACCCTTTCAGGCAGCATATAGAGAAACAGAGCACATGTTTTCACAGGTAGAGAACATAAATCGCCTCAGGAAGAATCTGAAGGGAAAAGCCAGAGAATCCGTCGAGAGCCTGCTTATCACGAACACACATCCATTGGACATCATCAAGACACTCGAGAACAGATTTGGAAGACCTGAGTCGATCGCCATGTCAGAGTTAGACGCACTTCGAGCCCTGCCGCGCTTGAACGAGTCACCGAGGGATATCTGTTTATTCTCTACCAAAGTGACCAATGTCGTGTCTACTCTGAAAACCCTCAACTATGTCTTCTATCTCTACAACCCGGAAGTCTCGAAGGCCCTTGTCGATAAGCTTACTCCGACACTACGATATCGTTTCTACGACTTCGCCTCCATGCAGCCGAAAGAAGAGCCGGACCTCATGAAGTTCGAGAAATTCATGAAAAAAGAAGCTGAGCTGTGCGCCCCCTACGCCCTACCAGAAGCAACGTCATCGAACCAAACCACCACTTCACAGAAGCGTCCTCAAAAGGTCAACACAGCCTCAGAGAACAAAATAATAGATAGAACAAAATGCCTCGTATGCCAAAAACCGGGACATAAGATGGAAGACTGTGAGGAGTTCATAGCAGCGGAAGTCAGCGCCAGATGGGATATCGCCAAGGATAAACGCCTATGCTTCAGATGCCTGCGATATAGAGGAAGGAACCATCACTGCCAGTCCAAAGTGACATTAATAAGTGCAAGTACAAACACCACAAGATGCTGCATTGTGATCGATCGGATAAGGCACTAGACTCCAGTGAAGAAAAAGAATCTATTAACTCTGCGTGGACTACTAGCAAGCAGTCATACCTCAAGATCATACCAGTACGAGCGTCAGGCCCAAAGGGTACCATAGAAACTTACGCACTGCTGGATGACGGATCGACGGTCACCCTAATAGATGAAGACGTCTCCAACGCAATAGGAGCCAAAGGACCAGTCGATCCACTCAAAATAGAAGCGATCAACGCAATGAAGACTACTGAAAACCAATCAAGAAGAGTCAACTTCGTGCTCAAGGGATTAAACAACCACGAAGAACGCATACAAGACAGAACAGTTAAAAATCTCAAAGTTTCGCCTCAAAGGGTTTCCATAGAGCAAGTCAACTCCTGCAAACATCTGCTAGACATCGGAAGTACACTGAGTTACGACAATGCGAAGCCACAGATACTCATCGGTCAAGATAATTGGCATCTTCTCTTAACAACGAAGGTCCGAAAAGGAAACATTAACCAACCAGTAGCATCCCTCACGTCGCTCGGTTGGGTTCTACATGGAGCACAGACTCGCACACTTGGCCGCAACATTCATTTCGTATCTCAAATCACAGAAGCATCCGATGATGGTATAGAAGAAATGGTGAAGCAATATTTTGCTATGGACGCGCTCTGCATTAATCCGAAGAGACCGAAGACAGACCCAGAAGAGCAAGCCCTTCGTATATTAGAACAGAATACAGTCCACAACGAAGAAAACAAAAGATACGAAACAGCTCTACTTTGGCGAAAAGAAGACGTCAGTCTTCCCGACAACTATGAGAACTCACTGAAGCGACTCCTCAGCATAGAAAAAAAGTTGGATAGCGACGAAAATCTGAAAAAGAGATATAATGAACAAATGGAAGCACTGATAGAGAAGGGTTACGCCGAGCCTGCGCCTAAAGAGAAGACGCCCAATAGAACATGGTACCTCCCTCACTTCGCGGTAGTCAACCCCATGAAGCCAGACAAACTACGAGTGGTACATGATGCAGCAGCAAAAACGAAAGGAATAGCCCTTAATGACTTGCTGCTTAAGGGACCAGATCTTCTCCAATCGCTTCCAGGAGTCGTGATGAGATTCCGTCAACACAAGGTGGCAGTAACAGCAGACATCAAGGAGATGTTTATGCAAGTGAAGCTCAGACCACAAGATCGAGATGCTCTCCGGTATCTCTGGCGAAAAAACCGACGAGATGATCAACCCCCGGAGGAGTATAGAATGCAATCGCTGATCTTCGGAGCTTCAAGTTCACCGTCAACAGCTATCTATGTTAAAAATTATAACGCCAAAAAACACGAACAAGATCACCCAGAAGCAGCGGCAGCCATTATACAGAAACATTATGTGGATGACTACCTGGACAGTTTTAGGAATACAGAAGATGCTGTACGCATCACCGCTGCCGTACGAGACATTCACCAAGAAGCCAGCTTCGAGTTGAAACAATGGAAGTCAAACTCACCAAAATTATTAGAAGCTCTCGGTGAAGAAGAATCTGAACAAGACTTAGAAATCTATAGAACTGAAGAGAAATCTGACCGAGTCCTAGGTTTAATTTGGAAACAAAACGTGGATGAGCTCACCTTCAATCTAAACCTCGCCAGAATACCGCCAGCGCTTATCAAAGGAAAGATCCCAACCAAAAGAGAAGCCTTAAGAATAGTGATGTCTCTCTTTGATCCCCTTGGCTTTGCATCACCAGTTACCATCAGAGCCAAGCAGATACTTCAAGAAGTCTGGCGCCGAGGGACATCATGGGATGAAGAAATAAGCAATGACCTTGCTGAACAATGGAAGATTTGGATGAATCATCTAAGAAGTCTCGCCGAAGTAGCCATACCAAGACAGTATCTTCAGTATAGCGACGCTGCTTCACTACAGCTCCACATATTCACCGATGCCAGCGAATCAGCCTACTCAGCTGTCCTCTTCTGGAGAGCACCATCATTAAACGGTGACGTAAGTGTCTCCCTCATCCTCGCCAAGGCAAAGGTAGCACCACTAAAGCTCACGTCCATCCCGAGACTGGAACTACAAGCAGCCGTGATGGGAACACGCCTAGCCGAAGCTGTAATAGATGAACATGAGAGAAAACCGGACTCTAAAACTTTCTGGACAGATAGCAAAACCGTCCTCACCTGGATCAAGACTGGGTCACGGTCCTTCAAACCATACGTGGCACACCGTTTGGCAGCAATAGAAGATATTTCAACAGTCAGCGAGTGGCGATGGATACCGACCAAATTGAATGTGGCAGATGATGCAACAAGAGATGTCCCAAAAGAATTCAATAGAAGCCACAGATGGTACAAAGGTCCGGATTTTTTGTATAAAGGTGAAAATTCCTGGCCCACAGAATTAACGACATCGACATCAGTTTTGGTAGAGTCCACGGGAGAAGAGAAAAACCACCACGTGACCGTCGGAGAAAAACTGAAGCTCGCCGAAGGTCTGCCAAAAGTTTCACGATTCTCCAATTGGGACAGACTTCGCTACACAACTGCAAGAGTTCTCCAGTTCATCCAACTAAGTAAAACAACCATACAGAAGGTCAACTATAAGCGCCAAAAAAAGAACTCTATAGAAGACCCTAACTGGAAGAAAACTTTGAAAAAGAGACAACCAGAACAGCATAATAGGCAACAGAAAAAGGAAGTACGGAAAGCTCTTCCTATTACCGCGGAGCTTCTCAGAAAGGCAGAAGAACTTCTGATGAAATCATCACAAGAAGATTCATTCTCAAGTGAAATAGAAGCGATAGAGAAGCAGAAGCCAGTCAGCAAAGATAGTCGTCTTCATCAGCTGAGCGTCGAGTACACGGAAGGAGCCCTGCGAATTAGAAGTCGAATCCTAGCATCCAAGAATGTAGCAGATAATTTGAAGAGGCCGATAATACTAGATGGGAATCACCCTATAGTCAAACTGTGGATCCAGTCTCAACATCGACAGATACATCATAGTGGAGTTGAAGCTACAGTCAACGAGTGCCGGCAACAATATTGGATCTTGCGTCTTCGCCCGGTGACACGTCAACTGCTTCGACAATGCCTATTCTGCCGAATGAAGACTCAAACCCCGCCACACCCAAGGACAGGGGACCTGCCTTCGTGTCGCTTAGCTCATAATAAGCGACCGTTCACCTATACAGGGCTTGATTACTTTGGACCACTAAACGTTACCGTGGGACGCACTCACCAGAAGAGGTACGTGGCAATCTTCACTTGTCTTACTACGAGAGCAATCCACCTAGAAATAGCAGGGTCTCTTAGCACCGATTCGGCAATAATGGCGCTTCGGCGAATGATAGCGCGACGCGGCCGTCCTAGTGAAATTTGGTCAGATAATGGAACGAACCTGAAGGGAGCTGATAGAGAACTGAGAAAAGCACTCGACGAGGCAACAGCGGAAGAAGCAGCCAAGAAAACTATCTCGTGGCGCTATATCCCTCCTGGAGCACCTTTTATGGGCGGTGCTTGGGAGCGGATGGTACGTTCGGTGAAAACAGCGCTACGAGCCACGTTGCACGAACGCTACCCGACGGAAGAAGTCCTCTCTACTCTTCTGACAGAAGTAGAGTATACCGTCAATAGTAGGCCCCTGACACATGTCTCCGTCAGCGATGAAGACCCAGAAGCATTAACACCCAACCACTTCTTGCTTGGAGGGCCTGGACAAGTAACAACGCCAGGTACCTTCAACGACAAAGACATCATAACAAAAACCAGCTGGCGCGCAGCACAGAGATTAGCTGACATTTTTTGGACAAGATGGCTACACGAATATTTGCCCGAGCTACAACACCGGCGGGAGCCACATGGGAAAGGACCCAGTATCAAGATCGGCGATCTCGTACAGTTAATTGACACAAACCTTCCAAGAAATGTGTGGGTCCGAGGACGAGTCATAGAAACGTATCCTGGCCCTGACAAAATAGTGCGCACAGTCGACGTAGCAACAAAGGGTGGAATCCTGCGACGGCCAGTAAGGAAGATGGTAATCTTGCCGATTGAGACATCGTCGTCCAAGCACCTCTAGATTGATGCAACACGGTTGCACGGCGGGAGTAATGTGCAGGACAACTTCTACAGAATATGACGATAGTCTATATTTTGATAGTTTGGTTTTAGAGTTCAAAATCGAACATTATTTTAGGTATACAGAATAAATAATAGTACTAGTTTCCAACAACAATAGGCCATAGAATAAGTAATAGTTACCAGCGACCGGCTCACTTATACCTACCTACTTATGTACCTATAGAGTTCTCGAACGAATCGAAAGGATAGATAAAGACAGTAAAAAGTTCTAGAGTAAAGAAAGAGATAGGTATAGCGTAGAATTATCTAGAAAGGACTGACATTGGTATAAAAGCCGAGCTTGTCGGCCGTTTATGCATTCAGTTTTTGGATACGAACAAGTGAACAGTGAATTGTAAAATTGTGAACAAATAGTAATAGCAATCCAGTACTGCAGCAAGGAAATATATAAGCTCTTCTCACAGAACCATCTTTCTATTCTACGTCATGTCACCTTCGACGGATTTCTCCAATCCAGCAATAGCAAGTGTGCACCTGCTCATTCGTATAGGCCCTTCTAGTGGGATTGCACAAATAGGTTGTAAGGTTGCAAGTAATAAAATAAGACCTACCGGACCGAGGAATACCTGCAGGCTGTAACAAAAAGTAAGGACCTAAACACACCAGTACTTAAAACATTCACTACAAAGGTCAACCAAGGTTTGGTGGAATTTCCTGTTCTGAATTTGAACACCCAAATTTATGAACTAGAAAATCGCAAATCCAATCCACCAACAGAGACATGAAATAAGAAACCTAAAATCGGGGTAATAAAATTGCATGGCAACACTTTCCCCCCACCACCTTGCAATCTTTGGTCTTGCTCATCGGCACGCTTGCCAAACATCTGTTATATTTAATCTGTGCCCTGGGCTCATTTTTCTTTGTGACATCTCAGAGTAGAACAACGAGCTAAGTGATAGGGCTTGAAAGTAGTAGTTGGTCCTTGTCTTGCTCGTTGCAACATGGTGTAGTGTAGTGTCCATGAAACAATACGATATCACAGGGCTTTCGAACAAAAATTCCGATAAACTTACTTCTGCAATTATACCTAATTTCTAAAAAGCTGTCCAAATTATGCAGCAACATTACCGTAAGAATTTTAAACACATGTTTTCAAATCTTTTGTACACTATGAAAATAGAACGTAATCATGGCTAGCAGACAGTGAATAAGGTCAGTTGGGGCCAGTGCGGCATAATATTTAAAAGTTCACTTCGCACTCGAATGGTGTTGATAATGTTACCATTTTAAATGATTTGATAACATTTTTCAGTAACACGTTACCTGATGAATAATCTCCGTATGGAACCTACAATTTCAGCAATCTGATACAGTATTTTAGGTATTTCATTGGGTTTTTAACAGCTTGTCCCTAGCCGCACTTTCTCAATGAAATGGGGCAAGAGCGGCAGAAGTCAGAAATTGCCAGTAAACGACTATAATCTGTAATTTCAACTTGTATATCAGTAAGAGGAACCTCCAAATTATAAGCCTAATCGCCTACAGCAGTAAGGAAATAATGGAAACACTTCTTGATCTTAGAACAGCAATTTATATTACTATTTCGATTATCTTTACAAAACACAAAGAACACAATTTAGAGAATACAATGTTATTTTTCCTAAATCTCAGAACAGAATGAATGCCCGTTCCGTTTGCCTTGGCTTTTTATAAGCACCCGGCTCGGGTTGAAACTATTCCTAAGTAAACAAACATCGGTTCGGCTCGGGACACTTCGCTAATTACCCTGGCTGTGTTGCGCTGTGACTCAGCACAGCTGTTGTTATTCATGGCAAATGCCCGCTTAATTATAGTCATTTTAAGTAAACAAAGCTCATATAAATATTATTTGGTCGTAGACAAGACCCCAAATTTCGTAAACATCAACAATTTCGACTTAATATTGAACAAATCCTAACAATCGTCCGTCCTGACAACGTGTGCGCCCTCGTACACGATCCAGGTGGAAATCCTAACAATCGGTCAAATTGGTCGGTTTTACATTTCAAGGAACAATTAATAACAAATTCTCTCATCAACCCTATAACTATTGATAAAAATTATCTTATTGATCGAAATCTAGAAACATGATAAAAAGAAAAAGATCTATAAGTAGAAATAGAGTAAGTACTTAAGTATTTTTATGACAACGAGAATAATCAACAATTTTAACATTTCGTAAATAAAAAAAAATTATAGAAATAACAATTTGCTAGTTAAACAAGATTAAATTATTTAGTACAATGTCATTAACAAGTTCAATCGTATTCGGTTCTTTCAAATATCCGTTATAAATAATAATTGACTCGAAGTCAAAGTAGGTTGATTCGATCGAGGAGACTAGCTAATTTCGCTCGATCTCGACTTAGCTAATTCAAAATTCGGTTGGCTCAAAGCCTGGCTCAAAGCCAAACAGGAGGAAAGTAGGTATATTCGATCGATACCCCCTCGCTTGCTCTAGTTAGTAGGTCTCACCCACAGATCTCGGTTGGCTCGAAGCCTAAACAGGAGGAAAGTAGGTATATTCGATCGATACCCCCTCGCTTGCTCTAGTTAGTAGGTCTCACCCACAGATCTCGGTTGGCTCGAAGCCTAAACAGGTGGAAAGTAGGTATATTCGATCGATACCCCCTCGCTTGCTCTAGTTAGTAGGTCTCACCCAACGAATGTCATCTTTGTTACCATTCAGATACCGATATAACTTACTGTCTTTAAGAAGGTAATTATCTTTTATATAAGCAAGGCCCTTCTCGTCAATTTCGCTGCTCAACACATTCCGTATTCTGTCCAGCTCGGAGTCACCTAACTGAAGAGTATGCAACCAATCGTCACTGTTGATTGACATAACAGTTGGGAAGAGATCTGTCTCAACCACACCTTCGTCCGTAGGTAAAGGATTGCGAGATAACGCGTCTACATGACTCATTTTTACACCTGGCCTATACTCAATGGAGCAATCAAACTCTTGCCAAGTTAACCACCAACGAGCGATTCTAGGGATGAGATCACGTTTCAGAAACGTAGAGCGTAAGGCACTACAATCTGTTACTATTTTGAATTCCTTACCTAACAAATATACCCTAAACTTTCTCAACGAGTAGACGACTGCTAGGGTCTCTAGCTCATATGAATGAAAGTTTTTTTCCTCAGGAGTTGTCTGCCTACTAAAATAAGCTACTGGGCGAAAAGATTCATTCCCTGCCTTGCGTTGTAACAATATACCACCAATACCTAATCTACTCGCATCTGTGTGTAATTCTGTCTCTGCTTCTGGGTCATATATAGCTAGAACTGGTCTTTCTATCAATCTGGATTTAAGATCATTAAAAGCTTTTATTTGATCGTCCTGCCATTGCCAAACTACTCCTTTTTTTAATAGTTTACTTAATGGGTAGGCAATTACAGCAAAGTTTTTGATGAACTTACGAAAATAGCTTGCTAATCCAAGAAATTGTCGAACATGGTGTATATTTTTAGGTTGAGGGAACTCCTGAACACTAACAATTTGTCCTTCACCTGGTCTTATGCCAGCGGAGCTAATTTCATACCCTAAGTAGCTTATCTGGTCACGAAGAAAATTACATTTTGCTAGATTCAAGGTAAGATTAGCTCCTTCCAGCACCTGTAAAACCTCTTCAAGGCGCCGCAAACAGTCTTTAGGATCTGTACCAAATATGAGAATGTCGTCTATGTACGCTGACACCTCTCTGAAACGAGCTGATCCTAGAAGAGTGTTCATCATGCGCTGGAACACCGCTGGCGCGTTTGCCAGACCAAATGGCATTCGATTAAACTCGAATTGTCCATCTGGCGTCACAAATGACGTGAGGCGTTTGCTTTGTTCAGCAATTGGCACTTGGTAGTACCCCGATGCAAGGTCGAGAGTGATAAAACAAGCTTGGCCTGACAAACGAGCTATCTCATCTTCAATAATTGGCATAGGATACCTCTCCTTCACGGTTACAGAATTTAGCATTCGATAATCAATACACATCCTTAACGAGCCATCTTTCTTTTTGACTAGCAAAATTGGACTTGCATAATCCGAAACCGAGTCCCTAACTATTCCAGCATCCTTCATTTCACTTACCATATCCCGGACCTTTTCCCGCTCATGGTGGGACAGCCTATACGGACGATACACTATTGGGCGATCGCTATTCAATTCGATCGTCATTTCAACAGTTTTGGCGCAACCTAAGTCTTTAAGAGAAGTAGCGAAACAGTGTTTGTATTTATTAAGCAGGTCAAAAAGACACTGCTTATCATTTTTAGAAATTTGTTCTCCTACTCGAACCTTATCTACATCCAAATCATTTTCAACCTCTGATATTTCTGAAACAGATTCAACGACGACGCTATTTACCAGATCAATTCTTTGTGCGCGGCATATCACACTACTGGTAGGGATTCGACAAAAATTTGCACAAGGCGCAACCTCAATATCTATCAAGCCCCGATTTGCACAGTAAATTCCTCCGACGACAAAATATTGATTATTTGGTTCACCTGCCATACTGTTTTTTACCAGAACGCTACCACTAATAGAAGGATCAATACGTGATCGCACAGTTACCAACCCATACTAGGGCACCTACAGTTTTGACTTTCAATAATCGACCTATATCACATTCAAAATCTGGCTGCGGAATTTCTTTACCGATGTCGAGGAACTGTAACCTACGTGCATTCTTATAAGCTATTATGTGTGGCTGTTCTGTAAAAGATTGTCCAATCAGTAATGGTTTATCTAAATATTCGTCGTTGACCACCTTGCATGAAACCGTAGCGGTGACATCGTCCATTTCCAAATCAAGAGTCAGTTCTCCTAATGCCTGCACGACGTTGTTTCCGAAACCTCGCATTGTCGAAGGTACATTGTTGTGTTCTAAACCTAAACTACGAGCAGCAGAAGCTTTTACTAGAGTCACGTCACTACCAAAATCTACAAAAGCTTTTAAGAGGGTATCTTTTACTCTGACGTCTTTAGTAAATTTCATGCTCGGACTAGAGAGATTCTTATCTCTGATTGTATCAATACGCATTGTCTTTGATACGTCAGTTTTGTCAGTCACCTTATTCGCAATACAACTGTCTGATGTGTGCCCTACCTTATGGCATTTTGTACATTTTATGAGTGTTTTAGGACAATACATGAAGCTGTGACCTATTTCTTTACAATTAAAACATCCAGATGGGATTTTAGGTTTAACCTTGTGGACGGCTGACTTTATTTTCGAGCTATCCTCGGAACTGGTAGCGTGAACATTTTTGTTTTTAAAATTTGACCGCTCGGCCGCAGCTTGACTTATCTCCCTATTGCTTACCAAAAATTGAAGCATCTGATCAGGGTCAGTGCACCGCAATGATAGGGCACCTGATCGTAAAGTCTTGTCTCCAAGGCCATGGATAATACAATCTACTGCACGCTTTCCTACAATATCACATTGATTGAGTAACGACAGCTTTTCATAGTAATATACCTCTATTGGCTCGTTAAACTTACTTCTCCTCTTCAGCATGTCCTCCAAGGCCTGGCCATAGTTCAGCTCGAAGGGGAAAGCATTCATTAACTTTTCTTGCCATTCTTTCCATGAGTAAAGAATGGAACTTAAACCTTCATACCAGGTTTTGGCCAGACCCTGTAGTTTCTGCATAGCAAAATGAGTCGTGGTCCTTTCGTCCCATCCATATACGGAGGCACATTCGTTAACTTTCTTTACCCAAACATCAACACGTTGCGTTTTTGTGGAAGGGTCAAAATTTGGCAAAATGTTTTTATAATCTACTTTCTGAGCAGGATGTGAAGTAGCATGGGGATGAGACGAAATACCCTCTTTCATAAACTTAAGAATATCTACAACATCTTTCTTAGATAAAGAAGTACTACGTGACCTTGGTTGGCGCGCGTCGATCCGTCGCACTGGTTCATGCTGTGCTGGATGAGGACTGCCTTGGTCGAAGCAGCGTTCCTCGCGGTAACGATGCTCGTTCAATGGTGAATGAAGACGCCTGCTACCGTGCCTCGATGGCGAACGGTGACGGTTGTTACCGTGCCTCGATGGCGAACGGTGACGCTTCCTAGAGGGCCTCGATGGCAACCGACGGTGTGTGCTCGTGTGCCTCGATGGCGCACGATGATGCTCGCTGCTACACCTCGACGCTGCATGATGTAGCTCGTGACCGTGCCTCGATGGCGAACGGTGGTTTGTGCTCGTGTGCCTCGATGGCACACGATGGCGTACCACTCGATGCTCACTGATGGGTCCCGATGGCGCGCGATGATGTTCGCTGCGAAGCCTCGAAGCTGCATGGTGTACTTCACTACCGTGCCTCGATGGCGAACGGCGATGCGTGCTTGTTTGCCTCGATGGCGCACGATGATGCTCGCTGCTACACCTCGACGCTTCATGATGTAGCTCGTGACCGTGCCTCGATGGCGAACGGTGGTTTGTGCTCGTGTGCCTCGATGGCACACGATGGCGTACCACTCGATGCTCACTGATGGGTCCCGATGGCGCGCGATGATGTTCGCTGCGAAGCCTCGAAGCTGCATGGTGTACTTCACTACCGTGCCTCGATGGCGAACGGCGGTGCGTGCTCGTTTGCCTCGGAGGCGCACGATGATGCTCGCTGCTACACCTCGACGCTGCATGATGTAGCTCGTGACCATGCCTCGATGGCGAACGGTGGTTTGTGCTCGTGTGCCTCGATGGCACACGATGGCGTACCACTCGATGCTCACTGGTGGGTCCCAATGATGAGGGGTGACGCCTCCTAGATGCAAGAACTTGTTCCCGCAAGAGTTCCTCCTCCAATGTCTTGATGCGCTCTCGTGCATCTTCTTGTTCCCGGCTGCGAGCTCGAGAACTGCTTCGACTTCGCGAAACAGTTCGGAGAACTCTCCTCTCAGGGTCCGGAACAACTTCGCGCCTCTGGCTGCCTTGCCGATCTCGATCTCGGCTTCGACGTTCCAATTCATCCATTGTGTATTTTAATGTAGGTTTTATCGCACTTCTGATTATATAAGCCTAATCGCCTACAGCAGTAAGGAAATAATGGAAACACTTCTTGATCTTAGAACAGCAATTTATATTACTATTTCGATTATCTTTACAAAACACAAAGAACACAATTTAGAGAATACAATGTTATTTTTCCTAAATCTCAGAACAGAATGAATGCCCGTTCCGTTTGCCTTGGCTTTTTATAAGCACCCGGCTCGGGTTGAAACTATTCCTAAGTAAACAAACATCGGTTCGGCTCAGGACACTTCGCTAATTACCCTGGCTGTGTTGCGCTGTGACTCAGCACAGCTGTTGTTATTCATGGCAAATGCCCGCTTAATTATAGTCATTTTAAGTAAACAAAGCTCATATAAATATTATTTGGTCGTAGACAAGACCCCAAATTTCGTAAACATCAACAATTTCGACTTAATATTGAACAAATCCTAACAAAATAGAAGACCTTATTTGACTCCTAGATTCTAGAAATAAGGTTCATCAAAAAAGGAAAATTGTAAAACGGAGAAAGTGTGGCAAATTTCCTAAAAAAACAAGTTTCCAGTGGTGCTAAACATTTATACCTGACTGCCCAAGAAGGAAGGTTAAGGAAATGGAATGTTTGTAGGTATGTATTATATTATTTTGTGTCTTCCTAGAGGTCAAAAGGCTTTCGCAATTTTGATCTGTGAGTTGTAGTTATACTCGTCTACATGACAGGAGTGCGAGATAATTTTTCATTGTTTAAAAAGTATGTTTAACGTTACTTTATTATTGAAGTGCAGTCCCTAGTATCTCCACTTGGTCTGTGGTGTAGGCACAGACCAAAACCTCTTCTAAACGAAGGTTGTCTTGTCGCGTAAGGCAGTTTCAGAAATAAATTACTTATTAAATTAAGTTATTAATTAATAAGCACTTATTAAATTAAGTTTGATAAAAAACTAAATGTCATAAGTTCTAAAATAATTTCGTTTTGTTTAGTAAACACGAAATTATTTTAGAACTTATGACAGACTGAATGTTAAAGTTCGTGAATATATAATTTTTTTATCAAACTTTAATTGATTATGTTGACCTATGAAAATAAGGGCGGTTTAAAATATAAATCGAGCATAATATTCTCTGACAAGTTCAAAATAATGATGCGGTTTCCACTTAATGTATTTACTTAACGTATTTTATAAATTCTTTCACGTACATTCGTGCAGCGTATCTGCAAAGTAAAAAGAAAAGATGAGATAAAAATTAAGGTTGAAAACCTCTGACTTGGGACAAGTGCGTCATAGTGTCGCACTTGTCCCAATCAATAAAATTTGGAGCTAGGTTTTTGAACCGGGAATTAAAGCGTATTAACTAAATATAATTATATGAAACTTAGGATCCAAAGAAAACACTTACGTATTACAGATCAGCCAATCTAGGCAAAAATCGTTTTTTGTAGCACAACAACGCACACGTGTCAACTTCAAACCATAGTGAAATCTCAGTGTAAAATACAAATGGTGTTAAATCCTAATTCATTCAAGTGGCGCTCCCAATTTTTTTCTAGGAACTAATTTTGTTTCTCCTAACATGACTAGATGGCGGTTTTGGCAATATCATTGGATTTTTTTTGTAAAATGATGCTGGCCGCACATCCCCCACCGCACTTGCCCCAACTGACCATACACTAAAAACTAGCAGAAACTTAATTATCAAGTTATTATGTTATTTCAATGTATCATAATTTCAAAAGTACAAGTTACTATTTCCAACACTACCGTTTCATTAGAATTTATGAAAAAGTACAGATTTATGAACATCCTACTAGAAAGAGATGAACTACTACTTTGGGGCCTCTCACTCGGCTTGTTTTTATGAAACAAGTGCAGGTTAGATCGAGGTTCACGCCACGTACAGATTGCTTGTGAATTAGTGGCATTGACATAAATAATTTGAAGTAAGCAATAACTGTCAATGTGAAAGTAAAAAAGTGGAATTGTTTGTTTATGTATTTTTTTGATAAAATCTAAAGTATTGCTTGTTAAATTTTTACTATACTAAGTACCTACTACAACTACCATTACTTCCATAATTTATTATTTATTTGGTGATTGAGAATTAAAAGTTGCTAAAATGAAAATAACATTGCGAGAAAGTCCGTCTTTCAACTCTTCTGTTGCCTCGTCCCAATACGATTGTATTGACGATATCACTTTTTCCAGAGTGAAAAATGATGTCAAAGATTCCTTAAAGTCCCGTATATTTTTGGGCAGATACATCGAAAGGAGGCTAATAAATCAAGGCATTGGTTATCGTGACATTGTTGTGGTTAGTGTTGCGGAATCCGAGTTGAAGAGAGACCTTTTGGAAGCGCAACACAAACTGAGTAATTCATGTCCAAAAATAAGCTGGATCGGAATTACAGATACTGACTTCATTGGGTGCAGCCCCGCCGGCGCTGTATGTCTCTGCACAGAAATAGACAACCAACCTTTTGGTGCATTTTGGTTCCAAATAAAGACTATAAAATTTAGAGAGGATGAAATAATAGTTCCCCTAAAATGTATAAGACACATCACAGAAGCCTTTTTAGAATTAGAACCAATACTTACTGGAACAAAAAAGAACAAAGTTGCTTTGGAGATCAAACCTATTTCAAGTATAGCACTGGATGAAAGCTTCTCTGACATCATACTGAGCTTGAAAAGTGCTCTATCAATTCGCAATGTTAAAGAGTTCTTCACATTTTTATTTGCTTTTATAATAGCTATTTTTACTGGCAGTACAGCTTTTGTGAATTTTCTGGGTAATTTCATATTAGCTCTTATCAGAGAAATATCAGTCTTAGTAAAAAACTCAACACCTATGTTTTTGGGGGTGCTAGATTTCTTTAGTAAAATTGTTGGAGGCTTTTATATATTATTGGCAATGATGTTTAAACAGAAGGCTCCTATGCCTAGTCGGAGTTTGACACACTATAACAGCGCACCTAAAAGAAATTCATACTATTCAGATGATGGTCAATTTGACTAAAATTATGTAAGGTGGTTGTATGCCTCAAACTAGCGGCACCGCCTATTCTTTCTTTTATTGCGAAAGAAATCCCTAAGCAAATCAATATTTATAAGTCCGTTGTACAGTTGTATACCTTGAGTAAGCTTTTTTATAATGCCTTTAAAAAGTTTTCTTTAGAAAGAGATTCGAAGTTGCTATTGGTGGCCACCAAATTCTGTTTTCGCATCTTTGTCTAAATGATATGAAACTAAACTATTTCAGAGGGATTAAAAAAAGCTTAAGAAAGGTATCACAAACTATACAATGGATATTTGAAAATTCTTGTAATTAATTTTGTGTAAAATAGGTGGCGGAGGCATACAACTGCTTTTAAGGTGGTTAAATCGGCTTGATTTAAGCTAGATTAATATTTAGGTTTGGGTTTGCATAAAATGTATATTTTAGATCTCAGTGTTTAAAGTTAATCAATAAAATAATATTAACTTTATTCATCGGGTTATGCCAGCTTTTCATTGTGATATTAACCCTTTCCCCCCGGGGTAGTGATTTTTAACGAATTTCCGCTTTTCAAGTTTATTATCATAATAAGGTAGGTAAAAGGAAACGTACAGATTTTTTTTAGATTTTTATTATACCTAGAAGTACTATTTCCAAGACCTAGACTTATAAGTACCGTCAGGAACTTCGTGTTATCACAATGTTAGGAACTTTGATAGAAACTACAAAAGTAATGAGATCCTTTATTGACTTAGTAATAATTAAATGAATAGGTTTTTAACTACAGATTAACCTCGTGGTATTCATCAAAACAATTTTTCTTTTCATTTACACACAAAGACACGTTGCAATGCGAACATTTACTATGACCTCAACCTCAACAGCCTGTATTGC
Source organism: Eupithecia subumbrata (assembly GCA_949316285.1). Lineage (NCBI taxonomy): Eukaryota > Metazoa > Arthropoda > Insecta > Lepidoptera > Geometridae > Eupithecia > Eupithecia subumbrata. Next base: position 12,885,552 of record OX438640.1, on the reverse strand, counting down.
TCTACTGCTGGACGCAGGCCTCCCCCTGATAAGCGCCTTATTGGCTTTTATCTCATAAGGGGTAATGCCCATAATCCCCACGTTGGACATGAGGCTCGGGGATCGCAGTTTGGTGGTAGAATTGTTCTGCAGGGGGCGCTTCTGCCCACCCCTGCAAAAGAAAATGGAAATCCTTTAGTCGCCTCTTACGACACCCGCGGGAATAGTTAGTGGTGCAAGCACCTTTCAATCCTAGGCACTACATAGCTACTATGAGGTTAGTTACTATGATTTAGCATTTACTATGAGGTTTCGACTAAATCTTCTTCAAACTACAAACCTCACCACACCCCTGTTCTCTACGAACGTAGGCATTGGCCTACGTTCATCCATTGGGATGCCTCTGTTAGCCAAGCGTACGTCTGTTATAGTGGAATAGTCAGATTTGTGCCTTTTGGAAGGGCCACCTTTCTAGTATAATCAGTAGAAGTCTTTCTTCTCTGACTATCTGCTGACGTCGCATCTTTCATTGTCTTCAAGCCTTGAGTAACAGAGCGTCGAAAATCTTTTACGGTAGTCTGTTCCATTATAAGTCCATGAATGACATATGAATTGACAAATGCAAATGTCCAGAAGACGTGCGATGTCCAGACGACGAAGTGGGAAGACGTATTTGCAGATGGTAGATCAGTCTGAACACTAGATCCAGGTATTGGAGATGTGGGTACCTGATTTATAGGGCACTCCTATACATCTTCATTTGACGGCGACGATGGAGGAACTTCGGCAAAAACACTATCTAGAGCTCTTTCAAAAACCTCATCGAAGCCTCTTAGTGAGGTTAGTTGAAGATCTTCCACTTCATCATCGGACACACCTCCATCAGACTCTTCATCGCAGTTCGGAAGCTCTTCTAATAACAGGAACACTTCAATTAGAACAGTATTGTTTGTAATATTCATCTCAATGCCTAAAACAATAAGAAAATAGGTCAGAACAATAATAATAAATAATAAAAATAAAAAAATCATTCGATTATGATACAACAAAATACCCACTTCATCAAGTATGTGTATTATAAAAACCCATAATTTTTGAGACTAAAATCACCTGACGGTACTTTTAAGTCCACATCAGTTTTTATCAAATATTCATATAAAATAGAGTGATAATACATTGTAACAGCTTTTAGAAATGTAGTCAATGATATAAACAACGTAAATAGTAAAAAAAATAGCACTTACCTATGATATTCTATTTATAAAAAAAATCCTATTACACCGCACAGCGAAGTGACAAAATGTTCGACAGGTTGTAACTCACTGTTCAAATTATTCGGCAACATCACGCGGTAATTCAAATAACGCGCTGTGATTGGTTTACGGAAACGGTACTCTAAAGGATCGTCAGTTGTAGTTAACATACAGTGTTTTCGTACTTAAGTTATTAGACAAAAAATGTGGAGGTACTTCTAAGTACCGTAAGGAGGGAAAGGGTTAAGTAAGCAAAGCCTCATAAAGTTGGTCTGAATGTATTTTTCTGAGTGCAACTGTATTAATCCCAATTTTATCTGTTACTCCAAAAGTAGATTTTGCTGTAGTATTATGTTTTTTCATGTATGCTGAATTTTTACCTGTACATCTATACATTTTACATGACAGCTTGTGATTTTGATTGTGTTCATGACAAAAAGGTGATTTACATTTAAAAAAATGATTTAAATGTTGTGCATGAGGATTGACAAAAAATACTAAAGGTTAATTCCTGTATAGCTTATATTTTTTAACTTATTGAATAATATAAATTTGTTTTTACATGTTCAGGTGACTGAAATAAATATATTAAACACCAAATAAACAGCTTTTTTTGTCCATAGGAACCACTATTACCGGGTTTCTGCATACTGAAACAAAGAAAAATAAAACTTAGGTCATTGAACTACTATTAAACTTGGGTATGGTTTAGAAAATTAAAATTTACTGAATTCATCTCCCAGTTGCTGTTATGTCTAAAAGTTGTTTAATTATAGATTATAGCAAAGTTTTCAAATTATATGAGATCTGTGATCTATAGTATTTATGTGGTAGTGGTAGTGGTAGGTCGCGTCACGTGAAAAGAACTTAAAGAATGCTGCTGGAAGAAAGTGGAAGGGGTGTGTTCGCGCATGGTACACTCGCGCACGATAGTACTATGCCAATTTGCTAAGGCTATTTTTTTAACTAATATTTCTATATTAGGTTATTAGAAAATAAGATAAAATTAAAAACATGTTCGATTCAGTTTAGAATGTTTAATATAGGTACCTACCTAATTACAAAAAAATTATATAGGTAATGAAGCAACTTCTTGGGTAACGTGAAAACGTTTCATACACTGTTTTAAATTATCAACAGCATTATTATCTGCATCTCTCTTCATAAAACAATAGGTAGGTACCTATAATGTCTTAATTCATTTTTCTCACTTTTCTATGTAAAACCATTTGGTAAACTTTTGTGCGCGATGGTATTTTGACGAGAAAAGTGACGTGGACACAAGGCGGAAAGCAAATGTCAACCGACGCGACGGCGCGTGATCCGCCCACCCCGCGCCCCACTGCATACTGCCAAATAGACCCATAAATCGCCTACTGCGCAGCTTGACCGCCAGCTTTCTTTTTACATGACGCGAACTATAATTAATATTATTTACTGAATCAATGGGTGGGTTTCTTTTAAAATTGTCAGGGCACGGGAAGCAACAGTTAGCCCCTTCTGATACGCATACGGTCAGGGCACGGTCGTCATGCCTTAAGGCCTCCACACACAGAAACCGTGGCCGGGCCGGAGGCACAGTAGATAAATAGTATACAGTAGCGTGACTCAGCCGTCTCCTTGAACTTTATACCTACAGTTGAGCGGAGCGCTAGGGTTGGTACCGGTTGGTACCTACAAAAAGTAAAACAGAGGTGTGTGTGTTTTTATTGAATGTGTGTAATTTGAGTTTAGGAATGAAACATAATATGTTATTTTAATGATTTATTTATTAGTAAATTATTAATTACAAGTTAGTTACTGAGAAATACCTACTGGCGTCTAGAAATACTGACAAGGAGTGTCATATTTTTAAATCATATGTAAATAACAAGTTTGAGCCGTAATGCCGTGCCTTACCCAACTATAGTAATTCAATGGCCTTACCACACCGTAATCGCCCTCCAGTTCGTCTCTATAAGTTCGCAAAGACAGTCGTATTGCGTCCGTGTGAGATTTACGATGATTTAATGAACAAGTGCCGAATCTTTCAATTTCATAGAAATTTATCGAAATGAACCGATTGTATGGAACCCGAAAAAGACACTACATTAAAACAAAAACAAAGTATCAAAGCAAGTTAAATAGGTACCTACCTCGGTAGATAAACCAAATTTATAGGTGGGAAAGGTAGTGTCTAAATAACAGAAGTACCTTACCTACCTACTATTTGAATTACCTAGCAGTCATTTGCGTGTTGTAGTGTTTTCATAAATACCTAGGTAGGTACCATGTTCCCACCCATCAGTAAGTTTATCTATCAGAAAACAAATACCTAGGTAGGTACAAAACTCCTCATTTCGTGCTCTCCTCCTCATTTTACATTATTGTTCATTCATAGGTACGTAATTGAGAATAAAATGAAATCATCCACAAAATCACTCTTGGTTGAAGCGCCAATGCGGAATGATTGTACGCTAATGTGTGAACGCAATCCGATCAGTTGGCCCATCATGCTGGCCCAGCGCATTCGTCAAATGTGTACAGGACGCATGTGATTTGTGTGGCCCGGAGCGTGTTTTGACATGCACGCGGTCGAGAATCGCACGCGGGCGCAAAAACGCATGACAGGAAAAGGGCTCTAAAAGCTACTAAATACCTAGATACATTTTACATTAAATATATATCAGAATTTCCCATAAATTTTAATGATAGTACCTACCTTCCTATCATTTTTCCATCACCCACCTGAGAAGAGACAAACAAGAAAGCAAAGGCCAAGTGCGTGTCGACCTCGCACATTTAGGGTTCCGTACCAAAATTAGGTCTTCTATGTTTGATGTAGAATACCTACATTTTGATCGCAAAATAAGTTGGTAGGAAAAATAAGGGAATTTCAGAGAAAAAAATATATAGTGATACATCAATATTTAATATTTGTTAGTAACATTACTTATACTTCGGGTACGGAACCCTAAAACGTGGTAAAGACTAAAAAAGCAATATTTATTTTACCTTTCAGCATTAGCAGGATGTTGAAAAAATGACAGTGTTGGTTTAACCAACGTTGAATTAATACACCCGTAAACACTGCAGTATACTCGTTGTCATGATGACGCCTCCGGCTTCTGTGTGTGACGTGTGCGTTACTGGGGCGGCAAGTTGACTCGGATCAAGATGAATTTATATAGAAAAATCAGAGCGCTATGTCCTGTAAATGTGCCCAAAAAATTAAATTTGTGCGCCCTATGGTTTCAGAGTAATTCGAGAAAATAAGATTCCGCTGCAGTAACGCCTGAAAACGTTACTGCAGCGTCAACATTTTTAAATATTAGCCTTAGCCAAATTTAAAGTAGCTTAAAAGATAGCTTAGATTTGTGCACCTCCTGGGCCGAGCAGCGGCATTTGTGCGCCCTGTGGTTTTTGAGATATTGCAAATGCCGCTGCAGTAACGTTTTGCAGATTTCCAGATATCAAGATAACAAGTAGGTATGGTTTTTGGTGAGGAAGTGCGGTATAATTTGAGCCAATTTTGTGCCCTAGTTGTTTTCTAAAATAAATGCATGGTGTATGAGATAGAAGAGTTTTTCTGAAAATCAAAAACAGCCGCTAGCTCATGAACTACATCAGGAAGGCGCTCTGTGATTGCATTGGCTGATGCCTATTAGGAATACGTATCTTCTGACCAAATTGTGAAACCCTACATCAAATTTTAGATGAAATAAATCAATTTTATCACTGAAAATGGTGTACTTATTTCGAGCCTTACATAAGGAAGTTTTTAACAAGATACAACTTTAAGTGATTTGCCAAAAATCAGAGCGCATATTCAAATAAACGCACACAGAATTTCAGCTTTCTGCACCCTATAATTAACACATAATAATTAAAAACAGCCCGAGGGGAACTTTTAGACAGTTAACCGACCAAATACGAAAGGCCATAAAAAAGCGGCCGTTAGGAACATTCACCGTACCTTCTTAATTTATCTACCAGCTTTTCTTATGTTTGTACAGTGGTGCAGAAAAGCTATTTCAGTTAATTTAATAGTTAGGTGATAAAGGTAATTTCGATCTCTTCAATTTGTACTATTATTAATCAGGCTTAACTTCGACATGTCTGAGAGTAAATATTATGTACCTATGAATTCAGGCTTCCTGCTCGGTCCAGCAAAGTTTTTATTTAAAACCTTTTAAGACCTAACCTAATAATAATAATGCTTAAGTATAAATGTTCGTAGTACCTACCTACGAACTGAACCGAAATATACCTATACCTAGTCTTTTTAACTTACGGTTCATTTCGTTTCGTACTAGAATAAACAGCAATCTAGGTCTAGACCACATAATACTACTACTCCTAGGTCAGGGGTCGGCAGACAGCGGCTCGCGAGCCGCATGCGGCTCTTGCCATAGGATTATATGGCTCTTCTTCTACAACTCACTCACTGCCTAACTGCGCCGCCCTATCACAAATAAAACACTTAAAAAATTACCTAAACTAGACGGAGCGTGTAGCCGGGCCATACAATCATCGTCAAGTTGCGCGTTCGCACTCTGTTGCCTCGCCGCCCCCGCCGATGTCGGCACGTCCCGCATCCATTTGGAAAATCATGGGATTGATATAAATAAAGTAGGTTTCCATTGCTACTGACGCATGACGGAGCGAAAAGTACATATGACAGGTGTTAACAAAGGAGCCGTTTCTATCTTAAAGAAAAAAATTCATCACGAAGTTCTTTCTTTCCACTGTGTAATACACCAAGAAGCTCTTTGCGCTCCGACTTTTCCTGAAGAAATGATGGAAGTAATGAACTTGGTTGTAAAGATTATTTACTAACAGCATTGTGGCCAAATCACCGTATCATCGCCAGTTTAAAGAATTTTTGATCGAAATGGATAGTGATTACATAGATTTACCTCTCCAATAAAGTGCGCTGGCTTTCCAGGGGAAACGTACTGAAGCGATATGCGTCGTGTTTAGAAGAAATAAAATCGTTTCTCTATGAAAAAGGTATTAAGAAGATTCCTGGTTGCAAAAATTCTATTTCATGGTTGACCTTACATACCAACTGAACGATTTGAATATTAAGCTACAAGGCAAAGGAAATGTCGCATTTACAATGTTAGAAGAAGTGGAGAGTTTTGAAAACAAACTGCAAGTGCTTGCCGAAGATATAGAGAAGGGTATTTCACTTTACTTCAAACATTTAAATAAGTATTGTGAAGAGAAAAATGTTTCGCTTGATACCAATGATATAATATATAAACTGAGGTAGATGCGTTTTACCGAGGTCTGCGCGGCAAGACAAAACCAGGTGAATTCACTTGACTGAACTCAGTCCGCTCTGCGTCGCGCCGCGATACGAACGTACGTTGCGGGATTTTAGAGAAAAGTAAAACAGAATAAAATGCCACATTTTGTGTTTCGAAAGTGCAAAAATTATACTGGGACAGCTGTAAAAAACAGGCAGGATGTATATTCCATTTGTAAGTACTGTTTAGTCTATTTAAAATGGAAAATCATTAATTTCATATTAAAAAATCACTGCCGCGGCGTTGCCGCTTTGCCATTTACACGAACGAGACAAGACGTAGTGCGTTGCATTCATGAGTGACAGAGAGAACGAGATAATGGCGTGCGGTGTTGTCGGTTCGACCGACGCTAAGGGAGGTTAGGGTGATATGGGTAATATGATCACGCAATGCAACAATATTATTTTTCACCACTACTTTCCAATTATTTTTCGTAGTAGGATAAAAAAGAGATGGATTTGACTTTCAACATTAGCTTCTATTTTGTTTTAGATTTCCTAAAGACGAATTAATTAGGGAGAAATGGGTACGAGTCGTTAGAACCCAAAGACGAGACGATGAATGGATGCCAACGGCATACTCCACAATATGCACCAAACACTTTGTAGATACTGACAAGTACGTCACAAAAAAAATCACAAACTGATAAAGAATGCAGTGCCGGTAATTAAGGTAAAATAGAAAAAAAACTGCTTTTAATATTCGGTTGTGTGTTCTTATATTTGATTAGACAGGTAAAATTTCAGCCCGATCCGTTCAGTAATTTTGACGTGAAGAAGTAACAAACATCCATCCATCTATCAAACCAAACTTTATTAAATTATTATCATAGTAACTAGCGACCCGCCCCGGCTTCGCACGGGTGCAAAGCTGATACTAAATATACTACAGAATCGGCCTCCCTGCCGGTACCGCTGCAACCGCCATGTCCCTGCATTTTAATTCTATGATATCTTCGAAAATATTCATTTACTTTAATTACATGCTGTAAAGGGCCAAATGAATCTATATTAAATGGTGTGCGTTACTAGGGCGGCAAGTTGACTCGGATCAAGATGAATATATATAGAAAAATCAGAGCGCTATGTCCTGTAAATGTGCCCAAAAAATTAAATTTGTGCGCCCTATGGTTTCAGAGTAATTCGAGAAAATAAGATTCCGCTGCAGTAACGCCTGAAAACGTTACTGCAGCGGCAACATTTTTAAATATTAGCCTTAGCCAAATTTAAAGTAGCTTAAAAGATAGCTTAGATTTGTGCACCTCATGGGCCGAGCAGCGGCATTTGTGCGCCCTGTGGTTTTTGAGATATTGCAAATGCCGCTGCAGTAACGTTTGCAGTTTTCCGGAACGGCTAAATGAACAAGTATAGTTTTTGGTGAGGAAGTATGGTATAATTTGAGCCAATTTTGTGCCCTAGTTGTTTTCTAAAATAAATGCATGGTGTATGAGATAGAAGAGTTTTTCTGAAAATCAAAAACAGCCGCTAGCTCATGAACTACATCAGGAAGGCGCTCTGTGATTGCATTGGCTGATGCCTATTAGGAATACGTATCTTCTGACAAAATTGTGAAACCCTACATCAAATTTTCGATGAAATAAATCAATTTTATCACTGAAAATGGTTTACTTATTTCGAGCCTTAAATAAGGAAGTTTTTAACAAGATACAACTTTAAATGATTTGCCAAAAATCAGAGCGCATATTCAAATAAACGCACACTGAATTTCAGCTTTCTACATCCTTTAATTACCACTGAATAAGTAAAAACAGCCTGAGGGGAACTTTTAGACAGTTATCCGACCAAATAGAAAGGCCATAAAAAAGCGGCCGTTAGGAACATTCACCGCACCTTCTTAATTTATCTACCAGCTTTTCTTATGTTTGTACAGTGGTGCAGAAAAGCTATTTCAGTTAATTTAATAGTTAGGTGATAAAGGTAATTTCGATCTCTTCAATTTGTACTATTATTAATTAGGCTACACTTCGACATGTCTGAGAGTAAATATTATGTATGAATTCTGGCTTCCTGCTCGGTGCAGCAAAGTTTTTATTTAAAACCTTTTAAGACCTAACCTATAATAAAATAAGGCTTAAGAATAAATGTTCGTAGTACCTAGTACTTACCTACGAACTGAACCGAAATATACCTATACCTAGTCGTTTTAACTTACGGTTCATTTCGTTTCGTACTAGAATAAACAGCAATCTGGGTCTAGACCACAAAATACTACTAGTCCTAGGTCGAGACCACGTTTTTTGTGTAAAAATTTAGTAGGTAGGTAACCTGCTTAGGTAGAGATAAATCATTGTAAAAAATGCACGCTGATTGTATGACGTTTAGTGGAGGGGGCGGCGTGCATTTTTGGAATGGATCATCTCTACTAGAGATGGGTCTTCAGCACGTGTGCTGCCACAATTGTATCTACACACTTCCATAAAAGAGGCCGTCTCGCATAGTTTTCCTAATCGTGCTGTAGGTACTCGAATGAGGGGACGTGCGAGGGCTCGCAAGACAACTTGTCTGAGTTGCCATGCCACGCGAGAGTCGCGAGCCCTCGCGCCTCCCGCCTCTTCGAGTGTCTCCCGCTTGCTCGCGAGGCGGGCCACGCAAGCGAGCGAGCTACACTCGGTAAGATCGTGTGGGACTCGATCAATAGTGCTATGTGCGAGACACACATACAAACTTAACACAATTCTATTTTCTTGTGGACTGTGCCGTATGCCGAGGTTTAACAATATTCTTCTTGGATGATGCATGAATCATGCATGATGAATGTTATACCTAGGTAAAAAAAAACAAAGAAATGAATACCTAGGTACCTATAGGTTAGTATTTAATTCTTAAGTAGGTACCTACATACTATTTGATAAAAGCAGGAGCATGAAGTTAGGTATTCTACTATTCACCTGCGCCTATCCCGCTCCACAGAAAACTAAAAGGTAGTAGAGAAGTCACAGAGAGAAGTATGCTTGTTCTGTAGACCACTACGCGCCTCGCAGTTCGAATTACAATGTGTATCTACCTAAAATTTATATAATTCGTTAATTAGTGACTGTCGTAGGTATATCATTATTATCGTACCTACCTATAATGTATAATTTTCTCTGCAACCTTGTTTAGTTAGGTAGGTACTAAAACTATATTGTTTTTTATTATTACCAGTATTGTCGCGGAGGCCCTACAGAGGCTTCGCGGAGCCCCGGGGCTCCACGCAGCGCACTTTGAGAATGACAGTATTAGACAGGTACATAAAGGTACCAAAGTATGTAACTACCTACCTACCTACATGGTTCCTCACTGTGTTCAAATAGCAAATAGTATCTAATACTACCCACCAATTGACGACCTCCGTGGCGCAGCGGGCGAAGGTCCGCCTGCGACGCAGGAGGTTGCGGGTTCGATTCCCGCCTCGGAACAAATTTGTGTACGATCTGCAGAGTTCCGTTGGTCTGGGTGTTTTCTATGTATAATAAAAAATATCTATCTATGTAGTGTATTGTATTAAGTATATCAGTTTATCTAGTACCCATAACACAAGCTCTGCTCAGCTTGGGGCTAGATAATGATTGCTGTGTGAATTGTCCAGCATCATAAAATTATAAATTGTGTGTCCCGCTCGCTCGCGCAATGCGCACGCGAGCGAGGCGCGCTTCTAAAAATCGTGATAACTCGCTCGATCGTGCAGCGCACCACTCAAGCGAGTGGGATGGTATTTAATTTCGGGAGCATTTCATTTACACGCCCGGCTACACCTACTTACTGTGGATTAATTAAAATAGATTACGATTACGAAAATTTATTGTAGGTACCTATTATGTTAACGAAAGTAGGTATAATGTACGAAAGAAAATAAAACGCAATACACTTGCAAAAAAAACAAAATAATTGTTGCTGTAGGTACTTACGGCTCCTTTTAACATGTTATTGACTGAAATGAATGTCGACCAGGACCAATGATAAAGATGCTTCTATCCCACACTAAAACTTGTCTACGCAAGTGTACCTAATTTTAAACATGACAAAGCTACCGATTTAAGGATGTTGGCTTGAAGTATTGAGCGGCCGCTTTTTTATGGCCTTTCGTATTTGGTCGGATAACTGTCTAAAAGTTCCCCTCAGGCTGTTTTTATTTATTATGTGGTAATTAAAGGGTGTAGAAAGCTGAAATTCAGTGTGCGTTTATTTGAATATGCGCTCTGATTTTTGGCAAATCATTTAAAGTTGTATCTTGTTAAAAACTTCCTTATTTAAGGCTCGAAATAAGTAAACCATTTTCAGTGATAAAATTGATTTATTTCATCGAAAATTTGATGTAGGGTTTCACAATTTTGTCAGAAGATACGTATTCCTAATAGGCATCAGCCAATGCAATCACAGAGCGCCTTCCTGATGTAGTTCATGAGCTAACGGCTGTTTTTGATTTTCAGAAAAACTCTTCTATCTCATACACCATGCATTTATTTTAGAAAACAACTAGGGCACAAAATTGGCTCAAATTATACCATACTTCCTCACCAAAAACCATACTTGTTCATTTAGCCGTTCCGGAAAACTGCAAACGTTACTGCAGCGGCATTTGCAATATCTCAAAAACCACAGGGCGCACAAATGCCGCTGCTCGGCCCATGAGGTGCACAAATCTAAGCTATCTTTTAAGCTACTTTAAATTTGGCTAAGGCTAATATTTAAAAATGTTGCCGCTGCAGTAACGTTTTCAGGCGTTACTGCAGCGGAATCTTATTTTCTCGAATTACTCTGAAACCATAGGGCGCACAAATTTTATTTTTTGGGCACATTTACAGGACATAGCGCTCTGATTTTTCTATATATTATATTCATCTTGATCCGAGTCAACTTGCCGCCCCAGTAACGCACACTATTAAATGCACAATGTTAAAATAGCTTCGTAAATAAGCAATTATTTCTCGTAAAAAGTAAAGGATATAAACTGGTTATTGTGGGTTATCCCTAAGAGATAGATATACAGGGCGTCCCAAACTTATGGGACATGAAGGGGAAGTACCTTAAATATCGTAGATAGGGTATTTTGCTGAAAGAAGACTTTATGTTACTTTTAAAAGTTAGTAATTTTGCATTCATAGATTTTCTAAAAAATACTTGCTTCGTCTGGGAATCGAACCGACTTAAATGTCAAAAAAAAAATCATCCTACTTCTATGATGCCAATCGAAAGAATAGCTAAAAAATAATAACTTTGCTTAAGTAACATAGTATTTTAAAAAAAAAAAATTAAACAACATTAAATTAATCATTTTAATCAAATTAAAAACATACATGAAAGTGCCGTAGTCAATTAAGTACCTAAGTATTTTTGTAAATTAATTAATTAAATGCTCAAAATGTGATCCCTCTTGTCTTACGCAAATCGCCAATCTTTTAATCATTCCGCTGCCTGTTGATTTTCTTATCATTTTATGGTGAACACTCGATGTGACATGGATCAATTCTGTTTGCAACTCGCCCACGTTCTCGTATCGCTTTTTGTATAGCATATCTTTCACGTATCCCCAAAAGAAGAAATCTAATGGTGTAAGGTCCGGGGATCTGGCCGGCCATCTAATAGGTCCATTAGTACCAATCCATGTAGGAAAACATTCATTTAGAAAATCTGCTGCTCTCCGACTATTATGAGCCGGAGCTCCATCTTGTTGGAAAATTAAGTTTTCTTGCTCCTCAGCGGAAAGATTTCTTATCTCATCCCTTAAAATTTGAAGTATTCCTAAATACTTTTCTGTGTTCAAGGTTCCTTGGTAAAAGTGGATTAAGAAAACCCGGTTTTTTAAAAGTCCGCACCAACAGTTGAGTGAAAAACGCACTTGGTTATTCGTTTCAGTGACTCGTAACGGATTTTCTTTAGACCAAATACGATTATTGTTGCGGTTATACATACCGTTATTGCTAAAGTTAGATTCGTCTGTCCAAATAATATTATCCAAAAAATTTGGATCTTCGAGCAAGCGTGCCTGGATATCAAGACAGAAATTTTTTCTCCTTTCTGTATCGCCTGGAAGTAATTTTTGAACCAATCGTCCTTCAACATAACTCTTAAAACCGTGTTTTTTTAATACACGGCGTATTTTACTTTTCGAAACTCCAATTTCAAGTTCTCCTTCTCTCACCGATGTTTTCGGAAAAGCCGAAAAGTAAATTAAAATATCAAGTTCTTCGTCGTTGATCATGTGGTTTTCTTGCTGTGGTTCTCTTGGGCGTTTATCGAAACGTCCCAGAGTTTTCAAATGGTCCACAAGCCTTTTCAAAACTTTACGAGACGGTATTTGTCTATCAGGATATTTTACGCTATACCACCGCAAACTTCTAGAGATATCTTTATCGTTCAAAAAATATGCTTCCTTTAGATCAAAACTTACTTGATATGCCATGTTCGCAATAAATTAACACAAAACTTGTGTAAGTGAATTATTCAGACTAAACAGATAAATCCAAAAACAAACGCTCGCACACACTGTTCCATTTTCAAATTTAAGAACAACATTTAAAAATATTAGTTCCTTTTAAAAAGTATGCATTCAAACAAACGCTCTCATAAACTGTTCCATTTTCAAATTCTTTCGATTGGCATCATAGAAGTAGGATGATTTTTTTTTTGACATTTAAGTCGGTTCGATTCCCGGACGAAGCAAGCATTTTTTAGAAAATCTATGAATGCAAAATTACTAACTTTTAAAAGTAACATAAAGTCTTCTTTCAGCAAAATACCCTATCTACGATATTTAAGGTACTTCCCCTTCATGTCCCATAAGTTTGGGACGCCCTGTATACCACCCGGACTTTTTATAGACCTTTTTAAGGTGTACAATACTGTAGTACATTATTTTGATCTATCTCGTAGGGTTCAGCCAGCGTTTGCAATGTAAGCGCAAAAAAGTATTTATTTACGACATCACTTAAGAAACCTCTAAAGTTATCAGTGTTCCTCTACTATATATACTACTATATATTATGCATGTATGATACATATAAACCTTCTTCTTGAATCACTCTATCTATTTAAAAAAACCGCATCAAAATCCGTTGCATCGTTTTAAAGATCTAAGCATACATAGACACAGACAGACAGACAGACAGACACCGACAGGAAGCGACTTTGTTTTATACTATGTAGCGATTAGAAGTTACTTAAGTAAAAGTATTTTTTCTAGTGTGCTCACATAAATGTACCTATACTAGGAATGTAATACTATAATTCGTAAATAAACATTTTTATTTAAAATTTACTGTTTATTTTCTTAGTGGTGCCCGTTACCCCCGTTTCCCCTAGTTCGTTCCTTAGCTGCTAGCCGATGACGTCATAGGCTGTCATTGGCCGTCAGCCCACTGGCCGCTCGTGTAAAGTGTGAACAGTATGTTCATCTCTTTCTGACAACGGGGTCCTATATATCTCTGTTATCTTTTAACGTACTCAGTGATACAAATAAAGTTCCATAGTCCTATGCAGGTAGCTATAGTAAAATATCGCCATGTTTTTATTTCTTTCTAATGAGTATGACGTCTCTATTGGTAAAATCTCATTGCTTGATACTGTTTATTTCAGTACAATATTGAGAAAAATTAAAAATAGTTTCGAGGAGCACTTTCAAGAATTTAGAGCAAATAAATGTACGTTATCCTTCATACCCCCTAAATATCAATGTCGGTGATATGAATTTGGCGCCGTTCAATACAGATTCTTCTGAACTTCAGATGCAACTCATTGATATCAAGAACAAGGAACTGTGGAGCAGTAAGTTCACAGCTCTTATAAGCCGTTTGGAAGAGTACGAGAGAGAGAGAGATCAAATTTGATTTCTGAAAATAAGTGGACGGCTGTAAAACAATTGACCAAAATAGAGCAAATCGTGTTTGATACATGGAATAGCCTTCCTGCAACATATGACTCGACAAAAAACTAGCATTTGCTATCATATCAATCTTCGGCTCTACATATTCATGTGAGCAAATGTTTTCGTCTATGAATCAAATTAAAAGTAAATTAAGAATAAAATTTACAGTCGTGTCTTAAGGCTTAGCCGTGGAAAACTAAGTCTGTCAAATTGCATGTCAATTATACCAAATGTCGTCGGTAGAGGCGCTTATTTTTTACATAGACTCATGCAAAATTTATTTATTGTAGAAGAGGCAAACTTCTGTTTTTTTTGTTGATAGCACACTCACAAGGTAATAATGTAATGATAACTAACATTTGCCCGCGGCTTTGCTATTATTGCATGTAAAGTACCTTAATAAAATCTATGTCGCTTATTGTAGTATATCAATTATAATAAAAATTACATTTCTTGATAGTTATTCATAGAAATCAGAAAAACCTAAAATAATAATATCATCTCCATGCGTGTTAAAGTACCGACAATATCACCGACCATTATGATAATACTTTATACATTAAAAAAATATACTAATTTGGTCAAAACAACTGAAGACTAAATGGATTACAAAAGTGTCAATCGTTGAAGATATTTCGATTTGGTTTTGCAGGGCTTTCTCAATTTTTTATTAAATATAAATAATGCTGAACAAGCCACACAACATCATCTAACCCCAAAGTAAGTAGAGCTTGTGTTATGGTATACTTATTTTGATATACTTATTAAATACACTACACAGATAGATATTTTTTAATATGCATAAGACATTCAGAACACCTGGAACAAATATTTGCAGATGGTACAAACATTTTCTGTTGCGGACGGTTACCAGGATTGGCCTGATACGCCCTGGGAAAGTATCCCACTTAAATTCGACGCGCGTTGTCCTTTTCCTTCCGCTGCTGGTAGACGCACGCCGCCACGCACCCCTGAATGCGTACTGTTCGTGTGGTACAATATCCTAACTTCACTTTTCCTTCCTAATGGGGGCTTCAACTAGCTTCGAAATAAAACACTGATCCAATCTTGAAACTTGATCCGGGTTTCGGCTTATTCCCTACCACTACTTGCTGGCTTCGTTTTCTTGCTGACTACTTCTTGCCTCTCCGGAGGCTAGGCTGCGACTGCGAGTGCCGGCCCCACGCTTATATTTATATGGTCGTGTTTTACCGCTCAGACGCCGGCGTAATTTTGACCTACTTTCTATCGAGTTTTGCCTAAGCCGAAACCTTTAGATCTTTATTTATTTATTATTTCCTTACAAAAACCCTTATTAATTAAGTTTATTATATAGTAAAAACACTCCTTCTTATTATAAAACCTTCCTATCTAGGTATTAAAAGGTAGTAAAAAAGTTCTAAGCCTAAAACCTACAAAAATTTACTTAGGAACATTTTTTCTTACACAAATATTGCAACTGATTCTAATAATTTAAGCTATACACTATTCCTTAAGCCTAAGCCTTGCTCCTAAGGGTATTTTTATCGTAAAATTTTATTAAATAAAACAATACCACACTAAAATTTTATAAAACTTAAAACAAAATAACAAAGCTAACCAAGTTCAAATTTAAAACTTATTTTACATAATTATCCTTTCGTATCGCCGACATTTTCCCTGAGGCGGGAATGAAACTAACTGTAACCTCCTGTGTCGCAGGTGCACCTTTCCCCGCCGCGCCAATCAAATAATCAGATATAAAATGAAATATAACAGTTATTCCCTTTACACCTTACAGGAGTCTTTTACATACACGTCACAAAATTCAAATAAGGTTCATGAGTAAAAGTAGGAAATAAACTGATTACCTTAATTTTTTGTTCACTTCAATCTTTTTAAGGTAAAGTAAAAAAGCGAACAAGAAACCTTTACCTTGTTAGGGTGTTAGTTTTCGAGCTGGAGCAATACTATTAGCAATACCCAAGCTTTTTTATCCTCTAGAGATAATCTGATATTTTGTAGTAAGCCTTATAGCAAAGGATAATGTTTGACAATTTGTTTGAATTTATTTTTTGATAATTTTTAACTCTCTTGGAGTTTTGTTGTAGAATCGTATACATTGCCATTTAAAAGATAATCTATAAATCGATACTGAAGTAAAACAATTTTTGCCTGTATCTTAGCCGCGCATCACGGCGAAACTATTGAATGATTTTTTTTGGGGGGAGTCAATGTTCGGTTTTTAGTGACCAATTAGGTGACAATTTTAGAGACTTGGTGGGGTTTGAAGAAGTCGTTTCGATTTTGACAGCTATCATCGAAAATGTAGATTTACTTCTCACACAGTCAGGAAAACACAGGGAACAAAGTCGTTAGGACCTGTTACGACTATTTCAATGTTTTTTTCATTTTTGACATCCTTAGATGAGTTTCTCACCTAATGACATTTTTTTTTATTTTTAATTTTTTATGTATTTATTATGTTGCTACCTTACAAGAACTCGCTGTGTTTCCACAGTTGACGACATCTCAAAAAATACGTAAAAGGTACAAATAGACAAAACCAAATAATTGTAGTCATAATATACCGAATAATTGCAAAAGTCAAATGGCTATTAATTTTGGGCAGTCAGTCTAAGAACTTTATTATTTATGAATTGGTGAACCAAGGAGTCGGAATTAACATTTAAGTACCTACAATTGGAATGTCAACTATTTAATTTTATAATGATAAATGGAAAATTAAATTTTTCTCCCCTGTTCTTAAGTGTCATTGCAGCAATGGGGAACTGATAATTGGGTTTACATTATGTTGCACTAAGGGACAGGCCGGCATGTCATTATACTTACATGTCATGACTTGTTAGCGAAGTAAGTTTATTTTTGATAGTAACTGTGTGTTACATGAGTGATTTACAATAATTTTGACAACTGTCATTGGAAATACAAGTGTTTTGCATGTTTATTACGTTTTTAGCGTCTTTACACATCTCCTTTACTTGACTTCTTTGTTACGCTAAAAAAATGTTTGTTATATTGAGGTCAATGTACACATATTGCCAATAACAAAGAAGTTATGACAAACCGCTCCGTTGAGGTTTTTCTATAAGTTTAAAAAAAAATTAAGTCAATTTTTTTGAGTATTTGTCCTTTTGAGAATCTGTCTTTATGAGAACAAACCGATAACTACGAGTAAAATTTTAAATTTGCCTGTGGTTCTACTGGTAGAACTACGGGCAAAAAATATGCACATGGTTGGTCCTAAGTAAATCAGTTATCTAGTAAGTAACCATCACAAAGCTCTGCTTAGCTTCGGCCTTGGTGATGATGTGTGAATTCATCAAGTCCACTGCTGGACGTGGGCTCCTATTTTAATTTTTCAGCATTATTTATATATTAAAGTCATCAAACCTTCTTAACATATTTTAACTCGACCAATACTTTCCGTGCTGTAAACATGTTGAGTAGTACCTACCTACCTAGCTACCAGAGATAAAACCACTACAAACCTATTCTACTTAATTGGTAGGTCTGTCAATGAATAAAATTCCTGCAAATTTCTTTTAGCTTAGCTTCAATCAAATATAGACTTTATGTCAATGACAAATGAACCATTTAACCCGCAAAACAAAAGTTGTCGAAAATCGTAATTCGTACGTCGAGAACAGCTGTCATCGCGAAAAAAGTTACATAACCTCACGTCCGTCCGAGAAGGCATCCAGCCTTCGAATGAAGGTAGTGGAAGCTATTTTGAGCATATATTGAAAGGGATGTTTGAGTAATAAGGTTTAAATTCTTTTGGCAAAATATTATCATTTTTGCAATTACTTTGCAAAACGCCTTACAAAAATGTGTTTTTTGGGATTTATTATTATTGTATTACATCCTATAAAAATTACGAATATTTAATGGAAAGATAAAATATTGAAGTAGTTGTTTTAATATTTTTAATTCATTTTGAGTCATTATATTTTCTGTGAGGCCTAAAATGCCGTGCTTTTTAAAGTGTTTTTCTCCAGTGATTTATTTTAAAACTACACCAATTATCGTAAAATGAGGGATAAACTTTCAAAGATCAGTTCTTTGTTTACACAATGTGATATTTATCATCACATATATTACATGCGCTTTAGAGAAACCTTAAGGACGGCAATGTATGTCAATGTATGCATGGCATTCTTGTAGCCCCTTAAATTAAAAACGAGTAATTACTTGCCAGACATAGGCAAGCTTTCGAAAGCAATGCAAGGACACCGTTCCAACTAAAACTAAAATATCCTGTGTAATTAATAAGAGTGTTGTTATTTTAATAAATAATATGTATATTTAAGTAAATAAATATTTTTTTTAATTTCCCACATGTTTTAAAACTGTAACAGTGTCATTATATTTTATCAAGCTTTGTAGTAGATATGAATCAAATTAGACCCTAATTATTAGACTAACCAAATTCATGTTGCGGCTCTTTGAAGTTATGGGAAAACCTACGAACTTGATATTTGGCTCATTTGGTTGGTAAGTCTGCCGACCCCTGTCCTAGGTCAAGACCACGTTTTTTGTGTAAAAATTTAGTAGGTAGGTAACCTGCTTAGGTAGAGAGATAAATCATTGTAAAACATGCACGCTGATTGTATGACGTTTAGTGGAGGGGGCGGCGTGCATTTTTGGAATGTTTCATCTCACCTCTAGTGGTGGGTCTTCAGCACGTGTGCTGCCATAATTGTATCTACACACTTCCATAAAAGAGAGCGTCTCGGATAGTTTTCCTAATTGTGCTGTAGGTACACGAATGAGGGGAGGCGCGAGGGCTCGCAAGACAACTTGTCTGAGTCGCAAGACAACTTGTCTGAGACGCGCCTCCCGCCTCTTCGTGTGTCTCCCGCTCGCTCGCGAGGCGGGCCGCACAAGCGAGCGAGCTACACTCGGCAAGATCGTGTGGGACTCGATCAATAGTGCCATGTGTGGGACACACATACTTACCTACCTAACACAATTCTATTTTCTTGTGCACTGTGCCGTATGCCGAGGTCTAATAATATTCTTCTTGGATGATGCATGAATCATGCATGATGAATGTGAAAACCTAGGTAAAAAAAACAAAGAAATTAATACCTAGGTATAGGTTAGTAATATTTTATTATTAAGTAGGTACCTACATACTATTTCATATAAGCAGGAGCAAGTAGTTAGGTATTCTACCATTCACCTGCGCCTATCCCGCTCCACAGAAAACTAAAAGGTAGTAGAGAAGTAAGTTTGATCTGTGGACCACTACGCGCCTCGCAGTTCGAATGACAATGTGGACCTTAAATTTATATAATTAATAATTAGTGACTGTCGTATATCGTAACATATCGTACCTACCTACCTAGGTATAATGTATAATTTTCTCTGCAACCTTGTTTAGTTTCTAAAACTATATATTTTTTAATTATTACCAGTATTGTCGCGGAGCCCCGGGGCTCCACGCAGTACATTTTGAGAATGACAGTATTAGGCAGGTACATAAAGGTAAGTATGTACCTACCTACCTACCTACATGGTTCCTCACTGTGTTCAAAATAGCAATAGGTATTTAATACTACCTACCTACCAACCGTGTGTCCCGCTCGCTCGCGCAATGTGCACGCGAGCGAGGCGCGCTTCTGAAAATCGTGATGACTCGCTCGACCGTGCAGCGCACCACTCAAGCGAACGGGATGGTATTTATTTTCTGGAGCATTTCATTTACACGCCCGGCTACTACTTGCTGTGTCTAGATGTACCTACAGTGTTTTAATGGTTGTAACTTTATCAATTTTTGTTAAAAAGTCACAAAATTACGTGAGTGAGATAGATCTGTTAGGATAGATCTGTCGGGATAGGTAGGTACTGCGGAGAAACAATATTTTAGGTAGGTATTATGATACCGAAAGTATTTGTAGGTATACCTAATGTACGCAAGAAAAAAAACGCAATATACTTGCAAAAAAAACTAATTAATTGTTGCTGTAGGTACTTACGGCTCCTTTTATCATGTTATTGGCTGATATGAATGATGACCAGGACCAATGTTAAAGATGCTTCTATCCCACACTAAAACTTCTTTATGCAAGTGTACCTAATGTTAAACATGACCAAGCTACCTATTTAAAGATGTTGGCTAGAAGTACTGAGCGGCCGCTTTTTTATGGCCTTTCGTATTTGGTCGGATAACTGTCTAAAAGTTCCCCTCGGGCTGTTTTTAATTATTATGTGGTATTTATAGGGTGCAGAAAGCTGAAATTCAGTGTGCGTTTATTTGAATATGCGCTCTGATTTTTGGCAAATCATTTAAAGTTGTATCTTGTTAAAAACTTCCTTATGTAAGGCTCGAAATAAGTACACCATTTTCAGTGATAAAATTGATTTATTTCATCTAAAATTTGATGTAGGGTTTCACAATTTGGTCAGAAGATACGTATTCCTAATAGGCATCAGCCAATGCTAGGGCATGCAAAATCGGAAGAATACCCAAAACCGGTTTTTGTTCGATTTTTTATTTTTAAAATCGGTTTTTTCGGTTTTTTCGATTTTTTCGATTTTTATTGTTTCAATGCAAATAAAAATGCTTGATTATTTTTGTAGTCATTTAATAAAACATGATATCTAACCCCGGCTTGCCGAAAATACGATCTCAAAAAGCTCTTGATCAGACAAATTGTCAAATCGAATATCGCGCTCCCAATCATCATCTATGATTTTTTTGCACTTATCAACCACATTTTTCCAGTCCTCTGGCGTGACATTTTCGCAGGCATTGTGCAGTAATGTGAGCTTTTTATTTGCCGTAAAAGGAGGTTTAGTATTATTTCTGGCTGCGTGACCTTTGACGTAGGCCCATATCAGTTCAATCGCGTTATATTTGCAGTGATATGGTGGCAAACGGATGACTGTATGGCCTTCTTCCTTAGCGATCTCATCTAAAATGTAAGTTGGCATACGGGGTTTGTGTATATTATTAACTAATTTCAGTAATTCATTTTTCAGCATCATCTTGTTGGCTTCTATGCCTTTGCTTTGCAGATATGCGATTAGTCCATTTTTCGGTTGCTGGACGTCGGCGGTTTGTTTTTTTGCACTGAGTGGTACGGAGCGTTGTCCATGATTATCACATGCGGCTCGTTTAAATTATTTAATAGTATCAAAAACCATTTCTTAAATTTTTCGAAATTCATTTCTTCATGATATTCTGTGGTCTTCATCGACTCGAATGCCAGAAGGAAATTAGGCACAAATCCTGAAGCAGTCCCAGCATGAGCAATTATGAGTCTCTGTCCTTTGCCTTCGGGTACTTTGGTGGTAGATTCCGTTTTGTCATCTGTCCACGATCTTGAAACTGTGTGGTTTGCGTTGAGCCATGTTTCGTCCAAAAAAACCACTTTCTCCCAGTCTATATATATATAACATAATATAAACATATTATTAACTACAACTTTTTAAATAATTAAGTACCTAGTTAAATCAAATTGCTAATAATAATTTTCACATTTTCATAATCGATTAATTATAGTCTGTGGTTAAGATGACGCAATACTCTATGGTAAACCAACCCCTACCACCAATTAAGTACGATATTGTCTTGCGTACATAATGAAGGAATAAAAAGATGGAACTTCATGCGCGTGATCACTACGTGTATGTCAACGTCAATGTCCCGCGTATCAAACTTTAATCAAATAAATAATACATAGAATAAATTAGTGTGTGGTGTGGTGTTGCCACTGCCGTAGAATTTATAAAAATGGTAAAGATCGAAAAAATCGAAAAACATCGATTTTGACTTTGAAAACCGGTTTTAACAAATCCAGGAATATTTACCGATTTCCGATTTTTTCGATTTCCGGTTTTCCGATTTTGCATGCCCTAGCCAATGCAATCACAGAGCGCCTTCCTGATGTAGTTCATGAGCTAGCGGCTGTTTTTGATTTTCAGAAAAACTCTTCTATCTCATACACCATGCATTTATTTTAGAAAACAACTAGGGCACAAAATTGGCTCAAATTATACCGCTTTTCCTCACCAAAAACCATACTTGTTATCTTGATATCTGGAAATCTGCAAAACGTTACTGCAGCGGCATTTGCAATATCTCAAAAACCACAGGGCGCACAAATGCCGCTGCTCGGCCCAGGAGGTGCACAAATCTAAGCTATCTTTTAAGCTACTTTAAATTTGGCTAAGGCTAATATTTAAAAATGTTGCCGCTGCAGTAACGTTTTCAGGCGTTACTGCAGCGGAATCTTATTTTCTCGAATTACTCTGAAACCATAGGGCGCACAAATTTAATTTTTTGGGCACATTTACAGGACATAGGGCTCTGATTTTTCTATATAAATTCATCTTGATCCGAGTCAACTTGCCGCCCCAGTAACGCACACGTGTGTGACGGCTTTTTTATGGCTTTAGCCTTTGTCTCTTGATCACCACGCAGTATGATAGGTAGGTATGCGGTAGTTATGCAGTGTCGGACACATAGGTATGAAAAAGGTCTACAGTGGTAGGTAGGTAGGTATTTTGTTTAGATTAGAATACCTAGGTGGGTAGCATTTTCGACACACACCGCTCCGTGCAAATACCACCATCTCCATCTGGATAATCTGTGATCTGTAATCTTATCACGCTGTGATGTGAAAATCACATTCCGGATCCCTGGCAACCTTGAAAGATACCCCTACAATACATTGCTGGTTATGTATTGTGTCAGTTGTGTGCAGGCAGTGTGACTTGTGTCGCAACGCAAATGACTCTGGGTGCAAATAGGTATACATATACACACCCCTTTCAGTCACATAGTCGCCACGCATCCCCCCCTCCCCCCTACGCGGGGGGATTGGGCGGGCTTCGTTAGGAGAAGAGTACGTTAAAGTTGAGAGACACCCCCTCACAGAGGGTCGGGTTAACTGAAGTAGGAACGCAAAACCAGCAATGTAATGTGAAATTGCAACCAGGGGTATCTTTAAGAAGTGCCATTGGTCCACCCCCCTAATTAATTGACCGCTCGCCTCGCCACAATCTTAAGCACTGCTGCGGCATTATTTATGTTACTTATGGCACCGGAATCTGACTTGACGGACACGATGTGCCGCAGTATGCAGCGTACTGTGTGGTGATCAAGAGACCAAAGCTTAAATAGAAATGTATGCGAAGGGCGACACAGGGTCTAGCGACTCCGCTATTAAGACTGTCATCAGAGAATCGTAGGTGTGAAATGTAATCACCGTTTATGTTAATGCCCTTACCTTTTCCGTCCAGCATCTTAACCTTCAGAAGATGATACGGACACCGGTGTCCGGGCAAGCTACGATGCCGTCCAGGATCTTTCGGACACCGGTGTCCGCTAACAGTAGGCCAAAATAATCTTTTTTTTTTCTTGACGATAGGGCTTGTATTGGCTTGAATGTTTTTACCATTCGATCCTGAACGAACAAAATTTCATTCTAAATATCACTGTCAATAGTAAACCCCGCAAGAAATAATAAAAAAAAAGTTTTCTTTGTCGTTGCCCACCCGCCCGATCCTTGAGGGAACCATTTTGTTATTTTTCGTAATCTTTAACTTAAACATTATCTACCAACGCGCTCGTGAACAGTTTCGGTGATATAACATCCCCCCGTGAGACAGGGGGATGTTATATCACCACTGCGCAGTGGCATCCCACTACGCACGGTTCAGACTGCTGATGCTGGCCCTGTAGGTACCTACTTGAACACTCATGGTGGCGGCCTCGTAGAGACATCTCTATCTCTGCATCTCGATATAACGAATAAACGATAGTCTACTTGGCATCGCTGTAAGGATTCAAGAACCGCTAGCCCAGGTTTCGATTCGACGGAGTCAAAGGCCTTTTCATGTTCCACAAAGGCCAGACACTAGGGTGATTATAGGTACCTAGTAGGTACTCTTCTGTTCTGCATAATCTGTCTCACTGTGTGATTGTGGTTTCCGGCGACACGATTCGTGACCACTCTTGAGAACAGCTTAAATCAGTATCAATCAATTGAAACCGAAGGTTTTGTACCAGCAGTTCCTTCATAAAAGTTAAATGTCTCATTCATTAGTCTCTATAAAGGAACTTTGAAAATTTCTCGAAGAAAATCTGAATCTAAAACAATGATTAGTGCACTGCACATTGCACGTGTGTAGGTACCTAATAAAAGACAGATAATCTGTCTTTTTGAGAACTAACCAAATTAAATAGTTACTTACCTTTATTATCTTTTTTAAGTCTCAGTGACGAACTGAACGGCGGCGGCGGCAGCAGCGAAGGCGTTGACGATAATTCCCAGACTGTAAATGAATATACTTTGGAATCATCTGAATAGAGTACATAGTACCTACCTTATGTAATTTTCTATAAAAATTAATTCTGAGTCAGGTACGACGTACTACGTACCTAACCTCTGCCTAAATAACCTCATAAACTCGTACAAATTAAAAGAACCTTATGTGGGGGTAGGTATTGTATTGTAGTACCTATTATTAGGGTAGTAGTTACCGTAAAACTGGGTCACTTTGATTGATTTTGAAATTAAAATGTATGCTACATTACATCTTTAATTTCAATGGTAAAAATGTAGAAAAAATTAAGAATGATGGACATATTAAATACTTTAATATAAAAAGAAGAAAAGAAAATCTCCAATAACTTTAGAGCAAGCCTCGAAAATTTAAAAACTTTTTAGCGACGATTGGGAAATTTGTGTAAGAAATAACCATACTTATAAAATAGCTTCAAAAGTTTTTAAAACTTAGCGACGCAGTTGGAAAATTTGTAAGCGAAAAGGAAGAAAAGACGATATAAAAACGGCGAGCGGAGCGAGCTTCGAAAATTTTAAAAACTTAGTGACGATTGGGAAATATGTGCAAAAAGTGCCATACCTACGCCAGAGAGAAAATATTTTTATGGCTCCCGTCCGACGTCTTCCGCACTGAATCGGTTAATTTATCGATAGGGGGGC
Organism: Eupithecia subumbrata; assembly: GCA_949316285.1. NCBI lineage: Eukaryota > Metazoa > Arthropoda > Insecta > Lepidoptera > Geometridae > Eupithecia > Eupithecia subumbrata. The sequence goes on along the minus strand of OX438640.1, from coordinate 12,860,202 downwards.
CCCACAGGCGTGGATTGCTTAGGGCATCAAGTAGTCTTAATCTGGTACTGGACATAGGCCTCCCCTAATGAGCGCCATAGCGCCCTGTCTTCTGCTTGCCGCATCCCGCATCTGCCTTTCGCTTGCCGGGCTTACACTACGTTTGCCGGGTCGCGGTCTCCACTCAAGAACACGTTTACCGCAGCGGTACCTACTCTGTTATATAATTTAGTGCTTTAACTAATTTACATTATGTTGTTTTACTAAGATAATAAACAATACCTAATAAATGGCAATAAACGGGCGGGAATGATCAAGCGAACTCATGATACACAGATTAGTTTAGGTACCTAGATAGGTATATGCGGACTGTGCGGTGGACAAGAAATCATCTTCTCTAAAATCTACAGTAAAAACCATAGGTTAAAACTACAGAATTCGGTTGAGCTACCTCTAGACTGTTTACAACAGTCTACAGTTAGCTCAACTTTTTCAAATGTAAATACTAGTTCTAATTTGCTTCTAATTCTTTGATTGTGATTTTCTTTGTTACTATTAAATGTTTTGATGTTAATACCTAGGTATGTCAAACTATGTCAAACTAACGATATTTAAGTGAGTATGAGTAAATAAACTGTCACCTACTTTTCCGTCTTGAAGGTTCTTTGGATTTGGTCGTTTTCATAAAAAAACCTTTAGACCATGATTTTGTTTTGGACTTCTTGATAGGTATTTGAATCGACACACTCTTCATCTCTATTGCCTAGATTAAAAAAGCTTCATAATAATTCAATAACATACCTACCTACATACAACTAAGTATGTAGGTACATTACATAAGTACCTACAATGTTTTTTAATGACTTTTTTATAAGTGTTATTTTATTAGTTACTAAAGGTTTTAAATATTAAATTCTTGCCTACTACCTACTACCTCCGAGCATCTGCAGTTCGATTCAGTAGTACCTATCTAGGTACTCGTGAGCGTTTCATATCATATCATTAAAAGTTTTCGCCGCTCATCGAAAATAGTGATACACGAATACATGAGAGCCCTGAGTATGGTTGACGATAGTATCGAGACGCGATCGTGACATCTCATTTTTTATGGAATTTGCGTAGTCAGCCCTGTCTGCACAAAAGAGGCGCTGTACGTACCAAATCCTATACCACGGCCACGGACAGCCTTGCACTAGGTATGTCTCCAACATAGAATTTCATTACCTACTTTTAATTTCAATTTATTTTAAGTAGGTATTAATATTTTACAACCTTTTTATTTTGCATAATTAAATAGGTTGAGAATGTATGGATGGCGTGATGTTAAAATTTGTTAATTTTAAGTGAAGTGATTTTGTAACAAAGAACAAAATTAGGTAAAAATTTTAAAAACCCCCTCGACAGATTTTCATAAACATAAAACATAGCTAAGAAGAACACTCGGGATAAAATTATCTATGACACAAAAAAACTTACTGAAAATCGATTCATCCGTTTAGGATCTACGATACCATAGACAGATACACAGACAGACACGTTAACAGAAACTTATAACACCCCTCTCTTTTTGCGTCGGGGGTAAAAAAAACGCACTACCACAGACGGTCGTGACTGTGACGTGACCTGTCCAAGGCCTGCACTGAAAACCAACGCTGGGTATACATACACATCAGATCACCCACCACAATGCTGAATGTAGGCCATAATTTAGTCTAAGATTTATTTAGTGTTTAGTTAGCTATTGTGTTGTGTTGTACCTATAGTGTAGTGAATTTAAAGGAAATAAAATTCTTTTCTTTCCTTACCTATTTCTTAATCGTCTCGATGCTATCTCGAACCAGACTCGGGGTTCTGACTGAATCGACCAGCTGGTATGTAAAAACTTACGTCTGTAGTGGTTTCAGCCATCGCGATGGGTCTTGGTTTGTATGCAATATTAGGTGGATTTTGGAGAAAAGTATTACGTGAAATGATGTTGTTTAGAATCTTCGTCAAAATTATATTCATTTCACTGTTATCGAACTCAAATAGAAGATTTCTGAATACAGAAAGTATAACAGGCATCAAATTTTTCAATTCATTTTTTCCACAGTCGGTTTTACTTAACTTGTGTAATAGGTCTAAATGTATAAAAATTTCTTCTAAAGTCAAATATTGTCGATAGCGCGCAAGAGCTGTAACTGTTTTAAGTCCAAATCCTGAAAATAATAAAAATGTAAGCACATGCTAAAGAGAATTATAATGTAGCTGTAGGAAGGTAAGTACTTACCTACTTTTTTAACACTTAGCCAGTTGTCGACTACAGCAGCACTGGTCAACGTTTGATAGATAAACTCAATCCAATCATAATATAGGGACACTTTGCTCTTTTAAGAGCCATAATAGGTAGATACATAAGACAATACAAAAAGCTGAAAAGCTTAGTCCACTTTTACTACCTACCTAAGTTGATTTTCCATAGCCCTTTCCATCTACGTCCTATGGTATGATTTGATTATAGTGATAGGCAAGATCTTTAGTAGTTTCATACAAGTTATTTTTGAGATCCACGATTATATTTGTATGGACTCTCGTAAGTTTTCGCATTAAACTTCACTTTACCTTCTTCAACAGCCTTGCAATAATAAGTGACACTGCTAATGTGCTCAACCATTGGAGGTTGCAACAAACTCAGTATAGTAGTCATAGATTCTATTACGATAAATGATAAAAACGTCGACTTTTTCCGTAAAACTTTCTTTATGTCGCTTGAGATCTTCGAAGTATAATTGAGATATGTCCGACCTTCTTCTACCTGAGCCAATTTAAGTAACATCGTAGCGGCCAATGACTGAAAAATATAAAAGTTTAATAGAAGGTGACGACGAAAAACGACTGAATATATTAGTTTATAATAACCTGTGTCATAGAGTCGCCATAGAACTCTGATTTACATGGCCAAGAGATAGAAGAGATGACTATAGAATGATCTTCAAAAATATTACAGATATCAGCATGGGAGCATCCCTGGATGATCTCAATTTTTTCAAGATAATTAGAAGTTGCCAATCCCTGTAAAATATTTAAATTAAATACAAAATTTTACTTGTGTACTAAACCCAATAAGTGATATTCATTTCATCATCATCATCAACAGCCCGTATAGCTAAGCCCTGCATATACGCCTTCCGTTGAACATAGGCCTCCTCCAAGCCAAGCGTCACCATGGATGATTTCATTGACTGTCTGTGTCTACTTACTATTATATTACCTACTTGTGTTTTATTTTATACAATTACAGTATAGCATTACCTCATTCAAAAACATGAATGCGCGTTTAGAATATTCACCACCAATGTACAGAAACTTTTTCAAAATTCGCACGTTCTTTATAATCTCTCCGGTATTACTCGTGAAAAACTTAGAATCCTCATTGAAATGGATCATAAAATCATTATAATCAACTTGGTTCATGCAAACACATTTTCTTGTTAACCTTTTGTAAACGGAGCAATCATCCTTTACGTCCTAAAATGTTAAAGTAGCCAAATTAGTCTAAGTAGGTACCTACCCTGCCCTATTTATTTTACTAATATCTGACCCGCCCGCGACTTCATTCGCGGGGACTATAAAATACCCCATTTAATGTTTGATTCCATGCAAATTATTATCGCCAAAGTTTTAATAACACAGACAACACAATTGAATTTTTTTTTTTGAAAAAAGCAACTTTGTGCCCTTAATGAGGATCAGTAAAGTTATAGCTATATCAATAGAACTAGTATCTACGTTATTATGACATAAGAACATTGAACTACTACTGCTTAAGAATGATAATATAATTATCTTTTTGAATTATCCAAAGCGGATCAGTGCTTACGAAGATATTAAGTCATAAACATTACGCCGTTTAAAATATTAACCTAGGTAGGTAGATGTTTTTCTAATTTCTTTTACTATAAGTACCTCTACGTGAATAGCATCCAAGGACTTGGTGTGTTGCTGAAGTTTTTTTAGCTCACGATTTACAGCAATATCATCTGCTAAAGGAACCTAAAACGTGGTTCGAAGCATTAATATCTAAGTTAAGGAACGCAGCGCGTGCCATGACATGCAAACGCATTGTATTCTGCGACATTCGGATATCGTATGAAGCTGCACGCACTTGCGACTGAAAAATATTCCAATTCAAAGTAAGTTCAAAAAGAAATCTTACAGCGGCGGCATCGTTAGGCAACGCGCGAATAATGTCCGCAAGATCTTGGTTCTCCATTGTTAAATTTGTTATTGGATCTGCACGGGTTTTAAACTGTATTTGTTCTAACAGTTTAATTAATTTTCTCGTGCTTATTTTTAGTTTATTTAGTACTTCCTGAAAAATATAAAAGTAAGCAGCAATTGAAACATAATATATAACAAGGTTGCTATACTTATAACTTCTCTACAAAGAGGGCACCATTTTATTACCTACCTATTTTTAACATTTAAAAGTAGATTTTTGAGCACGTGAACGTGACTCCTAATCACCTAAAATGTTGAGGCCCATTGTACCTACTGACTGCACTGATACCTTATAATCCTGACGTACCGCTTACCAATTTAATATACGCCACAGGTTCTGCTGAATTAGTACACTCGAAGCAATCTTGATCATATTTTTGTTCGATATTTTCCTCATCTTCATTTTTCGCTTTTATTTTATTTGTCTTTGCAGTTTTCGGATTCTCTTTTCCTACATTATATATATTTTCCTTTTTTGCCCTTTTTGGAATTACATTCGTGAAATTTCTAATCGGATTTATCTTTTTTGTTGCACTAGCATTCTTTTCAGTGGTCTTCTCTAGGAAATTTTCAATGAAGTTATCCGTAGTCATGAGTTTCTTTATGAAGCCGTTCTCATTGATCGTATCCTCAATAAAGTCCTTATTGTCAAGCCTCTCGTTGAATTCGTTTTTGTTTATAGAATTCTCTATAAAATCGTTTTTATTGACTGTCTTCTCAGAGAATTTGTTCTCATCTAGAGGATTCTCCATGAAATCGTTTTCATTGGTTGGCTTCTCAGGGACGTCTTCCTCTTTTACGGGCTCCATGTTCTCATGTATGTACTGGTCTATGAAGTCTTCTTCACTCGTGACGTTCTCGGCAATATCGTTATCACATTGTGTGGCATTACTAAAGATGTTCGTCTCACAAAAAGTCATAAAACGATTGAGAAAACCCTTTCCCGTGATATTGTTGTTTCCAGCATTGTGGAATATTGTAGACGATGTAGCACAGGATAAAGAATCCAGTGAATTATTACTTTCCTCAGATTCTGATAGCTCATTGATATCCATGATGAATATTTGTTTTGTTTTGATGGTGGCACAGATTGCAGAAGGTTGTTGAGACGAATGTAGAAAGAGAGTATTTACCTAATGTTTAACGTTGTAATTAACGCTCACATACTTATGTGCGATTTTAATATCTGGCTCAGTTCGTAGGTATTCTAAAAATTCTAGAAAACTACTGGGTTTTCTAGAATTTTTGGGCCAAAATTTTTATATTATATGAAAGAGTGGCGTCATTTCTTATAGGTATCCAGCATTTGAATGTGCTCGTTTTATGTTCCATTAAATTACGTTTGGAATTATGCTTAGAACAACATAATTATTTATGTAGTAAGTACACGAGAATATTTATTTAGGCGCAAGTGTCATGTTGATTGATGTTATGATCACGCTGTGATGATGCGTCCGTCACTTTCAAAGAAGAGAAATTCAAAAATAGTATCTAACACTATCACGGTCGGTCTACCTATCGTTTTTCTGAGACCTACCCAGACCTACCCTCTGGTTTAATGCTCTAAGGGCGCCTTCAAATTAGCCGCAAATTGTCGCGCGGCGGCAGCGCGGCTGCAGCGCTGCGGCCGCGCTGCTGTCTAAATCCATAAAAATTAAAAACGCGCGACTGCAGCGCTGCAGCCGCGCATCAGTTCATCGATCGACTAGTGACGGTGCGCACCAGCGTTGCCAGAAGGTGACTTTTGTTACCTTTTAGGTGATTTTTAACTACTTCGGGTTACTTCCAGTCCAGCCTAAGCTGCATGCCACGAGAGTTGTCACGCGTGAGATGAGATGACAATTTATACTCGTTGTCGAGTAGGTAGTCCTTCTTTAGAGACAGCCATCCCGACGAACACCCGTTTAGTTCATTCAATTGACTATGGTTTTAGCAAACTACATGGAAGAAATATACTAACCTTCTTTGTTCTCACCTCCATATAAGATTTTTGAATATTTTTACTGGTAGAATGGTTACTAAGTTACTTCATTGGCAGAATGGTGCGCACGTATTCTTTGTTCAAGTCTAAACATGAACGAAATCAGTTGAAGAATTTATCGATGAAGTTGAGAGTCGTCCAGCGATATGGGATTCAGCAATAAAATCGAAAAGAAAAAAAAAGTCACTGTAATCTTTCACTTTATAAAATTCAGTTCGTTGAGTCACAGATATTATAATACTATACTAGTAGGTTGAGTTATACAAAATAACGGTAACGTTTTCTTAGGCTTCTTTTTTTGTTTTTTGTCCAAAATCCTTTTTACTTTTAATAGTAATGTTTCATCGTCAAAGTCCATCGTGAAACTAAATATACAACACTATGATTCTTGAACCAAGCTGCAGCAGCGCGGCCGCAGCGCTGCAGCCGCGCTGCCTACGCGCGACAATTTGCGGCTAATTTGAAGGCGCCCTAAGACCTACCCACAAATTATACTCAAAACCACAGATCAAGAAAAAAAAGTAGCCAGAGCTCGTGTGGCTATAAATTCGAAGCTTTTAGTGGTTCCATGATTTCGTAACTGATGGATGAACGAGCAATTTGTGAACTACTAGAACGAGTTTAGCTGAACCGTAGAAAGAAAATTCATATACCTACACATTGTACATCTATCCATCTACGGTGTATTATTTAGGCTTGTTGAAAAAATATCGATATATCGATATTACTTTTTCGATATATCGATATTTTTAAGCGATATATGTTTCGATATTTCGATATAAAATTCCAAATATCGAAAAGGTATAAAAATCGATATTTTACTAAATTTTTTATTTGATTAATTAATTAATGTAGTTGAGCTACCTGTAGATCGTTTGCAACAGTCTGCAGTAAGCTCAATTGTTTCAATTGTAAATACTAGTTCTAATTTATTTCTATTATTTTATTGTATGTTTTTTTAAATATGCCTATTTTTTGTATTCGGTCGACTTGTCGACTTGATTCGCTGCTTGGTACTCTCTTGGTGGCACCTTGGTGGTAACTCTGTCTTTTGGCTTGTCTGTCAATGTCAATTTGAACTGTACGGCGGACAGTTCAAATTGACATTGACAGACCTTGTCCGCTTCCAGCTAGTCAGTCAGACCACAGAGTCAGACTCAGACAGCCAGCGGCAGGACTTGGGCGTGAGTGAGCTTGGGCAGGACTTTATTATCTATTTTGCAGGATTTAGTTATCGCGTCTATCCAGTGCAATCAAAAATGAATAGCTATACGGGGAAAGCAACTTGTGGCAGTCCATGTGATTCCGACAATGATTGGACAGACACTTCCGACGAGTCCAAATCCAAATATTCTGATTCCGATAGGTAAGCACAGAATAATAATACTCCTGGTGGAGGTAAGTGCCTACCCATATAACAAGAAAGATGTTGAATCTTAAATAAAATCATTCTCTGTTTGGTCAATTGTAATAGACACTGAGTTGTCTCAGCGATCTTGCTTCAGGTGATACCTACCTACACATAAAGAGTAAAAACACGCAGTTCTTCTAAGCATAGGTAGGTACTGTTTTTTTATATGTAATGACGACCTCATTTGTGGCGGGCGAAGGTCTACCTGCAGTGCAGGAGTTTACAAGATTGATCCCCACTGCGGGACAAAAAATTGTATGATCTGTGATCTAGCAAGATGATGACGTTGGGATGGTCCAGCAATATTTATTTATTTGCAGTGCAAATAAATAATATCTGTTAATTTACTGTGACCTAAATCAAGGTTATTCTAATATTTAATTTCAGCTCTGTCCCAGAATGGGATTCTGATGTTGGCGAAGATGGCGAGCTTGTTTTCATCAAAATTGGTACTTCCGTTGAAAATCATGAAAATTCCAAAAGCCTCCTAGATAGTTGTGAGACATTCAAGCTTCGCAATAACTTTAAAAGATCTTCCACAAGGCATTCTACCAAAGGTAGTTCTCCTGTTACAACAATGTAAATAAATCACCAATTATATTATAATTTTCTTTGTATATAAATAAATATATCTTCTGTATCAAATAATCTAAAAATCTTTATTCACAAAGAAAATTACAATCAAATAATAGAAATAAATTACAACTCGTATTAACAATTGAAACAATTGAGCTAACTGCAGACTGTTGCAAACTATCTACAGATAGGTCAACTGATCCATATCAATATCGTTGAAGCGTCGGTTCGACCAGATGCTCAGATTAAAAAAAAAAACTTAAAGAGCCTTGGGACCTTACGGACCTAGGGTCTCAACTCCAAGGCGAGCAACTGTGTAGGCTCTGTCGAGACCTGTATATTTGCGCCTCTTGAGATCTTCAACCAAATCTGCCACTGCACCTGCCCTCACGGATGTCCTCGGAAGATGGAAGGCACTAGCTAGTGTATCGAGGCATTTACTTCATAACCCTTTCTTGATAATTCTTGGTTACTATAGTATACCTACCCAGTGATACCAGTCAACTCCACTTCTGTAGCTAATATTTCCTTGTGCTAACATTTGCTTGTTTACAGGTAGAATATTTAGGGCCTTAAAAGGGCACAAATCGAAAAGCTCTGAGTCTAATAAGAAAGACAATCAGGCATCAGGATCTTGTAACACACCAGACACTGGAGGAAGCCATGACTCAGAAGAAAATATCATGCCTATTAGCATTCAGGTAATTCAATCACACTAATACCTATTATTTTAGTGAAAGTTTGGAAGGATGGACCTTTGTTACTTCTTCATAACAATAATGCTGAAAATCAGGTACATGTAGTTCTGAAGAACCTTGAATAAGATATTGACGATATCTGCTACTAAACACATGCGAAGCCACAGGCAGGAGCTAGTATATAACACTTTCACTGCCCAGCCTCCGTTTACAGCATCATCAGGTAGACATGGGAGTTGTGGGGCATGAAATTGTTAACCTACCCTCTCTACCCATGGCTTCACACCCATGGCTTCACAAATGTAGTATCTGCTAGTAAACATTATTTTATTTATAATATTTAGTATTTACAACTCTGTTTTTATTTGCAGGTCAGCAGAAACATGATTTTTCCTAGTGAAAAGAACTGTCAGATTGAAAAACTGTTTGGTATCAACTTAGAGACACACCCTGATAAAAAGACTTTGGTGCTAAATGATATCTTAATAGAAGCCAAGACCATCTACTCACCTAAAGTTAAGAAAGGATACTATTTGATGAAAATAAACAACATTGATGTGAATGCATCTAATCTCAATATTGTAATGAAAAGGATCTTGGAAGAGCACAGCAATCCAAGACTTACTTTTCACCCTCCAAATAAAGACTACACAATTGATTTAGAGAGGTTATTAACTAGCAAGAGTGCAGAAAATGCTTTGACACAAGTAGTAAAAGACTCTTCCTGTTCAGTGTTGTATATTTGCTGCAAGGATATGGATAACAGCGATGATGATGGAGTTTTATACTGCTATCCTCGACCGTACAACCAAAACTTTTTGTATAACACCAGAGGGGCATATGTGACACTTGATCATTTAGCACCCAAATCTCTAGGAACAAGTGAGCCACAATCTTCAGCAGTTTTTCACAGCAATAAACTAATCAATGTGATGTACACTCAGCATTATACAGATCTTCTCTTGATAGCATTTCCTAATACAGAATTGGATCTGTTCTGTGCAAAGAAAGTTGTAACAGATGTTATAAGGATGTTGGAATTTTTGTATGGCTCTCTGAAAGCTTGCTTCACAAAGCCTAATAATGTGGATAAGTTAGATTTGTTGTTCTCAAGGATTTTTGTTAATGTGATCAATTGTAAAGGGTTGAATAGCAGAATTGGTTTTGAAGATATCTTAGCAGCACATACAGTGTCTTTACCTTTGGAGGTGAAGGTACAAATAGATGATGCAATAACAGAATTAGAAGCGGCTGATTATAGAGAATGGGTATGTAAATAATTTATTTAACTTAAAAAGTAGGAAAGATCAAAATAGACTTCGACTGGGCAGGAATACTTCAGCAGTTGGGGGTATGTATAAGTACATAATTACATTCTTGCACCATCAAAACTCATAAGATAATTCACGACCTCTGTGGCGTGGCAGGCGAAGGTTAGGCAGGCGACGCAGGAGGTTGGGTTTGATTTCTGCCTCGGGATAAATGTTTGTAAGATCTGCAGATATTTGTTCTGGGTGTTCTGGAGGTTTTCTATGTATGATAAAAATATACATCTATGCAGTGTTTTGTATTAAGTACCTAAATCAGTTATATAGTCAGATTATCTAGAGGATAAAAAAGCTTGGACGGGTTTTGCTCCAACTCGAAAAAAACAACTAACAGGCTAAAGGTCTCTTCATCGCTTCTTTACTTTAGTCGACATACCGAAGCGACAGAAAAAAAAAATATCACTTTATATCCGTGTGAGTGTTTAGTTTTATAATTTGACCTTTTCTAAGTGTAGGTACATTTATTGTATTTATGGAAATAAAGAGTTTGATTTTGATTTAGTACCCGTAACACAATCTTGGGGCGAGGTAATGTTTTGTGAATTGTCCAGCATTATTTATTTATTTATTTACAAACAGTAGTGAACTGTCCCACAGTTGACAAAGAATCAGAATAAGTTCCGACATTTTGTAACACAGGTTTTCTAGACTGAATTATTTATGTCACACTTAGGTAATTTATTTTGCAATTAATGTTTCAGACGGATGATGTGGAAAACTTCCAAAGACTATACACAGTTATAGGAGCATGCTTGTACTACTCGGGGCATCTCCTAAGTTCTCATCTACAAGATGAAGATTTGAAGGAAATCAATGCGTATTTGAAATTGAATGGTATTTTGAACTTGAGCACAAAGAATGAACTGGAAAAAGTGATTGTGTGGAAAGAAGTATTTATTAATGAGTCTAGGAAGCAGAGTCAGAATGATGCCAATGATGAGTTCAAGTAAGTATTACTCTTATCTTAACCCTAGTTATGTTTCTACATGGTCGACAAGTTCCTTAACCGTAGTAGTTAAAAAAAAAACTAGTAGCACTGTTTAAAGTTAAGGGTAACAATTGTGGTAAGTTATGTGAGTTTTTGTATATTATAACATGATTCTCTCAAGGTGTCGATACCCGTGGTCGAGTGACTTCCCTCTTTACTAGTTAATATTATAACTGTGTTACGGGTGGTAGTCTTGCTCTCCTCCGGTAGGCGTGAATACTTAAATGTTTCTCCTTATTTCTATTGCATGCCAGTGTATCACTTTCAAACCCAATTGTAAATTGTTATTAAATAAATAGTTATTATTATGTTTGGTATACATTTATCAACAAATACTCGAGCGCAATGGCGGTGAGCGGAAAAAGGCGCATGATCATTTCGCGGTGGAAACCCGGCGGCGCGGCTTCAATGTCGTTATCCGAGCACGCGAAATTTTTTTTTGTTTGTGTTCTGCGTACTTTAGTTAATCTGTAAACCCTTGCTAAAATAAAACGTTAAGTGCGAGTCGGACTCGCGCACTAAGGGTTCCGTTCAATTGTAAGACCTTGTTTCTTGCCAAATATCATGATTCTAGGTCAACCCTGTATATTTTGGTCTAAGGAGAGAATCAACAATTATAGTTTTTTTTAAATAAACTACTAATTTACGGTATTCTGATTTTTCTCGGTATTTGTGCTATATGACCTTGCTTCTTACCAAATTTTATGATTTGTGGGTAAACGGGAAGTACCCTATAGGTTTTGGTCTATAGCAAAAATCAAAAGTATTTTTTGGGAATAAACTAAAAATTTACTGTTTTCGGATTTTCCCTTTATTTGTGCTATAAGGCCTTGCTTCTGGCCAATTTCATAATTCTAGGTCTACGGGAAGTACCCTATTGATTTTGTGTGCATGTGATTCCCTTGGAAATTTCAAAATATTCAAAACTCTGATTTCATTCAAAGTTACGTCAAGCCCTTCCTAAATCACGCACCTGCGGGACTCGGTGTGCCATACCTTGCTCGCCCCGCACCTACGCGCGGGGATGCAAGTTTCTCCGCGCTTGAGCGCGTGATCTGCATGTACGCGCGTGGATGCATTTTCTGTGTGTTGGACTGTGCGTGTTTTCTATACAAACAGAGATAATTACAAGCAACGTTAGAACACGCATTCACGCAAGATGCAGCGCGGTGCGTGGCAGTGTGTTGATTGCCTATGTCTATTAAAATATCTATGTATGTATGTTTAGATTATGTACCTACCTATATCAGTTATTAAGTATAACACAAGCTCAAGCTTACTTTGCGTTTAGTGATGCTGTGTGGATTGTCCAGCAATCTACACAGCATTGTGGATAGGATGAAAACTTTTGCAATGAAAATATTTGTGGAAAAGTATACAAGGTGGTACTTGGAGTATTGAATGTGTTTGTATTTTCCAGAATTCCCGATGGCCGTTGGTTCCTTCTGGTCATTGGAAAGGGCCATTTCATTTTGACTACTTTGATGGAGGCAGGAGGTTGTACTGAACTTGTGAGTTTTCTTATAGTTAATCCTTTAACTGCCCAGCCTCTGCGGTGCAACCCGGAATTAGCAGCGGGCGCGTGATTTGCGTCATGGGCACTGATTGAGTTAATAAAGAGGCCTACCCAGCAGTGCGTGAATGTATGAATAATAATTATAATATAGGTACACAATAACAAAATAAAATACTATTTTGGCAGAAATATACTTGCTAGATGTTAATGCTTGTATGTTTTATATGCAGTGATCGGAAATTCGGGCGTTTATTTACCTAAAGTTGGCGTCAAGACACAGCATGGAGCGGATAAAACCACCTCTTCTCGAGAATTCCTCCGAATTCCCGGGAATGCTGGAATTTTTTAAGATGTTTTTTTTTTCTTTTATTTTTTAATGTATTCAATTTTAATATAATACTAACAATAATAAATAAATAAATAATGCTGGACAATTCACACAGCATTATCTAGCCCCAAGCTAAGCAGAGTTTGTGTTATGGGTACTAGATAACTGATATACTTAATACATACACTACATAGACAGATATTTTTATTATACACAGAAAACTATATAAGTATTTTTATAATTATATTTTTCTCTTTAGTGAAAAACGTGTCAGAATAAAAGTTTCTTACATTTCGTTTATAAATAAGATTCCGTTGAAAAAAACAACATATTAGAAATTTTCGGAATTGAATGAAAATTGAGTGAAACCACCTCTTTCTCGGGAATTCTCGTGCAAAAATTCCCGAGAATTGTGGTGCGAGCGTGGTTTCAACCGCTCCATGTTATGTCTTCTCGCCAACTTTAGGTAAATAAGCGCACTAATTTCCGATCACTATATTATATGTGATATATCTATCATAAACACAATATCTTATTTATTTATTATTTCTCTATTCTTCCTTAGAATTGGCGGTACACTGGTGACGGTTTCCTTTATGAGCATTTAAGGTAAAATTTTCTTCTCCCCTGTTTCTTAGTAGCTAGTGATGAATCTTTAGCAATGTGTTGTAATGCATGGTTCTTTATTATTCTTTGACTAAAAAATTAATATCTCTAAAGACCCTGAAAGAGACTTTTACCCAGCTGTGGGACGGCAATAAAAAGCTGGTTGATGGTGGGTTTAATTCCAAGCGATAGATCTTCTATAAGTAGTCTGCAGCTTTTCTTGCATTCAGTTTGAAGCTCTTGGTTTTGTTCGTGTAGACGAGCGCAGATAAAAACAGAATAATGTGTTGTATTTTCCAGCATTACTCGTATTGCTGAAAAATACAGCACATTTCAGCCACTAAGAATTCAACAACTCTCTAGAGTCTGGTACTTCATAACCTCATTAACAGACACTAGCTATTGCTTGCGACTACGCATATGATGTACCTACCACGTGAGCGTAGTCGCAAGCAATAGCGTCAGAATTAAGTAACCGCTCTGCATAACACATGCAGCATCCAAACCTGTTAACCATAGGAGTTTTAAAATTCGATATTAAATTATATATTTATTTAGGTTACATAGAATAGTTTAGGGTCTGGGTGTTTTCTATCTACCTCTATAATAAAAAATATCTATCTATGTAGTGTATTGTATTAAGTATATCAGTTATCTAGTACCCATAACACAAGCTCTGCTTAGCTTGGGGCTCGATAATGCTGTGTGAATTTTCCAGCATTATTTATTATTTATTTATTTATTACCTATACAAACAGAACGAACAGATAAAAAAAATTGTATTCTAACCTGCATTGTGTTATGCAGGGGGGTAACTTAATCGTGACGCTGTCCGCACATCATCTTTGAGACACAACACATACTTACATCACCTTTTCACCTACACATACACCATCTACATACATCACCTTTTATCCTGGGGAACCTGTAATGCTACGACTCCACCTGCGTCCTAACGCGTTAATTAACGCGCCAATATGGGCGTCACGCAGATGTGGCCAAGGTTTTAACGTGTGCATTTATTGACGACGCTAAAAATGCACCTTGGTTACTAGTACCCAAGGTGCATTTGTTAAGGCACTACAAATGACGCGTTAATGGATAGTAACACTAACGCTAACGCAGGTGGAGCTGTAGTATAAGTGAAATAATTATAAATTGGACCACTAGTTTCAGAGATAACCCGTTACCAACCAACTTAAAAACTACCTCCATCATTTGTAGTACCCGTACCACAAGCTCTGGTTAGTTTGCGGCTTGATATTTGTCTGTATTGTCCATCATTATTTATTTCTCAGGCTGTGGGCCCCACTCCCCCATCACCATTCTACGTGGAAGAATGCGAGAGCTGCATAGAGCTTCTATACGAGGTTGGACTGGACAAGCATCTATCTGCACTCTTCTCTTCCAACACGCAGCCTCAAGTCGAGACTGCGCCTGAATGTCTCACTAAGTATGGCCGGAAGATGAAGGAGATTACTTGTAAGTGGGATAATCTCCATTTACAGCCTATAATAGTTTACTGCTGGACATATGCCTCCTCTGATAAATGCCTTAAGGCTTTACAAGTTGTCCGGGCCAACTCATCAGTAGGGGGGGCTAAGTGTATGCTATCTCACCTGACATAATAAACATACCCGAAAATCAGTGTTGAAATAGGAAAGCTTGTATTTTTCAAATAAAAATGATCAAAAAGGAGGGAATAATTTACAAAAGGGGGGCTACCCCATCTAGTGGGGTATCAAATGAAAGGTATCGGTTTGTACATTTCAAAACAGTTTTTCAAATTTCTGTACGTTTCATACTTTTCGAAATATTTAAAAAAATGTCGAAAAATTTACCATTACCGTTACCCCCTATCACCGAAGTATGCAGAGAGATCCATCTGAAATTTAAGTTTGTACCTACTATTTTTAGATATTCATTGAATTGCGAAGTCTCTAACCGGTAGCTTTAGTACATATTTTTTATATTATTCACTAACTTTCGAAACCTTCGGCGCGCGAGTTACACTCGTTCTAGACGGATCTTATTTACAGTTTTGAGTGCATACAAACATAGGTAATGACGAGATAAATTGATATTATCCTTAGTTTTCGATGGTCAACATCGAACAGCGTATAGTTACCCTTCCACGTTTGTATGGAAAGATGAGCGACTCGTTTAGCCTGGCCCTTATCATTAGTAGGGGACCATAATCATAAATGCCATATATAATACCCATGTTAGGCATGCTGGTTGGGAGCGCAGTTTGGTGGTGGATTATTTCTGCAGCGGTGGTGGATCATTTCTGCAGCGGGCGCTGCTGCACGTCCCCCGATCGCTAGTAATAGTAGTTCAATGCCCCCGATAGGTTTCTCTAAGTCGCTTCTTACAACTCCCGTGGGAATAGTCGGGGTGGTGCAAATTGGAAGCTAGTACCACATATCAATTTGTATAAGATTATTTTATTTCCTTTATATAAGAGCTCAACTCTTGAAAATTGTAAAAGGTGTCCAAAGACTGGCCCCCTTATTTATGAAAATCTGTTCACATAAAAGACTGGCTGACTAACAAGGCAGGGTTTTCTCATTCTGGTCAACAGAATAATTCATTGGTGCGATGATGGTAGTACCACCACGTTTTTTTTTTCATAATATTACCTACTTTCATAGCCTCAATATTTACATTAAAACCAGGAATGAAAATCAAATAATATTCTTACCGTCCCAGTTTGTGATACATAACAAGAGAATTATTGATAAAAGTAAAAACTCTCTTTTCAGCTTTAAAACCAGAAAATGCACTGAAAACATCCACCCTCAAGCTCACAAAACACCAAAAACGGCGGCATAACTCGACAGAACAAATCAACACTAGCGCCGCCAGTGAGAGTTCTCTGAACTACGGCAGCCATCATAGCCATAATATTCTTACCGTCCCAGTTTGTGATACATAACAAGAGAATGATTGATAGAAGTAAAAACTCTCTTTTCAGCATTTAAACCAGAAAATGCACTGAAAACATCCACCCTCAAGCTCACAAAAGACCAAAAACGGCGGCATAACTCGACAGAACAAATCAACACTAGCGCCGCCAGTGAGAGTTCTCTGAACTACGGCAGCCATCATAGCCATAATATTCTTACCGTCCCAGTTTGTGATACATAACAAGAGAATGATTGATAGAAGTAAAAACTCTCTTTTCAGCATTAAAACCAGAAAATGCACTGAAAACATCCACCCTCAAGCTCACAAAAGACCAAAAACGGCGGCATAACTCGACAGAACAAATCAACACTAGCGCCGCCAGTGAGAGTTCTCTGAACTACGGCAGCCATCATAGCCTGTACAACCCTTGGTATGGGGCTCAGAAGTACCGGCACTCCAGCTTAGATGTCAGCTATTCGGAGGATTCTAACAGCTTGAAAAGTAATAGGTAGGAAACACTGAACATCCTTATATCTCTATCTGATTGATTGGTCAACTGAAGAAAGTGTAGCTATCATGTAGGTTTGCATTGCATCATCATTTAATGTCTCCCAAATACTTAAACCAAAATCGATAGATTGGAACATCTAAAATCAGAATCGAAAGTCAGAAAATCTCAACTGAAGATTTTCTGACCGATTTTCATTTAAAGTATTCGGTAGTTAGAACCTATCTGCAACCGCTATTGAGTAAAGCCCTCTTACTGCTTTCCTTATTCATTATCATAACCAAAGATTAAAAAAAAACACACCACAGAAACACACCATACACTGATTCCAAATGAGCGAGCTATCTCATTTCGCTTGGCAACAACACGGTGTGGTCTCACTACGGAAAGGGCCTATCTAATGATTTAAATCTTTGATCATAACAAGGTATTTTTTTATGTATTTCAGTGAAATAAGTGAAGACCGTGTTCAAGGCAGACGGGCTGATAGAGAAAGAAATCGTCGCGATTCATCCGGCTCGGATTCCGATTGGGATAGACAGGTTTGTATGTTCTTTGGCTAACCAACACAGATAAATCAAATAAAATAAACCAACACATATACAGAATAAATACTTGCACCTATCACCCAATTTTTTTGACCAACATTATTTTATACCTATAACAGGGCGTCCCACCATGCCACATGGAGGGAAATATCTTAAATATTGTAGATAGAAAATTTTCAAACGGAAGACTTCATTTTGATTTTGATAAAAATTTAAAATGTGTTCAAAGATTTTTGGATAATCGCCTGTCTGAACTGGGAATCGAACCCGCCAAATTGTAAAAAATAACACCCGTATTTTTACGATACCAATCTAAAGGCTCAATCGTAAGGATTATTTTTTACAAATAACATAGCGTCTTGATTATAAATTTTATATTTATATTTGATTTTTTATTTAATTTCTCAATCATTTTCAGGATGGCAGCAGAGCAAGTGGCAGCATTGATATGTCGGACATAAGAAAATCATTGCTGAACGAAATTAACCATGTAGCAGTACAAAGGTAACTTAGATACATAATGGGGTAGTTAGGGTTAGACTACAGATTCCAGACAGTCATATAATTAATTCCACAATCCCCCTAAATCCCCTGCGATTATAATAACCGTGAAACTAGTTGTCCTCGGGCGAATCACGACACAAAGATCAGCTGAACGCAATTATTAGGCCAAATTGGTGGGCGGTTTGAAGTGCAAAGTACGGACGGTTGATTAAGGGGCGTGATTGGCTGGCGCGGTTACGTTCTGGGTATAGTATTATAATATCTGTGGTTCTGGATAGTTTCGTCGATTTATTCACATTGAGAGTTTTTGCCTAGTTAAAAAAAAACACATACATAATACAAATCAAGCTATCTTTTTATATCTATCTTTTTCTCATGCGTGGTCGACGGCATTTGAATTATTTGCGTATTATGCGCGGGTACACATAATTGCGCAAACTCCCCACTGCCGTCGCTGGACAATTAATTTTGCGGGTATCTTACACCAAGCGAAGGGGATTTCCGAACCTCAGTTACGCTTCTCGCACAACACAACATACATTTTGACTGGAACCCTAACCTAACCCTAACCCAGGAACAAATTTAATGATTTAAACCCAAAACTGATGTAATTAAGAGACTTGGAACCTGCCAGGGGGGTCTGCTAACTTTGATATGTATGTCGAATCGAGATGTGTGGTGCCGCCAGTCGTAGATTATTTTATTTACAACCAAAAACGGTTTAGTGGTCATAAAGTAACTTTCTGAACGAGAACCTCATTCTCTGTCCATACTCTTTGTACTTGTTTAATGTTACCAAGAGATGGCGCCGTACGTGGTCAGTTATTCTTTATTCCCTTTGATATCATAGCCAAACTATGATGATATTATTTTATGCTAGCAATAGTCTCTTCTAGCATATTGTTTTGTTAAATTGGCTGTACTAATCAAACTAAGTTTAACCAATCACATTGCAAAGATTAGTTCCGACATGTTGGCAGATTTCAGTATCTTGTTTCGTAATGTTGCCTATACTGATCAGTTATCCAATCAGATTGTGAAGATTAGTTCTGTTAAGTTTGCAGTCTGATTATTA
The DNA here is from genome assembly GCA_949316285.1 of Eupithecia subumbrata. Lineage (NCBI taxonomy): Eukaryota > Metazoa > Arthropoda > Insecta > Lepidoptera > Geometridae > Eupithecia > Eupithecia subumbrata. Next base: position 12,840,986 of record OX438640.1, on the reverse strand, counting down.
TTTTGTTTTGTGAGGTTTCCAAGAGACTGATCAAGGTATCCAATCAGACAGTAAGGATTTGCTCTGATAAGCTGGTAGCACGTAACTAGATGGATTTGATTGGTGGAAACGCAAACGTGAGAGTTGACTACGTTTGGACATGGCTCTTCGGAGGGAGTTACGGTCGACGAGGGTTAGAAAAGGAAAATGGAGGACTTTGATTGTGAGAGGCATCGTGAGAGGATGGAATTCTCTTGAGCCTCGTCGAGGTAACTCCGGAACGAAGGAACTTGTCTGTTCTCACCACGAAATTAACCTACGGAAAATAATAGCGTGGATACTAGTTCTATTGGAATTGCTATAACTTTCCTGATCCGCACTGTATGAAATAAAAGTGCCATTGTGACTTGCGATCGTTATTTGTTTGATCTTAAATTTTATTATTGTAAAATAAAAGTGTCGTGTGCTCTTTGAAGAACTTTATTTTCATCCATGCGAATCCGACATGTCCGAAACCCGAGATAGCCCACTGATTCCTGTTTCATCCTGACCTAACACGAGAAGCGGCACAGATTCCCGTTTCGATCCTAATTCCCGGTTCGACCTCGATTCCTGTTTCGACCCTTAAAACCTTCTAATTCGACATCAGAAGTGGGATAATCGGACTTGAAACAATGGACCACGTGTGGAGAAAAATCTTCTGCGCACTCTGCTGAAAGCCCAGACCCAAAATATGACATCTCTCATCATGCGTCCTGTGAGTAATCGGAAAGTGATTTTACCAGATTTTAACCCAAGTAAAGCCAACGTCGACGCACGTGCATGGTGAACTACCGCAGGTTTATGCCTATCTGAACAAGACAAAGGAAGTGCATTTATGCTGGCACTTAGTGAAGCTCTCAAAGGAAACGCTTCGCGATAGCAATCCCAAATATCGTTTGCTGGCTTGACATGGTGCGATTTTAAGGATCTTTTCTTGACTCGACACGCCTTGATCGGAACACCTGCGGCTACTGTCATCAACATGCACAATAGCAAACCAAAGGAGAGCGAGAATATGGCATCCTATGCCGCACGACGAGGTTACAACGCTGCATTTACAACGGAAATCAAGCGTGACTAATTGCAACGTGAACTCCAAGCATGCTCTTACGTCAAGAGGAATTTAAGCCCCTTTGAGCGATAGATCAAACTTCGAGCGACCCAGACCTGCTGGACTTCTGGGCTATTTACGATGCTATGCATATGAAAAGTTGAGACATCGCAGTACTGACTGCCACTTCAAGGATCCTAAAAGGTCATGCGATCGTTCCACTTCTTCCAGCTCTACTTCGGCAAACAGTCAACGACCAAATGCGCCTGTTCTTACTTGTTTCAGGTGTGGTGGTGCTGGTCATTATACAAACAAGTACACTAAAGCTCCTTCCACTGCTTGGGAGAATGGCTCCCAGCAACGGTGCTGCAAGCGGTCCCGGCTACAACACCAGTGCGGCAGCGAGCAACAGCGCCGGCAACCAGCGTCCAGTAGACATGTGGAGTATCGGCAACCCCACTGAACAACTAACTATTTCTTGTGAGCATTTTCCTTTTCACTATGATTCGGGCGCTGAATGTTCTCTCATGCAGGAATCTGTTGCATCCAAATTTCCTGGACTGCGGTTTCATAATACTGTGACTTTAACGAGAGTTGGTCAAGCATGCGTGTACAGCACTGAACAAATTTTGTGTGTGATTGAGATTGGTAAACTGAATCTAGAAATTTGATTTATTCTTGTGCCGAACCAATTTCCTTAAAAGTGATATCATGTTTTTCGTTGTTTTGCAAACAAAGACTTTTGCACCTTCTGTGATTGTCAAAACATTCAGCTGCACCTTATTGTAAATTAAATGCTTAGTTGAAACGACCGTTCAGTATCATTGCAGTACTAAACGTTGATAGATACTTCCTAAAATCACTAATGTCAAAAAGAACGTACAAATACTCCCATGATAGAGTCAGAAAGATACCCAAACAACAGGTTCCATTTAAATTAGACCTATGTAACGATGATGATGACCATGACGCAATTAACGTTTGTTCACATATTTGCTCCTTGGACTAAGTGTATGTTTTGTGAACGTTCCAGTAGCGCCGGAGCATGTAAGAGGTGCACGTGGCCTGCTTTTTATGCGCAGGATATCCTTTGCGAGGGGTAGCACTTACGCAGCTGAGATGGTTAGCTTCTGTAGACGGGTCACAAATGATGACAACTTGACGATAACACAGCATGACCAGCCGATGGACTGGCTGGGCATGACAAGCCGATGGACTGGCTACCTGTTGATGGGCGATGACAGGGCATGACCAGCCGATGGACTGGCTGGGGCATGACAAGCCGATGGACTGGCTACCTGTTGGTGGACGATGACAGGGCATGACCAGCCGATGGACTGGCTGGGCATGACAAGCCGATGGACTGGCTACCTGTCGATGAACTAGGAGTGCATGACAAGCCGATGGACTGGCTACCTGCCGATGGACTGGCAGGGCATGACAAGCCGATGGACTGGCTACCTGCCGACGGACTGGCAGGGCATGACAATCCGATGGACTGGATACCTGTTAACGACCTGACAAAATATGACAAGCCGACGGACTGGCAACGATACTTACAATTTGTGTTTTCATTTGCTTTCATTTTGTCATCTCGTTATTATTATTAAAAAAAAAAAAAACTCAAAAGTACTATGAAAAATTTAACCTGTTGTTCGTTTGGTTCTGCATGACATGCTAAAATAATTTGAGCTTAAAAATTTCCTTTTCATAATGTGTTCTGATCGCGTAAGTTTAATAACTTTAAAAATTTTCTGTAACCTTTGAAATTCGATTAAAGAATTCACTAAAGAAAATAGTTGTAAGTTTATGGCAGGATAGCCGAGCAAAATACTTTTCGAATGTTTTTGTCCACAGATCTGACACACGAGGACGTGTGAATGTCAAGTTGGCCGTGTCGAATCGAGATGTGTGGTGCCGCCAGTCGTAGATTATTTTATTTACAACCAAAAACGGTTTAGTGGTCATAAAGTAACTTTCTGAACGAGAACCTCATTCTCTGTCCATACTCTTTGTACTTGTTTAATGTTACCAAGAGATGGCGCCGTACGTGGTCAGTTATTCTTTATTCCCTTTGATATCATAGCCAAACTATGATGATATTATTTTATGCTAGCAATAGTCTCTTCTAGCATATTGTTTTGTTAAATTGGCTGTACTAATCAAACTAAGTTTAACCAATCACATTGCAAAGATTAGTTCCGACATGTTGGCAGATTTCAGTATCTTGTTTCGTAATGTTGCCTATACTGATCAGTTATCCAATCAGATTGTGAAGATTAGTTCTGTTAAGTTTGCAGTCTGATTATTATTTTGTTTTGTGAGGTTTCCAAGAGACTGATCAAGGTATCCAATCAGACAGTAAGGATTTGCTCTGATAAGATGGTAGCACGTAACTAGATGGATTTGATTGGTGGAAACGCAAACGTGAGAGTTGACTACGTTTGGACATGGCTCTTCGGAGGGAGTTACGGTCGACGAGGGTTAGAAAAGGAAAATGGAGGACTTTGATTGTGAGAGGCATCGTGAGAGGATGGAATTCTCTTGAGCCTCGTCGAGGTAACTCCGGAACGAAGGAACTTGTCTGTTCTCACCACGAAATTAACCTACGGAAAATAATAGCGTGGATACTAGTTCTATTGGAATTGCTATAACTTTCCTGATCCGCACTGTATGAAATAAAAGTGCCATTGTGACTTGCGATCGTTATTTGTTTGATCTTAAATTTTATTATTGTAAAATAAAAGTGTCGTGTGCTCTTTGAAGAACTTTATTTTCATCCATGCGAATCCGACATGTCCGAAACCCGAGATAGCCCACTGATTCCTGTTTCATCCTGACCTAACACGAGAAGCGGCACAGATTCCCGTTTCGATCCTAATTCCCGGTTCGACCTCGATTCCTGTTTCGACCCTTAAAACCTTCTAATTCGACATGTATATTAAAATCAGTTTATCCAATGTAATATGACAAAATTTAAATTTAATGTAAACATAATTAGGTATAGTACCATAATGCCTGTCTCATAGTGACTGCTGAAATAATGTTCAAAATTTACTTGGAAGGGACATAGTATTTACAGCACAAATCTCTGACTTAGTGTATTAGACACTACAGAACAAATCTCAAATACCAAGCTGTCTCTAATTGTAATTTATGAATCTATCTGTATTGTGATCAAGCTTGTTTTTTTTGCATAAAATAAAGTTAATATTATTATGTATTATGAACGCCACTGTACTAAGATAAAATATTTTCTTTGGTTAATAGTGACTCTTTATTTCAGAATAACCGCCGGAGATGAGAATGTCCTCTTCAATTTCGTCCAGCTGGAATCAGAGAGGGGTATTCTCATCGCACCTGTAAAGACAATAGAGGCACAAGCGAACAATCCTCTATACTCTTTCATAGTAAAGACATTTCGATCGGCTAGTAAACGTATACATGAGACGTTGCAGCATAGTGTTAGGTAAGAAATAAACGCAAACCCCCCAATTTTGGAGAAGGCTTGTTCAGCAGTGGACATAACGAGTTCTGATGAGGAACGCACATTTTCCAAGATTCTGGGTAGGTTTTCCTTTCGTTTATTTTCGAATAGCTTAGCATCCGTAGCCATGTTTGTTTATCAGCAAGAAAAAACAAGATCCGTCAAGTGCGAGTGTAACTCGCGCGCCGAGGGTTTTGAACGTTTGTCAATAAATATGTACCAAAAGTACCGGTTAGAGACTTCGCAATTTAACGAATACCTAAGAATAGTAGGTACCAACCTACATTTCAGATAGATCTCTCTGCATGCTTCGGATTAATGGGTGGTTCGGTTAAGGTGGGTAATGGTAAATTTTTCGACTTTTTACGAAATATTTCAAAAAGTATGAAAGCTACAGAAATTTTAAAAACTGTTTTGAAATGTCCAAACCGATACCTTTCATTTGATATCCCACTCGGCGGGGTAGCCCCCCTTTTGAAAATTATTATTTTTTGACCATTTTTCAGAAAGTGTTCTTTTTACAGACTTCTCTATATTTTTCCTGTAAAATATAGATCCATATCTACAAACGCTCTATACATTTTAAACGGATCGCTCTGCAAACTTCGGAGATAGGGGGGGGGGGGGGGGGAATGGGTATTTTTTCGACTTTTTTCAAAATATTTCAAAAAGTATGAAACCTACAGAAATTCGAAAAACTGTTTTGAAACCTACAAACCGATACCTTTCATTTGATACCCCACTCGGTGAGGTAGCCCCCCCTTTTGAAAATTATTCCCCCCCTTTTTGACCATTTTTCAAAAAGTGTTCTTTTTTCAAACTTCTCTATATTTTTCCTGTAAAATATAGATCCATGTCTATAAACGCTCCATACATTTTACATGGATCACTCTGCAATCTTCGGAGATAGGGGGGGGGGGGATGGGTATTTTTTCGACTTTTTTCGAAATATTTTAAAAAGTATGAAACCTACAAAAATTTCAAAAACTGTTCTGAAACGTACAAAATGATACCTTTCATTTGATACCCCATATGACTCTGTAGGTATCTTTTAAAATTTCGGCATCACAATTTGTATGGAAAATATTCATTTTCATTTTTCATTTTTTTTCATTTTTTTTTTCTCGAAATCTGTACAGGCGCACGAAATGTATTATTATTTTAAATTTAAAGTTGATAGCTGCAGTAGTTTTTGAGTTATTAAGGAGGGAAAAAAGGACAGACAAAGCGAGACCATAAGGGTTTTGAAACCGATCTTCGATCTTCAAAACCCTAAAAATGCTGGACAATCCACACAGCATCATCTAGGCCCAAGCTAAGCAGAGCTTGTGTTATGGGTACTAGATGACTGATATATGCACATAATACAATACATTACATAGATGTTTTTTTTCATACATAGAAAATACCCAGAACACCCGGAACAAATATTTCCAGATCGTACAATCATTTGTCCTAGTGCGGGAATCGAGCCCGCAACCTCCTGCGTCGCAGGAGGACCTTCGCCCGCCGCGCCACATCAGTCGTCGAACATAAAGGGAAGGAAAATTTACTAACTCGCTTTCTTTCAGCAAAATATGTACATATAAACGTAAAACTTTATTATTAGTAGATTTTTCCTGAACAATAATTTTATCTATATAAAATATCGTAGTTTGACGAATTCATTATGAATGTAAGCGGGTTAACTACGAACCTAGTTTGTAGCCCGTTGTGTTTTAGCCCGTAATGCGCGTAAGGACGCAGTACAGGTGCGACGCGAACCGCACTCATGATGAAGTCCCTCATTAAGGGATAAAACGTTGGTGTTCTTCCAACACAAACTAAGTAATATTTTTTTATCTATTGCAGGTTCAAAAGAAATCAGGTCCCATGCAATCCCCTGAACAAAATCTTGGTGGCAGTAAAAGAGCACGGCATGCTATTCCAAGCCCCGGCAGAAATATTGCACCAATGTGGAATCAGCAAGAAGCAAACAGAGCCATTCCAGTTTTGGGTTGTTGGGTCAGTATTGGGTCTTCTCTTGGAACGTAAAGAAGGGCGAATCGCCTTACAAAAATTGTCGCGAGCACACCTCCCTCTGATTTTCTAGAGGGGAGATGAGCTAAACATGTATGGCATTCAGGAGCGGGATAACGCTACACTCGCAAATAGGTAAAATTGTGTTTCTAAAGTAACAGTTCATAGAAATGCGCAGAACGTATGTACAGACAGCGTCAGAATTAAGTAACCCCTATGCATAACACAATCCAAGTTAGAATACGATTTTATGTGTATTTAGTGGGTATTACGTCCTTCTAAGGGCGTTGAGTCCCACATAATTCTGGTCCCGCCTCAGATCAGTTTATTCGTACACGTTCTCGCTAAATAAAAAGGGGGGGGAGGGATTACTTTTTTTATTTACTTACTTACATTTCTCTTTATGTTTGAGGGGTCCACATGTAGGAGTTCCACAGAGACCCAATTTATTACTAGCTATCGCAGCTTCGCATGTGTCCTTTTCCGAGATCTAAAGTAGCTTATATGTCTAAAGTAGATTATATTTCCTTGCTCATTAACGCATTGACTACCCAGCCTCAGCGAGCTCCAGGAACTACAAGTGTATTGTGGGCACTGATAGTGTTATTTATGAACCGCGCGCGCCGTTTAGTCGTGAAAAGGTAGCAGAGAGGTAGACAGATATTTAATTTCGCCTTTTAATACTAGGTTCTGCCCTCGCCTTCACAAGAGCTTTTCCGGAAAAAGAAGTAGCCTTTGTGTTATTCCAGGTAGACCTGGAGTACCGTAACTACTTGGTTTTTCCAGGAATCACTTCTAAGTATGTAAATTTCAGAGCAATCTATTTAGTAGTGTAGCGTGGTAACAAACTCTGAATAATTAAACTGAACTGATTATGATATAATTAGAATTACTTTAGTATAAAATGATTTTATTTGTTTCAGACGAGTCTTCAGCGAGCCTGAACCCAGAGAGCTGTATGTCTGCTACCATGAATCTGTGCCACAAGATCTCACTGAAATTGCATATTTGCTATCATATTTAGACTAAATAGATATTTTTTAAATACTAGTATTAACGCTCGACTACTCTATTAAAAAAATCAAACAGGCTTGTGATTTTATTTCAATAGATAATAACTTCGATCAGGTATCCGCCGGCTCCTCCGTAGATCATTAGTAGTCATTGGGGGTAACTGATTGCAGTGGATAAGAGAGCACACAGTGGACATGTGGAGAGACACGGCTTCCAAGCGGGTGGCAGGCAGGTTCCAAGTTCCAATCTCTATTGAAGTTGGGCCCTCTTCGTTCGATCTCTATAGCCTCGCGTAGTCTAAGCACCATAATGGAGTGTGATTTCTTTAATAGCCCGGGCACACGCTCCATCTTACCTACGAGCATGCCTGCGCAAACCAGTTTGCGCAGGGAACAATGTGCGTGTATATATAGATCTTCGAATGTGGAATAGAGGCCAGATGCGCGGCTTGTGCAGTCGTCTTTCACATCCTGAAATATTCTAAGCTGAAGCTTGAACTGCGCAGTTGGATTTCGCTCGCAGGAAAGACGAGGGTGTGGCCGCCGCCATGGCCGTGTTATTATTAGTTCTTCCGTTGTCTAATTCTACCATGCGTTGACGTTGGTTTTTTGATTTGACAACCGGAAATACACCTATTGACAAGTGGCTTTATTTCCGGCCGTCTATACAGCCAACATAAAGACAAAAATAAAGTTCAAAATTGTATTTTCTTAAGGCGATTGTAATCTTACTGACATTAACGTTAAGACCTAATTTTGATCAAACATCTGCTGTTTGAATTGTGAAATCTGTGCCTCTCTCTCACAGAACACGACACGAGGGCTGCATTCCGTTTCTCTTATGCCGCGTACAGATCTGCGCGCCGCGCCTGCAATGTAACATGCAACGCAAGGCAATTCGTAGACAAGGAACATTATACTCTATGGGAGTTCGTAGATGTGTACGTCTTGCGCGCACGAACCGCGCCTCTTACGCGCACGCTACGTGCATTCAAAGTAAGCGCGGCGCGCAGCAGGCGCGCAGTGTGCACGGTTCGCAGATGTGGACGGGTGTGCCGCGCGCGAACATGAAATGAAAGGTGTGGCCACTGCTACCGACGAATCGTGGCGTGATGAGACAATTAATCAATAAGTAATTTTGTGGAATAAAATGTATATTTAACTACAGTAGTAGGTACCTACTTTTTTTTTTTTTTAAATCTTTATTTAGAGAGCTTAATCACACTGCGATTATGTCGCTCTTACTAATTAACAAAAAATGATAACAAATAAGAAACTTAAAAAACTAAACAGATTAAACTATCATCTACTAAACTATATAATAAATAAGAACATTAAGGTCAGCTCCGATCGGTCTGATCGGAGCTGAACTTAATGTTGTACAATGTCACTAGATTTTTAACTTCTTCCGAATCGGGGTTTGACAGGATTATGTTACAATCAGAAAATTCTTTTAAGAAATATTTACACTTCTCTGTCCGGAAGGTGTCATTCTGGACACACTCCATGAGAACATGCAAAACGTCCTCCTGTACACCGCACAAATCGCAGTTAGGAGAAGGAACTTTTCCCATAAGGAATGCGAATTTCTTCGATGGAATGTGTCCAGTACGAAGCCTCAAAATCACAACTATATCTTTTCTAGACATACTTACTATTCATAATTGAATACCTACCTTGGTACTTACCTGCTTACCTACAAAGTAGAAAGAAGGTAGGTAGGTAGGTAAGCGGATAGAATAGGGACTGGAACCTAGTAAATAAAAAAATAATAACAATATTAATGCCGGACAAATTATCACACAGCATTATCTACCCCCAAGCTAAGCAGAGCTTGTGTTATGGGTACTAGATAACTGATATACCTACTTACATACCTAATACAATATGAGTAGGTACTTACATAGATATATACTTTTGTTGCCCATCATAAAAAGCGGTACCTACCTATTTAGGTAGTGGGCCGTAGGAGACCCTGGATGCGGTTATAGATATTATACACACCCCGTTCAGTCAGTGTCGTCGTCGTCGAAAACGCGAACTTAGAACTGTGTAGAAAAATTTTCAAATTCCACCTCTCTTCTTCAGTTATCAGAAAAAAAATCGCCAAAGCCCTAATAAATCCTCTGGATCTAACGATAAAGTCGCTACGGCAACACTGGCTCCGTTCGCGCGCACGATGGAAACAGAAACTTGTAGGTATTTAGGTTGTTCGTAGGTATAGCGTTCTGTTCGGGCGCGCAACACGTCCACATCTGCGAATGGAACATTTGCCACAGTATACATAACATCTGCCTTGCATTGCAGGCGCGGTTCGTAGATCTGTACGCGGCATTAGAGAGAGGTCAGGCCAAGAGCTATGCGCGCACGAGGCCGAGAGGGTGCGTTTCGTTTCGTCTGGGCGCACTGGTGTGCACGATGATGCGATCACAGAACACTGTATATATAGAGTATATATTCCTTGCTGTATATCCTGGATGCGATCGTTGAAACGGAACGCTCCTCTGTTTATTCTAAGCGCTCGTTTGAGTTTATGTTTATGTATGAATCTAAAGTTGCTTCTAAACGGGCTACACTTTTCTGCAATATGTGGCTGCAATACAATGGCCGGCAACATTGCTCGCAATACAAGCAAGACTATGCAAGATTGCAGTAATGGCCCGGCAATAATTGCCAAACATTTTAGGTGTGGCCAGTATGGCCGGTATGGCCGGGTAATCGCTGACCGATCGATTTTAACTGCAATATTGCCCAGCCAGTTCTATTGTTGTTTGAGTCGCTCTCTATTGTAATGGCATAGTGCATCTTTTTCTACCGACATCGACATGAAGTTTGTTATGAGTGATGCTTTGACTAATTGCTATGTTCCGTGCTATGTTGTTTGTTTTTGAACGCAACACATGGCCCGGCCATAGATTGCTCGGACATCAGTGTTCGAGCAATATTTTTTTAATGGCCGGGCAATTAGTTGCCAATAGTGCAGCCACTAATTGCAGAAAAGTATAGCCCGTTTAGAAGCACCTTTAGAGTGAACTTGATCGTGCACGAACATATTTCATCCATTCAAAAGTACTCTGTAATTTCATGTTTTTAAGGCTCTTTTTTGTGACTCTGCAGAGTAGAAAAACGAGCCGAGTGAGAGGGCTTGAAAGTAGTAGTTGGTCCTTAAAACTTTTAAATCCATCATGGTTATTAACACTAATGTCATTTATAACAACTCACTCGCAGTGCCGCCGTCAGCTATTCCGTGATCATGGCGCATGAAACTGTGCCGAAATATTGGAAAGCTCAAATCTCAAATCATGGTAAATATCCCGTCATAAATGTCTAGCACGTTACAACAACATAGTGTAGGGTGTATATAAGTACAGATATATGGACATCGTACTAGAAAGAGATAAACTACTACTTTCGGGCCTCTCACTTGGTTCGTTTTTATGCAACTCGTGCACAGTCCAGGTTACATAATAGGTTCATGTGTTTATGTGAATGATCGTGTCTTGAAATATAAAATATATATATATAATAAAAATAATGCTGGACAATTCACACAGCATTATCTAGCCCCAAAATAAGCAGAGCTTGTGTGGTACTAGATAACTGATATACTTAATACAATACACTACATAGATAGGTAGTTATATTTTTTATTATACGTAGAAAACACCCATACCAACGGAACAATTTTCTGCAGATCGTACACAAATTTGTTCCGAGGCGGGAATCGAACCCGCAACCTCCTTCGTCGCAGGCGGACCTTCGCCCGCTGCGCCACGGAGGTCGTCGTTATAAATAATAATGATGAAATCATGATTTTATTATTATGGTGCGTAAACCCTCGCGCTTGGGGTATTTGGTACGATATTAAATCCCAGAAATTCTATCTTGTAATCATGTTAGAGATTACTCCAGTTTTAGCCGCAGTGGTTATCAGTGCATTTGATCAATGAATTTATGGGGGAAAACAATGGCATCCCAGTTAGGAAAAAAATCAAACAAGACGTGTTATTTGTTTGAATTTTTTGTGACTTTTTTTTTGTGAATTTTTTAAACTTTTGAAATTTCTCGCCCTAATGTCGTCACCCACAGGAACGCACGAGCTGTCTTGTCTCGAAAGGTGAGGCAGTTCATGCGCAACAAGCGCGTGGGGCGAAGTGGGCGATCCCGTGCGGTTTCGCAGCGCGCGTAGAAACGGAACGACTTCATGCGCGCGCCTGAGCGCTTGAAGTCGCTTAAGGCGAGCACACGCGAGAAACGGAACGCAGTCTAGTATCCTAACCTACCTCTCTCTTTTCTTTCTCCTTCATTCTGTCGAGGTCGCGCATGCGCGTCGTCACGTCATGCATTATTGGAGTGAAGTTGTTGCTATTTGCTAAAATGAAACTTTATCGCCAAGCGCAAGTACTTAATTGAGTTCCGTACATCAATCTCTCAAGTTTTTTGGTGAAAGTTTGAGGAGGATAGGTAAACACTACCTGATTCGGATTATTGTCATGAGAACTCAAGATAGGTAATTGGTTTAATTGTTAATACTAGTTTTAATTTGTTTCTATACATTAGGTTTTCTAGGCTATCTGGGTCAAGAAAAAAAAATTAGATTCAAATAGCAGTTTATTAAAGTTCATTTTAGCTCGTACTTCTCCAGCAGATCGTTTAATGTGTAACAGCGGTCTATCTGCGTTGAAATAGAGGGCATCTCTTTCTACACTATGCAAACTGAGAGAGACTTCAGACTCGGTTAGTGCACTAACGCGCCTGTAAGTTGTGTAAACCACTTTTAATAAAGGTATATTAGACATGTTTAAATAATGTTTTAAAAGGTAAACATGCAACAACCTACAGACGTAGATAAAAAAAGATCGAGCTGCTGGAAGAAAATCAAGCAATATGAATATTAATGGAAGCAAGTCTGACGAGGCGGAAGAGGCCGCGTAGTGGAGCGGAAGAGAAGGACGCTCGCTGCTACCAACCGTTCGTCCGGAAGACCACGTGACTGTTTCGGCAGAACAGTCGTCATTTTGTAAAAATAAACCCGACTGAGACAGACATTGGTGACAGCCGCGACGACGCAACGACGACGCCAACGGCTCGTCTCGGTCGATAATACAGGATGTGTCAAGACCACTTTTGAAATCAAGGGACCCCCCCTTGTAGCACCCCAAAACAAAACCAATAAAAAAGCAAGGGCTGAATAAAAAACTGTAGCCGGAGATAATATTATGTTTTAAAGATTTTATTTGTTCTGCTACCAATGTAGGTACTTAATTTAAACAGATTTAAATAATTTCTAATAATTTCTTGGTATGCTTTCAAGGTCATGGCAGCGACTAAAATCGTAGGTACTAATTAATTATGGAAAGGAAAAGATAAGTTCGTAGTCGCAGGAGTCGTGTCGTGTCGGTCAGGTGATGACCGCGGATATCAGCCGTGGAGGACGGCAAGTGCGGGCGGGTTGTGTTTTGGAATACATCGCTGTTTTTTAGTTAATTTGTTTTTTTGCTTATTTACATAAGGTAATTAGGTAGATTAATCTTATAGTATTGAACTAGATATAATACCTATGGGTATTGTACCTCTAAAAAAAAGGACGTTGATGGGTGAACATATTTTTCGCGGTATATATTTTCGAATCAAGGTCCGATTGCATACCCCCCCCCATTTTTCGGTAGGTTTTGACACACACATTCTGTTTTGGTTTTATATTATAACGATCGACTAACATTGTACGATCTCAGTCGGCTCAGTCGCGTAGTTTCTTTCTTATTCTCTTTGGTCTAAGTTGACGCGCGAACGGCTAACGGAACCCTAGAATCAACAAAATCGAAATTGATTGAATGGCAGGGAGGTTTTGGTGTAGTTGTGTTGTTTTGTGCGAGATTTTAGTGTGATTACTTTATGAATTAATTAGAATTAATGATGGCATCTAAATAAAACCACTTGGCAAAATTATTACCCCATGAATCCTAGTGGTCACAGTGCGTTTGTTTTCGCTTTGTGCTACGAAAATGCAACCTCAAGCGAATGTTGCCGTTCCACAATCTGTCACGACTCAGCCGCAGTCCCAGCAAATTGTTGGTGTTCCCGCTAATGCAGTGATCCTCAAAATGTCAGACATTCAGCAGATATCTACAGTAGGTTAGTAATGTTATCATGTTTTCGAGAAATAACCTTTGAAATAAATACAAATCAATATTGACTCCAGTGGGAATTTTCTTTGACTATTGTTTTCGCTTGCTTTTTGGCTTTCAGCATTCCCAAATTCTATTCTCAATCACCTACTTACATCATCAGGACTATTATACATCAAGTATAATCCTATTTTTGTTGCTCAAAGCAGGCACAAAAGTCTATCTTTTAGGTTAGGTGTCATGGTGTTTCACAGATTACAGTGGTATTTTCAGAAATAGATTCCAGTCTCACAGGGTGAATTTGTTTCCAAAATGCTTTCAGGTAGTGTGAATCAGTAGGTGATGTAGCTATATCCTTTGTTGTAGATACAAGTGTTTTCTCAAATCATTCATCCTCCTGTGTCTTGTGTTGACTTGAGGCATGTTTATTTGGTTGACCTTGAATATTGTGTCTATTAATTTTTTGTGACACTTTCACACCTTTGATGTGTTCTGCTTAGCAACAGTTTTAATGGTCGGACTGTACTTAAAAATCTATTGGAAAGGTACTTTATAGTAGAACATTGTGCAAACAATATAGTGTCACAAAATAATGAATACCAAACTAAATGGGTTTGCTGAAAAGAAAAAAAAAATAAAGGCAAAAAGAGCAGCTGGAACTCTTGTCAAAATAATTTTAATTTTATTTGTATATGATAAAAATTGATTACTTACCTACATGTCATTGTCATAGGCCTCCTAGAGCTTGCCCACCGAGAGTACCAAGCGGGTGACTATGAGAGTGCAGAACTCCACTGCATGCAACTTTGGAGACAAGATGGCACTAACACCGGTGTGTTACTGCTGCTGTCGTCAATCCACTTCCAATGCCGCAGATTGGACAAATCTGCCCAGTTCTCCACATTGGCTATCAAACAAAACCCTTTACTTGCAGAAGCCTACAGGTAATTTTGTGTGATACTAAACCTTACTATCTTACCTCAAAAAGGTTGCAAGTGTCTTTCAACCTTTACTGTGTAGTGCCAGCTTAGTATTTGCACTACCCAAACTCTTCCCCTAGTTGTTGTAAGAGGCAGCAGCTCACCCTGCAGAATAATTCTACCACCACACTGATCCCCAACCTGCATGGCCAGCATGGGGATTATGGGCATTACCCTCCATGAGGCAAAAGCCACTAAGGTGCTTATCAGGGGGAGGCCTGCGTCCAGTAGTGGACCAATAAAGGCTGTTGAGTTGAGATGAGAAGGTCTTTGAAGCTACCGAGCTTGAGAGCTTGATATCACAGAGAAATAAAGTATTGTATGATGGCTAATCAACGTTTCAGAAACATTATATTATAGTTCCTGCAGACTTGATGAAGTGCACATTTGAATATTTTTTTAATAATAAGGGTGACAATAGAGTAAGTAACTGACATTATGGTATCCCTTAGAACAGGCTGCTTGCTGCAGTAGGGAAAATGCACAGTACATTACACACAAAAAGTGAAGATCTCAGTTCATCATCACTTAGAATTAGATAGCCAAACATTCAACCACTAATTTATTAGTGATGACCTGACAACCAGAGATCGCTTTTAGCAATAAGGCATTGTGCAACTGTTTTTATGTTTTTCTCTTGATATGCAATAAAGAGTATTTGTATTGTATTGTATGTATGATGATTGATTGTATGATGTGGCATGGCGGGCGAGAGTCCGCGTGCAGGAGATTGTGGGTTAGATTCCCGCCTTGGGATGAATGTGTGTACGATATACTATTATTTATTCCTGGGTGTTCTGAGTATTTTCTATAAAAAAAAACTGTATTATGTGTTGTCCTTAGTATATCAGTCATCTAGTACCTATAACACAAACTCTGCATAGCTCGGGGCTAGATAATGCTGTGTGAATTATCCAGAATAATTATTTTATATTTGTCCTACAGCAACCTTGGCAATGTCTACAAAGAGCGTGGCCAACTCCAAGACGCTCTGGAGAACTACAGACATGCAGTGCGGCTGAAGCCGGACTTCATTGATGGGTACATCAACCTGGCCGCGGCGCTGGTCGCTGCCGGGGACATGGAACAGGCTGTACAAGCTTACGTCACCGCATTGCAATATAATCCTGTAAGTAATATTGATATCTTTTTTTATTTAGTGGAAAACCTAAGTCAAATTAACAGAATTACAAATTATTATATACCAGAAAGCTTATTGAAAATTTTTACGGTTTGGTGGTGGATCAGTACAATGAAAAAGACTATGAACATGATGTGACTAGTCTACATGCGTCATCTTTAAAACATGTTAAGGATATTATATAATAAACTAGCTTCTGTCCGCGGCTTCGCACGCGTTTTTCCTCGATAAAAAGTAGCCTATGTCCTCTGGGATACCATCTACCTCCCTGCCAAATTTAATTGAAATCCGTTCAGCTGTTTACTTGTGAAAATATTAGTAAGGATAATATTCCCAAACTGTTAACTGTGAGACTCAGTATGCAGAAACTTGTGGATGATCTGCCCATATATGGCTCTCAGAGTACTGTTGTTCAAGTTATAGACATTATTTTTACAATGAAACGACAAGAGCGACTCGCGCATTAAGGGTTCCGCATAAGACCTTGTTTCGTACCAAATACCGCGATTCTAGGTCAACGGGAAGTAGGTATCCTAGGTTTTGTTCCCTTGCGAGAATCAACTTTTTTGGTGAATAAACTACGTACAATGTTAGGGTATCGGATTATTCCCTTTACTTGTGGTATAAGAGCTTGCTTCTTGCCAAAATATTCGGGCATAAATGGGTGTAACTTTTGATTGCATTAACTCAGAAGTTTTATTTATATCACAGCTCCAAGAGGTTACGGACTTGAGTATTTAATGTTTCTTTCAACCAGATACCTCCAGAGAAAAGGCGGTTGACAGACGGACAGACATATAATTAAGTTATCCTGTAAGGGTTTCTTTTTTCCTTTTGAGGTATGGAATCCTAAAACAAATATAAAAGTACGAAAGTTAACAACTTTACGTTACTTCTTCACACTAAAACTATAGATCATAGATCAGATTTAGTTTTGTATAATAGTTCTAACCTGCAGTAACATTTACGCTACTATGCAGGAAAGGCGCGTCCGAAGCCTATGCAAAAACCACTAAAATTATACCTTAAAGTCTTATAGTAGTAGGAATTTGATACATATGTAATATAATATGTTTCTGTAGGTAGTAGTGTGTTAGTATAGGATTACATTGTCAGGGACGAAGCTAAACTAGTTTCTGAAGTTCAAGGAAAGTAGACTTGGCCAGTTCCACTACTCGACAAGGATTAAGAATAAGAATAAGAATAAGAATAAGAATATTTATTTGTACAAACTTACTAAACATTTTTAAGTACTTATATAACTACATACAAAGTTGTCATGCAAATCGTCGACATCATAACTTAATTAATAATCAATTATCAATTAACTAAATAACATCGCTAAAAGTAAATGACGGTACTTAAGCAGACAAAGTCTTTACTTTCCGTGCTAGTTTAAAACTGTGTTACGGCAAAGTAATGATTCTCCTCCAAAAAATACGGGTCTTAATTGCGTGCGAACCGCAAGCGCTATTGTAGTGAAATTAGTGACAAAGCGACGGGCAGTCAGGTCTATTGTTTTCGTTGGTGAGCGATAGATAACAAGTTTGCTCGTACACTGCAGTGCACAAAAGTAGAATGCACTAATGTAATGGTTATAGATGATTATGGAAACTAATTTAGGTAACTATTTTGTAATTTAAAGATATTTATAGTAACAAGTGAGAAATAACAATAAAAGAAAAATGGAATATATACGTATATTAGAGATGTACCTGCATAGAAATATAATATTATATACATTTTAAGATTGATAAGTACTGGTTATAATTTGATCTTTGTAAATTTATAAATAATTAATTATACAAAATGATATTTATATAGATTCTACATTATATCTCTGACAAACTGTACGGGATGGGTAATATTTATACGGGTTTTTTTATTAATATTATTTTTTTATTTTATTTTATATACATATTGGAATCATAATAATTATTTTTATTTATTTCATTCTCACAAGAAGTTTTTCGGTTTCGTCGTAATCTAGATTTTGTAGGTACTCATCTAGTGCCTTTCTACACATGAACCTCGATTTGTCATACAGAGGTACATCCTTACATATTCGGTTGTAGAGAAACGGTGCTAGGGTATACGCAAAACCCTGTGCAAAGGTAGTCTTACAGTCAGAGACTTGGAATACCTTGTGTTTTTTTCTTTTCGACGTCATTTCAGGTACACGGCGAAAGTGTTGTCTTGTGATAATATATTTCATGTACAGCTGCCGGACAGTAAGTACCATGTATTCGCGATAAAGGGAAGCTGACGGGTATCTGAAAGGCTTATAGTTCAGAACCTTTATTATGCAACGTTGCGAGCGTTCAACCTTAATCATTGTTGTCTTTTTTGCACCACCCCAAGCCGATATTCCGTATGTTATGATCGATTGACATAATGATAGATATACATTTTTATTAGTCTTTTTGTCCTTAAGCTGTCTAATCTTTTTGAAAATTGGTATTAATTTACGTACACGTGATTTTAGACTGTCTATATGTTGCTTCCAAGAAAGGTTTTTGTCAATGATAATGCCCAGGTATTTAATTTGGTCTGTGGCTGAAAAGGTGTAGCAGTTACAACTATTGTTAACATTGTTTGTACAAGAATGAGCTTTAAGTAAGAATTTTTTGTCTGGTTGGTTGTTATTGTTTATAGAAAATGTAATAAATTTAGTTTTAGTTAAATTAATTGTAAGTAGATTAGAGTCAAGCCAGTTAATAATAACTTGCATCCCCTTTTCAGCTGTGTGAAATACTTCTTCCCAGGACCCACCCCTAAAGACTACTGCAGTGTCATCAGCAAAAGTAGTAATACTGGCATTGTGCAGTTTTAGGTCGCATAAGTTGTTAATGTAAACTAAAAATAGTGTAGGACCAAGTACTGAACCTTGGGGGACCCCATAGGTTACTGATCTTTTGCGACTTAGATTGTTACCTATTCGTATACTTTGTGATCTATCGGAGAGGTAGTCCTTTAGGAGATCTAATGGTACAC
The DNA here is from genome assembly GCA_949316285.1 of Eupithecia subumbrata. Classification (NCBI taxonomy): domain Eukaryota; kingdom Metazoa; phylum Arthropoda; class Insecta; order Lepidoptera; family Geometridae; genus Eupithecia; species Eupithecia subumbrata. The sequence goes on along the minus strand of OX438640.1, from coordinate 12,822,152 downwards.
CTCGAATACCAACAGATTCCAGTTTTCGTATTAGTAGAGGAATAGAAACCGTATCAAACGCTTTGGGAGGACTTAATCATGCGGCAGATCCGAAAATAGCATTATTTAGGCCAGACATCAATTGGGTAACTATTCGGCGTGCTTATTTGCTTGATTGCGACTGGTCATAGAAAATACTTGCCAATTTATCTATTGACCACCCTAAGTTGACGAGATATTCTTCGAATGATAAATGGACATACAGGTTTATCCTAGTTTGGGGATTAACGATGTAATAAATTTAAGTCTTAATGCATTCACTGCCCAGACTCCTGCGGGTCGCACCGCCGCCGCGCCGCCGCGACACGAGGATCGAGAGGCACGTTTGCGTCTTGGGCCATGAAAGTGTTAAATCCTCTACAATTAAATTTATATCAATTTCAATTATTTCAATGAATTATCAACTTAGGTAGGCAGTGAACTTTGACGTATAACATACTAGCTTGTGCCCGCGGCTTCGCACTCGTATTTTCGGTATAATAAGGTGCCTATTATCTAAATTAGGCTAAGTTCTAAATGGGGTACATTTAGAACTTAGCCTAATTTAGATAATTAAATCTTAATCCGTTAAGTAGTCTTGGACAACCAAAGTAACAAAAATTCAGATATCACAAATTTTCAGCTTTATAATATTAGAAGGATAGTAGGATTGGTAGGATAGGATGAAAATTCTGTCAAAGACATATCAATAATTACGTAAATATCCGATTTTCTATGCCTATGCTTAGAGAATGCTAGAGAATTTCCTATTGAACGTTGGCGTAAAGTTATGCCTAATCTATTGCATTGTTATTAAGGTTAACTTATTAACAAAGAAAATTACAATCAAATAATAGAAACAAAGTGCGTTTAATCTCAAGTAGCTCAAATAATATGTTGGCATGTATTTTGCACTGTTTGCAACGCTTTTTAGATATGTTTGTACCCGATAAATTTTTTTTACTCATATAGCTATAAGTCAGAAAGTTTCACAGTTTCGTACGTCAACATCACCATGGTGCATGCTGAAAATCAGCGTTGTGGGGCTACCCGCAACACACAGCTGAGCATGAACCTCTTCTGATAGCGCAGGCGCACGGCACTGATCGGCACACACGGCCAGACCAAAACAATATTACCTACTTATTTAGGCATGTTAGTTTTTATATAAGCAATGTATACATATATCTTTTTTTAAAATAATTTGTGTGTCGTGTTTGTTGCTCTAGTTAGACGCATAGAGATACCATTACGGTAAATGTTGATCAGGCGCGACTCACGGCGAGTACTTTGTTGATCCAAAAACACATGTTGATCCGAGCCTCTTTTGTTGATCTATTATGCATTTCCAGGAACAAGTGTGGCTCCGACCAGATCAACATTTGACCTCCCGTAGCCTTAGGCATTATGATACCATTTGTTGATCCAATATACAAATCCATTTTGCACAAGTTGATCCGATTCAAATGAACCAATCAGAACGCAGCATTGGTCGAAAATGGCTGCGACGTTGCCGCTCCGTCTGGGGGAGGGGTCGACTCGTGTAGAATCGTACTGACTTGGTAACGCCATGTTCCATGACATTTATTATTTATTGTGACATCGCGTTCCCTAGTCATTATTTAATTATTCAAAATCCATTGCGTACAATTTTCTACGGTCAAATGTTGATCCGTCAATACTTTTTAGCGATGATTATGTAACTATTTTGTTATTTTAGGGTTTCGAGATCGATTTCGAAACCCTCATGGTCTCGTTTTGTCTATCCTTTTCTCCCTTTAATACATCAGCAACTACCGCAGCTATTAACTTGAAATTTAAAATAATATTAAATTCGTGCACCTTAACAGATATAAAGAAAAATAAACGAAAATAAAAAAAATTAGAATGAAATTTTTTAAAGGTATCGATTTGTAGAGTATTAAAATTTCTGCAGGTTTTATACTTCTTAAAATAGGTAAAAAGGGGGGAATATTTTTTTAAAGGGGGATTACCTCACCGAGTGGGGTATCAAATGAAAGGTATCGGTTTGTACATTTTAGAACCGTTCTGGAAATTTCTGTAGGTAACATATTAATTTTTAATATTTTAAGAAAAGTCGATAAATTGAACATAGCCGAATCTCCGAAGTATGCACAGCGATCCATCTTAAATGTAGGTCGGTCGGTAGCTACTACTTTTAGGTAGAACCGGTACCTTAAGTACCCACATGTATTTGTATAATTAACAAAGGTTCAAAACCCTCGGCGCGCAAATTACGCTTGCACTTGACGAATCTTGTTTGTTTGTGTTACTAACTGAAACCTATAACCAAATAAACAGTTTTTTTTGTGATTTATTTCTTGATATTTCGTACCTTGTTTAGTTTTTAGGGTTCCGTACCTCAAAAGGTAAAAATTAACCCCTATAGGATCACTTTGTTGTCCATCTGTCTGTCTGTCTGTCCGTCTGTCAACCCTCTTTTCTCAGGAACGCGTGGACGTATCGAGTTGAAATTTTCGTCAAATACTCAAGTCCGTAACTTCTTGAAGCCGTGATAGAAATAAAACTCCTAAGTCCTTTGTTGAACGACTTGCCAAACACAGTCCGCGACGCAGAAATATATATGTACGCGGACGATGTAGCTGCTGTTGTCACTGCTCCCACAGAAAACCAGCTAGAGCAAACACTGAATGCGGTGGTTGCGAGCCTGGAGGAGTGGTTCGGTGCGAATGGCCTTGCCCTCAACAGAGAAAAAACATGTTACATGAACTTTAGGTTGAATGGGGGTACCCCAGGAACCCTAAGAATATCTGCCGGACAGACGCCGCTGCAACAGGTCCAGAATACCAGGCTACTGGGATTCATATTAGACAGCTCACTGCTTTGGGACGTCCACATCGACTGCTTGTGCAAAAAACTGGGACGAGCCTGCTTCGCATTACGAAGGCTTGCTAACACCGCGTCTCGGGACGCGGTCCGCTCGTGCTATTTTGCGACCGTCCATAGTATAGTCACGTACGGGACGGAACTATGGGCGCGAGCCGCCGACACCGAGCGCATCTTCGTGATGCAGAAGAGGGCCGTCCGCGCCATTGTGGGGGTCCCTGATGATGTATCGTGCAGGGAATACTTCGCACAGCTGAAAATAATGACGCTACCAAGCGAGCTCATTTACCAGGTAGCGCTGTTCACCCATCAAAATCTGGACCTGTTCCAGCGTCGTGGAGTTAACCCGAACCGCGCACTCCGTAGCAACGAGTACCACTACAGACTTAAAACACCCTCACACAAATTATGTAAGTCGGAGAGATCAGTGTACATAATGGGCCCCGCAGTCTATAACCGATTACCCGACAAAATAAGAGATGCCGCTTCCTCCAACATATTCAAGCACCGACTTAAAACGTGGCTTCTGGGGAAAGTGTTCTACAGCTTCGGGGAGTTCCTAGAGTCACCGGAACTGTAGAATACAGTCTCCGTGCCAAGATTCAAAGAAAATTATGATAATAAGTAATAGAATATAATAAAATTAATCTATAGGAAGCGAAGAATATATGTAGTTACCTAAGTTAGCAGATAAGATTAATTAATTAATAAGTGATATATAATTTCGGAAATAAGTTTATAATAATGTAATTGCAATGATCATGTGTTATTTATAATTTTATTTCGACGTGTAAATTTATATTTACCAATAAATTCTTTTTTTTTTATATTTTACAGGAATGGCAGAAGCCTTTATTCACAAAGAAAATTATAATATAATTAGTATTTACAATTGAAACAATTGAGCTAGCTGCAGACTGTTGCAAACAATCTACAGGTAGCTCAACTGATCCATATCAATACCAGTCGGAAGCGTCCCCAAGACGCTGGCTGCATTGCCCCGCTGTATGGCAATGCTGATGCGCTGTGCCAGATACTGACCAGCTCTCGGGTCACGCGTCGCTTCGAAAAAAAATAAAAAATAAAAAAAAAATATAAAAAATATAAAAATATAAAAATATATAAATTCTTGATTCTTGATTCTTGATTCTTTTAAGTCAATGCATTCAAAAGTTGCAGCCGTTTATGTCCGAATATTTTGAGATTTCCAAGGGAATCACAAGCACAAAAAACCTATAACCGGGAAGTACCCACTTCCCGCAGACCTGGAATCATGATATTTGGTGAGGAGCACGGTCTTATAGCACAAGGAATGAAAAAAATCCGAAAACCATAAATTTGTAATTTATTCACTTTAAAAAATTACTTTTAATGCTCGCCATGGACCAAAACCTATAGTGTACTTCCCGTAGATCTAGAATTATGAAATTTGGCAAGATGTAGCCCAAATAAAGGAAAAAATCAGAAAAAAGGAAATTTGTCGGTAATTAATTCACAAAAAAAACTTTTGATTCTAGCTATAGACCAAAACCTATAGGGTACTTCTTGCTTATCTCGAATCATAATATTTGGTAAGATGCAAGGTCATATAGCACAAATAACGAGAAAAATCTGAAAACCGTAAGTTTGTAGTTTATTATTAAAAAAATTATTGCTGCTTCATGTTGACCTAGAATCATGATATTTGGCAAGAAACAAGGTCTTACAATTAAACGGAACCCTGAGTGCGCGAGTTCGACTCGCACGTATCGTTTTATTTCTTTATAGCTTTTGTAATTGTTATGTATCAAATAAATTATTTAATTTCATTTTATTTTCGCCTAAATATCTACGTTACACCTATCAGGGCCCACAGTAGTGGACCGTGTGGAGTACACAACCTCCACCAGGAACCCTTTTCTCGAACCACCTCGTGGCACTTTCTGAAGGTTTCATACTTTTTGAAATATATTGAAAAAAGTCGAAACAATACCCAATCCCCCCCCCCCTATCTCCGAAGTTTGCAGAGCGATCCGTTTCAAATGTATGGAGCGTTTGTAGATATAGATCTATATTTTGCACGAAAAATATAAAGAAGTCTGTAAAAAGAACACTTCTTGAAAAATTGTCAAAATGGGGGGGAATAATTTTCAAAAGGGGGGACTACCTCACCGAGTGGGGTATCAAAAGAAATGTACCTATTGGTTTGTACATTTCAAAACAGTTTTTCAAATTTCTGTAGGTTTCATACTTATTGAAATATTTTGAAAAAAGTCGAAAAATTTTCCATTACCCACTTTAACCGAAGCATGCAGAAAGATCTATCTGAAATGTAGGTTGGTACCTACTATTCATAGGTATCCGTTAAATTGCGAAGTCTCTAACCGGTACTTTTGGTACATATTTGTTGACACACGTTCGAAACCCTCGGCGCGCGAGTTACACTCGCACTTGAAGGATCTTGTTTAAGAAGGGAGAGATACCCATCTTAAAGAACAGACTGAGAAAACTCTCCTGAATAACTACAGACCATCACCTTATCGAAATTGTTTCTGAGTGTACTTATCTTGGGCAAATTCTGCAATCAGGGGAAATTCAGGCCTCCAGTCATGTAAAAATAGTTTTGAGAAGGAGGCCAAGGAGATGATCCAGCTAGGGTGGGCAGTGTATGGAAAACTATGTCGAAACTTCTCGTCATCCATACCGCAATGTTTGAATGATAAAGCTTTCAATCAGTGCCTCCTATAACCGTCATGACCTACGGAGCTGAGCCGTGGACACTCACGGTAGGGCTGGTCCACCAGTTCAAAGCCGCTCAGCGAGCTATGGAAAGATCTATGCTCGGAGTCTTTCTGAAGGATAGGATTCGTAACGAAAACATCTGAGGGAGAAACAAAGGTAACTACCATATCTCACGAAGAACCGACAACCACTGGGGTAAACGTGTCCTTGAGTAGAGTCTGTGACTCGGCAAACGTAGTGTAGGATGCTCTCCAGCCAGGTGGGATGACGATCTGCGAAAGACTGCAAGTAGATGCTGGATGCGGCAAGCTGAAGACAGGCGCTAACTATGGCGCTCACTAAGGGTGGCCTATGTGCAGCAGTGGACTGTAGATGATGATGATGATGAACCTACCTTAAGTTGGGGTATGATCAGTGAAGATCGTATGTAATTTATTTTAGCCGAATTATTAGCAAATATGGCTTAATTCAGCCGAAGTTAATTTCATACGGTTCATTCACCTTACGTCCGCTCTCATAACCAATAACTATAGGTATCTACATGTTCTACTCAAAAGTGGTCGGAACTACTTAAACATGTAATTTGTCAGTTTCACAGTCGTGACGTTGCGGCGTTGCCGCTTTGAAAACAGACGAAGTAGTCATTTGTGGCTCCAAAGTCTGCGGATCAACATTGTCTAAGCTAATGTTACGCGTAGTTAAATATGTAACGGATGTGAAAAAGACGTTTTAGTGTAAAATTTGTGACCGTTAGTGGATCAACAAAATTTTGATATTTTGGGATATTTTGAATGCGAGTATCTCGATAACCAGTTAATGTAGATCTAGCGTTGCCATGTGCTCTTCAAATGTGGATCAAAGTATATCTGTTTACTAGGTTTAGAGTCGAATGTACACTTGAAATAGGTGGATCAACATTTCTTAAGAAATCGTACTGGATCAACAATTACCGTGAAAGGTTCATTATATAAACTTACCTGTATATTTTCCTAAACCTGTAATATCAGAATAAATATATTTTCATGTCATTTCATTTCATAGAAAGGGCACAAATTGCATGCACATGTAGAGACATGTGCATGCAATTTGTGCCCTTTTTGACTTATAGCTAAATGAGTATATGAGTATCCTATAAACAGAGGTATATAGGATCTTATACTATGCCACAACCGTAACCAAATCACCCGGTTATAAGCCAAGTGGTAAGAATGGTTTTTTACCCATTACTCATCTCTATTTACAATTGAGCTAACTGCAGACTGTTGCAACACAATCTACAGGTAGCTCAACTGATTCATAAGTTAATTCGATAACTAAGGCATACATATTATAAAACTAGCTGTACCCGCGACTTCGTTCGCGATTGCCATACCTGCCGACTAATTAAGTTCACATTTCACCACAGTTTCTCTCTTATTATGATACGCCGCCGTGCAAAAAAACTTCGATGCGCAGAATTGGACCTGTTACACTTTTAATATAAGAATCTTTATTTAGGTACCTAGTTAAATAGTGTATAAATCTTGTGGGGTCTACGGCGGATAGCATGTTGTCATCTTCAATCCCATTCTTTATCGACAATACTTTCAGCTACGACTCGGCCAGCGTTAGTGTTAAGAAGCGTCATACTCGTTTCACTTCTTACTCATGGTTCCGTTCAGCTGGGGCCCTATTCTGCTAAATTAATCGCTTCACTATGACAGGGACGTCACAGACGTCACGGAATGACACGTTTTGGTATTCTACCTTAGATGAAAGAAATTATGATGAATGCAGATGTAGAGACGCGCGTCAAGTTTGAAACTATTAATTTATCTCGCACGCACTATCTGGAGTTTTATTAATCTAAAGATTCTACGTAATGATTCTGCGACGATTACATTGTCATAGTGAAGCCATTGTATTACAGAATTGGGCTCCTGATCCATTTGACTGGACCACCGTAATTTTTTTTCGTTATTAGGTAGGTATAGGTACAGTTGATTGTGTACCACAGTCAAAAATATTTTTCTGTGGTCCAGTTAGTTTAATTTGACCACTTACTCCAACCAAACTTCGGTGGTACAGTTACCTAACTGGACCAGCTAAACCACCAAATATCATGTTCATGAATATTGCATGGACCATTTGTACATTTTACTTTGCCTGAAATAGGCATTGACGCACTCATTAGTTAGGTTCCTACCTACTAGGTACAGGTAGAACCCTAACTAATGGGTGCGTCTTGGAATAATAAATGGATAGGAACTTACCTACCCTTTATCTACTGATTTTTTTGTTTCAATGAACTGATTTTCTACTCGACTTTCTACTGATTTAGTCAAATTCGATCTTGCAACACTGTTTCTAATAAAAAGAATGCATGAAATCGGCGACGCGTTAATGAATTACAACTAAGAACACATTTTGACTTTTATCCCCTCTCCCAAGAGAACCGTGCCTACTGATATCCCAGATAAAATGCATCATTTGATTTCATTCTGTACTTGTGGCGTGATGCGCGACCCAGGAATTTGACTATTATCCCCTTCCACGGGAACCTTACTGAATTCCGGTATAAAATATATCTTTCCCCGTAGTATGAACTCAAATCGTGCCGACTTCCATTCGAATTCATTCAGTAGTTCCGTCGTGATGCGGGGTTAAATAATTATACTTTTTCCTCTCTCCCAGGGGAACCTTACTGAATTCCAGGATATAATGTATCCCATGTCCTTCCTTGTAGTATGAACTCAAATCGTGCCAGGTTTCATTCCAACTCATTCCGCAGTTTCGGCGTGATGCGCGGTGAAGGAATTTTACTTTCATCCTCTCTCCCAGGGGAACCGGATAAAATGTATCCCATGTCCTTGTAGTTTGAACTCAAATCATACCAATTCAGTCCAACTCATTCAGCAGTTCAGCGTGATGTGCGGTGAAGGAATTTTACTTTCATCTCTTCTCCCAGGGGAACCTTACTAATTCCAGGATAAATGTATCTTTCCTCGTACTCAAAGAGTAGAACTCAAATTATGCCGAGTTTCATTCGAATTCATTCAGTAGTTCCGTCGTGATGCGCGGTTAAATAATTTTACTTTCATCCTCTCTCCCAGGGGAACCTTACTGAATTGCGGGATCAAATGTATCCCATGTCCTTCCTTGTAGTATGAAATCAAATCGTGCTAAGTTTCATTCCAACTCATGCAGCACTTTCGGCGTGATGCGCGGTGAAGAAATTTTACTTTCATCCCTTCTCCCAGGGGAACCTGACTGAATTCCGGGATAAAAAGTATCCTATGTCCTTCCTCGTAATATGACCTAAAATTATGCCGAATTTCATTTCAATACCTTCAGTAGTTTCGACGTGATGCGCGTTTAAGAAACAGACAGACAGACAGACAGACAGACAGACAGACATGAATGAAAAAAAATACAGTTTTGGCTTCAGTATCGATAATAGAGTGCCCTCCAAAAAAAATTTTCAAAATATCTTCAATGTACAGAATTGGACCTGTTACAGTTTTATTATAAGTATAGATTCTACTAATATAAAGGCAAAGTTATCAAAATGTTTATAACAATAACAACTTATAAGTAGGCTACGAAAAACGAGTGCGAAGAATGCAGTCTTACATAGGTATTTGAGAGAACTGGGGGCCTAATCGTATAAGAAAAACCGATTTTTTTCGTTGTGCTAAACCAACTCAGTCGCTTGCGTTAGATTAGCGTTTGCAAGAAAACGAATCAGAAATTTCGATTTTGTTTTTAAGAGTACGAGTCCTCGGATTTTTCCTCGTCCGTTCTCAAGTTGGATGAGTATTTATCATTATCTCTATGATACGACCGTGACAAGGATATTTTATGTCATTATGGACAAAAACAACACTGACAAGTTTTGACCTTGATGATAATACAGTTTAAATTTATGAGAAAAAGAAAGCTGCATACATAAATATTTTTTACGAATTTTAAGTAAACATTGAAACTAAAATTGTAATAATTAGTTACTTTCTTTAATTTTCATTCATGCATTCTTAGAAAGAAAGAAAGTGGTTTTGGGCAAATATAGCCTACACTCAGTATTGTGCTGGGTAGACCTGGTGTGTCTACCCAGCGCTGGTTCTCAGTGCAGGCCAAAGACAGGTCACGTCACGACCATCCGTGGTAGTGAGTTTTTTTCCAAAATTAGGTACTCCATCTAAATTTTTGCAAAAAATGTTCTAGTCACTTTGCAAAGATTGATACTTATCAGAGTTATCAGCCACCAAAAGTTTTTTTAATGCCAAAAAAAAAACATAAAAAACGAGATATGCAGTTTTTGTTTTCTTATAAATCGTGGTCATGACTCCTTAAACGACTTTTCTCTAACTCATGGTTTCTGATTTGGCCATCCTCTCCCACATTAAAAAGCCACCCTGTATATCATTAGATAATGCAGTTATTGAAATTGAAATTGCTATGTATTATAAAGGCTAAGAAACAAAATGGAGATCCGTTTTCTAGATTTAATATAAAGCCGATTTTACAGTCATTAGGATAAGGTATTACCTTCTTTATCATGCAACTAAGCTGTTATAATAACTAATAATTGATAATATCACTAGGTATCTGTAATTATGATACCGTGACATTGAACGTGAATGATACTTGTCTTATCTACAAGTACCTATGTACTGTCAACATCTCACTAATATCACATATCATCATCATCATCAGCCTATATTAGTCCACTGCTGGACATAGGCCTCCCCTAATGAGCGCCATAGCGCCCTGTCTTCAGCTTGCCGCATCCAGCACACTTCATCACACTAATATTATAAATGTGAAAGTTTGGATGTATGTTTAGATGTATGGATATGGATGTTTGTTACTTCTTTACGCCAAAAGTACCTACTGAACGGTTCGGGCTGAAATTTTGCATTGAGTAGTTCTAAGCCTGGAATCAAAAATAGACTTTTTATCCTACTAAACAGTTCCCATGGGATATAAATAACCTTTCAATACTCACGACGTACATGTAGTTGTAGCACAGCTTGTAGCCCGAGGAGCGTTAGTGCGAGTCTCACCTCAGATGCTGGGCACTGTAAGCGTTAAACATTTCCATACAAACAACGAACGCGAAGCCGCGGGCAGAAGCCAGTAGGTACATAATATACCGTAGGTAGGCTAGGTATGCTAGTAATTCGTCCTTCGCAATCATCTATTGTTAATGCTGTTCGTTTAATCGTTATGTGGAAATATTCCATACAAAGTTGTCACACTTGGTTGGAACCTGTTATTCAGATAAATAATGGATGTTCTTGAGTGGAGACCGCGACTCGGCAATCGTTGTGTAGGACGTCCTCCGGCCTGACGACGAGCTGCGACAGACTGCAGGCACATGCTGGCAACCTGAAGACAGAGCGCTCATAAGGGAGGTCTATGTCCAGCAGTGGACACTAATATAGGCTGATGATGATGATGGTCCTTTAATAATACGGAATCTGACTACTTTCATTGTTGTTCAGGTCGATGATAAATCGGATAAGATTGTTGATTCTACAAAGAAGATAAAAATGTTCAAACAATAAGGCCATGCATATTGTATGTTTGCCTATTATTTTACGCTCCACGATTTGCTATTAAATTCAAATTTGACACATGGAAAACTACGTCGGATATTCTGTGGAGTGGAAAAGTTTTGCAAAACACATCTGACGAAGGTATATAGGTATTTGAATGTGCAAATCTTTCAATATGAAAGAACAAGAAATAACTTTAAACACTTCATGTGTCATCATCATCATCCACAACATTACAGATCTAGTCTACTCTCATGGCCTAAGACGCACATGTCCTCATTCAGCCCCTGAGGGCTGAACCGCCGAGGCTGAGGAGTGTATCCGTTAATCTGTAATCTGTGTAATGAGGATCCGTAACGTTTTTAGCTGTAAATTTTTGTTCTACGACAAAAATTTACGAAGTTATGACCAAATTACTAGCGAAGTCCACTGAGTGACCGCCGCTGTCGCTGTGACGTCACTGCCTCGGTCGGCGCCAGTTAGCCGTAGCCGTTTGTTTGGTCATTTGTGACTTTGAAACAAATTAAGTGTCCGATTTGTGTCTAATTCACCTTTATAACCGTCGAATCGTGATGTAAGAGTGCCGGCTGCGCACCACTCGGTTCGCTCGGCCGAGTCAGTAACGTCACACGCACCCGCGTAATTTGATTTTACCAGCAGGAACGGGTAATGTTTATTACTTAATATCTTCGTGCGCCACATCAAGCGTCTGTATAATATTATGATTGTTTCAGGACCTATACTGCGTTAGAAGCGATCTGGGCAATTTGCTCAAAGCCCTGGGCCGCCTCGACGAAGCGAAGGTAAAGCAATGCGTCTCAGCCCTTTCCTATTCGCTCCGAAGTAAACAGGATTCTCTGTAACTACCCTTTACATATTGTAAAGTTAGCGTACTCTCCTATTGCGTAGGGCAAATTGCACATGCGTCAATGCGTAAGCGATCCTGCATTGGTTACGCGATCCGTACATTACTGTTACGCACTTTATATTCTTATAAATGATTGATGATAACGTGATGATGATGTAACCAGCGCCAGTAATACGCTTTTGGACCAAGGCCATAACCACAAATAATTTGCATCTTAACTCTTATCTTTATACTCGTAGCGTCAATTAATCTTCGTGACGATACCTCTGAAATTATTTTCACACGTGACGCGAATGATGAATTTCAAACTCGTGAATATCAAATCGAAATTGGTTCACACATTTATTTGCTTTCGCTCGTTCGATCATCGGAGCCATATTGCAACAACATGTCGATAAAACAATCGTACTAACTTACAAAGGCTGTTGGTACAAGAACTTCAAACAGACAATGATTAAACCGGTAATGTATAGGTTTCCCGTAAACAATGCAGTTTAATGGTTTCAACTTTTCAGAGCTCTAACTTTTGCGTCAGTAAATAAGTATTCAAGTTGAAACTATTTTTAAACTTTTTGAAGCAAGGTTGGAAAACAAGACGAAGTATTTCCGCTCGTAATTTTCCAATGTTGTTTTATGTTCTAAGGTCGTGGAATATTTAGCGAACAGCGTTCGTTGGATATTATGCGACAGCACAGCGTAATGTCGATATCAATTTTCTGTACAACATTCTGCCAATAATTTCCATTGTTTCTATACTTGAATATTTTAATTCTAAAAGTAGGTATTTAGGTAACATTTTAACTTTTGTAGAAACGAATGTTGCACGGAAGATTTTGAAATACGAGTGTATGCTAATCAACATTACCATAAAACAAAACAAACACTAACGAAATACAACCATCCTGTTTGCTTCACTATAACTAGTTTTGTTTTGATCTTGTGCTTGTAGTGTTTTCTTACTTATTAATGAGGATCTGAATTAATGCTGTAGTATGTTCATTAGTGGGATGACTTAGAGTTTATTTTGTAACGAATTTTTGTCATACTTTACGTGCCCGCCCGGAAACTCGGCGATGCCCACGTAGACAAATGATCCTCAAAATATATTGATTTGCGATGTACGGGAATACAAGTTTGACTCAAAATCAACTAATTCTATTATATTTTCACAAGGTATTGTCTGGTAAGACAAGTGTAGGTGTGACCGGTGGTGTATCTAGCTGAATAACGGTTGGTACCTCGCTGTGCCGCGACGGTGACGCCGAGTCTGCCGCAGGTAAAGTGGACAAGGTTTGCAGAACACAACTATAAGGAAAGGTTATCGGATAGTGCTCTTTGACTTATCTCATTGTCGTGAACATCTTGTCATCGGCTAGGAAGTGGAAGCGATTCGATCGCGGATCGCCTCATTCCTTTGTTTTGTACAAATCGTGCTTTTGTTGCACTGCTGTCTCTCGTTTGCATTTCCTACTGATGTGTGGCAGTTGGCGTAGACTCGTTCTCTAGGGTGCATTTTGGCGTAATATTGTTTGCTCTCGTGGGTGGAGTCTGGCGATCTGCCGTTTCCGCGATCCCCAGGCATCATTCTGGCTCGAGGTATACAAGCATTTGGCGTAAAGGACATTTCAGAACTCATCTCTATCCCCGAATATTAAAAAGTAACTCAGATTCAAGCACGTCTCAATTTGCGATTTTTTTACACTTTTCAATGAAAATCTGTCAAATAATCGCGTCTTGATACGTGCTTAAATCGGAGTTGCGTTTGAGTATTCGGGGGTCAGAAACGTATGTTCTACTGCAATTTTTAACATGGTTTCTTTTGGTGTGTTTAGGCATGTTATTTGAAGGCCATCGAAACGAGGCCGGACTTTGCAGTGGCATGGAGTAACTTGGGATGCGTTTTTAACGCACAGAGTGAGATCTGGCTGGCAATCCACCATTTCGAGAAAGCCGTAGCCTTAGACCCCAATTTCTTGGACGCATACATCAATCTGGGAAACGTTCTCAAAGAAGCAAGAATATTTGACAGGTAATTGTGAATTTTTCTCCTATAGTAACAGCTTGTTTATACATTCACACTTCAATTAACGCCTGGCCGGTAGAAAAAAACACTATATTGTATGGCCATTCATTCACACTTGCTGATTAACAACTCGTTTCCGCAGGGCCGTGGCGGCGTATCTACGAGCGCTGAATCTCTCGCCCAACAACGCCGTGGTCCACGGCAACCTCGCCTGCGTCTACTACGAACAGGGGCTCATTGACTTGGCCGTCGACACTTACCGACGGGCCATAGAACTGCAACCGAACTTCCCAGACGCGTATTGCAACTTAGCGAACGCACTCAAAGAGAAAGGACAAGTTGCGGACGCGGAAGAATGCTACAACACAGCTCTGCGACTGTGCCCGTCTCACGCGGACTCGCTCAACAATCTAGCGAATATCAAACGCGAGCAAGGATACATAGAGGAAGCAACACGATTGTATCTTAAAGCTCTCGAAGTTTTCCCGGAGTTCGCCGCGGCTCACAGTAACTTAGCGTCCGTGCTGCAGCAACAGGGCAAGCTCAATGAAGCCCTCATGCACTACAAGGAGGCTATACGCATCCAGCCAACCTTCGCTGATGCGTACAGCAATATGGGTAACACGCTTAAAGAGATGCAAGACGTAGCCGGCGCCTTGCAATGCTACACCAGAGCCATCCAAATCAATCCAGCTTTTGCCGACGCGCACAGCAATCTTGCCAGCATTCACAAGGATTCCGGGAACATCCCCGAGGCGATACAATCCTACAGAACTGCGTTGAAACTGAAGCCTGACTTCCCCGATGCATACTGCAATTTAGCGCACTGCTTACAAATCGTCTGCGATTGGACGGATTACGAGGCGCGGATGAAGAAACTTGTTAGCATCGTGGCGGAGCAACTTGAAAAGAACAGACTTCCATCGGTGCATCCCCACCATTCTATGCTTTATCCGTTATCACATGACTTTAGGAAAGCGATAGCTGCCCGACACGCCAATCTATGCCTGGAAAAGGTTCAGGTGCTACATAAGCCACCGTACAAATTCCCTCGCGACTTACAAGGTCGTCTTCGTATCGGCTACGTGAGCAGCGATTTCGGAAACCACCCGACCTCTCACTTGATGCAATCGGTGCCCGGTCTACACGACCAATCTAAGCTGGAAATCTTCTGCTACGCTCTAAGCCCTGATGACGGAACTACCTTCCGCTCTAAAGTAGCCCGAGAGGCGGAACACTTCGTCGATCTATCTCAGGTGCCGTGCAACGGTAAAGCAGCCGATAAAATCTACTCCGACGGCATTCACATCCTCGTGAACATGAACGGTTACACCAAAGGAGCCAGGAACGAGATATTTGCGCTGCGGCCCGCTCCCGTGCAAGTCATGTGGCTTGGCTACCCCGGAACCAGTGGTGCTAGCTACATGGATTACCTTATAACAGACGCCGTCACGTCTCCTTTAGAACTGGCTACCCAATACAGCGAAAAGCTCGCATACATGCCGCATACATACTTCGTCGGCGATCACAAACAGATGTTCCCACATCTGTCCGAGCGCCTTATTCTCAGCGATAAGATAAAGTCGCACAGTGGACTGGCGGATAACGTTGCAGTGATCAATGCTACAGATTTGTCTCCTTTGGTTGAGAATACGGATATCAAGGAGATCAAGGAAATTGTAAGGGCCGCTAGGCCTATGGAGATATCTTTGAAAGTAGCGGAGCTGCCTACTACCACACCTATTGAGACCATGATCGCATCTGGGCAAATTCAGGTGAGCATCTTACATTATTATGCTTGCTTTGGGGCTAGATGATGATGTGTGCATTATCCAGTATTATTTACTCATGTTCGTTGATCTTAAACTAGTTTCTGCCCGCGGCTGTACACTCTTTTCCTGGATAAAAAGTATCGAAGGACATAAATGGCAGGGCAGGCAGGGCGATAAATGGTATCCAGAGGCCTTCCTCTGGATACCATTTATAGCCCTGTCAATTTTCATTATCATCAGTACAGCCGTGCATGAACATTTAACAGACAGATATCATATGATTGTCACTTAACTAACACACTATCTCATTTCAGACCTCAGTAAACGGAGTGATCCTTCAAAACGGCCTTGCAACAACTCAAACCAACAACAAAGCCGCAACCGGCGAGGAAGTCCCCCAATCCATAGTCATAACGACCCGGCAACAATACGGCCTGCCCGACGAAGCCGTTGTTTACTGCAACTTCAACCAGCTGTATAAGATTGACCCATTGACGCTTCATATGTGGGTTTATATCTTGAAGCACGTGCCGAATAGCGTGCTTTGGCTGTTGAGGTTCCCAGCTGTAGGAGAGCCTAATCTACAGGCTACGGCGCAGCAACTTGGTACGGACCTTTTATAACAAATAATTAGTATCTAACAAATAAATCCGACAGTGAACCAAAGTAATTGACTTAGTTATAAGAATTAGCAAGCTGAAGTGGCAGTGGGGCGGCCATATCTCGCGAACGTCCTACACCACGATTGAAAAGTCGCGGTCTCCACTCAAGAACACGTTTACCCGAACGATTCTGACTCTGCAATCGTGGTGTAGGACGCCCTCCGGCCAAGTGGGATGATGACCTGCGAAAGACTGATGCTGGATGCCGCGAGCTAAACACAGGGCGCTATGGCGGTCATTTGGGAAGGCCTAATTCCAGTGGACTTACGTGAACATGATGATGATTGCTCAAACAGATCATACAATAAAAAGTTCAGCTCTTCATGCTCTTAACCTTGTCCACAGGTCTACCCCCAGGTCGGATCATCTTCTCCAACGTAGCAGCGAAAGAGGAACACGTGAGACGAGGGCAATTAGCTGACGTGTGCCTAGACACGCCTCTCTGCAACGGACACACGACCAGCATGGACATTCTATGGACGGGCACGCCGGTCGTTACTCTACCCGGCGAGACTTTAGCTTCACGGTAAGAGTTTGATTCATCCAGAATGTACTTTGATCTCATTGGTTCGTGAGGCGAGGGCAATTAGCTAACGTGTGTCTAGACACGCCTCTCTGCAACGGACACACGACCAGCATGGACTTTCTATGGACGGGCACGCCGGTCGTTACTCTACCGGGAAAGACTAGCTTCACGGTAAGAGTAAGATTCATCCACAATGTTCTTGGTTCGTGAGATGGGGGTAATTAGCTGACACGTGCTTGGACACGCCTATGTAGCGTACGCACGATCAGCATGGACATTCTATGGACGAGCACGAAGGTCGTCGGGCGAGATTTTAGCTTCCGGGTAAGAAAGTTTACGGAGATCTAGAATGTTCTTCTTGTTTCTTCTTGGTTGATGAATTAGGGCCCTAAAGCTTTACGGTAAAACATCTTGGTGTAAAGATCTCCCCGGTTGGGCATTTAAATGCGTTTCCTGCGACATAAAGTTTTACGTTAGAAAAGATAGTTTGATAATAAGAGATAGGCCAGAGGCTTGTCTTTTTACCTGCATTTGTTTCTCGTACGAACTGGATAAAATGCGCCAACTATTTCCTTCCTTACATTTTACTTTAGGCTTTAGGCTAGGCAATAATTAAGCCTAGATACTCCACCAAAATAACCCTTTATATTATTTACAGAGTGGCTGCATCTCAACTAAACACACTTGGAAGCCCAGAGCTTATTGCCAGAACGAGGCAGGAGTACCAAGACATTGCTGTCAGGCTCGGTACTGATAGAGAATAGTAAGTATTGTTTCTAACTTTTAATAAGTTTAATGCTATCTAATGAATTATCGAAAGTTTTCGGTTAACAGACAGTAGTGACGATTCAGGTGTCGTCTAAACTATAGTAATTTGTTAGCACTAAAAATTTTGGCGTCCCTTTCCTAACGATCGAAATAAAAGGGATGCCATAATTTTTAGTGCTGACAAATTAGTTTAGTTTAGTTTTGGCGACATCTGAATTGACATTATGATTATTATTATTATTAAGAGCCTGCATGATCCCACAATTGACATTGCAAATGACATCAATGAATGATAATTAATATTAGCTCTGCCTATCATCAGCATAGGATCTGAGATAACCTATTGCTGGAAAAAGGCCTCCTTTTGCAATCTCCTAGCCTCCTATGCTGTCATCCTGTATTCTTGATCTAAAGATCAAAAATTATAGTAGTGTTATAGTCAATAAAACTTAATTTTTCTTTCAGCCTCAAAGCGATCCGCGCAAAGGTATGGGCGGCCCGCACGGAAAGCCCCCTGTTCGACTGCAAAGCATACGCCACCGGACTAGAAATGCTTTACAACAAGATGTGGGCAAAACACGCGCGCAGTGACAGGCCTGATCACTTGCAAGCCCTTGACAATAAATAGACTGTCGTATTATATACCAGTGAAAGCTAAATTATGGCTTAGGCCTTATAATGAAAGCTTGCACAGTCATAGATCGTTGCTTGAGTCACGTTTATGCCTTAGAAAAGTGTTTATTTATTAATGAAGATAGAAGATCTAAGAACCAAATCACTCACTATCCTATGCTATTGGCTATAAATCCATGTTATAACTTAAATATATTAAAAGACTTAACTATCACACTTAGTTTGTCGTGGAATATGTCGACATGCTGGAACTCGTCTACGAACTCGTTCAGAAGTTGGAGTGCCGGAACTGTTGGTGCGTTGTTTCCGTGCTTAGTTCGGAGGGCACAGAACAAGCGGTGCCGCAGACGAGTACCCGCACGTACGTAGTTATTTGGTACAAACATATTGATTCCTGGATTATTCTTCTTAAATCATTATCTTAAATAAGTTGGTACTCAAACATATAACGATGACTGGGTAAGTTTTCATAATACTGGCTTAAGACTTTAGACATACAGGGTTATTGGTTATTCACTGACACTCCGTAAACTGCAGATTCTGGCCATCATCACTAACACGTTTGTGAAGGCGCCAGGTTTCTTAAACTTGGCATTCATAATAGGTACCCCCTCCATAATCGTTCAATAAATAGGTTTTATTTGAAACTAAACTTAAAAACGGCTCTGCCCTGAATTAGCAGCGGAAGTGAGAGTGAGAGATTGGTCTTTAGTAATTTGAAGGTTCCGGAACAATGCGTATTTTAATTTTTTAGCAAAGATGATTTACAAAAAAATTCAAAATTAAGAACTCCATCCGATGGGCAAAACCTGCAGTTCACGCAGTGTCAGTGAATTACCAGTAACCCTATTATACCAGATTTAGGATGATACCCGTAGACCGTATTCTTTTTTAGAAAACGTGACAGACAATACGAGTAATCAAAGTGGATATAAAAAGAATACTTTTGTATTTATTGCACTGATTTTCCTTGTCCTAAGCAATGACGAAGACATTTCGGAACGGAATAATTGAGTGTTACTACGCACAGATCTAAGTGGAATAAGACATTGAAAAATCGTGTCCCGAAAATGGACAAATCCATTGCGTTTTCATCTTTGCGATATTTACCTTTGATCTTGAGGTAGTCTGGTAGTTTAAAGCGACAAAAACTTTACTAGAACATTTAGTAGTTTTAAAGCGAGAGAATGAATACATGGACTATTTTAGTTTTAAGTTTGAAAAATGTAAAATTAGTGTTTATTCATGTATAGTGATATTTGTTTTGGTTGTTTTTAGGCTAACGAATGGTAGGCGACAACTCTGAATTAGTGAGGGATATACATACATTTTTGCGATATTATTTGATTTCTTAGATATACATACAATTCTTTGACGGTTGGTGAAAAGCCTGTGACAGCCTGAGCCTGGTTAAAGGATGTTCTTAGGCTTATTATCGCAGGTTTTAGATTAATTATTATATAACTCTTAATTTTCCCTTATTTCGGCAACAGGACACCCTGTATATTCTCGAAGCTGAAAGTTAACAATCGTTTAAGTATAGATAGAAATATTTCAAGCTGGCCTTATGATGCTGAGATTTAAGCATGAATCTGATTCTCTGTACCACTTTAATTTGTCTTCTAGTCAAGTCAAACTAACTGTTCAACTCAATGTACAAATATGTTACTCAAAATTGTAAGTTTCTAGCCATTAAAGTCTATGTATAAACTGGTGTATTTCCTATATTATAATAATTGTGTCATTATCATAGATATAAGTAAAATTCTGTACATATGGTGCGTTCTCCCAGCGCTAACTCGACAAATAGCCTGTGTTGTGTTGTTATAACTAAATGCATAGACCCGCTATTTCCATTCTTTTGCAATATACCTACCTAATGAACAACAAAGATGGAAAGACGTACCTAGACCGAATTGCGACCGAGATAACAATACGCACGCGAAACACCGGCGGTGGTCCGACTATGACCGAGGGTGGACCTAAATGGATTTAATTTGAGCGTTCCACTTTCGAGGTACCCAATCTCCCGAATTTTACTTACATCTATGGTCATTATTGCCCAAAATCCATTATTCTAGAAACTACGAAATGACGAACAATCTTAGGCTCACTAAAGGCACAATATTTATCAAATGTTCTTATTTACTATAGGTATCTTACCAACTATACTATATTAATTAATATTAACATGTTATTAACCAAATCTAAATGTTAAACTAGATCCTCTATACTTAAATTTAGTTTTTAGTTCAAATAGCTGATGACTGCTAAAGGTGGGGGGTACTGGCCGGCGTTATGGGGCGTAATGTAACGTTACACATAGTGCAGTCAGAACGGGGAAAGAGGGCCTTCGCAACGAGCAACGAGGCGGATTTTAGCACACGGTGTAACGTATTATGCTCGCTGCGAATGGTACATTACGTAACGTAACAACGGCCAGTACCCTTTATGGGACTGATCATGTAAGTAACTGATGGGAATCTTCTACAATACATTAGATATTATTCAATGTAGATAGGGCAGTAGCCTTTATTCACAAAGAAAATTACAGTTAAATAATAGAAATAAATTTGAACTAGTATTTACAATTGAAACAATTGAGCTAACTGCAGACTTGCAAACAATCTACAGGTAGCTCAACTGATCAATATCAATACCAGTCTGAAGCGTCCCCAAGACGCTGGCTGTATTGCCCCGCTGTATGACAATACTGATGCGCTGTGCCAGATACTGCCCAGCTCTCGGGTCACGCGTCGCTTCGACCAGAAGCTCAGGTAATTTTTTAAAAACCCGAAGAGCCTCGATACCCCACGAACTCTTGACTCCAAGGGGAGCAAATGTGTAGGCTCTGTCGAGACCTGCATTTTTGCGCCTCTTGAGATCTTCGGCCAAATCAATCAATGTAGATATACTGCAGTACGAGTATACTGCAGTTCACATGTCATCACTTTCCAATACTTGTCGATCGAAACTAGATTATTATTCAATGTAGATGTTTCAATCGACAAGTATTGGAAAGTGATGACATGTGACTGCAGTATACTCGCGTAACATAATGCGGTTAAGTCATTCGTTGACATGCAATTCAATTGTTATTTATAAAATCTCATAAGAATTCCAATGAGTTTCCATGGAAACATTATTCTTACTGACTTACATGATAGCCCCGTAGAATTCGGTAGAATTTCGTTTACTGAATGTTGTTTATAGGAATTCTTCGAATTCTAACAAAATTTTGTAGTAGTTAGTAATTATTTGTGATAGTAATATAAATTGGCTATGCTTGATTGTAGTTATGGTATTAGGGTGTGTACCCAGCGATTCTCATAGTTCGAAGCATCGAATTTATTATTAAATCATGAAATATGTTAAAAATGTAGGCTATTTATAAATATTGAATAGGGAATTAAATGATTTGCAGTCACTGATGCTATGAGAAGATAATTTGGATTATTTTTGTAAGTTTTTGCTGTTTCGAGTGGCTTGTTCTACTTTGTTTTATTGTTTGTTAGGACTTAGGATTTTACGAAAGAAAGCATTGTAAAATTATCTACTTACCCGTAAATGGAAAAAGGTTCTTAGACATACATTTAAGACAGACAGACAGTAAGCGCTACCTAACGTTAAGAAAACCTTTATTACAAAATATTTCCTAGACATGCCAGTCCATTTTTTTTTTCATGAATGGTAGCGCGTTTGCAATTCGCTATTGTTTTGTCTAAGCTAAAGTTGCTATGTTTTCTTTCAATTTTGAAACCATCATGTGATTGATCATAGGAAAAAGTTTGTCTTGCGACATTGATTATCCCAGTTATTTTTGTAATAAACCTCATTGTAAATAGTAGAGTTTAAGATAACATGCAAATAAATATCATGAGAAATTTGACTTTTCTTTCAACTTCCTCTTAGTATATCTTACTTGGTGAAATACGAGTTTATTTCGTTTTGAACCTAACATAAATGAGACTTATAATTTAGAAAGCACTATCATTTATGTTAATTACTAGTACAATAAAGTGTTCATTCACTCATTCATTCATTAAATTGTGATCAAAATTATGAAAAAGATCTACCTATTAGGGATTAGTCCCGGGAATTCCCGTTCCCGAAATTCCCGGGAATTCCCGAAATTTTTGGCTGATTTAAGAACCGGGAAATCCAAAATCATTTCCCGGGAAATTTCGGGAAAAATATTTTTAATTTCATAGCATTACCGAAATAACGTAACTCAAAATTTTCACTTCCTTTTATAGCATTTCACATTATCAGGTACCTAACCTACGCGGTATTAGGTAGGGTTGACATGATTTGTATCACTTGATATACATCAATTGTTATTTTCCCTGCAATGAAAACAGAGAGCAGACAAAAATGTATGAGAATGCCCAAAGTTGAGCTTCCGTGTACACATGCACAATGTACCTATACCTGCTTTATTGGTTGAGGGTTCAGGAAATTCTCCGAAATTAATAATGCCATAAAGTTCAAATAATGCGAGTTGTCGAAAAATGATGCTTAGCCAACATATTTGCGGCAAGTCATATCTGTTTTACAATTTGTATAAAGAACTAGTACTCCGGTAACGTTCTGCCCGCACCTTCGCACGCGCTATTGGAAACGTTAAAAATTTATTTTGGAAACGTGCAAAATTTCAGCCCGATTCGTTAAGTAGTTTTGGCGTGAAGAAGGAACGGTACAAACTTTCATATATATAATATATTTTAATATTATTAGCTGCGCCCCGCGGCTTCGCCCGCGTCTAAATTTCAGTTATTTATTGCACAACAGGGGGTTTGCAATTAATAACTTTAGGGGTCGTTTTGTAAAAATAAGAAATACGTAATTCATTGTTTACTTTATAGTTTATTTATATCGAGTTTTGAGTGAATCTAACCAAGGAATAATAATATTATCCATATAAACTTAACCACCCTTTTTAACCACCTGAGATTATTATTTGCAAATTAAATTAACCTATGTGTTATTTCAGAACTTAAACTATCTACACACCAAATTTCAACCAAGTCGGTTAACTAGTTACTGAGATACGTGGTAACAAACATTCACAAAAACTCATGCATTTATAATATTAGTAGGAAGTGTGATAAACGGACTTAGACACCGAAAAAAAAACTTGAACCAAACATGTAAGACAGAAATGAAAATGTTTCAATCTTGGTGTCTTTCCTTTCTGCTAGTACTTCGTGTGATTAAACCTTTGAACCTACCTTTCCTACCAACCTATAAAAACCTTAAAACTAGATAGACCAAAGCGATTAGGATAGAACAAAAATATTAAATTAAATAATTCCGATTTTAATCAAATTAATCGTATTTTCTTTTTTAAACCATGATTTTTATCAAACCTGTTACAAGATATGTTAGTTATAGCTATATTACTTTTGATCCGTAATTAATTATAATTGGGTCCATGTCTATTGTCCCCTCGTTCGACAACAAGCCTTAAGGCTTTTCTTGCTATAGAGCCGTGACTGAAACCAGCTCTACATAGTCGATTGCTGCCATCTTGTTCAGCAAATTACCTTGCTGAGCAACATGACAGCAATACTCCATGAAGCTGGACTTGAGCTTGGCAAAGAGAAAGTACCAGAGTGCAGCAAGTGCATTGCTGCAATTTATTATCCTCTTTGTGCATGTTACGGCTCTGACTTCTGAATCTGTAAAGCGCGATGATATCGCCTGCGTGGGTATTATTAGGTAAAAATACCAGATACCAGCATCTGGTATCAGGTAGAGAATTCAAATGTATTCGAACACAACGAATCGACCGTTTACGGCTGGCAGAAATAAATGCATAGTAGGAAGAGACCTCTGAAGTACCCCGACGACGTTGATCGCCAATTGATTAGACGAACAGTCATCAATGACGACCGACACGAATGGAAGTCATAATCCAATTTAATTTATTGTTTATACCGTGGGCTAACAAAGAACACTTAGTCCAATTTTTTATTTGTCTCCGTTGAGCTTGGCCACCGTGGCCTAGTATTTAGATAGAAGAACATTTGTTTATTATGTGGGTACGTAATAAGGTATTTTTAGATTGATGTTTTCGCTTAGAGGACTCGCAAAACAACGGGAGCTCCACGGTGTCACTCTTACAACAACTCAGAATTTCTGTACTTTCATTGGATTAAAATGAAGAAACGAATCAAAGCTAAAACGGTGGCCACGAAGCTAAGCGTCTCATACTATACGAGATCAGGCGATATTTCACACAAGGATAGCTCAAGTCCGGCCTCATGGAGTATCAGCAAAGCACTTTGCTGCGGAACATGACAGCAAATGAATGTGTTATGCTGGGTTCAGTCAAGACTCTATAGAACGAAAAGCCTTCAGGCTTATTGTCGAACGAGGGGACAAAAGACATGGACCTAAGAATTTGTTATTCATTTTATTAACATCTGAAAATAAATACAGCTTTAAGTAACATATCTAATATCGCATAGGTACCTAATATCAGCGAAATGCTTAAAAAGGACGAAGTATATTAAATTATCTTATTTCGGTAGTGGTATAGCAGTAAAAAAAAAAAAACGAAATTTCCCGGGAATTCCCGGGAATTCCCGGTTCCGACTTTGAAACTTCCCGGGATTCCCGGTTCCTCGAAAAGGACCCGATTTTGGAATCCCTACTACCTATAGCTAACTGGTAAGTAAAAAATACTAAACTTGGTTTATATGATACTGAAATTTAATACAGTAAGTAATTCTGCTTGTTTGTTTCAGTGCAATAAAACTGGAGTTAGATGAAAGGGAATTTTTATGAGGCCGGTTATCGACTTGGCTGCTGTAGCGATTTCTGGGGACTGCTTCCGGTACAACTTTACTACAGGATGTCTCGGGTAAGCTTTTAAATTCATATAGCATAGAGTCACAAACTGGCAAGAGAGGTGTCTGTCAAGTTAGCAGTCCCGACATGGAATTTGGTGGTTATATTGTTAATTTGTTAACTATGCCAATAAATGTGCCATAAATAGCGCATCCCGGTGCCCTTAGCAAAGTGAGCTAAATACTGCTCCAGTACTTACGGAAATATTTAGGTCTTTCTCTGTGGCTGCTATCTTGACGTCAAGCTCGCAGCCCCGCTGATTGCGGCGAAACCATAGCGAGATTATGATTCCTGAACAATGCAAATCATTTGTACATTACGGTATCTAGTTATCCAGCAGTATAAGAGATCTTAAACCGTAGGCCTGTTTCTGAGCTTCGTAGATACCGTAATGCACACTAGATACCGTAATGCACAGATGATAGGCATAGTTCATGATTCATATTTCGCTATGGTTTCGTCAAAATCAGCGGGGCTGCGAGCTTGACGTCAAGATAGCAGCCACAGTGAAAGACCTAAATATCTCCTAAAGTCAGTACTTTAGGAAATATTTAGGTCTTTCACTGTGGCTGCTATCTTATAGAGATATTTAAATCTAAGATTTAAATATTTAAATCTAAGATTTAAATATCTCTGGTAATGGGGCACTATTTATTTTTCTTAGCACCGGCATGCACTAAATATGGCACATTTATTGGCATAGTCACAGATATTATAATACTATACTAGTAGCATAGTTGAAACCTCCAAATTCCACTACCACTTGACGGACACAAGGGAAGTACTAATTTATCTAGCTCCATGGTCCCAGACACAAAAATGTGAAAGAAGCCACCCTACATTTAAGCACCGACGTGTTACTAAAAGTTATCATGCCCATGCGTGAGGAATTTTTGAGATCGGTCAACATTTAATTTTATATTTATAAAAAGTCCATTAATAAATGATCAAATTCAATTCATGTACACTTACCCGAAGATCAGATCATTATAAAACGGGCCCAGACAGAGCTACAAAATATTAGGTGTTGGATCAGGTTTTTTTGTAAAATATTTTTCTTAATTATTTAGGGGACTGACATTGGTATGACTCTGTCAGTCCCGTACTTTAACAAAGTAACTACTACTTAAACTAAATTATATCTAAAACTAACCTAAATAATTTTATTACCGCATTCATTGGTGCGGCTTAAATAATTTGGATAACACCAGTATCCATAAGTCACTTAGTTCTGATCTTACAGATTCGCGCGTAATTTAAAAAAAAATATTATGCAAAACAAAAATGTATGGACACGAAAGCAACTTAGATTTTTTTCGTGAAATCAATAGTTTCCTACCGCGAGGTAAACGAATGGCAAACTACACTCGATTTAATATTTCGAATTGGAATCGAGAACTTTACCTACGTCGACAGAGGCCCAATAAAATATCGGTCCGTAGTTCGATCAGTCCCCTCGTATATTGCGAGGGTACTAAACTCAAGACAATTACTCAAAGGGGACCGCGAAAACGTCTAACCGAATCTATTAAAGTTTACGTGAGACGGTTACCAAGGTAGATTATGTTTTTGGGTACCGTTGCAGACGGTTTTCGGAGTGATCGATCAGAACTCGAGCACCAAGTCAGTCTGCGGAGTTCGTAGTTCTAAACTAATATCGTCAACAAAGGATCAAAGTTTACTCAAACTAACAGCTGCTTGTCGCACGGGACGACAGGTGGTAAACTTCGTGCTCATTTTAAATGGATTTGAATAAAACCGTCATTAACATGTTTACTTCGTGAGTAAATCGAGTCCTTAGGAGGGCTTTGTTGAATCAACTAATAGCATTAATGGAAACAAAGTCACGTAACGGTTTTCGTTTAATACAGAATACGGGGGTTAGTTATTATGCGGTAAGAGAACGGTGGCGGGTTGCCTGTTCGCGCGGTAACGGAGCGCGCGCGGCTCGGGCGGGCAGCGGGTGGCGGCGCGCATTCATGGCATTCATTGTACGGCAGTCGCGGCCTCGTCTCCGCGGGGGGATCGCGTGCCATGCCTCCGCCGCGCGCCGACCGTGCGTATCTACACACCGTATCGTCGCTCATTGTTGTCGGACCGTTTCCGCACCGTCCTCGCGTCACAGACACCTGATTATGACCGCGAGAGTTCAATCGGCACCGCTTTCATTCATCAGAACCGTGAACAAGTGACGAAAATGACATGGACACAGTGCGTAAAATGATAATCGACGTGATATTGTTTTGTTTGGTGATGGGCGCGGCGCTCACGGAAGCGCCCGATGCAGATGCATGCTTCCGCGTGTCCGACGGAGGCATGGAGTGCAACGTCCGGACGCTGTCGTCGGACAGGGACGTCGGTTCGTTGCACTCGGACGGCGCCGAGCGGCTGGCGGTCCGCTGCGGCGCGCTGGCCGAGAGCACGCTGAGGGATCACCACTTCCATCGTATGCAGGGCCTGGCCGAGATCTCCATCGAGAACTGTAAGCTGCTGCGGCTGCCCGGAAACGTGTTCGAGGGCCTCCGCGGCCTCAAGACGCTCCGCATCCGCACCAGGAACGACGAGTGGGGGCCCGCCAAGGAGCTGGATCTCTCCCTCGGCGCATTCAACGGCCTCCGCGAGCTCCACACGCTCGACCTCGCATACAACAACATCAGAAAGATCCCCTCCGACCTGTTCTGCGCCTTGGAAAATATCATATCTCTAAACCTTACTCGTAATAAGATAAAATTCGTGGACGAGCTCGGATTCGGGCACAAATGCGGCTCAACGCTGCAGACGATAGATCTGAGTTACAACGACATCATGTCGCTGCCGGCAGACTCCGAGATATTACATCTGCGGAGGCTCACTCAGCTGTTTCTACAAAACAATAAAATAAGCGAGCTGCCGCCCGACGTGTTCAGCGATCTGCTGTCGCTGAAACTCGTTAACCTCTCCGATAACGGCATTACTTATTTACCGGACGGACTGTTTCATAATTCTAAGGAGATTCGCGAGATTTATATGCAAAATAATGAGTTGGAAACTTTGCCCAAGAGAATATTTAATCGGCTGGAACAATTGCTCGTTTTAGATCTTTCGGCGAATAAATTGAGGAGCGACCACATAGAAGATGAAACGTTCGGCGGTCTAATCAGATTAATCGTGCTCGACCTGTCCTGCAACGCGATCTCACGCATCGCGCGTAACATGTTCAAAGACCTCTTCTTTCTACAAATACTCAGCCTAAACAATAACACAATAGGGTTTATAGAGGACAACGCGTTTTCACCCCTGTTCAACTTACATACCCTGAATTTAGGCCAGAACAAGTTACACGCGATCGAGGACCACGTTTTTAATGGATTGTTTATATTGAATAAGCTTAAATTAAATAATAACATGTTGTCTTACATTAGTGAAAACGCATTTAAAAATTGTTCCGACCTAAAAGAATTAGATATAAGTTGTAATAAGTTAACAAAAATACCAGAGGCTATTTTACAGTTATCGTTTTTGAAATCGTTAGATATGGGAACGAACTTGGTGACGGAAATAGCGAACAACTCGTTTCAGAATCTATCACAGTTGACCGGGTTACGTTTAATCGACAATCAAATTGGAAACCTTACTGCGGGCATGTTCTGGGGCTTGCCTAGCCTGCAAGTGCTCAATTTGGCGAAAAATAAAATAATGTCTGTAGAGACCGAAACCTTTCAAAGGAACACGCAATTGGAAGCCGTTCGGTTAGACGGAAACTTCCTTTCTGAAATTAATGGAGTGTTTGTAGCTTTGAGTAAATTGTTATGGCTAAATTTATCGGAAAATCACTTAGTGTGGTTCGACTTTGCTTTCATCCCGGGAAGTCTGAAATGGCTCGACATTCACGCTAACTTCGTCGAGATCCTCGGCAACTACTATAAAATTCAAAACGAGTTACAAGTTAAGACGTTAGACGCGAGCCATAACCGCTTAGTGACTATATCGGCCATGTCTATTCCAAATAGTGTCGAGCTACTGTTTATAAATAATAACTTAATATCATCTATCGAAACAGACACGTTTTTGGACAAGAAGAATTTAACCCGGGTCGATATGTATTCCAATGAGATTGAAAGCTTGGACATAAATAGTTTGCGGGTTTCGAGAGTGCCCGAGCGGCGAACGGTGCCGGAGTTTTACATCAGCGGCAATCCCTTCCGATGCGATTGCACAATGAAATGGCTTCTGCTAATCAACTCGCTCACTTCCAAAGAATACCCTCGGGTGATGGACTTGGAAAATGTTATTTGTAAAGAATCCTACGTTCGTGGCGCTAAGTACCTCCCGGTTAGCTCTCTGCACATAAAAGATTTTTTGTGTAAGTACGACGACTATTGTCCGGATGGATGTCATTGTTGTGATTTCAATATCTGCGACTGCAAAACTGTGTGCCCTAATAACTGTTCGTGTTATCACGACTCTACCAAAAGTACCAGCGTTATCGATTGTTCTGTAAAACAACTCAAATTTGTACCGCATAATTTTCCTATCGACGCTACTCATATTTATTTAGATGGAAATGTTTATAGCGAGTTAAACGAAACCGTTTTCGATTCGATGCGGAACGCTATAGTAATTTATTTGAACGCGAGTAACATAGTAAATGTAAATAATAATACATTCAGCCGCCTCATAGATCTCAGAATATTACATTTAGATAATAACAAACTAAAACAATTACGGGGTCCCGAGTTTTCCAAGTTGAGCAACTTGAAGGAATTGTATCTCCAAAGTAATTTAATTGAGTACATTTCAAATGAAACTTTTTCTCTTCTGGGAGCCTTAGAAGTTTTACGTTTGGACGGAAACAGACTCGTGAATTACGGTCTGTGGCATTTAGATAATAATAAAAAGTTGCAGTCGTTGATGATAGGCAGCAATCAGTGGTCTTGCGACTGTAAGTACCTTCAGGGGTTCCTGACTTACGTGTCGCAGAACACCGACAAAATAATAGACGTAAACAACTTGTGGTGCCTGAACAAGGACGTGAACCCGCCGAAGAAGCCATTGAATTTAAATGTGACAGTTTGCAGCGAAATAAGCGACAACTCGATGATAAGCGCGCTCTTCGTCTCACACAATCTGCCATTATTAGCGTCGGCTCTCACTGGGTTCATGCTCATTTTATTAATATTAGCTTTAGTATTCACATTTAGATACGCTTGTAGGATGTGGCTGTATTCGAATTGCGGAATTAAACTCTCTCCTCTGGCGGGTGCCTTTAAGGATTCCGATAAGCTTTATGACGCGTATATCTGTTATAGTCCTAAAGACGAGGATTTCGTGATAGAGTCGTTGGCGCGAGAATTGGAGACCGGTTATCCGTCGTACCATCTCTGCCTCCATTACCGCGATGTGCCTCAGTTCGAGGCGACCTACGCCCAGTTCCCCGACTTGGTGGTCGAAGCCACAGAGGCCTCGAGGCGTATCATAGTAGTCTTGACCAAGAATTTTATCACGACCGAATGGTCACAGATAGAGTTTCGACAAGCGCTACAAAAAGCGTTGAGAAATAATCCTCATAAATTAATAATAGTCGCCGTGGGGCACATCCCACGAGATTCGGAGTTGAAGTCATATTTCAAAACGGGTTTCGAGATAACGTATAAAGAGAAAAGGTTTTGGGAGAGGTTACGTTACGCTATGCCGTCTACGAAGCGGCACGGGCACAAGTTGAAGAGGCTTAATTACGGGCGGAATTCGAATACTTACACGATGGATGCGTCTGTGCTGAATAGTACATGCCAGACGCTCTGCGGCAAGTCGGCCAACTCGGCTGAGCGCTCGCCCTGCGACCGTCCGCTCTCGGAGCACATCTACTCTACCATAGATTCGGATTACTCCTCCAATGATTTCCAAGGGCGCCACCAACCGCAGTCCGTGGTGTTTCAGCACACTGTGCAAACGTACCTCGTTTGAAACTCGACCTCAGTCAACACTAACCCTAACGATCTCTCGATAATTCATGTAAGTCTTAGACTTAGCCGTAGGCGAGCTAAACTGTTCTGTTATAGACGAAATTCGTCCGTTGTAAATATTTATTGTACTAGAACTTTGTAACCTTGTAATTTCATTGTAACTTTTGTACAATAATAATACCAAATTTTCACATTTGAGAATGTTTGCTTCTTCATAGTATTTATAACTTTTTTGAACAAGATGTTTTAAGTATTAATTGGAAAGACTGTAATATATTGTGTAGTTGTAATTAAATTGGCTGATGTTTGTATAGATATGTAATTAAAGAAGTTTATAAATGACGCAAACAAATTGTTTCTTATTTTTTGAATGTCATCACATCAACATCAGGCTGATGAGTGAGGTTGTAAAAGTTTCGCCGTTATTATGAATGTTTTATTCCTATTCCAATTTGGTTTTTACGAGGCGAGGCAGAGTCGGAGCAGCTGGTTCATGTAAACAGAATAAAAATGAATGAAACGCCCGACATCTACGAGTGCTTTCAATGCCGGCGAAATTATAAGCTACTTCCACATACGCTTTGAAATGCTCATTTCCATTAGAGTTTTTCAATTTTCTCTGTATAGGCGCGAGCAGACGCTGATGTGCCAATAGGGAAGCTATTGATCGACAACTTTACACATACAGACGAGACCGAATCGAGTTGAAGTTCTGTTATTGAATCTCGTCAATTCCGTTTTCTTTGTGATAGAACGGGCCTTTCACCTATTGATTGCGAATTCAGTGTTAACCGACTTTGTAGTTCGACAGGTTTTCATTATTACTCCGCAATATTGCGGTTGTAAATCTGGGATGCCATTGCCGAAATTGAAAACAAATAATGTTGTCATGTCATGCATATAAACTGCTGGAAAACGTTGCATTTATATTGTCACAGAGAAATAGCATTCACGGTAGCCTACATTTTATGACCGTAATTTGCATAGGAAACCCGTGTCGTCCCTGACACACTACTATTCACTATAATATGCACGGTGGTGGTTCTATTCTAGCATTGAATTGCATTGTTGTTCCCCCAGCCGCAGCCGTGGCCTTAATTTCGTCTATTTGTCTGCCCTAAGCCATGTCAGCCATGTGGCCACTTATCTGAGAATTGCCATCATTTCGCATTTAGGGTGACATCATTGTGTGAAGCAAACTGGTTCATTTCATGTCCGAAGTACTTATACGAAACGGACCAGGCTCTGTTCAATTTGATCTTTTTTGTCTCTTTTCTTAAGGTAGGTCCATCTATGCATTAACTTTACAAGCAGTGCAATTTTCATACGATGTAAAAGTTTTCGCGATCAACCGTCGAGTTGCTTATTACCTATGTAGAACAAAGTTTATACGAGCTAAAAAGTAAAAATAAAAACTTTACGACTTTCTCTCAGAGGTATTTTGTTCCAAAGCTGATGAAATGTAGAGTTGGACAGTCTACGAAGTAATTTTCTCTTATCAGAGTAGTTGCATTTCAACATTGCATTTCTGCTTGACCAAATAGGGGTAAACTTGGCAGCTCGGGAATCTTAATGCGATCATCCGTATGGCAACAGAATGTTAATCGAGGAAAAACCTTGCTCGGATGTTGGGATCGACAGGCTTTTGATGAAACGTGTTAGGAGTAATGAAAATAGATAAAACGTGCTTCATTTTAACATCCGATAGAATAATACCCAGAATTCTAGTGAATACTCCCTACTCTAACTAGTTTTAGTTTACACATGACTTTAGAGAAGTTAGTTTGGAATATCAGAATACCTAACGAAGAGTCTGGTTTCATGTCAAGTTCGAAACTGAATTTCGTCGAAATCTCGATCGATATTCGTCCCTATGTCGACCTGTGATGCATAAAGCTGCATAAAGCGATGGTCTGCCAGAGATGCAAGAGATTACAGGTTTGATTCCGCGGCACAAATGCTTGCTTACTTATTGCTTTTGTTTTCAAATGAATAATCTAGTCAACTCAATGCTGCACTCTTTAAAAATTATAACTCTGTACATTTGTATTGTAAGTACACAGTTTTTCCGACGTCTCCGTAACGTGAAGTTTTAGTCAGTTATTCAACCTTTCCACTTTTCAATCGAAAATTTATTTAAAACTTTTATCACTAAAGTATAAAAAGTGGGCTTAATGCCGAAGCATTTTCTACCTGCCAACCAAGAAGTTTTTACAAAGGGTCTACAAGCCAAGGAATAGAATGAATTTTCTTAGAAGATACTTCTCCTAAGACAATCATTCGTTGAGTCTACATAAGACCTTCGAGATGTTTCCGTGGGCAAGTGATAAATGCGCATTCAAGTCTGACATCACTGCACTTAGTTCCGGTCTGGTCTCACAAACCTATAACTCACTGAGACAGATTAAAGAGTCTGACAACAAAAAGCACAACAATGCAATGGTGTACAAAATGCGGGAATGCGCTGGGTTAATATTTACTCGTAGATAGTTAAGTATACTTGGGTTTATAAATTTTACTTTTTAATGTTTAAACCTATTTTAGTTTTGTAGTGCTTAAGTTTTTGCTCTACCTACATCTTGCTTGGGAGAAGTTGCCTGAGCTTCATGTCATGACTTTTTAAGCAAACATCAACAAAAGCTATAACGACATTATTAGCTGTAGTTTATCTTTTAAAATTCTTATAATTTTTACAAGCATTTTTAAGGTTGTCGCAGAATAGGGCCGCACCGCTACCGCACAGCACAAAAAAGTGCATTCAAATATTGGCTTTAACTCGTAACAGTTAGATGCATTTTACCCTCGACAGAACGGAGACGGTATTTATATGCCCTTAGGGTGGATTTTGTTTGTTTTATATCAACAGCATCGTCGGAATCAGATGACAGACAACTCGCAAGGCTCTCGTTTGAAGCTTGTGGGAAGCCATTTTGTCAGTGTAAAATGTATCTAAAGATACGAGTTAAGGTCCATATTTGAATAACCATTTTTGTTTTGTACGGTAGCGGTGTTAGATTAATGTAGAGCAGAGCTTTCGTCGGTGGCGTCGGCGTGAATTTCCGCCCGGTGAGATGAAATTCATGTCTTTTTTTCGTTGTATCTGAATCATATAGCGATAAAATATTTTTCCAACCCAAAAAGCCTTCAGAAGTAACAATCTATTCACGCTACGCTGCATATCCATTATAGGTAGTCCATTTATGATAAATACTTTTTTATTTATACGTAGGTACTCTTGTTATATTGAATTAAATAAGGCCGGATGTTCGCCGCTTCCCCAAATTACATCAACATTACCAATCTTAACAAGGTACAGGAGCTACTGTTGCTTAGTTCTTACGATATTGAGTTTATGAGTTAATGTTAATTGAGTTTATGATTCCACTGGGTTAGGCCATCACAGGTCCAGAACTGAGGGTCTACTCAGAGAACGAAAATCGAAGTTTCTGATTCTGATAAGTGATCTCAGTAGACTTGTAAAAAATAGACAGAAGGAAGGTGCTGCTTCCTCTGGTAGGTTCCCTTTGTCTTCTCCTACAATATCACTTTATATCACCATTTGACGACCTCTACGATATCACTTGATATCACTATTTGACGACTTCTGTCGCGCAGCGGGCCAAGGTCCGCCTGCGACGCAGGAGGTTGCGGCCTCGGGAAAAATGTTTGTACGATCTGCAGATATTTGTTCAGGGTGTTCTGCATTTTTTCTATGTATAATAAAAAAATATCTATCTATGTAGTGTATTGTATAAGTATGTCAGTTATCTAGTACCCTTAACACAAGCTCTGCTTAACTTGGGGCTAGATAATGCTGTGTGAATTGTCTAGCATTATTATCCCCGGGCTGAGATGAGGTCGCCCAAGCAGCATCACAAGCTGTATAACAGCTCTATTAAAGTTCGTTTATACTCTTAATGCTGTATTTCTTGGCCGCATAAAGGCTGTATAAGCGCTTATACAGCCCTTATACCCCTGAAATGGGCACAAATTATACAGCGTTTTGCGTTATATTAGCTGTACAGTAGCTGTATAAGCATAAAATAGGCTGCACAATAGCTGTTTTGCGGCTGTATTATGGTGTAAGAGGAAACCAATACACTCCAATTACTACATTGTAACTCAATTGTTAAGCTTTACGTTGTAAAAAGTTTGTTGAACATAATTACAAAAGAATTAAAACGAAACAGAAGATATATTTTAATGATGGCGTTCAAATATAACATTGTTGATCAAAGTGACATTTTATTATAAACGCTTTGTGTTTAAAGATTTGGAGATTCGATAGGTGCAAGATACAGTGCATTATCGTGCAAAAATAAATTTATTGTAGACATATATGTGTTTTGTGATAAAAAATAAACGCGCCCGCAAAATAACCAGGGAAGAGATATTAAATAAGGTAAGTTAATATGGTTTTTATAGGTTAGAATTTAAAAATGTTTGAATTAATGGACGTAGAGCCTCATTGGTGCATAGTAGGTTATTGGACAAACTGAAAATATTGATAAAAATAAAAACATTAGTCTAATTTTTATGTAATCATGTTCGTAATCTTCGATTTGTAATTGATAAAATGGCGACAATTTGCTATGCAGCCTAAATTCTATTTTGATGGTCTTATAGCATTAATAGCTGTACTATGTAGTAATGGATACTAGTATTCAGCTTTTAGCGGTTGATGGGCTGTATAAACGAATAAATTTACTATTAATGTTGCATAGAAGTGTTTCAAACATAACCTGTAACTCTTTTTAGGGATACGTAATATTAAGTGAAAAACCAAAATAATAAATAAATAAATAATAAATAATGCTGGACAATTCACACAGCATTATCTAGCCCCAAGCTAAGCACAGCTTGTGTTATGGGTACTAGATAACTGATATACTTAATACAATACACTACATAGATAGATATTTTTTTATAATAGATAGAAAACACCCAGACCAATGGAACAAATTTCTGCAGATCGTACACAAATTTGTTCCGAGGTGGGAATCGAACCCGCAACCTCCAGCGTCGCAGGTGGACCTTCGCCTGCTGCGCCACGGAGTGATTCAATATGAATATTTTGTTTGAAATGTTTACATTCCGTATTAGACCTATAAATATTTTGCAGTTTTGATAACATTTCATGATGTTTTTGGTTTCAGGTTTTTAATAAACCAACTCTACCATCCACTTCATCAGCTTCAACCAAAATACTCGAACTCTTACATCCCAATCTGGACGCTTCAACTGCAATAATATAAATATAAATATAAATACTTAAATTTCACGGTTTATAGATGAAATGTCGAAAATTACTTTGCAATGAGTATTGCAATTGTATTTGTATGACTCTATTAGCAAAAACTGGTAAAAAATAAAAAATCTATATAAATTAGAATGAATTTTATTTCTCTATCAAACTGTGTGCAAAAGGGGTATAAAATATAATTGGTTTTTATGTTCTATACATACTAGTTTCATTTTTACATCTTCAGGATTAACAATGGTCTCAATTTGCCCAGAGGCATGCAATTTGGCTTTGAATATATTCAAATATGACGATTTTATTGGTGATTCAAAAACTTCTGCTAAGTCTGTAATTATAAGAGCGCATATTTTAATTTTTTTCTCAAGCATATATATTTTCTTTACCTCGAGAACCTGACCATCGTTGCATATAAAATATTTATCTTTCGATTTTGGTGACAGTTTATAGTCTTTGAAATGTAGTGCAGTTAGTTTTTAAATAATAAAATGTCATAATCAGTTGCAGAAGGTAAAGCTAATAAGTTACACCTGATAATTATAACTATGATCATTCACAATATTTTCTACGGAACCACTTTCATTAGGTGTCGACGGTATTGACGCTTGACTGTAGGTGATCTGATCTGTTGCAATATCTCCATGTTCCTCGGCAGTAATTTCATTTTGTTGATAATTTGTAATATTTAAATATTCCTGTTCAATCTTTCTTCTAATAGCACCAAATCTTTTTCTCTTTTTCCACATATTTATAAAACAATTACAAAATACAGCATACAAATGCACAATAATTCAAAATGGCGACTCTGTCACTTATACAGATTAAGGCTGTACTATAGGCGTCATTTAGTTTTATTGCTGTTTATTACTTTCAAAGACAGAAATTAGACAGCTATCGTCTGTAAAATGGTGTACAATTACACCATAAAAAGAAGCTGTAGAAGAGAGTTTGCCTACTTCATAATACACAAAAAAGATTAGAGGACCACCATAATACAGCTCTAAGCTGTATTAAGTAAGTGACGTTATGCAAAATGCAGCTATTGTACAGTTTTAATACTAAAATGAGATTAAAGCGTTACAGGAAACTTAAAGCTGTACATGACAGTTATCATACACTGATTTAGAACTTTAAGCGTACTTTGACTCGTTAGTACAGACTTAATACAGTTAGAGCTGAATACTTACTCCTAAACCGACATTATAACACTACAATGTCTTTTCAACGTTCATATACAGCTGTAAAACAGCGTTAAGTGCTATATTGGCTGCTTTTTAGGTGTTCATTACGCTTGGTTGCTGCTTGGGCGGTGCTTACTCCCACGACCGCCGCCACGGACTAGGATACGCTGTAGATCAGTCTAGTTCAAGTCTTCCAGACAGAATAGTATAGTATGTCCTCACCTCAACAGCCTTTATTGGTCCACTGCTGGACGCAGAACTCCCCCTGATAAGCGCCTTATTGACCTTATTTTTCTTTTTTTCGGGTGCCGCCGTCTATTTTGTTCTTACATTTCCAGTCCATCCCAAGTTTGCCTGGAAGAGATCGCTCATAGCGATAAGCCTTTGTACTTCGTCTACTCTTAACATTTATATCTATATTGCTATCTGTCTTTGTGTGGTACAATAAAGTATTATCTATCTATCTTCATCTCACGGGGGTGTTGCCCATAAACCCCACGCTGGGCATGCGGGTTGGGGATCGCAGTATGGTGGTAGAATTGATCAGTAGGGGACGCTGCTGCCCGCCCCCGGTGGATGGTGGGTAAGAGGCGACTAAGAGATACCCACCGCGGTATAGTAGGTATGTATTTGTACCACACAACTGGCGGATCGCTGTAGAACCATGTCACAGTAACAAACGCCAAAAGTGGCGTTTGTTACTGTGTTTGGCGTTTGTTTTCTTATTGTGACAAGGTTCTACAGAGACACGCCAGTTGTGTGGTCGATCTATAGATATTCTCGCAGTTGAAACTACGACGAATAAATCGTTTCCTTTTCTGTTAACATAGCTAGGTGAGGACTTAATATTAGTTTTACTGGCTCTCGTTCTACAAAAGCATTATAGAAGAACCTGCAACTCATTCTCGGATTCCAAGTTAAAATACAGTAGCGTAGAGGCGAAATTTTAAAGTCGTTAACCTATTTTAAAACAAAGCTCGATTTAAGTATAGCTTAGAGATTTTACGATAAAATGGTCCACACAGTCCACTCAACAATAAAATCCGTTGACAAGAGGGGAACTTTACTAACGAACAGAAAATAAAGAATTTTAGTGATATTTGTGCTAAAATTGATGCGTCTTTTTTTCGTTAAACTTTCTCTTTCATGAGTACGATATTCAATCCAGTTACTTAATAGGCTTACTACAAAATATCAGATTATCTAGAGGATAGAAAGCTTGGGACGAGTTTTGCTCCAGCTCGAAAACTAACGCCAGAAGAACACGGTAAAGGTTTCTTGTCGCTTCTTTACTTTACCTTAAAAAGATTGAAGTGAACACAAGGTCAAAGTGATCACTTTATTTCCTAGTTTTACTTATGTAATTTGAGTTTTTGTGACGTGTCCAAGAGTTCTGTAAGGTCTAAAGGAACTAAAGCACTTTGATATTTAATAAAATTAGAGTAAATTTTGATAACTCACGCATAATTATCATCATTTATCTCGGTGTCTCATTCAGTCTAGTCTTAAGTCTCGTTCTTAATATCTGTGATATCATGGCAATTAACACAATTGCCAGGCTACGATTAAAATACTGTTTTAACAACTGACAATCAACTTCAATTAACAAAATTGCCTTGGTTCTAAAGAAGAGTTGTTCAGAATAACTTATTTCGGTTCTTCGTAGTTCATACTTTCGCTTTTAAATTAGACTGATTGCCTTTTCATTATTTCTGCTCTTTAATAGGAATAACACTTAATTTGAGCTGATAATTTTTCCAAAAATTTACTCTACATTCATCAATTTATTTTACTTGGAGTCTCTACATTATTTTCATCGATAACTTCAATTTTAAGTGTTATAAATGGATTTATTCATGTAACAAATTGGCCCCCCGCGATTGCGTTATTGGCTAGGGGTGCTAAGTCTATACAGTTAATAAAACTTCATTGATTTCTCACTTGCTTGAGAAACTCCCCTAGTTTCAACAGTCACTCGTAGATTATTCCCACAAATGGTTCTTAGTGATTTTGAACTCAGTTCTATCCGAAAATACGAAGCCTATCTCTACATAGGTACCAACTTTGGTCACATAACGGGCTATTTACCGTCTATGATTTTGGTTGTTGTGAGTTTTTATATATTATTCCGATGTTATAATAAAACAAGCGTTACCTACTTTGTGTTTATACCTTCAGTGATCTGACGCTTCAGAAATAAGCTAAAAAGTACACTTTTAGTTAATGTGTGAAGTAGGAAGGTACATTATTAAGATTTCTATGGAAGGTACATCATCATTGATTAACATGGGCTTCGGCTTGTTTTGTTCTACTTACCTCCACCCTAGTTTTATTCATCCGCCACTTACACGGCTGGTGTTACAGTACCACCTTTATGTACCTCTACCTAGGTTACTGAAACCCATAGCAGCGAAAAAGTGCGAGCTGGGCAGGACACAGACCGAATGGATGCGTGACGTCGGACCTGGAGAGTCCTGGAATGGAGACCCAGAGTAGACACTCGAGGACCAAGGCGACCATCGAACCGTTGGATGGACGATATCAGAAGACATAGGCCAGGAGGGCGATTACGGTGGGGTAAGGCACGGCATTACGACTCAAACTTTAGCAGTTGAAACGTTAGGGTGCGCGTTCACAGGCCAGGGGCCATACTTTTAAAACGAAATCAAAGTTTCTGATTCGTTTTTGTGCAAACGCTAATCTTATGCAAGCAACATAAGAGTTGGTTTTGCACGACAACGAAAACGAAACTTCGATTTTCCTCAGCATCGGACAATCCGCTGACAAGTACGTCCGTCGTCCACTGATCGGCATACCAAATGACGTCATTCGCACTATACGGAAAAGTTGCCTATAAGAAATCTCGCCGGCATTACCGACATTCCGCTCCGTGCGGTGCGGATCATTTATGGCAAACCATTGATGAGGCCCCAGTGCGAATTGTCCGAAGCCGGCCTGTGACCGCGCACCCTAACGTTTCAACTGCTAACGTTAGAGCCGTAATGCCGTGCCTTACCACACAGTATATTGCCCTCCAGGACTGGATAAGACGGGCCAAAGATCGTGAGGAGTGGAAAATAAGGGAAGAGGCGTACATCCAAGAGTGGATCCCGAAAAGGCCAGCATGATGATGATGACCTAGGTTACTAACGCTCTGTAATTAAACTTCTTCCTTGAATCGGACTGTGACACGCTGCTTTAAGGTGATGACGAGAACGACAGAACAAACATTTCCTTGATCGATGTTACTTTAATCCCGTGTCAACTCGTAATCCCATAAACGAATTGTCGCCAAGTTAAATTTTGAGCGGCCCCCACTGGGGGTCCATTAAATTTATTGCTTGTAAAACGAGGAGCTAATTTAGAGTTACGTTTTATTGTGTTAGCTAACTAGTTTAGCGCGCGGCGCCATGGGTGTGCAAACGCAACTTTTCACGACGAATTTAAAATAAGCTCTACGACATCGTGATAAGGATGCTATATTTTTTATGCGAAAGGTGCTTTTATTAGCTATGTTATGTGTAGTAAAACAGTGGGGCGTTGTCATAAATGGGGTGGACGATGTTTTTGTATTTTTGTCATTTTGTTGCCTATTTCGATCTATTCACATTCTTTTCTCACGTTTACAAAGCGATATCTTGTTTCACGGGTTTCTTCGTAAGACGTCAATCAAGCCTACGCTGTATTAACTAAACTAACTGTACCTGCAATACCTACCTACATAAATTTTATGTAGGTACTTATTTTACAAAAGATATAAGCAAGACATCGATCTTAGTAAAATTCATCTTCGCGAAAGTGGAAGGCGCAAATTAGGTCTAATTACGTCCACCCGCCTTTGTCATAGTCGGATCGAAACGTCGTCGCCGTCGGCGTCGGCGGCGTTCGTGTTTCGCGTGCTTATTATCTCGGTGGCACTTCGGTCTCGGTACTTCTTTCCATCTTTGTTGTTCATTAGGAAGATATATTGCAAAAGATTAGAAATAGCGTGTCTTTGCTTATCATCATCATCCTATGTTAGTCCACTGCTGGACGTAGGCTAATGAGCGCCATAGAGCCCTGTCTTCAGCTTGCCGCATCAGCATCTACCTGCACTCTTTATTAGACCGTCATCCCACCTGGCCAGAGGGCGTCCTACACTACGTTTGCCGAGTCGTGGTCTCCACTCAATAACACGTAGGGTAAACGTGTTACGTGTTGTAGTTACCCGGTTGTCGGTTCTTCGCGAGATATGGCCGGCCCACTGCCACTTCAGTTTGCTAATTCTTCGAGCTATGTCGATAACTTTAGTACCATACCTATCTAGAGAATTTTACTTATATCTATGAAGTAAGATCAAAGCGATGCCAGAATGTCTGAGGAGTCGAAAACAAAAGGTGAAATAAGCAGGTTATTACAGAATCTTCGTTCTACGTGAACGCACATTGAACAAAGGCCTTCAATATTGTCGTAGCCCATTTTTCTTGCTTACGCGGTTTTTTGGTTCACACACGGATGCTTCCCTATAAATGATGATGTATGTGGTACTTGTATGTACCCACAAAGTTTTTTCAGGGAAATGTGTAAAGACGTTCTTTTTACACGTATTTTCCGAGCCTGTATTGTCTTTCTATTGGGTAAATGGTTACTTAGTGAATCTTATTTTGTTTGATGGGTTTTGCTCTTAGGAGCTCAGCCCAGAATAACTTAAAACGGATTCTTCTGAGCATTAAAAGATCTTTTGAGCCTAAGCCTGCGAGATTCCAGTTCAAAGTTTTTTCAGGGAAATGCGATGTTCCGAGTCTGTATCGATCGTCTGATCGAACAATCCTTCTACAGGATTGACGAATTCGTCAAATAAAATTGTATTTTTATCGAAAATAATATTATTCTAATGACATAATTATATATGATTAATTTATTATTTTAATTGATTTATTTTTTAATTACTAATTTATTGTTTTAATCGAAATGTATTATTGAAATTGTATAATTGAAGGTACCATCTATATACTTTAGTATATTTTAACGTGTACTTTAGATATTTTAATTGACGTGTAATGCTATATTTTACCAATAAATGAACCATTGAACCATTGTATTGTCTTTCTATTGGGTAAATG
This sequence comes from Eupithecia subumbrata, assembly GCA_949316285.1. Taxonomy (NCBI): domain Eukaryota; kingdom Metazoa; phylum Arthropoda; class Insecta; order Lepidoptera; family Geometridae; genus Eupithecia; species Eupithecia subumbrata. Next base: position 12,779,413 of record OX438640.1, on the reverse strand, counting down.
GTTACTTAGTGAATGTTTATTATTTGATAGGTTTTGTTCTTTGGAGCTAAACTCAGAATAACTTCTAACGGTTTCTTCTGAGCATTAAAAGATCTTTTGAGCCTAAGCCTGCGCGATTCAAGTTTGAGTAACCATATAACTATAAGACATGATAAAAAAATGTGATTTCATAAAAATACTTCCTCAACAGCCTGTATTGGTCCACCGCTGGAGGCAGGCCTCCCCCTGATAAGCGCCTTGTTGACTTTTATCTCATGGGGGGTAGGTACTTAGAAATATCATAAAAGACTTAATCCTGTTGAATTAATATATTATCTGAAAAACGTCTTCATTCTTCATGATGTAGGTGCGTACGTTGCCTACATACATATAGCTAAAAACATACAATATAACTTAAAACATTATTATACAAATCACATTTACAGACATTGAAATATAAATGCAAATTCTGATTCAGACGCGAGTTTATTCCAGGCTCATTATATTTTGGCGATTCTTCGAATTGAAATGTTTTCCAATTTGTTGCACGTCTGCGACGCGTGTCAATTGCAAATGCTACGTGATATTACTTATCTACCTAACCATTAGTATAAGGTTGTTGCTAGCTTCTGCCTTTGGCTTCACACGAGTCTTTCATGCATAATGTTACCCAACAAAAAATTAAAGACCGTCGACCGTTTTAGTTTGAACCATTCGTCATGATCATACATACTATACACGGTGGATTTGTTGGACGGGGCACTAAGGATACCTTAACCGGCGGCGTGGCTACTGGAAAATGGTTTATTTATTATTTATTTATTATTTATTTATTTATTTATTTATTTATTTATTTATTTATTGTTGTTTACTCAAACTTGACTTACAGAATACATTCCAAAACGTCAAACATTATTATAAAATCTAGCTTATGTACGTTAAATTATATAAAAAAATACTTATGGAAATGTCACAATTAAAAAAAGTATCTATTTTATCTAATGGTCAAAATAATAGCAATGTCAAAATAATAGCAATAGTCAAAATAATAGAAATAATTGCAAGGTCAAAATAATAGCAATAGTCAAAATAATAGAAATAATAGCTAGGTCAAAAAGTACAATTTAAAAATGAGAGCATCAAATGGTGTAATTTGGCGATGCTGTCAAAGAATACGTCGGCGTCAGTTGAGGAGATGAACTCGTTTAGGAGGGTAAGTACTCTAGGGGTGGGAGCACTCTCCCCGGCATGCGTCAGATATCCGGGTGGTAGCGCAAATAGCACCGGCCGACGCCGCGGGCCGACAGCTCCTACTGCGCCTGCCATGTGCCGTCTCGGGACCGCAAGGCCCATTTGCTGTAGAGCTACTGGGTTACCAACTCTACCACGCAACACCATAATATAGTGCATAAGCAGGAGGAGCTTCCGTCTCGAGTCCAGAGTGTCCAAACCGACCATACCAGAGACGAACAAGGATGGGTAGAGGTATGGATAATACCCATACATACGTTTATAGGAATAACGTGCAAACTTTCTCTGTACCCTCTCGACCATCATCCTATACTTGGCCTCGTGAGGATCCCAAACAATCGCTCCAAACTCCAAACGACTACGTACATAGGCATTGTACAGCATCATCGCCGCTCGTAAATCGGGAAAGTCCCAGGTTACGCGCATTACGAATCCTAAGACTTTGCACGCTTGCTTGCATATAGCCTGTATATGAGCATTGAAGTTGAGCTTTGGATCCATCACCAGTCCAAGATCCCGCATGGTCTGAACACGCTCAAGAGGAGCTCCAGACAAAGAGTAGCTATGCATAATTGGATAGCGTCGACGTGTAAAGGTGATCGTCTTACATTTGGAGTTGTTAAAAAAGAGGTGATTGTTTTCACTCCAGTCAGCGACCAGATCAATATCACGCTGGTGTGCCAGGCAGTCGTCCGTTTCACGCACGGCCGTATAAAGTTTAAGGTCATCGGCGAACAGGAGACTTTCAGAGGAGAGAACAACAGATGGTAGGTCGTTTATCATTAGGAGAAACAGGGTTGGACCTAATGTACTTCCCTGGCTGACTCCTGAACGCGTGAAATAGGTTTCCGACACATATCTCTGGACGGAGACGTATTGGCGACGGTTTCGTAGGTAATTAGCAAAAAATAGTAGGAGTTTAGGTACGAAACCCGTCGCAGCTAGCTTCGGAGGAGAATATCGTTATCCACTAAGTCAAACGCCTTTTTAAAATCGAAATAGGTGACGTCTACCTGGGAGCCCATATCCATACACAACGACACATAGTCAACAAAGTTTACGTGGTTTGTGACTGTTGATCTAGCTGCGCGGAAACCATGCTGAGAGTCGGCGAGAAGTCCACCAACCTGACGGCGAATCTCATAATCTATGACGGTCTCAAAAATTTTACCGAAGACTGACGGAACAGCGATTGGTCTGTGCATATCCACTTGTGTGTTTGATGCACTCTTGGGAATTGGCGTGACTTTTGAGACCTTCCAACGGTTTGGATAATAGCAGCACTGAAGTGAAAGATTATATAAATATAGGAGGGGTTGCTCAAATATTGATTTACAATCCTTCACCAGATATGCAGGTACCGCGTCTGGACCCGTCGACGAACTTGGCTTCAGCCGCTTAAATGCTCTATGAATATCCGGTATCCCAATGTGCTCGATTACGACTCTACTACTATCTAAGGATCCAGACACAGCACCACCCTGCCCGCATCCGCGTTCAAGATGGGTTCATTGACGTGAAAGACTGAGCCGAAGAAATTAGCAAAGGCATCCGCTGCTTCCGTTGTCCGTCCTTGTTTAGGAGACTATTCATATTTTTTTGCGAAATTTTCATCCTAATTCACAGATTTTAAAAAAATGCTGAGGTAGCAAGGAGATGGGCTTTTTATACGAAAACTTTTTCGATGCCAATCGATCCTATTTCTTAAACTGATCAAAAACTTGTATCGGACCAACTGAGGTCGGAGTACTTACTAAAAAAGCCGGAAATCGAAAGAAACGTTTCTCATAGGTACATTTTGTAAGGAGTCCAAGAGTAATTTAATTTTTTTCTCAACAAAACGGACAACTGCACCGATTTTCTTCTTTATCTAAGAAAGCTATCAATAAAGTCTTTTAATAAAACAAGAACCGTCAAGTGCGAGTGTAACTCGCGCGCCGAGGGTTTTGAACGTTTGTCAACAAATATGTACCAAAAGTACCGGTTAGAGACTTCGCAATTTAACGAATACCTAAGAATAGTAGATACCAACCTACATTTCAGATGGATCTCTCTGCATGCTTCGGTTAAATGAGTGGTTCGGTTAAGGTGGGTAATGGTAAATTTTTCGACTTTTTTCAAAATATTTCAAAAAGTATGAATGTTACAGAAATTTTAAAAACTGGTTTGAAATGTCCAAACCGATACCTTTCATTTGATACCCCACTCGGTGGGGTAGCCCCCATTTTGAAAATTATTCCTTTTTTAACATTTTTCAAAAAGTGTTCTTTTTACAGACTTCTCTATATTTTTCCTGTAAAATATAGATCCATATCTTCAAACGCTTCATACATTTTAAACGGATCGCTCGGCAAACTACGGAGATAGGGGGGGGGGGGGGGGAATGGGTATTTTTTCGACTTTTTTCAAAATATTTCAAAAAGTATGAAACGTACAGAAATTTCAAAAATGATTTTGAAACGTACAAACCGATACCTTTCATTTGATACCCCACTCGGTGAGGTAGCCCCCCCTTTTGAAAGTTATTCCCCCCCATTTTGACCATTTTTCAAAAAGTGTTCCTTTTTCAAACTTCTCTATATTTTTCCTGTAAAATATAGATCCATGTCTATAAACGCTCCATACATTTTACATGGATCGCTCTTCAATCTTCGGAGATAGGGGGGGGGGAATGGGTATTTTTTCGACTTTTTTCGTAATATTTTAAAAAGTATGAAATCTACAAAAATTTCAAAAAATATTTTGAAATGTACAAAATGATTCCTTTCATTTGATACCCCATATGACTCTGTAGGTATCTTTTAAAATTTCGGCATCAAAATTTGTATGGAAAATATTCATTTTCATTTTTCATTTATTTTCATTTATTTTTCTCCAAATCTGTACAGGCGCACGAAATGTATTATTATTTCAAATTTCAAGTTGATAGCTGCAGTAGTTTTTGAGTTATTAAGGAGGGAAAAAAGGACAGACAAAGCGAGACCATAAGGGTTTTGAAACCGATCTTCGATCATCAAAACCCTAAAAACGAATACAACCTACCCACCGCGATTTCGAATCCTCTGATGTCAGAAGGAAATTTCTTGAAAAGTGATTGATCGGTAAAAGCTCAATTAAAATGTGGTATTATATTCTTTATGTGTGTAAAACTACTACTACTAGACTAGACACACTAGACACCGAACTAGACCACGACCGCGACAGCCTATATTGGTCCACAGCTGGACGCAGGCCTCCCCCTGAAAAGCGCCTTATTGAATTTTATTTCATGGGGGGTAATGCCCATAATCCCCACGCTGGGCATGCGGGTTGAGAATATCAGTTCAGTGGTAAAATTCATCAGCAGGAGGCGCTGCTGCCCGCTCCCGGTTGATATCCCTTAGTCGTCTCTTACAGGAAGAATTGGGGTGGTGTAAATTCTAAGCTGGCACCACACAGCTAGAATTGAACTAGAGCGTGGGTCCAACTGGCTCAGAATCGTGATGCATGGAGGGATCAGGGGAAGGCATTTGCTCAACAGTGGGACATTACAGGCTAATAGCTGTTTTCAATACAGTAGGTATTACTCCACCCGTAGGTACTTTACATGTCTGATTTCATTTATCAATCCAGTTAGGATTGTAACTAACAAACAGACTTTCGATATATTTTAATATCAGCAAAATGTACTTACTGCGCATATAAAATCAGGCGTATTTACCAAGAATGTATTTTATTAGGCTCATGTTGAATTGAATACCATTAGGTTTAGGTTGTGTGATTTGACTTGGGGATTACATCTTTATATTAGGTATTTAAGAACTTATAGGTATTAAAGAAAAGTACCTACATATTTTAAGAAATTCTCTGCCTTTATGTTTAGCTTACCTACCGACATTAGTCCCAATTAAGGTTTATTATATTCGAGACCAATCTCGAGAGAGATTTGTTCTTATTATAAAAGGCGGCAGAGAAGTCTTTGTTCTATTCAAGTCTAGACTTATAAAGTTACTTAGGTACTTACCTAAACCGCTCTTTAATTATGACCCAGTTAGGTCCTCATTCTAAAATAAATAAATATCACTGGAGAATTCACACAGATAATCTTGTAAAACTAAGTAAGTACCTAACATTCTTTGGAATTCTGCTTAGCCAGTAAGTTCGTAATCGTAAGTATCGGAAATATTAGGTATAAATATTAGAATATCATACTTCAAAATTAAAATTACTTTAAGGTCTTGTAAAATGCCCGCACTCAAGCGTTTCACTAGACAGGATAATTTTGAAGTGAACACTAGGTACGTATATACATTTTACTGGAAAATTTCCTGAGACTTTATAACTTTAGGTGGGTGCGATTTGTGGATGCAGGCCACATTGAAACTTTAATTGAAATTTTATATTCATTTACATTTTCGCTTAAAGGTAAGTGTTTAACATTTTTGCGCTCTATTTTAATCTATGACAAGTCAAATGCGTTTGCAAGCAGATTACAGGTAGGTAAAGGTACAAAACAATGTTGTATTTTCCCATCATCCGAACATCAGATCTAAAACCAGCATATCATCGCAATGCCTGACTGGTTAACTATGCCGGAGCTATGCTAGAACAATACCACAAACAAAATAATTCCGCTCATACCATTACACGGCAATAACAATTTCCACGGTGATTCAACAATCAGCTTTACCGCCGTCATTTTAAAGTTAGTTTCGCTTTTATTGCGAAGCATGTGTTCATTTTGGCACGTGCCAGGGTCTTGCTACGGTGAATGATTATTCGCGTGAAGGCTTTTTGTTAGGCCAGAGGCGTGCCGGTACAAACTACCGATGCTACGGCCACTCGAGTCATAATCAATGCTCTGTGTGACATGAATATAGACTTCGATGGCTCTGAATCGATATTAACAGTATAACAGTATGCCAAGCGGATGCCTCATTGTATTAGACGAGAATGACCAATTGACCATGTGTCAGTTATGTAACTGTCTTTGGAGACGATTTCTGTTTGTGCTGAGTCAGTAGTTTCAGGGGATGTATAGAAGAAATTTGTGGAAAGATTGAAATGAAGAAAGCAGTCTCAAGTAAACCAAAGGTAACATGCCAGTTTAAGAGACTTGCGAAATACAATTCTCACTTAAGTAAGATCCAAATCCTGGTCCTGATCGAGGAGCCTTTAGTTATAAAGTGAACAAGAAAGCTTTGAAATAACACTCTGAAGTGGCAACGGTCAAGGCTAGGCCGTAAAGATGGCAGAACCGATAACCGCTTGGCAATAAAATTGGAAGAGAAATCCTACTAACCTTCTAATTTTAAAGCCTTTCGTCCTTACCCTTTCAATGTTGATTTGAAGCTTGATTTTATGAGAAAAAGTGAAAGAATCTGTAATGTAGAGTCACTTTCAAGGGCAAACAATGAATCAAATTAGGTAGATCTCCTCTTAGACTTAACGAAAATTAACTTAATAATCTGAATATGATGGGTTTCTCTTTTCTTGTCTTGATGGTATGTCACCATTGTTTCAAGTAGGTAAGCTTTCTATAAAATAAGAAAACAAATAAATCCATCAACGAAATCATCACACCTGCACCTTCACAAACACAACATTATGTGTAAATGTGAAATTAAGAACCAAAAGCTCAAAGTAAAATTAAAATTGCAAACAGAAAGCTCTGATGAGTAAGCGAAACCTTCGGAAAGAGAAAATATCAAAACATTCTTAGATGCTTCCGCACAAACCTGTTCCACGATGATTCAGGGCCAGTGGCTGCCAAGCGCACTGCCCAGTGCCTACTAGTTTACTGTAGTTACCATCACTGCCTGTGATAAGTGGCAATCGGCAGATCGAAACTGTTCCAATATCACCCTGTCTTCGTTTCACCTCGTTAAGCCTCAGAACAGGGAAATATACTGGTTCAAGATATCTATGGGGTGAATTCATCTGTGAAATGTATGTTTTGCCGGTCTTACGTATCTTAAGGCCAGGTAGTCCTGCAGCAGTAGGCGTAAGGGAAAACGCGCGCCTGCCAAGCCGCCGCGCTCGTGTTTTTTGTAGTTATTTAAACATAGTGATTAAGAAAATCATTTTATCAAGTCAAACTCTGCGAATTTGTTTAGAAATATTAAGTGTCCTTAGTTGAGTACAAAAAAAAGTGTGATATCAGTAGTTCGCCAGTCATAGTATTGAAAAAAACGTTAGAAAAAGGGGTAGCTTTGGGTTTTTTTTCTATCGAGTGAAGTTCATTTAGATCTTGTAACTGAATGCGACTTTGACTAGACTAGATCTTTAAGTAATATATATCTTTTGTTCAGAATTTTAAACAGTATTTTCTAAGTCTTAGATGGTTTTGAAAATTACAAAAATGCTGCCTCTGCTGGCCTACCAAGCCTTAACTAACATGAATGGTAATGAAAAACAAACGACGACTCCAATCGACGAGAAATAAAGCACTCTGCGAGTTTAAACTTGATCTAAGACTTTCTAATCACTTTAAATTCTCTATGAACTTGGTACCTACCTACCTAAATATCTGCAGGGAATCAATACCGAAAGGTCCTAGGAACAATTTAAAAACCTCATCACACATACATCCCCTGAACATGCTTCTCCAGAAAAGGGGGCTTTGCCTTATTTATCTCGCTTGTCAGGCGGATTGGTCAACGTGGTGCAGGTGTTTAAAAATACAAGGTAGAGTCATAGTATCTACAGTGAAGTCTAGAAGTTGGAGGGTTTATTCTTCTTTTTTATTGATTAGGCAGGTACATTGTTTTCATTGTTTTTATAGGTAAACTTATATGTTTTCTCCTTACCATTTTCTAACTTAACTTGTTTTTTCAAATTATATGATTGCATAGCGTATTTTATATCCACACTGTCATTTAGCCGTGAGGGCCATTAATTAGCTTTTATGTTGATAATTCTTGTTACTTATTTTGTTATTACGTAAGCAGTAGGCCTTCCTTAAAAATAAATAAATAAATAAATAAGTAATTTTCAAAGAAAGATCGCTTCCACAATCCACTTGTCTTCATCTGCTTCTAAGAGGCCAAACAGACGCTTTAGCCATACGATACATCTAGCCAGCACAGCGTGTGTAGTGTTTAGTATACCTCCACGGGCGTGGCTTCCTGCTCCACCCACAGACACATAATTATTTACGACGCTAATACCCGATAACTATCACTTGCGCACGAAATGCTACTGATGATGGTCCGACACCCACGTAATTGTAGCTGTTGCTTTGCTACTGGATGATCTATCGGTTTGATCGATGTGATGGGTATAAATAACTGGTCCGCTTGTAAAATAGAAAAACGGTCATTGACTTTCATTTAATATTTTCTGCTTTTGAGAGGTTATACAGGTAAGAAAATTTTAAAAGCCCAATCAGACAGGGATCTCTTATCATCTCTCTTTATCTCTCCCCAGTATCTAAAGTTTAGATACTGGGGAGAGATAAAGAGAGATGTAGCCTGGGCTCGTCTATCTTAGTTTAGATTCTAAACTAAGATAGACGAGCCCAGGCTACTAATGTCGGACGGAAGTCGCACAAGAATGTAGAGGCCACACAGCAGTACGTGAAGCTGAAGACAGACTGTGTGAAAACGATGATTTTCCAAATTCGTCTCTCTCTCCCAATAAGGTTTGCTGGAAGAGAACTCTTTTTAGGGTTAAGCTCGCCTTTGCCTTTATTTTTCTTGCGATACGTTTATCTTGTACTACCTATTTTGTGCAATAAAGAATTATGAACTATGATGATGACGGAGATACCTACACTCTGATTTAGCCATTACTGAGCGCCATAAAATCATCGAGGGTACCTATTTCATAGCTTATGTTGGACTCAAACATATTGACAGCCAAATAACAAGGGTTATTTGTATTGTGTTCCTGTGCTACCTATTTACAAAACAGCAGTCTAAATGCCCATCGACTGTATTCCACAAATACCAACTTACAAATGCCTACAAATAATATATCACAATCGACCCATTTTTTGGATAATACCCGAGCCAGTAGGTAAGCAACGAAATAGCATTCCTGCTCATCTAACCACACTTCCGATGCGGAACCGAATAACACCTTCCGGGAAAACGAGATCCCCTGGATTCCACTGGCTTCGTGTTCGGAGCTTCTATCTCGTTGCGGAAAAAATAGAAAATTTTCTTAAGGCGCTACCCCGACCCAAAACAGCCATACCATCACCTATTTTATCTTATTATTCTGTTTAACGAAGGAATTTTGAAAAAAAATGATTGTCCAGTTTTTGAATCCTATCATATCTAAGCTTATTTTTAATGCCTCTGTAAAAGTTTTATTTAGTATACCTTAAGCAGAGATGCGAAGTTGCTCTTTTTTGCCACCATAGTGGCCAAAACGAGCAACTCTGCCTACACTATACAAACTAAAACATTTATAGAGTCGGTACCTATTGTTGCTGAATGCGGCAAGCTGAAGAAAGGGCGCCATGGCGCAAATTAGGGGAGGCCTATGTCCAGCAGTGGACTAATATAGAATGATGATGATGATGATGATGATCGTTTCGACTAGACATTTAGATACTTAGTCATAGATTAGTGACTTCGTTGAATAAAGTCGTCATAGTAGTTTGTGGTTTAACTTTCGGAAATTTCGAATAGTTTATCAAGTTCTAGATCAAATTAGTAGGTTTCGAAAAATTCCACACAGATCTTTTTCCAATCGTATGCACAGCATTCAAGAGTGTCAAATTCTACACAGTCGATGTTAGTGTTAAAATTGATTTTGGAATTGTTTATAGGAGTACGTAAAGCAATTTGTCTTAACTGGTAGGTACAGTGGCGGTCAGAAGTGGTAACCTTGATTCTAAAGACATAAGGTTGTGCAGCCATTCGTGGTCTTTACGACCTTTTTAAAATGTAGGTATCATTATTTGGGTCCTACGTAGGTTCGGTAATCAATGTCATTTACACTAAATAATTACCTACTCTAATTATGATTATTAAGAAATTAAACGGCAAAGTACATAATACATTATTTTAACAAGATTATAAATTAAAGAAACAATTTTTTGAAGTTGTGAAAGTATTCTAAAATATTTAGCTTATGAATACCGTGTATAGCATACAGTAATAATAATATTGGGCTGAAATTTGGAATACTATGAAATTTACTATTTTAAATCGTAGAAACCTTCAAGCGAGTATGATCTTTAAGGTATGTCTCCAACTGTAACCGCAACTGTACCCATGACTTCAGAGGACAAGGACAAAGAGACTGCGAATGATCCATCCATATATACAAACCAAGGCCCAGCACTATTGACGTAGCAAATCCTATGAAAGAAAACATATTCCTGAAGGGAGCCTGAAGGGTCGTAAATATCCCGGACCGCACCTGTCGCTGCTAAGGGCAATATCATTGGTATTGCCTTTATCTGTTTACTTATGAAGGACTTTGAGCGAACGAACTGGATTTATGGCGAGACTTCGTTGAGCTATTTTAGAACATCGACTTATCTGTAAAGTCTGGATCATTCATTTTAGGATCGTTTTGGTTAGATTAAAATTCGATTAGATATAATTTTCTCAGTTTAGTAACTTTTAGTTCGTTCACCGCTTATGCCTTGGGTCTAATCATATTAAACTTACTGATATCTCTACCCAAATCTTAGCGCTAATGAGCATTACAGTCATGTCATCATCAGGCATCAGTACTTTGATGGCGATAGACCTAATTGAAAATGAACCTAATAGGTTCTTTCCTGCCACATTAAGCTACTATAAAATCAGAACCATAAACTACCTAAGTAAGTTATAAAGATAAGAATCACGAGCGAGTTTTTGAGAATATCCTCCGACAGAAAATTGACACTCAAGATAAAACTTTATGTTGGTGAAGTGATTTCAAAAAATCGTTTGCAAGACTGCCCGTAGCAAAACCGTAACTTTTTAGACCAACGAGTCGATTAAAAAGCGATTGCTCGGTTCGCCGAACGCAAGAATTGTTCGCATCCGAAAATACACCGACGCTAATAGAAAAATAACTTGCGCGATCTAGGATCCGGCTATGCAAGGCGTGCTGTTTGCTTTAAAGGAATTACCGTTTTTATGGCGTTTGACGTTAATTTGAGAGGTGGCGCAACATCCTAAGGTCTTCCGTAGGAGGTAGACTGCTCGCGTCATGGGACGAACCCTAGTATTGGAGAACGACGCAAGGAGGAGCGATTGAATAAAACGACATCCTTCCGTTCTGAGGTATGATGACCAAATTCCCAGCTGTTCATCAAACTTAATTCTGTAAGCACAAATAAAGGTTCCGGCCAATTGTGTGCGCTCGCCCGTGCCAAGTGAAGAGTCATCGTTTCGAGAGCGGTGCAATTTCCCTGCAGCCCTTCAGAGCACGCCAATTAGACGAGACAAATTCCGATTTATTATTCAGCGTGGGCGCGATTCAAGTGGATAATAGATGTCGTTTCCACCGGCAGCCGTGAGCTACGAGCTTATAGATTCAGCTTTTAAGCTATCCGATCCGATATGATTGTTAAAGCTGCTTTACAGTCATGGATGTGCAAAGCGCGGTGAAGCATCAATAATAGCTTTATGAGGCTTCATATTGCGAATTTTATGGTGGTGGATTAGATGTTCTCCGCATCAGAGAGCACTATCGCAAAATATAGGTGAAGAGACATCAAAATCAGGATTCAAAATCTGACCCTGACTTAGGAGTTCGGAGCCAATTTAGAAATTTAACTTTGGAAGAGATTTAATGAAGAAAAAGATGGAGCCAACACTACGAACTCCTTAATTACATTTACCGTTGGAAATCAATTGACATGAATGATTGAACTGGGTACCCACCATAGCAATCAGGTACCAATAAAAGTGGAACTAAATTATGTTAGTCCTATTTAATTGGTTTGTTTTGAAAAATGATCAACTGATTACGCAATGCATCTTCACTCACCGCTCAGCGTCATTGAAGTAAGTAAGCGGTAACAGGATAGACCACTGGACCCTGCGAAGATTTAAATACTCCATTGTCAAAGTGGCTGTATAACACCAAAAAAACGAAGCTCCGTATGAGGAAAGTGACGCAACTTTTAAAACAAGACCAGAAAGTAGGTATGTACCTACCTTCAACTAAACAGTTAAAGTGTATAACAACTCTCAGCCTGTCTGGCGTCTTTTAAGTGTAATTGTAATTATCTAATTCCCATACTGCTTAGTTAGTGACTTCTCAAAAATGACTTAGTATAAAGTCTAGTGTTTGTTTTGGAATGATGATGTTTGGAATCAACCATATTCTCACACTCACTTATAGCCTTGCTAGCTTCTGCCCGCGGCTTCGCACGCGTATTTTCGCTATAATAAGTAGGTAGTCTTTGTCTAAGTTAGGCTTAGCTCTAAACGTGTGCCAAATTTCATCTTGATCTGTTCAGTATTTTTCGAGATGTTAACAACAAAAATTCAGATTTCACAAACTTTCGGCTTTAGAATATTAGTAGGATTGCAGCTTAAGTAGGTAGGTATGCTTAAGTACTTTGTATAGTGCCAACTACGCAATGAATGCAATTGTGTTGAGTAGGTATAATCGAAGCATAAACAAGAAGTTTGTTTTGTTTTGTTTTCAAGGTTCTATAATCAACATGTTCCATTTTATACAAGCACAATTTCCAAACTCAGCTTAGGAACTTTTCAACTAAGGAATTTAATAATAATAACTTAACAGGTTTCACGCACCTTTCACAGGTTTTTTGATACAATAGAAATCAATTTATGGACAGTTAAAATAATGTGTGGTTTAGCCACGGCAATAGACGATTAAGAATCATTTCATATTACATCCACTCGCGTGTCTTAAACAATGCGAAGGTATTCAAGAACATAACCACGGGTACTTACGGGCACGGATAAACAAGGAGTAGCGACACTTCAACAGAAGGTAGAGCAAGAGATAATGGTCTCATACATTCCCAGCTATCGTCGATACTCTGCTGAATAATATTAGTTAAAAACGAACGAGGCTCGGACACTAAATAACATCGATGCCTCGAAGCGATAACCGTTGAATAAATCAAAATATTTTGGTGAAAATGACCCTCATCATATTGTGACAGGGTAAACGAGAACACAAAAAGTATAAAGGCACGATACGTTTGTGGCTTTATTGTGTTTTTTTTGTCACGGTTATGCCGTTACTTTACTAATTATCTGCGATGCAAGATAAAATTGCGAACCGCTTTTCAACCGGTTTGGTTGCATCAGTATACACAATGGGATTGGATAATGTAGGTATAGGTTCCCATCTATGTGCCTTACATACAGGATGTTTGAAGTTTTCAAATCGTATCAGCACAGAAGCGATTAGAAGATTTGCCTATTGAATCAATGTAGATAGGTAATTCTGGAAAAAAACATCATCATTATCATCATTTTCAGCATCAATTACTCCAGTACCGGATATTTACTTCCCCAAATATTCTCCATTCATCCCTGTCTCCGGTTTCATGAATCCACTGTCGGCCAGCTACAGTTTTTATGTCATCCGGCCATCTTGTTTTGTGTCTCCCTGATCTCCTGCTTCCTACGCGAGGTCTCCACTCCTGAAGTCTGCGGCTCCATCTTTGGTCTGAGTATCGCATGAGGTGTTCCGGCCATTGCCATTTCAGTTGGGATATATGCTAACGTCTGTGAGTTTGGAAAAACACATCATATGAACGTCAATGTGCACGTTATCCTACAGCAGTTGTGATAATTGCCATTTTCTGGCAAACCTTGCCAGAAAATGGCAATTATCACAACTGCTATGCATAACGATGGAAGTTTTCCGGAAATATTAATGAGTTGAGGGATTATCGCTTTTCGTATTCCTAGTTGATAGATCTGTCGACGAACAATTTGTTTGACGTATAGAGCCGGAGTAGTTCAGCGAAACATAGGGGGTTTACCCACTTTTCGTACTAGGTATTCGATAAGAATTTAGTGAGTGCTATAAAAAATGCCTTGATTTATGCAATGTGGTTATCTAACAACATTTTAAAAGTTAGATAAATAAAAAAAATATTTCTTAAACTGGTAAATCTACAGGTTAGCACAGTAAACTTAAAACTAAATATAGTTATCTCATAATGTTTAAAATTAAATTTACCTCTATTCTTGAAGCACCGCAGGAAAATTTATGTAAGATTGTTATTGAAATAAATATGTTTTTAATTTTTTTCATATGTATCTTATCTATCTACCTACCCTAAAACATTTTTAGGGTAGAGCATTCATTTTTCTACTAACCTATTTGTCGTTTATGGAAAATATAGGTAAGTTTTTTAGGTACCTAACTAAAAATATGTAACGCATTCAATGGAATTTGATGACATATTTTATTCATTTCCGTCAAGATACGGACTAACTAAAATGACACTGACCTAAGATGAATTAATGATTATATGACAATTCTGGCTTCTAGATTCAATTTTATTAATTCTATGAGTATGAAACTTATTTCTCTGTATGACATTAATTTTAATTTTGTAAGAATTTTAATCTCTATTTGATACATGTAAATAAAGTCGAACTCAGTTTTTGCAGTGCCCTTCCAGGATGCATGTACCTAGCTAGTGACAACCTAACTAAGCATTCACTTAGAACCTAAGAATTAATGTACGTGCAAGCAAAAGCTCCACAGGAAAATTTTAAGTGTAACACCCTGTATTAACGCGAGAATGGGCAAAAACTGGCGAGTCACTATCGTCCGATCGCATCCCGACACTATCGAACTAGTCTCGATATCGAGATACGATTTCATTGCGGCTGTATTAGCTCTGTAAATTGAGAATGTTCCTCGCACAGCTGGAGCTATCAGGTCACTATTCTGGTAACTTGGACTATGTTGCGGATGCCGAATGGAATTAGTCATTGTCTATCAATGTTTCTAACAAAAAAAGCGACTTTATTCCAATTCACACACAGCTCGTGCCGAATCAAATCAGCCTCAAAAATTATGGAAAAACATTATTAATGGGTAGTTTATTAATTATTGTCATTGTGTGATTAACTACTTGGAAAAGGAAAATTGAAGTTTCTTTTTAGTTGTGCAAAATCAACTCTTAAGACGCTTGCATAAGATTAGCGTTTGCACGGATATGAATCAGAAACTTCGACTTCGTTTTTAAGAGTACGGGCCTAGGGTTCTACGAAATGCGCGTCGAACGAGATATTTATGGACTTTCCATAGGAAACTAATAAATTATCATCCACTTCTGAAACTCACTAGGGTCTGTTTCACAATGTCCTGATAAGTTCTGCATAAGTTCCAAATAAGCTATTTGTTACTTATCCGTTGGATAAACATCATTGTTACGTTTCACGACCACCAAATAGCGCTAACTGTCGCATAAAGTCGTCCATAACTTATTGGTCAGATGAAGCGACAAATAGCGGTTTATCTGACAGATAAGTGTTTGACGGTTAAAAATTAGTAAACAAATTATTGGTAAACAAACATCTTCATTTTTCGTAGACGGATTACCTTAGTCATAATCCAATCCAAGTAATTTTGTGTAAAGTAGAAACGGTGCAAGTAGGCCTAACATTAGCTAGCTACTAATCGGAGATCAACAAGCGTGGTGTTTTTAAAGATACGATGGAGCTTTTTGAAACTCTTGAAGATGAGTTTGATGAATATTTTGATCGCCTCTTTACACCACATAGGAATCCTGTATTTCGGGATAGAATAAACTATATGGAGACGTTAGACGATACGGACTTTAGGACGCGGTTCAGGCTTACTAAAGAAGCTGTGATGTTTGTGTATTCCTTGATTGAGAATGCAATCTCTATATAAGCCTTTGGATTTAATTGCAACTAAGTTATTTTTATTTTAAAAATTTAAAAATTTATGGAGGTCCAGTGGCGAGATGGGCAGACGACATTATCTAACATCGCAGGGCGAACCTGGATAAGATTCGCGCAGGACCATGTGGAGCAAAAGTTACAGTAATATACAAGCTTTACAACTAAAGTGGCGTAGTGGGCGAAGTTCCATCTGCGACGCAGAAGGTTACGGGTTCGATTCCCGCCTTGGGACATAGTACCCATAATACAAGCTCTGCTTAGCTTGTGGCTAGATAATGCTGCGTGTATTGTGAAGCATTATTTATTATTTATTTTATTTATTCTAAAAATGCACGCCGAAGCCGATGCCTATGCAGTACCTAGTGGGTGAATTCGGATTGCGTCTGATGGTGATAATGAAGTCTCTCGATATCCGATTCGACATGATATCGAATCTATGAGAATAGAGGTGGTCAGTTTGAATGTAGCTGGTAGGTATATAGGTTCAGCTTCACAATATGCTAAAATAGCGAACTTTTAGCATTTCGTTGGTCAGTTTCTTGGAATAGGAAATGGAATCGATCCCGGATCGATTGCCTGTCGTCCTTTAGTTATTTCGTTGATTTTATTTTACTCCTGTCCTGGGTCGGGTTTGTTTATGTTTTACTAGCATCTGCCCGCGGCTTCGGACGCATTCACTAACTCGACGACTGCATTCCACCTGTCAATAAACTTTCTTTAGGCTGCCTTTCCACCAGAGATGTTCTACGTTGCTATGTTTCCAGCCAACCAATAGGATCGCTCCATTATCGTGTAATTTTCATAGCTAACAATAATGACGTGATAATGGAGCGATCCTATAGGTCGGCTGGAAACTAGCAACGTAGCGGATCTATGGTGGAAAGGCAGTCTTAGGGTGCTGTTCTTCGAAAGATAATCGGGTAATTAGCAGCTTCGTCGATTATATCTTTGACGTTTAATGTAAGAAAATATCTATCGAAAACGCCAAACATAATTTGATTGTATAAAAAAAAAAAACAAAAACCCGGCTACGCAAAACTTAAAAAACAGTTTAAAAGTAAGGGAAACAGATTTTTTTAGTTTTGCGGGATAATGCTAGATGGACATATTACTGTGGCCGTTTAAATATATGTCTTTTGTTTTATAACAGATATAATAATACTATACTAGTAGTTTTATGAACCGCGGTACAGGTGTTTAAAGTTAACTAAAAGTGTATTTAATGCACCTAGGTCCTAGGTGAATAAGCTCTGGTGAATTAAGATTGCTGAATTTGCACCACCCCAACTCTTCCCGCAGGTGTCGTATAAGAGGCGACTAAGGGATATACATCGGGGGCGGTCAGCAGCGCCCCTGCAAAATAATTCTACCACCGAACTGCGATCGCCAACCCGCATGCCCAGCGTGGGGATTGTGGGCATTACCCGCCATGTGATAAAAGGCAATAAGGCGCTTATCAAGGGGAGGCCTGCGTCCAGCAGTGGACCAATATAGGCTGTTGAGATTGAGGTTTGAGGAATTAAGTTTACGAAGCCTATACTGATACGTCGACAATAAAAAAACAAGATCCGTCAAGTGCGAGTGTATCTCGCGCGCCGAGGGTTTTGAACGTTTGTCAACAAATATGTACCAAAAGTACCGGTTAGAGACTTCGCAATTTAACGAATACCTAAGAATAGTAGGTTACATTTCAGATGGATCTCTCTGCATGCTTCGGTTAAATGGATGGTTCGGTTAAGGTGGGTATTGGTAAATTTTTCGACTTTTTTCGAAATATTTCAAAAAGTATGAAAGTTACAGAAATTTGAAAAACTGGTTTGAAATTTCCAAACCGATACCTTTCATTTGATACCCCACTCGGTGGGGTAGCCCCCCTTTTGAAAATTATTGCTTTTTGACCATTTTTCAAAAAATGTTTTTTTTACAGACTTCTCTATATTTTTCCTGTAAAATATAGATCCATATCTACAAACGCTCCATACATTTTAAACGGATCGCTCTGCAAACTTCGGAGATAGGGGGGGGGAATGGGTATTTTTTCGACTTTTTTCAAAATATTTCAAAAAGTATGAAACCTACAGAAACTTGAAAAACTGTTTTGAAACGTACAAACAAATACCTTTCATTTGATACCCCACTCGGTGAGGTAGCCCCCCCTTTTGAAAACTATTCCCCCCCATTTTGACCATTTTTCAAAAAGTGTTCTTTTTTCAAACTTCTCTATATTTTTCCTGTAAAATATAGATCCATGTCTATAAACGCTCCATACATTTTACATGGATCGCTCTGCAATCTTCGGAGATAGGGGGGGGGGGGAATGGGTATTTTTTCGACTTTTTTCGAAATATTTTAAAAAGTATGAAACCTACAAAAATTTCAAAATATATTTTGAAATGTACAAAATGGTACCTTTCATTTGATACCCCATATGACTCTGTAGGTATCTTTTAAAATTTCGGCATCACAATTTGTATGGAAAATATTCATTTTCATTTTTCATTTATTTTCATTTATTTTTCTCAAAATCTGTACAGGCGCACGAAATGTGTTATTGTTTTAAATTTCAAGTTGATAGCTGCAGTAGTTTTTGAGTTATTAAGGAGGGAAAAAAGGACAGACAAAGCGAGACCATAAGGGTTTTGAAACCGATCTTCGATCATCAAAACCCTAATTATGGGACTACATCGGAATCATCCGTACTAATATTATAAATTCAAAACTAACATTTTCTGTCTGTTTTTCTGTCTGTCTGTCTGTTACCTTTTAATTCCTAAACGGCTGAACGGATCTCAATGAAATTTGGCAGCGAGGTAAAAGGTATCTCGGGGACGGACATAGGGTACTTAAAAACTGTGTGCGAAGCCGCGGGTTGCAGCTAGTCCTCTATATAACTGCAAAAGAATGGAATCGTCCGATTATCTTTTTACAGAATACATGCACGGTAAGGTGCAAGTCGACTAAACGAAGTGAAGACGCGCCTTATAAAAACTGAAAAGTGTATCCTCAGTTATTCCGTGATCATGGCGCATGAAACTGTGCCGAAATATTGGGAAGCTCAAAACTCAAATCATGGTAAATATCCCGTTGTAAATGACTTTAGTCGAAAGTGTGTGTATCATACCGCTCACAAAAACCTTGGTCATATTAAATTATTTAAATGGCCATAATAGAAAGGCCCTCGACAAATCAACATCTCGACTCCATAAATACCGTTACTGCTATTATACTTTTACGATAACATCTAGAAATTGTAGCTTTTGTAAGTTTTGCCCTTACTTTGCCCTTTTTGGCGGCATAGCTTCTTCCCGTGGCTTTGCACGCGCTTTTCAAGTAGCCTATGACCGTCCCCTGGATATTGTTTACCTCCCTGCCAAATTTTATTAAAATCCGTTTAGCCGTTTAGGTGTGAAAAGGTAACAGACACAGACATACTTTCGAATTTATAATATTACTAGCTTCTGTCCGCGGCTTCGCACGCGTATTTTCGGTAAAATATTTAGCCTATTGTTTAAGTTAGACTATGTTCTAGGTGTATGCCAATTTCATGTTAATCTGTTCAGTAGTTTTGGAGATCCTAGGTAACAAAATTTCACATATCACAAACTTTCGCATTTATAATATTAGTAGGATAGTATGGAAGTTATTTTAATATTAATGCTTCTATTCAGAAAGGAAATTACAATCAAATAATAGAAATAAATTTGAAATAGTGTTAGCAATTAAAATAATTGAGCTAACTGCAGACTGTTGCAATCAATCTACAGGTAGGTAGCTCAACTGAACTGATCCATATCAATACCAGTCGGAAGCGTCCCCAAGACGCTGGCTGCATTGCCCCGCTGTATGGCAATGCTGATGCGCTGCGCCAGATACTCACCAGCTTTCGGGTCACGCGTCGCATCGACCAGACGCTCAGATATTTTTTTATATTAATCGTCCTATGATGGTTATCATGGTTATAAAAAAAGCACTTTTCTTTCCAGCTTGCTATATTGGGGCACCTTATACATTTTTCCATTTCAAGCGCAAAATCAATAAAGACGCAATTAAGAGTTTCGGTTAATTATGCCGATTGGTGAAGCGTGAACTTGCGATATTTGAGCCTCTCTCGATTATTTAGGCCTTCGACTTTTATAGCCTCGATTCTGTGAATTACGGAATTTACGGACAGGAGCGGCTTTATTTCGCAAAACAGAGCTTAGTGTGTTTGTAGGATTCCGTACCTCAAAAGGAAAAAGGAACCCTTATAGGATCACTTTGTTATCCGTCTGTCAACTCTCTTTTCTCAGGAACGCATAGAGGTATCGAATTGAAAGTTCGTTACCTCTTGGAGCCGTAATATAAATTAAACTTGAAGTCAAAGTAAAATTAAAGTCAACGCAATCAAAAGATACAGCCGAAAATTTTGTAAATTCCAAGGGAATCACATCATGCACACTTAACCTATAGGGTACTTTCCGTCGACCTAGATATACTATACGGAACCCTCGGTGCGCGAGTCAACTCGCACTTGTCGTTTTCTTTTTCTTTTGTTGGCTTTGGCTATTAGTGGTTATTTCGTGGTAAACTAAGTATGTCATGCATGCGTCTATTAAAACTCTCCACACTCCGGCCAAATTCAAGGTACCATGTTAAACATTGCCCCCATACTTAACCTAAAATCATTTCCTTGTAGTTGGTTTTTTGACTGATTGTGCTCTTCTAGTCGATTTGAGTTCTTGGCTACAATAATACAATTTATTTACAAACTCGATGCCAAGAAGAGAATCAAAGATTTTTGTGTTGCCAGTTGTTTACAGCTGTGTGGTGCCGGCTTAGAATTTACACCACCCCAATACTTCCCGCAGGTGCCGTAAGAGGCGACTAAAGGATATCAACCGGGAGCGGGCAGCAGCCATCAGAACAATTCTACTACCGAACTGCGATCCCCAACCCGCATGCCCAGCGTGAAGATTATGGGCATTACCCCCATTAGATACAAGTCAATAAGGCGCTTATCAGGGGAGCATAAATCAAGTTTGTGCTTATTCACAAGAAAACTACACAACTTATTAAGAAACTGGTTCAAATAATCAAATAATTAGTAAAAATTATGAATTAAAACAAAAATCTTTTATATAGACCGAAGGGTTCCTGAGATCTCGACCAAATTAGGTGCAAAACAGTGCACTTTCATGATTGTTAGTAGTATTTATTTTCGCAATCGTGTTTTCACATTCAAGGAATCAAAGAAAAAGGGTTGAATATTATTTAATTCGAGTTTTTTACCTCGGGGATCCCTTGAGTACTAAAATCTAGGCCTAGTTTGAGACCCAAACCCGTTAGGTTCTCCTCTTAAGAAGGAATGTAATGTAACGTAGTGTGAGATTTTTTTCCCCTTTGATGTGGTCTTAAACAA
Source organism: Eupithecia subumbrata (assembly GCA_949316285.1). Taxonomy (NCBI): domain Eukaryota; kingdom Metazoa; phylum Arthropoda; class Insecta; order Lepidoptera; family Geometridae; genus Eupithecia; species Eupithecia subumbrata. The sequence goes on along the minus strand of OX438640.1, from coordinate 12,757,975 downwards.
GTTTGAATGCTTGCTACGAACCATTATTATCAACTAACCGTATATAATTAATGAAATATTTTGGTAATAAAATCTGTATCACCCAAACGCCTATTTTCGTCGTCCTTAAGTTATGGTATCCTTAAGTTATGGCTATTTAGATGTAATAACATGAGAACTTTCATCTTTGAATCGTCAACTTAACCTACATAGATATTTTTGGTGTCTTTAAAAAGCGGTAGGAATTAATGATGGCGGACGTGTATCTTGAAAATTTTACACAACATAATTTTTTTTCTCTGCACAGATTAAAGTTTTATCTATTTAACCAATAGATATAATTTTTGAAGGTTAGTTGTATTGATTTTCACCTACATAATCTAATAGAATAAAATTTGAAGGTTCTCCAAAACTAAAATAATCTTGGACCCTTATTTTACATAGCATCATTGTATTCAAAAATTATGTCGTAGATACGGCTAACTTATACTAAAAAGCCGTATAAAGAACGATATCTTTGTCATTTTACTAAAAGCTTATCACGGCTTTTCAGTACCAGTCTCAAAATGACACATCAGCTTTTCAGAAAGCCCCTGTTTATCACAGCAATAAAAATACAAACTCGCACATCAAGACTACGACTTATTTTGACTCCCAATATTTAGCATCCATCAGATATGTTTACAGTTATCGCAATAAACGAAGTGTCATAATTTAGTATCGTCCGCACCATTAGCTAGGAGAAATGGCCACTCTTCGCTTGCTGGAAGGTTGCCAAGAGGCGGCATCGGCCTAAGCGCGAATAAAAAATGCATTTATACGGATCGCCTTATTGATTGTGATATTAAGTTGCTCGTATGAGTTGATATATTGGAGTAGTTGGGAGAATCTTGGCGATTCAAGCGATGTATAAAATTGAATGTCGTTTATAATAAGAGAATTTGAGGTTAGATCGGGCCTGAATGCGTAAAGTAAATAGGTACCTACTATAGTTACAGAGGGAAGGATGCGGGTTCAAGTCTCGTCGAAATTAATTTTTTTTTGGGATATTACTTGAGTTCATAGAACTTACCCTAAGTGTGAGGGCTTACGCACTATGATAACAAAAATAGTATCGGAAATAGATTTTATTTTTATTGTTAGTGGTAAAGCGTTTGATCACCTTAAGGCTACACAAGTCGTCGGAGTGAACTCGTCAGTGGGCGTGGCCTAAATGTATCCTATCTCACCTGACATACCTAATAGCGCGCTAGGATGAATTGCATAGCGATTTATTCGTAAAGTGGCCGCGTAATATGGGAACAAACTTTTAGCACAAGGGTTATTAATTACTTATTGACCGAGCGAACGAAGTGAGCGAAGCGTCTCTGCATCAATTCTAGCAAAATTTGCGTTTCTGTCAGTATGTCCGTACTCCTCTACATTTCGTATTTTACAACCGATCGGTGCGAAACTTGGTGTACATATTCTACGATTTTATAGATTTTTTTTGCCGTCGGGTTTTTTTGATTAAAGACGTACTTTGACGGAAGAATGGGGTCGGCGAGTGTATGGAGTGGTAGGCTCGCCGGTCAATTATAGGAGGAAGAGGGGACGCCAGTCGAGCCGCGGTAGGTTTTAAATGTTCCCGTTGCTCAGCGAAAATGGCGGGAGAGGGACACCGGAGAGATTTTTAGTTGGAATTACGTCCTTCTCAGGACGTCGAGTCCCACATAATTCTGGTCCCCCCAGACCAGTTTATTTGTAAACGAATTTCCTCGCCGAATAATAAAAAAATGGGTGTCGATGGCTGGAAGGGGCTCAGGACCGCCATTCGTGGCATCGTTTGGGGGAGGCCTAGGTTCAGCAGGAGACGTATACGGGCTGATGATGATGATGTCCTACACTACACTAAAAATGAAAGTCTTTGCCATCTCTCGCCTGTCTAATGTGATGTTAAACGCTCGAGTAGAGATACAATTATGTCTCCATCGCAACCACGCGACACCCTCCATAGGCACGTGCAGAATATTAAGATAACATAATGAGCCTGATAACGGCTATTAGCAGACAGGGTTGCCAGGCTGTAATTTTAGCGAAGATTTCAGAAGATTTCAAAAGACACATTTCTAAGAATTCCGATGTTTCAAAGAACGGTATAAGTATTTAAAATTCTCAGAAGCACGAGAATTCGGAAATTTGAAACAATTGTTTTGAAATAATTAACTTGCCGTTTACATATAGATGTTAAATTTTCTTGATTTGATTCGTAAGTATTTATTACGTTATTAAAAATTAAAGTTACGTTATTAATTTCACTTTATGAATCTAGAAATCCAATTATTAAACAATCATGAACACACGTACCTGTAATGTAAATAGTCAAATTAAATGAAGCCATCAAATTGGTTGATAGTTAATTGTAAAATAATTTAGGTATTGACATTATATTTAGTATTTTTTTATTTAGATCAATAATACCAAAAAGTTAAATTTGCATCCTGTTAAGCTGATCAATTGATCATGGCTGTGCCCATTCTATATTTTAATTCCCATCACTGTAACCCATGAGTCGCAAAATAAATGAAATTGAAAATTAAATTGACAAAATGCATACTCCTCAAATTAATAAACTCCTCAAACTCATACGACATGACTGTCGTTCTACATCATACACCTTAACAATCACCCCTTAAGAATCGTCTTACAAACTCAACATCCCATTCCTTTCAAATGTAAATTCTTCCGCTAAATAATGTTGTATCTGGTAACCCTAATCACGATGTAGGTGGCGGACCGCAGTGTCGTGCCGCCTCGAATTACAAGAACGAAGGCAACACGACGTCCTTAATTAGTAGTCGACATCGAAAGTCTGTATAGGTAAATTACTGAGAGCTGGCGCGATCGTCTTTTCAAAAGATGATCGTAATTCAAACTATCAAAATTCATAACAATAGTAATCAAATCATGCATCATTCATTTACATTAGAATAGAATAGACTAGAATAACATTTATTTCGACACACTTACAAAACATACAAAACCAAACAAAGAACAAGGAGCTAAATTAAATAAATGGCAAATGGCCGTCCAAACGAGTTTTGCCCCCATTAGACATGTGCGCCGACGTTAAAATAATCGGCGGCGGGCGCCGGCCTGAAATCGGCGGCGGCGGCGTGATTTCGGCGTGAACTCGGCGCGTAGGTATGAGTAATAAATAAATAATGCTGGACAATTCACACAGCATTATTTAGCCTCAAGCTAAGCAGAGCTTGTGTTATGGGTACTAGATAACTGATATACATAATAAAATAATATACGAATACATTAGGGGGTGAATTTCGAAACTTCAGTTTCATAAATTCGAAGTTCATAGCCTTTATTGGCCATTTTTCAAGTTCGAATGCGGTGGCCACGAATTCGAATTTTTTACTTTCTATTATTTACCTACGCAAATAAGGCACCTTACGCAGTCGCGTAACGCACACGTACTATGAAAGAGTAAGTGCGAGCTTTTTATTTCGGACTCTTGTGTAGACAAAAACAATATCATTGGAAAATTCAATAGTTTTGCCTAGGTATACGCAAAATATCAAATGTAGCCCTACAAGTGATCTTGTCTTCTGTCTACAGCACTAGTTCTTTAGTAAAAAAAGTTCTAAGGACATCTCGTTAGGTCCCACCTGAAATGTCAATAAAAATTAAATTTTAAACGAAGCTCGAACGGCTTGGCACAGTGCTTGCCCCGATGCTGCTCCTCCAAAATCACTTTTGTCCCAACGGCAATGGGACGAGCCCTGTGTCAGTTGACACGGAATTGTTTGTTACAAAACTGCTCCAGCACTGCGGATCGTTCCCGCCTCGTGGCCGTTTCTAAATAGGAGTCAGGATATTGGTTGCAAGAATTTCCTTCATAATTATAACACTGGTACTTTATTGGATCGCGTAACCTTCCGCATCGCAACATGTCATCGGTTGGGTGCAAGGTGTTGCGCGCCTCATCAATGCCAATGCCAGTGCGATACTGCTGTCGAACAGCTTGATCATCACGGATTATCGTGTACTAGGGCCGCCAGTCGGATATCTCGCCATGCCAACGGGCGACATCATCCGGCGGGCCTTTATCATTGCTAACGTACCAGCTATTCTCAAACCGAATGGTCTGTTGCGTGACGATGGTAAGAGGCCCGACGGTATGACACTAATCCCATAGGAGTTGGGGAGGCCTATTGTGTGGGACGCTACATGCGTCGACGCACTTGCGCCTTCCCATGTTCCGAGGATATACGTGAGGGCAGGTGCGGGGGAAGATTTCAGGTGCAAAATGTGTAGGTCTCGACTGAGCCTACACATTTGCTCACCACTGGTTCTTCGGGTTTCTTAAAAATTATCTCAGCATTGAGTTGAAACGACGCGTGACCCGAGAGCTGGTGAGTATTTGGCGCAGCGCATCAGCATAGTCATACATTGGGGCAATGCAGCCAGCGTCTTGGGGACGCTTCCGACTGGTATTGATATGGATCAGTTGAGCTACCTGTAGGCGAAGCACGGATATTATTCTCTAGGGTAGAATAGACATTATCGACATCGCATCGTCATACATTGCGTACATTATAGAAGTAAAAGGAATGACTTTCAAACCATTTACGCAATCGATGACAAAGTGACGTAATTTTTATCTATTCTACCCTAGACAACAATCCCCGTGCTCGCCCTGCTGTAGATTGTTTGCAACAGTCTTTAGTTAGCTCAATTGCTTCTATTGTAATTATCACAAATCATAATCAACGAAAATTATAGAAGTAGGTTAACCAGTTCTATGCCAGGCTTCAGCGATTCGACCCGGAAAGGCGCTTCGTCGCTGCTATACGTGCAGAGAAAGCGCGTCGGTGACACTTAATGTGGAACGCAATCAAAGTATTTTCGTATGTTTTGGATAAGTAAATCACTTTTCCGATTCTAACTCTATCTGTAAAGGGACTCGCAGATCTCGAGAATAAAAGTTATATTTTCTATCTGAACTTCGATCTGTCGAAATTGAGTTTCCGAATTTCGAAAGCCAGTTTCGAAATTGAAAAATATATATAAAGTTTCGTACCCCTAACAGTGTTTGGCTTCTGTGGTAACTTTGTAAGTTTTTGAAATTAATTAAATGCAATTAATACCTACTAAATTTAGTCTAGAATCTTTCTAGTGGAATTGTCTTGGTATTTGTTAAAGTTTATATTCGTACGGTGTCATCTTCATTTATAATTGGTACCTGTATCAGTCTGAATCAGCGGCGACTTTTGATACCGTTCGGTTTGCGGTGGCTTTTGACATCGCGGCACCCTTTGACATCGTGGCGCGGCGCGGTTCTTCTTTGACTACAACTTGGTTATAGGTAGCAGGTGTCGCACAATGTAATAATTAATAAAATGACGGAGTTTTCAAAGCGTCTAAAAGAATACGTTCCACGCCGAATTCACGCCGATTAGCCGATCGGCGGCGGCGGCGTGGAAAATTTGCCGGCGGCGCGGCGGCGGGTCGGCGCGGCGCACATGTCTAGCCCCCATGACCCTGTGCCGAAATAGGTGTAGGGTCACATTAAATAGAAGGAGGTGGCCTGTAATTCAAACTATAGTAATTAAACTCAGTAACAAATAACTCTTTGTTTTTCGTGCATTGGCGATAGGCCTTCAATGTACGAAAAACAAACGAGGCATTCCCAAAAACAAAAGAGTCGTTCATTCCGAGATATCGTTTCATTTGATCGGTACTTTTGTCGAAAGAAAACTACAATTTCGTAAGTTGGGCTGCCTTTTCATTTTGGAATAATGACAGTATATTTTTCATTCTATTTGACACTGAAATTTCGGTCACAGTTTCCCATTTTATAAAAATGTACCTAATAAACAATCAGAGTCATAAAATTCGTCCAGAAATGGCCTCAAACTGCGGTAAGAACTAGAGTAGGCCTCCAATATCGACAAATGAGTGACGTCAGCGCGGTTAATTGTATAAAAAAACAAGACAATCGCGTCAGCTTTCAGTAATTTACCTATACTCGGCGTTACAAAGAGTGGAGTTAATCTAAACATGCGTGGTGAACTGTGGGAACGAGTCGATCGGCCAGAAAAGATCCGTAGCTTTACAATTTATTAAGTTTGAATGTAACGAATAGTTACATTCAATCTTACAATCTTACAAAATTACAATCTTATCGTTAATCGTTATTCAGATTGAATGTAACTTATAGTTTTTTCTTAAATTAAATCACAAATTCCCGTGTTTTGTGTCGGGCTAAATATTTTTTAATCATTTTAATTTTTAATTTTTGAAGAGAGTTTTGCGATTCTCTTGTTAGGTAGCCTATAAGAAATAAAACGAGACTCATTATAAAAACCATCGCTTGACGAATTTTATTGTGAACGTGAGTGGGTTCACTAGAAACCTTATTTTTATTGGAAGAACACCAACGTTTCAGGGAGATATCGTTAGGGTGTAGTAAGCCCGCCACATTCGCATTATAAGATACAATTACAAAATTTAAATTTATAAAAACCCCCGACAGATTTTCTTGAAATATGGCTAAGAACACTCCGGATAAAATTATCAATGGCACAAAAAAAAAACCTCAACGAAAATCGGTTCATCCGTTTGGGAGCTACGTTACCACAGACAGATACACAAATACACAGACAGACACATATAACTTATAATTATAACACCCATCTCTTTTTGCGTCGGGGGTTAAAAAAACGAGATTTTTAAAACATCTTCACCTTCCTCCCAAGAACCCTTTTTAACCACCTACGCAAAAAGAGAGGGGTGTTGTAAGTTTAACGTGTCTGTCTGTGTATCTGTGTGTCTGTCTGTGGTATCATAGCTCCCAAACATTTTCGTTTAGTTTTTTTTTGTAATAGATAATTTTATCCCGAGTGTAGCCATGGTTCATGAAAAGCCGTCGGGATTTTTAAAATTTTTAATTTTGTTTTTGTTACTTAGGGTCGTATTATGTTATTGAGTTTTAACGATGATCGAAACAAAACACGGCTTGATCCGTCACAAGTTCCGTCTAAAAGAAAAACTGCCGGGAATATAAAACTTAACCACAGAATACTAATGTAATGTAATGACGCAAGAAGTCTAAATCTACATCTCAACCTACATACAGATTTCGTTATTCATTCAGGATGTCAAGGATTTGACCTAAAAACTTAAGACTTGAAAGAACAAGCCAACTTATTCTCTACATTGTGTTGTGAGTTGTAACTTGTAACTCCACAAGCTGACGATTTGTCAAGCGCCACACAGTGGGATGGGAGTTGAAAAGAATTATCGTCTTTTCTTTGTGGAGCAAATAACTATGGGAATGTTTGACACCATTATGCATTACAAACACCATAGAAAAGTTTATGAGGCATTAACATTGTTGCAGTGCGAGGGAATGTGCAACGTTATTATGTTAAACGAAGTCCAGTAGAAGCTTTAAGAATGCGTTAATTTTGACTTTATTTTATAGTACTAGCTTCTGCCCGCGGCTTCGCACGCTTTTTACCCGGATAATTAGTACCTAGTCTACCTGTCTGCAAAATTTCGTTAAGACCTGTTCAGCCGTTTAGACGTGCAAAGGTAACAGACAGACAGGCAGACAGTTACTTTCGACTTTATAATATTAGTATGGATCTTGACGATAATATTCCTAGATGACGCATTTCATAACGTTCTAGCTGGTCAGTGTACGTATTGGTGAGTGTATGACAGGTACAATTTCTCTGATCGACTTTGCCATATTCGTCCCGAGGAAGTTCCGTCATTGGCTGATTCTAAATAAAAAACCAAATTAAAATTTTAAAAACCACCCCGACAGATTTTCATGAAACAGGGCTAAGAACACTCGGGATAAAATTATGTACGACACAAAAAAAAACTAAACGAGAATCGGTTCATCCGTTTGGGAGCTACGATGCCATAGACGGATACACATATACACAGACAGACACGTTAAACTTATAACACCCCTCTTTTTTTGCGTCAGGGGTTAAAAAAACCACTAATTAATACACCCTATATTGACCAGCTGACAGGTACTCCTTATGTGTTGAGATCTATCGGATGCGTTGTGTAGTGTACACTATTGTCCCGTTTGATGAGGGAAATAACAACTGTTAACACGTAATTTAAATATTGGTTCGCTGGTGTCGTGCAACGTTTATCACCGGCCACGGACACAAGGGAAGTGATCCGTCCAGCCTGCCATGACTTTCGTCCACGCCACACCGAAACAACAGATTGCCTTCATTCTTCAGGCATCTACTTATAATGTATATACTTGTGTATACTACATCCCTCCCTTGTTTTAATAAATTAAAAAAAAACATTTTAATCGATATTATATTGTTTTATAGTAATTACAAAATGATCTTAATAATTTTTATTATGTTTGACTTTTAATCTTCATTCAATTGGTGTTCATCGGAATTCGAGCCGTGTTCTTTCTCTGTCTCACGGTCATGTATCTTTCATTGACCTTCTATTCTTGTAATATGTTTCTTCTGATCTGTTGACCAGTTTCATCGTTTCGAAGACTTATGCCTCCATCCTTGGCTGCCTCGACAGTATGAGGATCAGGTTCGTAATTTAAACTAAGCTTGTCATGTTTTTTAATATGTTTTAACATATACCTTGTCACCAACTTCTAATCTGGTGTCTGTTGCTCTTATGTGTCTGTTTTCTGTCCGCATCCTCTCTTCCTTTCTCTTTTTGTACTTAGTCTTTGTCGCTCATTTCTAGGTCATCGGAATGATATGCGAAATCCTGGATCATCGGCAGCTTATTAGCATATTGTTGTCGAAAGAACAATTCAGCTGATGTTTTCCTGTGACTGTATGAGTTGTACTATTATATCAATCCATGGTTCTGTTGGCAAATCTCTTCTCTTTAATGGGCAAGGTGCATTAGGAGCACAGATTAGGAGCAGACACCAGGATGCAACCTTTGCAAGTTTTACATAAGGTCTCAGCGTCCTTATCACATTTTGGCCACCATACTTTCGTTCTTAGTCTTCCGTTCATAGCAACGATATCGGGGTGGCCTCCATGTTCAGCTTTCAGAACTCTCTCGCGTAATACGCTAGGTATCATCTTTGTTCCTCTCAGAAGTATGTCTTCATGAAAGCAAAGCTCATTCTGGAAAACTTTATAACCTTTCACTGATTCGTCCTCGAGCACACTCAGTAACTGCTTGAACATAGTCTTTAACAAAGTTGTTGCGAATATCAGCATCAGCAACAGCATCTGCTGATGATCAGCATTAATTTAGACATCAGCATCCGCATTGATCGATGCTGATTTTCAATGCTGATTTTCGAGTCGCAACATGGAACCCGAAGGCCCAAAGCCTAGAGCGCATTTTTGTACAAATAAGGTGAGTAAGTGCGCGTCTTTTGTTAGTAGGTAGTGTTGTGTTGTGGTGCGAATGCAAAGTTTTAATAATGTCATCACCTCTAAAAAGTGAGATAAGAACATATTTAAATTAATTGCAGAACTTGCAAGGTATACAGTTTTTAAAAAGGATTATTCTCGTAAAGGACTCATAATACAACTTAAGAGAATCACCTGAAGAGCCTACACCCTATATTTGCAGTAGCTTTCAGTCTTTTATCGTTGAAATATATTTTTGAAGTGACTTTAAACCGAGTTTAGGAAGTTCATGTCCTGAAAAATGAACTTTAGTGACTCTGAAAATGCTTTTCTCTTGTCTGAGTAGAACATTGTGGTCCTTTAGTACTTTCATTACTACCTTGAGTATTTTTTGAGTATTTTTTTTTATGTTCTTCTTCATCCTTGCCAAATACTGTATAATATGTATGAAAATATATAATATATATCATATGTATAATATGTATGAAAATTTCAGGCGCACATGTTATTCCAAACATCATATTTTGTACCGAATGATTCCCTTGTTGGTGGTTATGAAGTTAGTAATACGTCTTGAATCGGGATCTAGCTAATTGTGATGAAAAGCATCTTATATCTAATTTTTTTTTAATTATTCTCGACAATCTACACAGCATTATCTAGCCCAAAGCCAAGCAGATCTTAGATTAAATTTGCTGAAGCCTCTCTCACTTTCGGTAGCAGTTGGTCCATTGTCGGTAATGGTTGATTCTCCCGTTTGATAGCCGCGTTAGCTCGCAGCCGAGATGCGACTAAAGACTAAGGGACTAAGCAAAAGTCGCATGTCGACACACAACCGGATCTCTCCATTATCTTTGAGCACAGGAAATATCGGTGAAATCCAGTTCGAAGAACCTTTGACTTCTTCTATTATGTCCTTCAGTAACTCATTCAGTTTCTTTTCCACCTTTTCTTCCAATGGGATCGGTTTTTTTTTGCGATAAGGTTGAATTACTTGTTTAACTGATTCGTCAATAGGAATGGTAACTAAAACTTTTTTTTTTTTAATTTTGAAAATTCTTTGATCCGTACACTAGTCACACCCAAGTTGATCTGGTATACTCCCAATGATTTAATGATTTATTCGCCAGTTTTATATCCGCTTCGAATGATTTAGTGCTTTAGTGGTTTCTCGCTTTCGCATGCTACAAATAGTTTGTCTGTATTTGGATTTTGATGGATTTGAATTTTGATTTTTAATTTGTGCATTATCCTGTTTAATCATTCTCCATGTCTGGTCTGCTATCAAATTGTGCTTGCAACTAGAATCCACAAACATTTCTACTACTGTTCCTTCTATCTTTCATGATACTTTTGCGTCATCTTCGATGTTGAAAATATAGTCAATGTTTTGTCCATTGCCAACAACGTTTACACCTTCCTTGATATTATCAACCGTTTATCAACCGTTTTCTTTTCTTTGTTTCGTTTCTGCATCTCTTTCCATGACTCTGTATGAACTTTATTAATAGTCCTTTTCAAATTGACATTTCTTTGCTTGTTGTCATAGCCTTACTAGGAATTTTTCTAAATTTTTCATCGGACTCCTGCTTTAGCAGTCTAAACAGTTATGTACCATGTAGTTTAATACGACTTTCGCAATTTAATGTCCGGTGCTTTTGAACAACGTAATTTAACACGACTTTTGCAATTGAATGCCCGGTACAAATAGTACCACGTAATTTAATACGACTTTCGCAACTTAATGCCCGGTACTTTTGTATCACGTAATTTAATACGACTTTCGCAACTTAATGCCCGGTACTTTTGTACCACGTAATTTAATACGACTTTCGCAACTTAATGCCCGGTACTTTTTGTACCACGTAATTTAATACGACTTTCGCAACTTAATGCCTGGTACTTTTGTACCACGTAATTTAATACGACTTTCGCAACTTAATGCCTGGTACTTTTGTACCACGTAATTTAATACGACTTTCGCAATTTAATGCCCGGTACTTTTGTACCTCGTAATTTAATAAGACTTGTAATTTAATGCCCAGTGCAAATTGTACTACGTAATTAACTCAAATCTCAGGTAATTAATTACTTACAAAATGTCCCCCAACTAAACATTCAAGACCTAGAGTTTTTTTGCGATTAAATTTAATGTAGTGAAATAGGTCCCTTAGCCCCACTTGCGCCAGGGTAGGTCAACATGGGCTAAATACTGCTTTGGAGTTAAATTCGAATTATTTCTTGTACCACCAAGAGTTAGGAGGTAACCTTATGTTAAATATTGAAATTTTTAACCCAGTGATGTGGGAGGGTTAGGTCAACTAACTCTGGGCTAGTAATGTCAAAAATATGAAAGCTGCAATGTTATATAGGTTAGGTAATGTTGGTAGATAATGAAGAGATCATTGAATACATTAGTTCTAATTTTATAATAGAAGAATTGCAGAACGGTCCATTCATATAAAGTAAGTTGCGTGTCGTTAGCTCGTCGTTAGTCGTTAGCTACATAACGTTTTAATCAAACTAATATTTATAAATGCAAAGTTTGGATAGATTTTTAGATGTTCCCTCTTCACACCATGATTTCTGAAAGGATCGGTCGGGCTGAAATTTTGCATTCATGCAGCTCTAAGCCTGGAATCAAACACAGGCTTTTGATCCCATAAAATACAGTCAATGGGATAAAAATGCCCTTTAAACGTTTCCATTTAAACAAAGCGTGCGAAGCCGCGGACAGAAACCAATTAGAAAATAAACAACAGTCGATATAATGCGATCAAGAACCACATGTCATTTCAAATCTGACATGAAGGAATAGACTTATTCAAATTACTGTAGAGCGAGAGAGAGCAGTACACTAAAATCATTCAGCATTCGTCCTACTATATTTGGCCGGATGTAAAAAGAATGAATGAATATGACATTAACCTCGAGTTGGTTGACTCTGGGCTAATTTCCACTGCTGCAATATAAACTGTGAGCTGAAAATTCAAAACATTAACACAGAGTTAGGAAGCCCCGAGTTATTTTTTTTAACTCCAACTTTTGGCACAAGTAGGCCTTAGTTAACCAACCATTTACATCGTTCTTCTTTTTTCCTTAACTTGTCTTTGACTGTTGACGGTAGTAAAACGATTAGTTTACAGAATTAAACCTGGTTAGTTTTACCATCTGTTACTGTTACCATGTAGTACCCCTTCAAATAAACACAACAATAATTAGGTATGTAGGCGTCGCCCTTGAAAGAACAATAATTCATTATACCACGGCTACGACGCACGTTGCCACCCTGCCCCGCAAGTAACGTAACTTAAGTACTTGGCTTAAGCTTGGCCTAAACAATGGCGTGCCTTTTGATCAATGTTTATATTTTAAATTCTGAGACACGAATGTAAGGGCAGGGTACCTTAGTCCTTCCTTGTTTTTATGGCTCTCTTTATAATAAGCTGCAATTACCTAACGGTTACAAATTCCTGAGAAAATAAAATAGAGTACTTATCAAATAGGTACCTTTGTAAAAATCAGTATGTAGTATGTAGGTACCGAATTTTGTCATTGAACCAGACGGGTGGCTAAAATAAGTTTTATATTTGTCTCTTTTCATTTTTTTTTTTTTTTTATTATATTCTAAAACTCACCGTTTGTCTCGTCGCCAAAATGTAGTGTACACTATTGTCCCGTTTGATGAGGGAAATAACAACTGTTAACACGTAATTTAAATATTGGTTCGCTGGTGTCGTGCAACGTTTATCACCGGCCACGGACACAAGGGAAGTGATCCGTCCAGCCTGCCATGACTTTCGTCCACGCCACACCGAAACAACAGATTGCCTTCATTCTTCAGGCATCTACTTATAATGTATATACTTGTGTATACTACACGTTGGTTCTCCAATTACATTTTTAAGCTTCATTATGCAGAAAGCCAATGAAAATGAAGCAAGAAATATCCACAATCCGTAAAAGCAATCAAACTGTCAAAGTTCCTCTTAAAATAATTTGAAATCGTAAAGTCCGATCATTACTTAACTTGGATTAGGCCGAGTTCTCAGTTACAGAAGAAGCAATAGTAGCCGGAACATTTCTTAAATCAACCCACATAGATACAGTTACAAATTAGCGCGATCACGTTTTAGCTGGTTCTTTTATAAGTGCAAGAGATAGGTGCGAATTATCCTCCTACAGCGTCTGACCAAAATAGATAAAGTGATTGTTCTTAAAAGGGATTTACGGTCATCTGTTAGCCTTAGAAACTGTCTATGCCCGCAATGTTTTCCACATTAATAAATTTATGAGAAGTTGTCAGAGTATAACCAAATTGAATTGATCAAATTCCCAGTACCGAAACAATTTGATTAGGTATGTATCTGAATTTGTCTACCATAATTTGCTCAATAGGTCCTCTATCTCAAGTTGTCCACTTAGAATGTATCAAAACTTCACAAGAAGCAACTAACTATCGAGTAAGCAAGTCATGCACAAAGTTTGAAGTTTTGAGTTAGTGCGCCAGCTCTCTGGCTACCCCCAGCCGACCACTTATGTGTCACAAGAGAATCAAGTGGGTTCTTCATCACGATGCTAATTTACACTGTCACTGTTAATTGGAGATAAGCCTTTGAAGAGTTCCAAGCTTTTGTTCTGCTCTTGGTTTCTTTGTTGGTTAAGCTTTGTTTATTCTTGAAGTGTCGATTGTTCTTTGATTTATGATTCTGTTTCTTGATCTTGGAATAAGAAACATCAAAGGATTCTTATAGGAGCTTATTTTCTACGACTATTTTGATTGCATTCTTAAACGAGTTCAAGGCAATTGGTCTCTTGTCCCATGCAATTTGAAGATATTAAATTCGTTAAAGAATGTGGCCCTTACAATCATCTGTTATTGCTATAAAAGCTATATTCGCAATTTCACCAACATTGTCGTTTGGGCAAACGGCAAAACCCTAATCATACCCATTTGCAATCATTTTAGCACCCGGACAATGAGAATTTAAATTAACTCTTTGTTCTGGACAACCTTATTCACTGAAGGGTCCAGTTTTGAATTTTACCTATCTACATTATCCCAAAAGGCTAATGTGAGTTTTTAATAGTATAATAACAACCAATCACTGAGATTTGAGGTGTTTTCGAGCCAACATCAAAAAAAATCACTAATATAATTTTCAAAAAGGGTACGCCAAGGGATCCATACGGAAAAATCTCAACGCATCAAATCGCGAGCATTCCACTAGTGTATCATAAATATATCCCAAAGAAAGGAAAAATTCAGTCCATAATAAAACGGCCGACCTTCGCAACCCATCGGACTAAGGGATGACGCGATCTTATCCCCCATCTAGGTGTTATTGCGGCTTCAGATTAGAAGGACCAGGGAATTTCGCATTTTTCTCCCATTTCCGTGAGGGTGTCGGTATCTTTTAATTGAAATCAACCTCATTGCATTGCATGATAAGATTAAGATGACTATGATATTAAGCAATTTAAGCATAAAATAGAGAGCACAACACGTAAAGACGCGTGGATCGCAATAACTGATACTACCTTCGGAACTGAGTTAGTTCAGGGATGACTGAGCTGGACACCTTTTTAGAGAAGGTGACGCAGGATGGAGTCATGGAAAGATTGAAAGAGGCTTACACCAAGCGGTTGTAGACATAATTAAAATGATAATGAAAATAATAATTATAATATCTTTATTTATTCACAATTATAAAATCGTATTTAAATCACACTTAAAACACGGGAAAGTTTGGATGGATGTATAGATGGATCATCATCATCATCATCATCAGCCCAAATTACTCCACTGCTGGACATAGGCCTCCCCTAATGAGCGCCATAGCGCCCTGTCTTCAGCTTGCCGCATCCAGCATCTGCCTGCAGTCTTTCGCAGATCGTCATCCCACCTGGCCGGAGGGCGTCCTACACTACGTTTGCCGAGTCGTGGTCTCCACTCAAGAACACGTTTGCCCCAGCGGTTGTCGGTTCTTCGCGAGATATGGCCGGCCCACTGCCACTTCAGCTTGCTAATTCTTTGAGCTATGTCGATAACTTTGGTTCTCTGTCGGATGTATTTGTTACGAATTCTGTCCTTCAGAGAGACTCCGAGCATAGCTCTTTCCATAGCTCGCTGAGCGACTTTGAACTGGTGGACCAGCCTACCGTGAGTATCCACGTCTCAGCTCCGTAGGTCATGTATAGATGTACATATACATGTATAGATGGATGGATGGCCAAAACTACTGAACGTAGCAAATATGTATAGGCTACTTCTTATTCCATAAATCAGTTCCCATGGGATAGAAATAACCATAAAATGTTTCCATAGAAACAACGCGTGCGAAGCCGCGGGCAGAAACTAGTTTTTCATAAATAATTACATTGGAATCTTATTAGTAGAAATACATGATATACACAAATTTTTCAAAACACATCCAATAAAAAAACATTTAGGTATAAAATAAAATCATAATTAAAATAAAAATGAAATTAAATAATGTCAAACTATAGGACATACTAGGTTAACTGTAATTTATAATCGCCAAAGGAAACATTGGTAGCGCACTAGCTTGATATGCAAATTGACAATCAGTAGATTTGGTAAAGTCCGTAATACTGTTGCCAAAATACGAGGAAATGCAAAGACCCAAAGGCTGAAACGAATAGGCTTAAACGGAGGACGGATGCGAATAATTGTTACTATATCCATTATATCGGGAGTTAGGATAAAGTTTGACGTGGTGGCGGATTTAGTTGAGAATCTGTTGTTCCGTCTGTTTTTGGCACAGAATAGCATTTACTCGTTCAATGCACTTGGCTGACTGCTGAATGTGGTTCACGATACTTATATTGCCAAACAGTGTTTTTAAGAATTCTAGTCGACCTATTATGGAACATAACAAACAACATAATATTGCCACAAACGAACCTATATTATCTAAGTCTTGGTTATGGAATTCTCAAACTCAAAAGATTAATTAAGGAAAAACCTTTCTCTACAGATGCGATCTAAAAACGAATCGTAGCTCTGCAATGACACTTCAATATGACTTGTAATTTCCTTGCAAGAGGTCTTACGATGATACCGAGAAAATTAATAACTCGACAAATGAGGCTCTTTGTTATAGACCGTAAAGGAATATAATAAGGATCAATAGGGCGCCATTACTGAGTCTTCATGTCAGAGTTTATAAATTAGCCATATTGCAAGAGTGAAAAATTCATCAGCATTTGCATTTTGCACGCACAACTGGGATTTGGCTTGACCCTTGGTCTCAGATCATTCATAACAATGACTCAGTAATGACTTACTTTAGGGAACGAATGTTTTTTGGGCCGGGATTTTAATTAAGTTTTGGTCAGCGAAACAAAATGGATTCAACTGGATTCAATTTAGAGCTGAGGAGTACACAACTTTTCATCTGAGGAAAAACAAAAGGCTCGATTCGGCTTTATGTTTTTATGTTACTTGTATCTTTGCCAATTGTAATCCTTCTGATAATTTTTCATAATTTGGTTTTGTATAGAGAATGATCCCAATAAAAGTGGCCCCATAAAAGTTTTATTTCTGCGGGATCTCTATTTGTCCCGTAAAAATAATAAAACAGTATAAATGTTCAGAAAGAAGGTTTCTAATTTTTGTAAAAAAAAATCTAATTATTATAAAGTATTAATCCTATTAAGAATCATGAATCGGCATTCAATAGGAATAATAATAGAGCTTTTTTATCATAAAAATTGCGTTATTTACCTACTCCTAACTTATCTTTTATAACCAAGGAAACTGACCTACCGATGTGCGTAACATCACAAAATAAACCATCTCTGCTCAACATCATCCACGCAAATGAATTTCAACTTATCAAACAATATCCAGGCCAATGTGCACGATCTATTGAATCGTTCACAAGTGGCGGAGGCGAACATATGTGAGTCAGAACGTAGGTGTTTCACCAAAGCACCGACGTTAAAGTAACTGCTGCGATTAGCGTATCTTTTCAATTGCCTGGATCATTGAGTTGATTCGTGTTATTGTGCTTGCGTAACTTTGCGTTGCCTGATATATTAATGTGTGGGTAAATGTTATTAATAATCTCGTACCTACCTAAATCACACAGATCCCGTTCTGGATGTTTTCTATGTATAATAAAAATATGTATAATTATCTAGTACCCATAACACAAGCTCGGCTTAGCTTGGGGCTAGATAATGCTGTGGGAATTGTCCAGCATTACTTTTATTTTATTTATTTATATCCAACGATCCTATCCATACCAGGTTGTCTGGCAGAGATCGCTCTTGAGCGATATGACTGCCCATTGTCGCTTATGTTATTTATATGTTGTTTCTTAGTTTTAAATGTGCAGTAAAAGTAGTTTATATATGTATATATATCTATCTATTCTATATAATGAGTTATACTAATAGCTCTAACTCAGCTATTTGAGTTTCATCTTCAAGACGTCATGATGATATTCATCCTAGCCGAATTTGGGCCACGGCGGCCAATTTCAACGGAGACTATAATAATAATAATAATGAGGCTTTTTAAACGCCAAGACCCTACACAACCGTGAGGTATGCAATCTCAGAAATTACTTCCATCAAGCCGAATACCAGATGCATCGCGATGTGGTTACAGTTGATAAGAACCTTACCCCTCTCTCCTTAGCTAACGAGAACTGGCGCAAACCTACGGTGATGAGCATCCAGGATCGGAAGGCTATATGGGAGAGCAAAGAGCTGCATGGGAGATTCTACAAGGTCCTCACAGGACCTGATGTAGATCTCCCAAGCTCAGTAAACTGGCTACGTTTCGGTGACCTCTTCGGGGAAACCGAAGGTTTTGTCTGTGCAATTATGGATGAGGTGGTGAAGACGAACAACTACCGAAAGTATATCATGAAAGATGGCACGATCGATATCTGTCGAGCGTGTCATCTTCCTGGAGAGACCCTTCGTCATATACTTTCGGGTTGTTCGCACCTTGCTAACTCTCAGTACTTGCACAGACACAACCAAGTAGCCAAAATTATACACCAACAACTTGCTCTCCGATATGGCCTTACTGGACCTGAAGTTCCGTACTATAAGTACACACCGGCGCCAGTTCTCGAAAACGGCCGTGCCACGCTCTATTGGGACCGATCTATCATTACAGACAGGACTACTCTGGCGAATAAACCTGATATTGTACTGATAGATCGGTTAGAACGGAGGGCGGTGCTCGCTGATGTCACCATACCACATGATGTTAACCTCGTTAAAGCTGAAAAAGATAAAATTAGCAAATACCTTGATTTGGCTAACGAGGTTGTCAGCATGTGGGATGTTGATTCAGCGACTATCGTCCCGATAGTCGTTTCGGTTAACGGCGTAATAGCGAAGAGTCTCGATCAACATCTCAAGAAACTCTCGCTAGGAAGTTGGATCAAAGGCCAGATTCAAAAGGCGGTACTCCTGGACTCGGCGCGCATCGTCAGGAAGTTCCTCTCTTTGCAGCCCTAGTCACCGGCCGCTTGAGGCTAGCTTCGCGGCCGGTGATTCACCGTTTTGATATATTTTTTACTGTAGAATAGTTTTATAACATTTTATTTTCTATAGTAAAAAATGTATTTTATAAACGAGATTAAAGAATAAATGAGTGTATAATAATAAAATAATAAAATAATTTATTCAAAATAACTTAGGACTAGACATATAACAAAAAGGCTTATCTTAGGTTATAATGGTATTAAGTAATGTTTGTGCCTGAACTAGGTAAAAAACCTGTTTTTCAGGCGAAAAGAGTGCTAATAACAAATAAGTTAATCAAATGGACTTACTAATTATACAAGGCGATGGTGCATACTATAAAATAATTACTTATGCTACCTACATTAAACTAGTTTAAATAATAAAGATGCTTACAAGTTTTTTGGCCTACTTTAAAACAGTCAATAAATTTTCTGTGTCATCATATGACATACATTGCAGTGTATCCTTAAGTTTTTTCTTACAACTATTATAATTTAATTAAGGAATAAATATCGGCTAACACATTTAATCTATTATATAGGAAAGGACCAAGGATACTGTAAAATTTATTTGAAAAAGTATGTTTTCGATCTAGTTCTTTAGGGCAAACGTTATTTTTCCTCCTTAATTTAGCGCTTTCAGTGACATATGGAAGGGCTGCGTGTTGTTTTAGTACAATGTTCATTATGAATAACTGTCGAACTGACAATACTCCACATGATTTAAAGAGAAGGTTTGTAGAAAAAATAAAAGGACGGAAAGTTGATACTTTAAGTATCGCTCTTTGTGCTCTTTCGACAGTTAGTAATAATGTTTTACCCACTCCACCCCATGATGTAATGCAGTAGGTCAAAATGGATTCGCATAGGGCCCGGTAAACTTGTATAATAAGTTTTCGATCTGCAATATGGCGTAGATTTTTAAAAACAAAAATTAATTTGCGGACTCTACTTACTAAAGCTTCTAAATGGGGTTTGAATGAGAGAGATTCATCCAATATAATGCCAAGGTATTTTATTTTATTTGTATTATTTATTGTAGGGCATGTACATACTTTATCAGCACCTACGCAATAATGCGCATACAATTCGGGGATAATCTCAGTTATTGGACGTTTGCGCATCGAAAACCTAATATACTTTGTCTTATCTGCATTAAGAGTTAGTAAATTGTGCTCAAGCCATTTATTTACAATATTGAATCCACATTGAGCAAACTTATACAGTTCTTCTTCAGAGGCAGCGGAAAAAAGGAGTGCAGTGTCGTCAGCATATGATATGATTTTGCCATGGTCTAATTTTAAATTGCAAAGGTCATTGATGTAAATTAAAAACAAAGTCGGGCCTAAAACACTGCCTTGGGGAACACCAAACTCAGTGTTTTCCTGATCATTGCTGAGGACATTGCCTATCCTGACGCACTGTGTGCGTTCTTCGAGATAGCTCGTGAAAAGTTTCAGCTGCGTATCTCGGATACCCAGTGTTTCAAGCTTGCGCAATAGTATGGGTACGGAAACGGTGTCAAAGGCTTTTGCTAGGTCCAAAAATATTGCAAGTGTGTGGTTACTCTTGTCCAGTTCTTGTTCAAGATGGTGAGTAAGGTGATGGACTGCATCTGCAGTAGATTACCTTAGCTCTAAACCCGAATTGCATTGTTGATAAAAAAGACTTTTCCTCAAGGTACTTGACTAGCCGTTTATTTATAACTTTTTCTAATATTTTTGAAAAGGCTGGAAGCAGGGATATCGGTCTGTAATTGGTGATTTGATCTTTAGGGCCAGATTTGTAGACCGGTACAACTACAGCTTTTTTAAGGCATTTGGGGAAATGCCCTTGGCTTAGGCATTTATTAAAAATATGTGTCAGTGGTGGGGTAAGAATGTGTCTGTTTTGTTTTATTATTTTGGTAGATATATTGTCCCAACCTACTGCGCATTCATCCTTAAGGCTCATTATTATACTATCTATTTCAGTCTCATCAGTGTTAAGCAGAGCAAATGAGGTTAGTGATGAATAACATGAAAAATGTGTGGTTGTAGGAAATTGCAGGTGACCTTTATCCGCCAAACACTTACCTACGTTAATGAAAAAGTTATTTGCAATGTTAGCAGATTCAAGCGGTGTAGAGCTAGCTTGCAATAAACATGAAGGTGACTCACGTTGCTTAGAGTTATGAGTTACAGTTTTAATACAGTTCCAGATCTTTTTACTATTTTTCCCGGCGTTTTCTAGTGTCATTTTGTCGTAGCTAATCTTTACTTTCTTTAGAATGTTATTACAAAAATTTCGGTATCGCTTGTACGATAACTGAAGAACCGAATTTGTGGGATTTGATTTAGCTTTCATGTGTAATTTGTCTCTGTGCTTCATACAACGAATGAGACCAGCTGTGATCCAAGGTTTTATGTTAAAGATCTTTTTACTCAAATGAATATTACTCGTATTTTTAATTAATGCCTGTTGGACATTTTCTATGACAAATGACATGGCGAACTGCGGGTCAGCAGAATCGTAAACTGGGGCAAAGTCTATGTTACGTAACTCAGCTTCAAATTTATTCCAGTTTACCTTAGAACAAGTACGAATGTTGTTTACTTTAGGCACTTTACAATTTAAGGTTAGTAGGGCAGCATTGTGATCAGTTATGGACGAATTTATAACAAGCGCAAGTGAGGGAAAATAAGATTTCAGTATGATGTGATCCAAACAAGACCCAGTTTGATGAGTTGGAAGCGTATGTGCGGGAAGCATGCCATGAAAGGAACATAAATTAAGAATAAGAATAAGAATAAGAATATTTATTTGTACAAACTTATTAACATTGTTTAAGTACCTATCGACTACATACAAAGTTGTTCATGCAAAGTTCAAATCGTCGACATCATAACTTAATTAAAAAGTATCTAAATAACATCGCTAAAAGTAAATGACGGTACTTAAGCAGACAAAGTCTTTACTTTCCGTGCTAGTTTATAACTGTGTTACGGCAAAGTAATGATTCTCCTCCTATAAAATACGGGTCATATTTGCGTGCGAACCGCAAGCGCTATTGTAGTGAAATTAGTGACAAAGCGACGGGCAGTCCGGTCTATTGTTTTCGTTGGTGAGCGATAGATAACAAGTTTGCTCATACACTGCAGTGCACAAAAATAGAATGCATTAATGTAATGGTTATAGTATGATTATGGAAACTAATTTAACTATTTTGTAATTTAAAGATATTTATAGTAACAAGTGAGAAATAACAATAAAAGAAAAATAAAATATATATACGTATATTAGAGATGTACCTACATAGAAATATAATATTATATACATTTTAGGATAATTGTATAATGATTAGTATTTACAATTGAAATAATTGAGCTAACTGCAGAATGTTGCAAACAATCTACAGGTAGCTCAACTGATAAGATAATCAATCTTTTAAGATTGATAAGTACTGGTTATAGTTTGACCTTTGTAAATATATAAATAATTAATTATACATAATGATATTTATATAGATTCTATATTATATCTCTGACAATCTGTACGGAATGGGTAACATTTATACGGTTTTTTTTATTTTAGTTTTTTATTTTTATTTTATATACATATTGGAATCATAATAATTATTTTTATTTATTTCATTCTCACAAGAAGTTTTTCGGTTTCGTCGTAATCTAGATTTTGTAGGTACTCATCTAGTGCCTTTCTACACATGAACCTCGATTTGTCATACAGAGGTACATCCTTACATATTCGGTTGTAGAGAAACGGTGCTAGGGTATACGCAAAACCCTGTGCAAAGGTAGTCTTACAGTCAGAGACTTGGAATACCTTGTGTTTTTTTCTTTTCGATGTCATTTCAGGTACACGGCGAAAGTGTTGTCTTGTGATAATATATTTCATGTACAGCTGCCGGACAGTAAGTACCATGAACTCGCGATAAAGGGAAGCTGACGGGTATCTGAAAGGCTTATAGTTCAGAACCTTTATTATGCAACGTTGCGAGCGTTCAACCTTAATCATTGTTGTCTTTTTTGCACCACCCCAAGCCGATATTCCGTATGTTATGATCGATTGACATAATGATAGATATACATTTTTATTAGTTTTTTTGTCCTTAAGCTGTCTAATCTTTTTGAAAATTGGTATTAATTTACGTACACGTGATTTTAGACTGTCTATATGTTGCTTCCAAGAAAGGTTTTTGTCAATGATAATGCCCAAGTATTTAATTTGGTCTGTGGCTGAAAAGGTGTAGCAGTTACAACTATTGTTAACATTGTTTGTACAAGAATGAGCTTTGAGTAAGAATTTTTTGTCTGGTTGGTTGTTATTTTTTATAGAAAATGTAATAAATTTAGTTTTAGTTAAATTAATTGTAAGTAGATTAGAGTCAAGCCAGTTAATAATAACTTGCATCCCCTTTTCAGCTGTGTGAAATACTTCTTCCCAGGACCCACCCCTAAAGACTACCGCAGTGTCATCAGCAAAAGTAGTAATACTGGCATTGTGCAGTTTTATGTCGCATAAGTTGTTAATGTAAACTAAAAATAGTGTAGGACCGAGTACTGAACCTTGGGGGACCCCATAGGTTACTGATCTTTTGCGACTTAGATTGTTACCTATTCGTATACTTTGTGATCTATCGGAGAGGTAGTCCTTTAGGAGATCTAATGGTACACCTCGAATACCAACAGATTCCAGTTTTCGTATTAGTAGAGGAATAGAAACCGTATCAAACGCTTTGGCCAGATCCAGGAAAACCCCTAAACACTTTTGCTTGCTATCCAGATTTTCTGCAACATGAAATACAAGATTGTCAATAGCATCTACTGTCGATAGTTTTTCACGAAAACCAAACTGATTCCGAGACAACAAATTATTAGTTTCCAGATAATTAACGAGGCGACAGTTAATGAGTTTTTCCAGGATCTTGGCCAGAGAGGGGAGGAGAGATATAGGGCGATAATTCGATATTTGGTCTCTATCCCCCGACTTGAAGACCGGAATGACGACGGATTCTTTTAAACACTTAGGGAAAACTCCCCTAACTATACACAAATTACATATATGAGTAATGGGTGTACATAGAATGTAGGCGTATTTTTTTAAAAATATTGAAGACAAACCGTCCCAACCCGATGAAGATGTATTCTTTAAGGAGCTTATTATTTTACTTACTTCAAAATTATTTGTTTCTAATAGCATAAATGAATTCAGGGGGGTAGTTGAAGGTGTATATTTTTTGACTAGGTGATCTTCTGATATACTAGTTTTTTTTAGAATTTCTGAAGCAAGGTTACTACCAACATTTATAAAACTTTCATTAACGTGATCAATTGATTCTTGAAGTGTAGGTTTAAGTTTTAGTAATTCATTTGGGGTCTGTACTTTATTAATATTGTTAATCCCGCAAACCCGCTTGATAACATTCCAAGTTTTCTTTATGTCATATTTATTATTTTGAAGATCTGTTCTATTATATTCATTTTTAAAATTATGTAGTATATTATTGCAATAGTTTCTATATCTCTTGTAAGTTAGAGCAAGCATCGTATTTTCAGGTGATTTCTTGTGTCGTCTGTTTAGTGTATCACGAAACCTCATGCACCTTAGTAAACCAGGTGTAACCCAAGGCTGATAGATGCATTTTCTGTTAGAAACTACGTGGGATGAGGATGCCTTATCTTTTATCAGTGTTATGGTATCAATAAGTAATTTAGTGGCTTCATTTGGGTCATCAGTTAAAAGCAAATCATTCCAGTCTGTTTTTGATAAGAGTTCCCCAACAAGCTGATAGTTTGTTATAGTCCTCAATTTATCTGACTTTTGAAGTTTAGTATGCTCAGTACGTGGGATAGCAAGGTAGACACAGCTATGATCGGTTACGGCTGAGTCATAAACAGCCGTCAGAACTTTTGTTTTTGACTTCACAATTGAGTGGTCTAAGCATTTAGATTCGCGCGTGTTTAGTGTGTGGCTTGGTAAGAGACCATGAGTAGCAAGCAAATCTAGGTACTCATCAGACTTGGGGTCGGTATTGTCAATACAAATATCTATGTTTAGATCACCCAGTAAGTAGATATTAGGTATATGTTTTAGGCTTAATAGTAAATCATCCAGTGAATTGAGAAAATTGGTGGTTGAAGTGAATGATGGGGATCTATAAATACACACAAAACCGTGGACATTTCCAATATTAACGACAAGGCAATCCGCATCATCAATAGTTGGTTCGTATGCAGTGACATTTGAGACGCTATTTCGAACATAGACAACAACTCCGCTGTTTTGGTTAATGTATATAAAAAAAGGTAAATTTAGGTAGTCCTGTGCGCTAGGGTCGTTACTTTCAGGAAGAATGTTAATGTTAATATCCCCAATAACAATGATATTTTTGAATGACGATAGATTTTGCAAGGTATCATTTAGAGAAACATTAAAGTTGCTTATGTTTCTAAATGAAGGAGGTCGATACAGAGCGAGTATTGCAAAATCTAACCCAATTTTAACCAGTAGTCTGTTGCAGTCCTGAAAATTCGGTTCTTCAACAGATACATTTAGATGGTCCCTTGCGTAGACTATTAACCCATCGTTTTGGTTGTAATTTTTGGTGCTTTGGTACATGGTATATCCCGGCATTACTGGCACTTTGTATTGTTTGGCAAGCCAGCATTCTGTTAGTACAATGATGTCACAGTTGATGTTTAATCTATTTTGAAAGACATTAAAGTTGTCAAAATTTTTAAACACACTGCGAATGTTTTGTGTTAGTATGGTCAATGGATTACTAAATGAGGATAGATAACGCTTGCAATTTTCTACTTCAGCTAGTTTACATTTTGATATGGAAAAATTATCTAAATCATCAATTACACTACTTATCATTATTTTATTAAAAAGAAAAAAGATGTGTTGGTAGAGAGGTCAGAAAATAATAAATTAATTAACGGCGCTCTTAGGCGCCTCCATAGTCAATAGAATTAATGTACCTCCTTTCGGCCGCTATTTTTGCCGGGCAGTCGGCAGAGCCGGTGGCATGGTGGTCCGGTTTCTTGTAGTGTAGACAGGTTGCACATTTGGGGTCCTCGGTCTTCTTTGTGCACTCTTTGACGGTGTGTCCTTGGCCACCACAGTGACCGCAGGTATGAGCTGCCTCGCGACATGACTTTGCCGCGTGTCCATACTGTTGGCACTTGTAGCAGCGAGTGACAAGAGTGAAATCTCGCACTGGACACGAGGACCAGTTTACAAATATACGGTCTTTGGTAATGAGTGCTTTTCGTACTGCGGCTGGCACCTCAATAATAAAATTACAGTGCTCTGCGTTCTTCCTGCCCGACTTGTGGCTTAATCGTATGGAGGTCAGAAATTTTTCCAAGTCACAGTTCTTGAAAGTGTCGGCTAGGTTTTGGTGGTAGATGCAGGAGAAAACTTCTTTATCGGGCATCGAAGTCGGCACCCCGATGACAACGACTCTCGGCTTTCGCTTAGGGGGCTCGTCAATTGTGAGACCCGAGTTAGTAATCTGGACAGTGTTTTTCAGCTTTTCAATGTCGTCCTTGGTGTCCGTGCTGATGATGACACCACCGTTCTTAGTCTTGCGAAGCCCTCTCACATGTAACTTCATATCCTCGGGGCAGATGATTTTTTGTACGAGGGATTTAGTGTCATCGCTTGTCTTCATTTTGTCGTTCGGGTAGATGGCCACCGAACTTACATTTGTGGGCTGTATATAATTGTTGGTCCCTTTTTTCACCATGTCGGCAAATGAAGTTTCTCCGATCGGTTTAGAAGACTTTTCAATCGTCCTTATTAGGTCCTTCAGCTGGTGGGATTGGGCAAGTTGGTTTTGCAGCATTTCTATAGTGCTGTAGGCCTTAACACATTTGGTTTTTAGGGACTGATAATGGACGGCCATCTGTGAGGTGCCATTACACACTTTCCGGCAGAGAGCGCTGACTCTTTGTTTTTGCTCAGAGTTCATCTTACCTGCTTCGGTAGTGATGGTGCACACCTCATTCAGGCATTGGTTGATTGAGGTCATCCAGCCTTGTATTTCAGGAGTAGTCACTACTTGATACTCGGCTTCTTGGGCGGTGGGCTCATTAGGACGAGCTGGGGGCTCAGGTGCGGGCGTGGTGGGGGTAGGAGGCGGCGAGCGCGCCGTCATCCTGCTCCGTCCCCCAAAGGGACTGGAAATGTCCATTTTACACTACTTTACGGTTTTGTTTGTCAGCAAAAATCTATCATTTTTATTTTAAAGTTAACACACATTACAGATTTGTCACTACTGACTGGCACAAAACGAGGTCAAGATTTTGCAATTGATTATTTGCAAATTGTTTACAATACAGCACGTCTTTCCTCAACGACGGCAAAAACCTTTCCACGTGCACAAGACATAGTAGTGCACAAGTGTGTGCGCAAACACAGACCGTGCATTCTGTATTCCCTCACACTTATAATCCGATGGGATGGCAGGTCGACACGACAGAGGAGAGGTCAGGCTCTCTGTAAATCAGAAACACTACAGCCGAATATAAATCTGTTTTTAAAGCCAATAAAGCTAAGTTCATGCTCTAGGTATTTTAAAAGACAATCTAAAGCAATACTAAAGCCGCTGTCACATTCCAAAGACACAAGAATCATTAGATCCAATAGATAAGCTCCCATTTCGGAGAGCTTAACTGGCGAATTCTTACACCGTTAGTTCGTCTTAACTGGGGCATCTAACTTTAGCCAGATTTAAGTGGAAACGAGGGAAACAAATGTGTTTTCGGAAACTGAAACTGAACTGCTTCCAGGAGCAGTTTTAAGTGTTGCCAGTGCAGAGTTTTACTTTGAAATACAAAGTAAAATAAAGCCTGCTACATCTATCTTCGATAATTTATATATCAGGTTATCAGGTTATGTCCGTGCTATTCTAGACGAAATAGTTTCCTTGAAACAGGTTACCCAAGGCTAACGGGAAAGCATGCTATTTCACTATTCTCAAAATAAAACAAAGAAGGACAAGGATACACGAGCGAATTACATTTTGTTTATGATTAAGTAAAACAGGGTAAGGCGCCACTGATCGCGTGACACAACACGGTACGGTACCATGCATCCCTCCGTAACCCGAATATGCATTCCCTTCCTTATAACTTAACTCTCAAGGTTGAAAATACAAGTAAACGAAAGGTATAATAAGTTGGTACTACCGTCACGTTATCATTATCAAGGTAATGAGTCATCGTGGAAAGTGGACTTATTAATGTGACTCATGTTGTGTTGGGGTTGCTTATAGATTACTATGACCGATATACATGAGCTTGATTCATTGGTTCTTGTTATGGCAATAGAAAATTTTCAGTCTACTATGTAAGAGGAACAGATAATGGAGTAGGTAAACCTAAAAAAAAGGTATGTGTGAAAACGGGGTAACGTTCGGTTCATGATTTGTTAGATATATGTAGAGCTGAGATCTCTTAAGTCCTTTAGAGATCTCAGCTCTTTTCTCCAGCTTGCTAATTCTTTGAGTAAATGTAAACTTTGGTTCTCTGTTGGATGTATTCGTTACGAATCCTATCCTTCAGAGACACTCCGAGCAAACCTCTTTCCGTAGCACGCTGAGTGACTTGAGGAACTGGTGGACCAACCCTACCGTGAGAGTCCAGGTCTCACCTCCATGACGAGTGGGATACCTAGCTTTAACTTTGTATCCAGGCAACTCAAACAATATTGGCAAGAGATACAAATTAAACTACCTAAGAAGCACTATAAGATGTTCTCAGAAAGGAATCTTCATAAATGACTTATAGAGACTATAAAAGCGTCCAAAATACTGTCGGTCCGGTCCAAAATGTGTCTGAACAGT
Source organism: Eupithecia subumbrata (assembly GCA_949316285.1). NCBI lineage: Eukaryota > Metazoa > Arthropoda > Insecta > Lepidoptera > Geometridae > Eupithecia > Eupithecia subumbrata. The sequence goes on along the minus strand of OX438640.1, from coordinate 12,729,245 downwards.
TTGTTGTTATTCATTAGGTACCATTTACGGGAAAATGTAAGCACGGTTTTTCCATGAAAGCTTTTCTTTCGAAATATTAAAATTTTCCGAGGCTCGTTAAACGGTTGATTTGACTCAATGTTTCTGGCAGCTCTAAGGCCTCATTCGTCATTTACTGGGCTGTGAGCAAAGTGCCTACTCCACAAATGTACATAGGTATTCTGTGATCCTTTGTAAGTAACCAAATAATTTGAGGAGAAAACGTGCTTTGTAAAAAGCGCCAAATAGTTTCTATAGAAATATAGTATATACTAGCTTTCGCCCGCGGCTTCGCACGCTTATTTTCGGTATATTAAGTAGCCAATTATCTAAGTAAGGCTTTCCCTTAAAAGTACGCCATTTTTTTTTGATAAACAGTATCCTATGTCCATCTCCTGGCTCTAAGCTACTTTCCCACCAATTTTCAGCCATATTGGTACAGCCGTTCTTGAGTAATAAATAGTGTAACTAACACGACTTTCTTTTATATATTTATATAGATATAGATTAGACTTAGAAATCTTAAAATTCTACTTTATTAAGTTTTACTGGAGAAAAAGTAATACATAAAGAATAAAACTTTTATGACACCATCTCTTGATTATTTTATTTTTCTTTAATTTCTCTTTTTTCTTATTTACACCAAAACGATAAAGATGATCATATATTATATTATGATTGCTTATAATTGGTACACCCCTGCCTTTCTTAAATTCACATAATTCTTTCCATCCAAAGGTTGCCTGGAAGAGATCGCTTCTAAGCGATAAGGCCGCCCATTGTACTTGTGTCTTATGTAATGTCTCTTTTATTGTATTTTTGTTGGTGTACAATAAAGTATTTTGTATTGTATTGTATTGTATCATCCGATTCGGTCCACAAATTGACCTAAAAATCGATATACGTGCAAAAAATTAATCATACATAGCTGAACATAACCTCTTTCTTTTTTGAAGTCGATTAAGAAGACAAGACGGAACAGACGAGATTTCTCTCAGGCCACTTGACCTCACCAGACTTACCCCTAGCTTACCCAATTCGATACCCCACTTAACATAGAGATACAGACTATCAAAACACCAGCGGATTAAATAAGCAGACTTATTGGTAAGGCTGTAAAATAAATACCATTTACCCTCTCGGACTTTCCCCAGATTAGGGCTGCTTAATGCGACCTTATTTGCTTTGGGTTAAACCTTTTAAGATTTAAAGACCCTTTAACAGATTTGATCCTTCGATTTCCTTATTATTCAACGGCTCTTCGAGGGAATGTGTTGCGTCATTAGACCTTTTTTCAGACATCTCAGCAAGCTCTCTTACAGGTTTTTTAGGCTAGACAAGCGTACCTATAATTTTTTAAAGATAAATAGTTATATTTATGCAATGTATTGTATTAAGTCAACTCTTCCCGCGGGTGTCGTAAGAGGCGACTAAGGGATATTCACCAGAAGGCGGCCAGCAGCGCCCCCGGCAGAACAATTCTATCACTGAACTGCGATCCCTAACCCGCATGCCCAGAGTGGGGATTATGGGCATTACCCTCATGAGATAAACGCCAATAAGGCGCTTATCTGGGGGAGGCCTGCGTCCAGTAGTAGACCAATATAGGCTGCTGAGGTTAAGGTATGTATTTAATTCCAGTTTTAATAACTAGGTAGGTCTGATGCAAATTGTCACATTATTTTTGACTGTGGCGCAGCGGGCGAAGGTCCGCCTGCGACACACGATTCCCGCCTCGGGACAAATGTTTGAACGATCTGCAGATATTTGATCAGGGTGTTCTGGACGTTTTCTATGTATAGTAAAAAATATCTATCTATGTTGTGTATTGTATTATATCAGTTATCTAGTACCCATAACATAAGCTCTGCTTAGCTTGGGGCTAGATAACGCTGTGTGAATTGTCCAGCATTATTTATTTATTTATTTAAAGATTTTGTACGCCGGTTGCTGTGGAGAAGTAACAAACGTTAATCTATCCACCCAAACATAGTAGGTAAGCATAATTTTTTTTTATCGTAATTGGTCCATCCCGCGTTTCCTCGGGATAAAAAGTAGCCTACATTTTATTCCGTCCGTAGTTTCGGCTTGAAGAGGTAACATAATAAAAATCTAAACTTTCGTATTTAAGATATAAGTGTGATAAAATAGTTATTGTGAGAAATCATGTGATTTACCTCCTAAAAAGCACATAGCAATGTAACATTGCTGCTAAAAAATGAAACACAAAAGCTCTAGATGATGAAGTCCTCCAGAATAATCCAGATTTCCCCGAATTGCCAGCGAATAATCTTAACTCGATTGTATCAGACCCAACTCCACTTGACCTCAATCCTTTCTGCACTAATTACCCAACGGTTATCCCAACAAAATGCGGTTAATCATAACAGTATAACGTAAATTGGCCGTGAAAGCCTCGGTTACTTAAGCCGTAAAGCATGATAACCGATGCGATTTATAGCCTAACAGCGAGCTGGGACACAGATTGAAACATTTGTGGGATTTATTGATTTTTTGGATGCTTGAGGCTAAGGGAACGCTAATGGCTTCGCATTCTTAGCCTTGCGGATCTTTTACATTAGAAGGATGTGAGTGAAGAGCGAATACATTCTATTCGTGCTTGCTTGAACGCTGGACTCAGGTCTTGTTCAGTCTTGATCAAGTCCGATCTTAATCATCAGCCCGTATACCTACGTCCACCGCTGAACATAGGCCTCCTCCTAACGACGCCACAAATAGCGGTCCTGAGCCGCCTCCATCAATCGTCTCCCTGCGACCGCTACAGTGTCGTCGGTCCATCGAGTGGGAGGTCTTCCCACACTCCGTTTCGCATTGCATCGCGGTCGCCACTCGAGAACCTTTACTCTCCAACGGTTATGGGTTCTGCGAGCTATAAGGCCTGCCCATCGCCACTTCAGCCTGCTAACTCTGAGAGCTATATCGGTTACTCTGGTTCTTCTACGGATTTCCGTATTCCGGATCCTATCGCGTAAAGAAACTCCGAGCATAGCTCTCTTTATAGCTCGACCACGTCTCGGATCCGTAAGTCATCATTGGTAACACACATTGGTTAAAGACTCAAGTCCGATCGAGGTCTAAATATCGATCACTCTCTCTGTCTAAATTGCAACTGCTTGATCAAGCCAAGTCCATTAGATATTTTCCCCTGAAAAGGTTCCATCCGTCATCATCAAACATGTGTGGAGGGAAACTTATAACTCACCTTTGTTCTCCTCTCCTCTGACGCATGAATTCAAGTGATTCTTGGCCTATACGGGGGCTCATCCCTTTCTCCTGTCCCTCGTCCTTTTGGTAGTTATCAGCTTCAAGGTCTATTACCACTTCAATTTAAGAGACACCTTTTACCATTTTACAACCTTTCATTATTCCGATCTCGTCTATTAAATACCCTTTCCGGGGTCATTACACCGGTCGCCCACGCGAAGCTGTGTCAATATGCATAGCTTGCGTTTGGACAGTTATTTGAACTACCTTCCTAATATGACAAATACGTCATGGAAACCATAGATAGTTAGTAACCATATATATACCATGGGTATACTTAAGTTAAATTCTGTAGATATGGTACGTTCTCCCAGAGCTAACTCAACAAAATAGCCTGTGTTGTGTTACAACTTAACGCAAAGACACGCAATTTCCAATCTTTTGCAATATACCTACCTAATGAACAACCTAGACCGAAATGCGACCCAGACCGCGAAACACCAACGCCGCCGGCTGCGCCGCCGGTCCGGCTACGACTGAGGTGGGTGGACCTAATTGCACCTAATTTGACGACCTACGTGGTGCAGCGGGCAAAGGTCTGCCTGCGACGCAGGAGGTTGCGGGTTCGATTCCCGCCTCGGAACAAATTTGTGCAAATCTGCAGAAATTTGTTCCGTTGGTCTGGGTGTTTTCTATGTATTTAAAAAAAATATCTATCTATGTAATGTTATTGTATTAAGTATATCAGTTATCTAGTACCCATAACACAAGCTCTGCTTAGCTTGGGGCTAGATAATGCTGCGTGAATTTTCCAGCATTATTTATTTTTTATTTATTTATTTGAGCGTTCCACTTTCGAGAAGATAGTGTCCTATCTCCAGAATTTTAGTTACATCGATGATGGAAACAGTAGATTTTGCTAGCGGGGTATTCGGGAAAAGGGCTACCTATGTAAATGTACATTAGACAGATCTGTTACAGTTAGCGATCGATATAAATAGTAAGTATATTTTATGTTTTTTAGTTTATATTTTATGTTTGTATAGCGGGTACGGCGACCCTGCTATACTCAGTCCACGCGTTTATTTTCATTGAATAAATGAAAGATTAGAACATTTCAGAGACATGTAATCTGTCAGCTCGATAAATATGGAAGCTCTCGTTAGTCCTGATATTTTTCGAGTTGATAGATTCGCAACACTATTTTTAAAAAGAAACACAGTCAATGTTAGATTGCGTTCTTAGATTCAGTCTAAGAAAATAAAAGCGTGGAGGGAATATGCCTAACTCTAATAGATTGATCGGTCCAAAAATAGTAGGTACCTACCTAACCTTTTCAGGGGCTTTGGTTTTGATAACTTATTTTTGGAGATTATCTCAGGGTGTTGGGGAAATTTACTGACATATGAATATAATGTGAAAGTTCTTATTTGTGTTCTAAAAGATCAACAACGGTCGTTGTCAAAAACTTTGTTGATTATTCCTCAAAGCTAGGTAAAGAACAACTTGTGACAATAGGTACCGTGAATTAAAAGCTGTTCAGACGGTAAGTTTTTATTGATTTTATTTACCTAGAAGCATTATTTATTTTGCACGGTGCATTGTTTCATTCACATGAACAATTATATTTTTTTATATTTATTTTTATATAGACTTGTCAAGGCAATTCCTACAAATGTGGTGTTTATCTGTAAGTAACATGCGTATGCAGAACATAATTTTAAGTTTATTTTAAGTGATTGATATGTAGGTAGGTATTTATGTGGCTTTTTTAAAATCTTTTATTATTTTTATACAGGGTTTTAAATAATTATGTCACCCTTATGAATTAAGTCTTACATTACTAATCCGACTGTGAACTCTCTGCACGATATATTTATCAGCACCCTGGCATCCAAAGACACTGGTTCTGAGAGGATGCCCTTGCAATCTCCTTCCTTCCATTTTTAACAAATAAATAAATCATCTTGTCAACTCCAAAATTTGTATTATATCATTAATACCAACACTTTGTGGCGACAGCGGTCATTTTCCGGGTGGGACTGAAAATCAGCGATGTTTTCATCATTATCACGTCACGTAATCATTATCACGTCATCTTCATAAAACCTTATTTTAAGTGTTCTTTGCTTTGCATCTATCAAGCTTCTAATAGTACCCACTTATAAGATTTAAGATCATTTATGACAAATATAGTTTTGACGAATTTACTCCTTTTATTCTCATTTATTTTTTAAACCCCCACGCAAAAAGAGAGGGGTTTTATAAGTTAAACGTGTCTGTGGTCTCGTAGCTCCCAAACGGATGAACCGATTTTCGTTTAGTTTCTCAGCCATCTTTCATGAAAATCTATCGAGGGGTTTTAAATTTTTTAATTTTGTTCTTGTTTAAATAAACAATCTAAACCTCACAAGATCATCATCCTCGTCAACATTTGTTGACCAAAACTATAAAGTTGTTGATAAAAACTATAGAGGTTATGCTCAGCATTGAGCGTAACCTCTATAGTTTTAATGTTCTACCATTCTCCGGCATAACCACCCAAGTAATGAAATGGAAATTGAGTGAGAGTTCTAAAACAAAAGCACCGAGTAAAATAATGAAAACAAATCGCGCCAGCAGCAAACAAACCATATTTCTTTGCAAAGGGTCGCAATCAGCAAATGGAATTAGGCCGGCAACAAAAATAATGCACGACCCGGCCTAGTTGGCTAACAACACCTAAACGACATTTAAACAGACATGCTGTTTAAGGTGCGCGTGCACTGGGGTGCAGCGGACACTGTGTACACGATACAAACAAAAAAAAAATACATACAAATATGTTTATTTCATTATCCAAATATAGTTTTATTAAAATCTCCCTTTTTCAGACTTCTAGGGAAAAAGCAGTTTCATTTGCTAGATATTTATCATATTTCAATTAAATTTCGTCTACGTGTTCCCTAAACGTTAGAACGTTAGAAGATTATGGTTTTATTGAATTCCGAAAGAGTATTATTTTAGAACATAAAACAAATTTATAAATAACGAATAGCGAAATTGCGCGGGGGCTGGCCATTCTCGTCTCTCGCCTTCCTTTCTCGCCTTCCACGCTTGACGTTCGGTCGTTTTTGTCTAGCAAAACCGACCACTTTGCCTTAAGCCACGCAGCTTAAACAAAACATTTTGGCGGAAAAGCACCCCTAACGCTATTGATAGGCTATTTGACCATTACGCTGCTTTGATCTATTTTAAACGCCTATGCGTTCAAAATAGATCAAAACTGCTGTTAAAACATGGCAGTACAAGATTTTTCTTAAATATTTCCTGCCATTGAGCTAGGTAAACATAATTTCTATTATGCGTAACTGATTATTTTAATATTAATTTTGTAATTTGACCTTTTCTAAATTAATTTATTGTATCACACATCATTATAATAAATGCAAGAGATTGGATGTAGGGATGTTTGTTATGTCATTACGCCAAAAGTATTTTGCATAAAGGTAATTCCAGGCCTGGAATCAAACATAGGCTAATTGTTATCCCATAAATCAATTCACATGGGATGGAATCGAAATCACACACAACGCGTGCGCAGCCGCGGGCAGAAACTAGTTAATAATAAAAAGCAAACAAAGAGTTTTTCATTTTGATTTGTTAACTGATAAGTGATAACACCGTGCTCATTGAATTATAAAGATCTGGTGAAGTTTATTTAAATGGGCTAGTGACAGGTCAAGCACGAGTGACCTGTCACGGTCAGGAGCGTTGTCTTCAAAGTCTGACGCCAGGCCATAGGGCCCTAGTGCACGCGCACCTTACAAAACCTCCACTTTATCCCATAGCCCCTATCCTGCCGTCATAAGGTCCACTTTGCCCCAGCTCGAAATAAACTGTGATTGTTATGTCTGAGGTTACAGCCCGTCTACTAATTAATTTGGATTAGGGTTCCGTGGACGCAGATAAAACCTGCGGCTCGTGACGTCACACGGAGCCCTAAATCATCGCTGTACTTGTTATGCCTAATCCTGGGGCACCGACCTCTTTTTAGGCTGAATTTTAATATCACGAAACGAAAATAAATTCCATAATATATAAGTACACAATTCTTTTTTTCAAGTATTGTGTTATAAATGCTCGGAATAACATCCCTCGGGAATAACATAATATGGGACCACCTCGGAATTATTTTCTATACAATAGCGAAAGAATCATCCAAATCGATTTACAATTATTATTGCGGAGTTATCGACGAACATAGGTTCATAAAAAAACATGCACACAGCCTCTTTCTTTTTTTGGAGTCGGTTAAAAATGCAAAATTAAAGAGTTCGTGAGAATGTTATTTACCTATGAATTACATAAATAAATTAAATACGGTTTTAAACATGATTTTTTACGATGATGTTCGAACAATCCAAGTCAAGTCTAGTTAAAGGAGGCCTTTATCCAAGTTCTAAACTAGATTTTAGATAAGATTTCAAATCTGCAGATGAATGTTTTAAGGTAAACTTGGGCAAAGTTAGCGTTTGTTACGTAAGTTTGCTACGTGCTTAGGATTTGGTTCGAACGAAATGAAGGTATGGAGGGGAAGCAGTTTTTTTATAAGTGCTTTTTTGTACTATATGGTCTCCGTTATAATCGACAGTTGAAATTGTGGTCGTACATTTTTAAAAGCTGTCGCGATTATGTTTTGTTTTTTCATAAAATAATTTAAGCTGACGTCATAAATCCAGGCCCCGAAATCGAAAAATAGAAGGGCATCGCGCCAGCAATTATAAATGTATCTGAACCAGATGACGGTCAGGTATAGATACATGTATTATTGCTGATGATTGCAGTTTATCTGTAATTTGGTTTAAATTAATAAATAAATAATGCTGGGCCGATAGCATCATCTAGCCCAAAAGGACTTACGCTGGATGAGTTATTTGCAATTTAAAATGTTATGCTAAAGTTAGAACTACGTTTTATGTAGGTTAGACATTCTCTGCCTCTACTCTTCAATAAATAATAACAGTAAATGTAGACAAAAATCTCAAAAATACTTTAGAATTAGAACAGCATCCAAACATCTTAGGGGGCATTTTAGTGAAATTATGCCCCCTACATCTTGACTTTGCAACTTGGTGTCTGATGACGTCACAAATGAGTGACGTCGTAAAATTTTACGTCGAACTTGACGCACGCTGATAGTGCCCGATGGCGAGAAAAGTGCCCATAAAAAGAATTGATGAACCGCTTTTTTAAAGGACGTACTTAGGAATAAAGGATCGACAAGGATTGTTTTATAAAGACTTCTCAGAGGAAGCTTGGCCTTAAAAACTCACTAACTAATGAAATAAGTACCCTCTGAAAAATTATAATAAAATAAATTAGAACTAGTATTTACAATTGAAACAATTGAGCTAATTGCATACTGTTGCAAGTAATCTACAGGTAGCTCAACTGATACATATATATCAATACCAGTTGGAAGCGTCCCCAAGACGCTGGCTGTATTGCCTCGCTGTATGGCAATGCTGATGCGCTGTGCCAGATACTGACCAGCTCTCGGGTCACGCGTCGCTTCGACCAGACGCTCAGATAATTTTTTAAATACCCGAAGAAGAAGAAGAAGAAGGTACCCTCTTGTATTATTTGTTAATTCACAAAGAAAATAATAATCAAATAATAGAAATAAAATAGAACTAGTATTTTTACAATCGAAACAATGAAGCTAACTGCAGACAGTTGCAAACAATCTACAGGTAGCTCAACTGATCCTCTTGTAATGTTTTTACTGACTGTACATTAGTCAAATCTCATGGACCCATTGGGAGTTCATCTATGAATATTTAAATTTATGGTAATATTTTTCATGGACCAATTGAGAAATGACAAACAATATAATTATGGGCCTCTGGGAATAAGCTGTCATAAGCTCTGACACTAAACCAATGAATTTTTTTGTTATAATATTTATAACTAACCTCTCAGATACAATAAAATACAATACAAATATTCTTTATTGCCCACCAAGATAGTGAAAAATAGAAAGAAAAACACAAAGACAAAATCAGTCGCACAATGGGCGGCCTTATCGCTAAAAGCGATTAAAATAAATGATACACATGCACAAAAATGTTATTTCGACTTACGTAGATAACGTACGATTGAAAACAAAATATCTACTTTTCTCTAGTATTCTGAACGTAACGATTGCTTTACATCGAAAACCTATCTAAGGAAGAAGAAATCGCTTTAAGCAATAAGGCTACCAATTCCGTTGCTGTTCTCTAAGGTGATGAATTAAAGTATTATCTATCTATCTAAGGACAGAGAGCTCCATCGATAGGTTACACCTTCTGTTATGTTTGAAGTTAAGAGCGGTGAACGATGGATGTCTCTGTACCTAACGGATGAAACAGTTTACTAAAATGATCTAAATGGGCTCGAAATCTAGGCAAAACCAAGTTTCAAACTCGAAACCCACCCCCGCAACTTTAGTGCTAAGTCCGTCCCAGGCCCTGCGTGCCGTAATGTCCCTGACTCAGTGTATACTCGCCCTTAAATTGCGTGAGAAATAATTTCGGCAAACATTTTTCTGAGAATACAGTTTTATGTTGCTGCAAGCAAATTTTTAAAGTTTAGGCAACTTATTTAGATTTTGCACACATAATTTGAAAGAAAAAGAAGATTAACCCTTAATTACTCGCACGAAGAAAATCACATAACTGCTCGCATGGGGTCTTGACTGACCCCAATTTATAAGGAACATTTCTAATCAACTAATAATACTATTAAATAAAAGGTTGAATATTACGAAAATACTCAATTTACATTTTAACTTCTAGCGAGCAACATCCATAAATTCTACTAAGAACATATCAAAATAATGAAAATAAAATTCTTCTCTAAAATGGTACTTGTAAGACATTTACAGATCAAAGTTCAAACTATATTTATTCTCACAAACTAATCTGAATTACTTTCAGCACACATTTGACAAAAGACCATAGAGTGGTCATTACACCCAAATTTAGTGCATTTTATGCATTTGGTAGGCACTTTTCCATCGACGCTCCCAGGGCAAATATTGCATCGACCACGCTAGGCTGTCGATGGGCCTGGTCGGTTCTGTAGATTATGGACCTCTACTAGTTGTTTTTTTTATAATTTTTGAAATTGTATTTATGTTTACCCGTTGTTTTTGGTGATCTTGAACTAGTTCTGCTGCAAGCTGTAGCAGGAAATGGCGTCTCACATGGGTACAAATGTTGCTTATATTTGCCCTATGTACAACAAGTGCATTTATGCACGTAACATTCAAAAGATGAAAGAATATGTTTAGAGGCCACCTTTTTGTTCTACTTCCTACGTTATAGGTTCCACATATTTGATAAATAACAATAATAGATTCACTTACCTCGAACAAAAAAAGTTACGTAACTACTCGCACGGGGTCATGCAGTAAGAGTGCAGCGACGGGTGCTTAGCGTCTAACGTCCCGTTTGTCCCTAAAAAATCATTTTTGGTGCGAACTAGGAAGGTACTGTTGGCGGCAGCGCGTTCTGACCAACCGAAGTATTATTTTTTAGCGCGCAAAGATGCGTTGACCCCATGCGAGTAATTAAGGGTTAAAGAGAGATTAAGTAACTTTTTTCTCAACGCTTAGATTTTTTTTATTCTTTGATGAAGCACTAATAGGTGGTGTGGTGTCGTGTCGGTCGGTGGTCCCATTGGATTATGAGAGTGAGGGAGAGTGCACCTGTGTTTGAGTATACAATTGTGCACTGTAATATGTCCTGCGCATCGGGCTAGTCTCCGATGAGACTGACCGCCGTGGTCGAAAGTCGGCTAGGAGGACATCATCGTTATCATCAATAGGTGATATACCTATATTAAATCTGATTTCCACCCCGAACGGAGCGGGCTCATTATGAACTCCGTTCAAGTCGCAAGAGTATCTGCATATTTGTAATTCCATCAACAAATAGAGGATTGTGCGAGGCGCTCATTCGCACAAAAAGTCAGCACACTGTTCTAGCACGATTGTGTTGTGATGCCGCTGCCGCGCCGCCGCCGCCTTTGTAAACACACTTGATTGTGCTACCTGTGTCCCGCTCTCACGTGCGGAGAGCGACGCGAGTGAACGGGACGCCTTTGGCACACTGTGATGTTCTCGGCAAACAGCACAGTGCATTGTGCCATTTGTATCCCGCTCACTCCAGTGGCGCGCTGCGCGATTGAGCGGGACGCAGATGGCATGATGACGAGTCACCTCCCGAGGCCTCGCGCCTCGTCTCAATCGTTGCAGCACAGTTTTTAAAATCGTGCGAGGGTTTCTTTTGTTGAAGTGTGCAGATACAATTGTGTTCGCACACGTGCTGAGGACACACCTCTAATGGAAAGGATTGAGAGAGCAGAAAGCGTTGAAATGACGCTCCAGTGAAGTGGCTCCGCTCACCCATCTTTTTCATTTTCCTTTTGCGGTGGCAATTAACAAACGAAACTCTTTGTTTGGTGGAAATATAAACCTAAGTATCTCATTTAAAAAGAGTCCGTCCCACCTTCCATTTCCCGCTAGATGCAGGACGCACTAGATCGAGAAAGGTTTTACCAGAGAATATACATAAAACTTTTAAATCCATCATGGTTGTTAACACTATATTTATTATATTTGTCCAGCATTAGTTTTGACAGGGCAATCGTGCGGGGGCTAAGGGACGGGTCGGGGGGGACGCTTCCGAGTTACTAAGGCGGTGATGTATGCAACTCGGGAGCGTCGCTCCCCCGCCCCGTCCCTTGCCCCCCGCACGATTGCTCTGTCAAAACCAGGTCAAATCAATTCAATATGCCTTCGTCGAACGACTGTATGCATGTACTATGTAGACTGTGGTATTAATTACTACTAAATGGAATGGAATTAACAATAGCTACTTATTTCCAAAGCTCAAAAGTTTCATTCGTTATTTTCGCAGTTTCAATGGAAGTGTTGGATACTTCACATACCTTCTTTAAATTAATTTACGTTCCGTTAATTAGCCCAACGGCTAAACACGTACGTTATAAATTATTCATAGTTATTTTGGCACTAATGCACCTACTGGAGGAGTATTCGCATGTTCCGTGTTTCACCGACGAACCTTTGCAACGATGTGTTGCGATTATAGTAAGTAGTGTAGCTTTGGGAGCATCCATAAATTCTTCATCATCATTATCATCAGCCTATATTAGTCCACAGCTGGACATAGGCCTCCCCTAATGAGCGCTATAGCGCCCTGTCTTCAGCTTGCCGTATCCAGCATCTGACTGCAGTCTTTCGCAGATCGTCAACCTACCTGGCCGAAGGGTGTCCTACACTACGTTTGCCGAGTCGTGGTCTCCACTCAAGAACACGTTTACCCCAGCGGTTGTCGGTTCTTCGCCATCCATAAATCCATCCATAAATTACGTGAGGCGATTTTGACGACTTCAAAAATCTCGCGACATCTCACCAAGGGGAGGGGGGGGGGGGGGGGGGGGGGTGTCGAAAAATCGCCAAAATCGCCTCACGTAATTTATAGATGCTCCCTTAATGATTTTGATAGTGAATGATTTCAGTTTGTTTGATTATGGACAGACGAAATTTCTTTTGTTTTGAGGTTTAATTTCGCATTTAGTGAGAGGGAAATATAAAATAAAATATGGCTGAGTTATTTTGCAACTATCTCACTCGCACAATATATTCACGAGATGACCCTAGACGCCACACACAGTTGCACGTGTAGCGCAACACACGCGCATTTATGTGCCGAAACGGACATAAAGAAATGGGCGAGTTTCCGGAGTGTGACAATACTACTGCTGTGTAAACTGTGAAACTGTAACTACATGGTACACTAGGTGTACAATAATGTGTGGTGACCAGAACAGTATGAAGATTAACTTCTGGTTAACTTAGCTAGTCCTGTACACTGCTGTGTATCCTGTGAAATTTAACTACATGGTACACTAGCTGTACAATAATGTGTGGTGACCAGAACAGTATGAAGCTTAACTACTGGTTAGCTTAGCTGGTGCTGTACACTACTGTGTATCCTGTGAAACTTTAACTACATGGTGCACTAGGTGTACAATAATGTGTGGTGAACAGAACAGTATGAAGCTTAACTACTGGTTAGCTTAGCTGGTGCTGTACACTGCTGTGTATCCTTTGAAACTTTAACTTCATGGTACACTAGGTGTACAATAATGTGTGGTGACCAGAACAGTATGTAACTCAACTACTGGTTAGCTTAGCTACTGATGTAGGTACACTGCTGTGTATCCTGTGAAGCTTTAACCACATGCTACACTAGGTGTACAATAATGTGTGGTGACCAGAACAGTATGTAGCTTAACTACTGGTTAGCTTAGCTACTGCTGTACAATACTGTGTCCTATAACTGCAGTACACTAGGTATTGTAGGAAGCACGATAGTATGAAGTTGCTCAAAGCTTTGTATACTACACTAATATGTAGAGACCATGTAGAGAATAATAGTGTAAGTTAGGACGCTCCAGACAGCACTTGGATACGGGAAATTAGACATTTGTTCTCTTGAATATTTGAAGATGTTTGTTGTACTATAGGTACCCTCAGTTTGTGTTGTACTTAGCCCGTGGTTGGTGTAATGCTTCACTGGAGGCTGGATAAAGTTTTTTGGAACTCTGAGTAGAAACTTTTAATTCCGGGCATTAAGTTATTTTGTTATCTACTTGTTACAAAAGTTATATTCCCTATCCTATTATTTTACGTAGTAAACTGCTTATACTATACTAGTATAGTAAAATAATCTAGATTCTGCACACATATTGTAGGTACTTCGTCAAATATCGTAGTCTATCCATTTGCCCACTCAGGGACAAAGAAGTTACAGGTCTATCAGTGACAGTTCTGAAGTTTACCCATACAAAGTGACTTACCTCTGCTACTAGTATAGTATTATTATATCTGTGCCTCTGCTTTATTAATTTGAAGGTTTTAACAAAATCTATAAGTGGAATTAAAATTCTTGAAAATTTTCAGTTTTAATTTGATTTGCGTATGGTCACGGGCACGTTTGTATGCGGTTTAAGCCATGCTAAGTGAGTAAACTCTCAGGAATAAAAAAAATCGATTGAGTGGGCAATCGGTCTGTTTCTTGTCTTAATTGTGTGTCGGCAACAACGTTTTTTCGCGTGCGAAGCCGCGGTCAGTAGCTAGTCCTACTAAAATTATAAAGCCAAAAATTTGTGAAATGTGAATTTTTGTTACCTAAGATCTCCAAAATGTTCAGTAGAACAGATCAAGATGAAATTTGGCACACGTTTAGACAGAATACAGAAAATACGCGTGCGAAGCCGCCGGCCGAAGCTGGTCCTACACGAACAAGCAAATGGACCCCAAATTAGCTCTCCGCAAATTCCCGATCCAGCTTGTATTTTAGGTAAAGCGTAGTTATTTGCCGTATGCTATAATATGGCCCAGTCCTTGCACAACACGGTCCGTTTTACCAGCTGGTGCTTGCTCGGCAGATTACTTGATTGAGTTGATGAGTTACCTGGATGTTGTTTTACTACCAGAGGAATTCAGCACGTAGTGGGGTAGTTCTGAAATGAAGACATATCTTAGGTTCTGTTTGGACGAAATGTTCAAATATTTAGGTAAGTATCTTGTAGTAAGTTTATGGTATGGTATGGAACGATGAAGGTACTCCTTTGACGACCTCCGTGGCGCAGCGGGCGAAGGTCCGCCTGCGACGCAGGAGGTTGCGGGTTCGATTCCCGCCTCGGAACAAATTTGTGTACGAGCGATCTGCAAACATTTGTTCCGTTGGTCTGGGTGTTTAGTTTCTCTACAAGATTTTAAAAATAAACCGTTTCAAATATACGAATATGAATTTTCACAGTTCCAATTTTAAACAAGGATTGTTTGAAATTGGAACTGTGCTAGAAACACAGCAACCAAGCAAAGAACGTAAACATTGACAATCATAACTAGAAAACGTTCGAATGTTACGCTAACATTGCTTAGTAAACAGTTGGTACGGCCACCGGCTGGCTGAAACCTGGCCCGTCGGAATTTGCATAGAAATTAACCCGCGCCCGGCTAACCGACATTTCACATGGACTGCGTTACGTTGGCCCACCTTACACTTGACGATATGATTTTCAGCAGAACTTTTAGGTTTATGAACTGAGGGGTGAGGCTATTTGACGTTAGCAGTGTTTAGGGTCGTCTGAAGACATGGTTAGTGGAGAGGGTTTTCTACAGCATGGGTGAATTCCTAGTATTACCTGAACTAATAGAGGACCCCCCCTACTAATAAGCTATTAGGCCAATATCTATGCTGATATTATAAAAAGGAAAGATTTGTTTGTTTGTATTGATAAGGCTCCGAAACTACAGGACTAATTTGAAAAATTATTTTACCATTAGAAGCCCACATTACTCCTGATGAACATAGGCTACTGTTTAACGCGGGAAAATGCTTCATTCCTACCTGTGCCTGAAGACCCGATTAGAAATATTTATTTTATACTAGCTGACCCGGCGAACTTCGTATCGCTTATCAGTCGATTCTTTAATTTTTTTATTTATAATTTTTAATTTTTTTTTATAATTTTTCTCTCCGTAAGAACCATCCTCGTACTTCAAGGAATATTTTAAAAAAAGATTAGCGATTAGCGAAATCGGTCCAACCGTTCTCGAGTTTTGCGCTTAGCAACACATTCAGCGACTCATTTTTATATTATAGAAGATTACCTAAAAATTTTAAAATTCATGGTCTTCCTTTTATTTCTGACACTATGTTATTTAGCAAAAAATTATCCTTATGATGAAGCCTTTCGATCGGTATGATAAAGCTGTAAATATTTAAATATCTAAATAATAAAATAAATAATAAATAATATATCCGTGCAAGTCCGTGGGACGCCCTGTATATCTTTATTTCGGAATTTTAAACACTATTTTCTATGTGTCAGATAATTTTAAAAATCACAAAAGTCGGCCTCTGTTGGAATACCTGGCCTTAAGCCCAGTCTTCTCTGTCAACTAAATCGTATGGTATGAAGGGGTAAAGGCCTTCTGCATGCACCCAGATCACGGCAGATACCAATTACTTTGTATAATGACATACGAAATTGTTCATATGGCCTCCAGGTTCATCAAAACTGCCAGCCTAATCAGTGCGAGGCACCTACAAGTGACCAAGTTTTTGTTTTGAATGTATTTTGTGAATTATACCTCTGGCATTGACATTTACAGCCCCTGTTAGAAGGCCGTTATGTGACATTTGTTGAAAATGTTAAAATGCTAAAAAAACTGCGTAAAATCCCTATTTTTCAGTATAAGTTTTGGTAGATTTGGGTAATATTTTTTATAACTTAGAATTCACCTGGAACCATGTATTTGCCTTTGTCATAAATAGGTTGTCGCATCTATTATCTACCTAATAAAATCGTCAATTCACCAACGTTCAAAATGGGTCGTAAACGTATTTCAGAAAAGGCTCACTTTAAATTTATTAAACTAAATTAAGAACCTTTTTATCAAAGTATTTGTATTTCTTAGAAGCATAATTTCAGGTCCCGTGTTAAGCAAAAACCTACCCCTCGGCGTAAGGGATACCCTTGAATCGTTGACCCAGTTTTAGGGGATGCTTTCGCTTTTATTACGTCGTTTTATGTTCCTATCTTTTCTATACTTAGGTATACACTGTTTAGCATACCAAATTAAATTAAAATTATATATCTTGCTTGTTTAAACATAACGTTACCGAAATCCAATATCCAGAATGCTGCAGTACAACGCAGAATGGCATTCCAATATTCTGTGGACTTTTAGTTTATAAAAGCTTTGTCAAAGCTTATCTATTAAAAATAGGTGTTTTATTTTCAGCGTAGTGTTTTTATCGAAAGTTGGATAATGAACGGATCAGGCTGAAATTTTAAAGTTTTTGTAGTGCCGTTCACAATACGTGAAGGACTTATTAATTGATATAATTGTTAACTTTGCATAAATTATAATCTACCATAGTTATTTGATATTTTATGCAAGCTAGTATTAAAATTTTCATCTTTAAATTTCGTATAACATTCTCTTTAAGCTATTAGAGAAATTTCAGTTCAAAATGCGTCCCAAAGTCAATAATCCACTTTGGAATGGCCGAAATTTAAAATGGACTTCAATATTTTCACAAATTAGTTTTCAGTTCGGATTGGATTATAAAAACTCTCGAAATGTTACAGAAGTTGGACGGGTTGGGTGAGATGAATGATTATTACGACCGACAGACAAACAGAAAACTTTTAAATGGTGCCAGACGTATCGATCTGGTTCAGATACATGACCGGTTTCACCAGACTTTAAACTGAATTCAGTTTGCAGTCTTCAGAGTTCTACAAGTTCAAAGCTGCCGTAACATTCGACGTAAGTAGTTTTCACATCTTACATTATATAAACCTTTCTTAAATTCATGCAAGAGTCTTAAGTTTTCTTCTGTTGAATCAAATGTCAAATTGTTTCATCATATTGTTTGTTTTCCATACTGAGATAAAACAACTGAGCCAAATTCTGATAACAAATCGCATTTTTTGGTATCGTCGCAGAATCGTCCATAGATGAAATGAACTCTTGATAGTGCGTGCGGTGCTATTTGCGTGGAGAGATTGATGAAATGGTTTCATCCTTAAAGCTTTTGACACGTATCTCTCCATCTGTAATTTCTTTCATCAAAGGTAAAATGCCAAATGCCAAAATTCTAAGACGGCCATTTTTATTGTGAAGCGATTAATTTCGCGGAATTAGGAATTGTGCTCCTTGATTGCTTAAAGTTAAAACACTTAAGATTTTTTTTATGATTTAAGATAAGTTAGAGGGGTTACTCTATTTTAGAGTATTTATAGCGACTAAAAAGTTTGATGAAGGCGAGCCTTCTCTAGTTTTATAACAAAATACCAAGTTCATAGACAGTTTAAAGGACCTTAGACAACAGTACAATAGATCATTGTAACTAAATATGAGTTTACTATGATAATCTTATTGTGAAAATATCTTGAAATATCATAAATAATGGCTACCCCTTTAGATAACATTCCTACGCAGTAATTTACGTTACTATTACAAAACCAAAGCGTGACGTGATGTCTAGGAAACCAGTAACTAGCAAAATGTACCTAAAATTAAGGGTAGTTATTTAGCTGATCGTTTTTATGATATGTCAAGATATTTTGACTGTAAGATTATCATAGCAAGCTCATAATTATTTCGTTACAATGGATCGTATAGAGGTCCTTTAAGCTTTCTATGAACTTGGTATATTCTTAAAAAACTAGAGAAGGCTCGCTATCATCAAGCTTTTTAGTCCTTTTTGGAAATAATTACGAGATTAAGGCCCAAAATCTCGTAATTATTTCCCAAATTGCCAGATATTTCTCGTTATATGGCGCGTAAGTTAATAAATCTTCCGTTACTAACTTACGTTTCTCAACAGAAGAGATACAACAAAATGTTCCACAACAAAGGTTTTATTTTAATACGAAGAACCTTGATTAGCCCAGAAGGATAAAGCATTAACCTATTTAGCAGGTTGAGGATATCACGAAGGTTACTTAAATCCATCACACTATAATAATAGTAAAAGTTTGGATGTAGGGATGTTTGTTACCTCTTCACGCCAAAACTACTGAACGGATAGGGTTGAAATTTTGCATACAGGTAATTCTAATCCTGGAATCAAACTACGGCTACTTTTTCCCTCATAAATAAGTTTTCATGGAATAAAATTCGTTTCCATTTCTATGGACTACAACGCGTGCGAAGCAGCGGGCAGAAATAGTTCTATAAATAAGAAAGTCACTCTGTCAGTTGTCGATAAAAATCTTCAGAACGTTTAGTTGCAAACATGGTTTATGATGGTCTGACTGACTCTTAGGTACTTTTTCACAGCTAAAAGATTGAGCTTTTTATGAATTGTGACATGTTTTTTTTTACCTGTGTGGTGCCGGCTTAGAATTAGCACCACCCCAACTCTTCTCGCGGGTATCGTAAGAGGCTAGGGGATATCCACCGGGGGCGGGCAGCAGCACCCCCTGCAGAACAATTGGACCACCGAACTGCGATCCCCAAACCACATGCCCAGCGTGGGTATTATGGGCATTACCCCCATGAGATAAAAGCCAATAAGGCGCAATTATAAATATTATTTTTCGGTATTGATGAATTATGTAAAATTTGTACGCCAAAGGCAGATCACAGTGCTCTTAATTATATGTCTGAACATCCCTGTAATACCTGTGTATCACAAATGAATTTTAATTTGAATATGCCTGTGGTCTTTCGCAGATAGACAATTCACCTTTCACCAGCATAGTCAGACCTACGAAACTACGCAGTATTCGGGCGCGATATCGCCAGAGCGAAAAATTTCGCCTTGTTTCGCGCGTCATCTCGCCGAGAATTTTGCATGTACCGCATACCCAGTCGGCTTTAGTTACCGCTCTGGGTAGTGAATACAGCTTAGGTTGGAACAGGGCATCTATTACAATTCTCCGCATCCGACATTGTCGATAGCAATAGTACGAGATCCGGCTGCAGAAAAAGTGCACCCATCGAGTAAGAGCTAAGAACCACATTTTTACGCATATTGGTGTTAAGGAGAATATATATCTACTAGGTTGCCTATCAAAACGTGGCCGCTAGTATTTTAAATAAAAATATTTATAAATAGATTTTTGACTGATTCTGCAGCCGGATCTTAGACCACAATGACATACAACCGACGCACGCAATTGTCGATTTCGTAGAATTGTAATAGAGCCCCTGGCCTTTAGCCTCAAAGGAAAATAAGTTGTGCTGCGTAACCGAAGCCATGGTTACTAGTTTAATATTTGAGAGGAATGTTGTGTGACGGCACACGGAACTAAGGAACATTTGGTATGGTTAATAACCCAGGCCCATTCCACCTCTCGTGAGCTGATAAACATCAGGAAGTAAGTCGTTAATTGTTATAAAAATAGCAGTCAGTTACACGAAACAAGGTTGTCTCATAGACGCTCTAAAGCGATGAGATCACAAGCTTACAGCTTAGGTCTTGTTTAATCTTTGTCCAGAATATTGCTGTGGGATATAAATCATTTTCTATCTATCTATCTACAACATTCACTCACGTGGTAAGTTTCAAGCCTCAACTTCAACGGCCTGTATTGGTCCATTACTGTACTCAGGCCTCCCCCTGATATGCGCCTTATTGACTTTTATCACATTCAAGCTTCATCAGCTCACATTCATCCACTGTTAAACATATCTCTCCAAACGAGGGCGGTGTTGCCATGACCACCTAGGCAGGCGGATTAGTCATTGCAGTAAGGTTTTTAAAAATACACCGATGTAAACAGTTGCCCTCCCTCTGGTAGGATACCCTTGTCGACTCTCTACACCCACAGCCTCGGTGGAGCGACCAGTAGGGGCGCGCCGTCGCACAAGGAGCTGCAGATAGACTAGGTGCGTCACGGCCCATGAAGTCAGTTTAGTTTAGTATATCCCATTCACTCTTAGAGCATTAAACCAGTCTGGTTTAATGCTCTAAGCATTCACTGCCCAGCCTCGGCGGCGGAGCGACCAGCAGCCCTTTGTAAATTTTTGAAAAAACACTTCAAAGTTTTACTGAGAAACCGCTCCCGCTCTTTGAAGTTATCTCGAACATCTATTGCTCTATTCTACATCCAAAGTGACCTTCACTGCCCAACCTTGGCGGTGGGACCAGTAGGGGCGCGCCACCGCACAAGGAGCTGCAGATAGACTACTTGCGTCATGGCCCATGAAACTGTCAGTTTAGTTTAGTATATCCTTTCACTGTCCAGCCTCGGCGGAGCGACCAGCAGGGGCGCGCCGCCGCACAAGTATCTGCAGATAGACTAGGTGCGTCATGGGCCATGAAAGTGTCAGTTTAGTTTAGTACATCCCTTTCACTGCCCAGACTTTTGTAAATTTTTGAAAAAAAACCGGTCAAAGTTTTATTGAGAAACCGCTCCCGCTCTTTGAAGCTATCTTCAACATCGATTGCTCTATTCTACATCCAAAGTGACCTTTGGACTCGATCATCAACAATTACCACAAAAGATTCCAGTTTTTAAGACGTTATAACAATACATCACGAGCGACTTTAATAACAAAGATGCCACAATAACGCCCAACCCAAAACTGACATAAAATACTAGAGTCCCATAAAGTTAATTTACTGTCCCCATAAAAGGTAAGCCGGTGATGAAAATGAACTTTGTACTTTACCAGATTGGGTTCTTGGCGCATGCATTTTGTAATTGCTTACGATTGGGTTCCAAAGCTCCTCTAAAAGGTGGAATAACGACCGGCGAGGCGAGTCTATTTGACGTTAGGAACGAGAGGAATTACGGAATTATGGATATAAAGAGTTTTTGATTTTGATTTTAGAGGTGGTCGTGACGTCTCCTTTTAGTATGGGATTTTCATAGTTCCCTGTCCGCACGACAGAGGCGCTGTGCTGTACCGAATTGTATGGAAAAAGGAGCCGTCACGATCACGACTCGTTACTAACGTCAAATAGACTCACCCTGCTGGTGAAGCTTGCGGGAAACCACAGGGTGCGGGCAGAGGCAGGATTCGTCATCTGATGCCATCAATATAAAATATATAGTACATCTAAATATCACGAGTTAAAACGCAAATTTGAAAGCACATTTTTGTGCTGTGCAGTGCGGCTCTGATCTGCAACAACCTCTTAAATAAATTGTTTATGACAGTTACTCAACCAAGCCTGTCTCAATGATAGCAATTGTTTAGATAGAAATATCAATCCATCTGAGTATAATTCAACTACGCTTTCAAGTCATTTGATAAATTGCTATTCGTATTAGTTGAACTGAATAAATAACAGGCAGTGGAGTGACAAAGCTTCGATAATTTTCAGAATAAGCAATTCACAATTTAACAAGACAGTTTTCAATATTTTCCCTCTTCAATCGCCGATTCCTATTAAAAACGGCCGAAAAACCGTGCCCGCTGCAAACTGAAACCGGGCCGGTTTTTACCTAGCTTTCAAAAGATTTCAAGTTCAAAGTTGCAGAATTAAATTTTTCAGACATCTAAAGGGACGTTCGTGATGACAGTTTGACATTGGATTCCCGTATCCGCGGTATTCCGCCGAGAATTTCAGTGACGGTAGTATTCCGCATACCCACTAGCATCTCGCTACCGCTCTGGGAAGCAAATACCGCGTTAGGTCCTTATACCGTGTAGGTACTAGGTACGGTATAAGGCCTCTTCAGACCTAACGCGTTATTCTGTGCTAAATCCGAAAGCGAGTTAAAGTTGACAATGCAGTCTGTCTACGCGACTCAAGGTTAGATATATAAAGATAATCCTCTCTTACCTAGGTAGGTATACATACCCTGATAAAACCAAGGGGTCCACCGTGACTCGCCATGACTCGCGAATCAAAAAGTTCGCATTGATGAACCGCAATAAACCGCATTATCTACAACGCGGTTGCGCATTTATACCGTTCAATAGCTTGGTATCATTACTCTAAAGTAGATAACTTATAAGTATTCATAGGTTCAACAGTATCCTAGGGTGAAACACTTATCACGCCCACTCATACCTACCGTAAATCAATATAATTGACTGGCTCAACGCAAACCGTTTGACGTTTATGAAGTCCGCGCCTTTTTGTTCTGCGAAAGTGCGAAAAAAAATTCTTTGCTAGTTTAGGCAGAGAATATACATAATTATAGGTAATAATACAAACGTATACAGGGTGTAACAAAAATAAGTAACCAAACTTTCAGGTGGGGTGTAGAATCGAACACTGAATTCAGGAAAAATATTAAAAAAAAATCCCGCCCTTTAGTTTTCGAAAAATAAAATAAATACGGAATTTTCACTAAATTACGCAAACAACTGATGCACGTGTTTATTTGACATTAAAATATGATTAAAAGGTCTACGTACCTTGTGTACACCTTTTTAGCAGATAAACATCTTTTTACGGGGGGCACCCACGACCGGACACGCGATATCGCAGCAGCGCGCGCGGCGGCGGGCTGCACGTGTTGTACTTATGTAGGAGCTAGCCAATGCATTCCAATTTTCCCATTTCAATTTTCATCTCGTGGTATTCAATATCTGAATAACGCATACGAGCCATTTTTACGCACAAAAAACCGATAAGCGCCGCCGCGACCTTCACCTTGCGCTTGCAATGATGCAACTAAACGGCCATTGACCCTATGATAACATTTCTGTGGTATGACAGTTTGACAAAACTAACAATAAGCGTGAGACTAACGATAGAACGTGTGTAAAGACTTAAAATAATTTATTTATTTTTTAATTCCTAGAGGAAAATTGGAATGTATTTGTTGTACGTAGGCTCCATATCTAAGCACGCCGTGCAGCCTGTTCGCTTCCGCTGCAATGATGTCGCGGGTCGATGACCGCGGTGGCCGCTCATTAGGGCACCGTTTAGGTGTTATGGACTTATAAAAAAGATGAATACAGGTACTTAGGCCATTTTTTTTTTATTCCAAATAGACACATGTATTATAGTCTATTGCCTAATGTTGTGAAAATTTCGTACCTATTTATTAAATTTTTCGAAAACTAAAGGGCGGGATTTTTTTTCAATAATTTTCCTGAATTCAGTGTTCGATTCTACACCCCACCTGAAAGTTTGGTTACTTATTTTTGTTACACCCTGTAGAATGGATACTCTTCTCTTCCCATCTGACGGAGCTTCCTCACCACGCCGGCCCATAGGCGAGTTTTATGGCGGTCCAAATGCAAGGGATGTATGGGACACGCACGGGGCGCAGAGAGCATGGGTAGGTTATGATTTTGACAGACGATCCGACGCTATTGATATTCGATATTTTGTTTGTTTGATCATGGACATACGGATTTTCTTTTGTTTTGAGGTTTGATTTCACCTTTGATTTGTGAGAGGAAAATAAAAAATTAAATGTCTTTCAGTTATTTCGTAACTATCTCACTCACAGTGGTTGCTTGACAAATGTTTCTTTAATGTAAATGAATATATTAATTTTTAATAGAATAATTTAATATATATTTATTTTTTCATTCGGATTGCCATCAGCTTAACAACTAAATACAATAGAAATTAAAATAGATACAGAAAGCTAATAATAGTATGTTAGTAATATTATGTTTTGACCACGATTGTTAATTAATTTTCTGATTGTTAACTATTTATCTTCGATTGTATTATCCTTGATTATTTTCATTATTGATTATTTTAACGATTTGAATCACTGTGATTTGATATTTGCACACCTGCTTGCGGGTTGAATACATTTGACATCACTCTAGTCATAAGATCTGACATATACCTTTAATAATGTATTCGGCAAATAAATGATTTGATTTGATTTGACCCTAGATGTCACACACACAGTTGCACGTGTAGCACAACGCAACACAGTTGCGCATATGTGCCGAGACGCGATTTTTGTAAGGAGAAATGATCGAGTGTCTGTGTTGTGGTTTAGCTGTCTTGGTTTATTTTACTATGTTGAATCTGAACGTCTCCCATTAAGCAGATACTAGCTTATTTCCGCGATTTCCGGCTTGGTAGGCCAGCAGTGGCCGCATTTTTGTGATTTTTAAAACCATCTGAGACTTGGAAAATAGTGTTAAAAATTCTGAAAAAAAGATAAACCTATATTACTTAAGGATCTAGTCTAGTCAAAGTAGCATTCAGTTACAAGATCTAATGAACTTCACTCGATAGAAAATAATCCCAAAGTAACCCCTTTTTCTAACGTTTTTTCAATACTATGACTAGCAAAACTGATATAACACTTTTTTTTGTACTCAACTAAGGACATTTCTAAGCAAATTCGCAAAGTTTGACTTGATATAATGATTATCATAATCACCATGTTTAAATAACTATAAAAAATTTACACGCCTATCAAGCTTTCTATAGCTTCGCTGTTAAAGATGGTTACTTAGTTTTTTTTCTTTGTTACTCTTGAAAGCTTAAGACGTTCAACTGTGTTACTGAAATAAAACAGGGCATGATATTAACATGGGCTAGGTATATTCCTTTTACAACTTAAAACAATTTTTCCATAAAATCAACATAACTTTTCTACAACTTTTATCTATTTTTTTGGTAAGCTTACACTCTAATCTTTTAATATCAATATTTATTATCATCTAAAAATTGTATAAGGTAATCTTTTAAATAAATATTTATTTATTTATTAGTAAGAAAAATCGGACCCAGAAAGCTGTATTACGTTTACTCCCTTGCTTATTCAATACTATGGTTCTCATCGATCGATAGAAAAATATTCATGAATCTCTTATTATTATTTATGCGTTTAAAGGAAATGCTCATACAATACATGGAAGCTTCGATAAAATTGTGATTTATTTTACGTAGCTGAGCGAAGACGGGAGTATTTATTGTGAAGCTTATTTCGTATGAATAAGGTATACAATACTGGTAGAGATATCGTGTGGTAGAAACATTTCATTCGTAATGAATATGTGTGATCGTTGATCAGTCAGTTCCGACCCCTGACTAAGTTTAATAATGTTATGGTAAAGGTGACTTTACATAAGAATTAGATTAGATACGAAAAGGTACCCAAAAATGGATGGTTCTTTAGCGGACAGCACAAATGGGGGAGCAGATAGCGGTCTCTTGCCAAAATTTTAATTGAAATCTATCAAAAATATGCTATACCTGAGAGAGTATGCCTAAGAAAACACTCACAATATAACCTTTATAATAACAGTTTATCACATTTATTGAGCACATAGAAAATTAGAATAATAGAACAAAACAATTACAATTAGTATTTACTTACACTTACATCTAGGTATATATTTCTTAAAAATCTAAGCTATCACCAGAAGGCAGAGTGCCCAGAATGCTGGCAGCATTGCCACGTTGAATGGCAATGCTAATTCGTAGACTTAAATAGAAGCCAGCATTCCGACAGGTGATGACCTGTAGACTCGATGAGAAGTTTTGTAATATATTTATATTGCGTGTGCACCTGGACCCCAAGGACCTAGGGTCTCCACTCTCCACCCCAAACGGCTCAAATAAGTAACATCGGTCAAGATAAGCGGTTTTTCGCCGTTTGAGGGACTCCGCTGATGTTGCTGCGGGTTAGTAAATATATATATTAATAACAGTAGGCTAAGCACAGCGATTGTTATCTAGGAAAGAATAGAAGAAAATAACATTGCATCGTCGTAGTACATTCCGTAAATTAGTCAAGATTAAGAAGATTGAAAGATTGAAGGAATTTATTGCAAATGTTTCACGCATTCGATGACGATGCTAGGCATTTTTTATGTGTTCTAATTTATACAATCAAAACTTATAAATAAATTGGAACTTGTATTTATAGTTGAAACAATTGAGCTAACTGGAGACTGTTGCAAACAATCTACAGGTAGCTCAACTAATCTATATCAATTATAAATTATAATTACAAATCCAATTTTCTCTCAATTATGGACCCGGCTAGGGCATAGCAAAATAAGACTATACAGTCGGAAGAGTAGGTATGCCAGTAAGTAGTACGCTAGTAATATTACTTCAATGAGGTATACCTTATATACAACAACTGCCTCGTTGGTCTAGCGGTCAGCTTGTTCAACCGCTGATTGTAAGGTCCTGAGTTCGAATCCCGGGTCGGGCCAATAGTTGTTACTGGGGTTTTTCTAGCAAGGAAAATTCACAGTAGCAGCCCGGAGTCAGGAAGTTGGCGGTGTCACACCCCCGTGCCTTGGAAAGCACGTTTAGCCGTTGGTCCTGCGCCTGATCTCTCCCCGGTCGTGTCGATCTGTCGTCCCATCGGATTATGGCAGTGACAGTTTGCGCACACACTTGTGCACTATAATATGTCCTGCGCATCTGGCTAGTCTCCGATGACACTGGCCGCCGTGGTCAAAATTCGGCTATGAGAACATTATTATACAACAATCAACAAAACGTAACCTACGATGTATTGCATTGTCTCTCAACTTAGGTCGGCAACCCTTCAAGTTGAAACCCAGAAATACTGCTAGCCAGCGGCAATACCTCGAGGTTTTTCACAAAGTCTCCCATGTGCCCACTTCCTTATTCCACTGCAGTCGCGTGTTAAGACCCTATCGCTCACAGCTCACTTGTACGCGGCCCGAATAAGAAGTTTGTTAGCGCATGTAAACAAGCCCTTATTTCATATAGCTTTGTAATAAATTTTAATTACCGTTTATGTACGGGGATAAATCAGCCTGGTCTAAATGTTTAGCATGGTAATGCTGGTTTTAACGTTGCAATCATAATTATCTAAGGTTCATAGGTACTTTTCTTACATAATATAGGTACGGTTTGCAAAGAAAGTCACTGAACATGAATTAAAAATAAGTGTTTATTTATGAAGAAAATTAAAATCTAATATAATATAATACGATCAAAAAATTATAACTAGTATTTCCAATTGAAACAATTGAGCTAACTGCAGACTGTTGCAAACAATCTACAGGTAGTGATTCATATCAATACCAGTCGCTGCGAAACCCCCCCCCCGACGCTGGCTGCATTGCCCCGCTGTATGGCAATGCTGATGCGCTGCTCCTGATACTCACCAGCTCTCGGGTCACGCATCACTTCGACCAAACTTTCAGATATTTTTTTTTTTTTTTTTTTTTTTTTTTTTTAATCTTATTTATTTTAAGGACTTTTACTTTTCAAAGTATGTCAGTCCTATCATAACCTTAACTTATGTAACACACAAAAGAAAACAAATAACAAAATTAAACTAATCAGTCAGATATTTAAGGGGAGTCACTGATGCATAAAAATTTTAAATAGTGAAATGGCTGCTAATGAATTTGGTTCCGCTAAAATGTTAATAAATGTTCCTATATTTAATCTATTTAAATTAAGTTCAGTCATCAGTGCCTCCCTTTGATCTTTGAACTTGGTGCAGTCCATCAAGATGTGATGCACATCATCTAGGACTCCACAAACTTCACAGTTTGGAGAGTCCGTTTTTTTCATAAGGAACCCGAATTTCCTTGATGGATAATGACCAGATCGTAGCCTATGAGCGATAACAATAACAATTCTACTTATCTTACCTCTAACAAACCATGGTATACAAGGCGGCTGACACTGTATGGTTTTATACCATATACCTTTTTCTTTACTTCGCTCATCAAAATATTCCTTGTACGCATCATAACATATTTTTTTACATGAAAGAACTTTATCAGTATAGTTTGGTTTTAAATTAATTGGATTTCCCTCTGTACTACCTAATTTCGCTAATTTGTCAGCCTCCTCGTTACTTCTCAAACCTATGTGTGACGGAACCCATTGCAACTTCAAACTGACCCCCCGGAGTGCAAGATTATGAATTCTATTCAAAATACCATAAGCTACCGAAACACCTCTGAAACCAGAGGCGCATCGAGCTAAATGTTGCAATGCACTCCTACTGTCTGTCAAAACAACTATTCCCCTACTATTTGTTTCATTTACAGAACTTAAAGCTTCTGAAATTGCAATGAGTTCCAGTGTCATAATCGAGACAACAGAATCAATTTTAAAAACACCATTTCTAGAATAAGTCGTGTCATAATAAGCAGCTCCCTGACCCACTTCACTCCTTGATCCGTCAGTATAAAGTATGTGCCTTCCGTAATATTTATCATTTAATTCTTTAATTATATCGTATTTTAATCCAGAAATTTCATGACTTCTTTTAGATCCTTTTACACTATCTAGATAGCAATTAATAACCCCCTCTGTATGAATATATGTAACCCAAATATCTAATGAATACATATCCAATACATTTGAAGCATAAATATCAAAATGTCTACATCTGTCATAAACTGAAACCAGTAACGGTATCTTTTTAGATTGCCAATAATTGTTATTTTTCAAAGAGTAAAGTTCATCAAGGAACTGTATTGTTATGCTGTTTTCCCACGACATACTCTTAACACAAAATTTATAAGCTAAATATAATCTTCTTATCTGTAACGGCTGTAGGTATGTTTCACATTCCATAACATGTATGGGTGTACTTTTAATGAAACCACCGATAATTCTTAATGCCTGATTTTGCACTTTCTCTAATTTATACAGATGTACTTTTGCGCTAGTATCGTACAGAAAGCAACCGAAGTCGATTCTACTCCTTATCAGTGAAATATACAAAGTGCGTAGGTATTTAGGATGTACTCCCCAACCAGATCCAGCAAGAACTTTTAACAAGTTTAGGTATTTAGATGTTTTTTCGGTGGTTTCCTTAATATGTCTATTCCACAACATAGATCTATCCAACCACATTCCTAAGTATCGAACGTTTTCTACTTGGTCCAATAACAAATCATTAACACTTAAATTAATTCTATTTCGTCTTCGTCCCCTGCTAAATAAACACACCATTGATTTACTACTAGACAATTCAAGACCTATTTCTCTTAAATTTGTAACCATTATATTTAATGCATGTTGTATTGCATCCTCACAGATTTTTATATTGTTGTTACGCAAATAAAAAACGAAATCGTCAGCATATTGGGACACTCTTATCGTTTGCTCTAGCTGGCTATAAATTTTATAAGTTGTTAGGTTGAATAACAATGGGGACACCGGGTCACCTTGAGCTAAACCTTTTGTTGTCCATCGTGAAAAATAGCTTTTGTCATTCGTTCTAACTAACAAACATCTTTCACTCAAAAATGACCAAATATACCTACACATTTTAAAACCAACATTAATTTCGTCGAGTGTGCCTACTATCTTTTCAACCAAAACATTATTATAGGCATTTTCTATGTCGAGAAAACAAGCTACTGTGGGTGTATTAGTAGTTAAACCTAACTGTATGTATGTGATTAACCTAGCCAAACAATCAAGGCAAGATTGACCCCGTCTAAAACCCGAAGTATTGTTCGAAAGGATTCCATTCTTCTCAATGTACCATTCAAGTCTCCTAACAATAATATTATGAAGTATTTTACAGAAACATGAAATAAGCGATATCGGCCGTAACTTTTGTTCAGAACTGGCATCGACAGAAGCTTTAGGTATCGGTATAACAAGTATAGTGCGCCACTGCGTAGGGACATAGCCAGAGGTATAGATATCGTTATAAATCTGAAGTAAAATTTGTTTACCTGCAAGGGGCAAGTAATGAATCATAGAATACGTTATCTCATCGCTACCCGGAGCCGTATCTTTTCTTTTCAAACAATGTAATAATTCTTGAATAGTAATGGGTAATTCTAATAGGTTATTTCTTGACGTAATATTAGGTTGTTGATTTTGAACTGAGTCAGGAGTTAAAGAGTGCAATAGTTGTTTTAATTTAGCATCCGAATTTGAAAATTTTGATTGACGATAACCTTTAAACCAACGCATTTTACGCCACATGACCGAGACTGACGTACTTTCATTAATTTCATTACAAAATTTTCTCCAACTTCTTGATTTAGCTTCTTTGATCATTTTAGTAGCTTGAGTAATTTTTTCTTCAAGTTTTTTATAATTATCCGGAGTTGGGTTTCTTCTAAATGTACTTAACGCTAATCTACGTTCGCCTACTAATTTTGATAACAAGGGGGTCCAATATTCTTTAGGTTTAAATTTTGATGACGGCTTATTACATAATTTTAGTGAGGGAATATTATTATCGGCAGAAATCGTAATTTTTTCTATTAAACTGTTGTATCTTTCTTGTATTGAACTAGGACAATAAGTACATTCAGAAAATAGCTCTACTAAATCTTTACTATACTTTTCCCAATCCGCTTTTTTAAAATTACGTTTTTTAATAATTTCGTATCTATCTTGAACGTCCAAAGTAATTTTTAGTATTAAATGGTCACTTCCTAAATTCTCATTCAAAACTTGCCAGCTGAACTTTATCGCAACATCAGCAGAAACGAAGGTAATATCTGGTGATGATTTTCGTAAACTTCCGCTTACTAACTTTATCCTCGTTGCTTCTCCATTATTAAGTGATATCAAATTATTATCTAAGGATGAGTCTAACAGCTGAGTACCTCTCTGATCTATCTTGTACGACCAATTGGTGTGGTGACCGTTGAAATCACCTGCAAACAGACTCTTTCCAGAAGCAATCGAAAAAAGAGTATCCCAATCAGCTTGCCGCGTATTTACAGACGACGGACAATATATTGATAAAATATTTTCTAAACTGCTACAATTTAATATTTTAATATGGACAGCTTCTATACCTGGGTTAGTTAGAATAATAGGACAAGAATAAGAATGCAGCGATTTATGCACTAAAATAGCAACTCCTCCGTAAGAGTCACTTCTGTCCTTCCTATAGATGTTATACCCGTTAATATTTATCACTGTGTCCATATCAAACCAGGTCTCACTCAAAATAGCAACGTGAATCTTTTCTTGCAGTAGCAAGGCTTCAAAACTACTTACTTTGGGCCGCAAACTTTGACAGTTCCACTGAAATATATTGATCCCAGGTTTCTTGTTAGTGCCCTCTGCTATGAACATTCAAAAGAATGCCGAAACATTCTTTTGAATAACTCACCTTCAGCAAACATACTTAAAACAAACGATTTTAGTTCTTCAAACACAAATTTCAACACATTAACCACTTTTACCTCCATCGGTTCTTCTGAAAACACAATGTTCTTTATCTTCTCAAATATTATTCCCCAGTCAATTTTCCTCTTCTTCTTCTCTTCCTCTTTTACAAATTCATGATCACGACTTTCATGTTTCTCATTTCTTACATTTAAAAGTTCGTCAGTTTCCATATTTTCATTAGTTCTTGTTTTTCTAACTCTTCTTTTCCTAACTATTTTTTGAGCTTGTGGTTGATCTGTAGTATCGTCTTCAAGGTCACTACGAGCCGAACTTTCAATATCGTTAGTTATAACTTCTAAAGGTCGATCAACAACCCTCTTATCATTACCAGTTTGCGGACAAAGAGATGGAAACTCGCAATCATAAAACGCTTTCTTTCTTTGTTCTTTTTTCTTCAAATAAAGGTCCAATGCCTTTTTAAAAGGTAAATTTTCCTCGCTCATAATATTTCGTACCTCCTTCTCTTTCGTAAAAACGGGGCACAATTTATCCAGAGCCATATGAGAGCCTTTGCAATTTATACACGAATACACTACAGTATCACAATTTTCATGGGCTTTACCACATTTCGGGCACCAGCATGTAGATGTCGGGCAAAACTTTTTGATATGTCCAAACTTCCAGCACCCTGAGCACTGTGTTACTGGAAAGACATAACGATCCACTTTAAATCTACACCCATAGGCGCTTACAAACGTTGGATACGTCGGGCTCTTAAAGCACAAGCGTACCGTTTCGCTATTTATCCATTTGTGATCAGTGTCCATGCGCCTTAATCTTTTTACAGACATAATTTGAATTGGGCTAATTAGCGATGCAATTATCTCCTCTTCACTTATCTCTAGGTCCACACCTCTGATAAGACCATAGGACAGATTACCTTGATCTGTAAATTGAGCTCGTATTTCTAACTCAACAAGTTTCGGGCAGCTTATTAAAATTCCAGCTTGCGTTTTGTCCTCAAATTGAAGAAACACTTTGTAAGGACTTTTATACTTGATATTTATGATGGTGGTGATGTTCAAACTTCGTAATAGTCTAGCTAATGCCATTTGCTTCGGTAATACTTTTAATGATGTCAAACATACTTCATAATGATGAACATTTTTATCTTGCTGATTGTCCGCAATCTGTACCATGATCTGGTCCACAGTTTTGTTTGTCAAATTATCCACTGACTGCCTTAAAAGCGACTTCTTTGGCTTACTTTTCGTGATGGTGGTATACCCGCCTTCACTACTTTCTTCACTTTTTCCTTCACTCTTTTCTATGTGCCTCTTTTCCGCGATTCTTTCAACAACTTCTTCTTCAGATGGTGACGAATCCCAATTCGTATCCACTGGCAATGGGACAAATTCCTCAACTTGTAATAACGCAAAAGGATTGTTATTCATGATTGCTTATCACTAGCGGGCCGGAGCGAGCCGGCCGCCTTATCGGTAGTAAACAATAGAACAGTCCTACGGGGAGAATACGTGCGCTCGGTCTGATTCACAACCCGTCACTTATATTTTTTTTAAAACACAAGGGTTTTCACATATCCAATGTACGGATTATGATAGGGACCTATCCTAAGCTATTTTAATTCCTCTGAAATATTTTAGTTTCGTATAATTTAGACAAAGAAGCGAAAACAGAGTTCGATGGCCACCAATAGCAACTTCGCTATTCTGCATAGAGGAAATTAAAGAAAACTATTTTATGGGCATTAAAAATAGCTTATGAAAAGTATCATAAACTGTACAAACGATTTATAAAAATCCCTTTGATTGACGTAAATAAAAGAAAGAAAAGGCAGTGGCGCTAGTTTGAGGCATAAGTTACAAAGTTTTCGTAACATCTTTTTGGAACAAAATTCGCCTCCCACTTATTTATTTATAACGTCCTACGGTGCTGACTGTACTTTATGTAGGAAAACCTAATAATGATGCTTTGTTATAAATCTGTGAAAGACTTCGGGTAGTTGCTGGACGCGGCAAGCGGAAAAAAGGGCTATTTGAGACGCCTATGCCCAGCAGTGGACTACCATAAGTTGGAAGTAAGTATGGTTATGCATGCGGCAAGCTGAAGACAGGGCGCTATGGCGCTCATTAGGGGAGGCCTATGTCCAGCAGTGGACTAATACCTATAGGCTGATGATGATGATGATGATGATGATGGTTAGCATTGTCCAAATCTTCTTAGAAATCTGAATTAAAACGGACGATCTCTTCGAACCTTAGATTTTTAAAATATTTGTCCACCAATAAGTAAGGTGATAATTAAAATCCTGATATATTTTTATTCATTTAGCTTAAATTTTAATCCGATTTATGTTATGGAGTTATTTTCAAGAACATTCAAGGATTAGGAACGAAACCGTTCCAAGGTCATGAAAATAACGATTTATAAATAACATCACGGCCCTGAACAAATTTGGTTATCTATTAATGTTAACCACCTGAGAATCAATTTCAGTAAGTCCACCGCAATAATTCTGTTATTAGTTCCTTTTAGACGTCACGACACGACTTATAAATATCGTGCGGGAATGAGAGCCCTTATCAAAGTGAGAAATGGTTATCGAAACTTTAACTGAAATAATGCCTTATTACTGATAGCCTGACTGAATGTGGAGTGGTACTGTTCACTTAAATTCAAATTTCGATCTCGGCAAACAAACAAGCAATACAAGGTCATCATAATAATCAGCTCACACATGTCTTTAGACATTATAGCCCTTTCACATACGACGACACAAACACAAAGACATTTTGGAAATGTCTTTGCACAAACAGCGGTCACGAGCCAAAAAACGGTCAGTTAAAAGAAATTCTAAATTTTGAACAAGTCACTTACACTCCACATAAACAAATGAAATTCAGACTCACCGTTTGAAAAAAATGGGCCTTATATCCGATTGTTTGAGATTTTAAAGTTTCTTTCTTTCTATTTTAAAGTCGTGTCGTATGGTGTAAAGCCGCATGATTTTATCAATGTCGATTCGTGGTCGAGTCAACAGGGTCAACGAAGGGTAGGAGACAAGGTTTATTAGGTCTGATTCAATATTGGCGGGCATTTATTAAAATATTATTGTGATTCGATTTTATTGTGCGCTTTTATGAATCTCTCTGAAGGCTGGACAGTGGTTAATGTATTGTTACGTTTAATGAAATATCTCTAATATAGCTTTTTGTAATATAACTTATTGTTTGTTATTTATCTCATGATCTGTAATTTAATTTCTATTACAAACTTTTGGTAATAGAAACATGTTGAACGAGTTGTGTCGTTGACGATATTTATAAAATAATGAATCTGTTGATAGAGCAAAAGAAGTCAGGCTCGAAAAATAAAATCCAAATGGTAGCTAGCTCCATTTCATGAAATAAGGACCTGGCCCTAAGCTTTTGATAAATCGGTATTTAACTAAAAATTGCTCTGTAATTAGAAAATAAATGATGATTAAAATATAAATCAGTAAGTTTTTTGTCCATGGGAAAAACACACAAGTGGTAATAACTTAGAAAAGAAAACAACTGTTCCAAAGTGGCTGGAAAACTTTCGAATATCTAAATGAAGCAAAGCGGAACACATAATGTGAAAAAGTAAAAGCAAAGTATTTTTTTTCTATTTTGGTGCAAAATTTAAACAATATTAAATTAAACAATCTGTTACAGTTACAACGAAAATGGATGCTAAATAATTCTGATAAACATCCAAGAAAAATGTCACTTCGGATTCAAAACTCTATTACAGTCGTTTTCTAAAACGAAATTTCAACAGAGAACAAGACAAAACACAACGCAAAAAAACACGGCATGATTCGATGCATAAAATGACGACACGGAGCGGATACACATTAGGCGTTTTGAATCGTGCGCCTACGCACTCGTCTTGTCCACGCGCCACGTGCCCTCTGACAAAATCTGATGCACGCTTGATTAGAAGCTCTCATTAGGGTGTGTACGGTACGGATGTATTAGATCAGATATATAGTCCCCTCACTCAGCGCGCCTACGCGAGTGCCCGATCAGGCCGTACGCGAGTCGCCCTTAGGCGTAAAAATGCCCGATTAGGGCGTGCACCCGTAGAAACGAAAACGAAGTTTCTGATTCCATTTCGTGCAAACGCTAATCTTATGCAAGCGACATAAGAGTTGTTTTGCACGCAAACGAAAAGAAAACTTCGATTTTCCTTCCCCGAGTAGGTCCCCAGGTTTTACGAGAGTGGACAGGTAAAATTTCTAAAATACGGCCTCAAATATCTTCTAAAGCAAACGAAACCATAAAAAAAACAAAAGAGGGTTTTCACTCGGACTCGTTCAAAAGCATACAATTTTAAATCACTTTACTGAAATATGCAGTCTGTGGGCGGATGACGTCACGTAAGCAAAAATGACGTTTAATTACTGTAATCAGCGTTAATTACCAGCGGGGGACAGGTGACGTATGAAAAACAATGGACTCTTTGTTAGTTGAATAATTGTTTAAACTGTCTCATTAAAATGTCGTACATGGGCGGGCGTAGTGATGTGGAGCTTTGGTGACAGAAAGGACGGTTTAAAAAAAATGTAAACCTATAAAAAACATTTTGATAGTATATACCTAGCTATGTGGTGCCGGCTTAGAATTTGCATCACTCCAACTCTTCCCGCGGGTGTCGTAAAACGCGACTAAGGGATTTCCACAGGGGGTGAGCAGCAGCGCCCCCTGCAGAGCAATTTTACCACCAAACTGCAATCCCCAACCCGCATGCCCAACGTGAGGATTATGGGCATTACCCCCATGAGATAAAAGCCAATAAGGCGCTTATCAGGGAAGGCCTGTGTTTTGTCTACCCTATGCCATAGTTTATCCGATAACGCCGTATTCACAGTCAAAGTAAGTCGCTCGCTTATTGGCTGGGCTACGTCGCAGTATTGCCTTTGCTACGCCGTAGCCTGTAATGTGCAGATTTCACTACATCGTAGCTCGCGATAATTAATGCAAAGCATTAGCATTAATAATAAATAGAAAATAACTTATATAGTTACTTATTGAAAACGTACATCTAGACGTACACATTACTGGTGGTTCCCGCACGAGGCAACCCTGTATCGGGGGAAGACTGTTTACAACCAGTTTATATGTATTTTACCGGTAATCAACCATCTACTGGCTAGAAGCTCATAAGAATCCAGTCTGTACCTTTCATCTTTGGAACCTGGAAGGGGTTTTTAATTACGGTTTTTTGTTGAAACTCATTTATATGGCCGCTGTCTATTGCTTCATTTGTATGCCGCTTGTCTTGCAGTACAAATGGCTTGTACGAATTGTTTTCGCGAACAAACTTGCAAACGTGCCGCTCTGTTAGCTATTGCTGTTATCGAATAGCATTCTTCTGCTTTTGAAAATGATCGTTGTTTTACAGAATTTATCCCACTACTTTTAGGCATATTAAAAAAGTCTTTTTTCTTGACTAGTTGTGAAAAATGGTTTTGAAAATGGACCAAAGGGGTGAAATGAGCAATTTTTTTTATTATGAGTCGCTTTATAAAAAAGTCCAGGGGTCAAATTCTGCTAACCGATCGCTGGAAGCCTCCACCCCACACAGGCGATTTTGAAGTGCGTTTTGTGTCACGCGATTTGTTGCAATTTTGTAGCGCGATTCCGCTGCGTTTTTGTAAGCGCGGCTTATAGACGCCACGCGCCCAATGCGAAATCGCACCAGTGAGTAAGATCGTATGCGTCTTAGTACAAAATGTACTGCAAACAAACATCGCAACAAATCGCGCGACACAAGACGCGCTTCAAAACCGCGGCTGTGGGCCGGAGGTGGACAATGGTATTGTGGCAGAATCGTCCATAGATGAAAGAAAGTCTAGATAGCGCATGTGGGGCTTTGCTCGGAGAGATTGAAAAAAATGGTTCCAATCTTGACAGTTTTTACACGCGTCTTTCCGTCTGTAGTTACTTTCATGTAACATTCCAAAATGTGTCATTCTGTAACGATACCATTGTTATCGTGAAGCTAATAATTTAGTCGAATTAGTGCGCTGTTTGTGCCCCGAAAGTGAAGAAAGTATGAAAGTTGGAAAGCATTTTACAGGACTCACAAAGCAAAAATTACACTCCTTTGGCCTCATTCTTATATTCCCGCGCGATCAGAAATGGAATGGAACTACTTTCATATTTTGAACAGAAAAAAGCGCTTAGACAATTACTTTGACAAGGTACCTATATTGATTTAGGAGGTATAAGAAGATCGCTTCTATTGGCATACATTTTCTGGGAATTATTATACGTCAAAGTTAACTAGCGAAGATGCTGTTCGTCCGAATTCGTGCAGACACCTATAGTAGGATCCTATTTCCACTCTTTGGGACTCACGGAACCGGAACCCAAAAAACCGACTAAGTATCAAGAAAAATCTGACGTGAATTCCGCCTCGGTGGGAACCATAACTCATATTTTACAAGTGTAGGTCAACCGAAACGAGAAGATAGCGTCGAACAAAATTGTTGTCTGATTTATTGTCTGTCGTCCTGCGGGTAATGGCTATAAAGGATTTTCGTGAAATTTTGATAAGCTGATGCAATTTCACTTTGAGAGGCGCATTCTGGAACGAAGATGTTTGTAATGAAACCGTGACAGTCATTTGTTTCTCTACCAAAATTCATATGTTGTGCAAATCGACTGTTTCCGATACAAAGGACGTAACTCCAAATCACCTACAATGAGCAAAAACCAAATAATAAATATGTGTTAACACATAACTTTTTTGTTTTTATAGGTACATATAAAGTTGGTTTTAGGAAGAAAGTTCTTATGTTTGGGATGTTCTTTGTTTCATTTAATTACAGTTATATACGAGCGTTTATTTAAAAGTAAGCATGGTCTTACACCCCTGAATACTTAAAAAAATGTATTTACGACCTAATTTGCGACCCATTAATTAATGGCCTGGTAACAGACACGTCTGAAGTAACAGCCATTGAAGTACATACAAGGGTAATACTTCAGGTTGTATAAACCATAACTTTTTTGCAAAATTTCAAAATTTAGGCTATATGAACCACTTTTTTCGTCGTAGCGCAATTTTAGATACACAGATCGAAAGAGCGTGAAAAATTATGTAAGGTTGCATCAAAAAGTAGTTTTGGTCAAAATGGTCTTTACGCCCTTTGTATCGGAAACAGTCAAAATATTGGTACACCTATTTTGTCTATAGGTTTCTGGGTAGATCGTGACCATTTTGAATGACACCGGATTAAAATGAACCTGCTTCAGGAAATAGGTAACTATACTTCATTGCCAACATATTCTACCGCATATTTACATATTTTACCGCTGGTTCAACCATTTTAGTTTTAAAAGGCGTTTATTGTGGTTCCTTTTATTTTCGATTTATGGTCCAAACGATTATTTACGTTATCCCAATACCTAATTAAGATTCTTTCGCCAATCTTGCCAAGGTATGTTCTTGTCCTCTGGTTACTAGGCCTTTTATCAAGGCCTAGTCTATGATTAGATATTTACCAGCGACGGTCGATGCTCTGAGCTATATTTGTTGTGCCGCATTTAATGCCAGCGTAACGATCGGTCCAGCCTAATAATAAAACTAGCTGGCAACACCTAGATCTATACCAATATGGCTATGAAACGAACATGTGCCTTTCCAAAGATCGCCACATTTGGTGAGTATATCGCGCGAATGTGTGGCGATCTTTGGGGGTATGTCCAGCAGCTATGTCCAGCAGTGGACTTCTTTCGGATGAAATGATGACGACGATGATTGGAAAGAATAGGTAAAAATAGAAATTAATGAATTTGAAGCCGGTTTTCAGTTTTTTTTTAACAATCAAATGATCTCTTTACCTTTTAACTTGCTTTTAACACAGTTAACACACCATATCAGTGCTTATATGCACTGATATAAATAAAACTTTATTTCTTTATGAATGCATTTGGTCAAAATTTTACTTACAAAGTCTGTAAATTATTCGTGCTTAGCGAAAATACCCGAGATAAACAATCCCTGTCGGATTATATGATGACTTGTGTGAATATTTTCTTATTTGGCCCGTCTCCAAAGCTTTAACGTAATTAGCCTTTTTGCACCACTCTTAGGTAAAAGAAAACTTCAATGTTGATAAAGGTGACAGTCTACCAATCCCTTGCTTCAATATTTTTCAGAAACTAGGAGTTTGAGCTTCGCTTAAGGCGCTACCCCGACCCAAATCAGCGCCCCCACACTTTTATCATATTTTTCTGTTCAACAAAAGAATTTTCAAAAAGCGATTGGCCGGTTTGTGATTCCTATTATAACCCTATTTTTAATGCCTTTGTAAAAGTTTTATTTTGTATACTTTAAGCAGAGATACGAAGTTGCTCTTTTCGGCCACCATGGTGGGAAAAAGAGCAACTTCGCATCTCTGTCTACACTACCATTATAATATCTGTGACACTACTAAGACTTCTAAAGAGGCATTAAAATCAGCTTAGGAAAGGTACCACAAACTGGCCAATCGATTTTTGAAAATACCTTCGTTGAACAAAATAATAACCCTAACGTTTGGTTATCAAATTAGTCTTAGATCTAAGTACTCACGGGAACCCCGTGGTAAAAACACGAATTACACAAAATTCAACAGTTTTTCTGTGGTTCTTTGAATGCTAAACGATTGCGTAAAAAATACGACAACTTAAATCATGAAAGTGCACTGTTTCGCAAATAATTTGGTCGAGATCTCATGAACCCTGCAGTCTGACTTTTCGTTTGACGACCTCCGTGGCACAGCGGGCGAAGGTCCGCCTGCGACGCAGGAGGTTGCGGGTTCGATTCCGCCTCGGAACAAATTTGTGTACGATATGCAGAAATTTGTTCCGTTGGTCTGGGTGTTTTTGATGTATAATAAAAAATATCTATCTATGTAGTGTATTGTATTAACTATATCAGTTATCTAGTACCCATAACACAAGCTCTGCTTAGCTTGGGGCTGGATAATGCTGTGTGAATTGTCCAGCATTATTTATATTTATTTATTTATTTATCCGTTTCACAAAATTGCGCGCATTGCGCCCTCTCACTAAGATTTTAAACTCTTATGAAAAAAATGTATTACAAATAGGTAAGCTGTGTCGGTACTGATTCCATGAAAGAGAGCAAATGGTAAAGCAAAGCAATTAATAATGCTGGACAATCTACATACACAGATCCATCTAGCCCCAAGTAAGCAGAGCTTGTGTTAGGAGTTAGATAACTGAAATACTTAATACATTACAAACATAAATATATTTTTAGATTTGTAAAATCTACCAATAAATTCTGGAATAGGTTTATTGCAATAATCCACGCGCGATCTGAATAGGACGGAGCCTTGTCAAAGTAAATATTTTAAGTACCTATCTATCCTCGCTTACAATCCACCAACATAGGTACATACATCATCCTTACCATACATATTGTTAACATGGGATGGAACCTTGTCAAATCAAATGTCCTCATTTTTTTCTGTTTTAAGTGGTTCCATCGTATTCTGATCACGCGCGGATTCATTAACCTCTGTGTTCATTAATCCACCACACAGCACAAAAACGTGCATTCAATTATGGGCTAAAACTCGCTAGGTTACATTACTTACTCGCTTTAGATACATTTTACAGTGACAAAATGGCTTCCAAAAAGCTTTGAACGAGTGGTCCACGCGCGAGCTGTTTGTCATCTGATGCTGACAATATAAAATACATGTAAATATTACGAGTTAAAGTCAAAAAGTACGCAAGAGGTTGCGGGTTCGATTCCCGCCTCGGAACAAATTTGTGTACGATCTGCAGAAATTTGTTCTGTTGATCTGGGTGTTTTCTATGCATAGTAAAAAAAATATCTATCTTATATAATGTATTAAATATATCAGTTATCTAGTACCCATAACACAAGCTTTGAGTAGCTTACTTTGGGGCTAGATGGTGCTGTGTGGATTGTCCAGCATTATTCTTATTATTAAAGCCCATATTTGAATGCACATTTTTGTGCTGTTCTGCAGCAGTGCTTTCCGGGTGTGCGATAAGCAAAGGTAAAAATATACATTTTACTATAGTAATCTACACACCGAAGTTGGCACACAGACGGGGGCGGGTCTCGTTGTGACATTTCAATGTTTAAATATTGTAGGCAGCCGACAGTCTTTTGTCAGTCGTCGACAGTTCGTTGATTAGGTCTACACACTTATAGGCTTTTTTACCACATTTCCGCTCCGCTTTGGTGGAAAGAAGCCCTAGACTGGTTACCACAAATTATTTATGAGGACTAACTAAAACTTCGTTACCATTATGTAGTTAAGTCTAAGACCTATAGACTAACTAGCTCTTCTTAGTGATAAATACTTGAAGGTTAATTTTCCGAAATAGCTCTTACCTTATTGAAAATTGAGCTTTATACAGAAGAATATAAAGTTAATAATCTGAGCAGATCGAATCTCATTACGTCACAAGGTATAAAGTTACTGCTGATAGCATAATATTCTGCTAATGAGTTCGTGTTTTGCTTTCTACTGCTCAAAATAGGAAGCAAGATTGCATCTTGTGTTGATAAACGTAATGTTGCTTTTAACTTTGCGCAGGCATTTGTACTATCTATGCATATTATAATGAAATAAAATGATTTGTAAGTATGTCGTTTCTTTGTAATGGGTATAGACTCGGATTAAGATGAATATATACAGAAAAATCAGAGCGATATGCCCTGTAAATGTGCCCAAAAAATTAAATTTGTGCGCACTATGGTTTCAGATTAATTCGAGTAAGTAAATAAGATTCCGCTGTAGTGAAATTCTAGCCGAGCGAGTTCTAGCCCATATGGGCATATGGGCATAAACCCATATGGGTTCTAGCCCATATGGGCACTCGAATATTTGCATGCACGTTTTTGTGCTGTATGGTAGCGAATATCT
Organism: Eupithecia subumbrata; assembly: GCA_949316285.1. Classification (NCBI taxonomy): domain Eukaryota; kingdom Metazoa; phylum Arthropoda; class Insecta; order Lepidoptera; family Geometridae; genus Eupithecia; species Eupithecia subumbrata. The sequence goes on along the minus strand of OX438640.1, from coordinate 12,686,453 downwards.
GAGCGTAAAATGTTTAGAATAGTTTGTTTCATTAAAAAAAATAGGTTACTATGTAGCAAAATTAATCAGGCTAGCTAAGTTATTCTCAAACTGACAAAGTCAGCGAAGCTCTGGGCAGAGACTAGTATCTTTAGAATCTCCGCTTTGGTTGCTAGGTGTAATGAAGTTGTTCGCAAGAACTTTTGATCAGTTTTTGCATCTGTTTTTGATGATATTAATTGAAGAACCGTTGAAGAATCTTTAGTACTTATATGAACATTAGATATGGTACGTTCTTCAACGCTAATTCAACAAATGGCCTGTGTTGTGTTAAAACTAAACGAAATTTCATATTTCCAATCTTTTGCAATATACCTACCTAATGAACAACAAAGATGGAAAGACGTACCTAGACCGAAGTGCAACCGAGATAACAATACGCACACGAAACATGAACGACGGCGGCGGGGCGACGGTGTTACTATGACTGCGGTGGGTGGACCTAATTGGACCTAAATTGAGCGTTCCACTTTCGTGAAGCTAGTATACCCAATCTCCCGAATTTTACTTACATGGATGCATAGGAAATACTAAGTGTGACTAAGACCTACCTACTCAAGGAAATTAGTTACGTTACGAGTAGGTATATTGATTATGATGATATGATTATGAACTTGTAGTACCTTATATTGTCGTATATTGTACAAGTTAGTCCAAAGGACAAAATCAATAATTAGTTTTAAGTACTTACCCCTAGAGATAAGCCAACTAACACAATGGATTGCAAAATTATCTGAATAAATAAATTCAATTATAATTATTATAAAATTATATTATAACACAAGCTCTGCTTAGCTTGGGATAAAACTGTGTGGGTTGTCCAGCATTATTTATTTATTTAATGAGTCTAACTTGGACTGTCTCTCTTAAAAATGTTATACCACACACACATTACAAGAGTCTGTTCAACATCGATTAGTTCTAACTTTCTAAGTTAGAGTATAGTTTACAGTATAATCCAAGTTTCCACGAAGAAAGTACTACAAAGACCAAAACACTCCAATACTAATCAAGATCAATAGCAACTGGCATGCCGGACGTATAAATTAAGTCGCATAAACTATGGACTGGACTATGGTTTATGGGAATCCTTTGTACTTTGATCAGCTTAGTTTGAAGTTTTAAATGGCACAGGTGTCGCTTCGAGCGCCCGAACTAAACCGATTTCAAGTTTGTAACACAATGTAGATTATATCAGTAGTTATGCTTGTTATCAAGAGCAAGAGATGGTGAAGAGACTACAATCATCATGATGACATTATTCAACACACAATCGAAACAACGTATTCGGAAATAGTTAAAGTTGTCTAAAATATGTAACAAATTTATTTATGCTAATCATTCAAATATTTCAGAATAAAAACTATCGTAGTTAACCCGCTTACGTCCGTAATGAATTTAAAAATATTTGTTTCTGAATGTATTCGGAAACAGCTTGGAATATAACTTGTTCACTGGCTGGACATTGTCCCCTACTAATGAGTACCATAGCGCCCTGTCTCCAAATTGCCGCATACGGTATCTGTCAGCACTGTCGCCATAAGTCTTTCAGGCGTCTTTCTTGCGTAGTCGCCGAGTCGCAGTATTCTGTATATATCAAAGATAAAGCTGGCAACATTTAAAACCTCACGCTCTATGCAACGCTTGGGTCATTTCATTAGCTATGAAGATGGATAAAGATCTGCCATGGATCTTATCAGATTTCATAGCCCGAAACCTACTTTTACGCTGGGTCAACTTTTCATTACGTTCAAGTAGCAAATGTTAGATCGCTAGAGCACCTGGATTTCCACCTTTAAGGCGCCACCTCCCCTCACACTGTCGCTGCCACCTATTTGCCCCCCTACGCAACCCCTGACGCAAAAAGAGACGGGTGTTATATATTATAAGTTTAACGTGTCTGTCTGTGTATCTGTGTATCTGTCTGTGGTATCATAGCTCCCAAACGGATGAACCGATTTTCGTTAGTTTTTTTGTGTCCTAGATAATTTAATCCCGAGTGTTCTTAGCTATGTTTCATGAATATCTGATCAGCCAATAAACATCGGGTGGTTTTTAAAATTTTTAATTTTGTCTTGTATCTTATTATTACGTTGAAGAAAGGAAATTTCAAAAGTTTGTAATACCTACCTATAAGCTTTTTTTAATGCCTCGTAGTAGTTTTATTTTGCATAGTTTAGGCAGAGATGCAATAATAGAGTATGCTGGCCACCAAGGGCATCTTCGTACCTCAGCCTAAACTATTCAAAATAAAACTATTACAGAGGCATAAAAAAGCTTATTATAGGTATCATAAAATACCCAACGTATATTTTTGAAACTTCATTTCTTCAACGTAATAATAAAATAAAATAATATAAAAATAATAAGATAAAATAGATGGCGGCGCTAGTAGCGGAGGTGGCGCCTTGAGAATTAAAATGACAAAAAGCAACTCTACTGCACGGTGGGTATTGAATTTTGCTGTGAAATTGTTCAAAACAGTCTAGATAGAGTGGAGATAATAAGTTATTTCGGGATCGTGACTTTGAATAGCGAAGTTAGTACCTAGTACCTACCTATTCCATTTTCAGCATAAAAATATTAAGCACGTAAAATATTAAATAATATTGTACCCCTTTCTGCAAAAATTAACAGATAACAAGAACAAAATTAAAAATTTTAAAAACCCCCGACAGATTTTATGAAACATGGCTAAGAACACTTGGGATAAAATTATCTATGACACAAAACAAACAAAAAAAAAAAAGATAACACAGACAGATACACAGATACATAGGTACACAGACAGACACGTTGAACTTATAACGCCCCTCTTTTTGCGTCGGGGGTTAAAAATGACAGGTACTGAGATTTTTTTTCAAATAAAACAGCTTTCCAATATGAATAAAAGTAGCGGAAGATGCTTTGCCGCAAACCATTTTCCATTTGTAACAAAATTGTTTCATGGAAAGTGGGTAACTATTGGCGGCAGTAGAAAAATTTAATCTCCCGCTCAATGTGAATCGATTCAACTTGAATAACATTTTTCTTTAAAAATATCTACTTATTCATACAGGGCTTTAGGTGCTTTAAAAATCGAAATAATGCAGTTTTTATTTTCTCATAAATTGAGCCCATGACTCCCTTCACGACTTTTCTCTTTACTCATTTAGTCATCCACTCCTACTCAAAACTCCACTCTGTATACCCGCAGCCAGAGAAATCCCATATCTCCACCACCCATTCAGCATTCCAGTGACAATTACATCATATTACACAAACATTTTATTGTCCCATTCAGTTTCTACTGAAAGCTTTCCCTGGAAACTGGCAATCCATTCTATCAGGAAAAATTTTTTCTACCCTGAAATGTTTTGCAAAATATCAATGAATACCCCTGCGTACAATTTTTCACAAAGAAAATATAATCATAATAAGTTGGTAATATTAAGCTATAGCCCCAAGTTATGCTTAGCTTGGGGCTATATGATACTTTGTGAATTGTCCAGCAATATAATTTTTTTTTAAGTAGTTGTCATACCTCACTTTATACTGTAATGTAATATAGGTAGGTACCTGCCTAGCTAGTTATTGAGGTAGATATACAGGTAAATAATAACCCTGAACTTTAACACCAAACCTAAACATAAAAGATTTCATCTATACATTATAACCAGGAAAGATTTGATTGTTTGTTTATATTGAATAGGCTCCGTAACTACTGGACCGATTTGAAAAATTCTTTTACCATTAGAAGCCCCCACTCTTCCTGATGAACATATGCTATTTTTTACTTTTTAAAATGCTTCATTTCTAAGGGAAAACGGGTAATAGGACAACGGGTAGTAAGAATGCAGCTAGTTTCAAATAATTCTGCAATACATCGACTTGTAAATGTTCACAGGGGATGTAGTCATCGGAGGGGCGAGTCTATTTGACATTAGTGACGAGACGTGATCCTGACGTTTCGTTACTAATGTCAAATGCATGCCTCCTTTTTAACTCCCGACGCAAAGAGAGAGTTGATGGTGGTGTATGTCTGTGTATCTGTCTGTGGTAGGTATCGTAGCGCCCAAACGGATGAACCGATTTTCATTTAGTTTTTTTTGTGTCATAGATAATTTTATCCCCAGTGTTCTTAGCCATGTTTCATGAAAATCTGTCGGGGGGTTTTTAAAATGTTTAATTTTGTTCTTGTAGTATGTTATTTGTGTAGATCCCTGTCCTCACAATAGAGGCTATTTAACAAATCGTATGGAAAAAGGATATATCACGATCACGTTTCATTACTAACGTCAAATAGACTCGCCCCTCTGACTAAATACCATGTCGTCCTTTCTCCGTTAAAATAAAACCACCTAAAATAAAATATTTGATTAATTCTAATATTATTAAGCAGTAACCTTCAAAAAATATTTTAAAAACGCTTGATAAATAAGGTTACCTTTAATTTTTTTAATAGATGACTAATCTTCAATATCGTAGGTATACATAGAGATCTTTTCCACTTCCTACTAGCAATTAGCAAGCCTATTGGCCCGATCTGTGTTCTTTGAAGATGATAGATCCTAATGAGGATGTCGGCTAATTACATGCACCGCTGGACTTAAGAGCCGACGACTTAATTTACCGGCTTAGTGGGTATAGTACACGTACGTATAGGGTATTTCATTGAAATAACTCAGTAAGGGGACCTTTCATAAGAGTAGTATAGAAATGTGTAAGTTTGGATGTATGAATGGATGTCTAACACTTTAACTGCAGACGACGCATCAAGCCTTCTTTGGAGGCATGGTGGGTAGCGACGACGCGAAAAGTCATTTAATGGTAAAACCACTTCCTAAATATCTTATTGATTTGGATCAGTTGAGTTGCTTAGTGAATATTTACAACAGTCTGCAAGTAGCTCAACTGTTTCAACTTTATGCACTACTTAGTTGTAATGTTTCTTATTTTAGCCTATTTCGTCTCATTGGTGGGCAAAGGCCCCGGCACACTTCTATAACGATTAATTTCTTTGTGCATTAAATTTAATTTACTTACGAACAATAGAAATAAATTTGAACTAGTATTTACAATTGAAACAATTCAGCTAACTGCAGATTGTAGCAAGTGTAGTGTGTAGTTGTGCTATTGTGAAAACAAACACATAACAATAAAAAATCTTACGTTTTCTTTTCAATATTATTTCTCATACCTCCAATGAACTTATGCTTGCCTAGTACTTTTTCAACTATGGTATGTAATTAAAATTTTGTACTCACAATGTTACTGAAAGAGACGAAATAAACCAAGAGACGAGATAAGGAGACTGACTAGATGCAGAAAGTGACGTCATAGGAAAGTGACGTGATAAAGATTAAGGGATTTATTAGGGATGTTTTTATCTCTGACTGTACCTTTCCACACTTTTAGTTCACTTAGGCTCTTTTCTAAATTTGTGGGTTGAATCGACAATCTTAAAAACAGCCGGTGAGAAACGACACAATTATTATTACTTTTGGCTTGTGGTGCGAAACACCGCTACACCTAACAATCTACAGGTAGTGAGCACAGTCTGCAGTTAGTTTCATCATTATCGGTTTGAAACTGATCCATATCAATACCAGTCGGAAGGGTCCCCAAGACGCTGGCTGTTTTGCCCCGCTGTATGACAATGCTGATGCGCTGCTCCAGATAGGTCACCAACAAACATCATGATTTTTAGGCACTTCATGCCGAAATTACCCAAAGAATTGAACTATGAGATGGGCAAAGCCTGGAAAGCTTTTAAGGGAGGGATAGATCCTTCTAGTTTCTGTGTTTTGGGTCAATCTGAAACGTGCACATTGAAAGTCCAGATAGGCTGGATAGTAAAACTATATGTAGGGACAAATATTGCGTGGGTGGCTATGATATATGTATCCTTATTTCACTGGACATAAGCGGTTCTATTACACTCAGAATGTACAGGATGATGAAATCCTTCCGAGTCAAAATTCATTATTAACATTATAGGACAAAGTCAAAAAGGTAGGTACATTTAACCTATGAATAAATACTCTTAAAGTTAAGTTCGTGGTCGAACTGACTGGTATTATGGATCAGTTGAGCTACCTGTAGATTGTTTTCAACAATCTGCAGTTGGCTAAATTGTTTAGATTTTAAATACTAGTTCTAATTTATTTCTATTAGTTGATTTTAATTTTCTTTGTGAATGTTTTTCTAAATAAATAATAATTCTAAGAATTATTATAGGTAGGTTTGGTTTTTCAATCGCTTTTCAATCTTTTTAAGCTAGAGTAAAAAGAAGTGAAAAAACAACCTCTGGCTTGTTAGATGTTACTATTTTTCGAGTTGGATCAAACTCGGAGTCAACCTAAAAAACCAAAAAATAAAATAAAATATCGACAAATTCAAGGAACTAAAAACCCTGTAAGTTTTCCAAATCTTGGCTCTCTAATTGGTCCAACTGTAAATGGGAATAGTCTGACTTGCGCTTGACAGCTTTATCTCCTTTCTGGAACATTCCTTGTCGTAGGAAATCCTGAAAGAAAGACCACCCGTCTCCGCACTATTAAAAGTTGCGCTATTCCTAAGTCCTTTTCCCGTTTTCAGGGTAGTTATCAAAAGTTGAATAGTGTTTATAATAAAATTGTTGGCTTAAAGGGCACTTGGGGGCTATGGAGAATTGTTTTCGCATTTGTTTGGGATAAAAGTGCCGTTTCGTTTTCGTTTTGCAGGCGATAATGTTTGCGAGAGGCTTTTGTCAGTGAAATGTTTTCAAAGATATCGAAATAGATTGTAGTGATCACAAAAGTGGTAGTGTAACTAAGTGAGACAAACTTAATCCACCCTAACTGAGCCCAGTTTAGGGTGCCTTTCGATAAGCAAGCTTTAATTGAAATCAAATGAATAATATCCCAAAAATTTTGAAAACTTTTAAAGATTTAGTTTGATTTCTTAGAAATTAATTTGACTGTAAAGGCTTTTACGCACTATAATAACAAAATCCTTAGCTTTAATTGATTGTGATATCATTTTTGTGGAATATTTTTAGAAGGGCAATATTTTTACTAAATCTATTATGTAATTTGTATACCTAAGTTTAAAATATAGTTGTTTGTTGTGCCTGTATTTAATAAATAAATAAAACCTCACCTTTAAGTATACTACAGGCTAGTATAGTATTATAATATCTGTGCTACAGGCACCAAAATCGACGACGCAATTCCGTAATGATGCTGTTTACAAGTCAGTCAGTCAGTACATGTTTTTTAAGACAAATTCTAAGTCTAAGTCATCTAGTTAACGACGTGTAAAGTGGCAGCAATAGCAATCAAATATTGGTGAATCAGCCCCCATCTATAACGAAGATAGATATGGACGGGGTTGCGGGTTCGAATCCCGCCGCGGGAAAAATGATTGTACGAGATGTTTGGTAGTGGAAGATTGGTCTGGGACAAATTTATCCATGTTTTCTATGTATAAAAAATTATATTGATAAATATAACCTATGTGCTATTCCTGACTATAATCTATCTCTGTGCCAAATTTCAGCCAGATCCGTTCAGTGGTTTTTGCGTAGCAGCGCCTCACGGTTTCACCCGCGTAGTTCCCGTTCCCGTGGGAATGCCGGTATAAAATATAGCCTATGTGTTATTCCAGACTATAATCTATCTTTGTGCCAAATTTCATCCAGATCCGTTCAGTAGTTTTTACGTGAAAGAGTATCAAACATCCATCCATCCATACTTACAAACTATACATAATATAATATTAGTAGGAAGTAGGATTTTCAGACCAATAACACAACCTCTGCTTAATTTGGGGCTAGATAATGCTGTGTGGATGGTCCAGCAGAGCGAAAAAGTTGCACACGCTGTATAACATAGACGCAGCCGCAAAAGCGATTATAAATTACTAGAATTAATGCACGCATGCTTTCGATACGACCGTCGACATTTCGATTTGCTTTTATTCTGAGGCAGTCGTGTGGATACCTGTACTCTGCTTTTATGTCTTTTTATTGGTTTTGCTGTTTTACATACGGCTGGTGGCTGTCTTTTGTTCACGGTTGTGTAATCTACGGGTCTTTGTAAGTTATTTTATTGTGTGTAAGCATGTGGTTTTGTGATGCTGGATGCGGCAAGCTAACAGGGCGCAATAGCGCTCATTATGGGAGGCCAGATCTTAACTCAACGGAAGGCATATGTCCAGCATTGGACTAATATAGGCTGATGATGATGATAATGTGGTTTTGTACTTAAATGGGGTGAATATTACGTCGAAGCGGATAGCTTACAGTTGTCTCGAGTTTCAAAGGAATAGAGATTTTAAGCAAACTGTTTTATTAAGAAATCAAATAATATCGCGAATTTTTTTTACTTCGACGGGACTTGCATCCGCATCCTTCCGTCAGTACAGGAATGTGCTAACACCACGAGGTCAAGTGACGTAGGAAATCTTTGCGACTTTCTAGGGACTGAAGCGTCGTTAGCCGTTTTGCGATATTATATGATTTCTTAGAAATTTGCCAGAGTGTGAGGCATTATAAAAAACAAAAACTTTAAACTGTTTTATTGTTGTAAGATATACACAGAATATCAGAGAAGCTCCGAACAATAGCAAGTATAGCTACTTGTAGTAGTTACTGATTGAGGGACTTACTGATGATACAAAATCTAAACTAGCTAGGTATATATGTATACAAAAGTATACAAAAATCAAAACAAATATTTTAATTTTTACTGGATTTGTCCTAATCAAAAATGTTATTTATATTATAAGTTTCACTGGGTTCGAAAACATTTTGCAGAACTATGTTAAATTTGAGACAATGTTAACACGTCGTCACAAATTTATCTGCAAACTGAGTAAAGCCCATCAGAAAGCAGATCCTCATAAAACTACAAAAATTGCTTACATTAGCTGACGACGCTCGGGATATAAAAATGCAACGTAAAAGCACAGGAAAAACAACTTAAACCAACAAACAGTAAAGACACTCTGTCACAAGAATTAGAAGAAACAACAAAGTTGACACAGAATGGTAACGGACCATGTGGTTGCAGTTATACGCGTTTTAAGTCAACCAACAGTAACACAAAGACGTTTTGATATATTGATGATAATATTGAGGATTACACTTTCATTTTAAAAAATTATTAATATTTGCCACTCAATATAAAAGAAATTAATACAAACAAATCAAAATTAAAAACGCTAGAGCAGAAATGTAATATGTAGCACAACATAGTACACAAACAGTGGCAATGAGGCTACTGAGATTTTTTAAGTATTTTTACGGGACCAACCTCATAATTATTTTTTGACAAACCCATTGACTTACGAGTACCTGTTATCTACACTACAGTAATATTATAAAGAGGAAAGATTTTTATTTTTGAATGTTGGTAACGAATAAACTCAAAAACTACTGGAGCGATTACAAAAATTCTTTCACCATTAGAATGCTAAATTATCCCTGAGTAACATAGGCTATATTTTTTACATGTCCACCGGTGCGAATCCGGGACGGGCCACTAGTGTAATATAAAGTTATGGTGAATACATTTATTTACCATAACTTTATATTTAAATCTGAAATCTAAGCAGAAAGTGATGAAGTAGTAGAAAATGATAATGCTGCTGATTTTGTAGTATAGAGCACTATTGATAGCCATCCAGGTACAAAGTGAAACGAAATTAACGTAGCAGTTTTAATTTTTTTGTGCCTACTGTTTCTTTCTATTTCATTCTGCGAGGTGTATGTAGTGTACCCCGGGGGTAACATAAACCCTGTAGAGGGTAACTCAGAATGGATGGTCCGATGCTACCATCAGTAATAACTATCAAAAGAGTTCTATCTCAACTCAATCGGACCGTCTTACTGAAGTGGCTTGGAAAAAGATTGGTTGAATCATAAAACCCTTACATAGTAAAAACTTATTATAATAATACTTCATTGTTAAATCTCTCAGCTTTAGAAAATTAAGTCATTTGCTACTTGGGTTGACATACAACTTGTATGTCAAGTATGTCAACCCAAGTAGCAAATGACTTAATTTTTACAAGTCAGAATGAAAAAATAAATTTATATTATACTAAGTGAGAAGGATTTTTTTTATCAGAATCTCAACAAAATATGTGACTATTATAATTGTTTCAGCATTTAGTAACAAAATTAATAGGTGCCTATTTAATAACTAAGTTTATATGCCCAAACTATTCCTACACAATATTGTCTGTATAATTTATCACATGCAAATACCCAATTCACATGTAAACCACATCTTGGTTATCAATAAATTTATATTCGGTTTAAGATGGTGCTTATGCTCTAGTTTAACACTGTCATGGCCCAAGACGCCGATGCCAGTCTCCGTCCCCGTGTAGCGGCGGCGGTGCAGTGAATGCGATTTACAAAAATAAAATTAGATCACTGTGAATAGGTAGCGTTTCTTTAGAAGATTTTTCTAAAGTGTCAATGTTTTGTTACTACGCGGAAGGCGTTGTAATTTCGTCAACTTTGAAATTATCACAAACATAAACGTGATTGTAAATCAGTCAGTCAACGGCCAAAGTCAGTTACAAAACTGTCAATTTCAACAATCTGATAAAAAAGCTTGTGGAATTAACTCTGTAGAGCGTTTTCTGTCGTTGACTGTAAAAATAAATGTTTAAAATCAGTCTCTAATAATCTAGCTTAGAGGTAAACGCTAAATTTTATAAACCATTTCAACCTCAACTTAAACCAGCTTGTCTTTTTCACAGACAACCACGGGGAGTATATTGCTAGCGTCACCAATGATTGATAGTTTCCGCCGCCGCTGTAAATTGGAATGCTGAAACAGATCCGGCCTATTACAGCTGTAGCTCGAAATTACTGACAAGCCTCAGTCTGTAATTCAGGATCCATCATGGTTGATAGTTCAAGCGAGATATTTGGGAGCTGAAGTTCGTCGCTCTTAACGCCCCGCCTCCTAATTCATTATCAATTGCTGTCGCAACTGTAGTTGCTCTAAGTAAGAATTGACTCTAGGTACTACAAACTAAGTTTTGCAAAAACTTGACTCATTTGATCGCGATCAGCAAACTTAAATCTTTACGGAATGAACTCTCGGTCATTCTAACCCACCACTTAGACTAGTAAATATCTATAATAAAATACCTAGCTCCATCAAAGATCTTAAAAAGATTCGGCTTTTCGTAATAAACTCAAAGAATACCTTATTTCTAAATGTTACTACTCTGTTGACGAGTTTTTAAATGATAAATCTAAACTATAATTATTTGACTGCCTGAAATTTACATACCTACCTAACCAGTTATTACTAAGTACAATTGTTTTGATCCTTGTAGCTGACAATGTCTATACTTTTTAACTTTGTAACTACTTATAATATAACAATATTTAGACAAATTGCTGCGCCCTTACAGGGTACATGTTCTTACTTTTAAGCTAATTACCATCTAAGCTAAAACTCTGTAATCGTATACATATGTATGCAATAAATAAATCTGAAATCTGAAATCTGAAATCACTTAACTGATAGCCGTTGACATGGTAGTATGCAATAGAATAACAACAAAGTCAAAGGCTTTGGTTTACTTTCGGTCATTTGCCACATTATCTTGGTTTCTCTTAATAAGTTAGGTTCTAGTAAATCGGCCGATTGATTGCGTAGAGCGTAGCTGAGGGTTCTAATTGGTTGATATGGAGCCTCGACTAGTTTTTGATTTATACCCATGGGTTGTCCGCAAGACGAAAGAGATGGGATCGATTGGAGAGATGGTCAATACTATGTCTATCATCCAATTATGTATATTTTTTGTTTGGTTGCATCAAACAAATGGCTTAGTACGTAGTAGGTACGTAATTACTCTCCGGGTTTTGGGTGCTTCTGTCGTTTCTGACCCACGTATGCGCTTATACAATACATATATCATATATCTAACTCAGCCAGCTCCTTGGGTCAGAAATGGCATACCTACAGTATGAGGTATATCTTACTAGACTAGACCATATCTGGGTTAGGTCTTCCATGAATTCATCCAAGCGCCGTTTATGGCAGCTATAAACTAACGCTGTGCACATTACTCATTTAGAATATACACGGAGTCCCTACAAATTATACTTTGTCTTACTTGGATTTATGCTTTGACCCAGACTAGAAGCTTTGGTTTTTTCAAGAAGCTTATTTTTATCAAAGTCGCATCCAAACCATCATAGGTTCTCTTAAAATTTTCATACACTAAATAACTCTTATTTTCATTTATATTTTGTAGATACAGCATTACAATATTTTCTTAATTCATGATTACATTGATTTCTTACTATTATTGTACTAGTCATCCCACTTTTGATTTCTTCAATCAATCGACAGTGGGATATCAGCATGCTATTTCTTTTACACATGATATTTGAACCAATTTAAAAATAAAATAAATAAATAAATAATGCTGGACAATTCAAACAGCAGTATATAGCCCCAAGCTAAGCAGAGCTTGTGTTGTGGGTACTAGATAACTATTATACTTAATACAATACAATACATTGATAGATATTTTTTATTATACATAGAAAACACCCAGACCAACGGAACAAATTTCCGCAGATCGTACACAAATTTGTTCCGAGACGAGAATCGAACCCGCAACCTCCTGCGTCGCAGGCGGACCTTCGCCCGTTGCGCCACGGAGGTTGCCAAAATTTTTTTCCAAATTGATAAAACTCCGAAGTATTAAGTTCCTTGATTCGGACCCCGGCCCTTGAGGCTACAACACGATTCCCTCGTAAACATCTTCACAAATACTTATTTCATTTAGCTGCCCTTCGTTGTCTCCAAAATTCTAAGCGATGATTGTCGTTTTATGAATTTCATTACTTTGAAGTCTGAATGCCTCGAGACGCTTATTTAAACTGAAATTATTTGCTCAAATATCAAAGATTTCAGTATCAGTTTTTGTGAGACTATGCTATCAGATTTCATTCAAATTATTTTCACTTGAATTTCATTTGAAGAAAAAAAGTAGGAGTCATTTTAGTTATGTTTGTAGGTACTCAATGAAATCTGTAGTGAATCTATAGAATTTAATATAATTTTTAGATATGCCTGGTAACGTTGTTGATTTATTTTATAAACTAGAAAATTGTATCGCCTTATAATAAATAAATAAAAATGTTTGATAACTCAAACAGCATCACCATTGTGCTATGGGTAGGTATTAGATAACTGATATACCTACTTAAAACATGGATATAAATTACATGGATATTATACACACACACACGAATAACATCAAATTTGAAAAAAAAAACTATAAATATAATCTAAAAAATTAAAAAAATCTCAAAAAATTCTGAGGGGTTTTTCAGGGTTCAAAAAGGCGCCAAGCTTATTGCACTTGATTCCACCTACCCCACAGTTTCCATATAGTACTCGGTCTGCCGAACATCATGTATATTTTTACTATTGTTAGAAAACACCTAAAATACTCGGATCTGCAGAATTGCAAAAAAATTGCAAAAAATTGTGAATTGAACCCGCAGGCAGACCTTCGCCCGCTGCGCTGTACCAAAACTATCTCCATAATTTAAAATGACACGTCTTAACAAGGCATCAAATCTGATTACAAAATAAAGCCATAACTGTACTTAGAGAAGTAAATCATCACGGTATAAATTTATTGTCGAACTATATTGTCTCAAGCATATTGTGATGGAAAGCCCTCATAAAGCCTTTCATATTGTCGACCGATAAATCTAGCGACGATAACACTAACATGTATCGCCGATAAGTCATCCTTTAAGTAACTAAGGACATTAATAAAGACGCAGTAACAATAACTATAATAATAATTAATAAAGGAGTTATTACTCGGAATGGATATTGTTGGTGGTCCAACTTTTCTGTTCTTAGTTTTTCTTTTGCAGAAAACATATTGCTATTTTTTGAATGTGTGGTTTTTTAGGAAACTTTGTTTTCGTCCTTTACTAGGTTTAAAATTAATAGTACGTTTAAGTGCTCTTTTAAACAAGAACAAAATTAAAATTTTTAAAAGCCTTCCGACAGACATGAACCATGGTTACCCATGTACACTCGGGATAAAATTATCTTTGACACAAAAAAAAAAACTAAACGAAAATCGGTTCAACCATTCAGCTACGATACCACAGACAGATACACGGACAGACACGTCAAACTTATAACACCCTCTCTTTTTGCGTCGGGGGTTAAAAACGTTTTATATGTTCTCTTGTTTCTGGTACTGCCAAAATTGCACCTTCATTGAAGACGGTCAATGCACCCAAGACAATATTGCCTTTGCCTCTCAACTTTCACTAATTTAATTTGCATAACAAAAGCCACCCAGAAATAATTATTTATTTAAAAAAGTCACAATGACTCGATTCAACGTCCGAAACAATTGACTCGAAGGGCATTATCAAAATAGGCGTTTATTTTTCTTTTAGCTCATTTACAAACAATGCATGCCTACGGGCGGAGATCACGGTGCTGATTATCTGGGCTTTTTCGACTAGTCAGTTTGCCTGGATATGTCTGAAGATCTTGATGGTTAGATAACTTTAAGAACCTGCTGTTTAATTTGGTTAAAAAAATACGTAATTTGTTACCTTACTCATAAGACGTCTGCGATTTATACTACTTCTTTTGCTAGCTCACCTAAATAGCTTAGGTAAAAAGCACAAGAAACAGTGAGTAAAACATCTAAGTCCAGGGAAAAGTCCTGGGTACCCTAAAATCTTTACAGCGATTTGTATTTCACTGACTCCCATCCCACCAACCTCATTAAAGATGGCAAGCAAGCTTCATTAACCATGCTACAAATACAATAATGTCGGATATTTCAGAGCTATTTCTAACTTCAACATGTCGCATTGTGAACCTAAATCAGTATCAACAGCGAGCGTCTGCCGCAGCGTGAACTGAACAAATAGCGGTGGTATTATTGTCATTTATCGATCAAGAGCTGTGACCGTTGACCGCGTCCGATCAGCCGTGGAATGCTCAAACAGCGTGAATTTATGCATGGTGGTACGCAAGGGAAGGTTGGGGTACTGGGGTAACAGTTTTGTCTGGTAGATTTACTCCTGTTTTTAGAAATTAAGATGGTTCTTAATTTCTCAAAACAGGAGCCAAATTTAACATTTCAGATCATTCCAAAAACTTAGTTTCGGTATAGTCAGTGCCAAATAACGTGGCAATAGCGGTTATTCACTTATCTTCATTATGTTAACGTAAAATTAAATAAATGTGTCGCTAATTCTGTCGGTTACCATACAAACCTACCGAAAACTGGCTATCGCTAAGAGTCATTTAAGCTGCTGACGTCATCGAAAGTAAAACTAGTGAAAAGTAGGATATTTACACAAACTCTTCACACTCCTCACAACAATCCTCCGAGTAAAACAATAACATGTAAGGTAGAACAAAGCAACTATCAAATTTATGACTTCTGAAATTGCTGCGAAAGCTATAAAAGTTAGAGCAGACTTATAGGCTCCAAAATCCCCCAGCAAAAGTCCTTTAGTTCGTCCATGACACGTTATCCGCCGGCGTACAATCACTTTGTGGTCCGCTGGACATTGTTTTGTACAAAAACTTTAGGTAAAACTAATTTATCGTAATTGGGAAAAATCCGAGAGGAAATATTGTGGCGTATCTCGGATAATGAGATTAATCTAACTTTCTCGGAGGGTACAGTTTTTGCTGGCTTGCAGAGTTACGGCCTACGCTCTCTGTTATGGACTGGTCAGATCGGATTTTTGTTTCTTGGGTATTCAATTGTAGAACCTGTTGAACTTATTCAAGAAAGTATCGGACAGAAAAGTAAACTGTGTCAGTATAAGGGTAAATTTTACCAAAAGATCGTTAATATTAACTGAGCTACTGTAGGCTTAGCACGGGGGTCTAGGGCAGAATAGAGAAAAATAACGTCACATCGTCATCGAATGCGCAATATGTTTGAAACTCATTCCTTCAACTTCAATTATTTCCGCAATGTATAACAATGCAATGTCATTCTTCTCTATTCTACCCTAGACAACTATCCCCGTGGTAGGTTCTATGAGTCTTATCTTCAGCGACTATTATTCTACTTGTATCTTCGTATACAGGGTCAACAGCGTTAGAGGACTTCTCGCGTTTGGAATAGACTCGAGGACATCTACAAATATTTCTCAAATCGATTCGCCTAGCTAACACACCTACACAACATTGATTGATACAATGAAAGTTCATTTACGATACTTTCCCATTCCTGTTTGTTCAGTCCCTAGGGTGCGTTTAGTAAACATGCTGCCTGGTCCCTATTAGTTTTGTTATTGATATTGGCCGTCGCGCCCCATTGGCTACGAAAAGGCTGATTGCTCCTGAATTGCTGTTGCCACATTCGTTGGACCGTTCTAAACTATTAGGTTAGGGCCATTATTTAATGAAATGTTTGGCGTATGGAAGATTTATTGTGGGACTTTCTGGTAGTGCTTGTCGACAGCTCACGTGATAATGACGTGAGAAAAGCTAATAAACTAGATCTATCTATAAAGCAAATAAATATATAATGCTGGACAATTCATACACATCATCACCTAGTCCCAAAGTAAGCAGAGAGCTTGTATTAGGTATGGGTTATGGGTGGGTAGGTCAGGTAGGTGTTGGTTGGTATGTGTTAGGTAGGTACCTAAGTACCTACTAGATAGTCACATGCCTCTTATATACAAGAAAGAAGGAGTAAGCACCTGGATATAAATGTTGATTTGTATTGGGGAGGCCTATGTCCAGCAGTGGACGTAGGTGGGCTGACATGAGATGATGATAATGAGTACTTGGATGCCAGGCGACTATCAATGGAGCCTACATAAAAACTGTATTTCTGTCAAATAAAAATAGGATATCGGGGAAAATGACGTTTAATGGTAGATAAGGTACGTCTCATGATGGCCGAGTAATTTTTGTAGGGCCTTCTCAGGCAGTTGGCAATAAAATGTGCATTTTACACATAAAACTTTTTTTTGACCCAATCGATTCTGGCTCTAATACTGATGAAAAACTTCCATCAGACCGGACTGAGGTTGGAGTACTAAAAAGACAGGAATCGCAAAAAAACTTAACCCACACATTTGTATGGAGTCCAAAAGTAATTGTTCATCGTATAGTTACTGAATTCTTCACTCTTGTCTTGAAGAGAACCATGTTGTAATTGGGCGGAAAAACAGTAACAGGCGTTTATTCTAAGAACATTATTATGTAACGCTAAAAGCACCAGCAATTTACTACTACTAGCAAAGTAACGTGCAATTCATTTATTTTATTCACGTTGTGCGGCAGTATTTCATTGCAATGCGGATGCATTATTGAAATTAAAACGCTCGCCCGTGGACATTACACGACGCGCTGTAAAATTATATGGAACTAAGGGAAAACTGTAATTAGGTCGTTTGTTTTATCATATTGTTACGTTTTATTATTTTAATGTTGATAACATTAATGAAATAAGTATGATGAACTTTGATCTCGCGGTCGCGGTGTAGTGACCTCTCCAACCAGGGCTTGATATCGGTACCAATAATACCTGCGTTATAGCGATAATAACCGTATTTTCTTTTTGATTAATTCGAGTACTTTTGATGTATCGATAATTTTCCTGAAATACTTACCGGTGTACCAGTAAATAAGTTTTCTCTCTCGCTTGCACAAAATTGAATTGTTGTTACCGATATTTTACGTGCTCTTGCCTCTTTAACTGAATCATCATAGAAACAAGCATCTATTGATAGAAAAAGAAACAAACAATCATATTATTTACCGCTGCAAAAGTTACGAAACTTAACCACGAAAAACTGTGCCCTGACTGTGAGCCGTTAAGCAAAAGCTCTAAAAGTTATCTCTGCCATCCGCAAAAAGTTTGAAACATAAATGAGCTAGATATCAGTATTTATGTAACAAGTTCAATAATCCAAGGCCTCGGCTACGGCTGGGAGCGACAACTGTGACTCGGATGGACGAAGAGTGAGCGGATAAGTCTCAGAGTTATTTTTTTGGGAATTTGAAATCGACTTTAGTCGTTGTCTATACGGTGGAAAGGTAAGTTTTCTGTAGGCCTAGCGCGGGGATTGTTGTCTATTGTAGAATAGAGAACAATGACATCGCATTGTCATACATTGCGTAAATTATTGAAGTTGAAGGAATGACTTTAAACTTATTACGCATTGGTGACGATGTGATGTAATTTTTCTCTTTTCTACCCTAGACAATAATCCACTAGGCCTACAGGAGCTTTTTTTAACAATATGTAAGTTACTTCAGCCTGTCAGCAATGGTTTTTTAGTTATAATAATGTCCTGCGTACATGACTAGTCTCCGTTGAAACTGGCTGCCATGACAGAAAATTCGGTTAGTAGGACGTCATCATCAGTTACTCTTTATTCTGTGAACGTTTATGTCTTGATTGAAAGGGAAACGAATGACTGAAAAAAGGACTGAAATAAGTAACCTAAATTTCTGCAATGACCTTGGTTGAAACACTCGGAGCCACCACCACCCATTAGCATTACCATCTTCAAGGCTAAGAAGCAATGTGCCTTACCTATCTCGTTGTCTTATCTATTTCTTATTCGTTCTCCGCGCTGCCGCGGGCTCGCGTGCTGTCAAGAGGATACTTTAGGGGAAGAAATCCCCGCTTTATAAATTGCCTCGCTATCTAAATCTGAGAGATAAGTGCCTCTGAACTTTCCAATTTCGCAACACATCAATAACAGTGACAGCGGACGGATAACAAATCAAAAATACTGCTTGATGGGCCACGTGACTGATGGACGACGTGACTGCCCATGTTTGATTTGTATTGTATGAATGGTGCTACCTAGTGCTGGTGAAAATTGGAGGAGTATCGGACATCCGTTTGTTGTTTTATCGAAGTGTTCCATAGTGCTAATATTTTATCAGTAGATAATGATTGATTTCGTTACTCATTTCGTTAGTTGGTCTTTGCCCAGCAGTGGAACGACCAGGGCTTATAATAATAATAATTGTAGAATTTTTTCAATGTAACTTACTTTAAAGTCACATTAAATAAAAATGTAAAAGTGGCTTAGTTTTTTTTACGTAACACGAACTAAGCCACATTTACGCATATTTCAGGAAAACTAGAAACCCAACTCAAACATAAAGTGAGCAAAGTCATTTGCGCAAGAGAACAAAATCACAAGCGCAGTACCATAGTACGGCACGTCTTAAATAATGTGTTTTTGATTTCACCCTCTCTGATTCCTCGGCAAACCACATCGACTCGCAATCGCATCGACAATCGCCACGATAAGGGCCCTCGAAGCGTAGTGTCATATCTCTAGCACCAATCGATACATTTCGCTCGCGGAAAGCGGCACCTTCGTCTTATCTTGTTCTGAAGTTGGCTTGTCTAGTTGGGGAAACGATGTTAAAATGTTTTCTTTTTGCCGGAAATTAGATACAGTTGTTCCAAGAATACACATTTGAAAGGTGATTTCAAGGAAAGAACTTAACCTTACTTCTAACTTATTCAATCAGCTAATTTCTACCAACGAATGATCACATCGATCGCAAAGATTTTGATCCTTCGTAGGTCCATAAAGCTTGTCACACTCCTGGAAAGGACCGCTGTAGCACAACACAAAAATGTGCAATCAAATATGAGCTTTAACTCGTTATATTTTAATTAATTTTACATTGACGCATTCAGATGGTAGACAGCTTGCGGGCCACTCGTTTGAAGCTTGTGGGAAGACATTTTGTCACTGTAAAATGTATCTAAAAACAACGAGCTTAAGCCCATATGTGAATTTATATATAACTGAATGTGAGCACGTTTTGTGAACGCAGAGCTTTATGCATCGAGAACGTATCGAGCGCAATTTTGTTTATGTCGACTTCATTCTAAGCTTCATTCTAGCTAACGGAGCTAGAATCCGTAGGAAGTCGCAGAGATTTTCGACTCCCACGTCACTTGACCTCGTGGTGTAGTTGGTTAGTACATTCCGGTACTGACGGAAGGATGCGGGTTCAAGTCCCGTCGAAGTCGAAAATTTTTGCGATATTATTTGATTTAGAAATTACCCTGAGTGTTACGCACTATAATAACAAAAAACCTTCAATATAAGCAAACTATTTGCTTGTTCTGAGATGCAAACCATGCAGAGATATAGCCAACTAAATACAAAGGCAAAATGGTATTGTATCAGTTTCTTCGCAAAAAATATAATCTTGTTTTAATTTACGCGATATTCCGAAGCAATCAAAAGAAATTTCCATCGATAGATACCTATAGGCAGTGGGTACAAGCAGGCAGCGAAATGCCTTCAGTTTCCAGCGCCAGTCAGTTGAGTCGGGAATGAATATTTATGGGTTCAGGCAGGAAAGTAGTAAATTATGGAGGTGCAATTTTGCGAAAATATTTCTTGTAGCCACTTTTACAGTTTATGTCACAATCATTTAGGTATTTTGAATGCTGTTAGAGTCGTAGCGAAAAGCAAGCGGTGCCAATACGAAAGAAGTTGAAGTTGAATGCTATTAGGTTCTGACAGCGTTATTTAGGCTTACCCGCACAGCGGATATAATTCGCGCGAATTTTTTTCTCACGGATTATAATCCGATTATAATCCTATAATCAGTTGAACTAGGTATAGTTTGTTTGTAACAGTCTGCAGTTAGCTCAACCAAATTGTATCCAGTCAGTAGGTAGTTGCAATAATTGCAATAGATACAAATTATTTGTATCTATTATTTATTTATTATTATCTTAGTTAAAAAAGACTTCTCACTTATTATTATTACTTTTCAGTTTCTAGACAATAAGCTAGTGACCTAAAAACTCTAATTAGTCCGTTAATTAGATTATCAGAAGATATTGGACACAAATTTTTTCTTTTGTCGATTAAACAAATAATGATGAAGATATAGCCAGCGTGACGTCACACCTTGCGACGCTTTTTCGCAAGGTGTGACGTCACTAGCACCACTCCCAAACTGTGACATGCTTTATTTTTGTATATTTTTATTCGATTGACAAAATAAAAAAAAAAATATTCTGATAATCTAAATGACGGACTAATTATATTCTATGACAAATCTTTCACTGTATAAGCTACGCGTCTGTGGAATGCTGGACATCAGATGTGCAAAATAACTCCCTTTCTTCAAGAAACTGCTTCATAAAGATTATTTATCCTTTTATAAGACAAAATTATTTACTTTTATATACTTACGCTTGACCGTTTTTTCATATTAGCACTTCCTCTTTGTTTCTGTCGTCTTCGTCCTTCCCTACTCCTGTTCTCTTGCAAATTTTAATTTAAAGGAAACTATTATAATCCTGTACATCAAAAAGGGATTTTATTGAAAACCAACCTATAAGGCATCTCCAAAACCCAGACTCCAAAACACGATCTAAATCACGGAATTAGAATTCTCTATTCTGTGATCTAAATAGATTTATTAAGTGCCACTGTCAATTTGTTCCTTTCATGTCCAGTCCATCCCAAGGTTGCCTGGAAGAGATCGCTCTCAGCGAAAAGGCCGCTCTTTATACTTCCTGTTTTCTAAGCTACGCTAGGTACTCTATTCTACATTTAATTCTACGTTTGCTTTTAGTAGATCTTTGACCACGTCAGTTCATATTGTCCGTTTTAATTGCAAAGCACAGGCCGACGAATGTGCTAAGCGGGTCACACGCATTGTCTCCGGGTTTATTAGGAGGTGTTTGAGCCAGATCATAGATTTACTTTAGTTATGTAGGATTTTCGTAATCACGAACCGACCCGCGCACGGTCGCCGAGCCTTCGAGAACAAACCCCGTGTCGGGGTGTGAGCGAGATACTAAAACAGCGAAGCCACGCATGAATCGCACGAGAGAGAGCGAGACCAATATACCAGCGATGTGCGCTCGCGGCTATACACTTCCTACTTCGACGAAATAGCCAGCCAGTCAGTCGCTTTGGAATGCTTGGCGTGTTCGGTTCGGTCACGTACTTGTCACGCGATATTGTCCGACGCTATAAAGAAAACCTTCGTGGACGATTTGTGGTGTTCTGTTACCCTTGTGACTCTAACTACGCATAATAGGAAGTGTTGGAGAAGTGAAAAACATAAATTGCATGGACTGCCGCGTTGCCGCCCTATCGCTCGTCGAGGCGTGTGCGCTTTTTCCCACCGCATTAAAGCAGGCTGCTACTCACCACCCTCGGAGTCCTTCTAGAACAACCTAGAGAACGGTCCAAGCGGTTTCTGGTAAGTGAAAGCGATTTGTCTTGCATTTCTATGGTATTTCTGTGATCGGCTCTATCAGGTTACCCAGTCATCTTCCCCGCGCAAACAATTTTTGGTCATTATCGAGCCGAATTATCGGTTTCCAGTGTCCTGTTATAGATTACAGTCCAATTCATTATCCTTTTTGCCCACTAAATGTGAATAAAATAGGTATGTAAAGAACTTTCTACCTGAATAGGTGCTAGTACATAAACACTCGACATAGCGCCCTCTAGGCAGCCGTGCGGGAAGTTAATTATACGTTTGACCACCTATTTCAATAGATAGGTACATACCTATTATCGCTAGTTAGCTAACAGAATTTCATTTAATTTTTCCTACATTTATTTACGTGTTTTGTCCGTGCATGTCATTTCATACGGTGTTCAACTACCTATTTTATTTGTTTCTCTGCCCTTGTTCCGTTCCATAACAATACTTACTTTTTAAAACTCTTATTTCATTTATTAAGTACCTAGATTCCTCATTTAAAAACCCATATCGAATTATTTAAATCTCCCTAGTCGGAATACCTTAAAAAGCAACAACGTAGGCATATGTATGTATTATCTATACCGAGGTACCTGGTAAAAGGGTGGGTAGGTACATAGCTGGTCTGATCAGAGTGTAACATAGGCAGTAACCTGCTACCTACCTACTTATTTGACTAGGGCGCGGTTCGGTAATTTGCGTTACCGCGTAGTTCAAATACATAATAAGTTTTGTTGATACCTACCTATAGTTGTTTCGTTCGGTCGGCTAGCTAAGCTTGCTGCTATAGCTAGACCTATTTAGTTATAACAATACCTATGCGTGCGGTAGGTTACCTTCCGAAAACCTAGTAAGATTATAGATAGGTAGGTTGGTAGGTTTGTGGAGTTTAAGTAGGTTGCGTTCTTACGGTTAGTAGGTATTTTTTAGCGTACCTACCCGGGTAGGTAGTCGTAATTCATTCGGGGTCGTAAAGGAATAATAGTTAGGTGCCTATGTACCTACGTATTATTATTATTCGTAGTGTTGTGTTAGTTTTAATTCATTGAGTACACAAGTAGGTACCTATTTAATGATAATTTGTGTGCAAATTTATTATTGTATCTGAGTCACAAAATTAGATTGTTTTGGGAAAAATGGCGAAGGCGGAGGAGAATAGAAGGGCGTTGAAGATAAAGTTGTTAGACGCGCGATTAAATACGTATTATGCTCGTATTAAGAATTTACACGAACTTTCTTCTAAAACTGACCGAGAAAATTCGAAAGAAGTTCAGTTGTTGCTGGAACAGACTTCTCAACTGTCGGTGCTGCGAACAGAGTTCAACCAAGAATTCAACGAGCTATCACTGTATAGAATGGAGATTAATGAGGAGTCGGAACCTAATATAGAACAATTGGAAGCTTTTGAAAAGGTTTATCAGGCGGTTCGAGGAAAGGTCGATTCACTCACGAGTCAGGTAAATGAAATTAAAGTTTATGGTCCTTCGAAAACAGCGCCTAAAATTAGGCTGCCACCCATAGAATTGCCGAAATTTGACGGCAATACTAAAGCGTGGCCTATGTTTATAGAATGTTATAAAAATACAATCCACAATAATCCGGAGCTTTCTAGCGCGGAAAAGGTGTACTACCTTTGTGGACAGCTGACTGGTAGGGCACTTGAGTGCATCGCAGGTATCACCCCTACTAGTGATAATTACGAGTTAATTTATGAAACACTCACTAACAAGTTCCAAGACGTTCGCTCTCTGGGCACGGCCTACTTGGAAGAGATAATTAATTTAAAAAAGATGCAGAGTCCATCTGTCGAGGGACTAAACTCGTTTATCGATAAGTTTTCGGTGTCCGTTTCGGCATTTGAAAAATTAGATATTCCCGCGAAACTAGACTTTGTATTCTTATACCTTGCATTAAAAAAGGTCGACGTCGAAACCGCGCGTCTTTTTGAAAACTCCGTGCGTAACGAGAAAATTCCGTCATACGCGAGTTTTGCCCAGTTTGTTAAAGAACAAGCAAAAATCATGGAGAGAACTGGGGTTTACGCGCCTAATAGTAGCAGTAGGTATGCGACTCCGGCATCTAAAACTCCACAACCAGTGAATTCGAAGTCAGCAGCGGCCCGCGCAACTCGATCGTTGGTCACCTCGAACGCGGACTGTCCGTTATGCTTAAAATCCGATCACGACAATTTCTCACGTTGTGCTGAGTTTTTAAAACTTTCTGTCAAAGAGCGTTTCAACAATGTGAAACAAAATAATGGTTGCGTACTCTGTCTGAGCTTCCACCATAAACCAAATGCGTGTACTATCAAAGGAAACTGCACTACTTGCCATTCTAGGACGCACCACACATTGTTGCATTTTAATAAAGCGCAGACAAGTACTGCACTGCCGATTTCCAGTGCTAATGACGATTACGATGATAATGTGTATGACAATGGGACCTGCGAAGCCAATTCATCCGTGGTAGAGGCACCAGAGGTCGAAAATGGATCCAATGCTGGAGTTTCGTTGTGCTCTATGCAGGAAGCATCGATTAGCGACTCTATACCAGGATCCGTTTCATCCACCATATTGTTAGCCACTGCGCGCGTTAGGGTTGTAGATTCATCTGGAAAAGCGCATTTGATCCGGTGCCTGATAGATAGTGGGTCTCAAAATCATTTTGTGACCAAGCAGTGCTGCGAGCGATTGTCCTTAATACCACGTGATACGAGGTTTTCAATGTCAGTAAATGGATTTGGAGGCAGCTCCAATCCCGTTTCAGGGGAGACAGAGTTCGAGTTTTTCTCGCGGTTTGACAGGAGTCGCCCGTATAAAATTCGTCCATTGGTGGTGGAGAGCATTACTCAACGGCTTCCAACATCGGTTATAGACAAGTCAATGCTCAATTATTTGAAGGGTGCTCCGCTGGCCGATGACACATTCGATCGTCCTGGAGACATCGAAATGTTGATTGGCGCGCAGTTATTTTCGCGGTTGATTCTCGCGGGACGAATTTATGGTCCCCCTGGCCGACCTGACGCCTTACAGACCACGTTGGGATATATCATTATGGGAGAAGTGCCGTTGATAAAACCAACGAAGTCTGACCGCGTTGCGGTATTCTGTGCGGTTACTGGCCCAAAGCTAGACGAGGTCGTCCGTAGTTTCTGGGAGTTAGAGGAGGTCCCGTCGTGTGCGGCAGCGCGGATGAGCCGTGAAGAACAAGAATGTGAGGAATTTTATGTGGCTACTACCACTCGGGATTCCACAGGTCGATATACAGTTGCACTCCCGTTTAAGTTAGACCCAGAGAACATAGGCAACTCCTTACCTTTGGCTGAGAAACGTTTTTTAGCGTTAGAGAAAAAAATGACAAAATCATCACAGCTCCGCGATGCTTATGATGAAGTCATAAAAGATTACTTATCGAACGGTTATATAGCTCCAGTGCAAAAGAAAGACGACGAACTAAGCGGTTATGTTATCCCCCATCATGGAGTTATTCGTAGCGATAAAGTGACGACCAAACTTCGCGTGGTATTAGACGCCAGTGCCCGGACGGATAAAGGCATTTCGCTGAACCAAATGCTACATGCTGGACCGAACTTGCAAGGGGATATTTTTCGCATCTTATTGAATTTCAGATTATTACCAGTAGCATTTTGTGCTGACGTTAAGCAAATGTATTTACAAATCAAAATGGCCTTACCAGATTGTAAATACTTGAGAATGATTTACCGGTTTAGTTCAAGTGACGAAATTCAGCTTCTTGAGTTCCAGCGGCTATGTTTTGGTCTATCGGTCAGTCCGTTTTTGGCGTTGCGCACGGTGCGACAGCTTTGTGAGGATGAAGGTCACAATTTTCCAGTGGCGGTAGATATAACAAGACGAAGTTTGTACATGGATGATATTGTGTCCAGCGAAAGTTCCGATTCTACTGCAACCGAAGCTGCGTTACAGCTGATTGGACTATTCAAGTCAGGAGGCTTTGACCTTCTTAAATGGTCTAGTAATTCAGCGGAGTTGCTGTCTAACCTTCCTGCAACTCACTTGCATCCTCAGGTTGTCAAATTTGATAATGACGTCGGGCAGAAGATTCTAGGAGTAAAGTGGGAATCCAGAATCGACAAGTTCTCTTTCGACATAGCTCCGTGTAAAGAGGTATGCACGAAACGAAATATCCTCTCTGCTGTCGCTAGATTGTGGGATATCCTTGGATTTGCAGCACCCGTGATTCTATATGCGAAATTGATAATCCAAGAACTGTGGCAATTAAGAATAGACTGGGATGAGGCTCCTCCTACACATGTAGTTGACAAATGGTCCAAGTTTCAGATGGAGTTGCCGTTATTATCTCATATGAGCATTCCACGTCATGTGGGTGTTTCGGATAGATGTGAAGTTACCTTATTAGGTTTTTCAGATGCCAGTGAGAAAGCATACGGTGCAGCCATTTATCTTCATATCCAATCGACAACTGTGACAGTGGTCAATCTCTTGTGCGCCAAGTCACGTGTAGCCCCGTTGAAGTCGGCGACTTTGGCACGTCTAGAGTTGTGTGGAGCGCTGTTATTGTCTAAGTTAATAAGATCGGTCATAACTACTTATGAGTCGCGCTGCAAATTTCACAGAATACTTGCATTCACGGATTCGACAGTCACCTTACATTGGATACATTCTAGCCCACACATGTGGAAGACTTTTGTAGCCAATCGTGTGGCACAAATCCATGAAAATTTAAATCCAGCCTGTTTTTATCACATTGCAGGAAAAGATAATCCTAGTGATTGTTTGTCTCGGGGACTTACACCAGGTCAATTGCTTGAGCATCCTCTGTGGCTTCGAGGTCCACCATGGATCGCTCAAAGTCCAAATGAATGGCCTGTCCGTCCGTTTCAGCCCCATGATGCAAACATACCGGAAGCGAAACCCGAGGTCGTTATGGTGAATGTCTCTCCACCTCAGCCGCTGCTGTATGACTTAGCGCACCGAATATCGTCGTGGCCCAGGCTGCTTCGTATTGTGGTTTACGTACTGAGATTTATAAAAAGGCTCAAATCGAATGGACCTCCTAGGGTGGATGATTTAATATCTGCCGAAATAGCCGTTATCAAATCCCTGCAGACGGTATATTTCTGCAACGAAATAAAGGCCATTAGCTCGAATCAGACTTGTTCGAAGTCTATACAGAAATTGCGACCGATACTTGTCGATGGAGTGTTACGAGTAGGAGGCAGGTTAGGACGGGCAGATTTGACTTTTGATCATAAACATCCTATTCTCCTGCCACGAAAGGATCACGTGGTGAATCTCATCATCGATGATACGCATCGCAAGAATTGTCATACTGGCCCACATTTGCTTCTCTCTATATTGAGACAACGATTTTGGATCCTTTCGGGACGGAATTTGGTGAGGTCTCGTGTACATTTGTGCAATTTTTGCTTTAAGGCACGTCCCAAGCCTTGCATCCCGCCAATCATGTCCGATGTACCGGAATGCAGACTTCAGCTCTCGAAACCCTGGGCACACACTGGTTTGGACTATTTTGGTCCTTTAAATATTACATTAACACGCAAGCGTGGTGTCAAATCGCAAAAGGCCTACGTTTGCGTATTTATATGTCTTACAACCCGAGCTGTACATGTAGAGGTTGCACCAGATTTAAGTACAGATGCGTTCCTTAACGCTTTAAAACGATTTGTTTCTAGACGAGGTCCAGTAGAAAAACTAATGTCGGACAACGGCACTAATTTCATTGGAGCTCGAACTTACTTAGACGAGCTTTATTCATTTCTGCAATCAGATGACCATATCAAAAAATGGGAAGGAGAAATGTCCAATCGACGCATCCACTGGCAAATGATCCCACCTAACGCTCCTCATTTTGGTGGTGGATGGGAATCAACTGTAAAGTCATTTAAGACTCATTTGTTTCGAGTGGTAGGATCTCAAATCTTGACCTATGAGGAACTCCTAACCATACTTTGTCAAATCGAAGCCGTCCTTAATTCTCGGCCATTAGGTAGAGCGTTGAGCCCAGATCCTTCGGAACCAGTAGCTTTGACTCCTGCTCACTTTCTCCATGCTACCCCCTTAGGATCGTTACCCGCCGCTCCTGTTGAGGAAAATCGTGAACAATTACTGTCTCGGTATTTGTTGTTAGATAAATTAGTTCAATCCTACTGGAGGAGATGGAGCATGGAATATTTGCACACGTTGCAAACAAGAGAAAAATGGTTATCAGACACAGAACCCATTCAAAAGGGTACAGTAGTTTTGATAATGCAAAATAACACTGTACCCCTTCATTGGCCATTAGGTATCATTCAGGAAACATATCCTGGTTCTGATCGAAAGGTCCGGACGGTCCTGGTTAGGACAAAGTCTGGCACTCTGGTTCGCCCGGTGGTACGACTGTGCCCTTTGCCATCTCAATGATTAGAAAAGCTATGTACCTACCAAATTAAATGATAATATTATTGTATATATATATCTTATATCACTATTATAAATATCTGTATTATATTGATTCATTGTAAAGGAATCCCCTACACCCATTTAGAAATCTTCCCTTTTACTATTCATTTTGACCAACTTTTTTAAGTTCTAAATTATTTCGGATTTCGTTCTGTTTGAAAGAGAACCTTTCAAGCTGGGGGCTTGTGTTTGAGCCAGATCATAGATTTACTTTAGTTATGTAGGATTTTCGTAATCACGAACCGACCCGCGCACGGTCGCCGAGCCTTCGAGAACAAACCCCGTGTCGGGGTGTGAGCGAGATACTAAAACAGCGAAGCCACGCATGAATCGCACGAGAGAGAGCGAGACCAATATACCAGCGATGTGCGCTCGCGGCTATACACTTCCTACTTCGACGAAATAGCCAGCCAGTCAGTCGCTTTGGAATGCTTGGCGTGTTCGGTTCGGTCACGTACTTGTCACGCGATATTGTCCGACGCTATAAAGAAAACCTTCGTGGACGATTTGTGGTGTTCTGTTACCCTTGTGACTCTAACTACGCATAATAGGAAGTGTTGGAGAAGTGAAAAACATAAATTGCATGGACTGCCGCGTTGCCGCCCTATCGCTCGTCGAGGCGTGTGCGCTTTTTCCCACCGCATTAAAGCAGGCTGCTACTCACCACCCTCGGAGTCCTTCTAGAACAACCTAGAGAACGGTCCAAGCGGTTTCTGGTAAGTGAAAGCGATTTGTCTTGCATTTCTATGGTATTTCTGTGATCGGCTCTATCAGGTTACCCAGTCATCTTCCCCGCGCAAACAGGAGGTGTGCTTCGTTGGTGAACAGAGCCCGGAGTTCAGTTGGCTATAGTATCGAAACGACATCGTCACGTCTAATTTTTTTTGGGGATTGCGTAGTTTCATCTCCGCACGACAGAGGCGCTGCTGTACCAAATGACGTACCTACAAAAATGATCACGTCATGATGACGTGTCGATCCTATCGTCAAGCAGAACTCAACGCTCAAATGGAAAGAAATGAGAAAGGAAGCGGTATGGTAACAGTTTTCAATGAAACTTTGCTCGCCGCGTATGACATTTCCTTCGTGAAACGTAATACTCGCTTATACTCCTAAAAAATCGTGTTCGTTCCAGCTCTCTACCTAAAACGTACCCTAAGGCTGGTTGACCAAGTAAGTATGCAGGTTCTAGTTTGTGATTGACTACATGTGATCGATCATCATCAGAGTCTTACAGTATCTAACAGTATAATAACGCTTGGTTGATGAATTGGTGACCATAGAGAAATGTAGAGTAAATAAAAAAGTATTTGTTCTCTGTCATCATAATGAAGGAGGTACTAATTTAATGTTGCTTGAAGAATGCTACTGCCCATACTTTTGATAAGTACTTTTGACATATTTGTAAGGATCTCTTCTCTCATTCACAAAATGAGGATCATTATTTTGCTCATTTCACCTACCATGCCCTTCATACGCAAGCATCAAAATCGAAAAAACAAACTCAAGGCAAAAGAACAACTCCACAGCCGCGTTTTTGAAGCGCGTCTTGTGTCGCCCAATTTGTTGAACTAGGCTACACAGAAATAATGTATCTTTTAAAGGGCAATGTAGTACGCTTCTACAACAAAACTCCTAGTGAGTTGCAAAAATTATCAGTAAATAAATAATATATATTTTTTTAAAGTCCACATACCGAAGCGACAGAAATCAAAAATATCACCTTATTTCCGTGTCAGTGTTTAGTTTTATAATTTGACCTTTTCTAAGTGTACCTACATTTATTGTATTTATGGAAATAAAGAGTTTTTGATTTTTAATTTTGTTCGATTTTGTAGAGCGATTCCTTACCCATGATAAGCGCGCCGCCGCCGCCGCCGCAGCCCCCAAAAATCGCGCGACACAAGACGCTCTTCAAAATCGGGGCTGTGGTTAAGAGGCTTTAGTATCGAGCCATCATCGTGATGTCTCACTTTTCTACAAAATTTAGAACAGCGCAGAGGCGTAGTTACAAATCCTGTAGAAGTGCGTAGTTCCACGTCTGAACGGTAAAGACTTGAACAAACAAACCCCTTTAAAAAATGGAACAACGCGATAACGTTTCGATACTATCAAGAAACCAAGCTCAGCAGAGCTCTGTTTATCTTTGTGCAGCAAAATTTAGTGTCAGCATATATATCTCTAGATACTCTCTATTGAGGTATCAGCTCACTAATTCTGCCGAGACGCTAATACTTCAAAGTTCTGCCAGCATGCACGTTCTCGTAACAACGTAACTTGAGGCCATTATCTAGCAAAGTAGCAAGCATAACAAAGGATCGTGAATGTCCATTGTACTGAACAATATCTCCGAAACTTCAATGCCTCTAAGACGATGCGTTTTGACCAGTAACATATACATAACTCAACCTCTAACTTAATCTGCATTCACTGCCCAATAGGGTCTATAATATACTAGCGACCCGCCCCGGCTTCGCACGGGTGCAATGTTGATACTAAATATACTACAGAATCGGCCCCCGGCCGGTACCGCTGGCTGCAACCGCTATGTCCCTGCATTTTAAAGCTGTGATATCTTCGAAAATATTAATTTAAATTACATGCTGTACAGGGCCATATTGATCTATATTAAATGCACATTGTATTTAAGTTACTTAATTGGATAAGGATTAATGCTGTATTGTTTATAATCGATTCGTAAATAAGCCATTATTTCTCGTAAAAAGTAAAGGATAAAAAATGGTTATTGTGGGTTATCCCTAAGAGATAGACGTATAGGTACTCTAGCAAATTTTTTGTAGACCTTTTTAAGGTGTACAATACTGCAGTACATTATTTTCATCTATCTCGTAGGCCATACGATAAACCCTACGACGTAGGGTTTAGCCAGCGTTTGCAATATAAGCGCAAAAAAATGTGTTTATTTACGACATCACATTAGAAACCTCTAAATTCATCAGTGTTTCTCTACTATATTATGCATGTATTATAGATATGAACCTTCCACTAGAAACACTCTATCTATTAAAAAAAGCCGCATCAAAATCCGTTGCGTAGTTTTAAAGATTTAAGCATACATAGGGACCGACAGACAGACAGACAGCGGGAGCGGTTTTGTTTTATGCTATGTAAAGTTACCTAGAGAACACATGCATAGACGACCTCCGTGGCGCAGCGGGCGAAGGTCCGCCTGCGACGCAGGAGGTTGCGGGTTCGAATCCCGCCTCGGAACAAATTTGTGTACGATCTGCAGAAATTTGTTCCGTTGGTCTGGGTGTTTTCTATGTATAATAAAAAATATCTTTCTATGTAGTGTATTGTATTATGTATATCAGTTATCTAGTACCCATAACACAAGCTCTGCTTAGCTTGGGGCTAGATAATGCTGTGTGAATTGTCCAGCATTATTTATTATTTATTTATTATTTATTATATAATGTATATGTATATTATTTTTACATTACAGCACAAGACTTGAAGAAGAAACGGCCACAGTCGTCGCAACATCATGACTTGTTGGGCGGGTCCGGGTACACATCGCTTGCATGCGTGTGACTTCAAAAAAGGAAATATTTATTATGTATACTCTATGTACCTTTACCTAATTATTTTTGTATATTTTGATGTTTTTATTGCGAAATTTAATAATTGTAAAGGAGATATTTTTAATTTCAATCCTAAAATTTCTAAACGAAACGAAACGCCATTGGCAAGAGCGAACGTGACGTCATAATTCACATTTTGTATTGTCATGGAGGCTTTGGCGGGATATCTTTTTGTATTACATATTTCGCGGTTGTTGTATTCTGCGTTTTAGTTTTAATCATTTATTTGTATCTAATATTAATTTGATTGAAAAATCAACGAAGAAACAGAAGCGCTTTGAGTTGAAAATGTGAAGTGTGGCGTCGTCGCAGAACAAGGGCCAATATGGCAGCGTTTTTATCACCCGAAACGAGTGCAGTTTTACTTTTTGTTTCTATTAAAATTTTGTGGGTGCTATATATTTTTTCGGTAATTTTTTAACCTAAATAATAGATTAAAAAAATGATAAAATCTATGCATAATTATACCCTATTGCTAGTGACGGAAGGTCCTACCAGAGAAAGGGCAGCAGTTTCTTTCTGTGTATTTTGACACCCCTACAACGATCATCAATCCATCCATCGTTTGGGGAAGGCAGTTTCAGCAGTGGACGTGAAAGTGCTGTTAGGTAGTCACTGTCCAGCCTCTACGGCGTGAACTCTCTACCAGCATGAACATTGGGATGTGCGACAAGGGCAATGAAAGTGTTAATAAATTTGAATTTATATTGACACCGAAAAACTACGCTGAGCGTCCATCCTTTTGCACATGGCTGAGTTAACACCTATTTTGGCATTAGTCATGGGAGCTAAGGGCGATTTGACGGCTATCTTCTGAGTTAACTTTCTCCCTGCTTTTAGCGATAAGGCCACCAACTACATTTATTTCTAAAGAATAATTTAATTAAGTTAGTCACAAATGTTTTATACGGCTATGTTATAAAGCCATACCTATCTATCTATGGATCTCAACCAAAACAGCCTGTGTTGGTCCACTACTGGACGCAGGCCTCCCCCTGATAAGCGCCTTGCTGACTTTTATCTCATGGGGGTTATGCCCATAATCCTCACGCTGGGCATGCGCGTTCGGGATCGCAGTTTGGTGGTAGAATTGTTCTGCAGGAGGCGCTGCTGCCCCCCCCGGTGGATATCCCTTAGTCGTCTCTTACGACACCCGCGGGAAGAGTTGGGGTGGTGCAAATTCTAAGCTGGCCTCACACTGCTATATGGATCTATCGATCTAGATTGAATGATATTCTAATGATGTGTGTCTGTCTAGCATTATTTATTTATTTATTCTATTCATTCTATCCGATAACTTTCTTTCTCACACTTCATTGGGCACACTCCCAACAACTTCCTAGACACTCTATGTTATTAGAAACAGCCTATAATATCAGTAATTGGTAATTACTGATGTCTTAAAATAAATTGAAAACTATTCTCTAAGATTCATTATTCTAGTCGTAAAAGTTCCGTTAGGATTTACGGAGTTATTGTAGAGCACGACTTTTAATATCCCGTGATCATTGGCTGACTGTTTCAAATTATAGAAAAACGGTGATCAATGGCGAATTACTCCATACTTAAGTGCACATGCCATGCTTAACTACTATGCACTGAATTAATAAGTAACTTGGTATCATCAGGTCCTTTTACAAAAGCGTGTGCTTAAGTGGACCAGTATATATATAGATACTAGTACAGTATAATACCTGCAGATACTCTATCTACATGTAGGTTAAAAAAAGTTATTATGCGGCCTTAAAAATAAAAAAAATATTATGGCAAGGTCAATCTTAATGCCCCAAGAGAGATTCGTGCCCCTCTCCCAAAAAACCAACGTCAATAATGGCACTCAAGTTTTGGTAGGCTGACTTCTTAGCCAATAAGCAAATTTTTTAACAAAACAATACTTGATTGTAATTTTCAGTTAAGATTTTTTGGCAGTGACACACCTATCAACACTAAGGCGACATATTGCTATAGGCGAATCCGGATTTAACCCTAAATATTATAGGTATGTAGGGTTAAAACCGGTGTTCCGAGAGCCTACTTAGAAAACACCAAGGACCGGAACAAGTATGTAGCATAAACAAGTATCAAACAAAATTTGTTGCGTAGATATAATGATCTGCACTTTTGTTACTTATACAAGACAAAATGTTTTACCCACACTTTTAAAAGTTGTCAAGTGCAGTCGCAAAAAAGTTGTTAAGTCGTAACAGTTTTATTTGGCTGTAACTCAACACCCGACGCGCTAACAACCAACTTTTCACTTAGCGCATCTGAGAATTCACAGCTAAAGCTTTATGACGGACTTAGGATTGCTTTTCTAACCAGAAGGTTAAGTAGGTTGATAATATCAACCTACTTAACCTTCTGGTTCCTTATCTTAGGTATCAACTTGATTTCTAAAAAAAAGAACAGGGTACTTGCTTCTCCCTCACCTCCTCAACATTCAACATATTGGTCCACTGCAGCACAAGCAGGCCTTTCCCTTGATAAGCGCCTTACTTTTATCTCATGGGGCTACTGCCCATAATCCCCACGCTGGGCATGCGGGCTGGGAATCGCAGTTTGGTGGTAGAATTGTTCTGCAGGAGGCGCTGCTGCCCGCCCCCAGTGGATATCCCTTAGTCGCCTTTAACGACACCCGCGGGAAGAGTTGGGGTGGAGCAAATTCTAAGCCAGCACCACACAGCTAGAGACTAGACTAGAACCAGAAGGTTAATTAGGTTGATAATATCAACCTACTTAACCTAAGTAGATATGGTTCCTTATCTTAATTATCAACTTGATATCTAAAATACAGAACAGGGTACTTACTTCTCCCTCACCTCCTCAACAGCCTATTTTGGTCCACTGCAGCACATGCAGGCCTCCCCACCATAAGCGCCTTACTGGTTTTTATCTTATGAGGGTAATGCCCATAATCCTCACGCTGGGCATGTGGGTTGGGGATCGCAGTTCGGTGGTAGAATTGTTTTGCAGTGACCGCTGCTGGTAAATTGCCCCTAGTACAATTAACAGTTCCATGATGTAACTACTGGTGTTTTTTTATCACTAGTTTCGTTTTAAAAGATTCTGAAGATAATGGAACTAATGCCCGCTCCCGGTGTAGTGCTACCTCTGTTAGGTTCCTCTTCCAGCATCCTTCTGTAGATTTTTACCCATGACAACGGTACAGAGACGCTATATGCGTTTACGGTGAGAAGTTTGTAGCAGCTCTACTGTGGTCATCACTCCCTCGTTTGGGGGAGGGATGTGGCGCACACGTTCGCTGATGAAGTAGACTGGTTCAGCCTCCTGAACCAGAAGGCCTCCTCGGAAAAGCAAAATCGAAGTTTCCTTTTCGTTGACGTGCAAAACCAACTCTTACGTCGCTTGCATAAGATAAGCGTTTGCACGAAAACGAATCTTAAACTTCGACCTCGTTTTTAAAAATTCGGGCCCAGGCTAATCCAAGCAGTCGTAGCTAAGCTGAAGTTGCAGCACGAAATCTAGTATTTCAGTAGTTATATTAGTGAACCTTCTGAGTGGCTCTACTGACAGCTATTTGTGGCTTTATGGCCCAACTTAAGATAGCCCAGTAAAGCAGGAACAGTAAAAATGTTGGTGTTGAAATGCCATTTTCACAAATGGCCTGAGAAAAATTACACCGCTTTAATGTTTAGCCGTGTTCTAGCCTAATTGAAGTTTATTTTGGAAAAGAAAACTAGATATTTGTATTATTGCAGTGTAAAATTCGTCTGTCATCATTACTTAATTTTACAACAGCATCACTGGGTAAGTAATAAATAAATAATACAATACAATCCACACAGTGTCATCTAGCCCATAAGTGAGCAGAGCTTGTGTTATGGATAAAGATAACTGATTAAGTCTATTACTACTTTTCTTAATACAATATCATACATTGATGTATATTTTTTAACAGAATACCTGGAACAAATATTTGCACATCGTACAAACATTTGTCCCGAGGCAGGAATCGAAACCACAACTTGTTGCGTACTTCGCCCGCTGCGCCACAGAGGTCGTTAAATGGTAGATAGGTTTTTGTACTTATTCAATGTTCTTTTCAGTATGAATTGTGTTGGATTGGAATATCCAGCATTATTTATTTATTATTTATTTATAGACATAGATTGCTGGTAGGTTGACGACTCAAGTTTTTTTGTTTTATTATTGCCTATTGCTTGTTTGTAAAGTTTCGTAAAGAACCTTATAAAATAAAAATGCAGCAAAGGCGGTTGGTGATCTTATATTTACTTAAAAGTGATTTTGCTAGATTTTGGTTTAGAACATTATCCCTGAAGGGCCAAACCAAGTACTATAATATAGTTATTCTGTGGCTATACAGTAGGATCTTACAGTGGTGTCTACAATGACCCCAAGCTTTGATGGCCCATAAAATGTCCCGAGTAAATTAATAACTTTGTTTTACGAGGGGCATGCGAGAGTTCTACGGAAACACGACACTGCGGTAATGTTTTGACAGAGAACGTCAAAGAGGGTCAAAATTATGGTTTACTTATTCCAGTTTTCCAACCGGAAATCCCCATAAGGTAGAAAACGGGAATTAAAAAAATAATTCTAACTTTAGATGAGTAGATTTTTTATTATACATAGAAATACCTAGAACAAATATTTGTAGATCATACAAACATTTGTCCGAAAGCGGGAATCGAACCCGCAACCTCCTGCGTCGCAGGCGGACCTTCGCTCATGGCGCCACATCAGTCGTCTATAGACAATAGAGTAAGGATCTAAAAGCAGAAGCCAATAGAGTAACACATGGCGTATTTGCGGTCTGCGGTTCCGAACTTTACGAGCCAACACGGAAATAAACAATTAATTTGGAAAGTCAAGAATAAAAGGTTTACGAGCTTCAGTTCCGACATGAATGTAGTAACTTCGGAACTCAATATACGGCGATTTCTGGTTAAGGTGGAACGTTTCTTAATGTTCTATTCCGTGCATATTCTATAGATTTCTAAGCAGATAAACTGAATAGACAAGCAAAAAAAAAATTCACATACTTTATTGGGAACAGAACATTGTCGGTACAATAAGTTTGTGGAAAGGACTAAGTACCTATACCTTCCTACTTAAGTGATGTTTGTGTACATTAAATAATAATCAATAAAGATAATGCTGGACAATTCACACATCATCATCTAGCCCCAAGCTAAGCAGAGCTTGTGTTATGGGTACTAGATGACTGATATACTCAATACAATTCATGACATAGATAGTTTTTTTTAATTAATGCTGAGTGTAGTCTTAATATCAATAAAATTCCAAGCTTATTTATCGGAAAAAGTGATATCAGAAGAATAATGTTTTTAACGAAAGTTGAAAAAGACTGTTTGTTTTACATGTTATTGATATTCCGACCGTAACAACTTGAATGTTTTTCGTTACATTTTTAGCCATTATATTCTATTTCTGGTATATGTGCACAGACTATTTGTACAGAGACGTTCCACCTTAATCAATTCCAAACAGCCCAATTTGGTTCAACAACGTAACAATTAGTGTTTATTGGTATATAGTTCAGTGATTATGGAAGAAGTCAGGGTTTTAATCATCTTTACGGTTAGCAGAAGTGAAATTCTTCACAATTTGCTTGACGAGACTCAAGTTCGGGACTAGCAATTGTATGATTGTGTAAGATCAGCTATAACATTTTTTATAAGGGTGGGTCCAGCCAGACCAAACGAACGAGAGTGAGCGAAAGCTATCAACCGAACGCGATCGAACCAGTGTGGACGTCACAGCGAAAGCAAGCGAGCCCGAACGAGGGCCTTCGTTGGCCACCAAGGGACGCCTCTTGATGTCCAAGAGGTGATTGAAAAAAATGCTAAGGCTTTTCAAGGTTAAACAACTGTACTTGGTACCACCCACCCCCAGTTACCATATGGCACATGGTCTGTCAAACACCCTGTATAATCATATAATCACCAGGCGGATTGGTGATCTGATCGCAGAGGAACAATGCGAATTGTGTATAAACTTTATTGACAGAAAATTACAATCAAATAAAATAAATAAATAACAAGAATAAAATTAAAAATTTTGAAACGCCCTCGACAGATTTACATGAAACATGGCTAAGAATACTTGGGAAAAAATTTATCTATGACACAAAAAAAAAAACTTCATCCGTTTGGGAGCTACGATACCACAGACAGATACACAGACAGACACGTTAAACTTATAACACCCCTCTCATATTGCGTCGGGGGTTAAAAACTAGTATTTACAATTGAAACAATTGAGCTAACTGCAGACTGTTGCAAGCAAAAATGTTAAAAGTTTCACCAAAATTACCTACAGACCTACATTTGCACGAACCTCAGTAGTTACGTTATACAACTTCAGAATTTACATCATTTGTAGGGAATTTTATGGAGAATCCAAATATACAGGGTTATTGGGCTGGTCTGGGTGTTTTCTATGTATTTTATTTTACATAATGTAATGTAGAATAAAAAAATATCTATCTATGTAGTGTATTGTATTAAGTATATCAGTTATCAAGTACCCATAACACAAGCTCTGCTTAGTTTGGGGCTAGATAATGCTGTGTGAATTGTACAGCATTATTTTTTATTTATTTATTTTATTGGTAATTCACTGAAACTGCGTTAACTGCAGGTTCTGCCCATCATCACGAACACGTACGTGAAGACGCCGAGTCTTAATTCTTAAAAAATTATGTAAATCACGTCCCTTACAAAATAGTATCTGAAACCCAATTAATAACTTAAGACCGACCTCCCAGTCCTATTTAAATCCACATCATCATTGGCTTATTTTACATCTTCGAAAGATGATTTTAGTGGCATTAGTCTGGCTGGGAGTCAGCTGAACACACACACATACCCACTGATTTTTCAAGGGAGAGCCGTTTCTAGGGTCCGTTTTAAAGAAAACCCCTATAATGAACGATATTTTTAATGGATGGGGTAACTACTAATATCATTCCCTTTTCACCAATATTAAGAATTTAGACCTGGCGTCTTCACGGACGTTTTCATGAACAGAACCGGCAGTTCACAAAGTGACAGTGAATAACCAATAACCCTGTTTAAAGATGTTACTGGGTATTCATCATCATCATCATCATCCACAGCCGGTTTTACCCACTGCTGGGTATAGGCCTCCCGAAGTTTGTGCCATCCACCACGATCCTGTGCTAACCGCCTCCATTGACGCCCTCCGACGCGTACTATGTCGTCGACCCACCTTGCTACCGGGCGTCCAACGTTACTGGGTATTACTGAGTATTAATCAAGAAATCATCGAAAAATGCATCATTTAGTGTCCGATGCGGGCCCGTGTACGCTCAACGCTTGGGCCTTAATGCCATTATGTGACTTCGATTATCAAACCGTGATCGCGGCCCAGGGCCTGCCCACTGAGAGGGGTATACCGAAAAGGGGTCTCAACCTCAACCTCAACCTCAACAGCCTGTATTGGTCCACTGCTGGACGCAGGCTTCCCCCTGATAAGCACCTTGTTGGCTTTTACCTCATGGGGCTAATGTCCATAATCCCCTGCTGCCCGCCCCCGGTGGATATCCCTTAGTCGCCTCTTACGACACCCGCGGGAAGAATTGGGGTGGTGCAAATTCTAAGCCAGCACCACATAGCTTACATTGGAAAAGGGGCGGAGTCTACTATGTCTTTCAAAATACTAAATAAACAGCTCCCTGCATACACCCCAGTTCATCGCGGTTCTAATTTTCTAAACAAGAACTTAATTATCAATTTATGCGACCAAGTGAGCTAATGAAGCTGAGCCGCAGTAGCTTGTTTATTGCTACTTATTTCAGTAATTTAAGACTATTCCAAACTTTATGACCGTCTGTGAAGTTGCTTCTAATTTGATCATGTTTAGCTTGAACGGTTGATTGAACGAGAAAACGTTTTATGAACAATCTGTTTACAAGAATATAAATATGAAGGGCCCGGGATTTTCTAATAGAAATGCCCGAGGGCTGGAAAGTTATCCTTTGTTATTTAAAAAACTTTCACTGGCAGATAGTTGATGTTATAAGAAGTTATGAAATGTTTCATTAAAATACATTTAATTAAATTAAAAAGAATTATGGGTCCCGAGTAAAAAAATTCACATCAATCATGGCTAAAAATGTAACGAAATTGAAAATACTACGCGGGCGAAGCCGCGACCACAGATAGTCAATGAATAAAAATTCAGAAAGTATCAGAGATATCTATCGAAGACAACACAACAAAAACAACCAATCCACGAACGAAGGTACTTTTAATATCAAAACTGTTTGTATCAGTCGGGTCTTTAGAGCCTTCTAGTATAAAGCCAGCAAGTATCCTATCCCACTAATTTTATAAAACCGAAAGTTTGTGAAATGTGAATTTTTGTTACCTAAGATTTCCAAAAATACTGAACAGGTTATGATGAAATTTGGCGTACATTTCGAACATAGCGTAACTTAGATAATAGGCTATTTATACCGAAAATACGTGTGCAAAGCCGCGGGCTGAAGCTAGTCTTTACATAATATCGAAGCCCATCAAAACAGTCACGCTCCTAGTGATGTGCCCGATTCATCGACATGTCATTTGTCTAGCACGTGTCGACGTCGATAACGTCAGCAGTCACCACTAATTAGTGCACTCAGATGTGCAAGTTAACAGGACGGGGATTTAGTGCCTTTAAAATAGATTTCAGCAATGTATTTGATGCAGCCGTTTTTAAATCGAGTGGCTCTTTGTGATGCTCAGAGTTTATTATACATTGTATTATATAGAATAAAGTTAAGAGCAGAAGCCTTTATTCACAAAAAAATTACAGTAAAATAATAGAAATAAATTAGAACTAGTATTTACAATTGAAATAATTGAGCTAACTGCAGACTGTTGAAAACGATCTTCAGGTAGCTCAATTGATCCATATCAATACCAATCGGAAGCGTCCCCAAGACGCTGGCTGCATTGCCTCGCTGTATGGCAATGCTGATGCGCTGTGCCAGATACTGACCAGCTCTTGGGTCACGCGTCGCTTCGACCAGACGCTCTGATATTTTTTTAAAAACGACGGCCGTATGAAAATGCCTTTAGCATAAGGCCGATCTATGTATGTTTATAATCAATACGTTTATTTTGAGGTGGACCACGGGAAGAAAAAAATGCCCGTGGTACAGCCAGGTGTACTATGTAGGTGGACCACGGGCAGGGACCGGTTTTGAAGTAGCTTCTGCGGTAGCACATATGTTTTTCTGGGCAGATATAGAAATTGTATAAAAACGGTCCAGGTATGTGCCATTCCACTTCTAAATTCAGAGCCCAGAGTTCGGTTTTTTTAAATAATTAATTTAATTAAAAAAGGGAAATTTACGTGAAAATTACAGTAGGCTTAATAGTACATTACAACTCATATTATCTATGTGTTTTCACACTTATGGGACGCCGCAGCGTGCACAAAAGTGTTTCGCTCAACTAAACTAATCTTAATAAAACAAGGTCAGACGGTCATGGAAATACGCAATCCCATACAAAAATGAGTCGTCTCGATTCTAGCGTCAAACCGAATTCTGGGCTTTGAACTGCCGCTATGCTAAATTTCAGCCTGATTATCTCTCAAATCGTTTAGGACACAAACCAATAAATAAGTTAACTATAAGAATGCTTTATGTATACGCTGTTGGCGTTCCTTTTTTATAAATAAATAAAAACATCACAATAATCTTCACAGAGTTTCTATAGATATGTTAATTTTCAAAAGGATTTATAAGTTTTAACGGTCATCAGAGGGCGATTGTCCAATTACATATCCAACGCCATCATGCGTTTTATGATAATTACAGACACATTTTCAACTTTATGTCTTTATACTAATGACTTTAATAACAAACATAATTAAACTTTTACGTCTCAGTAATTGTATTTGTCCGTCAAATTATTTTTTATCACGAAGGAATATTGAGTGTAAGCTTTTAGAGAACTTCACGTAGGAATTTAGATAAATTTTTGTGCATCTTTATGTCCATTGAAAAACTCTTAAATTCTTTCTGATGCAAATCTGTCATAGAATTTTCTATAATTTATTAATTCTTGCTACCTACTTCATAACCGCGTGCAACTGCGCTACATACTTAACTTCATCAGAGAAGAGAGTAGGTACATATTACATTTGAATTGTACTTGGTTCTAGAATCGTAGATATTTTAGTAAACAAAGGATTTAAAAAAAGGAGTAAGAAAAAACCAAAGAAAAATTTGTGGAACATATTATACGACACTGTTAGACACTATTATCGGACCAAATCACATAAGTTACAAAAAAATGGTTTTAGCAATGAAAGCTTCATTTCACGCGCTGTTGAAGTTATTTTTGTTTCTCATAACTTACTTAACATAGGTAGTATAAGTAAAACCAGGGGCGTAGCTACCGCCGTAGCTGCCGTATCAATTATACGGGGCCCCCGGGCCACGGGGGCCCCCGATGTGCGTAAGCAAAAATTAATAAAAACTTCTAAATTTTTTATTTATTTCAGAAATGACAAAAGTAA
This sequence comes from Eupithecia subumbrata, assembly GCA_949316285.1. Classification (NCBI taxonomy): domain Eukaryota; kingdom Metazoa; phylum Arthropoda; class Insecta; order Lepidoptera; family Geometridae; genus Eupithecia; species Eupithecia subumbrata. Next base: position 12,643,547 of record OX438640.1, on the reverse strand, counting down.
AAAAATTCTCGGTTTTATAAATAACTTTTTGTTCGATGGGACATGAACGCCTGCTGTCACTATTGTCCTTGAAGGCACTTTATAAAAACTAAAGTCATCATCAGCTATTAATGATTTAATAAATCAGTTTGCCGAAAAAAAGGCAAGGAAAGTGTAACTATATTTGAATTGTTTGTAAAATTTTTGGAAAAAGTGACAGATAGATAAATATACAGGGTGTTTGGTGGAGGGTTAGACAAACTCGGTGGGTGTGTAGGTGGACCTATTTGTGAAAAACAATTTGAAGGAAAAGACCCTAACTGTTTTAATTTTTTTTTAATCCAATTTTTTGTATTTATTTAAGATTTTCCGAAATTTTACCTCACTTCCCCTAGAACTTTTTTTTGTAACGTGTTTTCTAGTAATTTTTTTACTTGCTTTTGGTCTCCGATGTTCCTTCGTCTTTTGAAGGCATTATTTATTTGAAAGAACGTGTAAATAATTAGTTAAAAGCTCTCAAAGTTAAAAAACGTAAAAAAAATATTCAAGAAGGACAACTCTGCATCGTTTTAAAAAAAATTTATAGCGATCGAGAAGTTCAAATGCTTTTAAAAATTTCTCTAAACATCGCTTATTACAACGGTATACCACATGTAGCCGAAAAGTCTATAAACTTCTCAAAAATTAGCACATAAAGGGAAAATGGAGTAAAAACGCTAAGAATAAAACATTGTATTAAAACAATTTTGGTTCAAATATCACTTCCCTATTTCTAATACAAACGTTAGGAACGCTAAACTAATTTAAAAAAACCTTTTTTTATCATACCGAGGTATCCGACTAATTCGAAGATTCGAAATTCGCATTGACATCAGACCATACTTTCCATACGGAAAGACCCAGATCTCTGGCGACCTTTCGAGTACTGGTAGTGGGATCCTCGTTGAACGCTTGGAGTATGGCTTCGTCCACACCAACATGCTGCTGCGTTGCACTGACTCGTGGTTCTCGAAGAGTTAAGTTTCCCGTTTCTCGAAGTCGCCGAAAGGTATTAGAAAATGTGCTTTGGTGTGGCACACGTCTATTGGGATGCAACTCTCTGTACAGTCTCTGTGCTGCACGTGTATTTCCATCGCATCGACCGTACGCATAAATAATATCAGCGTATTCTTCAATGCTGAATTCCGCCATTGTGACAAAAACAACGACAGCAAAACAGAACAACAAACAGTTTATCAAAACATAACAAATAACCAAAATAAGAACGAAATTTAACGAATAGAAATATTGGTTCGAATTCGAAATAATTCTGATTTCGAATTTCGAATCTTCGAATTAGTCGGATACCTAGGTATGATAAAAAAAGGTTTTTTAAAATTAATTTAGCGTTCCTACCTGTGTATTAGAAATAGGGAAGTGATATTTGAACCAAAATTGTTTTAATTCAATGTTTTATTCTTAGCGTTTTTATTCCATTTTCCCTATAAGTGCTAATTTTTGAGAAGTTTATAGATTTTTCGGCTACTTGTGGTATACCGTTGTAATAAGCGATGTTTAGAGAAATTTTTAAAAGCATTTGAACTTCTCGATCGCTATTATTTTTTTTCAAAAACGATGCAAAGTTGTCCTTCTTGATTATTTTTTTACGTTTTTTAACTTTGAGAGCTTTTAACTGTTATTTACACGTTCTTTCAAATAAATAATGCCTTCAAAAGACGAAGGATACATCGGAGACCAAAAGCAAGTAAAAATTTTACTAAAAAACACGTTCCAAAAAAAAGTTCTAGGGGTAGATAGGTAAAATTTCGGAAAATCTTAAAAAAATACAAAAAACAGGATTAAAAAAAATTTAAAACTGTTAGGGTCTTTTCCTTCAAATTGTTTTTCACAAATAGGTCCACCTACACACCCATCGAGTTTGTCTAACCCTCCACCAAACACCCTGTATATATAATAATTAAATAATTATGATGAATAAATATTTCTTTTAATTTTATGCATATTTCTTTTAATTTATACATTTTTTTTCATTTGTGAGAAAACTTTACCCTTCATAAGGGCCCCCAAACAAATTATTATACGGGGCCCCGCCAAGGCACGCTACGCCCCTGAGTAAAACATATCGCAAGAAAAATAAAGGCAAAGGCGAGCTTAACCCTAAAGTGAGAGTTAAACTAAGAGTTCTCTTCCAGCAAACCTTATTGGGAGAGAGAGACAAATTTGTAAAATTGGGTAATGTGCAAAAATATAAGATTTAATTTTAACCTACTTATTAAACAGACTACTACATAATATAATAAAATACATAAAATACTATAACCTAACAAATTCAATTTTAATTTTAATTTTAATGATCACTTTGCTGTTATTTTTATCAGTTTTTGTTAAGTTTTCATAATTAATGTCCTTGTTTACATTTCAAGCTTGGATTTAAAAAAAAGAGAATGGAGCCGTCACAATCGCATAGGCTCTATAACTCCGATTCAAAACAGACTCCAGCCAGTAGGTGAAGAAAAAATATGTTATCAACCATTGATAGGTACCTAAAGCTTAATTTACATCAATATTCAATTAAATAAAGCGGCACAGATGTATACTGCAAGTAGCCCTGTCGTAAAATATTTTGTTAATGAAACCCGTAGCCTCACCGTAGGTGGTGGAAAGGCAATAAAGACGTATCCAAAATTATTTTTAATCGTAAAACTGAATAGTATTTATGTTTATTTGATTGAGACGTTTATTTTGTGTACATTAAACAAAGCTGGTGTACCAGAATGCGGTCTTGCATTTATTATGCTTATAAAATTTATTTAAGTAATTTTTGAAACTCGTTGGTACAGCGTTATTTTTTTGGGTTCCGTACAAGCAAAGGTTTCAGGGTTGGCACCCTGAAATCTTTACGTTTACAGAGACCGGGAACCTATTTACTGAGCCTGCGCCGTCTGTCCCTTTGTCTTTTCACCCGTCGCGGAAAGACTGTAGCAAGTCCCAATAGCCCTGTACATTTTTCACAGAACCACTACGATAACCTCATGGCAACAAAAACATTTTTTTTTGCAATCGTAGATACAGAAAGCCAGGTCAAGTTAATTCGCTGTTTGATTCCTATGATGAAACTATCGTATCAATTCACATTTATAATAAATTCGATCCATATTTATTTACCAAAACTTTAAAAAATATATAACGCAAAACACGCCTGTAAACAAGTGTACCTAAGTGCGTCATGGACTGGGTAGGCTTGGAGTTAATTAAATAGGTAAGCAGGTACGTAATAGTATAATGAGAGGTAATAAGTTATTAACAGACTCATCAACGGCTGCATTAATATTAATTAGGAACCTCCCGATGCGTGAGATATTCAAACTATGTTTTTGTTTGTCTTTGAAGTATAAACAACGGTAAAAAACTATACCTAAGAACCTTATTTATTTTACTTATTATTTTGACATAGCCAAAGCTATGCTTTGCAAAAAATATAAATAATATATATAAATATAAGTGACTCATAAGTAGTAGGTTTTAAAGATGTTTTAAAGATTTTAGAGTTTTTTCTATAAGATTATTAATAAGATAGGGCTCTTTTTGTAATTCCTTGATTCGCAGCATTTCCTTCTGTATTGTTTTTGTGTGATACAATATACAGGGTGTTAGGGTAAACAGTCTTATCCTTAAAACCAGAAGTTCAGAATCATGAGCAGAGTCCAAAACCGATGAAAAAACTAAACTTTTTTTTTTACACAATTTTGAAAAAAATATCCTCGTACATCATAAAAGCATTTCACCCTACATTTATACCTACGCCGCCTGCTTTGTCGGTTTTAAACAAAGACCCGTTCGCGCGCCGACTTAAAGGCGCCGCCTACATACCTACGCCGCGCGCGCCGCACAAAGACGCCGCGCGCCGCCGCTCGCGCGCTCGTCAGCCGCGGCCCTGCTAGGTAGTGAGCACGTCACGACGCGTTCCGTGCTAATTTGTGATGTGCCGATTTGTTCGCGTATTGTGTTAAGTAGAGAAGTGACGATATCGTTCACAAATGAACAGTGGACTGAAATGGTGCGACTTTATGCCATCGCTGGTGACAACATGAACTTGGCTCGTACGATGTACGCAGAGCGGTTCCCAGAACAACGTGTGCCAAGCCGGGAAACGATCCTAGCGGCTACACAAAGGCTACGTGCCTACGGCCAGTTCAAAACTTTTTATGCCTAATGTGAGTAAATCAAACTGTACATAAAGCTGTAAATTTTAATTGAATTGTACATAAAACTTGATTGATGATGAACTTTTTAAATACGCCAAAAGTAGGTACCTACTTACTTTAGCCTAGGTACTTACTGGCAAATGTGTTAGAGTAGTTATTTTTGCCTGTCCTAAGCCAGGAAAAGTATGAAGGGAAAGTTCCATCACAAGTTGTAGGTACCTACAATTCGAGTGGTTCGATACCTACACCACCGGCCGGCTACAGGCGAGAGCGGGCGGCGCGGCGTGATAAGGTCACTAGGGTGTCCATGAAATCACGTAGGATAGCAGAGAAATGAATTATGAAATTCCATCGAAACTAATTGACTTTTATTTTTAAAAATAACTTGTATCGTCTTATTTTAGGGGTGTACATACGTGGTTTCAAGGATAAGACTGTTTACCCTAACACCCTGTAGAGTTATATCTATCAATATTTTTATGTTTTATGATTGTTCAAAGAACTTTAAGAAAAATATACCATTTATTTCCTGTAGATTTATTTATGTATAAGTTTACAAAACAGAGTAATATCCATGTAAAAATATAGTAGATACATTGGTGTTACGAACTAGATTTTACTCAAATATGCAAATATAAACAGCAAAGAAAAATGTTGGGCGTTAAATAAAAAAAAACGGAATATCACATTATAAGTTAATAAAAATCTACTCTACTCTAATCTATACTCTATTAGAAATATACCATAAAATCTCATAAAATTTTTAAACAGATCGATAAATAAATTTATCTTTTTCACAACCTAGGGCAACTCAATATCTTTAGATTTGTTATCTTTAAAGAAGGTATTGACGCCAAAGATGCACTTCTTGGCGACTTCTTTGACAACAGGCTTGCCAATTGTCCTCAGAATCTCCTTGCCAGTTTCCAAGTCATTCAGGATCTGGAGCAATGATTTAGCTGAAAGACATGATAATGATTAAACAAATTTTACGCTTATAAAATTGACAGCAATGAAATTTACAGCAGTAAAGGTTACGAATTCGTTCAAAATGACATTTGGTCAGATTAAACGCCCCTGAAAAATTCGAGTTTTTATGGGTTGTTCCATAGAGATATGTAACAACTAACAGGATCTGGAATTATATAAATGTCTTCATGATCTTTTCTGTTGTAAAAAACACCCGCCTAAGAGTCGTGGAATCTTTTGCACCATGAAACATGGTGATGGCAAAAGATTAAAGATTGTAGGGGCCATTGTATTTAGTTGCAACGAACTTCATTAATTAAAACTAAGCAATGTTTTATTATGTGCAATAACGCAAGAGGTGACGGGTTCGACATCCACCTCGGGGCAAATGTTAGTCCGATCTGCAGATATTTGTTCCAGATGTTCTGGGTGTTTACTGTGCATTCAAACATATATCTATGTAATGTTGTGCAGTACCTATATCAGCTATCTAGTACCCATAACACAAGCTCTACTTAGATTGGGGCTAGATAGGCTGTTGCTGTGTGAATTTTCCAGCATTATTTATTATCTACTAGCTTCAGCTCGTGGCTTCACTCGCGTTTTTTGGAATTAAAAGTAGCCTATATGTTATTCTTAGGTATAGATTTTGTGCATTTCAGCACGATCCTTTCAGTAGTTTTGGTGTTGTCTTCGGCCAAACATCTCCACAGCGGCACAAACTTTATATATTAGTGGGATAGGATTACGGGTACAAAAAAGACATAAACTGTAAGTCACCTTTGTCTGTATCTCCGTTATACAGGTTCTTAAAATTGTAAAACACTTGACCGGTAGGCTCGTACTCGTAGTCAAATTTAATGACTTTGTAGTGTTCTTCGTTGTCCTTGTCTTTGTACGATTTCATTTCAATGGTAACCGTTAGCCGAATGCCATCTGTAATTTGATAACACAGTTTCTTAAATACCTTTACTTAAACAGCCCTCGGTCAGTGATATTTTAATTACTACGTTGTAAATTTATTTTTAGCACAGAAAATTATAATAACAGAATAAAAAAATTAAACCTAGTATTTATTATTATATTTACATTTGTATCTTTTTCTTAAAAATCTAACTCGTCACCAGAAGGCAGAGTGTCCAGATTGCTGGCAGTATTGCCACGTTGAATGGCAAAGCTAATTCGCTGACCAAAATGGAAGCCAGCATTCCGAGATACTTTTACTTATAATTTTTGTATTACAATGTCCTTACTGCAACTTGCACACTTAAAAACGAGCTCGAAGTATTTCGACCGTTTCAAACCAACTATTGGTTTTGTGGCCCATGACACGGTTCAATATTTTTGAATAGTGCAAAGTCTTTACCAAAAATGTCCCTTGATCAGTGCTTTTTTATTTGTACAAATACAAATACATATTCTAGTAGCATAAGTTCCAAACAACTATCTTTGTCTAACTAGTACTGGGTAAGGAAGAAAGAGGTTAAATGTCCAATTCTCTTTGGATTTATCTGCTCCAGTTGTGCTCCCCGAGATTACCAAAAAACAGTGATATTTGTCTACAAACTGAAGGGTCTATAGGTCCATCATCAGCTTAAGTTAATAATGCATCTGTATTTTCAATGCCATTATGTGACTTCACTTACCACACTCGCAGGTTGGTGGTAGAATTGTTCTGCAGGAGGCGCTGCTGCCCGCCCCCAGTGGATATCCCTTAGTCGCCTTTTAGGACACCCGCGGGAAGAGTTGGGGTGGTGCAAATTCTAAGCCAGCACCACACAGCAGTATATAAGGTCAGTTAAAATTCTATAAGAAACAAACCTATTTTGATTTCCACGTGATCATTTCCGTCAACAGGGAGCCCGAGGAGTGATCCCCCCAGAGTGTATTTCCCCGTTACTACCACTGGGCATTCCAACACCAATAATGCTTTGAATTTATCCAGTCTCCTGAAAATTTACAAACATTTTAAAATCACCATCCTCTTACACAAAAAAGTTGCGAATCGCCTCTTTTAGTTAGCAAGACACACAGGCTTTATGTTGTGTAGTTCGTTTGACGCTGGTAAGTTAACCAGACACTAAATTCAGCCCACAGATCCAGAGATGAGTATGTTTCGTAGTCACTATCTTTTATTCAGCCTAAAAAGCAATCCTGTAATCCTAAAATGTCGGTTAACTAGATAACTTTTTTAACCCCCGACGCAAAAAGAGAGGGGTGTTAGGTAAGTGTGTAAGTTTAACGTGTCTGTCTGTGGTATCGTAGCTCCCAAACGGATGAACCGATTTTCGTTTAGTTTTTTGTGTGTAATTTTATCCCGAGTGTTCTTAGCCATGTTTCATGAAAATCCGTCGGGGGGGGTTATTAAATTTTTAATTTTGTTCTTGTTTTGTTAATTATTATGTGTGACAGACTGGTCAGGTAATCGTTATTCAAAGTCAACTCTATAAGCACTTGACAAGAGATTTGACCATTGATTTGTAAGTTAATTTACAAGATGCTTACGTTTAAGAAACTGGCCGTACCTCCGGAAAACGGTAGGCTATGATGATAAAACTATGTATTATTGGTAGGTAGGTACTTACTCTAGCTTCAAAATCGTGCAGTTCGTCAAGCCCGTTAAGACCAATTCTTTTAACCGAAATATCAGATCTCCCAGATCAGCATTGACGTCATCCAGCTTCAGAGGATCTGCCTGCGCTGCGATGTACGGCAGTGCTTTTCTTGCCGATGACAAGTAGCAGTCTGCTGTGTCTTTGATGTGACATGGCACGATGTAGTCTGCTGTAAGGGTGTATAACGGTTTTATGGCATGGTCTTCAGTCACATCTTTATGAACTTCATAAATGTGCTTGCTTAGCACTTTGGCGCGTTAGTGGGAGTACACATTGGGCGATGCCGTTGCGTTCGGCGCGTTGACCGTAAAAAATCAAATGAACACTTGAATAGCAGCGGTGTTTTGATTGTGTACGGGTTTGGACCAAATGGTTCTTAAAACCAAATGTTACCACGTTTCAAAACGCCTATTGTGTACATAGTCTCAGGTTCGTAATATGAACCTAATTGTTCATAATATGTACCTAAACTGAGCGTTAATAAGCTAAAGAAATCGAATTCAGATGATTAATTAATTTTGACGATTGATTAAGAATTAATTTTGTCGATTTTTCTGAGTGTACGTGAGCAAATGTGCCAGATTCCGTTACATTTGGTTACTCTAACTGAAAATCAAAATAGTAATTCTTATCTACACTTGCGAGCTTTAAACTGGAATCGCTTCAAGGGTTGTTCAAGACTAATTTTTACAATTTCTTTGCAGTGAACTATGAGTTAAGTTATGTTTTCCCTTACGCAGGATTTATTGGCGACGATAAATTTTGATTTAATGGACGATAATGTCCTCTGCCACACCGCAGCAGTGACTAGACAGTACCGACAGACGTCTTCCATGTCGGCATTCCCACACTAGACTGGCCAGCCCTTATTCCTGACTTGAACCCAATCTGGCATATGTGGGACGAGCTAAAACAGCGGATACGAGGGAGAAATCCAGCTCATCCAGCTCCGGCGCCGATAGGGACCGATAGATGCAACTTCGACCTATTGCAATAATTCCCAAAATTTAGGTAGCCAATTTAATTAATTTTAAATCTTCTTGATATCACTTGAAAGGTAACAAAATTACCTTTCAAATAATATACCACAATCTATAGTTCATTGTACATAAATTGTAGAAAAATTGTTTTGATCAACTCGCGATGAAAGCGATTCCATTTTAAAGCTCGCAAGTGTAGATGCCAATACTATTTAGTGAATTATTTATGACTAATCAATACAAAATACTTTTTATTGCACACGAAGATACTTCGTTTTTCCCTTTCTGTATGTTGATGTAAAATAAAAAATGGGAAAAAATACAGAAACAATTGAGCGATCTCTTCCAGAAAACCTTTGGATGGATACTTATTTTGCATTTAATCGCTCATACTTACCAGCTTTAGCGTTAGCCCCAAACACAAACAAACTTAACCCTAAGAAAAACATAGCTATCTTCACATGAGACATTCTTAAAGATTATATTAAAAATAAATTTGCCTAAGCCACTAATTAGACGTAGGTTTTATTTACATCTGAGCAAAATGTGTAGAATTCCAGCTAATATATTATTTGCCACCCCAAGGGCAATAGTTTTGTTTTTTTTATTAAAAATCATCCGTGCATGACCTTTATAAAGACAAACAAAAATTTTAGAGCTCCGTTGTTACGTAATCAAAACTTAGGACGGGCTTTTGATTTGTAACCTGCTGGTCCGTTCAGACGTGAGTGTATCACTCATTGGCTGCATTTTTTAATCGACGAAAAACGGTGGAGGTTCTCAAGTCGACGCGTATATTTTTTTATGTATGGTCATACGCATAACTTTTTACAGAGTAGTCCGATTCTGATAATTCTTTTTTTTTAGTTTTTTATACGTAATCAAAATAGTAGACTCACAAATACATCTGAAGATACTAGACGGACACCTTCCATAGAGACCAGTAGAAGTCTTGAACCAAATAATGGTAGTACTCTACATATAGACAAATTGAAGATAGTTCAATTTTTCAATTAGTATAATAGAAAGAGACTTATTGGATCGTTTTTTTTAATAATACACACAAGACACGGTTTTTCAACGACTGCGTATTTACTGGATATTAACTATGTTTTGCGTTATTTGAAATTTCCAATATTTCGGCACAGTTGCATTCACCATGATTACCGAATACCTGAAGTCGCTGCGTGTGATTTTTGGCATTTCTTGGCAGATATACCCGATCTACCCTCATATTTTGTCTGTTGCTACGAAAATTACCACTATGTACTATCGTTTTCATTATCAAACGCAGCTCGAACACGACACATTAAACTGACTTGGAGTATTTTATGTTTTTCACTGACGGGGTATCTGAATGCGATCCGGTTGGTACAACACTTCTACAGTTTTTAGACATTCTCGCAACTGGAAAATCCTTGGTTATTCTAGATATCGCGTTGCACTGTAAAACCAAACCACTAATAAAACAAAATCCGTCAAGTGCGAGTGTAACTCGCGCGCCGAGGGTTTCGAACGTTTGTCAACAAATATGTACCAAAAGTACCGGTTAGAGACTTCGTAATTTAACGAATACCTAAAATAGTAGGAACGAACCTACATTTCCGATGGATATCTCTGCATGCTTCGGTTAAAGTGGTTAATGGTACATTTTTCGACTTTTTTCAAAATATTTCAAAAAGTATGAAACCTACAGAAATTTGAAAAACTGTTTTGAAATGTGCAAACCGATACCTTTCATTTGATACCCCACTTGGTGGTTCTATTTACAAACTTCTCTATATTTTTCCTGTAAAATATAGATCCATATCTATAAACGGTCCATACATTTTATATGGATCGCTCTGCAATCTTCGGAGATAGGGGGGGGGGGGGGGGGGAATGGGTGTTTTTCGACTTATTTAGTTTTTTTTTGAAAGACACATCACCCTGTAGGTATCTTTTAATGTATCGGCATCACAATTTGTATGGAAAATATTCATTTTCTTTTTTTTTTTCTTTACATCTATACAGGCGCACGAAATGTATTATTATTTTAAATTTCAAGTTGATAACTGCAGTAATTGCTGAGTTATGAAGGAGTAAAAAAAGGACAGACAAAGCGAGACCATAAGGGTTTCGAAACCGATCTTCGATCTCGAAACCCTAAAAATTTCAACTTTATGTGCTATTCGGCGTGACAGCTACTTTTTAAACTCGCATTACGCAATTATTCTTTTAGATAATGCTACAGCTGTGAAGAAACTCACATAAGAAATAGTGATTATTTACTATAGTGTCATGTGTCTACTAATATATTCCTAAAAAAAAAGTTAGCGACCGGTTGAAGATTAAGAGGTCATTGGTTGGACGCTTTTTTTTCTACGTTTTCACGGCTTTGACAGTTAGATGTATAATCAAAGAGGGTAATATTTACAACTAAAATTTTAGTAAATAACCCGATAATAAGGATTAAATTTAAAGTCTCATCGCCAAATTGTGACATTTGTGGTAGTATTGATGATGTTCATCATGTTATAATGGAATGTGTACGAAACGCAAACGAACGACTTCGTATTTTTGGAGTGGCTAAGTTATATGATGTTGGCAAATGCAACAGTATGTTATCCAACCCATTGTCTGAAGAAGCCCGCACAATTTACAACCTTGCGTTATGTTATGTTTGTACAGATTAGTTTTAGTTTTAATTTGTATAAGATTGTAAATATGTATAAATTAGGCGATGTGGTCGCTCAGCGACAAAGCCTTTTGTGTGGTGTGAAATAAAAAAAAACAAACGAATTGTCCGTCCAAATACAAGCCTACACTAAAAAAATTTTTCGGAAACTACATCCGAACTTTTCTAAATCCTTAACATTTGATCTGTAAAAACTGTCTAACCAACTTACAAAGTTCGACACTTCGAGGCAGATGTTCTTTTATGAAAGTTGACGGGAATCGTTCTTTAGGTTTTCAATCTTTGAAAGTGGTAAAAGCTAGTGAAGTTATTGGCGTGGAAAATGGTCCTTGGAACTAGGTAACCTGAACCTTCTTCCAATTGTAATAGGGTTTTTTATGCTCTCACTATACAGGGTGCTATGAATAGAGTGTACTAAGCCGAAAAGGGATGATTCTGGGTCCCGAGGGGATCATCTTGTGAATATTTTTTTTTATTTACAAAAAAAGCTTTGTTTTTTCTTTCTATTCGTGTTTTTTTTATTCGTGTTTTTGTGATGAAATTAGTACAAAAAACTATCTAAATCCTTTGAAGTTTCAACACAACCAATATAATGTAAGAGTAGACGTAAAAGAACACAATTATGAAGAATAAAACGTCTCCAATTTTTTTTAAAAGCAGTAAGAAATGTTCGAAATTCACGAAATCGTAGAACAAACGTTGACCTATGTACAGAATCACCCCCTTTCGGCTTACACCCTATTCGTGGCACCTTGTACGGCTTTAATTAAATAAATATATATAATGGTGGACAATTTACACAATATCATCCAGACCGAACCTAAGTAGAGCTTGTTTGTTATGTATATTAGATAGCTTATGTACCTACCTACTTAATACAGTACCATAGTAGATAGATATTTTTTATTGTTCATCGAAAACACCCAGAAAACCTGAAATTACGAAATCTGTAGATCATACATTTGTCCCTCGCGGGAATCGAACCCCTAAACCTCGGGCGTCACATCTGGACTTTTGCCCGATGCGCCACAGAGGTCGTCAATGACTTGCTGAAGTCAAGTTGGTAGGTACATCGATAAAGTAGTGAGTAAATAAGAATAAACAAATTATCACGTTTTTAAGGGTTCCGTACCTCAAAAGGAAAAAAGGAACCTTTACAGTACAACTTTGTTGTCCGTATGTCTGTCTCTCTGTCCGTTCAGTAATTTGGCAAGAAGCAAGGTCTTATAGCACAAGTATAGGAAAAAATTCGAAATACTGTTTTCGAATTTTTTCTTTTACTTTATGGTTTAATGAAAAAAAAATTTTTTTTGATTCTCGCTATGGACCGAAATCTATAGGGTACTTCCCGTTGACCTAGAATCATAAAATTTTACAAGAAGCAAAGTCTTATAGCACAAGTAAAGGAAAATATCCTTATACCGTAAATTTGTAGATAATTCACAAAAAAAACTTTTTTTTTTATTCTCGCCCTGGACAATATGGACATACCTATACCTACAGGGTACCTTCTTCAATTATACGGAACGCTTAGTGCGAGAGTCCGACTCGCACTTGACGTTTTATTTTTTGTTTAACTAGTTTTACAAACACTGTGACAAAAACCTAGACAAAAAAGTTGTAACAAATATTATTTATCTATGTTTAGGTCAAATGAAATGCAAATTTTAAGCCTCAATGTGACATTAATGTCCCATTATATAAATTACACAGAGGTTAGTGACTAGTTGGGATCTTAATATAATAAATCATTATCTGCTCACTATTAATAAGTTTTTTTGTGAGCTTAGACCTAAATCAAATATACTAAATCAGGTTCCCGAGACAGGCCCGTGTGTCAGTCGTCCGCGCAAATTCCTAGTAGTTAGATGTATTTATTCAGTATTAAAACTATTTCATGCGCCGAAAACAGCTCAAGCTGTAGCGACCACAGAAATATATCTAGACATTTCTGTGGTAGCGTAGCGATACTGGCGTAAGGGGAGTAAGGGGCAACTTGCATGTTTCGGCGCCCGAGCCAACCTCACCAGGGCTGCGATCACGGTGTGGTAAAGCACGGCTTTACGGCTCAAACGTTGGCAGTTGAAATGTTAGGGTGAGCGTTCACAGGCCGGCATCGGACAATCCGCTGACAAGTGCGTCCACTGATCGGCAATCCGAATGACGTCATTCGCATTAAACGGAAACGTTGCCTTCAAGAATCCTCGTCGGCATTTCCGACAGTCCGCCCCGTGCGGTACGGATTTTTATGTCAATCCTTTGCTGGGGCTAGTGCGGATTGTACGATGCCGGTCTGTGAACGCGCACCCTAACGTTTCAACTGCTAACGTTTGAGCCGTAATGCCGTGCCTTACCACACCGTAATCGCCCTCTTGCTCGTGGTACTCCTTGTCGACGATATGTATGTCTATTTATCCATCTTACTACTAGGAATACAGGGTGTAACAAAAAGTTAGGACCAAACTTTAAGACTCGATCGCAGAAGACGGGAAAAATATTTAGAAATATTTCCGAGATTTTGTTTTCGAAAAATTAAATTAAAATATAAATGTTCACTTGGAGATCAGGCAATGACTGATGTATGTGCTTATTGTGATGCATGTGCTTATGCGCCCTCTCCGATGATGACGAGGGTTGTTAACCGCTAGCGACCCGCGACGAAGGTGTTGTGTGTTTTAAAAGAGATCTAAACACGTACGTAAGCCTTTTTTATTTATTTTTATAGACAAGCACATGCCTCAGTCGTTAGTCATTACCTTGTCTAGTGGTCATTTCGTTTTTATTTATTTTTTCGAATTTTAAATCGGGTTTTTTCAAATTTTTTTGCTCGGTCGGTTCTGTAACAGAGTCTAAATCACTCCTGAAAGTTTGGTCTTTACTTTTTATAACACCCTGTACAGATAATCCCAGATGTAAAATCTGTAGATATGGTACGTTCTTCCAGCGTAGGTATACTCAACAACTGGCCTGTGTTACAATTACACGCAAACACTCACTCACAGTTACATTTCCAATCTTGTGCGATAATTATTATGAACAAACACGAGGGTATTGATTGATGTAGTATTTCAGTCAATAAATCACATCAAAGTACGTCGTAGCAAGCACACGTAACACGAACGCCGCGCCGCGCCGGTGGTCCGACTATGACCAAGGTGGGTGGACATAATTGCACCTAATTTGAGCCTTCCACTTTCGAGAGGCTAGTAGGTACCCATCATCATCATCATAATCAGCCTATATTAGTCCACTGCTGGACATAGGCCTTCCCTAATGAGCGCCATGGCGCCCTGTGTTCAGCTTGCCGCATCTAGCATCTGCCTGCAGTCTTTCGCAGATCGTCATCCCACCTGGCCGGAGGGCATCCTTTACTACGCTTACCGAGTCGTGATCTCCACTCAAGAACAAGTTTACCCCAGCGGTTGTTGGTTCTTCGCGAGATATGACCGGCCCACTGCCACTTCAGCTTGCTAATTCTTTGAGATATGTCGATAATGTAGGTACCCAATCTCCCGAATTTTACTTACATAGATGGGTTCTTTACTGCAATTTAATTAGGTAATGCTTCTCCGTGGTAACTACTTGCTAGCTAGCAGGGTTGGCAGAATTTACGAAGTCTATGTCCTTCCGAGACATAGGCTTCTTCTTCTGAGATACCATCTAGGTGTCCCTGTGACAAATTTTATTAAATTTCGTTCAGCTGTTTAGGCGTAAAGATACCTGATACAAAATTCTTTATTGCACACTTATCGATAGAAACAATGCAAAAAAACAGCTTAAAATGTAAGCGACAAGTTGCGGTCTTATCGCTCATGAGCACGGGTTGAAAAGGTAACAGATATACGGAAAGAATGACTTTCGCATTTATAATATTACTAGCGAACCGCCTCGGCTTCCCACGGGTGCAATGCTGAAACTAAATATATTACAGAATCGGCCCCCGGCCGGTACCACTGCAACCGCTATGTCCCTGCATTTTAAATCTGTGAAATCTTCGAAAATATTCATTTAAATTATATGCTGTACAGGGCCATATTCATCTATATTAAATGCACAATGTATTTAAGATACTTCATTGGATAAGGATTATTGCTGTAATGCTTAAAATCGCCTCGTAAATAAGCCATTATTTCTCGTAAAAAGTAAAGGATAAAAAATGGGTATTGTGGGTTATCCCTAAGAGATAGACATTATACCATTCGATTTTTTTATAGGCCTTTTTAAGGTGTACAATACTGTAGTACATTATTTTGATCTATGTCGTAGGGTTCAGCCAGAGCGTTTGCAATGTACCTAAGCGAAAAAAAGTGTTTATTTACTACATCATATTAGAAACTTCTAAAATTATCAGTGTTTCTCTGAATTATCAGTTGTTTTTATATTATGCATGTACTAGACATATATAAACCTTTCTGTTGAATCACTCTATCTATTCAAAAAACCCGCATCAAAATCCGTTGCTGGTTGCGTAGTTTTAAAGATCTGAGCATACATATATAGGGACAGACAGACAGCGGGAAGCGACTTTGTTTTATACTATTAGATTTAGGTCTAAACTCACACAAAAACTTATTAATGAGCAGATAAGTTCCCAACTAGTCACTAACCTCTGTGAAATTTATATAATGGGACATTAATGTCAAATTGAGGCATAAAATTTGGATTTCATTTGACCTATACATACATAGATAAATAATATTGTTACAACTTTATTGTCTAGGCTTATGGATTTTCTATCAATGTCGAACACCACTACTCACAAGCTATCTAACATGGAACTTTTGAAAGAAAAGTCGGGTTTTCATGAAATTTCCTACACAGGCCTACCCTAGGCGCGTGGGTGCACCGTGCATCAGGGTATTTCATACAAAATTCATCTGCCCCTAAAACACTCCATCTACCGGAACCCCTGACTTATGTTCCGTCTGAAGTGGAGCCTTATTTTTAACCTTCGACGCAAAAAGGTTGTAAGTTTAACGTGTCTGTCTGTGGTATCGTAGCTCTTAAACGGATTAACCGATTTTCGTTTAGTTTTTTTGATTCATAGATAATTTTAACCCGAGTGTTCTTAGCCCTGTTTCATAAAAATCTGTCAAGGTTTTTTTTAAATTTTGTTCTTGTTTTAAATGTTTATCCACTTCTTTCAGGGATTTTAACTTTAATATTAATTGCAGAACTACGAAAGCTTATATGGATGGATGTACGTTTGTTACCTCTTAACACCAAAACTACTGAATGGATCGGGCTGAAATTTTTCATCGATGAAGGTCTATCTAGATGTGAAAATAGCACTTTTTACACCATAAATCAGTTCCCATGGGATAGAAATAACCTTTGAATTCACAGAATCATCGCGTGCAAAGAGGCGAGCAGAAACTGGTACTTCATTGAAGGATATTTACAGCTATTTCCTTAAAATTAATGACCGTGCTATACTTTAGTTTTTAAGTATTCAGCCATTGTTAATTTGAGGCTAGAATATGCTGTGTGAAAACCTTTAGCATTATTTATTTAATGTGAAGTTTCCAGTTTTTAAATTAAATGTATGTTTTATGCACTATTGTTATATAATATTTAATATTATAATATAATATTATTTATTAATATTATATAAAAATAGTTGGTTAGGTGTCTTCAGACCTCCGTGTTACATTGCCGGCCACTTTGTCAGTTACCATCGGGTGAGATTGTAGTCAAACCAAAATCTATTCAGTATAAGAAAATGGCTTTGGAAGATCCTGAGTGTTCTAGTAGTCTACACTTTAATCTACATACACTTAATATATAGAGGAAATATTTGTATTTCTTTATGTTTGTAACGAATAAACTCACTAAAACTACTGGCCCGATTTCAAAAATTCTTTAACGATTACAATGCTATTATTATCTTTGAGTAACATACTCTATATTTAAATGTTAAAAAAATAAATTTCCACCCGTGCGAAGCCGGGACGGGCCGCTAGTATTATTTATAAGTCACGATTAAAATCTAACGATCCATCCCAGCGAATAAATTTTACACTAGTTATAGTGACCGCTAGTTTACAAATAAAACGAAAGTTGACGATATAGGAAATTATATTATGTTAATTTATAATTTCACTGTGTGCTCTACTAGACGATAGTTTTAGAGGCAATGGCTTGTTGTAGGCAAATTTTACTCGTTACATCTACCAGCCTGGTCCACCTTCCGTAGTAGTATGGCTTTTATCTTAAGGGGGTAATTGCTCAAAATCCTCACGCTGAGCATGCGGGTTGAGGATCGCAGTTCGGTCACAGTCACAGATTAGGTAATGTTACTGTAATGCAGCATAAAATAACGAAACGCAAAATGTAGTTAGGGAAGAACGAAACTTCCGGTGGGACCACAGACAAGATGGTGGATTCATAACAGATGGACAAAGGACTCTTTGCCTATGGCTGTTTGCGAGAAGCTAGGTAGGTAGGAAGCGATTGTAATATTCAGACTAATGAGATAAATGTGTTGCCTAAAATTGGTCTATATATATTACAATACAGTTACTTCGTTCGTGGTTCGGTGGTAAAATTCTTCTGTAGGAGGCGCCGCCGCTACCCGTCCTCGGCGGGTTTTTATTTATTTATTTTTTTTGCAAACATACAGGTACATTATTACAGAGTTTCATGTACCCTGTATGGGCGCAGCAATTTATCTGAAGGTTATTATAATAGTTAGGTACATAATCTATTTATTGCTAGAAAGAGAAGTCGTAAAAATTTAACTTCTTGTACAGCTATTAACCCGGTAATAACCCACCTCATCGATTGTTAGTCATAGTAGGTAACAAGGCCGCTCCGCGTTAAATTGCCCAAAACGGTCCTCACCGTTTTAAATATTTCTCTAAAATATATACTATTCAAAGTATTGAACAAATCACGAAATATAAAAAGAATATAACCAATATCATGGCAATAAATGACCGGTTGGTTGGAGCAAATTTAATATTTTTCCAATAGAATTTCAACCTAATTATTTTAGAAAAATATTAAATTTGCTCCAATTTTTCCGCAAGGCGCTTTACAGAAATGAGTTTTTTAGGGTTATAACGTTATTGTTTTGAATCTAACAATAGTTATAAAAATCTGTTTAAATTAAAGGAAAGATATTATATATAATTGGAGTAGTAGTTTAAATGTTTTTAGGGTTTTGATGATCGAAGATCGGTTTCAAAACCCTTATGGTCTCGCTTTGTCTGTCCTTTTTTCCCTCCTTAATAACTCAAAAACTACTGCAGCTATAAACTTGAAATTTAAAATAATAATACATTTCGTGCGCCTGTACAGATTTAGAGAAAAATATATGAAAAATGAAAATGAATATTTTCCATACAAATTGTGATGCCGAAATTTTAAAAGATACGTACAGAGTCATATGGGGTATCAAATGAAAGGTATCGGTTTGTACGTTTCAAAACAGTTTTTGAAATTTCTGTAGGTTTCATACTTTTTGAAATATTTTTAAAATAGTCAAAAAAATACCCATTCCTCCCCCCCTATCTCCGAAGTTTGCAGAGCGATCCGTTTAAAATGTATGGAGCGTTTGTAGATATGAATCTATATTTTGCACGAAAAATATAGAGAAGTTTGAAAAAAGAACACATTTTGAAAAATGGTCAAAAAGGGGGGGAATAATTTTCAAAAGGGAGAGCTACCTCACCGAATGGGGTATCAAATAAAAGGTATCAGTTTGTACGTTTCAAAACAGTTTTTGAAATTTCTGTAGGTTTCATAGTTTTTGAAATATTTTGAAAAAAGTCGAAAAAAAACCCATTCCCCCCCCCCCCCTATCTCCGAAGTTTGCCGAGCGATCCATTTAAAATGTATGAAGCGTTTGTAGATATGAATCTATATTTTACAGGAAAAATATAGAGAAGTCTGTAAAAAGAACACTTTTTGAAAAATGGTCAAAAAGGAATAATTTTCAAAAGGGGGGCTACCCCACCGAGTGGGGTATCAAATGAAAGGTATCGGTTTGGACATTTCAAACCAGTTTTTCAAATTTCTGTAACTTTCATACTTTTTGAAATATTTCGAAAAAAGTCGAAAAATTTACCATTACCCACCATAACCGAACCACCCATTTAACCGAAGCATGCAGAGAGATCCATCTGAAATGTAGGTTGGTACCTACTATTCTTAGGTATTCGTTAAATTGCGAAGTCTAACCGGTACTTTTGGTACATATTTGTTGACAAACGTTCAAAACCCTCGGCGCGCGAGTTACACTCGCACTTGACGGATCTTGTTTTTGGTTGTTTTTGGCATAAGGCCGACATGAATCGCCATCAGTGACATCATGAGTTAGTTTGTCAGTAAGAAAGAAAACTTGCGTTTTTAACTAATTTTGTAGTAAATTTACTAACAAAATATGTGATCAAATTGCAAAAACTGACCAAAATAATGCACAGAATGTGTTTTTATAGATTTTTATCGTAAATAGTACCTACCAGTGGAACTACTAGCAGTCCTACTTGCATAAACGAAACGCATGAAAGATCGAAAACTTGAAATAATTGGATTGACATGAATCATTTATTCCGAAACTGAAGACGTTGAATACTTAAGACAATACCGACATTCTGACTGGGTCGACCTCTGGTAATCGACTTGAAGTTCACTGGTAATGGATTTCAAGTTACACAATAAGGTTGACTCGCGATTCCATTCGCGTGGAGTTTAGGGTAAAACAACTGATTTCGAGATGTGAGTGTGATTTCGAGAAATTTTAGGGGTGTTAGGAATTTACGACTCTTACAATAGTCGTAAGAGTCGGAAATACATAACACCGTTTTCAATAAAAAAAACCCGTTTAAGTCCGTTTTATGGGTTGTTTTGAAAAATCTCGTAATTTTGACACGAGTTTGAAGTAAATCCTGTTATACGTTACAAAGTTGTCGTACGCAAGCCACACAGGATCTGAAACTCTACCCTACTTTAGCATATTTTAAGAGAAGTTGTGAAAATTCCTGACATAGGTTATTTATTTCACTATTTTGTATTATTTTAGTAAGTATATTGAATAATTATACAAAGTTTCAAACCAATCGAAGTTGTATGAAACATTGGCAACTTTGCCCTTTTATCCCAATTTAGAGATTTTAATTAAAAATCCTGAAACATGTGTATTAAACTCAAAATTTAAACATAAAATTTAAGGACAATAGCATAGCACGTTAAGAACTTCTGAACGTGCTCCCATCTATCATACAGCCATTTCAATACGGTACCAAACTACGAATCTCAAATTTTAATAACGCAGTTTACCGCATTTTAAGTAAAATTTTCAAAAGTCCTGAAACACGTGTTCAATTGTTTTGTATTTTTAGTATTCTCAAAAATTTTCTAGTAAATTAAGACACTCGTAAGAAAGTTACAAAAAAACCTTAAAAACTCCGAGAGAGATTTTTATGAAAAATTCTTGGACACTTATTTTTATTTATTATTGTTTCAGTAAATATTGAAAATGACTCATTAGTATCTCACATTAAAAAGTTACAGACATTTCAACACGGAGCCAAAATATGAATCTCAAACTTTAATATTTTACCCAATTTCCCAGAATATTTTGAGAAATTCTGAAATACGACTTCAAAAGTTTTGTATTTTTAGTATTATCTGAAAGTTTCAAGGAAATCGGAATACTGGTTAAAGAGTTACAAACACAAGTTTTTTTTGGTGATTTTGAAATCCCACACCACACACACACAATGAAATTTCAAAAATCCATTCTTAGCGGGAGGTTGTATAATAAAATGTACCTATCCTCCAAATTTCAGGGTCCTAGTTTCAGCGGCTTAGGCTGGGCGTTGTCACCAGAAAATCGCTTGTTCTTTTAAATATTAAGATAAGATTTAGAGAAATCTTTAAAACGGTGAGGACATAATTGGGCAATTTACCGCGGTGCCCCCGGAAAAATGAACACTACCTTCATCATAGCCTAGACAGCTAGAAACTTCAAACTTTCTCCGGGCCAACAGTCCAACACAACACGTAAACCCAGCACTTTAGGTGAGCTACTTTAATTTGGCATTAAAAACTTGCGTTAAGCCCCTGTGGACCTAATTCCAGATTTTGTAGACCTTAGAGTGCCTTTAACAAAAGCCTATTGTAGACTGAAGGTTAAACGTGACTGTTCATGAATTTGTGAAGCATTCTCTATCTAGGTCTTTATTTAACTATTGATGCCCTGTGATGCTTGCAGTAGCAGAATCGTGATAATATAGAGAGCGAGACAATACCTAGCAACCCGTGTATGAACATGAACAAACTGAGAGCATCTAGAACTTTTGCCATTTGTTGACTTAACAATGTGTGGTTGTGGTTTATAAGCACAGTTCAAAAGATGATGACTAATAAAACGTTTGTTTAATCGTGTGATGTGTCATTCTAGTTAGAGGTTGGGCCAAAAATCAATTTTCCTAGCAAGAAAAATTCGGTACTGGGGTACTGGTAATTATTCTAGCTAGAAAAATCCCTATAGTAGTCTAGATTCAGAAAGTAGGCGGTATTACACCCCGGTGCTTGGGAAAGCACGTTGAGCCGGTGGTGGCCAGATCTCTCACCGGTCGTGTCGGTCAGCGGTCCCATCGGATTAAAAGGGTGAGGGAATAGAGAGTGCACCTGTGTCAGCGCACACACCGGTGCGCTTTAATAAGTATATAAGACAATTCATGTACCTCTATATAATTATATACATGGCTTGTCTTTTCTGAGACCGGTTGCCGTGGCCAAAAATTTGTCTAGGAGGACATAATTCTAGAAGTCAACATTGTATGTATTGACAGATCAAGCTCTGATCGAAGTGACGAGTGACCCGAGAGCTGGTGAGTATTTGGCTCAGCGCATCAGCATTGCCATAGAGCGGGGCAATGCAGCCAGCGTCTTGGGGACGCTTGCGACTGGTATTGATATGGATCAGTTGAGCTACCTGTAGATTGTTTGCAATAGTCTGCAGCTACCTCAATTGTTTCAATTGTAAATTCTACTTGTAATTTATTTCTATTATTTGATTGAAATTTTCCTAGCACTGATTATTACCTACCTACACATCACAGACCATTTCTTCACAGACATCGGGACATCCGATAGTCACGAAAGCGATTGATATAATGGGTAAAAATCTTCGATAAATAATATAATGTAAGTACCTATGACATATATTTCATGCATGACATATTATAAATCGTAGGTACTAAATGATGGCATTAGCAAAAGGTAAAATCTGAATGCCGCACTGAATCTGCAGCTCTGTGGTATATTTCCACTCCCTCACTCGCAATACAAACAATCCCATAAAAATGAATGGGAGCACGGGCGTGTATTTGAACGGATTTTTCCGTTATTGTCTATAAAAACAACTGCATGTTGTGATGTTCAACGGTTCCTGGAACGCAGATGCTTCATTTCATATTCATGGGAATTACTCCTCAGGTAGGTTAATAAATTTCGACTATTTTCTACGATGATATTTTTCTGCTATAAAAGTTTCCTTACGACTGTTTTGAAGAAGTTTGTGAGTATCCTACTGGGCCGAATCGATACCAGCTGAATGCGGATATTCTATTATGTGCCTTTTTGTATTCAGTTTTATCGTTAAGGCCACATACAACTTTGAGAAAATAAAACAAAATATTAACATGCCTATCAATGCAATACGTAGCAACAGACTTAGGATGATGGTGATGAATCACAATTTATCTCAGTCATATCACATGGATTCCTAGATTTTCTATTAACGCCGATTTATGTGTCCAAATAAAAAAGACGATTGGCGAATTATATAATGTTAAGTGTTAAAACTGTAGGCAAGTAGTTATTTAAACCTACTTTACGATAAAATAACTTAGTGGTAGAGTGACTGGTACCTAAACTGTGTATAGCTTTGGTTTAGTTGTAGGTAATATTTGTTTCAATCGCTGATAATGTTAGGTAGGTACTTAGAGTTAGCACTTAGTATGTGTTCCATCTGTTCTGAGGTGTGGACTGTATACTAGGTTGTGGATTGAAAGACTTGACTGGGTAGCAACTTGACTTATTTATTTACAGCGTTTGAATGACTGACTGACTCACAATTTTCTCAAAAAACCTGCTATACTTGTACAAATTATTGTCCCGCCCCGCTATACGCGGTGGCGATCAAACTTTTCTTTAATAAATCCTTACCAATGTTATACATACATGCTGACTTATATCTATTATTAGGATCTCTATTGTGTTTGTATTTCTGTCGTATGTTTAAGATAGTAATGAATATCTATATTATAACTTCATGCCAATGTGTGGGAACACCCTGTAACTGTCGACACTAGACAAACCTAAATTCACTTATCTATATTTAAAAGTGTCGTATAAATACGAATAGAATAAGTTTTTGATTAATAGAGAAATACAAATACAAAGTATCTACCGTAACATCTAAAATCCTTAGGTAAAATTTCAAAAGACTACTTAAGTGTATCAAGGGAAGGAAAGCATCGACATGCATGCTTAACAAGGCACTGTAACTGCTTAAGGCCAGGTAGTCCTGCAGCAGTAGGAGTAAGGGAAAATGCGCGCCTGCCAAGCCGCCGCGCTCGCCGTGTTTTTTGTAGTTATTCGAACTTGGTGAATAAAAAAATCATTTTATCAAGTCAAACTCTGCAAATTTGTTAAGAAATATTAAGTGTCCTTAGTTGAGTACAAAAAAAGTGTGATATCAGTAGTTCGCTAGTCATAGTATTGAAAAAACGTTAGAAAAAGGGGTAACTTTGGGATTTTTTTCTATCGAGTAAAGTTCATTAGATCTTGTAACTGAATGCGACGTTGACTAGACTAGATCCTTAAGGCGCTGCCGTGGAAAACTAAGACTGTCAGATTGCATGTCAATATTACCAAATGTGGTCGGCAGAGGCGCTTATTTTTAACATAGACTTATGCAAAATTTATATGTTGTAGAAGAAGCAAACTTTTGTTTTAAATTGGTTGATAGCACAATCACAAGGTAATAATGTAATGTTAACTAACATTTGCCCGCGGCTTTGCTATCGTTGCATGTAAAATACCTTAATAAAACCTATGTCGCTCATTGTAGCTTCTCAATTATAATAAAAATTACATTCATCGATAGTTATCCATAGAAATCAGAAACACTTAAAAAAATAATATCATCTTCATGCATGTTAAAGTGCCGACAATATCACCGACCATTATGATAATACTTTATACATTAAAAAAATATACTAATTTAGTCAAAACAACTGAGGTCTAAATGGATTACAAAAGTGTCAATCGTTGAAGATATTTCGATTTGGTTTTGGAGGGCTTTCTCAAAAAAAATTTAAAATATAAATAATGCTGAACAAGCCACACAACATCATCTAACCCCAAAGTAATTAGAGCTTGTGTTATGGTATACTTATTTTGATATACTTATTAAATACACTACACAGATAGATATTTTTTATATACATAAGACATCCAGAACACCTGGAATAAATATCTGCAGATGGTACAAACATTTGTCCTGAGGCGGGAATCAAACTAACTGTAACCTCCTGTGTCGCAGGTGGACCTTTCCCCGCCGCGCCACAGAGGTCGTCAATCAAATAATCAGATATAAAATGAAATATAACAGTGCTTTATTTCCTTTACCCCTTACAGGAGTCTTGGACACGTCAATAAATTCAAATAAGGTTCAAGAGTAAAACTGGGAAATAAAGTGATTACTTTAATTTATTGTTCACTTCAATCTTTTTAAGGTAAAGTAAAGAAGCGAACAAGAAAC
Organism: Eupithecia subumbrata; assembly: GCA_949316285.1. Classification (NCBI taxonomy): domain Eukaryota; kingdom Metazoa; phylum Arthropoda; class Insecta; order Lepidoptera; family Geometridae; genus Eupithecia; species Eupithecia subumbrata. Next base: position 12,618,342 of record OX438640.1, on the reverse strand, counting down.
CTTTACCTTGTTAGGGTGTTAGTTTTCGAGCTGGAGCAATACTATTAGCAATACCTAAGTTTTTTATCCTCTAGAGATAGTCTGATATTTTGTAGTAAGCCTTTTTAACAAAGGATATGTTTTACAAATTGTTTGAAATTATTTTTTGATAACTTTTAACTCTTTTGGAGGTTTGTTGTAGAATCGTGTACATTTCCCTTTAAAAGATAATCTATAAATCGATACTATAAAAATATATAAATATATATCTATAAAAATATTCGTAAAATAAAATACGTGAATGTTGGAATGCTGAATGATGAATTTCACGGATATAATTTTGTACACAATCTCAGTACTACTCGCTTACATAATTAATTTTATTTTCCGGAAATAAAACGCAACAATCATGAAGATAGTTTTAGTTTAGATTGTAATTCTACAAAATAATCATAAAAACCACAACAGACCATGCCTTGCTATCCAAATTGATATTCATACCGATATAAAGTATTCTTTATTATGTTGCTGCCTTCCAAGAACTCATGAGTGATTATGATTAACAATAATTTTGACAACTGTCATTGGAAATACAATTGTTTTGCATGTTTATTACGTTTTTAGCGTCTTTAAACATTTCCTTTACTTGACTTCTTTGTTACGCTAAAAAAAAAATTATATTGATGTCAATGTACACATATTGCCAATAACAAAAAAGTTATGACAAACCGCTCCGTTGAGGTTTTTCTATGAGTTATTAAAAATTTAAAGTAAATTATTATTTTTGAGTATCTGTCCTTTTGAGAATCTCTCTTCTCTAAGAGAACAAACCGATAGAACTACGAGTAATTTAAATTTGCCTGTAGTTCTACTGGTAGAACTACGAGAAAAAAAATGCAAATGGTTGGTCCTAAGTAAATCAGTTATCTAGTAAGTACCCATTACAAAGCTCTGCTTAGCTTCGGCCTTGGTGATGATGTGTGAATTCATCATCATCAGCCTATATAAGTCCACTGCTGGACGAAGGCTCCTATTTTAATTTTTCAGCATTGTTTATATAATAAGGAATAAGAATAAGAATAAGGAATTGAATATATAAGGTCATCAAAATCGCCCTACCTATTTAACATATTTTAACTCGACCAATACTTTTCGTGCTGTAAACATGTTGAGTAGTACCTACCTATCTAGCTACCAGAGATAAAACCACTATAAACCTATTCTACTTAATTGGTAGGTCTGTCAATGAATAAAATTCCTGCAAATTTCTTTTGGCTTAGCTTCAATCAAATATAGACTTTATTTCAATGACGAATGAACCATTTAACCCGCAAAACAAAAGTTGTCGAAAATCGTAATTCGTCCGTCGAACCCAGCTGTCATCGCGAAAAAAGTTACATAACCTCACGTCCGTCCGAGGAGGCATCCAGCCTCCGAATGAAGCTAGTGGAAGCTATTTTGAGCATATATTGAAAGGGATGTTTGAGTAATAAGGTTGAAATTCTATTGGCAAAATATTATCATTTTTGCAATTACTTCGCTAAACGCCTTACAAAAATGTGTTTTTTGGGTTTTATTATGTTAATGGTTTTATTTATTTCAAACTTTTTACATATTTCTTTTGTTGATAAAATTTCCTTTCATATAGTATTAAAATAATTAATGGTCGTCACTCAAAATATTGAGCATTTCGAGACGAAAAATTTTTTTCTTGTTCTTTCTTGTGATTTTATTTTTTCAAGATCCTAGATCGTTTTATAAAATATTTTTGTATAAGTCTTTTCTCCATACATTTGACTATACGCTGTTTTTTTTTTTGGGCTTGTAATATGTCGGAGAACGGCTAACGGTGCGACGAAAAAGTGTACTTTCTACGGTGTCGCTCTTTGGGTAGCGTCTGAATTTTAAACACTATTTTCTAATTCTCAGATGGTTTTAAAAATCACAAAAATACGGCCTCTGCTGGCCTACCAAGCCTTAACATAAGCAGTTACAGTGCCTACTTACTTTGTCGTAGCCTCCAAGCCACCCTTGCACAGGAGTGTTCTAATAAAGTGGATAGTAAATATAACTCTAGCAAAGTAAGCCACAACAAACGTTTGAAGTGGTTTGCTTATTCCATGATAGAAAGTATAAACAGAATATTATGTGAGATAATTCGCTGCTAAATAAGTTAAAAGCTCGAAGATTGTTATTTTATTTATAACTAGCGACCCGCCCCGGCTTCGCACGGGTGCAATGCTGATACTAAATATACTACAGAATCGGCCCCCCGGTCGGAATCGCCGCAGCCGCTGTCCCTGCATTTCAATCTGTAATATCTTCGAAAATATTCATTTAAATTACTTGCTGTAAGGGGCCATATTAATCTGTAGGAAATGCTAAATGTATTTAAGGTACTTAATTGGATAAGTATTAATGCTGAATTGCTTAAAATCGCTTCGTAAATTAGCCATTATTTCTCGAATAAGAAAAGGATAAAATTGATTATTGTGGGTTATCCCTAAGAGGTAGACATATACCATCACGGACTTTTTTGTAGACCTTTTTAAGGTGTATAATAATGTAGTACTTACATTATTTTGATCTGTCTCGTAGGGTTCAGCCAGCGTTTGCAATGTAAGCGCAAATAAATGTGTTTATTCACTTCATCACATTAGAAACCTCTAAAATGATCAGTGTTTCTCTACTATATTATTCAGGTATTATACATATAAACCTTCCTCTTGAATCATTCTATCTAATGGAAAAACTGGATCAAAATCCGTTACGTGGTTTTAATGATCCAAGCACACATACGGACAGACAGAGAGGAAGCGACTTTGTTTTATATAAGGTAGATGAGAAGGTAACCCGATGGTAGATGGATGGGACTTGGCTTATGGACGATGGCTGAAAAAATTTAGGGGAGACCTTTGCCCAGCAGTGGGGTAACATAGATTAGAACTGGAGAAGAGATATCACATGAGAATTAACAAATATAACTTTAATATCGTGCTATGTCATATTAGGGAACAGGCGGAACATGCGTTTATGATCTTAACAAAAGGGTAGTTAAGTAACTACCCTTTTGTTAAGATCATAAAAATAAACTTATGCCATTCTGCTTATGTAATCAGAATGGCATAAGTTTATTTTTCTAGTAAACCAGCTTTAGACTTTGGCCTGTGACTGAAACTTCCACAAAATAGAAGGCCTTTATTGAAAAACTTTTGATTCATACAACGTTTCCTTTGATATACGGGAAAGGTTAAATGATAAAAGTTAAATCTTCTTATAACATCTTATGACAAAAAATATTTGTCGTTCACATTTGCAAACCCTGCTTTCAGTTCATTACTTTTGTCGTAACTGTTCGTTTGGGTGAAATATATTTTCCTTTTGTAAATAAAAATATAAACCTATTTCTAGAGTTGGTAGGTAGGTACATAGGTACTGTGAAACCTTAAAACTCTATTGTTTCAATTTTTTGAAATAAGCAGCAAGATGTCTATACCTGTAAACCCATGAAAAATCTAAATCAAACAGACAAAAGAAAACAACTTCAAATATCGAGTATGTACCTACATATTACTTACCATTTTAAGTAAAAGAATCAATAACCATTTTAAGTAAAAGAATCTGTAACCATTTTAAGTAAAATAATCATTAACGAAAAAACTCTACAAAATTATTACGAAACATTCTGCCCTTGAAATAAATCACAAAAATGGCGTTTTAGTACATTTGTAGCCTAAAGTCTCCTATTTTTTATGATTTATGAGAAAAAGGGTGTGACAAGAGCGCCCATAAGTCGTGCATTAATATTGTACGAATCCTACGCACTATCGATTTTCTTCTCGCTAGGGGTTGGTTAATACAATGTGTCTTACTCGACAATACCCTTGTCATAGAATATGTAGAACGAAAATTTGGAGAAAAATATTTTCTCTTTTAATAACATAATGGACTTGTCTTCTAGAACCTGTCTGCAAGGTCAGAATATACATATAAACCATGAGACATACATACTACATCAAGTTCAGATAGGTTAATGATATCTTCCAATCCGACAAACTCAGTATAAAACTCTTAAAGGAAATGAAATAAAATGTACACATGTGCGGATTAACAACATTGATATGAATACAACATTACTCAGAGCCATATCTAACATCGCCGTCAGACATTCAGCTCACGAAAGCAGAAATCTATGCGATGGACGTGACAATGTCCGCAAATACAGCTTACAACACTAAAATACAAGCACTCACTCTTATGCTTGTTACATATTGTCTGCGTGAAATTGGAGATGAAAAGCGGTAAACTTATGAGCTTAATAGCTTCTTTTCTCGACTTCGTAAGTTTTTTTCCTGGATATACAACCGAAGCTTGTCTTTGACAGGATGCAATCTATGTTCTTGCAAAATTTATCATCCGGTATGATATTTTATTTCCATTAAATAATATCCGTTCAGTTATTTAGCCGTAAGAGACCTAATTTCATATTGATAATAAGAACTAGTATTAGGTACCAGTCATTTATGCTTATTTCACGTTCGTGGTTTTGGGTTGCAAAATATGGCTACTAATAAGCATTTTATATGAACAAATTTGTTCAATGCTGTTAATGTAATTGGTAGATTTGGTTCAAAATCGAAGCGGGTCTTGTCGTTACAAAGTTAGGTCCTCATAGTTTCAAGAAATAAGTTTTTGGCTATTTTGATCAGGGAAAAACCTTTACGTACGTGATTCGTTCTGTTTGTATGCCTACTCTATAAAATATTCTATGTGATAGAGGATCTAGGAACTCTATTCTTTACACCCTCCTATCATTACTGTGGAGTGCTTTCTACCCTGGCTCAAGAGTGCGTTACAATTATTCAGAAAGTTTTAACTAATGTTTAACTGAGGGGTGTCATCAAAGGGATCTAAATGAGGCTTGATAGGTCGTTTGCAAGGTAAGGGGATTTTATAATTATTAAAAACTGGTTATGCGTCGGCACGACGCAAATTATAATCACCATTTTATGGAATTTCACGTTTGCTATTTTTTGTTTGTAGGCAACTTACATATGTCTATTGATATTATCAATAGACATATGTAAGTTAAAATATTATCAATTTGATAATATTTTAACCTTGAGTTTGATTTTAACCTTTCGAACCCCGCTGGCTCTCGTAGGAGTCATCGCCAAAAACCTCCTGATCCCGGCGGCTCTCCATGTCGCCACCACTGCTGCCGCAGTTGAATTTATGCCTTTTTTTATTGATACTGGGCTTATATTAGTTGGATGCATCAATATCATCATCATAGACCATTACGATTTACACTTTTCAGTCATGTTGGCCTGAGTGCTTGTGTTGTATGCACTGGTGCCAAAACGTAACATTCATCTGGAAGACCTTAGAGATATCACCAAGAATATAATCATATTAATAGTTCCTAGCAAATGTTAGGAATAGTGGCGAACTATGAACGCCGAGGCTTCAGAGGTGAACACACCAAGAAGCGATCACTAAAGGCCGACCATGACTGCAGTGTTACGGATAGAGACAATAAAAATATATGAATTGTATGTTATGCTTTTAAAAGAAACAAGTGAAGACAGTTTTAAACAATGACCTTGAAATGTTATAGTGACGTAACATGTGACGTATCAGTGGGATCACCATTGTCAGTGTGATTGTAAGTCAGCCACAAAGGTTCAAACAATAGTTCACCTACATACCAGCAGGCATCAATTGGTGAATGAACAATGGCACATGCTTCACTGAGCCTGACACAAAAGGTTGATTGATTGAACTGGACAAAGCGGCGTCGAGATTATGTTATCTATGAAATGCCGTAGGTGTAGGTAGATGTTGATCTCTTTTCCGACTGTTAAGTTTCCACAAAGGGTCTTGATTTTATAGCTCCCATCAAACTGACACCTACTTGTACCGTTTCTTACTAGGCATAGTAGCCTAGTACGAAATCGTTTGTGACGTTTGATAATGACGAAGAGTTGAATTGAAACTACTACTACTTATATCGCTCTGGAAGCACGTCTGAAAAAGCAAAATTTGCAAAACAATGCGATGATGAAATCAATAAGACAAACACTTAATAACTTAAGTAATTCAACGAGTTTTAGATTCGGACGCGATGTACCCTAACCCAACCTATAAGTTCTAGGTAGGAACTTGATAACAACAGAGTCATCAAATGTTTGTGCTCTAACTTTGTTTATCGTAGCCAAAGTCTTGAGGGTGTCATCCAGTCATAAAAGCGTCTCCATCAAGTCGTGACAGTTTTGATGGCTAATTCGAGGATTGAGAGCTAGACCTAAGCACGCTATCACGTGATAAGCGATAGCCAATTAACATAAATCAAATAAATATAAACAGGGCCGAAGCCTTCACAAAGAAAATTTCAATAAAAAATAGAAATTAATTAGAACTAGTATTTACAATTGAAACAATTGAGCTAGCTGCAGACTGTTGCAAACATAGAGTAAAAAATCGCTGCTGTCTCAGCAGAGGGATAGTGTCATTCAACAATTTGACAATTTGTGTAACCATAAACCTGAGCCATAAACCGATCTATTTGTTTTGACAGCACCTAAATACTCGTACAATGCTTTCACTCACACATGCGTATGATTGAATGTTGGTAGTGAAAATAATTTTCCCTAAAAAATTGGGTAACTGAAGCAAAGTTCCACCTAACTTTTTATTATCTTATTTCAATTTACTGCAGGTATCAATAGTTAATTGTCAAATATCAAAAATCTAAAAAAAAAACTATGTGTCAGGTATGGAATTATTTAAGTATGCGTAACACGAAACGCGACTATAGGGTCATCTTTTATTTTTGATGTGATCTTTTCTATAGGGTCTGATTCTGATTCTGAATGGAACTGGAATCTGCACTGACATCTCGCATAGGTGTATTGTGCATTGTCCCCCTGCCTAACCAGGCCCTAACCAGCCCAGCTCCTTAAAATATCGGAGCAGGACCTTTGGCGATTGACAGCTTCGTTTCAGCTTTTCTGTAGGCATGGACGGATTTGATTCCTCTATGAGAGTCTTCAGTCCCGTTTCCCGTCTGGCGTCCTCTGTGGCTGTGCAGTGTACCACTACAATATGTTCCACAGTCACTTCATGGTACGGGCTCAGGTCTTATTTATGGTACGGGCAATAAAAAACCACGCACGTAATTAATTGCACAATGTTTCATTTGATTATTCCTAAATAACCTAAAGTTTTATTGTCTTTTTTATTCCTTTCATTTCCAACGTATTGTTTTTTGTAATTTTAAGAAATATCAGCCGGTAGTTATGATTACTATCATTCTACCTAGGTCAAACGACAAAAAGGTTTTACTCCAAGTCCGCAAAATAAGATCGGCTGCGATCTTTTTCGGAACAATAATTTACATGGACGATCAAGTGCGTGTTCGACCACGGGCAGTGTAAGTACTTGCACGGTTCATGACAAACTTATTTACCTGTTTTACATATCGAACAATCTTACCTAGGTAAGTTATTTTCAATAACATTTTTTCCCTGCTCATCTAGTAAAGCATACTAAAGCTGTGTAGTTTTCCTTATAAATTCACACCACCTACTACCACCATTTTTTCAACAAAAAATAATACCCAACTTAGACAAGTACTCCACTGATAAAAAAATCAGATTTTTTTTCCTGCGCCTTCTTCAGCGCTAATAGTAATAATGTAGGTACATAATATTATTATACCCATCCCAAAGTAGGTACATCCTTCTAGTACTAATAGTCTCTGGACTAAGCTCCGAACGGAGCGACGGACATGGCGAACTATAAGGGTTCCTTGTTGACTACGGAACCCTAAAAAGAACCAAGTGAAAGTGCATGTACAGGTATTGCTACAGATACGGTATTGGTATTGATAGGTATATCTACCAAGAAAAACTAACTCGCAGTGCCTTCAGTTATTCCGTGATCCTGGCGCTTGAAATTGTGCTGAAATAATGGAAAGGTCATCAAATCATTGTAAATATCTCGTTGTGAATGACTTTACACAGAAGGAAGTTGCTACCATTCTTCAGGTAGCTCCATCTAGTAGACCGCCTCTTACGATATCCACGGGTCGACTTGCGCGGCAACCGCGACGGTCATGACATAATTCTTAAACGTACGTATTGACGTACATAAGGGTAGATATGTGTAGGCTACCCAGACCAAACCATCTAACCTAGTTTAAGGATTCCATTTCCGCGTTGAGTTTTCCAAGTTAAATGAGGATTTATTCGTAACGGTGTTTGCGAGTTTAAGGATTAACCTCGTATCAGTAGACGCAGGGGTGAAGAGCAATTTGTCTGAGAACAACATACGAGTGTTTTTGTTACATTTCGAAGTGGTATGTTTCAAAGAAATGTAACTGAAGTTAATGATTAAAAGAAATAAATTGAAACAAAGAGATAAAGAGCTAGATAGCTTTGTTTTCTTTGACACAAATTGCTCAGAAATTGATCATAATGAATACTTTGCAATGTAATTTGAAAAATATGGTAACAAATCTTCGAAAGGATTTAATTCAAGTTTTGAATGAAAATTGGAAATATTTTCAAATATTGACTTAAAGAGAGAAGAAATTCCAGAAAATAACCTAGATTAGCAGTTGGTCAATTCAGAAATTATCCGTTAGTGTGTAACTCATACTATTTTCGCAGCCCTTTGGATGCATTTTCATTACGAAAAGAGAAGAAACGAATGAGCGGCAAAAATAGTACTATAAGTGATACACTCATGAAATCATCTGAATATTATCTACATTAACCAGGGGGGATCCAAATAAGGTTTGCATTCTATTTAAACGCCAAAAGTAATGTTGCCCCACCCTCATCCAAATCGTTCCTTACACCGCATAATTGCTTCTAACTTATCTTAGTAGCCCGTCTTAATTACTCAGTATCCATGATATTCATCCCCCTAAGGAGTCTACACACGAAAGTCGCCAACGCCAACACAGCCGGGTGGGTTAGATGGTTTATTTGCAACATGTTAGCGACTTTACAACGAGGAATCAACACAGCAAAGCCGCCGGGTTTTGTTGTCGGGTAGAAACACTGTCGGTGGCACGGAATCAGCAACTTTTGTAATGTGGGACACGACGCCGACATTAATTGTCGACGTCATCCCGCCGATATTGTTGCAGACGTGCGCTGTCATTTGTGGTGGACATGTCGCTAGAAACTGGCAGGTAATGTTGCCGACATGTGACAAAGCAGTTTGAAGGTTAGTCGGTCGTCTAAATAATGTTGCCAAGATCATCCCGCCGAGCTGGGTCGTGCGGTGCTGACGTTAGTTTGTAGACTCCAAAGATATTGCACTTGGGACGCTATCTGCTACTGCAGACCTCGAAACAAGCATCAATCAGAATAACTAAATACCGGTGTGGGTTGCATCTAAATAGCCACCTTTATCATGCAATATACCGGAAACTTACCTTATCGAAGTAGAGGTGGGATTGGAACCCTTGAATAATAAATTACTAAATTCATCATAAAGTAAAATATACGCGAGGAATATAGGTATTTTGCTTTTGGATTAAAAGAGGATTTACCTAAGTCGGGTACTGCACTCGATTCTACATCGAACCCTAGATATTTTATGTCAACAAAGCTTATGAGTGAAAACTAAAGTATAACTGATAAGCTGATAACAAATAACAGAAAACAACTAGGTAACAGCCAGGTAGTAGGAACCAAGTAGGTATAGACTGTATTTTAGCTAGACTATATTACAAGACCTATCAGAATTTTGGGACGTGGTTATTATTTACTCTAAAATCTAGTTAAACAACTGCATTCTTACTACCCGTTGTCCTATTACCCCTTTTCCCGTAGGAATGAAGCATTTTCCCGCGGTAAAAAGTAGCCTATGTTCATCAGGAATAATTATGTGAGCTTCTAATGGTAAAAGAATTTTTCATTCAAACAATCAAATCTTTCCTCTTTATAATACAAACAATCAATCAAAAAAAAAACAAATAATCAAATCTTTCCTCTTTATAATATTAGTATAGATAGACATTTATGACGTAGTCGTATCGTAGTGTGATTAGAAAAATAATTCTGTACTAAGTCAATAAATAAATAAAATAAAATAAAGTAGTTTTCCTAAATATATCGTAGATTGACAAACAGCAGGGTACCTATTTCGTTGTTTGTAAGCCTTTTTTCATATCGCTTTTCATTTTTGCCATCTATCAAGTTTAGATGCGAGAACAAAAATAAACTACAAAACAATGCATCTCAAAGGCTTTTAAGGAACAACGCAAAAGGAACATTACCTCTGCACCTTTTTCCCATTTCCATATATTTTGTCGAGCAGACGTAGAGGTCCCTTATGACTTTGGAAAAGTTTATAAATACCTACCGTTAGATACTGTAATTCTTACGTAGGCAGAGACTTGACAACTGTTATGTGTGAAGATATGAAACTTACAAAGTAGGTAGGTAAAATTGAAACGTTATTTACACCTTATAAAACTACAGTCAACGTTGAAGCCTACTCAAGATACATTGAATTAAACCTATCAGTTATCTAGTTCCCTTATTAAAATCTCTGCTTAGCATGGGCTCGATGATGCTACCTATGTGGCTCCTCAAGCGACGATCCCAAATAAGTAAACGCACAATATTATACATCCGCACTATCCGTCTAGACTGCTGACTCCTCAGAGAGCTGGAGCATATTTCAATACAAGCAAATGAATAAACCTGACAGAGCACCTGCCCAATCCTCATCTCTAGGCGGAGTCAGCAATAGAATATTCATGTCGCGACAGACTTGCAGTTCCGAACTCCGCTGTTTTAATTACAGAGTCTGACTCTCAGGGACGTTGTTAGTGCATATATTCGGGGCAGAGATACCTGTTTATCACTTAGAAAGAAGGAAGATGTTAATATTATCCAAAAATAAAAAATATTATTAGTTTTAAAACTTTTATGTTATAAAAGTAGATATATCCTGTACCTACGCTCTTTTTGATTATTCATTCAATTTGTTTTTTTTATCATGACATGTTTATGTGTGAATTATGCCGCACCAACGTGCTTCATTCTGGTCTCCACGAAAGACCAGCGCTATGGCAGGATCCATCCTGCCATAGCATCTGCTGAGTGTTGGTAATTTTTTTACCTTTACCTTGTTACTTTTATCTTGATCTTTATCTTTTGTATGTTCTATGTATGTAATGTTTACAAAATAAAATAAATATTTTTAATTTTTACTTTACTTCACAAATAACAAAATATACCCAAAAACGAAGGTAGAGGAAGGATATTACCAAATGGTGGCCAAGATCAAGGGGCAGTCCACCCTTTGGCCTGAATAGGTCCATCATAGGTATTACTGTTAATCATACATATATCACGACTTGTGATTTGCAGCGGAAGTAAGTACATATAATTTTATACCATTTATGCTGATAAAAAGTAACATGGGGGAGTGTTAAATTTGAGCAAACAAACGGGTTGATATGATAAATATGAAGTTATTTCAAGTCATAGCATCAAAACGCCGGACCTTGTTACAGCCACAAAAACAGTAGAAACATTGATACAGTGAGTACACTGAGACGGTAATAACATTGATCAGAAATTAAAAAAAAAATCGTTGGGGTGAAGTCGTTTTCCTTAATACGGCCCTGCTTCAACCCGCAGAAAGTTCCACCTAATCACCTGCTACTAAGTTAAATTGTAGACACTTGTTCAGATGAGACGTGGTTCTCTGTTCATTCACTGTTTTGTTCGATATCTAATTGAAAGTTTTGTATCGAGATTTAATTGGAGTGATTTGATCGGGTTGTTGAGACTTTTAGCTTTCAGTGATGAGTGACGTATGATGTGTGTGTTATTCCTTCAGTTCAAACGGCTGAACGAATATGGTTGAAATTAGGTACTTGAGACAGGATAGCTTAAAGACCTGATATTCAAGATGGAATTGGACTGATTTGATCGGACTGGTGAGACTTTTAGCTTTCGGTGATGTATTGTATGATGTTATGTGTTTGTTACTCCTTCACGCTCAAACGACTGAGTGGATACGGATGAAATTAGGTAATACCAGGAACAGGATATACCCTGGATTATCACATACGCTTCTATTGATCTTGTAAAAGTGTAGTGCCGATAGTCATGTCAAAAAATTATTCGATCGTCTAGTCTAGACGATCAAATAATTTATGAATGCTATTTACCGCGGGTAACCCCGCATGGCGCAGCAAGTGTGTTTAAGTAATAAGTACTTATATAAACACACTTGCTTGTATTTAAATGATAAGACTTGTGAGCTAGGTTTTAGTTAGGTAGGTACTTACGGTCAATACACAACGCCCTACTGAATTCATTACGGATACAAGTGGGTTAACTGCGAACTTTATTTGTGTTAGAAGAACATCAGCGTTTCATCCCGTAATGAAGATTCTTCAGGGCTCCATTAAATTTCCCAACAAAACCAAATCCATTCACTAACAATGAAAAGAGCTCCATCAACTGCAGAATCTGAATTTGACTCGGCAAAGTGAAAAATGCTTATTTCAAAGTTTTTCTTATAAATAAATCTAGTGCATTCACAAGAAATAAGGAATGGAAGGCTCTCTACCGCAAATGCCGCAAGGTATTTTCTCATGGGGCGGGAAAAGTCTTTGCTACGGACCTTTTAAAACTTCATACAGACGCTGCTGGTTAGATTTTTATGACTTTTGAAGTTGTAACGGTACATTTCGTAGTACTTCTAATAAGAAGTTCAACTGGTAGTACAGATGACACACCATTGTATCTCTAATACTACAAAAATGCAAGTAAATTCACTCGACTTCACTCGACTTTCTTCCCTGCTGTGTGTGTAACGATGATGTTGTCTTTTGTTTCTTCGGCATTATAAAAGCACGTAGAATTTTTTTTGAAATAACGTTCTAACTCTAATTAAAAATCGGTTCAATCAATTTTTTTAGCGTTAGTCGTATGTTACGACAAACGCTATGCAGACGACTAACGCTATGCTAAACAAATTTGTATATTTTGGCAGATTTGGCGAAGATCTCAAGAGGCGCAAATATGCAGGTCTCGACAGAGCCTACACATTTGCTCCTCTTGGAGTCGAGACCCTAGGTCCGTGGAGTACCGAGGCTCTTCGGGTCTTTAAAAAATTATCTCAGCGTCTGGTCGAAGCGACGCGTGACCCGAGAGCTGGTCAGTATCTGGCAGAGTGCATCAGCATTGCCATACAGCGGGGCAATGCAGCCAGGCGTCTTGTGGACGCTTCCGACTGATATGGATCAGTTGAGCTACCTGTAGATTGTTTGCAACAGTCTGCAGTTAGCTCAATTGTTTCAATTGTAAATACTAGTTCTAATTTACTTATATTATTTAATTGTAATTTTCGGGCGTCTGTATTAAAGTAAATAATATAACCGGCAAGTGTGAGTCGACTCGCACACGGCAGTTTCCGTACCATAATTCACAAATTAAATCGAAAAAAGACAATAAAACCGGACAAGTGCGAGTTGACTCGCACCCCAAGGGTTTTGTAAGATAGTAGAAAACTATTACGCCAAAGAAACAAATGAAAATAAAACACTTTTTCTGTGTGGGAGCCCCCTTTATATACAAAATATATATTTTGTTTTATCATTTGTGTTATAGCGGAAGGAAATTTACATTCTGTGAAAATTTCAATCGTCTACCTTACAATTTCAACTGCCTACCTTACTGTTCAAGGTTGCAGCCCGCTCATAGACGGAAGGACGGATGGACAGACAGGCAATAAGCGGAGGCTTATTAAAAGAGTCCCGTTGGCACCCTTTGGGCACGGAACCCAAAAAATGTAAAAACTGTTTGAAGGAAAATATTAAAAGAATTGGCTAAGTTTTCTGACGGCAAAAAGTCTGTCTGCAAACCCCTTACGTAGTTACGCATTCCAAGCAGAGTGTTGGTTAATTGCGTGATCCAAGTACCTGAACAAAACTGCTACATTTCTTTACTTATGAAAATATGAAATGGTTTCCTTTAATTTTGTTCGTAAAGTATGTTGATGACTTCCTTCGGTTTATAGTAATCGGGTCCCTGGAGAAAATATTTCTTTGCAGCTAGTTATTTGTAATGAGCTATGGGTAAAAACGCTTAACTGTTTTAATAACATGGCAAAATTATGGGAAAAACCGTGTGAATGGGCTTGTCCGGAGCTATACTCATACCACTATATAAATATGTGTTAGAAAAGCTGTTGAGCAGCATTGTTGGGTTATCTGATAAGTTCACTTCACCTCAACAGCCTATATTGATCCACTGCTGGACGCAGGCCTCCCCCTGATAAGCGCCTTATTGGCTTTTATCTCATGGGGGGGGGGGGGGGGGGTAATGCCTATAATCCCCACGCTGGGCATGCGGGTTAGGGATCGCAGTTCGGTAGAATTGTGCTGCGAGGGCGCTGCTGCTCGCCCCCGGTGGAAATCCCTTAGACGTCTCTTTCAACACCTGCGGGAAGAGTTGAGGTGGTGCAAATTCTAAGCCGGCACCACACGACATATATGTGGGTATGTCTGATAACATTAACAGGTAATCTGCATGGTTTGACTCAAGTGAAGGATTACCTTTATGATAGAAAGTTGGTGACTTTCGTCTGAGACAACCTCTGTGTAGCGGTGGGCGAAGGTCAGGAAACTGCGGGTTCCATTTCCACAAGAGGACAAAATATTTGATCTGTAAATATTTGATAGTTTGAATTTTCAACACAAAAAATAGGATGTCTAATAAAAGTATCAAAAAATTCTCAAAAAATAGGTTTATCAGTTATCTGGTTGGTACACTTAGCCTGCTTAATTTACTTGAGTTTGTAGATGATGCTACGTGAAAAAATTCCAGTATGATTAATTTGGAAAATAAACGTGATTTAGATTGACAGAACTATCACAAAATAAAATCTAAACCAAAGACATCGAAACACATCAACAAGTTCCAGCAATTGCGCATCAGGAGATAAACAAGGAAGCAATCTAACTCGTTCAACTCCGAACAAAATAAAACGCTTCTTTCTACTTGAAGACTTTGTACTCTCCTTTGATGTAGAGACCTTTTCGCTGACCGCAATAAATGCCTTGCTAAAGGTAGACTTCCATGGGGTGCGATAGTCAGCGATGAAACTAGAGCCAGCGAGACAAGACGGTTAGAGGCGTAAGCTATTTAAAACAAAGATTTTAATTCGTTAGATACGCCCTGACACCAAAACTTGAGGCATTGTCTTTGAATGCGTGCGAAAACAAAATGCCGACGTATGCAAACTATGAGTAAGTAGTTAAAAATAGTCATAATCATCATGTTAAAAATAGTGTTTGTGCCAATATACCTAATTGTTATTATTACCATTTATTGCGCATTCAAAAAAAAATATGCAAATTTTGTGAAAAACACACCATTAAAACACACAATAGGTACACTGATTCCAAATGAGCGAGCTATCTTATTTTGCTTGGCAACAACACGGCGCGGTCTCGCTACAGAAAGGGCCTATTTAAATATTTGATTAAAAATATTTCAAATTATAGCTTTGTTAGTGTTTTCATAAAAAAAAAACTAATATTATAATGATGGTTTAATGTAGCTGGATAAAACGTAATCTTTTCAAAGGAGTTTGTGTTAGGCTCAGGTGGGCGTATGACTAATTCTGAAAGTAAAACCGTTTAAAAAGGTATTTAATGTCCGGAAACTTTTCAACTAGTCTTCAACATGCATCTGGGTTATTCATGTTTAAACTTATTGATAACTAGCTAACTTACTCATCAAGTTAACATGATAACTTGTTTTAACTTTTAGAATGCTATCTTAGCTGTAAGTTTGCAATTAATTAAAACGAAATATTCCGAGAAATCAAATAATATACCAAAATTTTGGAATATTGGACATTACCTCGAGTGTAAAAGCTTACGCCGTATAATAACAATACAAAACCATAAAATATTCTTAGTCTATCACTTATCTCGGAAGTTTACCTTAAAGGTATAAAAGTAAGATTCCTTTGTGCTAGAAACCGGTGAAGTGACTACAAATGTAATGAAAATCTTTAGGTGCGCTAGGGAAATTTATTTCCACCAATAACCTTTCCTTTGAACATTTTATAAGCAATTGACTTGGTTGTTTACTTATTGTTATGTGCTTTCAATCTATCTTTGGTGCCGACAAAGCAGCGTGAGATTGAACAGGCAGGGGGCAGCATTCAAGGCGGGAAGCGAAAGATGTAAAGAACATTATGGGATTTCTTTAGTGCTAGGTTTTTAACCATCTTTTTTACGAGAGATTAGATCGTTCATAGTAGGTATCAATACGATATTTTAAGCTTATTAACCACATATTGGCTACATAATATAAAACTTAGGTGATCACTAGAAATCTCTAAATAAAAATGAATTGCTGTTCGTTTGTCTCGCTAAAACTCGAGAACGGCTGGACCGATTTCGCTAATTTTCTTTTAAGTCTTCAAATATTTGTAGAAGTCTACAGGGAAGGTTTAAAGGTGAGAGCGGTACGAGGTTCGCCGGGTCAGCTAGTAATTTATAAAATCATCTAGAAACATCTAGAAATTTTGGATTCATTTGAAAGCTACTTTTGAAAGTAGTTGGCAAAGCTTCTCACCCTCGACGCAAAATTGTCCACACAAATCCGTTGCGTCAAATATTATAAACCGCAATTCCGTATACCTTCAAAGGGATTCCAAAGGTTGGTTTTAAAGTGAAACGTGACCCAAAAAACAAACTACACACTACAGATGTATGAATCATAATCACAAACATGGTTATTCGTGACCGCAACGCAGCGTTTTGCCTAAATCACGCGGTCAGCGCCAACAAAGTGGAGTTTACGATTTTGTGGCGAAACGCTGTTTGGACTTAACGTTACCGAAACATTTACAAACAACAGCGTTATGGAATAGGTAGTTAATTTATTACAAGTATTCAATAACGCTATTGTATAAAATTCGGAAAAATCTAAGGATCATGAAGAAAAGAGAATATTCACGTAGTAGCTGGATTAATAACATAACACTCATGATTGAATGAATTCTTAGAATCGGATTAGTAATTTCGGAGATTAAGTACTAAGTTCTCATTTCAAACTAACTTCTTTATTACTGGTACCTACTTACTTATAGATCGAAAGAACAACAATGACTGAAAACTCTGATCAAAAGGTTTACCTTTTGATTACAAAAATGCAGGGACAGTCTTACGCTTCTGCTACTAGACTGTCCTTGCATTTTTGTCATTACAAATGTATATTTGTAGTATATAACCTAAGTACCTATTTTTATTCGTAGTAGCGGATACTCTCGTTTTGACCTGTCTTTAGATGGTAAAACATGCAGAACTATCTTGCCTAACTACTAATGGTTCCTGTCCTACGTTGATCGAAGTAGGTACTCCTACTGCAAATAGGTGTCCCTACTGAATATATAAAGCTTCGAATCAACATAGACAATAACAAAACCTAGTTGTATCCTATTTGTTCCAGGGAAACGAAAGGGTTTTATTTCGGGTTGGCGGGTTACTTTATTGTGTTTCACAAATAGTGGAAACACGTTTGAAACCTTGCGGTTTGCATTTTACCTTTGGGTTTTCGGATAAAATTAGTTTTCCAACTTGTGTTATTTCTGTTTCGAATGTGTGTTTTTGAATATTTGTATTTTCTTGTTCGCATTCGACCGTATTTTGTGAACTGTTATTTTGTAAACTGTTTAGTTTTAGAACTTCAATTAGGTGGCAACGTATATATTTTGGTTGTTTGTAATTACCTTTATTGGAATGAATTTATTTCAGGCGATATTTGTTTCAGGTTATAAACGTGGGATCACACAAGTATTTGGGACCACTATTATGAACAAATTGGATGACTTTTAACAACTAAACTAAACAGTGACTAACAACAAAAGGCGTTATTTATATATCTATGATCAAAAGAGTTAAAGCAGGTTTTTCATCTTGATTATGATAATAATGATAATGATGATGTCCCAGATGATTAGTCTACGGCGACAGTGTGATTAACTAAATACTCAGGATAAACAGGATTAGATTTCATCATATACTGTAAGTAAAGTACCTAGTCAAGGTTTCTTATCAATAAAATCATGATAGGGTGGTGCCATATCGTGGCCTGTTGATAACTTTTCTACCAAAGCTTACCTTTGAAGGTAAAATCGCACTTTAGTCATGTCAAAATGATAAATAGGTAAGAACAAACTATCAAATAAACATAAAGCATAACAGAAGCTTGCGAAACCTTCAAGTTAACTCAAAGAATACATTGCTTAGGTTTAATTTAAAGTTGCGAACGGAACAACAGTGGAAGATGAGGAATGCTGCGAATCAGCTGAGCTGCTCGGAGGCGATAAAACGCTTAGTCGCAGCGAGACTCCAACTTCAGGCCTGTGGCGGAGGAACGCTTTGCATCTGTCTAGGAGGGGGACAAGTCAGAAGCTTTCACAGTGCAGATGAAATCGTAAACATGGTATTATATAAAGCCATGTTGTAATGTATATATAATGGTAGGTACACAACAATACACCGAACAAAAAAAAACAATGCCAGTGATATGAAAACGAAACCATATTTACAAAATACCTAAATAAAATTAAATACCTTCTCTTTGACATAGTAATTGTTATTCTAAGATTCTTGTGTAAACACATAAGGCTTATTGCGTATCGGTTTTAGATCCTTGGTTTTATGTAGATAATAGTTTTTAACTTTTAGTATTTTGCGCTCTGATCCTACCGATTGCTGCTGTCCCCCATCTATAGTTTTCCACATAAGGCTTATTATAGTATCGGTTTTAGATCCTTGGTTTTATGTAGATAATAGTTTTTAACTTTTAGTATTTTGCGCTCTGATCCTCCCGATTGCTGCTATCCCATCTATAGTTTTCCCTGATAAAAGTCATTTAATGTCATCCATAAAAGTTGGACTGTCTTCTTTGCCCTATTTTTTCTATGACTATGGACGATTATGGTTGGTATTGTGTCTGCTGCTAACTTTAATCGTGGCAAACCCTACATTATCGTTGAAGACCTGTGTTGCGCATCGGGCGAAGTTCGCCTGCGACACAGGAGGTTGTGGATTCAATTCTCGCCTCGTGACAGATGTTTGTACGTTCTGCAGATATATTTTGTTCAAGGCGTTCTGGGTGGTTTCTATGTAGATCGTGTAAGGGTCTGGTTAAATGCTCTAAGTAGTAGGGTAGCAAAAATATATATTTCTATGAGTGATTTTAGAGGTCGCAGGGATTCGATGGGTGAAGGCGGCTCAGGACCGCTGTTCGTGTCGTCCTTGTCGTCGGCTGATGATGATGATGAATGATATCAGTTATCTAGTACCTTTGCTACGCAAAGTTAACAGAGATATTATTGTAGAGAGATTGTTTGAGAATCAAAATCAGTTTGACATTTTCACTATCATCAAATTGACAAAAAAAACCCGAATGTTATAGTTATAGTTTTTAACTTTTAGTATTTTGCGCTCTGATCCTCCCGATTGCTGCTATCACCCATCTATAGTTTTCCCTGATAAAAGTAATTTAATGTCATCCATAAAAGTTGGACTGTCTTCTTTGCCCTATTTCATAGTCAGCAAAAGAAACAGCATTCGCTCGTAACTTGGACAAACTGATACCCGACAGCTCTTTACGAGTAACAGCTTTGTTGGCTCGTTACGTCTATCGTGCAGCAAGCGAATAAAGTTTTCTTTGACGTATTTTGCATTGAACATACCATTCTACAGTGGTTTTTGAAAAGAAAGATTTGGTATAACTCACTCAGCTTTGCATTTGCTGAATTGCATCTTGAAAGTGCCTAATTCATTCATGATCTGTGTATAGCGTACCAGCCAAGGAATTCTTGTCGAGTTGGAATCTGAGCATCCACATACCGGGAGTGCCGACTGATTGCACGAGCGAGTTTTAATTGTTTTAGTAATTACGTTCTGGGACATTGTAATTTCTAAAGGGATGAAACGAAACTGGGGCATCGGGTTTGTTCATAAGGATGAAAGTGTATCTCTATTGATTAGAATGGCTGTGCAGACAAGCCAAGTGTCTGCACAGCCATGTATTTTGAAGTGTGACATTACAATTTTTTTAAGGACATGATATATATGTTGTTCACTATTTCTAAAACACATAAATTTTCTAATCAATAGAGATACACTTTCATCCTTATGAACAAACCCGATGCCCCAGTTTCGTTTCATCCCTTTAGAAATTACAATGTCCCAGAACGTAATTACTAAAACAATTAAAACTCGCTCGTGCAATCAGTCGGCACTCCCGGTATGTGGATGCTCAGATTCCAACTCGACAAGAATTCCTTGGCTGGAAACTGGCCTTGCTGACCTCATGAGTTTGTGCAGAAACTGTTTTAAGAGGTCAAAGTATTATAACTATAACATTCGGGTTTTTTTTTTGTCAATTTGATGATAGTGAAAATGTCAAACAGATTTTGATTCTCAAACAATCTCTCCACAATAATATCTCTGTTAACTTTGCGTAGCAAAGGTACTAGATAACTGATATCATTCATCATCATCATCAGCCGACGACAAGGACGACACGAACAGCGGTCCTGAGCCTCCTTCACCCATCGAATCCCTGCGACCTCTAAAATCACTCATAGAAATATATATTTTTATTACCCTACTACGATCTACATAGAAACCACCCAGAACGCCTTGAACAAAATATATCTGCAGAACGTACAAACATCTGTCCCGAGGCGAGAATTGAATCCACAACCTCCTGTGTCGCAGGCGAACTTCGCCCGATGCGCAACACAGATCTTTAACGATAATGTAGGGTTTGCTACGATTAAAGTTAGCAGCAGTAACAACCATAATCGTCCATAGTCATAGTCCATAGTCGTTGTAGATCGTGAAAACCTCTTTAGAGCCTTCTATTTCTATATTCTTATTTTTTTTTTTTATTTGCTGCTGGTTTTCCTTGAATAAATATATAAATAATCAACCGACCATGACAATCACATACGTGACAGAAGGTTGTTGATCATCATTAGGCTTTGACAGTTCCATTTCATTAGATCATTGTTACAGCAGCAATTCAACACGATCAATCTGAACGCATCAATCTGATACGTATACCATTGTTTTTCCGCTTATTTAGCACGAGTCCAATCAAACGATCCAATGGTTCGAGACAAACAGTCGACAGATTATAAATTATTACCCGTATAAAGCTTCCATAGCAAGCTTAGCGATCTACAGGCTGCCACGAAACATGTGTCTGTAGCCGGAAGGGGTGATTCTGGACCCCTGGAGGTCCTCTTTTGTTCCACAATTTTTTGAATTTCGATCACTTTTTACAAAAAAAAAATACTTTGTGATGTTTGTCTTCATAGTCGTGCTCTTCTACGTGTAGTGTAGGTTAAATAATTATTATTGTTTTAAAATTTCTTAAATAATTAAATTGCTTAAATAATTGCTTAAATAATTATTATTGTTTTAAAATTTCAAAGGATTTAGATCATTCTTGCTAATCATTTCATGACAAAACACTGGTTTTGCCGAAAAAATAAGCAATAACATTTCTGAAATCACATCCTCACATCACATCACAGTAATATTTAAATGCGAAAGTTTGGATAGATGGATGGATGGTTGGATGTTTGTTACTTCTTCACGCCAAAACTACTGAACGGATTGGGCTGAAATTTTACACACAGGTAATTCTAATCCTGGAATGAAACATATGCTACTTTTTATCCCATAAATCAGTTCCCATGGAATAGAAATCACATATTAAACGTAAACAACGCGTGCGAAGCCGTGGGCATAAACTAGTATTTTATACCTAATTCAAGAGTGCATGTAAAAGAACACAAATAGGAAGAAAAACCTTTCAAAAAATAACGTTTAAGTACAATTTGAAATTCAACAATTCTTTTTTCACAAGTTGATTTCCTCCTCGGGGTCCAGAATCCCTCCTTTTCGACTTAGTAAAGATGTAACGTGGCACCAGCGTGGCACCTATATAATTATTGTTATTTTTGGTAGTTCAACAACATCGTAACCACTATCTACAGTTTCCTTCTATTCGCAATAGATTTTTATTTATTACTAGCTGCATTCTTACTACCCGTTGTCCTATTACCCGTTTTCCCGTAGGAATGAAGCAGAGGTAAAATATTTTTTCAAATGGGTTTAGTAGTTTCGGAGCCTATTCAATACAAACAAACAAACAAACAATCAAATCTTTCCATCGTTCAATCTATCTTTAAAATGTTATATTTTTCATAATGGTCTAACAAGTACCTACCTTACCTAATCAATCGTACCTACCTATTTAGATTTACGTTGGGTATTAAAAATTGCTATATTAACATTCTTAATTACGATGAATATAAATCTTGTGACTCTAAATTACCCTCATACATTGTTATTCCCTAAAACCAATAAAGGGTAAAAAAATGGAATGAAAATGTATTGCATAAAAAGATCGTTATGAGTCAGATCACCAACTTTAATTCTAAATACAATTTATTTTGTCTAAATTAAGCAAACTAACCTAATTGCATAAATATTGCGGGTATCCGTTGATTGCATAGCTTTAGATTGTCTACGCTATACATGGGCTCACATCTGTTAAATTCATCTTTGCTCTGACACTGATTTAGTATAAAACTACTATTTTATTATAATTAATATTTAGTATAAATAAGTTACGCAATTCCTCTTCACAGTCTGGAAAAAAAAAACAACAATATAAATTGACTTTTAGATGATTCAAAATCTTCTCTAGTAGAAAATAGTATTTTTGTACTAAAGCACCTGCGTGGAATTTAGTGACGTGAGATAAATGAAATTTCATGCAAGTCCCTCTAGCATGAAATTTCATTTATCTACGACTCTCATCTTGAGTCATAACTTACAATCTAATGCGACATATGCCACTGTTCATTTAACGTCGTCTTTTGAAAAATGAAATCCACTTCGAGCGCCTAAGTCAATAAGTTCTGCACTTGCTATTATTGAAGTGTCATAATGTGCTACGATTCCATTTGTCATGGCCCCTGCAAAAGCACTTTCTGATACTTTCACCCCTTTGGTAGCAAATTATATACTTTGTTCCAACTTTACAACAAATGAGACTGGTTTAGTATGGATTTGCGGACGTGCTGTCAGCTTTATCAAAGATAATGTAGAAAGATAGATGCATCAGTAAATTAAGTATATGAATCTACCTACAGACACAGCTATGTACCAAGAACAGTAAGGGCGGGCGTCATCATCACTAATATTATAGACAAGAAAATCAATTATATTTTGAAGTCAGAAGATTATCTCTGAGTTCGAAATGTACATGATTTTCTTTTGAACTACTAATATGATTTAAAAAAAAAATCTTTCTAAAATAGGTAGAGCTACTACGATAAGTTTTCTACGCAACGATTATCCAGTTACGACGTTTGCAGAGCAGCGAGTAAAAGCTAGCTTTGTTATATCTGAGTTATACTGTGTCTATACACAGTAAGAATTTATTAAGTTTTTAAGTAAACCAATCTCTATAGATTGGTTTACTTAAAAACTGATAGATACTTGTATGTTCAAAAGTAATTAATGTACTGGTGTACAAATCTATGGAAATTTTAAAATAAATAAACTGTTTTATCATTTTCAATTATGTGCACGCGAAAACAACAGAATTTTGTGTTAAGCTAAATCATGAAATTCATTTTGTATCACTAGCAAGCTAAGCTATTTCACCCGTGGAATCTAAAATAGCCTATTAATGATTGATCCAAATTGAAAGCTTGTTCAATTATTAATTAGAAATTGGTGCATTCACTCATGTAGCATGAACACAAAATTTTATGGTTGTGGTTTTAGGTAGGTGATTATTATTGTACGTATCAGTTGCTTATTTTATTCTATGATCTATCTCGTCAAGTAATCAGACACCAACCCTTACTTAATGTGTCAAAGCTCCATGTCATGAAGAAGATTCCCTTCGACGGTTAAAGACTACAAGATACACATTGATTGCGACTCTATAGCAAAGTGATAAAGATTAATTCGCTTCGATGGTCAAGGAGTATGCAAGGCATGCACAGATGCGCCAGACTGTCAGCATTGATTACGGCATTGGTATAGAAATCTAATTTGCCAGGACCTCGGATATCGGATCAGCTGTGTCTCTTGTCAGAGATAATGGATTTGAGGATGCCCTCTGAATATATTTGTACGGAAGGGATTCTCCGAGATGAGTATTTAATTAGGTACCTACGCCGTCTGTACAGACGGGTAAGGAATACTAAAAAGGTAGAGATCGGTTTTCATGAAACAGACAGAATACTGGTAAACGGCGGCCTAACGAGTTGGTTACCTAACTGATACAACTGAAATTAGTCGTTCCTATCGCTATTGAGGCTTACGAGCTATCACTGTGGCTATGACTCGATGGTCATAATACTAAAGAAATCAAATAATATAACAATAAATATTTTCAAACTTACGCGATCTGAACACATTATTATTAGTATTGTTAATATTGTTAAAATAGAAATAATATCATAATTATTATTAGTATTGTTAAAATAGGTAAATAAACGCGATAAATACCCGTTTAACAATACTAATAATAACAATAAATTTTCGTCTTCGACGAGACTTGAACCTTCTTGAATCCTTTCCACAGTACGGAATTAACCAACTACACCACGAGGTCAAGTGACGTAGGAGTCAAAAAGTCGAAGTGATTTATTTGAATTTACCCAGAGTGAGAGGGCTTACGCACTATAAAGTAAATTTATATTTATCGATAAAATCTTGAATCTTGAATCCTAGTACAACAAAGACCTTAGCTAGATATACTATGTTCACCAAACCATAGAAGTAGGTCCCCAGACTTCCTACTTACTACTTACATTACGAGAAAACACTTTCTGTAAGTATTATTAATTTTCCGCCTGTCATTATTATTTATATACTAGTTTATGCCCGCGGCTTCGCACGTGTTGTTCCCATGGAAACGTTTAAAGGTGATTTCTATCCCATGGGGACTGTTTAAGGGGATAAAAAGAAGCCTATGTTTGATTCCAGGATTAGAATTACCTGTGTGCAAAATTTCAGACCGATCCGTTCAGTAGTTTTGGCGTGAAGAAGTAACAAACATCCAACCATCCATCCATCTATCCATCCATCCATCCAAACTTTCGCATTTATAACATTAGTGTGATATATTTTTTCTTTCACAGTAGGATATCTTTCGTAAGGTACCTTATAATAGGTTTCTATGTCTATGATCTCCGTGATAAACAAAGAATAACAGAAAAAAAAAAGATTCAAAATCATCATCATCATGTTGGCCTTTCGGCATCAAATCTTGTATTGATGATGTAGGTCTCTTGCTTTAATTTCAACTCCTAAATTTACCCTCCTCTACTTTGTCCCTCACTTTGATCTTGCTTCGAATTCAGTCGTTGCGTTTCCGATCACGCAAAGTGATACTGAGCTTCCTCTGTTACCCCAACAAGACAAGATTCATTATAAACAGTCTGCAGTTAGCTGAATTGTTTCAATTGTAAATACTAGTTCCAATTTATTTCTATTATTTGATTGTAATTTTCTTTGTGAAAAAAGTAACCAACGATAATAAAATGAAAAAAATTACAGCGTTTTGCGTTGTCTTCTCGTCTTACGACAGTTAAGTTCTGTAAAAACTTATGTTAACAAAACATGTGTTTTTGGGTCGGCAGGTAGAAAATGCCTCGGCATTAAGCCCACCGTTTGCACCTCAGTGCAATAAGGTTTAAAATAATAGTTATAAAGTTCTAGTCTTGTCAAGCTTAAATTAATTTCAGCGTTTTGTTTCTCAAAACAGTTAGACAGCTTTTTGTGGGCAGACTGCGGCAGCAAATCATCGGCTCCCGGGCCCGACTGGCTACAATAAATTTATTGACTGTGAAACGAAATGTCTAATTCTAACTGAAACTGTTTCATTCCGTGGACGGGAAGATTTAGGGGCGCTGCGTGTGGCATTGTTGACTATTGTTATTTTGTTTAAAACACACTTGTGTAAAATATAAATGGGATAAATTGGATGTTTAGAATTATAGACCGAAATTGTTGTCTTCGAGCCAAAATTATTGAACAATTCGAGCTGAATGTTCGCTCGTTATCACGCTGTGTGGTGCCGGCTTAGGATTTGCACCATTCCAACTCGTGCCGAGGGTGTCGTAAGAGGCGGCTAAGGTATATCCAGCGGGGGCGGGCAGCAGCGCCCCCTGCAGAACAATTCTACCACCAAACTGCGATCCCCAACCCGCATGCCTAGCGTGGGGATTATGGGTAGTACCCCCTATGAGATAAAAGCCAATAAGGTGCTTACCAGGGGAGGCTGCATCCAGCAGTGGACCGATACGTTGAGGTTCGCTTTAAGAGAAAGTAAATGTCTCAATATTTACTTAAGTAAAAAAATACTATCAAGAATAGAAAAATAGAAAATTACAATCAAGAGTAGAAACAAATTAGACCTAGTAATTACAATGAACAGTTGAGTTACTGTAAACTGTTGCATGCAAACAACTTATCTATCCACTGTTTGAAGATAGTTCTTGGTATGTAC
The DNA here is from genome assembly GCA_949316285.1 of Eupithecia subumbrata. Lineage (NCBI taxonomy): Eukaryota > Metazoa > Arthropoda > Insecta > Lepidoptera > Geometridae > Eupithecia > Eupithecia subumbrata. Next base: position 12,591,733 of record OX438640.1, on the reverse strand, counting down.
CTGCGGAATTATTTTTATCCAGCGCAAAAGAGGGTCTTTGCAGTAGATATTGTGTTTATTTCCAAAGGCCCTTTTACGTTTACCTATGAAGAATTTCTTCAGAGATGAATTAACATACCTACTTAATACAAACTTATCTCATTGTCTGTTTATTTGCAAGCCAAAAAGAAAACAGCAAAAAATGTTACAATGTAACTCAAATTATTATTTCATAGAATTAATAAGTAAAAAAACTCGTAGGCAACTATTTGCATAAATTTAAATGAATTCTATGAATACATAAACTTTAATTTGTTTGTTTGTCTAACTTTTTTATACGTTAACTAAAAAACTTTATTAATGCCATAACTTAAGATCGGCAGGAATCCTACGGGTCGAGACCTACGAATCAACACGCAAAAGTACAATCCTAAGTAAGTAGGTATATCTTTTCATCATCGATATACCTACCAGGCCTTTCCGAAAACAATAAAAATAAAGAGGTAAGCCGTTCTGGGTGTAATTTTGGAAAACTCCAGATGCGAGGTAAATATCTGGAGCCGTATCTTTTTTGTCTTTAAAAGTGGAAGCAAAAGGAGGAGCAGAGTTTGTAAAGGAATTGTAGCGCAAAAGTTCCATTATGAAGATCAATATTAATTCAATCCGGTTGTTAAGTCCACCGAAAGCCGAGTCCACCGCTAGATGGCATTGTTAAACTGTTATCGGTGGTGACCGACATGACGCCTTTGCTTACTGACAGGGAATAGAGAGTACACAAGGTGTTCTTTTACACTTGTGCACTATAATAATAATTTATGTCCTGTGCACAAGTGCACACGGCTAACCTCCGTTGAGACTGGTTGCTTTGGCTGTAATTAAGGAGGACATCATGAAGACATGCTGTGTGCATTGTTCAGCATTTTTTTTATTTATTTTACTTCTACTTATCTGACTTATACTATAGGTACTATTTTCTGCCCGCGGCTTCGCACGTGTTGTTTCTATGGAAACTTTTAAAGGTTATTTATATCCCATGGAAACCGATTTATGGGATACAAGTATTTGTTATTCTAAATCTATGAAAAATTTCAGACCGATCCGTTTAGTAGTTTTGGCGTGAAGAAGTAAAAAACATCCACACATCTAAATACCCAAACTTTTGCATTTATAGATTTATTTTTAGTTTTCTATTTATAATATTAGTGTGATGTAATTTAACATACTTGTTGGTCGCTGTTTTGTATAATTTTCACAACATCAAACTCAACATAAGACACCGGTAAACTACTTCTTGCTTATAAGTTGTGACTCATCTCCATCAACATTATGTAAAGGAGCTCAGTCCAGTGCAAAAACACGTATGATAGACTGCCCGAGGCACGTGTTCGCAAGCAGAGCTTGTTATTTAATTTTATTCCAGTTTCATGATTAACTTTTTTCTTGGTTCTAATTAGTTCACCTGTAACCGGCTAGGTATACGGATAAGTTCATGTCCTCTCATGTCCAGGAATTGAATCTACATAGCAAGAGATAAAGGCGATGAGATCAGTTGCGCAGCGGGGAAGGTCAAACTGCGACGCAGGAGGTTGCGAGTTCGATTCCCTCTTTAGAACTAGTTAATATTGTAAAGGTACATTTTTAAAAGATAGCGTGATCCCCTTTTGTTTTTAGGGTTTTGATGATCGAAGATCGGTTTCAAAACCCTTATGGTCTCGCTTTGTCTGTCCTTTTTTCCCTCCTTAATAACTCAAAAACTAATGCAGCTATCAACTTGAAATTTAAAATAATAATACATTTCGTGCGCCTGTACAGATTAAGAGAAAAATAAATGAAAATAAATGAAAAATGAAAATGAATATTTTCCATACAAATTGTGATGCCGAAATTTTAAAAGATACCTACAGTGTCATATGAGGTATCAAATGAAAGGTATCATTTTGTACATTTCAAAATATTTTTTGAAATTTTTGTAGGTTTCATACTTTTTAAAATATTTTGAAAAAAGTCGAAAAAATACCCATTCCCCCCCCCCTATCTCCGAAGATTGCAGAGCAATCCATGTAAAATGTATGGAGCGGTTATAGACGTGGATCTATATTTTACAGGAAAAATATAGAGAAGTTTGAAAAAAGAACACTTTTTGAAAAATGGTCAAAATGGGGGGAAATAATTTTCAAAAGGGGAGGCTACCTCACCGAGTGGGGTATCAAATGAAAGGTATCAGTTTGTACGTTTCAAAACAGTTTTTTAATTTTCTGTAGGTTTCATACTTTTTGAAATATTTTGAAAAAAGTCGAAAAAAAACCCATTCCCCCCCCCTATCTCCGAAGTTTGCCGAGCGATCCATTTAAAATGTATGAAGCGTTTGTAGATATGGATCTATATTTTACAGGAAAAATATAGAGAAGTCTGTAAAAAGAACACTTTTTGAAAAATGGTCAAAAAAGAATAATTTTCAAAAGGGGGGCTACCCCACCGAGTGGGATATCAAATGAAAGGTATCAGTTTGGACATTTCAAACCAGTTTTTCAAATTTCTGTAACTTTCATACTTTTTGAAATATTTCGAAAAAAAGTCGAAAAATTTACCATTACCCACCTTAACCGAACCACCCATTTAACCGAAGCATGCAGAGAGATCCATCTGAAATGTAGGTTGGTACCTACTATTCTTAGGTATTCGTTAAATTGCGAAGTCTCTAATCGGTACTTTTGGTACCTACATATTTGTTGACAAACGTTCAAAACCCTCGGCGCGCGAGTTACACTCGCACTTGACGGATCTTGTTTATACTATAGAGGCCTGTGTTTGTGACGTCAGCGATGATAATTGTACAATTTTTTTATCTTTAAGCTCTGCTTACTTTGGGCTATAAATGACGCTGTGTTGATTGATCAGCTATATTATAAAACTAGTTTCTGCCCGCGGCTTCGCACGCGTTGTTTCTATGGAAACGTTTTAAGGTTATTTCTATGCCATGGTAACTGATTTATGGGATAAAAAGTAGCCTACGTTTGATTCCAGGATTAGATTTTCCTGTATGCAAAATTTCAGTCTGATCCGTTCAGTAGTTTTGGCGTGAAGAGGTAACAAACATCCATCCATCCAAACTTTGGCATTTATAATATTAGTGTGATTCAAATGCCTTAGTTTTGGTCATTGATGTAACTGATACAGCAAATTCAAAGATGCGAATAATTCCGAATTCAATGTAGATTCGCCAAAAACAAAGGTTTTTAGAATACTGCGTAAGCGTACGTCAGCATCAAAATCTTGGTCACTATGAGTGAATACGTGCTAAAAACTACTAACAGTCAGTTTAGTCAGTGATCCGTCTATATTAAGGCCTCGAAGAAGGGCATATATACATAACACAGCTGGTTCGCCGATGGCCTGCTGATTAGACTAATTTCTAACAAAACGTTTTTCTAAAACCCACTAGATCACTAAAGCATCTACGCCCTGACACCAAAAACTTTGGCATTGTCTTTGAATGCTTGCGTTAACAAAACGCCGACGCACACACACTATGAGTTGTTAAATTAATTGTGTTTTACAATAAACCTAACTCTTATTATAACCATTTATTGTGCAGTCATATTGCACGAACTTTTGTGAAAAATCACCAAAACAAGAACAAAATTTAAAAATTTAAAAACTCCCCGACAGATTTTCATGAAACATGGCTAAGAACACTTGGAATAAAATTATCTATGACACAAAAAAACTAAAAATCAGTTCATCCGTTTGGGAGGTATGATATCACAGACAGATACACAGACAGACACGTTAAACGTATAAGACCCCTCTCTTTTTGCGTCTAGGTCGGGGGTTAAAAACACACAATACACTGATTCCAAATGAGTGAGCTATCTCATTTCGTTGGGCAACAACATGGCGCGGTCTCAACGGAAAGGGCCTATTTAACGATTTAAATCTTTGCTTATACGCTCTTGAATGTGGCCCTCAGGTAGTGTAAAGACATAATGCAAATTACGAAGCAGCTATACAAATATTAGTCGGTGTCGCGAACAGGAAAGCGTTCTATCAAGTTGCAATCGCGGCGGACGATCTTACAAAACAAGATCGCATCAGGTTCGGAACTCGTTTTGCATAGACCAGATACACTGACGAAGTTCTTATAACCGGCCTGGGTCCCTATTCTGCTAAACTAATCACTTCACTGTGACTAGTATAAGAAATAAACATAATGATAGTACCATGTTAATATAGTATTTATGAAAACTTGTTGTACACTCATAGAAATGTCAATCGGTTCCCTAAAAATAGCGATAAACATAATTTTAATACCAGAAATAACATAAACTCGTTGTGGCCAAAAATAGGCTACACAAAATTATTGTATCATCACAGAATTAGAGTACCAATTTGCACAAAAAACAAAACGGAACACGCAATTGCGTATAAGGAGAGCCTTAAGTTCGGTTTGATGACAGTATCGAGACGTCATTGTGGCCTTTCATTTTCTATGGAATTTTACTAAATTCCATAGAAAGGTACCACGCACGAAATATGGAAAAACAACGAAGCTCTATGAGAGCGCACAGCCTTAAAATAACCTACCCTCCCAAATTAAAAATGCAACCTCGTTCAATGTGTTTCATCTAAACTAACCGAGCATATCATTGATTCTTGTCTTGTCAAAATAATAAGCACATTGAACGAGTAAATTTTGAACTACCATAACCTATGTAAACCTAATTTTATGTAAAAACCCTGTTCTCAAGTAAGTGACATGTAATATTTGTCTTTTTGAGATTAAATGATTTAAAACGAAAAAAAAGTATATCGCCTCTTTCGTACGGACATGGAACTACGCAACTCCCAAACAAAAATGAGACCACGATGACTTCTCGATATTCTTGTAAACTGAACTCAGGGCACTTCTTATCTAATCTTGAATTCACACAACAATAAGAAGCTCATACAAAGATAAACGAATTTTAAATACGATTAAATTTAAATTATCGAACGTCGAAACACGTCTCCGAAACTTCCTCCTTGAAGTTATTATTACCTACCTCTATATTGTTTGCAACAGTCTTTAGTTAGCTCTACTTTTTCTACTATAAATATTAGTTTTACTTTATGTACATTCCTTATTTGAAATTTTAAAATACTAAAGTATTTATTTACACAAGAAACGAAACGCGTTTTAGAGACCTCATTTGGTCCAATTTTTTGCAAAGCATACTACACTGCATACAAATTTAAGCCTTAAGCACAGCCTTAAGTAACATTTAAATGCATAGCCCGAAAGAGATGGTAATTAAGCTGAAAATTGCTTCAAAGTATAGAAAAAATGCCTTCATTTTGCTGAATGTTGAATATTATAAATTTTAATAGATGCGTCTAGTGCTGAAATTGAAGTATAATTATTAACAGCGAGAATGCATGGAAATGAAAAAAAAACCATCCCAAGTAGTTTTTCTGCCAAATAAAGCTTATCTAAGCTTAACTGTACAATAAGGGAGATAGATAATTATACTTTTTATTAGGTACAGGTACACACACAAACAGCCCAGGAAAAGTAACAAAAGAACAGTAACATAACAGTATTTAAGGTACACATATTAGGTAGGTAAGCAGGTACACAATTACAAATTGATAACACATGAATATTATTATTATTAATTAAAGTATTAAGTAAAGTAAGTTTGTATTATTAGTTGATTCAATTGCGTTAGATGGCCCGTATTACAAAAGCTTACTTAGTTATAGATCTTGCTTTACTAACGTTTATGCACTAGAAAAGTGTTACTCAAACATATATTGGGAGAGCAGGATCACATTTTAACCACTTAATCGCAGTGAAAATAAACGAACATTCATAAAAAAAATATTTAGTGGCCGACATTGAATCTGCGACCATACCACAGGTGCCATGCAATTTATGAGAATGTTGAAACATTATTTTTAAGGTATATGCATTAGGTATACGTTACCTAGCATGTGAGATCCCACTGTAGGTCCATTTCCTGCATGAGCACTATAAAATGCCAGAATGCCCTGAAGAAAACGCTGCAACTGGCAATAGGTCAGATACCATTCTGTCTGGTTAGAGCAACGAAGCGAAACCGTCTATAAGTGAGGTCAATTTCCTCTCAATCGACTAACACATAATCAAAGGGTGATGTTAGAACATTATATCCTAAAAATATTGCTCTAGATACCTACAAACTAAGAACTTCGTACTCAGTTCCCTTGAGGAAAGTTAACAAACCCGGTTCAACCACTCCCTAACAGATGGCGCTGGCAACGGCGTTATCAAAATGGTTTGTAAAGCAAGCCTTGTTGAGAAAATCTCGACAAACATGGTTTTGATTCTTTTTTTGCTTTTCATTTTGTATGTTATTTATTATGTATGTACATATAGCTTGTAGGTATTCACATGTGCTGAATTTCATTGTGCTGTGTGGTGCCGGCTTAGAATTTGCACCACCCCAATTCTTCCCGCGGGAGAAAGGGAGGCCTCCGTCCAGCTGTGGTTCAAAATAGGCTGTTAAGGTGAGGTGCGGTGTAGGAATTTGGATTTACGTATAATCTACATAGCGCCTACACGTGTATAATGAGGTGTCAATTGTTTCGTACCTAATTAAAGTTCCAGGCAGGTGACATAGGTAATAATAATAATAATAATGCCGGACAATTCACACAGCATTACCTAGCCCCAAGCTAAGCAGAGCTTGTGTTATGGGTACTAGATAACTGATTTACTTAATACCATACACTACATAGATAGATATTTTTTATCATACATAGAAAACATCCAGAACGCCCTGGACAAATGTCTGCAGATCGTACAAACATTCGTCCCGGGAATTGAACCCGCAACCTCCTGCGTCGCAGGCAGACCTTCGCCCGCTGCGCCACAGAGGTCGTCGGAGGTACTACTTAGGGTCGATTCACACATATCAGTGAAGTCCCAGTCAGTTTCATTTATCAAAGTATCAGTGAATCACCAATTTCGTACAGATTGTTTTTTTTTGTTTTTTTTTGTTTGTTTTGTTTTTTTTTTATTTTTTTTATTCGATGGCAGAAGCCTTTATTCACAAAGAAAATTATAATATAATTAGTATTTACAATTGAAACAATTGAGCTAACTGCAGACTGTTGCAAACAATCTACAGGTAGCTCAACTGCTCCATATCAATACCAGTCGGAAGCGTCCCCAAGATTGTTGACCATCCGTCAATGGTCAATATTCTTTACCGAATTGGAGACTCACTGATACTGAACGGTGACTTCACAATGTGGAAATCCGCCCAATGTGGCTGCAATTTAGAACAAAATCATATTATGACGGACGACGCGAGATGTAAGTACCTAACATGGCTAACATTGTTATGTCCGGTTTTTTATTGTCGGGTTTTAATTGTTAACTAAATTAAAATAATATTTTAATCTAATCATAGTTAGGATAACAATGTTTTACGTGGGCAAAAAATGCACTTAAACCTAGTTCTCATAAATTTTGATGATCGAAACAGGTTACCCGTTTTTAATAATTGTAAATGTAAAAAAGTTAGTATTACCTACTTGCCTAGCAAAAACACCTAGGTGTGATGTCTATCTACATCTAAGGCTCCATCGTATTGAACCGAAGGTATTTTGAGGAATTCATGAGTTTTAAATGACTTTCAATACTAAAAAACATAACGCTGTTTATTTTAATTCATATTTTATTGATTACTTCATCGCCACTTAAACATAATGCTGCCATGATTTCTGTTAGATTACTTTATTTACTGTAGAAAAGTAAAGTCAATTCAGAAGCGTAACTTCAACAATACGCCGCCGTGGCAATGGCTATACAGGGTGCGACGGAATCGATGTACTAAGCCGAAAGAGGAGGATTCATTTTGGATTGATTGATTGATTCATTCTGGACACCGAGGAGATCAACTTGTGTATATTTTTTTGGCTAAAATTATTTATTTTTATTTCTTACTCGTGTTATTTTACTCGTAATCTTGCATTATTTAACCGTACAAAATATTTCACTTATGTGTTTTGCTTGTTTTTTCAGCAAAATAAGTGTTTTTTTCATGAACTTATTACAAAAATTATGTAAATTCTTTGAATTTCAAATCAATAATAATAATGCAAAAATACACGTAGAATGAAGAAAAAACGTCTCAGTTTTTTTAAGTATAGTAAAATAAATTACCTAAAAACATTGCTTAGTACATCCTTTCTGTGACACCCTGTATATCCAAGACTGCTGCAGAGTCTGATGATGTGTAAGAGTGCAAGAAGTTGCTGGTTTCATTCACGAACTTTACGGCATGTTAATTGATAGAACAGGTGAGATTTTACCAAGGAAAGAGCAGTCACATCCTACATTGTTGTTCTTAGGGGTAGGCAGATGAATAATCGAACTGTGAACATGAAAATCTAGAAAAATTCATAAGAGTTGGGCAATATATTGTTTTAACTCAACCTCCTCAACCTCAACAGCCTGTATTGCTACTGCTACTGCTGGACGGTGGCCTCCATCTTGATAAGAGTCTTATTGGCTTTTATCACATGGTTGGCGATCGCAGAATGATGAATGCTAGAATTGTTCTGCAGGGGGTGCTGCTGCCCGCTCCCCGGTGAAAATCCCTTAGTCGCCTCTTACGACACCCGCGGGAAGAGTTGGAGTGGTGCAAATTCTAAGCCGGCACCACACAGCTAATACCCATATTGTTTTGATTATGTGCAAATAAATTAAAAAATATATTCACTGAGATCACCAATCCATGGTTGTTTTGAAATAGGAGATTCATTCAGCCACGGAGAGAACAATAATAACCTTTCAGTTTCAACGAAATCCCATGAGCGCAAACGAAATGATACTAATGAAATTAATGAGTAACACATTTTGCCTATAACGATGATGGTTTTCACAACATCACCATCACTTCATTGGCCTATCAACATGCACATTAGCTACTGCAATAACTACACAGTGGGGTTGTGATCGCTATTGGATTACTAAAACAGTCACGGTGACAAAAAGTGCCGACAAAGCAGCGCAGGACAGCGCGCGACGCCGGCCGACGAGCACCGGACGTTTTTTTACTTCTGATTCGACACATGGGCAGAACTGATGGGGAACTTGTTGGGTTAAAAAACGTAAAGTTTGTGTTATGCTACATCTTCACCTGCGTCCTAAGGCGATAATTAACGCATTAATTTAGGCGTCGCGCAGATGTGGTCAAGGTTTTAACGTGTCCATTTATTGACGACGCTAAAAATGCAGTTTGACTACTAGTACCCAAGGTGCATTTTTAGCGCCATAATTAACGTGTTAATGGACATTAACACTATCGTCAACGCTAACGCAGGTGGAGCCGTTGCATTATAGGAATATAAAAATAGTGCGCGGTCGTCGCGAAAAAATTACAAGATACTAAGTTGGACCCAAAATGTCCAACTTAGTATCTTGTTATTTTTAGTAGTTTACAAAAAATAGTATAGTTTATAAAAAATATCGCTGGACACTTCCAACAGCATCATCTAGCCCCAAGCTAAGCAGAGCTTGTGTTATTTTAACTAAGTTGTTCAATTTTATGGGTTGCTAGCTTTTGGCTTATTCCTCGATGCGTTTTAAGTATCATCTTCATCAGGGGGGTAAATCTATTTCGTCTCCTTTTTGTATGGGATTTGCGTAGTTCCTGCCACACGATAGAGGAGCTGTACCAAAATGTATGGAAAAGGAGGCGACACGATCCCGTTTCGTTACTAACGACAAATAGATTCTCCCCTCAGGATGGCAAAGTTAGCGATAAGTTGTTTGAATATGCCCTCTACTTTTCACTTTTTTCTTCCTTACACAATGATTTATCAAGGTCTACTTGTTCTTGTTAATGTTTCGCTGTGGTCGCAAGTTGTGTATTGTGTCAAGTTCCTTCTGTCATGTATCTTTCTTGTCCGTGTGTCACGCTACAAAGAGACGCCTTGTCTTAAAACACACCTGCTTAGAATCTCGATATCGAATTCCCAGACTTTGAAAACCAAACATGGAGACCTCTCGTTTTCCGCAAAACTTCTACTTCTTGCTACGGAATGTAAAGGATTGAATACCCGATACGGCTCTTCGTAAACTAGTCTTTTAGCGTTCAAAAAATGATGGCAGACTTAAATGGCATCCCTTATTTTAAGTCTGATGTTTTAGTAATGTGTTACATGAATTTAGATTTTGGTTTTGTATGCTGCGGCTCATTTAGGTTTGGCGTCGTCCCTTAATTCATAGAAAGGTGGTGGCGTCTTTACTGCCTTTTAAAACGGCTAGATTGATGAAGCGAAGCGGCCCGTCTAGCCAAAAATTACTATGTAATTAATAAAATTATTTTATGGACTAGAAAAACCTTGTCGAAACAAACAAAATGTATTTTATCAGTAACAGATCCTACTAATAAATTAGGCAAGTTAAAAATCTATATGGAAACTGTAGCACCAATGAGAAACAAAGGTCAATAGCAGAGGACCACTGAGACGCAGCGGGCGAAGGTCCGCCTGCGAGGCAGGAGGTTGCGGGTTCAATTCCCGACTCGGGGCAAATGTTTGTACGATCTGCAGATACTTGTTCGAGGTGTTCTGGTTGTATTATATGTATAATAAAAAATATCTATCTATGTAGTGAATTGTCCAGCATTATTTATTATTGTTTATTTTAAGAAAAATTTAGAGTTGTATATCGTGAGGATCTGAATCTCTTTACATTTCTATTAAATTGGTCATGAATATAGCCTAGGGCGACTGAGGTAGTTGCAACCATTCAACAGAAATCCAACAATCAGCCAATCGAGTCTAAACCTTCACACACACCGCCATTATCAAAAGCTCAAACGATTTGGTAGGTAATATCAATTGCCCAATACCAACAACAAAGTCCAATATGAGTTCAATACGTTAAATCAATGAACCGAGTTGCCTTCGGTCCATTAATTCCGAAACAAAGGGGTGACAAGGTGCTCCGAGCGTGACAAAAACGTAATAATGATAAAATTGTCACGGTGGCCAGGGGCAGGTGTATTGTTGATATTGATGCTGTTAGCTTAAGGAGTATTTGGCCAAAGAAGAGGTACCTATTAGCTTTTATACAGATGCGAATACTTTGTTCAGAATCAGAATGTTCAAGGTTGAAGTTAGATCCTAAATATTCGGAACGGTCTACGGTTTAACTGAGTTTTTAAACGACATCAAATATTAGGTCCTTACATATGAAATTGGCGTTTTGTATGGGAGGAACAAAAAGTCGAATATTTTTTAATATAATATATTTAATTAATCAAAGTATGAACCATTATTTTCTATGCACTTTTGCCATCTTATAGGTAGTTCATTGATCCCTTTACTAAAAAAACCAGTCGGACGGGAATCAATAAAATCTTTGAAGGCGATTTGGACTGCCCCATCGGAGTTGAATTTTTTCCCTTGCAAGAAGTTATCCAAATTTCGAAAAAAATGGTAATCTGTTGGAGCAAGGTCCGGGGAGTACGGAGGATGTCTTAGACTTTCCAATTGAAGCTCTTCTAATTTAGTAGCCGTCTGTTGCGCAGTGTGTGGTCTAGCGTTGTCGTGAAGCAGCAGTGGCGTGGAGCGATTGACCAGCCTAGGTTGTTTAGCCGCTAGCTTTTCCATCATGGTTTGCAATTGCTGACAATAGACATCAGCCGTAATAGTCTGGCCAGATTTGAGAAAACTGTAATGAACAATACCGGCACTAGTCCACCAAACGCTTACAAGTAACTTTTTTGGGGTTAATTTTCGCTTGGGGCAGGATTTGGCTGGCTGGCCAGGATCCAACCATTGCGCTGAGCGCTTCCGATTATCGTAAAGAACCCATTTTTCATCACAGGTAATGATTCGGTTTAAAATACCTTCATTATTGTGCCGGTTTAGTAAAGTAACGCAGCAGTCGACGCGCGTTTGCCGGTTTGCTTCAGTCAATTCGTGAGGTACCCACCTTTCAAGCTTTTTAATCTTCCCAATTTGCTTCAAGTGAATTAAAACAGTTTTATCACTAACACCGCAGCCTGCAGCTAACTCGGACGTGGTTTGCGATGGATCCGCTTCCACAATAGCCTTCAAGTGATTAAAGTGGCCAGTACGAAAAACGCCAATTTCATATGTAAGGACCTAATAGAAGGAGGTTCTCAATTCGTCTGTATGTTTATTTGATTTTTATGTATGTTTGTTACTTGATATCTCAACCTGTGGTAAACCGATTTTACTGTTTCTTGCACTATTGTATAGAGAATGATCCCGAAATGGTCCCATAAAAATGTTATTCCCAAGGGATTGGTATTTATCCCATCAAGCTTAAAAAACAACATTATACTTTTGAAAAATCACGACTAGCTACAACAATTTAAAAGTCGTTTTATAGTTTTTAAAAACACGCCAAATTATGCTTTAACCATGTTCTAAACATTGTTATGAAAAGATCAAAATGGCAGGAGATACTACATCTGTAAATTGACATTTAAAGATAAATAAACAATGCTGGACAATCCATTCAGCATCATTTAGCCCCAAAATCTATTTAGATAGAACTTTATTTTTAACCCCCGACGCAAAAAGAGAGGGGTGTTATAAGTTTAACGTGTCTGTCCGTGTATCTGTGTATCTGTCTGTGCCACAGACAGATACACAGATACACTATGAGCTACGATACCACAGACTCTGTGGTATCGTAGCTCACAAACGGATGAACTGATCTTCGTTTAGTTTTTTATGTGTCATAGATAATTTTAGCCGAGTGTTCTTAGCCATGTTTCATGAATCAAGGGGTTTTTGAAATTTTTAATTTTGCTCATGTAAATAGGTAGGTTGGCAAAACCTGAAGAAAATTCTGATGTGTGTAACTAATAAGAGAGAGTTTGATAAATTTTTCATAAATCGGTAAGTATTTTTAATTACGAACTATTTTTTAGTATCGCCGCACGTTTTAACAGTTTTCAATAAAATAAAACATTGGTCACTTGGGACGTGCTTAAATTTGAGGTGCGTTTGGGTATTCAGGTGCTAACTTATTTTTACATTTATTAAAGGGAAAACCAAAAGCTTAAAATTGTCATAATTACAAATACCAGAAAACTTATTGAAGGTTTTCACGGACAGATGGTGGAATGAAAAAGACTATGAACATGATGTGACTTGTCTGCATGCATCTTGTTTGACTAAACATTTACATATCATCATTATTATCATTATTGGCCAAAAAACTCTCCGCTGAGCCGCCGCCTGGCTGAGCTGACACTTCCACTCAGGGCTTGAATAACCGGAAAATACCGGTATGAAAAGGTTAACGGTATGACGTCATACCTTTATATTACGATATCCTTATATAACGGTACCGTTATGTTCCGATACCGAAAAATAGCGATAGCTTTATTTTTAGCAGTAGCGTAATTTTAAAATAGGAGTACCGAAATGAGAAAACTATAAATAGCTCTCGGCTCAGCTGCAGATTCTATCGAGAAAGTTCCGTTCTAGTCGAGCGAGTGAGACCGGACAGTCGTGTGACTCGTGCGTTTCGAAGTTTTATTTCGTATAACCGTTTGCTTAGCTGAGCCAAGTTGCAATTATATTTAATAACTAGCAGCCCGACCCGGCTTCGCACGGATGGACATTTATTTTTAAACATTTTGGAATAAACGTAGAGTAAATGTAGGTATCTATTATTTCTGTGGCAGGACATTTAAGCGCGTCACACACGGTGAAGATAATATAAAATATATATTATCTTAGAGCATATTTTAGAATATCGCTCACCATAGAAATCCTATGAACCATCACACACGACGAAGTTAATTTATATTTTATCTTCAGTATCTTAAGATACCGAGCGAATACGCAAATATGGAAATATATATTTCGTATACAAGGAATACGTGTGGCACCAACGCAGACTCGTAAGGAAATAAACAGATTTTTTAATATTATCGTATCTTAGCCGTGTGTCATAACCTAAGATACTATAATATTTTATATTAGGGCATCTTAAGATAAAATATTATAGCATGTTAACCGTGTGTGACGCGCTTTACTTTTAAGCCGGCTTTTGACTATGGGATATAATAATATTACATCTTGAGCTGTATATTACATCCCGCGATTGCTATTCACACTGTAAGATATATATTTTGGAACACACATGATCAGTTTACACGTCTGCACACGAACGCCAACATTCAAACGGAGGGCGAAGCGGGGGAGGCGCGGTGTCCGGGGATGTGAGGTAAAATATACACCTTCAAATAACCTTCAAATATCGCTCACTCGGTCGAAAAAATATTTATAGTTTGGGATGTAATATATATTATAGCACAGTGTGAACGGTCTCGTACAAAATGTATGGTGAGCGATAAAATATTATATCTCAAGATGTAATATATATTATATTATATCCCATAGTGAAAAGCCGGCTTTATCCGACTGCCTCGTTGGTCTAGTGGTCGCTTGTTCAACCGCTGAAAATGAGGTCCCGTGTTCAAATCCCGGGTCGGGCCAAGATTTGTATTATTGGGTCTTTTCTAGCAAGTTGGCGGTGTTAGACGGCTTAAGCCGTTGGTCTATCGCTTGACCTCTCCCTGGCCGTGTCGGTCTGCCGTCCTATCGGATTATGAGAGTGAGGGCATATACATACCGGCACCGGTACAAATACCGGAATACATACCGGTACCGGTATACATACCGCTATTTATACTGGTACCGGTATGTATATCGGTATTTATTCGGGTACCGGTATATATACCGGTATGTATTGCAGTAATAATACCGGTATGTATTCCGGTATTTACACCGGTATGTATTGCGATAATAATACCGGTATTTATAAAACATACCGGTATAAATAACGGTATACATACCGGTACCGGCATAAATACCGGTATAAGTACCGGTACACATATCGGTATCGGTATAAATACCGGAATACATACCGGTACCAGTAAAAATGCCGGTATGCATACCGGTACCGGTATTCACCAAACATACCGGTATAAATACCGGTATTGGTATTTATACCGGTACCGGTATAAATACCGGTATTTATGCCGGTAGGTTTCATAAATAACAGTATTATTACCGCAATACATACCGGTGTAAATACCGGTACTTATTAAACATACGGTATACATACCGGCAACGGTATAAATACCGGTATACATACCGGTACCGGTATACATACCGCTATTTATACTGGTACCGGTATGTATACCGGTATTTATACGGGTACCGGTATGTATACCGGTATTTATATCGGTACCAGTATGTATACTGGTATTTATACCGGTAACAGTATGTATACCGGTATTTATACCGGTACCGGTATCTATACCAATATCGATATTTTATGTTTTCCAGTAATAATACCGGTATTTATACCGGTATGTATTGCGATAAGAATACCGGTATTTATAAAACATACCGGTATAAATACCGGTATTATAACTGGAAAGCATACCGGTATAAATACTGGTATACATACCGGTACCGGTATAAATACCGGTATTATTACTGGATAACATACCGGTATAAATACCGGTACCAGAATAAATTCCAGTTTACATACAGGTACCAATATATATACCGCTATTTATACTGGTACCGGTCTGTATACCGGTATGTATACCGGTACTGGTATGTATACCGGTATTTATACCGGTACCGGTATGTAATCTGGTATTTATACCGGTACCGATATGTATACCGGTATTTATACCGGTACCGGTATGTATACCAGTATTTATACCGGTATGCTTTCCAGTTATAATACCGGTATTTATACCGGTATGTTTTATAAATACCGGTATTCTTATCGCAATACATACCGGTGTAAATACCGGTATACATACCGGTATTAATACCGCAATACATACCGGTATACATACCGGTACCCGTATAAATACCGGTATACATACCGGTACCAGTATAAATAGCGGTATGTATACCGGTGCCGGTATGTATACCGTATGTTTTATAAGTACCGGTATTTACACCGGTATGTATTGCGGTAATAATACCGTTATTTATTAAACATACCGGTATAAATACCGGTATACATATCGGTACCGGTAAAAATACCGGTATACATAACGGTACCGGTATACATAGAAACACATAGAAACCTGCAAATATCATCTTTATGCAGACGATACACAAGTGTACTACAGTTTTAAACCGGAGAATATAAACGTAGCGATGGCTCTTGTTAATGCAGACCTGGAAAGGATATTCTCGTGGGCCACCAAAAACTCACTTATTCTGAATCCCGCTAAGTCTAAAATGATGTTTCTGGGTACAAAGACACAAATCCAGAAAGCACATAATAGTAACCCTGAACTGAAAATAAACAATACGGTTATTCCCATAGAACAGGACGCTAGGAATTTAGGCCTCATTATAGATGGTGAAATGAGGTTTGTCAAACATATAAACGAGAAAATAAGGAACGCTTTTTACAAACTTAAAGTCCTCTACACTATCAGGAAATATATATCAGAAGAGGTTAGGCTGCTACTATGCGACCTTCTTATTCTTTCTCCATTTAATTACTGCAATGCTGCTTATGGTCCTAGGCTATGGGTAAAGACGGAAGGTGCCATCCAGCGAGTGCAGAATGCATGTATGAGGTTCTGCTTTTATATTCCTAGAAGAGCACACATTAGTCCTTACCTAGCAAAAAAAGGTATTTTAAACATGAAGGACAGACGAGAACTTCATATAGCATGCACAATTCAGAAAATTCTCTGGAACAAGAAACCCGAATATCTTTTTGATAAGTTTACTTGGTCCAAGGATTCACATGATCTCAACACTCGCTCCAAACATACTAACCTTCTTGCCATCCCAAATCACAAGACAAATGGTTTTAAGGGTTGTTTCAAATACAGGGCGTCAAAGATATGGAATAATCTACCACCTCCATTACGAATTAAAGTTGGATTTGTAACATTTAAAAGAAAGGTCAAAATATTCCTACTCTCACGACAGAAGCACATGATAGAAACAACCTTTAAACTTTTAAATCGCTCTCTCAATCACCCATAAAAAATTACAGAACACGCACATCTTATCAATTAGGCACACACACACAATAACACACGCACACACACAAACACACACACACCCTCACACACACACATACAAACTCATACACACACACGCATAAGGTCTCCGGTTGCCCAGACTCTCATGAGACTGGTGCCTCAGGAGAACAGGCACACATTCATACTACACACTAATAAATCCGGTATAAGTACAACAATGTATTATGTATGAACCTTCCACTATTGATTATAAACACTGGAAATAAATACACAAGCACTAAACTACCTCAAACCCGCTATTACATAACCCCTCGGTGACCAGCTACCCGAGGGGAGTAGATTTAAAATCAGCGCCGCATGTTTCTGGCATGCGACATTATGCTGAATCTACTCCCTTTGCCTAAGTTAGTTGTTTTTATATATTTGTGTTTAATTCTAGTTTAGGTTAATTAATTTCTAGGCAATAAATGAGTTTTTTATTTATTTATTTATTTATTTACATACCGCTATTTATACTGGTACCGGTATCATTACCAGTATACATACCGGTATTATTACAAGTTATTTAAACTTAGTTAGAGCGAGGAGTCATTTACTTTGACCCAAATAGGTTTATATTAAGCATGTTTGTGCTAGATAGTGAACAGTTGAAATGTATGGTATTACTATTAATAATTAGACTAGTACGAATATTGTAAACCTTTCTGTAAATAAATATTATTATTATTATTATTACCTACCGATTATATTATTATATACCGGTATTTATACCGGTATGTATACCGGTACAGAAATGTATACCAGTATTTATACCGGTAGGTTTCATAAATTACAGTATTACATATTACCGCAATACATACCGGTGTAAATACCGGTACTTATAAAACATACGGTATACATACCGGCAACGGTATAAATACCGGTATACATACCGGTACCGGTATACATTCCCCTATTTATACTGGTACCGGTATTTATACGGGTACCGGTATGTATACCGGTATTTATATCGGTACCAGTATGTATACTGGTATTTATACCGGTAACAGTATGTATACCGGTATTTATACCGGTACTGGTATTTATACCGGTACCGGTATGTATACCAATATCGATATTTATATGTTTTCCAGTAATAATACCGGTATGTATTGCGGTAATAATACCGGTATGTATACCGGTATTTATACCGGTACCGGTATGTATACTGGTATTTATACCGGTATTTATATCGGTACCAGTATGTATACCGGTATTTATACCGCTACCGGTATGTATACCGGTATTTGTACCGGTACCAGTATGTATACCGGTATAAAATAATGTTTTTCTTGTGTGAAAATGCCTTGTCACAGTCAGGGACCAGACAGCTATAGATAAATAGATAGATATTTATACTGGTATGTTTTCCAATAATCATATCGGTATGTTTACCGGTATTTAAACCAGTACCGGTATTTATACCGGTATCGTTATGTATGTTTTCCAGTAATAATACTGGTATTTATACCGGTATGTATTGCGGTAATAATACCGGTATGTATTGCGGTAATAATACCGGTTTGTATTCCGGTATTTAAACCGGTACCAGTATGTATACCGGTATTTAAACCAGTACCAGTATGTATACCGGTACCGGTATGTATACTGATATCGGTATTTATATGTTTTCCAGTTATAATCACGGTATTTATACCGGTATGTATTGCGGTAATAATATCGGTATGTATACCGGTATTTATGCCGGTACCGGTATGTATACCGGTATTTATACCGGTACCAGTATGTATACTGGTATTTATATCGGTACCAGTATGTATACCGGTATTTATACCGGTACCGGTATGCACCGGCATTTATACCGGTACCGGTATGTATACCGGTACCAGTATGTATACCGGTATAAAATAATGTTTTTCTTGTGTGAAAATGCCTTGTCACAGTCAGGGACCAAACAGTTATAAGAAAACCAGATGCCAGATATCTTGGCAATATAGGTCGTTGACCTTCATGAAATCAAAAAAAGGCACTGCTTAAAATTTTTTATAATTATTATTAGTACGTATTAAATTAGAATAGAATAGAATAGAAAATCATTTATTGCCTTAATTTAGAAAATACACAAAACAAAAATATACGTACTACTTAATTAAAACTAATAAACTTAGACAAATGGAGTACATTCAGCAGTTAGCTGTAATGCAAAAATGCAAATGCAAGGCACTTATAACGCTAATATTTGGCACTTAGTGTAGACAATCTAGTCTCCACGCTGAATGAAAAGAAACAATAAAAAGCATATTTTCGCATTCTCCCCATGCTTCCCTTTTACAAGGAAAGAAGCCGAATTGACGAATATAAGAACGACCGCGACGTCATAGCTGTGTATTAAGAAGTGTGTTAGAGTGAAACCTCGTTCGACAAGGCAAGTGGCATTCCTATCGAGCGAACTGTAAACAGAGCACTAGCGTCGTTTACTCACGCGTTTTTCGGTACCGAAATGAATTACGTTACGGTACCAGAAAAATACAGGTAGCTACCGGTACCTTTAAAATAATGGTACCGTTATTTTATACCTGTACCAATACCGTTATTGTATACCGGTATAGGTCTACCTTTAAATCAAAACGGTACCGTAATTTTTTACCGGTAGCTTAACCCTATACCTATACCGCTTTCAAGCCCTGCTTCCACTTGCAGATTAAAACCGGGTCAAATTGCTTTTTTAAGTTATTTATTTATTTATTTTAAGAACACAAACATCATATATATTTTAACTGTGTCTAATGCAATTTTATACATAATTATTCTAATACATGACAATTTTTGTGCACATAACATATTTCTGTTAAAAATATTACTCTCTCGCCACAAGAAAGTAAGTAGGTAGTTTAAGTAAGTATCGTGTGTTAAATTTATTCTATGGCATCGTGTACCAACACCTGTCTGCACGGTGGCGACAAAACGCCATGACTTTTTTCTCTTATCTCCAAAAAGGTGGAACCGAAGCAAAACAAATCTTATCTCAAGATAACGAAAAGGATATTTGAGAATATTTTTGTCTGGTGTTAATTAGGGTATAATACGAACCATTTCCTTTTCTTTTCTTTCAAAGGTTCCGCTGACAAGGTAATCTTTGCTATTATTGCTGCTTTTTATTTTTTTAATCGTTATCCATTTGGCTAGATAAAACCTAAAGAATAGCTCAACCTACCTTGCGTGTGATATAAGTTGGTAAAACTCAAGGGAGTTCCTAAAAGTCTGGTAAGCAGATAGAGTGTCGCTCAGCTTCGAATTTAAGTTAAAGGTGAGGTCATGGGCAGATTTCTTTTATATAACCGTCACTATTTTTTAGAACGAAAACCTGTAGACATTTATGTTTAGGTACCTAGATATTTTGTCTATAAACTTCACAACTCATATACATATTATAATATGCGAAAGTTTAGATAGATGTTTGTTACCTCTCCCTCTTTCCTCTCCACGCTAAAACTACTAAACAGATCGGGCTAATTTTGCATACACGTAGTTCTAGGCTTGGAAACATAGGCTACTTTTTATCCCATAGTCCAGTACCCATAGGATAGAAATATCTTTTAAAGTTTCCATGGAAACAACGTTTCACGTGTTAAGTTATGACAAAAAACTTTGGTTGGAAGATTAAAATTATCAGATATGATTTTTAAATGATCATTTTTGCAATCATTTCATTTATTCTATTTCCTCCCATACTTGGCAAAGATTTTCCCAAACTTTTCCATCTCAAATCTTGCGGACTTCGACGAAGCCGATACAAAATCATAAAACTTGTAAAATCTTATTACATAACAAAAATGTTAGCTTTCGAACAAATCTAATCATGCTATACGGTGAACGGTTCAGGTAAACATTCAGGGTGCTTACTCTAGAATTCAGTGTCAGTATCCATTGAAATCCTTTAAAGCTAGTTTATCGAAACTGATTAAACCTATTCCATGAAATTATTTTCGTTTTGGTAGTTCATGTCATAATGCTTTTTCGATTCGATTTTTATGACAATCGTTTTGTTTATGAAGAAGTTGTAATCGTTTGCTATTTTACTATAAAAACTATCGTAGTTTGACGAATTCATTACGGATGTAAGCGGGTTAACCCGCTTAGATCCGTAATGAAGTTGCAATCGCTTTGATCAACAATTAGGAAACTTCAAGATATTAAACTAGAAAGAAGAGAAGAAACGCAAGAGAATAAACTAGAAAAATAGATAATATACCAAATAGAAAATAAACTCATACAGCAAATATCAAAGTGCTTTATTTCTTTCAGACCTTACAGGACACATCACAAAATACAAATTACACTAAAATAAAAAACCTAGGAAATAAAGTGATTCGTTGATAGGGTATAGTTGATCAATGATTTTACAATCGCATTGCCATAGAAAAATGGCTTCCTACTTGGAAGATGATGTCCATGACCCAGAATGTCGATTGACAAGACATTTTGATCAATAATTTAACTAACTATTTGATTTGTGTTCAAAATCAAACAAATCATCTTTTGACAAGAGGTTTGACCATTGATGAGTTATTTTAAACTAATGCCGATAAGATTTTGTGTACCATAAAAATCGAAACGACATTTTTTTCTCAAGAACTGTGGCTTGGCCAAATGCTTGACTCAGAAACATTTGGTATGATTGAAATTGGGATCGACATGCGAGCTATTTTCAAGAGTAAGCACCCAGGTAACCCAGTTACGAGGAACTTCCATTCTTGATTTTAAAACACATGAAACTTAAGCGAAGGCATACATCATACTTATCTGGAGAAATACGTGATACTTTGACTGAGTGGCAACATTAGCTTAGAAACCATCAGACGCAACTTAAAGTCGGCCAAATAAGGTACCTATTGAAATTGGTCATCGATATTTAGAACGTGTAAGAATGTTTGGCAGTGCATTGGAATACATTGGAAATTAGGTATGCACCTAATTTCCAATGCATCAGGCCACAAATGCCAAATAAGTGTTCAAAAGACAAGGTACCTATTGAAATTGGTCATAGATATTTAGAACGTGTAAGAATGTTTGGCAGCAGTGCATTGGAATACATTGGAAATTAGGTATGCACCTAATTTCCAATGCATCAGGCCACAAATGCCAAATAAGTGTTCAAAAGACAGCCATACTTTTTCCTGCCATAAGTGTTACCAACCATAGATAAAAGTAAATTCTGTATTATATATGGTACGTTCTCCCAGCGCTAACTAAATAAATGGCACGTATTGTGGTACAACTAAACGCAAAGACACGCTATATCTGTTACAATGCAAAATGAACAAGAAAGATGGAAAGACGTACCTTGTCCGACTATCACTTGGTGGGTAGACCTAATTTGAGCGTTCCAATTTCGAGAAGCTAGTACTTGCCCAATCTCCCGAATTTTACTTACATCGATTTTACCAACACATTAAGTAGGTAGCTGAAAATTCAGCTACTTAATGTGTTGTATCAAAGCGGACCTCCCGAGAGCTTTTAACAGTTTTCCAGAAACAGAGCTACAAAAAGACGCACCTAAAACTTTAGTTATGCCAACGATGAATGTAAAACTGCGATAATATCGAAGCGAAGCGCTTTTGTGATTTAAGGGACTATTCTAAGGAGCCATAAAGATTATCACGACTCTAATGGGACCTCAAATTAATTATTAAGATGTAGGTTTGTGCCATAATTTCAGCGGTGTGCGCGATGTGATAAGCCGAATTAATGCTTAAGTGTGGCCTTTATTACCTTACCTTATACCTATTATCCTGCACGTGTTAGTTTCCATTTATACGTTACGTAGAAGCATAATTGCTTTTGTGCGCAATTTTAGGCTCGTGTTCCGAAAATTTGTTTAGTTAGATACCAAATTTTAGCTCGCTCATAACTTTTGATGACCTACGAGTATATTATTTAAGTCATAGAAGCTGTGTTTTAATTTGGCGATCATAGTGCTCGTTTATTAGAAAACTGTAAGATCAGACTCTATAGAGGTAGGTTTCATGTAGGTATAGGTACTGACTCTCATACAAGAATCCTAATTATAAGCAATAACTGAATAATAACACACGCAAACGAACTCTTTTAACCCTTAATAAATGCTTCGCCCTCGAACAAAATCTAGGTTACCCTGGAAATTCAACTAGAATAAATCCATCATTGTCAAGTCGGCGAAAATTTACATCAAAATTGAGTCTCTCAACATTTTAAGTAATAAATAACACATGTCCCATAGTCGAGTTGAAAGTTGAACGCTTCTAACTTTCATATTCCATTATATTTCAAGATCAGCTATAAATTTCCCCCACGTACTGTTAACTAAGTGATTAATTCCCGCTGATGGTAGGGTTGTACTTTAATTACACTTTTGTGAAATTAATATGAAGTTTTAGTTTACGTAGTAATTGACCTATAATATTCATTAGCTTTGGTATCGATTTTATAATTCTTTATTGACCAGGTCAGCAGGGCAAGCATGGCAAGACGACATGAGTTAAGTGAGTGAATAATGATGAGTACCTACTTGAATCACGAAAAATAAATGAAATAATAAATCTGACATAAATAACACTCGTGTATAAAAATCTGGACAAAAAAACACCTGCTTCGGCCGAAGTTTTTAAAAAATGGGTCGTCTTTGAATGAATAATTTTCATACTAATGTAATACATCAAAGATAGTGTACGAAGCCTCTGATATCAAGCCGACTTTTCACTATGGGATATAATAGATATTACATGTTGAGCTATATATTACATCCCGCAATTGCTGTTCACACTGTAAGATATATATTTTGGAACACACATGATTAGTTGACACGTCTACACACGAACGCCAACATTCAAACTGAGGGCGAGGCAGGGAGAAGCGCGGTGTCCGGGGACGTGAGGTAAAATATTCACCTTCAAATGACCTCTAAATATCGCTCACTCGGTCGAAAAAATATGTATAGTTTGGAATGTAATATATATTACAGCACAGTGTGAACGGTCCGTTGAAAATGTATGACGAGCGATAAAATATTATATCTCAGATGTAATATACATATATTATATGATATTCCACAGTGAAAAGCCGGCTTTATTCACAAGTACGATCTGCAAAATCTCTGCAAACAACACAACATCATAAAAACGAACCAACTGTCTAATTTCTATCAATGTTGACTGTCAATTTAAAGAACTTTGTCAACCCTAATTTTATAAATAGCTCAGTTTTATGATTAACCCCTAATTTGATTACGCATAATATTCCTGTTGAGACGCACCTTTAATTTATGGTACCATTAAAACACCATAAACCAAAACAGTACCTTCACATTGTGAGCCAACGAAAACCATGTTTGAATAAATTGAATAGTTATTAAATATTTTATTACACTACAGATTATTTTATAGGTGAAGTTTATTACGTATTTAATATATGGAAATTTAATGTTTTATAAACAATTATATTTATTCGTCCATCTGGTTATTAAACACTTCAAACGTTTGATAAGTCAATTTTCAGTGATGTTTTTATTACGATTTGAAATACAGATTTTCAAAACATTAACCTTAATTGTACCGAATATCTTAAAATCTCAAGCGATATGTTATCAGAACTAGACAACTAGTACTTTGATATAGTACGTACTACGTACTAAAGCAGCTTGTTGAAGAATACGTTTACTTAGGTACTTTTATATTAGTAGCGACTACTAACTGGTAGTTAACTACATAAAAATAGTAGAAAAAAAAATTGACAACTTTTGAAAACTATATTTTATTTGGAAGATCATTATTTGTCAACACAAAAAAATATTCAACCCTCTTCAGGTTAAAATTACAGCAGCCAAGCACAATAAAACAGCTGTATGACACTCGGCTGCCACAACCCAAGAACCAAGTAACGGGTGCTAGTGCAGTTGGCAGCAATTTGCGAGAAGCGGCAAATGCGCTGTCACTTGACATCGCTTCGCGTGCGGGGCCGCCAATTACTACGTACAAATAGTACCGGGACAAATGCTAGCGGTTTTCAAATAACAGTTCTGTGAGAAATTGAGGGTTAAATGACGATGTTGGGTTTCAGTCGGCTCACAAACAGTTTTGAATTCTGAATCTGAATATCTGTCAAAGTCAAAGTACGTTGTGATTTCGAAGCATAATATAACTTAGATAAAGTTTTTATTTTTGGGAGGTAATATACCACCGCCACAAATAAAATTCTTCTAAAGTCTCATTCATTGACCGTACCAGAGGCAAAAATGAGAAAGGGCAGCCTTCGACTGCGGGCCCTCGGGCCCTTCGGTATTCTATAACACCTCCACTGCTACTTATCCGATTGCCAAGCGTGGTGATTATATCAAACCCCCTTTGTTTGGGGATGCTTGTCCAGCGGTGGACGTATGTATGCTTTTTACTTTTTTCACTGTTCAGTTATTCTTTTTCTATGCTGTTGTGCAATACAAAAATAAGAATTAGATGTGGTTAAGTTTTTTCATTACAATTTTATTCGTGGAATTCGGATGCTCTTTGCAAGCGCAATTTGTCTCCACAATTAAGAAATGCCTAGACTGTGAGAGAGTTATTCCGTCAATTAACATGTCACTCTCTACATTACTCTTCCTTATTGTAGGTAGGTACTTGATTTTTTTACGAAGTCGTTCAGGGTTCAAGGTTACCGCTTAAGGGTTAAATTTAAAATTACTTAAAAAAACTTAAGTTAGTGATGCATGTATTTCGGCATATTAAGGTGGGTAACGAATGACCGCCGTTACGGGGCGTAATGGAACGTTACACACGTAACATTACACAGCCGAGCGTTCGGTCAGTACGGGGAAAGGCGCTCGCAATAAGCAAAGAGACGGATTTCAGCACACGGTGTAACGTATCATGCTCGTTGGAATGGTACATTGCGCTCCGTAACACCGGTCAGTACCCGGATTTAGATGTACATAATTGTGTTGAGAACTTTGGTCAATTGGATCTTCTTTCCTAATTATTAGACTCGGCCTAGTCTTACCCGGGCGGTCAGTACCCGGCTTTAGATATACATTATTGTGTCAATAAAAATCAAATCAAAATTAAAAACTCTTTATTTCCATAAATACAATAAATGTACACTTAGAAAAGGTCAAATTATAAAACAAAAAACTGACACGGAAATAAAGCTATATTTTTGATTTTTGTTTTGTGTAGAACCTTAGTCAATTTGATGACATTCTCTTTCCTAATTATGAGACTAGGCCAGCACGATGTCAGTTAACATCACTGAATATATAAAATCAATTTAACCTGAGTCGTAAAACAAAGGATATAAATCATAAACAGCGTTAATATGATACGAAATCCGAAGAATGCCGAAGGTACTTTTAACATAAAAACTTCATTTTCATAGTGAACCTTCTACACTGGATTCTGGTGTGGAAATCATAAGACTTAGATATTTATACAGGCAACAGATACTAATAATTAATAAATACCAGAGTTAATAGTATCAAGGAGAAGAATAAAAGGTTAGCCCAGTAGGCCAAGCACAGGGATTCGTGTGTAGGCCAAAAAGGGTAGAATAGATAAAAATGACTCGCGTCGTCATACACAAATGTATTTGTTTGCGTATAAATAACATAACATAACATTTCGTAAATCATTCAAGTTGAAGGAATTAATTTCATATGCATATTTCACGCATTTGATGACGATGTGACGTCATTTTTCTCTATAATACCCTAGACAGGATTATAATTCCTGTGCTTGGCCTACTGGAATTAATTATAACATGTGGTAAAGAAGAAACTTGCGCGTTACAAAGAGATGAAGATGACAAAAAAGCAGTTAAGTAAGTTCCTATCAGTTGCCATGGTAAGAACTGTTTTTACATGTAAAATTTGTTACCTAAGTAAAATACATTTAAAATCATTTGAGTATAAGGTTAGAGATCTTAAATGAAGACTGTTATGATATTGACTTACATATCTAGTGTATTTCTGGTTCTTAAAGTTGGGTTGCGGGATGATGATGAAAATATTATATATAATTTAAGAAAATTACCGCTGTAAGTAAATGTATAATAAATTGTAACACTATTTGTGTAACTTAGGTTATTTATTGTAATACGTACCTACTATAAATGTGATAATTATAAGGGACACTAATATTACTTTAATTCTAAGTATTTCTCTGTAAGTGAATAGTAATTCTTTTGAGAAATAAATTTCTTCAACCATAAATATTTAATAATCTTCGTCATCTAACCTAAAAGTCTAACCACAGGTTAGGTTTGGGAAAGTGTAGAAGCCCTTTAATGCGTAGGGCGGAAGTCATAAAGCGGAATTGTTTCGCCTTTTCCGTTGCTCCGTTTTTTACAAACATTTTAAAAGTTTTTTTGGTATTTTTGTTGGGATACAAATGAAGATGTTTTCCTTCCTACTTACTCATTTCCTAAAAGTTGGCCAACTAGACTTTTTATGATTTGTGAGAATCATGTGTTGAAATTTTTATGTCATGTTTTTCTCATATTCGTAAATAAGAATTATTTATCAACGAAAATGACTAATAAAGAAACGTATTATAGACTATTTTTAAATCTTTATTTATTAAGGAGGGTTTGATCAGAGTGATCATGTCACCCTCATAGTTTACAATAATTTGACTTACATTCAATTCAATTTCAATTTATTTTAAATTTATTGATTCATACTAAAGATTCATAGCGAACACTTAGTCAAGTCAAATAGATTCATTACATTTTAAAACACAAAATAAGACTAAAAATAGGAACATATACAGATAAAATACAATAACGTAGCAAGCTTCGTGGCTGCAATAGCATTGTCAAAATGTAAATTAAAATAAAGTAAAAATGTCCAATTTCAAATGTCAATGAAGGTAGGTGGTTACCTAAATTAATCAATCAACGCTTTTTATATAATTTAACTAATATAATAGTCTAATATAATAGTTTATAATTTTACTAATTTATATAACAGTTTGGCCTCCTCCTGAGAGAGGATAGGCTAAAATGCTTTTACATTTCCGAACTCATGCAAATCAATATTTGAGAACCAGAAAATCATTTCCATGTGAAAATGTAGGTGCGCAATTTTTCAGTCTTTCTTTTTGCCCGAATGCTTAGAAGGAAGGAACTATTTTCAAATGGTTAGCATTAAAGTTTCGCTGGCTGTACCTATGTTACAAACAATGTTCAACAATTCTTTATTACATAGATACAGGGCCGTTGTCAGGACACCGCTATATTTCCTTAGAACTTTAATTCCGCCGTCCGTCCCACCCACCTGACTCCGGCAAGCAATATCGGGGAAGTAAATCATGCGGGGCGACCTTTCGAAAAAACGCTTATTCTGAGCATTATATAGTACTAAGGAAAAGTACTAAGACAAAGAAAAAGCACGCACAACAATTTTATTGGTTTGCATCGAGTTGGGCGAGTTATTTGTGACTTTAACGAATATTTTTAGGTAATGAAATCTAGCAAACTAACTATGTAAGTATATTCCTAATTATACGAAACGAAGAGCAGTTTAAGGCAGTGGCTGATTTGGTTGGTGACAAAACGACAGTGATACGAACGAGTCGGCTGCAGCAAACCCAAACAATCTTGGCTACCATGGTTTATTTCAGCCGACTTTACAGTTGAAGTAAGTAGCCATTCGGTTCTCTAGCAAGATGGGTCGAAGACGTCATTAAAGAAACAAATAAAAAGAGGATTGGATAAGCCAGAAGAACCCCACACTCAGCAGTTGGTAGTCCCGGCCTAGAACGATCAAGCTAAGAGATCAAGTAATATTGACGAGTTTAATTCCCAAACATTGCACAAAAACCCCTGAGATGGTAAGTCATCTTTGCTCCCAAAAATTACCAAATAACATCTTTCCTCTACCACTCAAAGCCTCATACAGGGTACCCCAAATCCTTCACTTTATCTTCCCTTGTCATTTATAACTGTAATGCCGGGGGTTCCGTAGGTATGTAGGGTTCATTCGTAGGGTCTTTAATGACGACTGAGTTGAGTGCATATTGTTGCTGATGATAAATGAGGAGATTTCCTCTTGCGGTTGGCTGTTACGGTACAATTAACTTGGCAAGATTGCGAGGAGAGAAAATGATATTAATTGCGGAACGTAACACATTATCTCAGAGTACAAACATAGCTGTGTTTGGTCTATTTGGTGAGGCTAAAAGTAGGTATTCAAACTCCTTGGTTCCGTATCAAACTAATGAGGGGTTTTCGATTTGCATTAAAATAAAGTTGGTTCCATATTCCTCGATAGATGGCAGTGTCTCAATTGGCAATTAGAGTATAACAATGTCAAATGAAAGGAAAACCAACTTTTTCAAGTTTCTAGTTTGAGTTTCCAATTTAGCATCCTTTTTTCTGGTATTTGTTTTGCTTTCATTTGATATTGATATTATCAAATTGTCAATCGACGACCCTGCCACATATCGAGATATTTAGTACAAATTTTTATCTTCATAAAAATGCAAATCGAAAACCCCTCATTGAAAACAAACAAGATCAAAAACAATATTTTTTTATATATATATAATGCTGGACAATTCACACAGCATTATCTAGCCCCAAGCTAAGCAGAGCTTGTGTTATGGGTAAATAAATACAATCAAACATAGCCAATTAGTAATTATTATTATTATTATTATTATTATTATTATTATTATTTTGTGCTCTTCATTTGTAATTCATACAAACCATCTATCTATCTATCTATCAACTGTTTGGAAGGTTTTTAAGTATTTAGGAACCTTCCATCAGGTAGGTGGCCAATATGAATATATAAATTTTAAGTTGATCCGAACCGACAACTAATTAGCATAAGGAACGATTATAAATTGCACACTTATTATTGAAGATAGATCACTTATCATGGGTGGCAAGACCATCTCTCATTTGTTTTGTCCTTATGTTACAGTGAAAGTAAAGATCCATGATCTGTAGATGCTCTGGCTTAACTGTAATTTTGCTTCGTAAAACATACAAAGCTTAGTAAAATGCGCCTCAATGGGTTCTTCTTTGAGCTTACTAAGATGCGGGTTTCCCACAATCTTAAGTACCAATACGGTCTGTTCTACACCTAGTTCTTAATCTGGATTTAGGACAAACAAACAATGAACATGTTTGCTCACAGATCTTGGAGTTTGGAGGCATCTAATGCAATCCTTCATCATCGTTTCTGTCGAATGACGTCCTCCGACATAAGCCTCCGCCAAAAATCTCCACAATAATTGGGCCTGCGGGAAACTGATGGATGCTGGCAGCGCAATTCAACCCAATTCTTTATCTGATAGGTTTTATAGTTCCATGGAATTCAAACTTCGATATGACCTAAAACTCGATGAAATTGAATGTTTTCAAACTTGGTCAGCACCACATGATACGATACATCATACAAACCGAACGCATTAAAATGTTTCCATGACACGTTATTAAACAAGAATTGTTTCTCTGAATTCCGATTTGGCCGGAATAGATTTTGTTGGCACAGAGTTGCCCATTAAATTGGATTAATTACGCAGAATGTGGTTTATTTGGCTAAAAAGGAAACGAGATAAATTAAATGAGGCTTGGTGTATTTCGGGCTAAGATAATGCGGGCTGGAGTGTTTGCTAAAGTAGGGTATGAGTGGATTTTACCGTTAGCTCTCTAGCATTTCCCCTTTGTGTATGGTGAAATGAAGTCAAAAAAGCAGTGTTTTTTAATGCGATTTCAGTAGTGTATCTGATTTCACGGCTTCTCATGCATTTTCCTTTGGTAACAAATAGCTTACTCGTTTTTTTCGGGATAAAACCACATTTACCAAAATTACAGCCCGATCCATTCAAAAGATTTGGCGTGAAAAAGTAACAAAAATTCAAACATCTAAACTTTCGCATCTAAAATATTAATGTGATAATACTTTTATACATAGGTTTTTTCTGTATAAAAAGTAACTTATATTCGTCCTCAAAATACAAGAGAGAAGCATATCTTCTTGCCAAATTCATCATCACCTACTTATGGATGATGTAATGTCCTTCTAGCCGAATCTCGACTACGGCGGCCAGTCTCTCGGAGACTAGCCAGATGCTCAGGACATATTATAGTGCACAAGTGTGTGCGCAAACACAGGTGCACTCTCTGTTCCCTTACTCTCATAATCCGATGGGACGACAGATCGACACGATCGGGGAGAGGTTAGACGCAGGACCAACGGCTTAACGTGCTTTCCGAGGCACGGAGGTGTAACACCGCCAACTTCCTGACTCCGGGCTGCGTTTCTTGCTAGAAAAGCCCCAATAACAACTATTGGCCCGACCCGGGATTCGAACCCAGGACCTCATAATCAGCGGTTGAACAAGCTGACCGCTAGACCAACGAGGCAGTCAATATATGTTATATAATATAATATATATATGTATAGTCAATATGTATAATATCAATATAATTATGGATGATGTGATATGATAAGATATAGGCAGGCATAGGCACCCAGAACAAGGAAATTTGTCAGTAGGTTGTTTGCTGGTTTATGAAATACTAGCTGCTGCTGGCGAATTCGCACGCGAGTCATCGAATGCATAATATAAGTAATAATAATAATAATAATAATGCTCGACAATTCACACAGCATTATCTAGCCCCAAGCTAAGCAGAGCTTGTGTTATGGGTACTAGATAACTGATATCTTTACATAGTATAAAACAAAGTCACTCCCGCTGTGCGTCTGTCTGTCCCTATGTATGCTTAGATCTTTAAAACTACGCAACGGATTTTGATGCGGTTTTTTAATAGGTAGAGTGATTCAAGAAGAAGGTTTATATGTATATGTATGTATGTATGTGATATGATAATACATGCATATAGTAGAGAAACACTTATAATTTTAGAGGTTTCTAATGTGATGTCGTAAATAACCACATTTTTTTGCGTTTACATTGCAAACGCTGACTGAACCCTACGAGATAGATCAAAATAATGTACAACAGTATTGTACACTTTAAAAAGGTCTACAATAAAGTCCGCGATGACATATGTCTATCTCTTAGGGATAGCCCACAATAACCATTAATGGCTTACGAAGCGATTTTAAACAATACAGCTTTAATCCTTATCCAATTAAGTACCTACTTTAAATATATTGTGCATTTAATAAAGATTAATATGACCCTATAAAGCATGTAATTTAAATGAATATTTTCGAAGAAATTATAGATTTAAAATGTAGGGACATAGCGGTTGCGGCGGGGCGCGCGACGCGGTACCGGCCGGGGGGCCGATTCTGTAGTATATTTAATATCAGCATTCCACCCGTGCGAAGCCGGGCGGGTCACTAGTACGGTGCGACGAAAAAGTGGACTTTCTACGGTGTCGCTGTTTGGGTAGCGTCTTAATACAATACACTACACTACACAGATAGATAATTTTTTTACACATAAAAAACATCCAGAACGCCCTGGACAAATGTCTGCAGACCGTACAATACAAACATTTGTCCCGAGGCGGGAATCGAACACGCAACCTCCTGCTGTAACGGTCCAGATTATGCTGGCTCATTCAATTTGCAAATATAGAAACATTTAACACTTTCTGATATAACTTGTAACACCGATGGAATAAAACCTTCTTAAATCTTGTTCAGCAAAATACAATATTTGAATTTGATTACTCTAGGAAAACAAAAGTCGTTTTTTGGAGAGGTGACAGTCGGGTCGAGGTAGAAAAAGGAGTCGGTGGGCGTTGGGGTTTTTGCTAGGTTTTTCCAGAAACTGTGAGGAATTGTGTGCCTGATCGAGAGAGAATGCTGGGTCGACCTAGTACATATGATGAACGGCTTCAGAATGGATCGGATTTTAGCGTTGAGATCCTTCGGACCAGCGAGGATTTCGGAGAGAGCATTCTATCGTTCCGGAGAGTGAGGATTCAGGTTACGTAAACACATTACTTAATTCTATCGTTTCTCTACGTTGTAGACGGATGGTGTTACATCCCAGAGCTGGCTAATCTAAATTCTTATTATGTTTATCAAGCACATCCAGTAGACCCTGGATGTGTATTAAATTTAACAAGCAGACTTGGGAGACCATTTACGTTCCAAGTCTGTGGAATTGCCTTCCTGTTAAACGGTTCTTTGCAAGCGTCATCCCGATTGTGGAAGAACTGAGGGTTTATTATGTCTATTGATTAGATCTACGGTTAGCCTGGAGTGTGGTTCCACCCCGTTTACAGAAGCAGCAGCTTCTAGGTAGGTATAGGTAGGTAGGTTGAGGTAGGATAGGTGTAGGAGAGGTAGGTAGGTGTATTTGGGTCGCTTCAGACCATTCCCCGTAAAACTCTACTGAGTTAGCGTCTTTAAATCGCTTTGCACTTAAATGTCTGGTTACACTGAGTACGGGCCAGGCGATAGTCTTCTACTTTCGACTGTCCCCGAGGCGCTGAATGTGATTCTGAATGGGAGCCCTTAATAACAGGAAGCTTTGGTCTGGACCTGCACAGGCCAAAGCAAAGTTCTCTGGTAACCGCACAGTGGAGGCATTGTAACCGAAATCATAAAATGATCCAGTTTTTATCGCAATCTATACTTAAATCTACTTCTTCACCTAATTATCATTACTTTGAATGCCCGGGATTGAATTCTAATCTTACTACGTAATCTAAGCTGTTTCAGAGAGAGAGAAAGTTAGGTTTAACCGACCATGAAAAAGGCTGGTTATGCTGTATCAGAATTGAAGAATCGATGATTTCAAGTAAGTTGAAGAGTTAGTTCGTTTGTCTAGAGCTCCTAAAAGAATCTGAGTTACTACTACACAACGTACCTACAGGTCCTTCCACTAGCTAGACGATCATTGGCCACTTTAAATCATAATTTTATTACAAAAGATACGGTAAAATATACAAATCTAACTATAATAATCACTATTGAACAGGTAGGGTATGTTACGATGGTTTGGAGTGTTACAATTTGGTGCCGTGACCAGGATGATAGAATAATCTAAAAATAACAATAAAAATATTAATAAAAAATTAAAATGATACCTAATATGGCTGGCAGAGTATTGTATAAAATGACCTAATAAAATTATGTTAGGTTAAGGTAGATTTAGTTGTCAAGTGGACTTTTGCACAAATTGCTACATGTGAAGATACGTGGTGCGGGTTCGACTCTCGCACAATTTGCTATATGGAAAGATACGAGGTGCGGGTTCGATTCTCGCACAATTTGCTGCATGTGAAATGGAGAGGAGCTCAAGACAAACGAAGCAATAAAATACATAGGGATCTAAGCTTATCCAGCAGTAGTAGAAGGATAGTTAAAAATCGACAAGTTGAGGGGTCGTTTAAAATATATTTAATTTCGTTATTCTTCAATTAACTTAATTTGACTTAATGTCTAACACTCGTGTAGTGTAGGTGGTGTTGATGATGATGAAGCAGGTGGTGTTGATGATGATGAAGCAGGCAGAGCAGTGAACAACGTTCTCCAAACAGCATCTGAAATAAATAAGAAATTAGGTTATTTTGTCAGGGTCTACGAGCTAAGAGTTTGGAAGAGCTCGTTTTGCATTGATAAGCTGAAATTCTTCAACCTCCTCAACCTCAACAGCCTGTATTGGTCCACTGCTGGACGCGGGCTTCCCTCTGATAACACCTTGTTGTATTTTATCTCATGGGGGGTAGTGCTCATAATCCCCACGCTGGGCATGCGAGTTGGGAATTGCAGTTTGGTGATGGAATTGTTCTGCAGGGGGCGCTACTGCTCGCCCGGTGGATGTCCCTTAGTCGCCTCTTACGACACCTAAGCCAGCACCACACAGATAAGCTGCCATTATATACATCTTATTTAAAGAAGTAATAATAGTTGCCTGGAAGAAATCACTTCGAAGTGATAAGGCCGACCATTGGAAGAAATTAATGTTTTTTTATTTTAGTTGGAAGTATATACCTTGCTTCCTTAGTAGGGGTTTTCAAATAGCCTGTATAACAGGGTCTCCATTTACATGGACAAGAGGAGTTGGTAGAACATTATATATCCATATTCATATAGGTAGCCACAGATTTAGAAGGTGGACTGACTGATGTATCTGCATTCCAATTTCAGCAGGATAATCTGAAAAAGAGGAATTGTCAGTGTGCATTGTACGTGGGAAGATGCAGGATCATCGACTACACAGAGGGAAGGCTTTTTCTTTATTCATATCTGGGATCTCAGGTAAGTGATTTCAGCTGGTTAATATGGAGGCATCAGAGGTGCAGTATTGATGATTAAAGAGAATCAGGACTGAATGCAGGGCAGTTGTCTGAACCAGACGTGGGATTCGAGGACATTATGTCTATGGATAGCTGATTAGAAATATTTTAAGACTTGAACCTAATTAAATGTACTTACTTGGTTTTTCCTTGGAGTAACGGGATACTGTATCAAGCGGCTAGTTAGGCGATTGGCACATTCACTGCCACTGCTAGCTTTATGTTACTGGATGAAGCAAAGGAGAAACGGGATACTGTATCAAGCGGCTAGCTAGGTGATTGGCATATCCACTGCCAACTTCGTGTTACTGGATGAAATAATGGAGATACGGGGTACTGTATTGAGCGTCTAGGTGTTTGACTTAATCATTGCTAGTTTCGACGAAGGGATCCAACAGAAGCGCGTAGCTGGAAGAAGCGTTGCAGTTGGACGCCGTGTGTCTTGGATTATGAAAGCGTAAGATTTCGTAGGGGTCGTAAGTATTATTTCTGAAATAAATAATAAGAAAATATGTAAACAATCATACGAGTTTGGCACTTCTTGTCATTTCCTGTCATTTATGGTAATCAAAAGGACCAGACAGGGATTTGGTTAGTCTACATTGAAATGTCAGAGGTTACCAATAAGTTTTACTCTGCTAACGGATCGGCTATGGTTTGATAATATAAACATTGGAAACTTGTGTAGATTTGATAGAAAATGGTGTTTATACTCACGATTAAGCTAGGGTTATCCAATTGTCCATTCGTTTTGCCGGTACAGCAACTTCTTGCCGGTATAGGTAGGTACAGCAACAGCTTCTTGCACGAGGATGAAAAACGAAATACTTTCAAACATAGGCATCCCGCATGGAATTGGTGTATTTATCACGAGGATTGTAAACAACCATTAGTAACTGTTCTGATGAACATAAATAACTTGTCGAATGGAAGAATTCTTGTATTTTCTTGAAAAACATTTGTTTACATTCAAAAAGTCTAATGTCTTGTCAAGGCGCCAACGTCAAATCACTTCAACTTCTTTTATAATGGCGTTGCTTGCTTTTCGCTACGACTCTGCCAGTCTCAGTAAATGTCACATCGCAGGTAGAATGTTACGTTATAAGGGCGATTTACACGAGGCAGAGTAACGGACGCGTTTTGACGCTCGGGGTCGTTAAAATATTAAAACATTTAAATAAACTAAATTTAAAACTAAAATTCAAGCATAGCATTGATCGTTTACAAATAAAAAAGAAAATGTTTAAAATAAACTAAATTAATAATTAAAATTAAAGCGTAGCGTTGTTCGTTAACAAGGTAAAAATTAAACAATCGTTATCAAATAAAATAAATACAACGGTTAAAAAAAAAAAAAAAAAAGTGAATTTAAAACTTAAAATAAAGCATAGCGTTAATCGGTTAAAAATTAAAACAGTTTGTTAATAATATAGATAATTAACTGAAATAACGCGCGGGAAAAATATCGGTGTAAATTGACGGGCCAATGTCGGGACGGGGCCTTATTTTATTTAGGATTTTCTCCTTATTTGTTTATTTTTGGCTTTGCATCATGGTTTGACATAACTCTGCCTTATTAGGCCCATAGGTTCATAGACTCAGGGTTGGTCTACATTCTGTTCAACCAACAAGTCGGTCTAATTTCGCTCGTCCAAGGTGTCTACCTTACTACGTGTTCATAGACTTGAGGTATTAGGTCTGTAATTCTTACCGACCAACAAGTTGGTCCATTTTCTTCCGTTCAAAATTGGTTTGAACATAACTTACTTAACTGTCAATCTTTGACAATGGAGGAAGATGGTTTACCACCGGGAAAATTGAGATGAGAGAGAAACTGGATGTTCTAAAAGAAATCGAAAATTAGCTTACAAATTAATTAACTGAAATGTATTATTGGTCTCTGTGTCACAGATTCAAGTGCGGGATGACTACGGGGCAAGTGTGACTGATGTGTCTGAGGGGGTTTGTAAGAAGATAGAGGGATTGTTGAACATAGTTTATTACGAGAGAAGTACGAAGATTGTATGAAGTTTAGTAGTATCTGTAAAATCGGAGTGCAGTTGCCCATGTAAGTTACCTCAGTTCTAAATCTGGGACGGTTCATTGAGGCTTAAATCACATGCGCACCACAAGTAGGTTCTATAAAGGAATAATTCTGGAGTTAGGATACTAAGATCATATCAGATTATATTGTAGAATCTGAGATCTGAATTACAGCTTGGACTGACTTTATAGAACCTCAAACTCAACCCAATAGGCCAGATCTGAGCACACTTGACAAACTCCAGGTTTAGAATGGGAGTAAAGTCTTTGTCTGGGGTTCTGGGGTAAATTAAAATTGCATTATCGGTCGGTTTATTATACAGTTAACGGCTAATTGATCTGGCTTCAGTTGAGTTATGTGTGAGGTCTGGAATCCTATCATAAGTTTACTGTTGTTCTACTAGAGATGACATGATTCACGACCATGTTCCAGGAGCAATTGTTTTTAATCTGTGAAGCGTTGATAATGCAATAAGAGTTAACTTTACAATTAGATTATGAATGTGGCGCTGGACCATATTGATTGTTTTAAACCTGGTTTAAATACACAAAACATTAAAATGTATGTGATTATAAGTTTCAATAAATTAAGAGATTAATAATTGCAATATTTAATAAAATTAAATTGAATAATGATTATAGTCTGGATTGGTAAAACAAAATCATAGTAAATCTAAATAAATTTGCAAATTATTAGAAATATTAGGAAATCCTTACTTCTTTGGAAATGCTTAAGGATTTGGGGTCGATGTAACGGTCCAGATTATGCTGGCTCATTCAATTTGCAAATATAGAAACATTTAACACTTTCTGATATAACTTGTAACACCGATGGAATAAAACCTTCTTAAATCTTGTTCAGCAAAATACAATATTTGAATTTGATTACTCTAGGAAAACAAAAGTCGTTTTTTGGAGAGGTGACAGTCGGGTCGAGGTAGAAAAAGGAGTCGGTGGGCGTTGGGGTTTTTGCTAGGTTTTTCCAGAAACTGTGAGGAATTGTGTGCCTGATCGAGAGAGAATGCTGGGTCGACCTAGTACATATGATGAACGGCTTCAGAATGGATCGGATTTTAGCGTTGAGATCCTTCGGACCAGCGAGGATTTCGGAGAGAGCATTCTATCGTTCCGGAGAGTGAGGATTCAGGTTACGTAAACACATTACTTAATTCTATCGTTTCTCTACGTTGTAGACGGATGGTGTTACATCCCAGAGCTGGCTAATCTAAATTCTTATTATGTTTATCAAGCACATCCAGTAGACCCTGGATGTGTATTAAATTTAACAAGCAGACTTGGGAGACCATTTACGTTCCAAGTCTGTGGAATTGCCTTCCTGTTAAACGGTTCTTTGCAAGCGTCATCCCGATTGTGGAAGAACTGAGGGTTTATTATGTCTATTGATTAGATCTACGGTTAGCCTGGAGTGTGGTTCCACCCCGTTTACAGAAGCAGCAGCTTCTAGGTAGGTATAGGTAGGTAGGTTGAGGTAGGATAGGTGTAGGAGAGGTAGGTAGGTGTATTTGGGTCGCTTCAGACCATTCCCCGTAAAACTCTACTGAGTTAGCGTCTTTAAATCGCTTTGCACTTAAATGTCTGGTTACACTGAGTACGGGCCAGGCGATAGTCTTCTACTTTCGACTGTCCCCGAGGCGCTGAATGTGATTCTGAATGGGAGCCCTTAATAACAGGAAGCTTTGGTCTGGACCTGCACAGGCCAAAGCAAAGTTCTCTGGTAACCGCACAGTGGAGGCATTGTAACCGAAATCATAAAATGATCCAGTTTTTATCGCAATCTATACTTAAATCTACTTCTTCACCTAATTATCATTACTTTGAATGCCCGGGATTGAATTCTAATCTTACTACGTAATCTAAGCTGTTTCAGAGAGAGAGAAAGTTAGGTTTAACCGACCATGAAAAAGGCTGGTTATGCTGTATCAGAATTGAAGAATCGATGATTTCAAGTAAGTTGAAGAGTTAGTTCGTTTGTCTAGAGCTCCTAAAAGAATCTGAGTTACTACTACACAACGTACCTACAGGTCCTTCCACTAGCTAGACGATCATTGGCCACTTTAAATCATAATTTTATTACAAAAGATACGGTAAAATATACAAATCTAACTATAATAATCACTATTGAACAGGTAGGGTATGTTACGATGGTTTGGAGTGTTACACTGCGTCGCAGGCAGACCTTCGCCCGCTGCACCACAGAGGTCGTCAAGTATGGATGTTTGCGCAAACTTCTTCCTTCTTCAGCTCAAGTCACCATTGCTCAAAACATCAACTCTTTAGCTGAATATCACGAACATAGCTCAGACGCGTTGCGATATATCCTGACTCGGGAACACTTGCCGCCATCGTTTATGCGACACAGCACGTGCTGACATCGTTCATTTGTTGCTGCTGACTGTACACATTGTTTTGCTCTGTTTTGAGTTTACAGGAGATCTCCGTTTTCACATAAAAGCTTATGAAAATAACCCTGTTTTCGTTTAGGTTAGGAAGTAGTCAATGCTACTCGTACGACAGAAGTACCTACTTGACTAAATTTGTAGAATATTCATTTTAATTTAGACTGAATTTTGAGATAAGTGTTATGGACCCAAAAATTGTTCCCAAACTTTAGCTTCATGCTAAAAGTTATTTTCGAGAAAAAATTAAAGTGATTGGAACGGGCCTTTATTCATTAATTTATAGGATTATTTTTTGACTAAATTTTGCTTAAATGCTTTATTTGTTAGTTTTAATTGATACAAATAAGAACTAGTATTTAGACTCTAAAAAACTTAATTCTTAAAAACTTTTTTCTTGCAGAATTAATCACGAAAAATTATATTTTTTTTTGCTCCTGCCGCTAATACTCGCATAGGACTAGTCTTACCGTGGTGAAAGGATTCAAGTAAAGAAAAAAAAAATTGCAGCTTTTTGAAGCTTAAATTTTATTACTTACTTACACCTACCGAAGATGTATGTACCTACATTTGATTTTTGTAAGCTATATTGTCCCTGCTACTAACTAGCTTTGGCACGCTGACGATACAAAATGGGTTTGGGGTTTTCCCAGTGATTCTTGGGCAATGATTGATCTCAACCACTTTTGATACTTTTGTATGAAAATACTTTTGACGGAACTGATAAAACTGATGTCTGTCTGTCTGCACCAACCGACTTTTGAAAAGTTTGTTGCAAATGTCTGAACGTTCACTCACTTATATTACTCATTATTTTGTTCTTAGGTCAAGTCACAATTAGATAGATACGAGTAGATAGATAGAACATTCTTTATTGCACACTAATAGATAGAAACAATACAACAAAACCG
Organism: Eupithecia subumbrata; assembly: GCA_949316285.1. Lineage (NCBI taxonomy): Eukaryota > Metazoa > Arthropoda > Insecta > Lepidoptera > Geometridae > Eupithecia > Eupithecia subumbrata. The sequence continues at coordinate 12,551,053 of OX438640.1, read as the reverse complement.
CTTAAAGTGACAAGTGGGATCTGTGTGCTCATGAATTATAGAATTTAAAGTAGGTAGGTAAGCGGTTTATAAAATGCAAAAGTTAAATTTTATTTATCTCTGAATCTTTTGTCTTCAGATAGGCGATTCTATTTGACGTTAGTAACAAGTGACGTTTCCTTTTTGTACACGGGTTTGCGAAGATAGAGGCGCTGTAGGTACCAAACGATTTTATTAATCTTATGATGATAAATTTAAAACATCTAGCTATTCTAATAGGGTATTTCAATCTAGATAGTAAAACAACCAGATCGATTCATCCTCATACATCACCTTTCAGGAAACCAATCTCCAACTATCTACTACAGTTTATAGAATTAACTGAGTTTTTTAAGATTTATCGTCTCTGGGACCATTGGTCCCTGAGGCATGAGTTGCGAACGTTGGCGATTTGTTACCGCTCGTTCGTGATGCGAATGACTTTAAGCTCCATTACCTGGTGATACGTTGCTTTTTTCTTTTTCCATTCCTTAGCTTTAGTGTTGGGTTCCGTTTTGCTGTAAAGAGCCGGGTCCCACAAGTACCTAGGTATCTACCCAATACAGCAAACCTACATAATCTCTGATGTGACGAATTCTTATGCTTTGTTTTTCCACTTGAATGTGCGATTGATGCAGGGTGGTTATTATGGAATGGAATACTATGGAATGGAATATAAAAAAACTCCGCTGTTTTCCTTGTTAATTTTTATCGTGAAGTACATACTTTCAGGATAAATTATTTTCTTATTTCATGGTCTACTAAATTCGATATCATGATAAAACTTTTTAGCCTAAACCAGTTTCTGATGTGCAGATAGTAGAACGTAGCGTTTTGGCAATAAACGGAGGGACGTCTGATGACGAAAAGCTAAACTGCTGTAAAATTGCCACTTTAAGTGTATATTACATACCTCACATGAAATTCAGATGCGGGACTAAGATTTTAATATTGGAAGTATATTTTCAAGTATCTACACAATTTTATTACATAACTGTGAATTAGGTGCTCCAAATAATAATACCAAACAATTCAGATACAGTATAATATATGTTATAAATATAATTATACTAGCTGCTGCCCGAAGCTTCGCACGCGTATTTTAAGTATAATTAAGTAGTCTATTATCTAAATTATGCTATATTCTAAATGTACACTAAATTTCATCATGACCTGTTCAGTAGTTTTGGAGATCATAGGTAACAAAAATTCACATTTCATAAACTTATGGCTTTATAATATTAGTAGGATTTATCTTTCTACTTTATTTCGCTCAAGAAGGCAAATAGGTAAACAGGTAAAAAGAATCCGCTGGGAAAATACTTATAGGAACATTTTTATTGATCCATTATTATATTGAAAATAGATACTATCAAAGTAAGGCTTCAAACAAACAATCGACAATCAATCGTATCTGTTGACCCACCATCCATAAATCACTGCGTTACAGAGCTACAATAAACAAGAGAGGCACTTTATAGAGGTGAATGGGTAGGAGGACATTTTTACGAAAGACACTTGCGCGATAGACATTTGCGCGAGTGACCATTTGTGCGAATTAACAACATTTTAAAATAGATCTTCGTTGCACGGGCTACGACAGTCTGGTGTACCTACCATAAAAAGACACGCATGAAAAAAAGGCACACTTTTCTACTACACCACCATAAGTAAGGTCTACCTACTTGTTTCGGAGCTAAGAAGAATTTAATATACTTGTGGTAGAAAAATGATGTGCGTTGAAGTCTTCTGTATGCTACGCCGGTCTGTCGTAGTTTCGCGGCACGTGCTACGAAGATTTAAGGGAAAGAGAACAAAATTCCCAACACAAGTTCACAATTGTGTTGGGAATTTTGTTCTTTGATGAATCCGCAACTCTCTGCGACGACATCAATTCGAGAGATAGCGATTTTTCGCGAAAGGGTTCAAGTGTTTTCGCGCTAGGGTGCACCAGATCCACTGATCCAAAAGGGGTTGATTTCATCATACGGTAAAATTAAAATCTTGCGCTAAACTTTACTTTATAGGGTCCGAAATCACTCTCTTAAGGCTTAGTCCACCAATTCCGTGGCACGTTGTATTTTGTATGCTGAAAAACTATGCAACACGTAACCGACCAATTATTTTCAATGAATTCTTGAACAGAATTTCATAGGACATGAGCGCTGTATAAAATTGGCACTCTGCGACCTACACGGTGACCCGGTAGTAATGTGCCTGTAGTTTGTTAGATATCTACAACCTCACTGAATTGTTCACGGAGGCGATCACACAAGCCCGGGTCAAGATCATGCTATATATTATTTGAATACAGAAAACAAATAATGGTTGGAATTTTATTTGGTTAACTCTTTATGTATGTACTACATGAGGTCGCATTCTAAATCGGGCGCTTCAAACTCCTCTACGAAATCGTCATAGATACGTAAGAACAACGTTGAACAATATGACTAAACGTCATTTAGTTATGTCATCGAATGAAATGAAATAGGTTTTCCAAATAAATCAGCGTTCCTTTTTGAGTACGCCTGGCCATTCTACAAACGGGCTGATTCTATGATCCAGCGGCGACAGATACAAGAGTTGATTTTCCTAACAATTATTTCTGAAATTAATGGAATAGGTTGTAAACTTTTGTTACAGAAGCTTGAAGGAACTTTTTGGCGCATTCACTGCCCAGCCTCTGGAGAAATAACTTCTTGTTGCGACCCGCAAGTGCGGGACTACTAGAACTTCTGCAAGTTCTTGCACACGTGCGTCGTATCGTGGGCAATGTAAGTGCTTGAATTTATTTATTTTACCTGCGAAAGTTTAATTTAAATAATCAGTTCGTTGTGTCGATAAGCACCGTGGCCGAAGGCGATATTTAAAAGCTGTGTGGTGCCAGCTTAGAATTTTGACCAGCCCAACTCTTCCCGCGGGTGTCGTAAGAGGCGACTAAGGGATATCCACCAGGGGAGGGCAGCAGCGCCCCCTGCAGAACAATTCTACCACCGAACTGCGATCCCCAACCCGCATGCCCAGCGTGGAGATTATGGGCCCCCCATGAGATAAAAGCCAACAAGGCGCTTTTCAGGAGGAGGCCTGCGTCCAGCAGTGGACCAACACAGGCTGTTGAGGTTGAGGATATTAAAATCTTCCGATTTAGAGAGTAGGTACTCTGATTATAGATGCTTTCAATTTATTCCTACAAGAACACTTAAAGATAATAATAAACTGATCGAATATTCAAGTGCACGGAAGTAGAAATATTTAAGGATCTCCTGAGTCCCATTCCTATTAATTGTCAAACATCTTATCCTCATGAATAGCTGAGTCGGCTCCAGTCGGCTCAGTCAGGGCTGGCACGCGACCTGTCACTGTTTACTTATCGTGATTTGCGGCCGCAATGAATTATTAACAGGGCAGGGCTGCCACCGCGCGTGTGCTTTACAAATATTTAAGCAGCCTTGCTGGAAAACAAGGGAAATAGTCGACGCAGCTGGCTACGGAGTATGTAGACAGGCATCAATGCAAAATTGCTGGAAAGTTTGCAAGCAGAGGTATACCTACCTCACAGCAATGTTTATGGTATTGTGTTAATATTGTCAGAATATAGGAGGCCATGTCCAGCCAACAGAGGACTGGTAAAGACCAGTCCTCTGTTGGCTGGCTGTTGATGTGTGGTGTGTGTGTCAAAATATTGTTTACACAAATTCTGATCTCTGGAGTAAGTTTCGATCATCATCGACTTGTATGTGTTTCTGTAGTAATTAGATTATCCGCAAACCTACCTGTATTTTCTTAGCCCTAAGCTTGATTCAGCCAATTTCTTATTGAGCATAGATCGTCATCTATCCACAAGGTCCCTAGCTAAGGGTGGTATTCCACTCATCAAATATCTCTGTCCAATTTCGATGCCCCATTGCAAGATGAAGATTTGATCAAATTTCTTTGACGGAGGCCCATTCCACTCGTCACATATATGTGACGAGCAACAACTCAACTACGCAAATGTGACGCAAACGTACGAGTAATAACTCAACTACACAAATGTGACGCAAACGTTTGCGTCACATTTGCGTAGTTGATTTCAAATGAAATCACACCACATTACACTAAAATAATAAATGCAAAAGTTTGGATGGATTCTTCACGCCAAAACTTCTCAACAGATTAGGCTAAAATTTTACACAGGTGTAGCTCTTGACTTGTAATAAAACGTAAACTACTTTTTAACCAATAAAATATCAGTTTCCATACAAAAGAAATAACATTTAAACGTTTCCATAGAAAAAACGCATGCGAAGACGCGGACAGAAACTAGTGTCAAAATGATACTGTACTAATATAATAAAATTATCATGACATGATATTGAAAGGTTTCGAAAAACCGTAGATGACGTATATCCTTTAGACTAAAATAAATCAGACGCTTGATCTCAGCTTTTTCCTATAGCTATAGGAATTTTGCACTAATTGGAGACACATCATAAACATGATTTAATAGTGTAAGAAAAAAACTAATGGAATATCAATTTAGTTTATAGGAAAATCCAATTGGGCCCATATCCTGTAATCTAGAGTCCATTAAAAGTAGAATTAGATAAAACTTTTTTTAACAAACCTCTCAACGGTTCATGATTCGACAGATTTTTTGTTCTAATATAATTTATTGGGTTGAAATGTTGGGCAACTGGTCTGATCGTAGATAAAGGTAACAGGACAAATACATAATATGTATTTGTCCTGTTACCTTTAACTACGATCAGCTAAATCTAATTTTTACATTTTTACTATATTATAGTCATGTCATGATGTAAAAATTACAATTAGAAACTGGCTGATTTATTATTACGCATGGATGCATTTAGGTAAAACCTATTAAGTGTACCTATTTTAGCATAAAGAATAAAATTTAAAACGGCTCAGGTGTCATGGTGGACATCAATAGAAAATAAGCGACTGCTTTTTTAAAATTAAATTTGATAATTTTGGTTTATTGCTTGTTGTTTACACAAAAATCTATAGTGAGTGATTAAAGAATGACCTAAAATATACCTACTACTCAAAAGTTATTCTTTGAGAAGGTAATTAAACTCTGATTCTTATTTTTGATTCCGAAATGTTGGCTTTTATTACCCGAAGACTATAAATACGCTCCAGCAGGTAGCTTAACTTGTTTATGGAAAGGTTTTATTTTAAAACAAGGAGCTAACAAATCTTCGCATACCATGAAACGAAGTTGTTGTTCAAACCGCAAATCTTGCTCAGGCTTGGTTGCTTCAAGGAAGAGTTGGCTAAAGTTGAGTGTCAACTGCATCGGAATCATAGCGTAAGCCGGTATTTACAATATGTCGATAGGGTGCGTCCACTGCTTTCGGATTAGCGATATAGGTATTTTCAAAGCGCCCGCGTTTGCCGATGACGTAAGTCACTACGAGGCTACGGAACGTCGGAAGTCATAGGATCTTTGCTACGAGGATATTGTTGCGGATGACGTCATCGACAGAAATATTGGTCTTTCTGTGTCATCGGTATCGGCAGATATGCCGATCCAGCGCACGCTGCACCATATAAACCAAAAATCCTTCACTCCGTATGCTTCGATTCCGATGCAGCGGCCGCACAACTTAAGGCTGGCTTAGAGAGAGGAATATGCACAAATAGCTTTCCTCTGTGAGATTTCAACGTCAGCGTCAGTGCATTGCAGATCGCAGCTCGAAATATGCATATATAACGGCTTTGGTACTACCACTTCAATTCCATCCTAATAGTATTTTAAAAGCAGCGTTATCAACCCACTGGCCTTAAAATTATAATGACTTTTGGAAATTAAATTTTGGTTATCTTTTTGCAATTTTACGGAAGCGTGATAGTATCGTCTATTCGGCCGTAAAAGCTTTCGAGGCCCCTTCTCGACACAATATCTGAGCAGCGAAGTGATTCTTATGTTGTAGATGATAAGGGTGTTTTGGAGGGTTGTTACCGGCTCCCTTATCAAACAGACCTCGTCTTTCGATGTCGTTACAAGGGAACGTTCTCGAAATGTCACGAGAATGGTTTTGGCACGTGTTGGCTGTATCGGTTATGTTTGGTTTTTACAATGCTACTCAAGAATGTCGGGTGCGATTGCTGGAGGTTTCATATACCTAGGAACCGGAAATACACCGCCAAGTGCAAATCGACTTGTGCCTTGTTTGTTACTATTACAATTGAAGTGTTCCTTATTTATAACAATAGCTAGGCACAATAGGTAGGCAGCACACACTTTATGTGTCTGCCTACCTATTGTGTGTTCTTTAGATAGAGCCCTATGACAGACGGACGAACGTAAAGCGGACGCTTAGTAGGGTGCCGTTTGTAGCCCTTTGGGAACGGAACCCTAGAAAGGGATTCTAAATGTATTTTTTCTTGAATTTTCCAGTCACACTAATATCATAAAATGCAAAAGTTTGGATGGATGTTTGGATGTTTGTAACCGCTTCACGCCAAAACTACTGAACCGATCGGGCTGAAATTGCATACAGGCAGTGTGATCATGCCCACGTTTTATTCGAGGCTTAGACTACGAATTAAACACAGGTAACTTGTAACGACACTGGGATAAACCAACGCATGCGAAGCCACAAGCAGAAACTAGTGATTCATAAGTATATATTTCCAAACCTGTCTCCAACCTCATTTGCTTTATTTATTTTAATATGTCGGTTTTCTGGTTTTGCACTTTTTTGTAATGTTTTAAGGTCAGCTATTTTATTTGCTGTAGGTTATTGTGTTATAAATATTGGTGCTTTTTTTTTGTGATTACTAAAGTTGATCAGTGTAGTGTACTCGTATGTCTAATATAATATAAACCATGGACTACATACTTCACCTCGTAGGTCGTGGTGTTGCTAGTGAGCTGTCATTGTCATTGTCACTTGTCAGACGGACATAGCCGAGAGCGGGAATCCGTGTGGACAGTGGAACAGATGCCGACTGGAGAGTCAGGTGCAGCTCTGGAATACCTAGGCTCTGGCGAGCAGATGTATCCCTTATCGTGTATACTATCGGAACCCCTACAAGTGGCAAAAATGTATATCATCCTGATATCATTTACGTTCCGAGGTCTGTTTTCTCTATCGAATTCTTAAATCCGCTTGAACTCTGACTGTACATTATCAGCAACCGTTCAAGAGATTCCCATTGATATTGTACCCTCTCGGGAATAAATCAGTTTGTTATTGATTGGTTGTTAGTAACGCCCCGGTTAATTCGTTTTTCTTACTCATTTGGGCCCATTTTGGGGTTCATATTCTTAATTTAAGACGACCTTTGTGACGCAGTCGTTGAAGGCTGCGAGTTCGATTCCCACTTAGGAGAAAAGTTTGTATGATTCGTGGGTATTTCTTCCGAGTCTGGGTGTATGACCATTATTTATCTATTGTCTAGTATCCATAATACAGGGTCTGCATACTTTGGGGCTAGATGATGGTATGTGAAAATTTTCAATAATATTTTTTTATTTAAAAATATGAAATCAAATGTTTTGTAGGTATATGATTAAACTGATCTACATACTATCTGTATCATAACCTGATCTATTTAAAGTGGTTTTGCAAGGAATCACAACAGCGTTTCAAGTTTTGAACTTGTTCTGGGAAATGTTTATTGGTATAGAAAACAAGATAATAAAATTTAAAAAGGTCTTCAAATTGTATATATAAAATAGATTTCTGGTGTAATTGTGAAATCACACTAAACCAAACAATTTGCGTTGCATGTTTTGTATTTTTCTTTTTTGTCTCTCCTACGATGACTGAGGCATAATAATGAAAACTCACTATTTGTCTATTTCAAACATTTCGATGCGACTCCCTTACGCTTTTTCTCACTTTGTGTTTATTACGTTTACTTATTTAATTGAGAAGATCTCCCGTGTACAACCAAGTGAAAATTCCTGAACCTTATTTTCTGTTTAAGTGTATGTTCATAATGATTGCCTACGTCTTGATCTTTTTTAGAAAGCTACAAATTTTATGTTTTATTTTATGTACTGAAATAAACACAACGGCAACCACATGTCTACGAGTGTTGAAGTTTTTATTTGGCGCAAGCGTGTGAAGAGCCGTATTATTATCTTGTCGTAGTTTATTGTATCTACCAACGCAGTGTTTAGTGCTGTTGACAGTTTCATTATGAGATTAAAACAGTTTTAGTGCAATTAGAATCACTGCGACTAAAATGTGTCGTTTACAGTCCATAATATTATTTTAGTCATAACAATGACATATCTAAACCCAGAAATTTAGTTTTTCTTACATAAATAACGGTCTATAAATAAATAGAACATTTAGTTACGGAAAATACTGTACCTTTATTCATTCATAAGGGATAGGAACATTTTACATCTATTCTATTCAACCAAAGAATCGATAGGCATAGCTTTAAAATATTTGTTGACGGGTTTGACAATATGGCTTACTACTGCATGCACGATTGGGCCTCCGAGTTCCACTACGAGATCATTGGAGTTCTCAGAGATGACTTCCGTTGCAGCGCGTCCTGAAATGAAATAAGCTTTTTAAAGATTTTGTTTATCGTCTAGCCAAAGAGGTCTGCCCCAGCATTCCGCCTTCACTGCTTGCATTATTTAAATTTTTGCTGTGCTTTTTGTATAAGCACGATGGAATAAAGGATACTGGAAGGCAAGTACCCAAAATACTGGAGATGGTAATTTTTTTAATGGAAACATTCCTTTATATTTAAATAAGTCAAACAGATTTCATAAAGTTTTGAAGAACTGTGAAAAGAAAAATGGTTTTGATGTCTGCTGAAGCCAGATGCTTCAGCAAGACATTAATTGAAATAAAATAAGAATGTGTATTTAACAATAAAAATGTCTCACCCAGAACTTCATTCCCGTTGAAAAGGTTTTCAAACTTGACAGTCGCCTTGTCTTTCAGTTCGTACACGTGCTTCCACGACGGGATAAACCAATGAAGCTTGCCGTCAGCTCCGGTTATCTCCTTCAGATCAGCTTCCACCGAGATCAGTATTTTTTCTAGAAAAGGATGTTTTTAAATCAACTTGCTTGGGTTGGTTGAAAAACAAAAGTGCAGGTTAGTAGTTAATGTAAGGAAAGCAAGCTTATAATTTTATTTTATTTTAATTTTTTTGGGAAAAACACAATTATTATGCACTTAAAAAAATAATACTAAAGTAACACTTAAACCAGCAAAGTTTCCACCATTAAATATATATTTTATAAGAGGCAGTCACTGATAAACACTCGGTAATTTATTCAAATGAGAACCCTAATATCGTACCTAAACTTAATCCAATTTTTATAATCTTGCATGTATGTTTGTGAAGTACAAAACTTACTTCAATTATTTAAAGTACTGTTTGTACTTGTACAAACACTTTGTAAGGGAAATGATAGGACCTACATAACAGTGGAATCCATCGTCTATAGCAAAACGTTGAGAAACGATGCCTTACTTCGAACAACATACACAAGCTGGTTAAGCCTTTATAAATTTTTCCAGTTACCATTTTTACGGTTTATGGGGTTTTCCCTAAAAATAGCAAATACTGCTAGGCGGTAGAAGGCTATAACAATAGACTTACTCAGGGCAACAGAAACGTCTCCGTTTCCTTGCAAACTTAGCAGGCTGATCGAGCCATCCATTTCGTATTTTGATTTAGCTTCAACATTGCAAAGGATCTTTACTATCAGCTTCTTTTTATCGTCGCTAAACCTTAAATCATGACAGAAGGATAAGTGAAAATGAAGAGTGAAAAGGCTTTTCTATCGTGCAATCCAAAAATTTCAATCTCAACGAAAGATCAGCTTGGAGCTACCGTTGCTGCTTCGCAAATATTGATTTTGGAGTTCTTTTGTGGACATCGTGGAATATCATTCTGTAAAGACAGAAATTCTTAAATTGCCTAGGAAGATGTTACAGAATAGGAACTTACTGTAATTTCTTTACAATACACTGGCTGAGTCCAGTTAACAGTGCGTCATGCAATTTAAGCTTTAGAGATGATGTACTAGCATCAATTTTATCAACTTTACAAGGGTCCACAGGTTCAATTCCTAGTTCTGGTATACCCCTTGCGAATTCTGGGAGAATTGCTTGTGCTGATGCCTTGATGCATTTTGCATCCTCAAATTTACATTTTTTGATAACAGGAACTGAAAAAATATATATTAAGATTAGTAGTCGAGATGATAGTAATAAAGAATAAAAACATTTCTTCCTAACATTTTTTTTTCTATCCTAAAAATAGGAACCAAAGTGAATCATTTTATCAAGACAAGACGACCATGCTTTTAAAAAGTAACGTGTAAGTGGTAACGATGTGAATTAACTAGTATAATAAAGTAACATACCCCCTGAAAAAGCTGGCTGCAGGCAAGCTACACCAAAAGCTACTAAAACCAGTTTTAAAGACATATTTCTGGAAAGTACACAACTGATCACCACTGGTCTATGAGAGATACTGCACACTTCCTTTAAGATTAACTTTATATATCTGATGGAAAATACCTACACAAAACATTTTTTTCGAACGAAATACTAGTTCTCAAGATTTACATCCAGTCTTCATTTACATTCCGGTGATTACCAGGCGTATTAAGACTTGTTTGCAGTTGATAGCAAAACTGCAAAAAAACTATTAGCGTATACGCTGTGGACTTTTCTAAAAGAAAAGTTAGTAAATGTTATTTTAAATAACTAGGATAAGAAAATACAGTAAAATTTAATGCAACCAGCGTCTTGGCGACGCTTCCGGTTGGATCAGTTGAGCTACCTCTTGATTGCTTGCAACAGTTTGCAGTTAGCTCTATTGTTTCTATTGTAAATACTATTTGTTTTTTATTCTCTGCAATTTTATACAGTACTTATTATTTAATTAAATATATTTGGATGTAATAAGCCAACGTTAAATTGATTTTTTGTATGTTATCGTACAGAAGGACCATTATTATCTTCAAAATCACATAACAATATTATGACTATCGTTCAAATTTCAGTTATTACTGCTGACGCAAAATAGCGTTGTTGGAGTAGCGCTCATCGATAGGTAGCCCACTGAGAGGTTCCAAGTTTTATAACTACAGTAGTTTTGGTTTCATATGATTTTTTTTTCTGTTCTTTTTTATGAAAAGGCTAGTTATTATAATTTTTCCGGATGATTCTTTTTTAAAAATATTACTTACTGTATTAATAGAAATTGACTTTAAAATTAACGTCTACGAACGTTACTGTACATAAGTCTTCAGACCACCTAAGCGAAGCTCGTCCTCTGCAGAAGCAAACTCGCCGTGGCCGATGACATCAGGGGACATTGAACTGGCTTAAACTACAGGTACACCATTAATAACTCGGCACGTGAAGAAATAATATTGTATTTGGTAAAAAGTAGTAAATTATACATACAGAATCAGGTGTTACGTTACGGATAAATGTTTCATAGTCTTTGAATAAGTTTTCAAAACCATTGTTTTTAAAGCTTTAAGTTTTCCGGTTGACTAGATCTATTGAACTGGAATGAAAACTTTTACAAAACAAAGCAGGATGCCTGCTTGTTCTCAAAAATAGGAAATTTGACTTAAAGGTTAACCTATGGGCTTCGATATGACTAGTTTATGCCTAAGTCTTCGCACGCATTGTTTCTATGGAAAAGTTTAAAGGTAATTTCTATCCCATGGAAAGTGATTTATGGGATACAAATTAACAGTCCGATCCGTTCTGTAGTTATAGCGTGAAGAAGTTACAAACATCCATCTGTACATTGATCCATCCAAACTTCGCATTTATTATATTAATTTGATGCAATTCGGGGCCGCCCCGGAAAGGAAGCATATTTTATAAAGTAATTACGTTTGTCTATGCAATAATTACTATCCCAATTTATTCAGCGTTGTTCTTTTGTTATGAATTTATAAAGCATTGAGTTATTATTTACTTCATTTTGATAACATCGTAAAAACACTGGTAATTACCCAGCCGGTAGTCAGATATGGTATTATTATAATACAACACTTGTTGAAGTACAAAACTACTATTTTGTGTTCTAGAATGTTCCTGTATCATCCTCATCCGAACTCTCTTCATTTTTGACGACCTCCGTGGCGCAGCGGGCGAAGGTCCGCCTGCGACGCAGGAGGTTGCGGGTTCGATTCCCGAGTCGGAACAAATTTGTGTACGATCTGCAGAAATTTGTTCCGTTGGTCTGGGTGTTTTCTATGCATAATAAAAAAATATCTATGTAGTGCATTGTATTAAGTATATCATTTATCTAGTACCCAACCCATCATAACACAAGCTCTGCTTAGCTTGGGGCTAGATAATGCTGTGTGAATAGTCCAGCAATATTTATTATTTATTTATTTATTTCAAAACATTGAGTGCCTACATCTCTGTCTAATATACAGGGTTATTGGTAATTCACTGACACTATGTTAACTGCAGGTTCTGTCCACCATCATGAACACGTGCATTAAGACGGCAGGTCTCAATTCTTTAATTAGTTGTACTTTTCAATTAGTATGTACCCCCCTCCATTCAAAAATCGTTTAATAAAGGTTATGGTTATGGTGTGTGTACTCTTGTGTCCGCACTTAGACTAGGGTTGGTCCATTGTGCGTGTTTAGTTTGCTAGTACAACCAGCCTAACTCCGTCCAGAAGCGCAGAATCTTCCTGGGATCTTCACAGGCTTCGCGGAGTGACCTCGGGTGGTCGAGGATTTCGTGTCGTTGCGCTGTTACTCCCTCGCATTCCAGGACTACGTGGGCAGCTGATTCTTCGTTAGTGAGACACCCCCTGCAGAGAGGGCTGTCTGTTGCTCCGATGGTGAAGAGATGTTTGTTCAGTGGACAGTGTCCTGTGAGTGTCCCCACTAGGACGCGTAGGTCCATTCTGGTCAGTTTCAGTAGGCGCTTGGTTAGCCTTGGTGATGCAACTGGAAGTGCTGCTCTTGCCTGACGGCACTCTTGTAGGTGTGTCCATCGTTCAGTATGCGTTTCTGTGGTTTTTAGTTTTATCCATGTTCGGAATTGGGAGAATGGTAGGGGAAGGAGCGGAGGTGGGCCTATTATCGGCGTCTCCGAACCTTTCCGTGCCAATTCGTCGGCAGCGTCGTTTCCCAGTGAACCGCTATGTCCTTTGATCCATTGAAGGGTTATCCTGTTTCTACAGGAGATCCTCTCGAGTGCCAAGTGACATTCGTACACGACTTTGGAGTTGCAGCTGTTTCCTGCCAAGGCTCTTAGTGTAGCAGCACTGTCAGACAGGATTCGCACGCACTGGTTATCTATATCTCTTCTTTGCACAGCTGTGGCTGCCTCGGTTATAGCTGCGCATTCACATTGAAATATGGAGCTGTGTTTGCCTAAGGTTATTGAAACATTGATGTTGAGATCCATTGAGTGAATCCCTGCTCCCGTGCCCATATCAGTCTAAGAGCCGTCCGTGTATATTCTCACTTCATAGGGGCCTGATTCATCTCTTTGGTCTTCCTGTAGTTGTATCTGGTAGTGTTTGTTGTGTATTGGTTTGCTGGGCATTCTGTCACAGGGGGCCGCTAGAAGAGGTTCATAGGCTAAGGCCCTGTCCAAGATCTGAGCGTGCGGACTATCTGTGGTCCTCCCCCAGCATCCCATGTTTTGTAGTCGCAAAGCCGACATAGTAGCTTCTTGTTGTATGTATAGGTCTAGCGGCGCTAGGTCCAGTATCACTTCTAGGGCAGCGCCCGGTGTGGTTCTCATGCAGCCTGTTATTGCCGAGCACACCAATCTTTGGAAGCGTTGCAGTTTGGTTATTACCGTGTTCAGCTCGGTTCTGGTCCACCATACGATGGCTCCATATGTTAGTATCGGTCTAATGACAGCAGTGTACAACCACATGGTGATCTTTGGAGAAAGACCCCATGTTTTCCCCAGCATTCTGCTGCATTGGTAGAAGGCAGCTGTGACTCTCTGTAGTTTGTAGTCAAGGTGTTTGTTCCACAAGAGTTTACTGTCTAGTTATTATAGGAGTTTATTATAGGAGTTTACTTTGAAATAAAACCTAAAAATGGCTCTACCCTGAATTATCAGTGGGTGTGTGTGTGTTCGCCTGTCTCCCAGCCAGGCTAATGCCACTCAAATCATCTTGCGTAGATGTAAAATAAGCCAATGATGATGATGATAATAATGATAAATAGAAGTGGGAGATCGGCATTTAATCATTAATTAGGTTTCAGACTTTGTATGTGAGGCGATTTACAAAAAAATTGTTAATTACAACCTGGCGTCTTCACTAACGTGTACGTGATGGGCAGAACCTGCATTTTACGCAGTGTCAGTGAATTACCAATAACCCTGTATAGTACGTATACAGAGTTTTTGGTAATTCATTGACACCATGTGAACTCCAGGTTCTGCCCGTCATCACAAACACGTGAAGATGCCAGGAGGGCGATTACGGTGTGGTAAGGCACGGCTTTACGGCTCAAACGTTAGCAGTTGAAACGTTCGGGTGCGCGTTCACAGGCCGACATCGGACAATCCGCTGACAAGTGCGTCCACTGATCGGCAATCCGAATGACGACATTCGCATTCAATGGAAAAGTTGCCTTCAAGAATCCTCGCCGGCATTGCCGACAGTCCGCTCCGTGCTGTACGGATTTTTTAAGGTAAAAGATTGATGGGGCGAGTGCGGATTTTCCGATGCCGGTCTGTGAACGCGCACCCTAACGTTTCAACTGCTAACGTTTGAGCCGTAATGCCCTGCCTTACCACACCGTAATCGCCCTCCTGGTCTTAATTCTTAAACTAGTATTGGTAGTAGGTACCTCCCTCCATTAAATAATCGATCTTTGGAGAGGATTAGATTAGGATTTATTTGAAACTAAACTTACAAAAGGCTCTGCTCTGAATTAACTCACAAATTTTTAAGAACCTGGCGTCTTCACGAACGGGATAATGATTATGGGCAGAACTTGCAGTTCACGCAATGTCTGGGAATTACCAATAACCCTGTATATAAAAAGAATTAAAAACGAGTTCCAAACATTAACCTGTTTGTTGATTCATAGTTTTCTGTATTCTTTAAATGAAACCGTTTCCGAAGAATATCGATGATCACATTATTACTAAGAAATACCAAATCTGTTCAAGATATTTTACGTTAACAAAAAATTACAAAATCAAATAAATATTGGTAGAATATATTTTGAGACACTGTTAACATCGCAAATGTTCGAAACTAGTATCTTTAGTATCTTGTCCATTTTTGAACTCCAATTTGATCCTGTTTTGTAGCGCGTGTTCCATTACCTTCACGTCATCCTGTTGTTTTTTGTTATCATTATCAGTTTTCGTTAACTTTTAATGCAAAGGTACTCGTATATTTTATTTCTTTGACGTAATATCTTGTGCGCTAGAACAGAAAATACGTTCGTGGGTTGAAAAAAATACAGAATATAACTTGCGTCAATTTTATTTATCTGGATTTCTCGTATTTTATACATCAGTAGTATTTAGACAGAGGCAACTTCTTTTTTAAATAATAAGTAAAAAATATTTGGTGTCATTTTTAGTTAAGACTTAAGTCTTCAGCGGGTATCTTTTTGAGGAAATGATTTATATTCTTTGCAACCCTGGTGAGACCAGCGTGTATAACGAGATGTCCAATGTCCTTGATGACCGCGTTGCCATTTTCACGAAGTAGGTCTGCGGATGCTTGACCTGAAATATTAATTCACATTTTCAATACCAGTCGGAAGCGTCTCCAAGATGTTGGCTGCTTTAACCCACTGTATCTGGCGCAGCGCATCAGCATTGCTGATGTGCTGCGCCAGATACTCACCAGCTCTCGGGTCACGCGTAGTTTCAACCAGACACTCAGAATTTTTTTAAAAACCCCGACCTCAAGGGGAGCAAATGTATGTGGCTCGGTCGAGAACTGCATATTTGCGCCTCTTGAGATCCTCCGCCAAATTTGCCACCGCGCCCGCCCTCACGGATGGCTTCGGAACATGGGAAGGCGCAAGTGTGTCGACGCATGTAGCGTCCCACACGATGGGCCTCCACAACTCCCATGGGACTAGTGTGATACCATCAGGCCTCTTACCACCGTCATGCAACAGACCATTCGGTTCGAGAATAGCTGGTACGTTAGCGGTGACAAAGGCCCGCCGGATGACGCGTTAAGTAGTGTAAATTGTTTGCAATAACCTGCAGTTAGCTCAATTGTTTCAATTGCAAATACTAGTTCAAATTCATTTCTATTTTGTAATTTTCTTTGTAAATAAAGAATTTATTGATAAATATTTTCATATTATCATTTGCGGGACGGTGGCAGGTTAATAATAACCCAGCAAGCCCTTGGATGTCGAATGAAGAGAGTAAGGGACTACTAGAAGATGGGCAGCAGCTTTCTTCTGTGTATTTGAACATCTCTACCGCGATCACCAATCTGTGAGCCAAGCGTGTTAATAACGGCTAAACCCTTTGTTGGGCGGGGAGCGTTCAGTAGCGAATGTGTGCTGGTGAAGCATCACACTTCACATCTACAGCCAATACCGGTCCACTGATGGACGCAGGCCTCCCTTGATAAACGTCTTATTGGCCTTTGTAACATGGAGGATAGTGCCTATAATTCCACGCTGGGCATGCGGGTCGGCGATTGCAGTTTGGTGGTAAAATGGTTCTGCAGGGGGCGCTGCTGCCCACCCCTACCCATTCCTTAGTCGCCTCTTACGACACCCGCGGGAAGAGTTAGGGGGTTGCAATAAACTAAAAAATATTATAATGTTCTTTCCCTTTACCTTTGTCTTTACCAAGTTTATAATCTTGAAGTTGACAATATTTTTAAATAGTACCTATGACTGGAAGCGACCGAACAGCTAAAAAATTTTTAATAAACGAGCTTTAAAAAAGTCGTCTGAATGCTAGTAACGTTATAGTCATATATTTTGCAGGTCTAACTCAAATTATTTTGAATTTGTTGCGAGCTTTTTGATTCAAGAGAATTTTTAAAATATATTCATGAGATTTTTTGTAACCGACCTGTTATGTTAAATAGGTGTTTTTGTTTGAGTTTTTACTGGATAGATATATCGCATTACAGGTTGCGCTGATCCTTATCGGGTAGTAGGAAACGGAGTTATTAGTCAATAATTTAATTTTACAAACCTAGGTAAAAGCTTACTATAGGCACAGATATAATAATACTATACTAGCTATAGGTAGGCCTAGATATGCTACGATTCTATAATATTTCTGTAGAATTAAAAAACAAGCTTATGCATGGGAAAAATAACACCCATTCCTATGTGTTTGAAAGATACACTATAGTATTGACAACTTGACTTGTACATTCAAAATTTCCGTATCTGTGGTAGGCAGATAGTTATGCCTATTAGCTAGTATAAGTTTTATGCGTATGTTTACAACCTTGTTGACCGTGAATAAGGAAGTTAGGCCTGCTCCTATTCGCGCCAATTAATGTATATTCAACTTTAATTGGCGCGAATTGTAGCAGGCCTCAAAATTCGTCAAAATTATATTTCTCTATTACATCACAATACAACAAAAACATTTACTACTGATTCTAGGATAACTCACGAGCGAAGCGAGGGATTTACTAGAATCCTCTTATTTTTTGATTTAATGATAAAAATAATAAATAATGCTGGACAATCCACACAGCACCATCTAGCCCCAAAGTAAGCTACTCAAAGCTTGTGTTATGGGTACTAGATAACTGATATATTTAATACAATTATATACATAGATATATATATATTTTAATAAACATAGAAAACAGACCTTCGGAACAAATTTCTGCAGATCGTACATAAATTTGTTCCGAGGCGGGAATCGAACCCGCAACCTCTTGCGTCCCAGGCGGACTCTCACCCGCTGCGCCACTGAGGTCGTCAATAAATTCAAAGAAATAAACATAATGACAGTAACATGTCAATATGTTTATGAAACTAGTTGACCTCTCATATAAATATAAATCGGTTCCCTAAAAATAGCTTTAAACATAATTTTAATAAGTACTAGAAATAAACTCGCTGTACCCACCACAACTAGGCTCAAAATTTATGTATCTTTTAAAGGGTAATTTATATGCTTCTAAACCAACTCCTAGTTAGTTGCAAAAATTAACAACAACTCCTAGTTAGTTGCAAAAATTATATTATTAGTAAATAAATTCAAACAAATCGTCAAAACCTTGCTGTGCAAAAAGGCTTACTATAAAATATCAGATTATCTAGAGGATATGAGTTTGGGACGGGTTTTGCTCCAACTTTGTTAAGTTACAAACAGGCTAAAGGTTTCTTCGTCGTTTCTTTACTTTACATACCAAAGCGACAGAAATCAAAAATATCGCTTTATTTCCGTGTCAGTGTTTAGTTTTATAATTTTGACCTTTTCTAAGTGTAAATTTATTGTACCTATTTATGGAAATTTGTTTTTGATTTTGAATCCTGAGTGCGAGATTTTCGCCTTCTGAAAAGGGGTTAGTTTTAATCATGAAGAATATGTCAAGGTACCAGATCTCCCGTGGTAAAAATTTTGACACAAATTTTGAGGTTCCAAATTCGATCTTATTCCCTTGGGAGTCATGTTCATTATATCCAAGGGATGGAACCTTTACCAAGGAAACTTGCAGTAAGAGATCGTCGATCTTTTTGAATTTGGAAATTGAACCTTGAATTTTTCCGCCAATAGGGCTTGAAATTACTTGCTTTCGGATAGAAAAATATTACTTATAAAATGCGTTTTACGAGCATAAAATGTATAAAATATCATTTCGAACAAGTAGTTTGAAAAAATACTTACGTAATAATTCATTGTCCTTGTTAAGGTTCTCAAAAATCAATTCAGACTTTTCTTTCAACTCGTATGAGTGCGTAAATGATTTGATATTCCAATGAAGTTTGCCATCATCTCCAATCTTTTCCACTACATCCAAAACCATTTCTAACAGAGTTGATTCTGTAATTAAACAATATAGTACATTACAATAAATCGGCATAACAGTGAATGCTTTGGTTTCAAAATCAGCCAAATCCACTTGAATCTTTTGTTCAGTAATAGACGAAAACAAGTTCTTGTATAAGGCAGCCACCAGTAAAAGCGAATTTTTGGCTTGTAATTCAGATGGGGTAAGAGACTGCTTCTACATAAAAAAAACAGCTTGAGCCTCATACGAAAAAAGTCCTAGTATCTTTTTATTCACAGGTTATGTTGAGAGTACGCTATACCAAGATGGTAAAAGAAAATTGTTAAAAACATATAAATAGATCTGTGATCAATTTATATGCTTTAAACAATTTTCTTATTATTATATAGTGTCTAGATAGTCGCCATATATGATAGTAAGAAGTCAATTACATTAGATACTAAAACCTAGGCGGAGGCAGTGTAACAGGTGTAAGTGAGCCCCAAAAAATGATTCGTGTCTCCTGTTTTTGGCAGATTTCATCGTCTTCCTTTAGTTTAATTTGTAATGTTTGATTAAAGAGTGACTATGCCAATTAGTGTCATAAAAATACAGGGTGTTATGTTTTGATTTTGATGGGTTCGAGTACCGGACAGGGAAGACATTTTTGAAAATTCTGTGATTGCAGTTCGTCTTGTTTTGAAAAATAAAGGAATGTTGTGTTGTTGAGTAAGATCTTGATTATCTTTTGGGTATTCGCCGTCCAGGTATCGTTCGTTTGTACCACTCTGTATAAAATGGTGAATTTACATGTTGCGTACTCACTAAGGTGTACATGAAGTTTTCCTTTTCCTTTAACTGGGATCACTAACACGACGCCGTCCAGGAAATAATCACCGTCTAAGGTGACAGAAGGACAATCCAAAGTTATATATATCTTTGATTTTTCAACATCACGCCTGTAAGGAAAGAAGTAATTAAGAATTTTTTAGTACATACTAGCTGCATTCTTACTACCCTTTGTCCTATTACCCGTTTTCCCGTAGAAATGAAGCATTTTCCCGCGGTAAAAAGTAGCCTATGTTCATCAGGAATAATATGGGCTTCTAATGGTAAAAGAATTTTTCAAATCGGTCCAGTAGTTTCGGAGCCTATTCAATACAATACACAACAACAAATACAACAGTCAAATCTTTCCTCTTTATAACATTAGTATAGATAAACTAAAAACCGACTTCGAAAAAAATATCAAAGATCAGGGTGAGTGTGGGGTGACTGTGTGGTGGGGGGTGCGCTGCTTGATGCTGCAGACTCTGCAGAGCATGAGAGTCATCTTCTTGTAAAGATCCTACTCACCCAGAAGATGTCCCTGGTTAAGGGATGAAATGTTGGTGTTCTTCCAACACAAATAAGGTTCGTAGTTAACCACCTTACATCCGTAATGAATACGTCAAACTACACGACACATCAATGTATACACAAAAAAGAATTGTCAAAATCGGACTTCTCTGTGAAAGTTATGCGTGGTCAAATATTACAATCAGTGAGTAAACAATCTACATCCTATGTTATCCCACCCTTAAGATTGGATTTTTTTTTAATTTAAATGGGATCACCTTCGGGGTATACTCTTTCCAATCAAAAAGAATTATCAAAATCGGACTACTCTGTAAAAAGTTACGCATAAAAAAAATATACGCGTTGACTTGAGAACCTACGTTTTTCGTCGGCTGAAAAGTGATTGCATTTGTGTTTGCCCACAGACTTGTACATTATAAGAACGCACATGGCTTGTCATCGTTGAGACTGACTGCCGCACCGTGGCTGAAATTCGGGTAGAACATCCCATTCTGAGCACCTGTGGATTTTTAAAATACTTACTTTACTTTTGTCGGTTGACAGTTTTTAAACCCGGCAACGGTTATGTCTGTCACCACGAAGAGTAAGTTATTTTGGCTCGCATTAACGCTCTTCATCTTCAGAGGATCAAGTACTTCAACATTGTATTCCGGAATACCATTACCGAATGCAGGGATCAACGCTCTTGTTGATTCTACCATACATTTTGAATCATCTGATTTGCATTTCGTTACACCTGGAGCTGAAAAAGATGATAATTTTCTATTATTAAAATGGTTAGCTACACTCGAGTTGAGGGATTCTCGGTTTGGCATAAAACTACGTAAACTGAGGCAACTTGGCTATGTTTTTGATCAACAATCGAAATGTTTCTCAAACTATCAGATGCATTACAATATTCGTTTTTGAATTACACATAATAAAAATTTGGCTAGGATTGATTGCGTGCAAGTGTCATTCAAAATTTCTTATCAATAGTGTAGAGTATAAAGAAATAGGCAAATTTGACAAATTTTGGATTTTCTGCAGCCGTTTAGCATATCTTTCATTTTCCAGCAGGTTTTTTCGAAACATGAAGATACCTACGATACTTAACATATCTTAGTTTTTTTTGTGTGCACATAAGGTGTTTCAAGCCAGTTCGTATTTTCAATGATTTTTTTTTTTGTTATATTAATACAAGTTGCTGTGGCTTCGCCCGCGTGGAAATTTCAGAACCTTATTACCTAGAGGTGGTTTCGGTGGTGGAGGTGGAGTTATGTGGAAATAAAAAACCCGTAATTCATTATTCACTTTATAGTTTTTTTATACCGAGTTTGAATTGCATATCGAACCCAATTGAAGCAATGAAGCAATTGAATCTAACCAAGGAATAATAATTTTCCATAAATCTTAACCAACCTTTTTAACCCCCTCAAAGGTTCATTTTTGAAAATAATATTAACTTATGTGTTATTCTAAAACTGATAGTTAAAGTTTTAAAGTAATTAACACACCAAAATTAATCTAAATCGGAGATACGTGGTAACAAACATTCACACAAACTTTACAAGTTTATGCACGTGGCTTCGCACGCGTTGTTTCTATGGGAACTGATTTTTTTTTTTTTTTATTATCTTTATTTATTATAAAGGAGTTTTGTCACACAGTGACAATGTCACTCCCATTGGAGATCAATTCTTTATAATACTAACATGGCATAATACACAAACTCAAAAAAATAGAAATAACATTAATGTTTGCCAATGACAATGCATGGCCACCTCCTTAAGGAATGTGGATAACACTGTGCGGCTTACAAACCTACCTATACAAAATACAAAAAAAAATATACAAACCTACCTATAATAAACCTATAAACCTACCTTAGTCTCTGTCATCACAATCGATGAGTAGGATTGTAGATGCCTACTTAAATAATTCGCAAATACAGCTTGACTAGCATTTTGGCTTCCTCGGAGAACGGGGAAGACAAAATGCTATTACAGATACCTACGCTAAAATCATACAAACATCTCAAGTCTTGTCGTTGTGCCTCGTTACGGACACACTCCGTCAAAACATGATGTACATCTTCTATCATGTTACACTCTGGGCAATTTGGAGAATCAGAGATTCTCATTAGAAACTTGAACTTATTCGACGGGATGTGTCCGGAGCGTAGCCTCATAATTGTTACAATATTTTTCCTAGTCATTACATCTTCATCAAACCACGGGCATCGGGGAGGCCGACTTTGGATAGATTTATACCATATACCTTTTGTAAGTGAACGCATATCAAAATATTCATGCCACAGCTGCCTACATAGTAATCGAACACTAGCCAACACCTCGCTATGAATAGGCGAGCAGGTATAGGTGATACCATCGCTTATCGCTTGTCTAGCCGCCCGGTCAGCCTCCTCGTTGCCCCTAATACCTACATGAGACGGTACCCACTGTATAATCACCTCTTTATCTGTATTGTGAAGCTGACGGATACTTCTAAGGATATTGTAGGCTATCGGAAGACCTCGAATACTCGAGGGCAGCCGAGCCAAATGTAAAAGCGCGCTCTTGGAGTCCGATAAGATAATAAACTTATCGTAATCCAATGATGCAGCATACGACAATGCCTCCGAAATTGCTATTAATTCACAATGCATTATTGAGATATCCGCATTTATATGAAATCTAGCGGAGACATCTACCTGTGGGTCGACAAAAGCCGATCCACAGCCCGAATCATCCTTCGACCCATCAGTATACAGTTGGTAGTGTGAACTATAATTCTCATGTAGGTACTCACAGCATAAATTATGTAAATTAGAAATACCTACTTGCTTCTTTGACCGTGTCAACCCACTTATTGACGTTTTAATATTTCTAGATAAGTCGAAACTGCTTATCCAAATATCAAAAGAGTACAACAACATTTTAACTTCAGAATGTATAGGTACGTTACAATATCTCCTGTGCGTCTCTATTAACAGCGGTATTTTTTTCCTATTCCAATAACCTCCGAGACATTGTTGGTCCAATTCACCCAAAACATTAATAGTCGCATTATTCATTATTGAACTTGACCTGAGCCAAAATTTAGCTGCCAAATATGTTCTTCGAATAAACAATGGTTGGAGACATAGCTCACTTTCCATCACATGGATGGGTGTAGTTCTTATGAAACCACCGACAACTCTCATCGCCTGATTTTGTACTTTATCCAGCCTGTATAAGCGAGTTTTTGCACTGGTGCTATATAGAAAACAACCGTAATCTAACCTGCTTCTAATAATCGAAATGTAAAGCCGTCTAAGATGTTTCGGATGTATACCCCATTTAGACCCTGAAAGAACTTTAAATATATTTAAAAACTTACTAATCTTATCTATTGTTTCGTTTATATGTTTCCCCCATGTTAAACTCCTATCCACCCACATACCTAAATATTTAATATTATGAACTTGATGAATGCGCACGTTATTAATGAATAAATCTACATTAAATCTATCTAAATTCCTAGTGTACGGTCTAGTAAATACACAAACTTTAGTTTTCCTATGGGAGATACCTAACCCTAACTGTGAAATACCGTGATTTAATGCATGTAAACCATTTTGAATTAGAGTTACTGCTTCTGACAAATTTGGACGGCTGGCATAAAGTACAAAATCATCAGCATATTGAGATATGGACACCTGACCCTGGTTTTTACAAATACCTAAAGTTATTGCGTTGAATAAGAGTGGAGATATAGGATCACCCTGTGCAATTCCTGTTCCTGTAATCCTGCTCAATTGGCCATCGTAAAGTTCAATAAATAATTTCCTCGAGTGTAAAAATTGCCACAGGTAATTGCACAGTGATTTACCCACTCCGAGATTATCCAACCCATGCAAAAGACTTAAAATATTAACGTTATTATAAGCGTTATCAATATCAACAAAGCAGCCGACCGTTGCTATACCCTTGCTATATCCCGATTGAATTCGTGAAACCAACCTTGTCAAATTGTCCATGCAAGACCTCGATCTTCTGAAGCCTACCGTTTCGTCTGAGAAGTGATCATTACGCTCTAAGTACCACTCGAGCCTGCGTGTAAGAATTGTATGCAGTATCTTGCATAGACAAGATAACAAGGCTATTGGTCTAAAAGACGTCAGAACAGGACTATTACCAGCATTCGGTTTCGGTACAGGAACTATTTTAACCTCTCTCCATTGTTGCGGAACAAAGCCCCAGAAGATACATCTGTTATATAAAGATACTAGTACATGTTTGGCTTCATTTGGAAGGTTCTTTATCATTGTGTATGAGATATCATCCGAGCCTGGTGCAGTATCAGTACCCTTTATCGTGTTCACTAGTTCCTGTACCGTGACCGGTGATGATAAGAGAGTGTTCACGCTAGAAAACGTAGGAGCAGAAGGACTCGCATAATCAGGTGCCAGATTACCCAGTAATGATTCAGCTGCTTCGCGTGTAATATCTGCCTTATATGATTTTTTTCCTTTGAGCCATCTCATTTTAGTCCACATATCCCTCGCGGACGTAACACCATCAATACCATCACAAAAGCCCTGCCACGACTTACACTTAGCTGATCGTATTAATTTTTGTGCTGCACTTACTTTAATTTGTAGCTCACTTAAGTTGTCTGGAGTAGGGTTTTTCCTAAAAGTGGCAAGCGCACGACGTCTCTCAGCTACAGCTTTCGAGATATCTTGATTCCAATATGATTTTGGAGTGAATTTACTTTGTTGAAGCGGTTTTTCACAAATTCTAACATAAGGAATAGACTCGTCAGCTGCCTTGTTGATAATTATAATAAATTTATCATAAGCTGATTGGTTATCATTTGGTAGACTGTAATCCAAAAGTTCTCTCTCAATAGCTGTTTTATATTTCAACCAATCAGCTTTTTTAAAGTTACGTTTCTTTTTAATATTATTTAGTGCACAAATACTAGTATTAAGCTTAATCATAAGGTGGTCGCTTCCCAAGTTTTCATTTAAAACTTTCCAACTGAAATCAAGAGCAATATCAACAGATGCCAGAGATAGATCAGGAGAACTACGTTGTACTCTGTCGTGAGCTAAACTTAACCTAGTATGTGTACCGTCATTTAAGCATGTATAATTATTGTCCAAAATAGAATCAGCGATTTGATTCCCTCTTGTATCTGTTTTACTTGACCAAATGCTATGATGTCCATTCAAATCGCCAACAATTAGAGTCCTACTAGAAGATAAACTAAGCATTTGGTCCCAATCATTTTGGTTAGTTCTAGCAGATGGTGGGCAATATACCGAATAAATTCTTTCCAAGTGCTGACAGTTTGATACCTTTACACATAGAATCTCGATCTGTGAATTCGATAAAGTGACATTTAATTGTTGGGCTTTTATTGAATTGTGAACCAAGACTGCTACCCCACCGTGTTCGTCATCTCGATCTAGTCTAAACACTTTGTATCCACTAACACTAAATTCACAAACCGGGTCAAGCCAAGTCTCACATAATGCAGCAATGTGTATCTTCTCCTGACTGAGTAGCGTTTCAAACTCAGATTTTTTGGGACGAATGCTTCGAGCATTCCATTGTAGAACATTTACAATAAGTCTTGGGTTGTAATCCATAATTGTTTTATGAAATTACAACAAGGCTGATCTGCTATAAACTGCATGACAAAAGATACCAGCGCCTCTAACAAAATACTTCCACAGCCTTTAATCTTATCTTCCCAAGACTTATTCTCGTCAAATATTGCGTTCTTCAGTTTTTTAAATAAAAGGATCCATGATATTTTGTCCTTAAATTCAGATTTGTTCTCCTCATTTTGTTCACTTGTCTCCATATCTTCATTTCCACTACCTTCCGAGTAGCATTCAATTATATCTTCATCTAATTCTCTGTACATACTTTTTCTGTTTCTCTTTTTCTCCGACATAGCCTCTTTTTTCTTTGAGTTTCCTGGGGTGACTTTTACTTTTTGAGCATACGATGTAGAACAATTAGCCTCCATATCTAATTGATCGGTGTGCCTAGATCTTAAAGAAGGCAATGCTTCCGGAGTGTTTGGTAGTAGTGGGTATTCATTCATCACTTCCCTGTGTCTTGGTTGAGGCGACGGCGGTACGTAAATAGTGAAGGCTTTTTTATAGGAGCAATTAAACTCTGCCATTAACTCTCTCACTCGTCTTTCCTTATGGTAGGCTGGGCATACTTTTGACATGGCCATATGCCTTCCCATGCAATTGTTGCATTTAAAAAGTGTCGTCTCGCAGTTTGCATGAGGTTTCGTGCATTTCGGGCAGATAATCTTTACAGATGGACACACTCTTATTGTGTGACCAAATCGCCAGCAACGTGAGCATTGCGTCACTGGGTAAGTGTAGGGGCTTACTTTTACTCTAGTGTCGTAGATAAAAACATGAGTAGGAAGAGATGGTCCATCAAAGCATAACCTCACCGATTCACATAGTTCCCAGTGCCCATCGAATGTATTCTTGCGTTTTAATCTCTTAACAGCTAAAATTGCCGTCTGACTGCCTATTTGTTGCTGAATCTCCTCATCAGTCAGTTCGATATCGATATTTTGAATGACACCATACGAACGGTCTATTTCCATAGGTCTTTGGCATTTTAATCCATTTTCATTGAAAGACTTGCATTTTACTAAGATTTCGGCACTATCCTCGTCAGTAAATTGAATTAAAACCTTGAAAGAATTAACGTACTTAACTTTCAATACATTCTTAATATTTTCCATCTTCAACATTTTAGCCAAACCAAACTGTCGAGGGAGTACCTCGGTACCAGTCAGACAAACTTCTATATTAGCCATCGAAAATCTCATAGACTCACCACTATCTAAGCGACCACGCGAAAATTTTTTAGACTTCACCATACACTCATTCCATTCATCCTTGCCTTCTTCTTCCACTAATTTCCGCTTAATAGGTATTCCGTCATTCTTCTCAATATTTTCGCTTATATGCTCCCTGCTCCTTATCGCACTTGTTCTCGCACAATTTCCATATTCAGCCTCCGTGTCTTCCCTCTGTATCATATCATTTCCCTCTTCAAAAACGGTATCCAAAATCGCAAAACTGTTCATTTTAATTGATAAGCGCGCGATCTTAAATGCAAAGAAAGTCGCACGTGCTTAGCGCACTCGGCGGCCGAGCCGCTAACACCGGTTAGAGGTCAAACAATAACCAAACGCGTGTAGCTGTACTAAGCGCCCGCGCGCGACTGTTGGGAACTGATTTATGGGATAAAAAGCCTATGTTTGATTCCAGGATTAGAATTACTTGTATGCAAAATTTCAGCCTAATCCGTTCAGGAGTTTTGGCGTGAAGAGGTAACAAACTTCCATCCATCCATCTAAACTTTCGCATTTATAATATTAGTGTGATGTAATGTGATAGTAGATAGATAGTAGAAATAGATTGCTTACGTGTTTTGTGTACTTACTTAATAAACATAAATCTCCATAATCCATCTAAATTCATGTATATTTTGCAACGCAAAGGTTCATGAAAAAATACAGAAAATAGCTATACTAACAGCTGGGTAAGTTGCCAGGGGTTTTTCGACATATTCATACAAATGTATCCTAATGCGCCTGTGCATTGGGATATATTTGTATGTGTTGTCAAAAATAAATACGGAAAACAATCGAACCAAAACCGGTATTTTTTTGTTTTACATTTAAAAGTACCTAAAAAAACAAATAAGTTTTGGTTCCTCTTAGAAGCTCATCCTAAACTTTAAAATAGCACATGAATCTAATATTCAAGGTTAAGAATAGAATAGAATAGAATGATTTTTATTGTGAAAATTGTGTTACATCAAGGTCTTAAAATCAAATAAATGTTTCAACAATTTTGTCCGTTTCGGACGTACAATAATATTTTTTTAACAATTTAACTAGGTAATTGTAAAGATACAAATCAAAATATTTACATTTCTTACTATACCTTATTATGAAGATAAAATTAAAACCTTACATAATGCCTTATTTTAAAGATAAAATTAAAACCGTTTAACTTTCATCAAAAAATTCTTTTAGATTATAGTGCACGCAATTAACAAGCCATTTTCTCAACTTACATTTGAACATATTTCCAGTTAGTTGTTTTATTTCTAATGGTAATTTATTGTATACTTTTATAGCTGTAATGTAAGTGCTTTTTTGGAACATAGAATTATTTATTTGGGGCAGTGATAGATTAAATTTATATTTATTTCTCAACTTATCTGATCGATTTGATTTTGTATCAAAGAAACTTGAATTATTTTGTACAAATAGGCAGTTATGAGTACTTCTTATTAACATCGTGAGCCATATAGACATATTCTTTTGGGAGACCTATAAGTTGCATTGGACTTCTTTCGGCTAAGAAGATGATGATTTTCTAGTTTATGAAATTTTGGACAACCCTGGCGTAATTAAGGTTTTGGGGTTGCCACTTTACTAATTATAAAATTAATTCACAAAAAGTTATTCCCTGAAATCTACAGAAGTTTTTAGATTAAAGACACTTTGATTTTTTTGAACTCAATACAAAACTGAACTGCCAGTTTAAAAAAAAAAAAAAATAAAAAAAATATTCTTTACAACACTTTGTATGCCCGTAGCGGCTTTATTTACCTAGATAAAAATATTTAAAGACTAACACGACCGATGTCATAAAAAAATTAAACCATGCTATTACGTTCAAAAAAATGCAGCACTAAATAGTTCAAATTTCGGAACAAAGTTGAAAATAGGCGAGAAGTTTTTTATGTTTAAAAAACCGCCAAATTAGTGCAATTGGTTCAGTTACTATTTGTATATTTTTATTTTATTTATATATTTTACTTTAACTAACACTGTAACATACACCACTCACATTAATTAAAGGACAAGACACAATTGTGATTAATTAATTAATATTAAATAATTCAAAATGATAAAATAGATTTTATACGGAGACATTCATACATCGTGCTCACAAAACCGCAAACATTCTGTCATGATTTTCCTGAATCTATCTGCAAATAGGTCGCAGTGACCATATTATTGCACACGGACTGTGTAAGTGTATATTGAAAAAATATAACAAATGGTAATAAATGAAAACCAAACCTGTCTATGAATAGAATCTTAGATTTTTTAGAATTTATGTGATTTTTTTACTATATAGGGATGTGGCTATAGTAAGGCTAAGTTGCCTCAGTTTACGTTATTTAATAATCTATGACTTGTCTATAAAAGTTCCAAGTACCTATCTTGATAAATGGCATAAAATTACCACTGCGGTAAGCATGTCCGGTTGAATTTTATCATGGTCAACTTCTTGAAACTCAAACCATCTTTGATTTATAAAAAAAGTAATTTTTTCTTGCTTTTAAAAAACCCCTCATTGTTGTTGTTAACATACAATACAAAAATAGATGCTTATTAAGAAATTAAATAGCTTATGCACTATAAAAACAAAAACATTAGGTAGTTATTAAAAATATTGCTTTCATAAACTTTTTTTTATTTGTTGCAGCCCAAGATATATAAAAAAAAAAAACACTAAATATGCATGTAATTTTTTGTAATTAAATCCTATAGGTATGATTTTTAGTAGTAAAGCGATGAAGGTGTTAGGTATTCTGAATATTTAAGACGCTACCCTGACTCACATTAACGCCCCCAACTATTTTCTAAAATCCATTGGGCAGTTTGTGATAACTATCATAAGAATTTTATTTGCCTCTGTAATCGTTTGTTTTTCTATGCAGAGATGCGAAGTTGATTTTGGTGTTCATCAAACTCTGTTTTTGCATCTGTGTCTAAACTATACAAAATAAAACTATTACAGAGGCATATGGTAGGTATCACAAACTGCCCAATGGATTTTTGAAAATTCTTTTTTGTAACGTAAAACAAGAATAAAATATTAATAAAACAGTGACGGCCCTAGAGTCGGGGTAGCGCTTTAATTTTTGACTTATAAACTTTTTACTATCACTTTTAATAAAATTCGAAAAAACAAACGTTGTTAGAACCTGTATGATCTTACTAAATAAATAAACTTCTATTTAAATTGTTTACATACGTGGAGCACTTTCTGCTAGACTTAAAACCAGGGCTACTACACTGAACAAACTTAAAGGTATTTTACACATTTTGCTAAATAAACCGACTCTGTAAAACTAAGCAAAATCATTGATCATATTGATCGTAACGCAACTTATTTATAGAGTATAATATACAAGCAAAAACAAGGAACCAGTTTTTTTTCATAAGCTGCCAGTAACAAGGTAACTAGCTAGATTTCCGTATTTACTGTGGCACATTTACTTTAAACTTCTACCTGGGTATATTTTATTTTCTACTCTGACATATTTTAAAAACTATCATCTATGTTGTAGTTAAGTTCGAAAAACTTATATATCTAAGATATGTACATAAGTTTTAATACATAACAGTGAATTATGTATGTAATTGGATGTCCAACCATCTTCATCTTCTCTACTGCACATAGCGTCAGCCAATTCCTGAGAGATGTGCAGCATCAATATCCACCAGCTGTAAGCTTACGTTTTTATTTGTTTCTAAGAATATGTTTGGACTCTAACCGAACAGATTAATGGGTAGTGTTCTTCCACTCTCAATTACATGGCTTTAGCGCTGTTTAGACAGATTACGGACGCAAACAAATTTTAACTGCATCTTCTTACTTAAAAGAATTATCTTTTAATATAATGTATATTAATACATTATATTAAATGAATATGATTGATTATACTTATTATATTATATTAATAGATGAGATGATTGTAATAAAACTTTACTCACAAAGAAAATTACCATTAAATAATAGAAATAAATTAGAACTAGTTTGTACCTCGTCCTAGCCGAATTTCGAGCATGGCAGCCAGTCTCGTCGGAGACTAGCCAGATGCGCAGGACATGTTATATATTGTGCACAAGTGTATGCGCAAACACAGGTGCACTCTCTATTCCCTAACTCTTATAATCCGATGGGACTTCAGACCGACACTACCGGAGAGAGGTCAGGCGCAGGCCCAACAGCTACACGTGCGCTCCGAGGCACGGGGGTGTGACACCGCCAACTTCCTGACTCCGGGCTGCTGTGAATTTTTCTTGCTAAAAAAACCCAATAACAACGACCCGGGATTTGAACCAAGAATCTCATAATCAGCGTTTGAACAAGCTGACCGCTAGACCAACGAGGCAGTCGAAAAACAACTGAAAATAACAGGGTAAATAATATCCCGTTATACCAGATTTTAGTGTTTATTAACTTAATACATCCAAAGTTTTGTCAATATCTTACCTTTAAGTAAGCAGAGCTTGTGTTTTGGATACCAGATGACTAATATGTAAACTACTTCAGTTTTTCGGCACAAAATTAAGTAGGTACTTACCTACCTTCCTATTTGCCGACAAGCACGTAGTAGTTTCGTGGCAGTAACGTGATATCCGATATTTAATTAAATATTGTTAATCGTATGCAGTTAGCTTAAATTTTTCAATTGTACAAACTAGTTCTAATTTTAAGTTTTTGTTTTTAAAGTGCGTAAGCCTCACACTCTGGCTAATTTCAAAGAAATCAAATAATATCGCAAAAAAAAAATTGACTTCGACGGGACTTGAACTCGCATCCTTCCGTCAGTACTGGAATGTGCTAACCAACTACACCACGAGGTCAAGTGACGAAGGAGTCGAAAATCTTTGCGACTACTACGGACTGTAGCGCCGTTAGCTCCACCTACAGGGGAAACATTGAAGTTTATCCATTCCTGTCCCGTCGAAGTCAAAAAATTTTTGCGAAATATTTGATTTCTTATTTCTAATTTGTTTTCATTAGTTAATATTCCGGTGGTCGCACATGGCCACCTTCTCGAAACTGTTTCCGAGTACACTTACCTTGGGCAGATTCTGCAGTTGGGTAAAAACCATTTCGAGAAGGAAGCCAAGAGGAGGATCCAGCCAGGCTGGGCAGCATTTGGAAAATTACGTCAGAGATGAGTCTTCTCGTCATCCATACCGTCATGCTTGAAAACGAAAGTTTTCAATCAGTGCGTCCTACCCGTTATGACCTACGGAGCTGAGACGTCGACACTCACGGTAGGGGTGGTCCACCAGTTCAAAGTCGCTCAGCGAGCTATGGAAAGAGCTATGCTCGGAGTTTCTCTGGGATAGGATTTGACGAAAGCCTAGTACAGTATAATAATGTAGTAAAACGCTTAGTACAGTAAAATGTTAATGAGCCGCACCGTAGAGGTTGGGCAGTGAATACAATAAAGGCTCTTAAGACCTACTACAAATATTTTCACTTCACATATTATGCATGATTTTAAATTTGATTTCTGGGATATTTAATTTATAACTCAAAAAAATAAAACAAATAGTTTTCATGATCGATCAATTCAATATTACCTTGTAACAAACTATGACAGTAAATTCAACAAAATAAATTAGAAACGACCTTAAATGTTAAATTATATATTCTGCTGGAATTGGCTTAAGGATTTTGTTGAGATTGTTGATCATTTTTCTGATCTGTTTAATGAAAGCTGGTCCTTGTGTATTGTCGGACACCTGTTTCCAATTCTCACTGGCGAATTTGTGGACAGTTTCAGCTAAAATAAAAAAAGAAACAATTAAAACAATTAATATTACAAACTACGCTTATAGTAGGTATCAAAAACATCTTGTTTGATTCTGAAAACTCTTTCTGTAATGTAACTCCGTTGTGTCTCGATAAAAACATGGTTCAACATCATCACCCGAAACCCAACCTCATCTTTTATATTATAATACAGGATGGAATTTATGGACGGGGCAGTAAGGCCAGGTACCTTAACCGCTGAAGCTACATGAAAATGGTCTTAGAAAACTAACCATCCTTTTTAAAGAAATATCATCCACGTTAACAGCAGATTTTCAAAAAAAATCCAGATTTCGAATTCGAAAATGGGCGTTTCTCAAAAAAACTTTTTTGATGCCAATCGATCCTGTTTCATAGACTGATCAAAAAGTTCTTAGGGACCAACTGAGGTTTGAGTACTAGAAAGTCAACAACATTTTACACGGAGTCCAAAAAAATTTTTTTTTTCACGTAATAAAACCTTTTGTAACCGTAGGTTGAATGGCAAAAATACTTAGTTGAATAGAAAATTTGAGTTTCCATCCTGTAAATAGTATGTGCCACGTGCCCACGGTTCTGCACTAGCCTCATCCAAATCAGCCCAGTACGGGTCTAAAATATGATTTTGTAAGGATTACCTAATTCTTTTTGTCCGTTAAATAAGTTCTGGAAGTTATACGCAATGGGACCCAACGCCTCTGCTAGCACACTGTGTGCTTTAGCAGTAACGTAGCTCTTCCCATCTGATCCTTTTACAACTTCCAACAGTAATTCGACGTCAACGCTGTACTCCTCTGAAAAAAAAACAATGTTCAACTCACTTATTTGAATTACTACACACACAAGTTTATAGTTTAGGTGCAATGCAGCCAGCGATTTAGGTCTTGATTTAGATCAGTTGCGCAATATCTCTAGATATTATGTTTCCAACTTTCTTAATTTTTTCTTTCATGAGAACCTTTTCCAGAAAATTCCTGAAATTGTTCCAGCCGTTCACGAGTGATGCCGTGACTAAGGGAAATAGTGATTCAATTTTGTACAGATTGTGTAGTAAAGAGTGGTCAAGCCTTTACCTACGGGTAGAAGGAATCAGATTTGTTCAGAAAATAAAAAAATTGTACTTCTAACGGTTTTCAAGTTATTGGATATTTTAGAAATTCTCAACTTTTTTTACCCATTCATATTCATTCTTTTCGATGCCAAGATCAATCAAGGAATTTTCTCGACCTGTTTTTATTATAGCATTTTCACTCAGGTGGTCATAATTTTTTTTTCACCACAGGAGGTCAAACTATTGAAAAAAATTAGCAAAAAACATTTTTGTTTGATAAGCATGTTGTATAATAAATTATTTTCTTTTTGCACACAAATGGCAGTTAAGCATTTAATAGTACAGTTATCCAGGAATGCTATAACAAAAACAGATTGAGAAAATTTCTTGATTTGTAACTAAGCCATCGAAAATAATGGACAAGGGTTTAAAAATTTAAAGATTTCGAAAATTTACAATAACTCTAAAGCCGTGACACTTTCAATGGGTAATGTTTTTTGATTTTATCAACAGTTCTGGTGCTCCCTACCTGTAGGTAAAGTATGACCACTCTTTACGCCACACCCTATAGATGTATATTGATTTGTACATAATGTAAGTTGTAATAGGTACCTATTAATTTAAATGAACCAAATTAGGGTTCCATAATCCAAAAAGAAAAAGGAACCCTTTCAGGGTCATTTGGCTGTCTGTCAGGCCGTCAGTCGGTCATACTTTTTTTGGTGGAGGTACCAAAATTTCAAATACTCAAATCTAAAAACTAAATCTAATTTCTCAGTCAATATAATCATAAGATAGAGCTATCACAATCAAACTTATAGGTTTTCCCGTTGACCTGGAATCATGAAGTTTGACAAGAAGCAACCTCTTGCACAAGTACCTATAGGGAAAAATCCGAAAGTAATTTTTTAGATAAATGACAAAAAATTACAAATCTGCGTGAGTCCGACTCGCATTTGGACGGTTTATTATTTTTTATATTGAAACAATCCTATCAGTGCTTATGCTAATTGTATAGCTTATTCATGTGGCAATCGAACTAAAAGTTTTTATGGTTCTTTTTTTCACCGGAACGAATACGTAATCTAAAACCTGATTCTATCTGAGTTAGAGTTTAAAACAGTCATTATTATGAGAAGATTGTATCCTTACTTGTTAGTATATTGTAGTCTCCATTTCCTTCTATGGGCAAGGCTTCCGTGAGTTTTCCATGGATATCATAGATTCCGTGCATTTTCAACTCAGGACATAATAATCTTATATGGACCACAGAAGTGGTGCTGTTGAATCTGAAAAATTCAGTTTCTTATTATTGCTATGAATGAGACTTATAATTAAAATGAAAATTACAGTTAATTAGAAGAAACAAATTATAACTGGAACAGTTGAGCTGACTGCAGAATGTTGCAAATAATATAGAGGTAGCTGCGATAGATATAATTTGATTTATGATTCTCTCGGATATTCTTTTATATAAACATCAAACCAATTTTTTTTACTGTCGTAATTATTTTTTGTTTTTTTTTCTGTGGTAGATTCTTAAACTCTATTAAAATAGAATAGAAAAATAATCATAATTAATACACTTAAGGTTTTAGTACCTACTTACTCAAATATTTGAACTTTACATTTCTTGAATCCTTCCAAAGTTGTATTAGTGAGTTTATACGTCACAACGGAGAGTTTTCCATCAATTGCTTCATGATACACAGGATCCAAGTCTTCAGTTCCTGTCTCAGAATTCCCTTCCAAAACGTCTAAATAAAAAGCTTGTTGATGTTCTGCTGTACATTTTTTATCAACCAGTTTGCATATAACTGGTGCTAGAAATAAACAAAAAATTGTTCTAGTAAAAAACTCGTTCTTTTTACCAACATGGGTGATTCATTTTTAATTTTGTATGATTACCTAATCACACACAATGAAAAGATGATCCTGATCCTGAGTAACATATTATGTAGATAGGAGGATAGGAGTTATTCTATAGGAGTTTAATCAATTTGTACGAAACACAATTTAAATATGCGACCAAACTAGTTTGTAAAGAGAGCAAAAGAAATCATAAATAAAACTTGTTTTGTAGTGGACTTCGTTCTCACTCAACTTGAAGGTCAACCTTATAGTAATCATTTGAACTTATTTGATGCAATAAGGACATCATTGATATAGCTGGGCAGCTTCCTAATGATAAACGTAGTGTAGTGACGCAAAAAAATGTTGTTGTGTTTAGACCTATTCTCGAAGTTCCTTGAAAATATATTTTTTTAGATATTACAAGTTTTTAATCGAAAAATTTGTGTGAATTCACGATTCTGCGAATGTAAATATTTTCGATCGTCATATTAAGACGTCATATCCGCTTACTTTCCACGTCATAGATAATTTAGGTATCTACCTAAATTACATTAGAGAGGTTATGGTGGTGATATTGTGCAGTTCTATCTAAAACAGGGAGTCAATTTATAATCGATATATGGTTTAACCTAAAAATAGATAATTCAATAATAATGACAGAAACAGAATATGGATTGATGATGATGTAATTCTAGTAGAATTTTTGGCCATGTCGGCCATGATCAACAGAGATTAGCCGCCGTTATAGATTGTTGAATATTGAAAGTAGGCTGATAAATAAAATAAACAAAGTACATAATTACCTAAATTTGCTATGACATTTGTGCACGCACAGAGCAGAACAAAAGCGTAAGTTACATACATCACTAAAATCAACCTTTTCTACCAATTTACGCTATTAAAGTGTGCAAAATGATGGAAATCAGGTATATATATATACAACGAAAAAAAAGAAACTAGTTTCTTTGTTCATTTTATAATCACCCTTAAAATTATATTATTATAAACAACGTGGGTACCAAATGTTATATGATTATAATATACATATGTACCTACTTTAATTGCTTATCTTCTTAGGACATTAGCTATTCATTTATGCATTAAGAAGGAAAACTTAAAAACAGAGTCTTGTATATTGTTATTCGTGTAACTGACCTTGATTTTGCGTCTAATATGTTCAATTATATTTTATTGTGAGATAAATATTAGGAAATTTTGGGACACGCAAAGGATAAGTAGGACGATTTGAAATAAAATTAACTATTTTAATTTACACTTTTTTAATGTAAAGCACGTTTAAACAATAAAACCATTTACAGGGATATTTTCAAATGCCTTGTTGAATGTGTCGATAACTTTCTGGAGGTTTGCATCAAAAATTGGTTTCTGGAGATATTCCGTTACAAACTTCGGATTGGTTTTCATA
This sequence comes from Eupithecia subumbrata, assembly GCA_949316285.1. Classification (NCBI taxonomy): domain Eukaryota; kingdom Metazoa; phylum Arthropoda; class Insecta; order Lepidoptera; family Geometridae; genus Eupithecia; species Eupithecia subumbrata. The sequence goes on along the minus strand of OX438640.1, from coordinate 12,513,787 downwards.
AACTTATGCGTTGCTTCAGCTGAAAAAAAGTTATTTTAAATGATTTTTTTAATATTTTTAGATGATTTAATCTACACACAAAATACTCACATAACTTTTCATTCCCGTTATAAAGGTTTTCTAGATTAAAATCTAATTCTCCTTTTAAGTCTGGTTCTTCGTCAAAATCAACCACTTTCATGTATTTTTTATCATCTTTTTCTGTTATTTCAATTTTTGGATAAACTCTAACCTCATAATCAGCTGAAAGAAAAAATAAATAACATATTTTATATCTAATAATCTGGGCATAGCGACATTATTTTGCATGTTTATTTTAAAAATTCAACCAAGTTTTTTCTAGTCTTTAGGCAGGTCATTTACTAACTTGCACTCAAGGTGAACCCTCCCTTCCCAAATAAGGGTATTGTTTGAATACTTCCATCAGCTTCATACTGTCCCATCAAATAAAACAGGGGGCAAAACATGAGTACACTTAGACTGGTTTTGTCACATTGTAATACGCTGAAAAAAATTATGCTTATAAATCAATGGTTATGTTATTTTATCAGGTACCTAGTAATCATTCATAGAAAAGATAGGCTAGATAATGCCTTGTGAATGGTCCATCATTATTTATTAATTCTTATTCATAATTTTTGACAATATGAATTATTTAAATAAATAAATAATTATATAATGTTCGTCAATTCACACAGAATCATCTAACCCCAGTTAAGCTAAGTAATAAGAATGTTTCTATCTTTATCTTTTCTATTCAGTAGGTATTGATAATTTAAAATTACCTAACTCTGTCTGTTAGTAACCTTTTTACGCTTTATGGTAAAAAGAATCATAATAATTGGCATAGATAGAGATTGTATCATGAGGAAGAACAGAGGCTACCTTTTCGGTATCAATCAACCTAACACAAATTTGTTAAACTCAAATTATGGGTTGTTGTACGTTTGCCACAAAGTAAATTCGTCACGAAAAAAAGCATGTGTTAATTCGCCATAATTCTATTTTTCTGAAAAATTCCTTTGTTAATTAACGCCCGTAGCACACCTCCGCTGCGGAACCATAACAGCGAAACCGCAGCAATTTCGCCATATTTTGTCCGTATAGGAAAAGTGGAACCATAGCGAAACTGCCTGTTCTAACGCATAGATTTGATTACAATACTATCTCTTTCCCAGTTTCGCTAGCGTTCCGCTTCTCCTACATACGGACAAGACATGAGGAATTTACTGCGGTGCCGCTGTTATGGTTCCGCAGCGGAGGTGTGCTAGGGGCGTAAGTTTGATTATTGTAAGTTCGTCACATTGCTTACCTTGCATCTTTTATCTGGCATTTCTTAAAACCTTCGATAGTTGTATTCATTACACTAAATTTAAATGTCGGCAGGGTTACATCTATTCGCTCTTGAAACATAGGATCAGCAATAACCGAGCTTTCGAAGCTAGTCTTATACATGGTTTGTATTAGGGATACCAGACATTTACTGTCACCCCTATCGCATGGCGAGATTTCTAAAAGTACATAGATTAAACATAAATTTAATTAAATTGGCAACCACGACCAGAAGGCAAATAAATGTAAGATATAAACTAGTTGATCAAAATATCATTCGCTGATACCGATTTTATGGGTTACTTTTTAGTATTCGTAGAACCTAATGGTAAAAACAATGGAATATAAATTATTGCAAGTTGGAAACTTACTAGGAGTAGCCGACGCAACATTTATTGCAGCTAAGCACAAGAGTACCCGAAACATGTTGACAAGACGTGTTCGTCGCAACAATCGAACTTGCAGTCCAAAATTTGTTGAAGTTCAGGGCATTTTATTCTAAACTTGGGCAAAACAAGAAATTCGACCCGGGTTCATTCAGTGCGTACCTTATTAATCGAACGATAAACGCTTTTAATGGCAGCTTTACATACCTATCTGTTGTGTTTGTTTGTGCATAACGTTCGAACGGTTGCATTTGGGTGACATTTTTAGTCTTCTCTATTTAAAATTTTAAACGATTAATATAGATAAACCTCTTTTAAATGAAGCACTGTCAGTGCGACTGTAAACTTTTTCAAACATACAATCTTATTAAAATGGTTATGAAAGTTCCTTGACCGTTTAAATGTTTGCGTTTTCATTTTTAAATTAAAATAAATCAACCTTTAAAACCCTCTTAAAAGTATTTTTTTTTATATAGGTATGTCTTGACCATCAAATTATCTTGCAAAAAATATCGAACGTAATTATAGTATTTTAAGTTGATACCTTTTTTGACAAAGAAAATTACAATGGAAAAATAGAAATAAATTAGAACTAGTATTTACAACTGAAACAATTGAGCTAACTGCAGACTGTTGCAAACAATCTACAGGTAGCTCATCTGATCCTTATCAATACCAGTCGGAAGCGTCCCCAAGACGCTGGCTACATTGCCCCGCTGTATGGCAATGCTGATGCGCTGCGCCAGATACTCACCAGCTCTTAGGTCACGCGTCACTACGGCTAGACGCTCCGATAATTTTTAAAAACCCGAAAAGACTCGGTACCCCGCAGATCTAGGGTCTCGACTCCAAGGGGAACAAATGTGTAGGCTCTGTTAAGACCTGCATATTTGCGCCTCTTGAGATCCGTAATTAATTGTACTGACGTAATTTCTTTTATTGATACATTTTATTTAACCTAAAAGGGAAGATTAAGTATATGTTACCTACATTCATCCCGTCAACATGGAATTTTTAGGCCTACCATAACAACAAACACGAAAAAGTTAAATTACTTATTACGACTATATTGTAGTTAGTATGATAACCCTGTGTTGTAATTGTAAACAAAATTCTGAATAACGCTAGTAAATAGTACAGATTGAAATAAATTTTGTATTTACATAAGCTCAGTCAATATGTAAAGAGAACTCAGGTTGCTTCTGTTTGATTAGACGAAGTAGATATGATTGGAATAAAGTGATGAGATAGGTATTGAAACTATTTTAAGCATAAAATATTGTACAGTAAAAGTGGCTTGGTCTATACAGATTTTGAGGCTGTTCAAAATTCTTTACGATAACTAAACGTAAATCTTTTTCAATATTATCAAAGGTAAGTCTCACCGAGATAAATTCTAATTCTATAATAGATTCAGACTAGACAGCTAGATTCATAAATAATGTTAAAAATAGTGTTAATATCACCCATTTTCAGTTGCAGCAAGCAAGTAGTGATTTAGAAAGTGCTGCTCTTTAGCAGACATTTTTATTTATTTATCTTAAAAGTGCCTTTGAATTAGTAGAAGTAAAATTTTCTTCATAAAGGCCAGCTTATGTAAATCTTTTGGCTTTTATACATGGTGCTTCAAAACATGTGTATTAATCCGAAAGGGGGTTATTCTGGGCGTCGAGGGGATCTGGCACCTCAATGGCTGTATCTTTTCTATCTGTGCCACTCGTATGAGTGGCACTCGTATGAGTGGCACAGTGGCACACCTATGATAAATAATAGGGATATCCCGGGGCGGGTAGCAGCGGCTCCTATAGAACAATTCCACCACCTAACTGCGAACCGCAACCCGCAACCCATCGTGGGGATAATGGGCAGAACCTCCCCCCCTATATTGGTCCACTACCTACAGCGCAGGCTGTTGAAGCGAGGAGCTAAGATAAAGAAAAAGTATTTTATGGAAAATCATTTTCACGCTGACAGTTCAGTCACAGAATCGAGAGCAAAGGCAAACTCATTTGTATAATGTAGAGCTCATTATGAAAATTGAAAAGAAGCCTTATCGGTAACCAGCAGTGCCTTGAAAGATTGAATATAAAATAAAATTAGGCAAAGTTTTCAGAGATAAACCTAAAGGTACCTACAAATAGGCGTTTCGGTTCTTCGGTGGCGAGATAAAAGGAAAGTTCTGGTGGAATGGATCGAGTAGAGTTTTATCAGATTTCGGTTAGAATTTGTCAGACGAAACACATTTACGGTATCTTTTGCATGGAGTTTCTTTTACGACGGGCTTTTAATTAAATTAGCAGAGATAAGCTTTAAACTCGAGTCCCCCACATTATGTTCGTGAGTTTGATGTTGATATAAGTAGCTTGTGTGGTTATAGGTTTTCGGACATTAATAAAGGTACTTACTTAATTCAAATGGGTTCATTGCATACAATGTCGTCGTTTGTAAGGTTTAGTTGCAGATTAGGTAATGTTACTTCGTAACATTGTTTAGTAGGTGCCTTTACGTTTTTAATATTTAGAATATTGTGATAGGTACTTAGTCTGAGAACAAAGAATGAAGAAGGACCGGTTTTACTTATTTATTTCGCAATAAAAATAAAATAAGATTTCAATTGTTTTGTCTATTGGTGAATAGCATGAAATCGTGTTGGAACGTTCTAGCATGACCAGACCACGGAAGACTTATTAATTGTTTTCCATAAACATTTTAATAACCCAAACATTTTATTTACGAAAAATTAATGATGAATCTAGAATGAAAAAAAAAATCACACAATCTTAATAAATTGAATCTAATTCTAACAACTATATTATTACTTACTCGATTTCGTAAACGTTGGCAAAGTTCCAGTGCAAAGCAGCGCCATCTATCTAAAAGCATTGGAACTATTAGGAATGAAAGCCTACATCGCTGAGGGTAAAGTTTGCGACCGACTAAACCAGTCAAAAGTTGTGAACCAACGCAAATCTGCCTCGAGCTTTGGCCGAGTTTCGTAGCTTATTGGAGTTTATTTGGTTATGCTTATAAGCGTACTTTAACTTATCTACTTAGAATAAATAAACTTGGTGCTATTTCAATAAATTATTTCCTAAACTGGCCCTCTAAAATGCCTTCGATAGTCAAATAGTGAAGGGCTACTTTTGCCCAGCAGTGCCAATGGCCAATGGGCTACTTTGACGATTCTTTAATTATTAATGTTCCTTTCATGTTCTTGAAAAAGACGTTTACATTAAGACGGTGGTCAATAATCAACATCATCAATGGCCTTTACACTCGAAGGATGATTTTGTGTAGTGTTTTTCGGCACTTATAAGGTAAAAAAAAGCATTAAAACAAACTTGGCCATCACGCGAATAATGTAGGCAAACGCGAAAGTGCGGGTAAAGGCTAATATAATACTTATCTGTGGACATTTTAATTTGATTGAATTTGATTTTACCTATGTGAGCCCAATGTTTGGTTTCTCGATAATATTATGTAGATATCATTGAGAAGTTCTATTTTTGTATGAGATGTGCGAAGTTCTACGTCCGCAGAATAAAGGCGCTGTACCAAATCCCATACAACAATTTAACACAGCCCTGTCTCTGATCATTAATTCGATTGCATATCACTAAAATTCCACCCTAATAATGCAAGCTACGGTCAATAAAACAAAAATTTCGCTGCGCTTTTCTATCAACTGGCTTGTAAAGATCGTTTCTCTACCGTTTTACAATAAATTGCGGAATCTATCGAAAAAAACGTATGTTCATGCTCAATGTGTCTGCGTGTGCGCCTGCCATTGTTTAGTAATCCCTGAGGGGCGGTTGCGCAAAAAATGTGGGAACGAATGTGGTTGTTTAGAGATGTTTTTGGGTGTGTCTAGACCTCTTGGTTAAGTGTCGATGTCGATAACAAGCAAAAGTTTTCGTTTTAATCAGTAGATACTGATTGGGAATGGAAAGTAGAAGAGAAATTCATGTTGTGACAATTTCATCATAGTGGGATAAGAGCAAAAAGAAGAAGAATGATTAGGCACTGAAGCTGGAGGAAATTTTGTTTTTATTAGTTTTTAATTAAATAATATTTAGCTCTAGCCCCACAAATTGGTTCCAGCAGCCTGAAGAATTAATTTTAAGAACTTTTGTGGTTAATAGATCTGTTAGTTAATTTTCCCAACTGACTTTTAAAATTGAGTTGAAAATAATGTTGATGCGCTGTAAATGCTAAACGAATAGCATAACCATGGTACAGAAAACCAACTTAATCGTATTGCAACAGTCTGCAGTTAGCTCAACTATTTCTATTGTAAATAAATTTTAATTTGGTTTTTAGTTCTAATTTGTGTCGTTTTTTCTTTGTGACTAAAATTCATAAATTTATCGATAATCGATCAATATTTTTCGATATCTCGTCCCAACACTATCAAACCCCAAAACGCTGCCTGGATCCTGGTAGAATAATGACCGTACCTTGCCCATTGAGGCCCACGTCGACAATGGCATAGCAAATAGCCATAATGTCGATGCAAGAGGCGAGTCCATTAATACGATAGGCGATTATTAACTAGACCACCGGTTTAAGGTAGAAAGCGAATTTTGCCAGGTAACATTAAATTTAATGTGAGATGCTTTTATTCTACTTATATAATACTTTACTAAGGTTGTGGTCATTCTTCAAAATGATAGATAATTGTAAGCAAAAAGTTGCTCAGATAGAACCTAGGAGGCTAAAGGAATGATAATTAGGTATTTGGTGAGTAATAAAGGAAATAAATTATTTTTCATGACAATGTAAGTTTTTGGATAGAATGATGGTCGATCGAATCTCTCATAACCCTCGAATCTCTACATATGACTTTAAATTCATCAATAGAGAGAATGCCAACCCACCGATCTGCAAAAAACACTGCATGGATAAAGCACAATCATTTACCCGTCATGGATCGCACAATAGGTTTTTTGTTCAATTGTGCAATGATCAAAACAGACTATAAATAATGCACGCCTACTTTTTGGCGACGCTGCTCGGGCCGGATACGTATGCTTTTGAATTTTATCCAAATACGATGTCAAAACAAAAGATTTTGTAAACAGAGAGTGTCATGAAAATATGGATTCGATAGAAAACATTCTGTTATTCATTTGTTTGAATATAAAAATAATCGTAGGATGCCAAATCGGAGTATTTATCTGATAATGGAAAATGTTATTACATATGAAGAGCTCAATAACAATCTTAATAAGCTTTATCTTCTCTGATAAATATTCTCAAAAATCAAGTTATAACTTCTTACAATGTTTAATTTTTAATTATGTATCGTCCCGTTTTTTCTACAAATCCGATTCTATTTAAGAATTGTGGCAAAGTAACCTACACAACACACCATCCATGTCTGTCAAATTGCTAAAAGGGTTTACCACAGCTGCAATTCAAAGCCGATTTCAGTATCGATAAAGGCTTTCGAGGCTTATCATCTTTGCTACAATCTTCTACTCTTCAGTGATATTTATCTACATTTTAGCAATCCACAGCTCCTACGCCGTGTGCTCGCTCACCTCAAATGACACCGCCAACAGCTTGCAAAATCATAATAGCGAGTCAAAACACGTGCCGCAAGATCGCCGATAAAGTTGATAATTCACTCAAAAAAACATTTTCAACCTCAAAAGTTCGTTTATCAGCTTTCAATCTGGAATCTGTATGGCACACATTCTGCTTTTGTGCTTTATCTTCGGATTAATCAAAGCATGAAAAGGACCCAGGCCGCAGTTTTTTTATCCATAAGTAAACTTCCTTGCGTTGGCCAAGCGTTTGTAACTACAATGACATTGAATTTTGTGATCATTGTTCTGATTTTCTGTGATTTGTTGACAAAATGGTTTGAGTCGTTATTTAAGCTTTTCGAGGCGCAAAAAATATTTGCGAACCTACTTGTTTAGATAGGATTTTGGATGATTTGCTCAGGGAATGGCTTAATTCAAGCATTTGATTGAACAAACAACTTTGGAATAAAATGACAGGATGCGTACGTTGTTCCACCTTCCCAAGTATTTTAAGTGAGATCAAAACAATTATCGTTATTAATAATTTCTATTTCGTTTATTAAATAAAAGCCAAAGTTGCATCGTACAATGACGCCTTTTATTTAAAACTATCGTCGGAAAGCTTTTTACTATGAAATAACTATCTTTGGGTGCGATCTAGCACGCGAGGCTCATGCCAACGTTTTAGCTCAGATATGAAAGTAAACACGTGAAATTGCCCTGTTAACTGCCATTTACCCCGTAAATTACTAAAAGTGTAATATATTTCATACTTGGGAAACCCTGAAATTAGTTTTTCACTACTTAAGTCATTTTCACTGCCTAGTTGGTTCTGGATTAAGTATTTAAGATGATTTGTAAATTATCTGGTTGATTTCTTTGCTGTAGAAATCACTGTACTTACCTATGAATTTTAAATGTTAGAGGCCCTTAACTATAATGTTTTTTGCTTATTCAACTAGAAATAACTGATCAATATTACCTATTCATTAAATACAAACCCTTTAACATCTAAAAATCATAACAATAGGTATAAGCAAGATATAATTAAAGGTAAGACATGAGGTTTACTGTAAGAAAACTCTTGTATAGGGTTAAGCTCGCCTTTGTACATGTCTTTTAATTTGTCAACTTTTGTATATTGTTTTATTTGTGTACACTAAAGATCTTAATATTTTTAAGACATAAAGTTTCACCTTAAAGAGACACAAGTTCTACAGCTTCACTATTTTGACAAATTGATTCAAAATAGAAATATTAGAAGTTCATGTGGGTTCCAAAAAAACATGACATCCATGAACTCTTCCACCACAAGCCGTGATGTTGAGATAAATTAGTCAGCGTAGACACTTCTTGTGTGGTTGCCCATACGCGTCACAGATCTAAAACCACGATAATGACCGAACTCGAGGTGAGCTTACTTATAGCACGGAAGACGTGGGTAAGTTTGTTAAACTCATCTAGTACTACAGCTTCTTAGAAGATAATAACAAGGCAAGATAAAGCAAGCTGAAGTGGCAGTGGGCCGGCCATATCTCGCGAAGAACCGACAACCGCTGGGGTAAACGTGTTCTTGAGTGGAGACCATGACTCAGCAAACGTAGTGTAGGATGCCCTCCGGCCGGGTGGGATGACGATCTGGGAAAAACTGCAGGCAGATGCTGGATGCGGCAAGCTGAAGACAGGGTGCTATGGCGCTCATTAGGGGAGGCATATGTCCAGCAGTGGACTAATCTAGGCTGATGATGATGATGAAGGTTGGTATGAATGGCTGCGAGACAGACACAGGGATTTGCTGCCTATCTTTATTATCTTGTGATTTGAATTTCTTTTAAACTAGGTTTGATTTTATACTAGCAAAGTAAAGGGTATTTGTTTTCTTGTTGAACAATTTAGATTATACGATAATTCGGTAATGAAAAAATTATTACACAATAAGGTCGGGAATAACGTCTACTCTACCTAAAAAAAATCAAAGGGATCTATGATTTTTTTTTATTTAATTTAATCGTTGTATACTAAGTGTGTTACTTAGTCACACTCAGCTAGCTTGAATCAAGTTCAACATCAAGCTAGCTTCACTGTAAGGTCCCTTGCAAGGAATAAGCACGCCAATTGCAGGATACGGTAGTTAGTTTTTAAGATCTTACTGTATTTTCTAAAACTTGTGCAACTCTCCTGTAATAAACTTTAATATGTTTACTTAACACGTTACAACGGGTTTTAGGCGGGTTTAAATCAATATCTTATAAATTCAAACTCGCACCATCTCGTACTAATTTCAATTGGTAAACGATGAGGTAGTATAACTAGTTTTGCATCTCAGTCTATTATAAAATTCCTTGAAACATCACGACATTTTACATGCCAACGCTCTTGATTATCTAAATTCCTTTGATACAAAGGATAAGGGGTGCTTTCGACATTGTCATAATTGTCTATGTGGTGCTTATGGTAAGCTCCTTTCCAAAGACCCTATACTGTTGCGATGTTATGTTGTCATTAGTGTGTCGTTTAGTACCTATCCTGTTCCATGTCATTGCTTTTGTAGGTACGAAGCAGGTACCTACTCCATAATGATCTGACAATGTAATCTTAATGCCAAATGTTAATTAACTGATGTCCTTCTGGCCGAATTTCGGCTACGGCGGCCAGTCTCTGGCTCTCGTCACACGTTAGGAATACTTCGTGAGACGTTGGGAATTGGTGCGTCTCACGTGAGACGGTGGGAATAACTCCCACCTAGCATAGGATAAGGACCGTAAGATGACGATGAGTAGAGAGAACTAAATTTCATTTACATTTGATATTAACTTTACAATGTTGGTTTTAACGCTCTCGTTAATATGAAACTCGTCGGAACTATATTTCTTCGTCATCGTCCACATAAATTAACCCCTGCGGAGTCGTTACCTTAATTATCGTTATGAAATAAACAGTATGTTGCTTTATAACTTTAATCTGAGTACCGATCGCGATGGTTACAGACCGTTTGACTTCGATCCAAGTTTCAGAGGATATCTAAAATTTTCATCGGGAAACGTTACGAAAGATTCTTATATTCCTACCTATCTTTTCACTTGCACAAAACTGTAATCACTACAGAACGAACGACAGGCTCATTTTATTTGGCTTTTTTAAATCGTATAGGTACTCTAACTAAGCTGAATAACTATTCTAATGTAAGTGATTGACTTTTTATGGGAATAAATATATTAAGAGTAAGAATGAGATTATTTATTTATAAACTTAAAAATTATGGTTTTGCTCGATAATCTGCCATTTCTATCAATCTCTAAAAATTGTGATAAACATAACTTTAATACCAGAAATAAACATAAACTCGCTGTGCCCACAACTAAGCTACACAAATTAATGTATCTTTTAAAGGCCAATGCATACGCTTCTACAACAAAACTCCTAGTAAGTTGCAAAAATTATCAGTAAATAAATTCAAACTAATTGTCAAAACCTTTACATGCAAAAAGGCTTATTAAAAATATCAGATTATCTAGAAGAAAAAAAGTTTGGGACGAGTTTTGCTCCAACTCGAAAAATAACAACTAACAGGCTAAAGGTTTCTTTGTCGCTTCTTTACTTTAGTCTACATATCGAAGTGACAGAAATAAAAAAATCACTTTATTTCCGTGTCAGTGTATAGTTTTATAATTTGACCTTTTCTAAGTGTCATCATCATCATCATCAACCTAAATTAGTCCACTGCTGGACATAGGCCTCCCCTAATGAGCGCCATAGCGCCCTGTCTTCAGCTTGCCGCATCCAGCATCTGCCTGCAGTCTTTCGCAGATCGTCATCCCACCTGGCCGGAGGGCGTCCTACACTACGTTTGCCGAGTCGTGGTCTCCACTCAAGAACACGTTTGCCCCAGCGGTTGTCGGTTCTTCGCGAGATATGGCCGGCCCACTGCCACTTCAACTTGCTAATTCTTTGAGCTATGTCGATAACTTTGGTTCTCTGTCGGATGTATTCGTTACGAATTCTGTCCTTCAGAGAGACTCCGAGCATAGCTCTTTCCATAGCTCGCTGAGCGACTTTGAACTGGTGGACCAGCCCTACCGTGAGTGTCCACGTCTCAGCTCCGTAGGTCATGACGGGTAGGACGCACTGATTGAAAACTTTAGTTTTCAAGCATTGCGGTATGGATGACGAGAAGACTCGACGTAGTTTCCCAAACGCTGCCCAGCCTAGCTGGATCCTCCTCTTGGCCTCCTTCTCAAAATTATTTTTACCCAACTGCAGAATTTGCCCAAGGTAAGTATACTCGGAAACAATTTCGAGAAGGTGGCCATGTACGACGACCGGTCCCGGATCAATGAGGCCATTGATCATGACTTTGGTTTTATCCAAATTCATGCCAAGACCGATGCGTCGCGAGGCTGAGGCTAGGCCGTCCAGCATCTGGTTCAGCTCCTCTAGCGACTCCGCCATTAAGACTATGTCATCAGCGAATCGCAGGTGTGAGATGTGGTCGCCGTTTATGTTGATGCCCTTACCTTTCCAGTCCAGCGTCTTAAACATATCTTCCAACGCGCTCGTGAACAGTTTCGGGGATATAACATCCCCCTGTCTCACTCCTCTGCGCAGTTGGATGGGTTTAGTCTGCTGGCCCTGTACTTGGACACTCATGGTGGCGGCCTCGTAGAGACATCTCAGCACCTCGATATAACGATAGTCTACTTGGCATCGCTGTAAGGATTCCAGAACAGCCCAGGTTTCGACAGAGTCAAAGGCTTTTTCATAGTCCACATTCATAGTCCAGTTTCTAAGTGTACATTTATTGTATTTATGGAAATAAAGAGTTTTTGATTTTGATTTTATGCGCCTAAGCAGACGTCTAATCTGATCTGATGTGAATCTGAGGCATGAAAAAGGCCAAATATCAAGAAAACTAGGTTGGTACCTTCTAAGACAGCTCATACCTACCAACTATAACGTAACCATCGTTCTTATAAAAATCTCAAAGTATTTAAATTGGTTAGTCCGTACACCCAAGCTTCAACAATCGTATTGTAAATAACGGAAGCGGCAGTAAACGGATTTGTTTACGGTCTATTCGTGTATAGTATAGTGAATATTTTAATGAGGCTCAAATAAAATTCACTTTATAGCGTTTTACGAGTATTCAGCGTGTGCAAGACGGCCCATTTACGGTGCCTGTACCTTGCATGCTTGGAGTACGTGCTTAGGGACGATTTCAAGTTTATTTGGCTTTTACTTGGACATTTAATGTTTCTTTATCAAATTAATGAAAGTGCCAAGAACTTCGTTCTTATACTGAGGCCAAACTCAAAATAAAGTATTTGTAAGCATGGCCATAACAAAACAAAAGAACACTAGGGTTTGGTTTTTTGAGAGAATTTTCACTATTTGTGGATTTGAGTAATTTCCTACACTTACACTCGACGGCAAAACGAGATTTTTTTGAATTTGTGAGTTGTTTACAAACATTTTTATCTGAAAATGGCAAACTACGCTCACATTTTTTTGTAATCCAGCAATTTGCAACAATCAACGGCATTACTGAGTTGAATGTGTCATATTGAAAATCAATTCAAAATTCTTTATTTATGTTAGTTAAAATAAATTAATAAAACGAATCTATAGTTTATTCACCGGCCAATACCATCACTGAATTGCAATGGTAATGGGACAAGACATGAACTTTTTTCCCTAAATATTTACCGATCTAAGTACCTACTCATAAATGTTCAACTAATCCCATTTAAAACAGCCTTAATCATTTCTTGTATCAGTTATCCGTACATGGCTTTCTATGCACAATTGCTATCATAAACGACTATTATTGTCGATTAGCCAGTGATTGTTGAGCTCTTACTCCTCCCCCCAGAGAACTTTTACCTTTGATAATAGTTTGTTAGACGAAGGGTTCCAGGGTCTAGTTGAGTTGGTCATATTGGTACGCGGGGCACGTTTGACAATTAATCCGAGACCGGTCCAGCACAAGATAAGGTAACAAAGCAGTAGGTGAACTTCTGGTTTCTGCCCGCAGGAGCCGCGGGCACGGATTGTTTATAAAAATAAATAAATAATGCTGGACAATCCACACAGCACCATCTAGCCCCAAAGTAAGCTACTTAAAGCTTGTGTTATGGGTACTAGATAGATGATAATTATATTTAATACATTATCATACATAGATATATTATATATATTTTTTTACATAAATAAAAACACCCAGACCAACGGAACAAATTTCTGCAGATCGTACACAAATTTGTTCCGAGGCGGGAATCGAACCCGCAACCTCTTGCGTCGCAGGCAGACTCTCGCCCGCTGCGCCACTGAGGTCGTCAAAATTAAAACGAAAGATTAATTGGAAGTGGTCGTATAAATTATATGGAATCGTTGAAAGGAATGAATTATTTCTTTCCATGGGAATTTATGTTTTAAAAGTATGTTTTATTCAAGGCTTAGCATGACATCTACGTGAAATTTAAGTCCGCTCCGTTCAGTAGTTATAGCGTGGAGAGGTAACAAACATCCATCCAAACCTTCGCATTTACAATAGTAGTGAGACTAGTTTCTGCCGGCGGATTGCGAGCGCGTTGTTTAAATGGAAACGTTTGCAGGTTATTCTACCCTATGTCTTGCTCTGTCAGAAGACCAGTGTTGGTTGTTATGTTTTTGTATGATTTGCGAATAAATAAAAGAAACATGAGGGTTAGACAGTTAATCGTATAATCTCACAAAACATAAGTAAGTAATCACATCATATTTAAATTATAAAGGTAACAAGATATGTACTATACTATACTTTTATACTATACTTTACTACTACTATTTGTACAATAATCTAGGCTAGATCTACTCTAGATCTACTCAGGACTAGGTATTGGTTTATGAGTTTACTGTACGGCGGTCAGGAGCAAAGTGAAGCGTATTCGTGGCCCGCACGTCTCGATGGCTCGGGCTCGATGGTCCGTCGCAGGTTCGAGTCGCGGTGTGACGCTCGGTCGGCTCGGTCGGCTTGGTCGGCTCGGTCGCACCGACGGTCGGAGGCTCGGCGTGTGCTCCTAGAGCTTGAATTTGGCGCGCTTCGCGCGTAAAGAAAAGAGAGCGACAACATCCGGCTATCCTGCTTACGCATTCGCCCCGAATGCGTCTTGGTCTGATAGATGAAGCTGAAAACATAACGCATAAGTTAGTTACTATAATAATAATTCTTCCATGTAAAAGTATCCGCGTAATAAACGGGTAGATATGTGCAAATGCTTTAAACACTGAACCGTGTACCGCAAAGTGATTGGATTAAAAGGCCCCGTGGTTTGAACCAGCTGATGTTCACCAAGGATCAGCTAGTTGTTTATCACCACTTAACAGCAGCGTTCACAAGGATGCCTGCTGTAGCTTTAACCCAACACTCCAATGTACATCGACAATGTTTGAAGCTTTAACTTTAAGACCAACCAATTATTAATCGCGAGAAAAATTAAACAAAATGAATTCAGAGTTAGAGCAATATTAACAGTCTCAAAATAAGGATACCTATCTCAAGTTATTGTGTGTGCCTAGTGTTATTCCTACATACTCACAACTGGACAACATCCGACATTACTCAGCGAGACGTATCCACGGTTTCATGTTCTCTACGCACGCTACGCCATCGTAGCGCTTAGAAGTCCTCTCAGCTCCTCTCATGTCCGCCACCTGGTACCTATCGTGACCTAATACCTTTGTCACCTGGAATGGACCCTTGAAAAGCGGCATAAGCTTTGTGCTTTGACCGTCGTTAGAATGACTCGGAATTTTTAGTACAACCAAGTCTCCAATTGCATAGGAAGGTGCGTCTTTTCGTTTAGTATCGAAAGAAGCCTTCTGATTTATAGCGTCTTTTTTAATATTTGCGTCAACCGTATTCCGTAATGCCGTGACATCAACAGAATGTTCCGTGTTATCGTCGTCTGTGACCATATCGTTATTCATCCGAATTCTATAACCAAAGAAGACCTCGCTCGGGACCGCAGATGTGGTTTTATTTATTGTGCTATTAATTCCTTGCTGAATGTTTGTAATATGCTGATCCCATTTATTATTTTCAGTATCAGCACCCATGCTACGTAATGCCTCTAAGATGGTCTGATTATAGCGCTCGACCTGTCCATTTGAGCGTGGCACAGCTGTCGCTATAATATGTGCTCTAATGTTCCTATCATTGCAGTAACTGGTAAATAATTTTGATGTGAAAGCACTACCCGCATCACAAATTAAACGTTTGGGATTTCCAAACACTTTAAATATTTTGTCTAACTCGTTAATCACGACTTGACTTTTCGTGTTTTTTACAGCTGCTATAAACACAAACTTCGTAAACGAATCTACCAAAACCAAAAGATAACAATTTTGCCTAGTTGTTTTGACAAACGGACCAAGGTGATCGATGTGGAGTGTGTGGAAAGGCTTGGCGTATTTTGGAATAGGGTATAATTTACCAGGCTTCTTACCGTGAATATTTTTGAAATAAATACAGTTCAAACAGTTTTTTATGTACTTATTTACAGTTTTCTTTAAGCGCGGGAACCAGTACTTAGATCGAATTCTTTCTATTGTTTTATCTACTGCGAAATGGCCAACTTCATCGTGGTTCGCCCTAATCACGTACCATATACATTCTTTAGGTACTAACCAACGTCGACCGAATTCGGTTCGCCTATAAACCTTGTTCCCTAACAACTCGTATTCATTAAATATCTGTTTATTCGACTCGGCCTCACCTGACTGAAGAATATCTCTAATATTACAAATGTAAGGATCTTGTAACTGAACAGATAGCAGCCAGTCTCCCTCGGTTATGGTACAAACAGTTTCCCTTACTTCAGATACGTTACTAAATTCGTCAACAATAGGATTCCTGCTCAGCGCGTCTACGTGTTGCATTTGCGACCCTGCTCTATGAACGACATCAAAAGAAAAGTCCTGCGTGTAGAGTACCCACCGACTAATGCGCGGAATTATCTCTTGTTTACTCAAAGCATAGCGAACAGCATTGCAGTCTGTTGTAATTTTGAACGAAGTACCCAACAAATAATGACGAAATTTCTGCAATCCTGATATAATAGCTAATAACTCCAATTCAAAAGAGTGGTACTTCTTTTCGTCATTATTTGTCTGGCGGCTGTAAAAGTACACAGGTTTTTCTCCTTTGCTTGTTGTCTGAGCTAAAATACAACCTATTCCGTCGCGACTAGCATCTGTGTATAGATTGATAGGCAGCTTAGGATCAAAAACTTTTAGTACCGCATTTTCAATCAAAGAGTTTTTCACATTACTTACAGCTTCCTCTTGTTGAGGGCCCCATTGCCAGATTGCTCCCTTTTTTAGTAAACTCGTTAGCGGTTTGCACAATGTAGCACAATTTTGAATAAACTTCCTAAAATAATTTATTAGTCCTAAAAATTGCCTTAGTTGGTGAACAGTTTTAGGGATAGGATATTTTGAGATTGCATCGAGTTTACGAGCACTAGGGCGTACTCCCTCCTCACAAATTTCATAACCCAGAAAAGTAATTTTATCTTTAAAAAAAACACATTTTTCCAAATTAACCGTGAGCCCGTTTTTTACGAGGATATCTAGCACTGTTTCTAAGCAAAGTATGTTTTCTTCAATGGTTTTGGTTGCAATTAGTAAATCGTCCATATAACAAACTACCCTACCAAATCGAAGATTCCCTAAAATTGTGTTCATTAACCTTTGAAACACAGCGGGTCCGTTGCATACCCCAAACGGCATACGTAACCATTCGTAATGACCATCATTTGTGCAAAATGCACTTTTATGAACATCTGCACTCTTAATACTTATTTGGTGGTACCCACTTTTTAAATCAAGCGAAGTATAGAATCTACATCCCTGCAATCTGTCAATTAGGTCCTCAATCATAGGCATTGGGTATTTTTCTTTAATTGTTATTTTATTAAGCTGTCTATAGTCTATACATAACCTTTTGGCCCCCGACGATTTACTGACTAAAAGAGCTGGACTCGCGTAAGCAGAATTACTGTTCTGAATAATACCATTTTTTAAAAGATCGTCTATTATTTCTCGAGTAATAGCTCTCTCGGACTCTGACATTCTATACGGGCGTTGACAAATCGGTTTGTTAGATGTCAAGGTTATCTCTAATTCAACACAAGATGTTTTACCTAGATTCGATAGGTCTTGGGAAAAACACTGGGAGAATTTCGCCAAAATATCTTCCAGAGTTTTTTTGTGACCGTCCAAAAGGTTAACTTCAGAACTCGTGTTTAGATTGCATACATTAAGTGAGTGTACAGGTTGAAATGTCAACGTATTACCCAAACGTATATACATGATACTTTTAGACTCCGTGAAGTTCCTTCCGATTAGAATGTCGCAATCGGATAACGAATTAATGACATATAACCTTATAGTAAGTTCTACTGAATCGACTTTTATTGTTGCAGTTACGTAATGGGTAACTTGAGCTGATAACTCGGTTGAGAACCCTACCAAGTTTACGGGGTCATCTAAAGAGTTTGGTTGTAGGCAATACTGGTTTACAAAAGTGTTCGTAATTAAGGAGCAATCACTACCCATATCGAAAAATGCTGTACATTTATGGTCATTGAGCACTATTTGTTTGTGAAATTTCTGCTTACCCAATGGATCAGAAATCATTTTTACCTCGACCTCTTTTTCTAATTTCGGTTTCGGTTTAGATTTACAAGCTGCTTCTAAATGACCTATTTTACTGCAGTAGGAACATTTTACGTTACTATTGGTAGGACATTGGTTCCTTCTGTGCCCTACTTCCCCACAGCGGTAACACGTCACAACATTGCTAGTATTGGCAGAAGGTTCTATTTTTACATCAGACTTACTTGGGCCATTATTAGAATTTGGTCGAAAAGAATTTTTCGTGGACATTACATTTTTTTGTGTACCTTCAGTGTCAGTCGGCTTGTGAATTTTACCGTGCAAAAAGGCCGCCAACTCATCACAAAATCGAAAATTCCCTGCCTCGGCAGCAACAGTAATGTTTGTGTCGCCTATTGAACCTACAATAACGGAAATTATATCCTGTTCCCTAAACCCTAACTGTAAGCTATCAATTTTAGATTTCTGTTGAAAATAGAATTCGTACAAGGACTGGTTCGCTGCGGGTTTTGCGTCAATTAATTCTCTAAGAGATCGAAACATATTGCGATGAACTTGAAAGGTATCGGACAACGTGTCACGCCATGCTTTCCACCTCCACGTGGTCCATCTGGTATGATTTTTTTGAAAAGAATCTAACCAAGTTTTTGCGGTATTGCGTAATTTTTGAAGAGCCTGATGCTTGATCATGCTATCTGACCAGCCAAATGAACGAGCGTTGGCTTCTACAACATTAATCCACATATTTACATCGTCTACGAGCGGGTCAAATTCGGGAATAACCGACGATAATACGACATTCTGACTCACGGTCGGCGACTGCTTACGGTGACGCTTCCTCCTTTTTCGACGGCGCTCGCTAGCGCTGCTGCTGCTGCTAGAGCTGGACGTAGCAGAGGACGAGCTCGAGGTATCCCTTCTCGACTTCCTTTTGCGGCGTGGCATATTGTGGGTGTGGTACGGTAAGCACTTCTGATAAAAGAAACATGAGGGTTAGACAGTTAATCGTATAATCTCACAAAACATAAGTAAGTAATCACATCATATTTAAATTATAAAGGTAACAAGATATGTACTATACTATACTTTTATACTATACTTTACTACTACTATTTGTACAATAATCTAGGCTAGATCTACTCTAGATCTACTCAGGACTAGGTATTGGTTTATGAGTTTACTGTACGGCGGTCAGGAGCAAAGTGAAGCGTATTCGTGGCCCGCACGTCTCGATGGCTCGGGCTCGATGGTCCGTCGCAGGTTCGAGTCGCGGTGTGACGCTCGGTCGGCTCGGTCGGCTTGGTCGGCTCGGTCGCACCGACGGTCGGAGGCTCGGCGTGTGCTCCTAGAGCTTGAATTTGGCGCGCTTCGCGCGTAAAGAAAAGAGAGCGACAACATAAAAATATTCTATTCCATGGAAACTGATTTACATTTAAGGAGTAAAAGCATGTTTTATTCTAGGCTTAGAGCTACATCTATGCAAAATATTAACCCAATACGTTCAGTAGGTGTGGCGTGAAGAAGTAACGAACATCCATCCAAACTTTCGTATTTATGATAAAAGTGTGTTTGGTGTTAAATTATACAACAACAGTTTAGTAGTCAGGGAAGATAACTATTGCGGCGATGATTATAGATCTTCCTTTAAATACCTACTAATATTACGATCTGAACGTTGTGAGTGATAGGTAAGTAAAAGTCATAGGATAAGTCTATGTTCAGATGGCACAATTTTGCATACAGGGTGACTGTTAGTAACATCCCTATATTTTTAACCGTTGCCAATGTCGATTCTTCTTTTAAAAATCAACTTCGACTTCAAAGAATCATGACAAATCGACATGCTGGGCGCTAGTGGACCTAGGGAAATTATTGGTGCAGAAATGAATAATAATATTAAATAGTGCTGGGCAGTTCACACAGCATCATTTAGCGCCAAGCTAAGCAAAGCTTGTATTATTATTGTCGACCTCCGTGGCGCAGCGGGCGAAGGTCCACCTGCGACGCAGTAAGTTGCGGGTTCGATTCCCGCCTCGGAACAATTTTGTGTACGATCTACAGAACTTTGTTCCGTTGGTCTGGGTGTTTTCTATGTATAATAAAAAATATCTATCTATGTAGTGTATTGTATTGAGTTTATCAGTTATCTAGTACCCATAACCATAAAACAAGCTCTGCTTAGCTTGGGGCTAGATAATGCTGTGTGAATTGTCCAGCATTATTTATTTTTTATTTATTTATGGGTACTAAATGACTGAAATACTTGTCACAGATGGTTTAACATTTCGTCTCAGTTCCACTCGCAGTGAATGCGCCCAAGGGTCCTGTACAGCCTTTTTATTTATCGTGCAATGCGCCTATTATCTATGCGGATTAGCAACGTCTATTTTGTTTGACGATACACCAATTTTACGAGATGACAGAAGGAAATGGCAGAATCAAAGTGTAATACTGGTTCAATCATCGTACGTAGTTGACAGTACTAGAAAGTCATAGAAACATGTAGAAACGTCGGGCACTATCGTAGTGTATTCTCTGTTTTGGAATATTGTACTGTGCAGCCCGGTTCATTAGGGTACACTGGCTGCATGATATTGAGTAAATTAATTAAATAGGCGTGTATTTTGTACAATATTAGGTACTTTTAACTGTGACTATGGTGTTCTGTCCCTTACAAACGGTAGTTACAAGGAAAATACCTACATAAGTGCTATTTGCAAAGATTTGTTGAATTCTAGAAACATCTGGGCTCACCCCTCAATGCAACGTCTTTATGTGTTATTCCTTATAGAGTCTGAGTCCTATTAAATTTATGAAACTCTATTGAAAACGAGGATGGAAAAAATCTGAGATCCTTTTGGATGTAACATCCTTCGTTATATTGATTTTGTTCGTATGAAATGTTAAGTATTTCAACCACATTCGTCATAATCCGAAGTCATGAGTACCTAGGTATTAAGTAGGTACCTAAATTATTTCATGCATATCTTCCAGGTTCAGTTTTATAACCTGAAATTTTAGAATATAATTAAAAAAATGTAAAAAATAAAGCTTGTAACTTAGATGCAAATCTTTGTTTGTTTGGCGGTTTTTACCCAAAAGGTAAATTTTTCATGAATTTATTAATTTGATTATGAACATTTATATTTTGGCGTTAGCGCGTGACGATGTTTTTGACCTCGACTCAGAATATAAGAAATAAAGTTTATATCATTAAAATTCTTTTGTTAGTGTGTTTTATGAGCGTTACTCGTTAATAAATCACATCACGTGTCGCCAAAACTTGTGAGAAATAGAATTTGTTCACATATTAGCAGGCATTTAATTTTTGATTATCGTCGGCTTCCCACACGTCTATTATTAAAAAAATATATTATTTGGTATCAACATATTTATTTATTTACTGACACATCTCCGAGTCGAGTGGTCTGACCAAATAATATTTGAGATTATACTACTTTAGTCGGGTGTAGTAGAGCGATAAAAACGGATTTTAGGAAATTCTCACAGATCACAGGCGCGAAGTCCCGGGCGTTCACTACTCAGAGATAATTTTATAAACCGACGCCTTCCTTTCCCATCAAGATGATCCATCTATGCTCGTCTTTGTTGGTTGAAAGCACGACCCAAATATTGTCACAATGGACTGGAAAGCCTGAGGGACAATGAGCTCGAATAATTAATGACTGAGAGCACGAAATGTCGCTGTCTTGTGCCGACGATGAAGTGATGCTGGAACAAAAAGCGTGTGGAGTAGCTAAAAGGCTTTAATTTAAACTTCCGCTGGTTATTTGTTTTTCTCGTCTCTCTTCATTCTTGTAAAAATATAGTCCAACAGTACTGTGAGTAGAATTGATATGAATAGAAGCTTATTAATGCCTACAACATTTCGTTTCTATTAGAGGCTTCACTTGAATTTAAGCAAGCAAGGCATCATCAACGACATCTTAGCGTAATAGGTATTTAAATAGGATATTTATAAACTAGCTTACAAACCTTACCCATTCACTTTGTTTTCCAGTCACGCCATCATTCTTCAAATCAACTGGCAGTCACAGAACAACTTCAACAAAAAATATTTAGAAGTACCGAGTGTCCATACCATGCCCTGTCCTGCCCTCCATCCAAGCGGCTCATATCGTTAGATTAAGATAAAACAATAATCCTTTTCAGCTTTTATTTCAACTCTATGAATAGGCTATGTCTTAATATCTGTCTTCGGAGAAAAACGTGCGTGGGACGCTTCTTACCTGCCTTTGTATTATACCATTAACCAGACCAATGTGATATTACAACGCATTCGTGACCACAGTTACAAGAAATTCTGTATCTGAATGTCTTTATAAAAGTAACAGGGACATGAGAAATTATAAGTATGCCAATAAATCTCTAAAACATTGTGAACATGTGATTTGTCTAGAAATTGTACAGCATCATAATAATGAGCGAACAAGTTGCTCTAATCTATTTGTGTCAAAATAGAAATCTTACAATTCTAAATATATAAATATATAAATTTCAACTAAACTTCCATCATCATCAAATCAGCTAATCGTCGTCCACTGCTGGACCTATGTCCAGCATAAAGTAGCTTTAGGGGAGGCCTATGCCTAGGCCTAGGGCTACTTTTTTTCACAAGCTGCTATAATACTTCCATATATTTATTTTATATTTATATTAACATTGCAAAAGTTGCTCTGTCTACCTGTCCGTTACCTTTTCACCACTAAACGGCGGAACCATTCTAAGATATTTCTGTAGTCAGGAGATAGATTGAATTCTGGGCTCATCACTTTGATATAATCATTGCATTGGCGCATAGTATTAACAAAGGCTACTTTTGTCTCAAAGTGACTCAAAAAAGCGCGTACGAAGCGGACGGGGCATCTAGCTTTACAAGCCAAAAGTCCCCATAAACTATGCCGGAAGCAAAAGGATGAAAACAACCCACCCGTCTCCAAATTAAAACCGCAACATACAAAACCACCTGACACGAAACATCCAAGTCTCGTGTATTGCTTTTGTACTAAACTGGCTTCTTCCTGCAGCTTCGCATACGTTGTTTCTATGGAAACAATAGTTTTTAAAACTTACGCGATCAGAACACATTATTCTATGGTAACGTTTTAAGATCACCTTAAAACGTTTCCTATATTTATATCTCATACGAACTGATTTATGAGACAAAAAGTAGCCTATGTTTTATTCCGGGCCTTGAACTACCTGAATTCAATATTTCAGCCCGATCTGTTCACTAGTTTTGACGTGAAGAAGTAAGAGACATCCATCCAACCAAACATCTAACTATCCAAACTTTCACAATTATTATATTAGTATAAGTGTGACTAGCTTTACCTGCAGCTTCGCATGCGCTATCCTAGATAAAACATAGTATCTGTGATATATTCTCGCATTATTCCAGATATAGAACAAAAACTGAGCAAAATTTTAGTATGTCCCCGGGGTACCGTTTACCTCCCTGCCAAATATCATTAAGATCTGTTCAGCAGCTTAGGCATGAAACGGTAACAAACAGGAAGACAGAATTAATTTTCCTTTTATAGTAGTTAGTATATATCCCGATAATATTGCTGGAAATAAAGATCAGACTCAGGTTAGTTCCGAAACCAAAACGGAAATTTGTTCCGGATTATCTCCTACATCCAAACTTACAAACTTACCTCATTATAATGTTCCCACGTAAAGCTAAAGGTAACTTTAAGTATTCTGCGCCCCTTTGATTCTCTATTTACCATGCGCTGCGGGTTCTTAATAAAGCAAAGGTGTTTAATTGGCTGACAAACTGCTCGCGAAGTAATTACGTCTTCGCTGGCAACCGCTCCTACAACGCGTCAATCTGAGTGACGTGCTGGGAAGCTTTGGTAATGTCGATAAAAGATGAGTTATCGATATTTTAAAGGTATGTATCCTGTGGCTTAATAGGACGGTCATTTTTGAGAAATTAAATGGTTTATCTTCAAAATAAAAAACTCAACGTTTCAGGTTTCTGTGATTTTGACAGAATGTATTGCGGTAGTCCATAATGTTTTGTAATTTGGATTAGGTAGGTATGGTAAAACCCAATAAGGCGCTTATCAGAGGGAGGCTTGCGTCCAGCAGTGGACCAATATAGGCTGTTGAGGTGAGGGAGGTGAGTTATATATAATTCTTCTTCGTAATCGGTCGCTTTTAGCAGTGGTCGTGGTTAAGATGGGGTTCTGATGATCGTCTGCTCTTGCAATGCGCCGCCATCGTTCCCTGCTGGTTGCGTTATAGGAGTAGTCAGTTATGGTGGACTGAGTCAGAGTGGTGATGAAATAATTGACAAGAGATAAAATTGAAAAATATTTTTAAGGCAAAAGGTAAATCAAACATTAACAAGAACAATTAAAAAAAATTACAAAACCCCTCCGGCTGATTTTCATGAAACATGGCTAGGAATACTAGGGATAAAATTATCTATGACACAAAAAAAAACTAAACGAAAATCGGTTCATCCGTTTGGGAGCTACGATACCACAGACAGATACACAGACAGACTAGATCATTCGATGGAGCTCATTGTTTAGAAAACTTACAATCTCTCGATACCACAACCTATCGATACATTCCCAGCTTAAACAGGTAAATTTTGCCAGCACTTCAAATGTCAAAGAACAGCTTCATACAGCGGTGTTGCTGCTATTACAGCTAGCAACTGGCTTTCACTAACCGTGATGAGTCAGGGTAGAGGACAAGAGCTGCAGAACAATACTAGAGGCCGTAGCAGAACTTCTATGAGTATTGAATACCTATTCACTTTTCACACTTTGAAGATAGTCTTGCCCTTTGTAGTTATCTACGACATCGGTAAGCTGAGTGCACTGACGTCCTAGAGAACGTACGACTAGAGAACGACAGACCATTCTCTCCCATGTCCACAGTTGGGCAAAAGCCTATCCCATACATTTCCAGTCATAGTAATCTTTGACGACAGTTAAAGATATGAGATCGTCCTGCCACCTTTTTCATCATAGCTTAGAAAGAAAAAAACAAAAAAAAAAACAAAAGTCCTATTTATATTCTCTATGAAGCCATAGAAATTTTGTTTTCTATGCTTTTAGCCAGACAATAGTAAAACTTTATAGGAAGTTTTCGTTTTACTCGTCGCACAACGATTCCATTTCATTCCAATTCAGGTTGGTTTAAAATTTTAAATGCTTGAAATTATCTTGTCCCAATTTGAGATTGACGATAATTCGTTTGAAAGTTAATTTGTATCTTTTCATCCCTTAATTTCTAGCTTGTTCAAATTATACTAAATTGTACCTAGTGTATTGTTCGTTTATCTTTGCGATTTTTGAGTTTCTTGTTTGCTAGTGACTTCACAGCCAAACGGTTTCATAGGGGCTTACCGTTTAACCCTTATTTATATTTGTAAGCTGTATCTGCTTTTCTTCATTGGATCTTATTATTTTATTTCTGTCTGGTTTTAAATGTAGGTAGATACTAAATCCTATTAGTTAGATCAATGAGTGATTCGTTACATTTTACCAACTTTGACTGGTCAGCGGTAATACATAGGTTGTATGTTTATATTTACATTATATTGTGCTAACACATACTAGCCATTCAGAAGTGTAAACATTCCTTTTCAAAGATTCCCTTACATAATAAAATAACCAAATAAGATTTAGACAAAAAGAGCTTCTAGGCACCCTTTTCGGTTAAAATATTTTTCGGATGGCTTTGAACAATGCAAGAAACAGTCGGAATTTTCACAAAGAATATCTTTTGTTTCAAGTGCAAACTCAGTTTTGTCACGTCAACGTAATGTTTAATCAAGTCTAGCAGTGAAGATGTTAATGTAGTATATAAATTATAATATATAATTTTCTTATAAATGCACATTCCGTAACCTTCATCCTGAAGCTTAATACATAGGTAGAAAGTGCTTAATGCATGATTAACTTCAGCTTTTGAAGTTACGCGCCGTAACGTACCTGCTTGCCTTAAATTAAGCCTTTCGCAAATATTTCTGGTACGTATTTATACTACGGTATCGCCTACGGTTTTACGTAAGCGCGTGTTTATACGTTTTTAACCTAACCTATTCTGTTTGTCGTAAAGTTGAGCAAAGACCTCTCCCACCTCATTTAGTGATTCCTGTCTTGAGCTATCCCCAGTAATGTTAACGAAAATTATAGATCTATTTCAAACGCATCTATAGTTTTTCATCAGATGAGGTTCTTGAATTATGAATTCGAAATAAACAAAAATAAACTTAAAAATGTTTACATCAATCAATCTTGAATCAGCCTACAGGTATAGAATGAAAATTTACAAATGCAATCGGGATTTACTCGTAGATCGCTTTATCGTATCTAGGCTTGCTGGGTACCTGGGCTACCTGGAAATTACAGATTGAACTTATCTTGGAACTTATCTTAACGATACAAACCCAACCAAAAAATACCTTTTTACCTGAAGAACACGATTTTCAAGTAAATCTACGTTACCACCGTAACGCATAAAGCCTGCTTGCCGTACCGTAACGTGTAACAGCACCCTATACCTAACCTTCTTAAGGTTTATCAGAGGTGGTAGAGCGTGATATGAGAATAAACGGAATAAACGGTGCGACAGGTCATGTACCGGCGGATATTGCTGAATTAACGGTTTAATTAAACTCTGGCAGCTGTGTTCGTGCCAGTTTAATGAGTTTAGTATTTGTACAACTAGAAAACTAGTTAGGGTATGTCTATGATAATTCTGTAAGTGCTAAAGTTGTTGCTTGAAGTGGGTTAATTGGAATGGAATGTTTTGATTGTGAATTTTCTGGGCAGATATTTCGAGTGTTTCTTGGAAATATTGTGTTGTATTGAACAAACACGCCATTTCCCATGATTTACTCGTATTTCTTACAGAATTTAAACACTCGGTTTGAACAAATTACATTCCTTACTTGATTTTATGTACAAGGTGTTCGTTTTCTGACTCTTTAGATTAGATTACTGGTAAGTCGTATACGAGAACAACAGATGCGGCCACGAACACTACACAAACCATCCTTCGTGGATGTAAAAGGCATTGGTGATTTATTTGTTTATTTATATAATAAAAGGTTCACCAACCACTTATATACATATCACACACTGAAAACAAACTTACATTAGGTCCTATCCTGGTATGCACGTAAATTTAAGGAATTACCTTTACAACTGTACTTATAACTAATATAAGTGGAACTTTATTCACAAAGAAAATTCATCCAATAATCGAGATTTAAAATTTTACTTAAGTATTTATTTAAAGCAAACTTATTCAACCCTTCTATCCTATCTATCCTTGATTAGTTTATTTAATTTTTTAGATTAGTTAATTTTCAGTTGGACTTTTTTTTTGTTTTGACTTTGAAAACTAACACTTAGTACGCCTGAAAAATGTTCCAGCTTACTGACTCAACGTTGATTATTTAGCTTAGAAAACATAGTGCAGGTGGACACAGACCAGCGTATGTCTCAGTAATGAGTCATACCACCATTAAAAGCCCCAGCCACTATTCCAGCTATTTATTTTTATGACGCTGATAGTATCTGGGGTACAGAGCAATTATAAGTTTTACTTGCAATTCCAAATCATTTCATGTACAGGCAATTATGGCGATTGTAAGGAAATGGCCGGCTGTGAAGTTATTTTACTATTATTTTTAATTATCGCCTATCTTGACTTTGCACAATATTTCTACTACACCTAAGTTATAATTTATCCCTATGTTCTACATTCTGTTATACCTACTAATTGTAATAAATTCGAAAGTAATACTGTTTGCCTGTTGAAAAGTGGTTGCGAAGGTGCGAGCAGAAGCTAGTTCTGTAAAACGATTCGTAATCTTTCGGTATAGCGTGCATTCGAGATTGTGTTCGTCCGGTCTAAAGTTTTTCGGTTTTGTGTGCTTTCGGTATTTCGTGATGCGGCCTCATGAGCTTTTGATATTTCGAGCGTTTTTGTGTACTTTCGTTATACCGTGCTTCGGTATTTCGACTGCCGGTATTCCGTAGTACAGTCCCTATTGGGACTACAAAAGAAAACCTCCCTCCTTCTTACTATAATAGTAAATTCTCCTCGAGGACGTTAGTCCACCTTCCGATGGTTCATGTGATGTTATGTTGTCAGTGATTGTTCAAGCATGGACAAATACATAATTTTAGGCAGTCGTCCGTTGAACACTATTCCTTTTTGTGATCAAAGCAATCGTCATTTAAACTCTCAAAAACCACAGTAATGTGGCGACTCAGGTTACTGGAATATCCCTTAATCTATTCAGAGACACGAGAACACACTGACCCTTAATTAATTATGTAACCTGCCCTGCAACACTTGATAACGGACACCAAGGTTAGTTCACCTTAGATTTTATTACGGCTGTAAAAGGATCTCATTTTAGGGATTTTGGTTCGCCGGTTGATATGTTAATTTTATTTAAAAAGGGTTGTCTTGTCTTGCTTTAATTGAGATTGAGTTTTGAAAGAAAGGTGTAAATCAGTTTTTTTAGCCGTCTACGCAAGAAGGAGCTTTATGTTTTTATTTAAGGTCCAACTGGAATCTGGTACTGAATTTTTTCTGCGATAAATATGTATGTGGTCAATTTATGACATCAAGGACTTCCTAAGAAATCAAACAATTTCCCAAAAATTTTGACTTTGACGAGATTTAAACCCGCATTGTTCCCTTAGTACGGGAATATGCAAACTAACCAACCACACCACGATGTCAAGTTACGTAGGAGGCGAAAATCCCTGGGACGTTCTACGGACTCGCGCCGTAAGCTTCTTAGAAATTAATTTCTTAGAAATTACCCTGAGTGTGCGGGCTAACGCACTATACTAAACAAAAACGTAAGGACTTCCTACTTTGTTATGTACGAAATAGATAAAGAAAGGGTTTGGTTTTCGTACCCTATTAAACAAAGCACAAATCGAAATAAGGGCAGCCACCTTTATTGCGAAAGGGATCATAACAGTAATTCACATGTTCTTGATATATGACGTCACATTGCTCTACCCTGTGTTGTAAGGGATTGGTGGAACCTTAGGCGATTAGATTGTTGTTCAAAAATGTTTAGGGATGTAAGTCAAATTAAGAACAAACAGAATAAAATGGACTTTGATCATTTTTAAGTTTAAACAACAGCTTCTTGTCAGGATAGTGAAGACTAATTTATCATCTCGTATGCAAAGATGGCGAGATGGTCAAAATATAGATCAACAGCTGAGACTGGTCACAGGGGAAAATTCAGCGACATAATGACGAGCGGCGGACGACCGCTGTGACGCAGCGGGCGAAGGCCCGGCTGCGACGCAGGAAGTTGCGGGTTCTATTCCCGCCTCGGGACAAATGTTTGTACGATCTGCAAATATTTGTTCAGGGTGCTCTGGGTGTTTTCTTTGTATAATAACAAATATCTATCTATGTAGTGTATTGTATTAAGTATATCAGTTATCTAGTACCCATAACACAAGCTCTGCTTAGCTTGGGGCTAAATAACGCTGTGTGAATTGTCCAGCATTATTTATTTATTTATAAGTGATATGATGTCCTCTTAGCGGAATTACAACCATGGTGACCAGTCTCATAGGAGCCTAGCAAGATGCGTAGGACATATTAAAGCGAACAAGTATGTGCGCAATCATGTGATAGTTCATCATCACGTGTTCCAAAGAATTATTCTAGAGCTGATACCTACTGAAATCACAGAAGGAGCCTGATAAAAGACGAGTCCGTACAGCCTTATTGAAACTACTCCGCCAGATTGCAGAAACAGATCTACGCTTCAGCAATCTGCCTCTACCTCCCCAAACTGTTCTTGGTCTACCCACAACAGTTTGGGGGAGACTTGGAGGCATGTTCAGCAGTGGATGTTTGAGAGCTGAAGAGGGATATGTGAGATTCCAATCTTGATTTCAGCTCTTCTAGATACGATTAACGGGGTTTTCTTCAAAAATAGACTGAAGTTATCGTACTGTTATACCCCTACTATGTAAGGCATACTGCTTACTAGTTGCTGACTAGACATATCTGATGGTTAGTGTAGGGACGTCTCGTCCAAGCCCGTCAGTCTGGTTTTGACCTCCGAAGCGGCCGGTTGTCCGATGGTCATCTTATAAAATTGTACTTAACTTCGTAAATCTATTGTGAGTGTCCCAATTAAATAGATTATTCTAATTAGTCTTTTTTTAAAAAGACTCCGGGACCTCGTCCCATAACATTTGGTGGCAGCGGTGGGATACGGAAGTTCCCAGTGTCGAAAAAGTGTCTGTGTCCTTAGACGTTTTTTTGTGAAAAATCAGGTCGAAACCAGATTCAACCTATTCCGTAAAATTATCCTACGGTATCCTTAACACTAAAGTGAAAGTGCAAACTTACGTGATAATATACTCTACTCACCTGTGTACTTACCTAAACCCTTGTGCGGACTTACCTGGTCATCCTGTCCTGCACCATCTTGAAGATCCTGGACTGAAGGTGCTTACCTAAGCTGCTGGCGCGTCGATCTGCTGCTGCATCTGGTGACTCCTAGAGATACCTACTTCGTGGTCATCGTCATCTGCATCGAGCATCCCGCAACGTGACGTCGTGCATCGAGGTTCCTGGTTAAATACTCCAAATTATTTAACTTGGTCGTCGAGTCAAGAATCATCCCGTCATCTCGTCGAGTTACGCCTTATCGCTCCGGAATGCAGTTCGCGGAATCAGTTACCGTCGTCGTCGCCTACGCGTTATTAATTCTGTAAGTCTTTGGTCATTGCTTATAATTTAGGGTTCAGTGAGTAGAAATTAAAATCCTTTTATTGTAAGTGCACCTAATAATAATTTAAGCGATTAATTTCGTTATCCTTAAATCCTATTATGCCAAAAGAGCCTAGGGTAGAAGACAGGAAATCAACTGGATTAACTATCGAGGTAGAGGAAATACCCGTAGCCCCACGTAAATCGCCTGCACATTCTCCGCGATTTACGAGATCCGTTGCTAAAAACATGTCCGAGTCCGAGTTAAATCTCAATACTCTTTTCAAATTCATCAAATCCTATGATGGCAGTCGCGAAACAGTCAATTCTTTTATTATTAACTGTAACAATGCTTGCGAATTGGCTTCAGAAACACAGAAGCCTATCCTTTTTAAGTATATCCTAAGCCAATTGTCTGGCAAAGCGGAGCTTGCTTGCTCCATAAAGGAGTTCACATCCTGGGAGCAGCTCAAGGAGTTTCTCAAAACCAATTTTAGTGAGCGGAAACACTATGCTCACCTCCTGACTGACTTACAGGAGAGCAAGCAGGGCCCGCAAGACAATGTGAGTCAATTTTCATTGCGAGTGGAATCCTACCTCTCACAATTGTTAACGGAAATCACTCTATCCAATACTAAACAAAAGGAGTTGCCAGGCCGCTGTGCGGCTATGGAGGATCTTGCCCTCCACCATTTCCTTATGGGACTCCAACCTAGGATTTCCAACATTGTGAGATGTAGGTCACCGAAAAGCTTAAATGAAGCCATTAACATGGCGATTTCAGAAGAGCGTATCCAACAAAGCCTTTACAAGCGTCCACCAACGGATAATAAATTCGTTGCAAAGTCTAAACCACAGCCGGGTCCTTCTAGGAATGTGCCGTCAACATCCGGTTCGTCTAATGTGAACCAGCCTAAAACTGGAAGTGATACTCCTTTCTGTCGCTATTGTAAAACAATCGGTCATGACATCAAGGACTGCAAAAAGCGGGAATTTTACAATAGTAAATATCCATCCAAGCAGAATTCTCATCAAGGAACCAACAGTGGCTCCCGTAAGGTGAATCATATTCGCGAAACATCCGATGAGGAGACCGTCGATCCGACTGATGATGATGACGATTTAAACGAAACGATGTCTCGCGACGGTGCCGCCCGAGACAACCAGTAGGAAATGGCACCAAATCTAGTATCCCGGCTAACCGACAGGGTAACCAGCCCCAAACAGACAGCCGACATCCTAATATCCAGGCTAACCGACAGGGTATCCAGCCCCAAACAGACAGCCGACGTCCTAATATCCAGGCTAACCGACAGGGTAACCAGCCCCAAACCGACAGCCGACATCCTAATATCCAGGCTAACCGACAGGGTAACCAGCCCCAAACCGACAGTCTAAATCCTGATAAACCTTCGACTAAGGTTTTCGAAATCAATCTGGATACATCCAAAAGGATGTTACCACACACATTGTTAGATTCGCAAATATCCGATATCCCTTTGACATTGTTAGTTGATTCCGGTTCTGCTATATGTTTAATAAAACAATCCTGTATCCAAACTAATCAAAAATTGATCAGAAATCCTATTAAACTCAAAGGCATAGACCCTGGTGACGATCCTACTCCAACTGAAGGTCATTTCCAACTTAAGCTTAAATTAGCTAAAAATAAATCAGTATCCTACAAATTCCACGTTATCAAAAATATAAACTTACCTTATGATGGTATTATAGGGTCAGATTTCCTAACAGCTTTCGGCTGCCAAATCGATTATACCACTGACGTCCTGAAAATAGGTAAACTCAGTATTAAGTTGCACTTTTTCAATCCATTCTATGAAATTCCACCTCGAACGGAAGCAGTTGTTGAATGCTCAGTAGTTAATCCGGATATGAATGAAGGCGTCATTTTAAATCAACATATATCCGACAGCCTTTTAGTATCAAATTGTATCGTCAAAGTGAAGAAAAACAAGCGAGTCAATCTGACTATTGTCAACACATCCGAGACCGCTGTAAACTTCAACTCAAACTTAAATCTTAAGCTTGAACCCTTAAATTCGTGTGCCATTCAACTTAACACTGATTTACAAAATACATCTGACCGGACTGTCGAGGTCATTAAATCCTTAAGAATCGAACATCTTAACCAAGAGGAGTCAGACGCTCTGTTAGAACTCTGTACTCAGTACTCTGATATCTTTCACTTACCCGATGATCAGTTATCCTACACTGATGTCCTTAAGCATGAAATAAATACGAATACTGATATCCCTATTCACACTAAATCCTATCGTTTTCCCGAATTTCATAAAAAAGAAGTCGATATCCAGATTAACAAAATGCTTGATGATAAAATCATCAAACCATCATCATCTCCTTGGAGTAGTCCCATATGGATTGTCCCTAAGAAACTTGACCCTCAAGGTCAACGGAAATGGCGGATAGTCATAGACTATCGGAAGTTGAATGACGTCACTATCGGTGAAACGTATCCTATCCCGCAAATATCGGAAATCTTAGACCAGCTTGGTAAAAGTAAGTATTTTACCACTTTGGATCTCGCGTCAGGCTTCCATCAAATCCTAATCTCGCCTAAAGACGCTCCCAAAACAGCTTTTTCGGTCCCTCAAGGACATTTCCAGTTTACTAGGATGCCTTTTGGCCTTAAAAATGCGCCCTCGACGTTTCAACGCCTCATGAACACCTGTCTTACAGGGCTCCAAGGCACCAGATGTTTTGTTTACCTTGATGACATAGTCATCTACTCATATGATCTATCCTCACACATATCCAACCTGATGGCTGTCTTTGACAGACTTCGGAAGTTCCATCTAAAGTTACAGCCCGAGAAGTGCGAATTCCTCAGAAGAGAAGTTGCCTACTTAGGGCACATAATTAGCGAAGACGGTGTTAAAACGAACCCTGATAAAACAAAAGCAGTAACCGAATATCCTGTCCCTAAGTCCCCAAAAGACATAAAGTCGTTCTTAGGTCTGGTATCCTATTACAGACGATTTATACCTGATTTTGCAAAATTCGCAAAACCTTTAACGTCTCTTCTAAAGAAAGATGTCCCTTTTGTTTGGCAAAATGAACAGCAACTTGCTTTCGAAACTCTTAAAGAAAAACTTGTGTCCGCTCCTGTTCTTGCCTATCCCGATTTCTCTAAACCATTCAATCTTACGTGTGACGCATCAAACTACGCCATATCCGCCATATTATCCCAAGGCCCCGTAGGTCAAGATCGTCCCATCGCATACGCGTCCCGCACTCTAAATAAGGCCGAGTGCAATTATAGTGTGACGGAGAAAGAATGTCTCGCCATTGTCTTTGGAACCAAAGTTTTTCGGCCCTATCTTTATGGCCATAAGATCACAATCCTTTCAGATCATCGGCCATTGCAATGGCTGTTTAATTGCAAAGATCCGGGTTCAAGACTTATCAGATGGCGCTTAAAACTCGAAGAGTTCGAATATGATATCCTGCACAAAAAGGGCAAAATTAATACTAATGCTGACGCCCTATCCCGGTTCCCGGTTAATCCTATCCAACCTGAGGAACCTATAATACCCAATCCTCCTGAGCCGGAACCCAATCGAGAATTGGACGGAGATCTTATGGACTTACTTATATCCCCAACTTCTTTCGATCCTGATGAAGACATTCTTCAGAATCCTGATAATTTAGATCCTTATGAGGATATCCTTCCTTTACCTGAATTAAACTTACCTGATAATATCCCCGACGTCCTTAGGGATCAAATTGAGGATGAAGAAAACTTACCTGAACCTGTTCCAGAAGTAACATCCTTACCTGCTCCTCAGCCTCACCTTGATCCGACGCCATCCACGAGTGCACTAGAGGATGACTATCCCAATTTCCTGAAAATAATTGCCGATAAAGTTAAAACATTTAATTCAGAAATCGTAGAGCATAACGAAAGTCTTATGAAGTGTCCTGCCAAGGTTATTTTAATACCTACCTCAATTGATCTCGATGAGTCGAATCCTTATGTCCCAGATGTCCTGTGCGATCCAGAAGTGTGTGCTAAAATATGTGATTCTGAAAAAGAATTGTTTTTATTTGAAAAACTTAACCTAAACAACAAAACATATTACCTGTTGTATTTCAAGGTGCATCACTTCGATCAAGCGTCCTATCCTGAAATTTTTGAAACCCTGAAAAAGATAAGGAATGAGTTAGTAGAAATAGGAGGTATAAATGAAATCGGCTTACCTGACCTGAAGAATCCTTTCGAAAAACATTCGTTCATAAAAATCTATAACATGTTAACTTACCTTTTCCATGATACACGAATAAAGGTCAATGTTTATCATAATAACATCATATATCCAGTTCCATCTGAAATAAAGAAAATATTGCATGATAATCATGATATCCCTATAGCTGGCCATTTAGGCTCTGTCCGTATGTACAATAGAATCAAACAAACGTATTACTGGAAAGGAATGCGAAGCGATATAGAATCCTATGTAAAACAATGTAAATCTTGCCAGGAGAACAAAGCGCTTAGAAAGGTAAATAGGGCACCCATGCAAATTACCAGTACTTCGACTGAACCAGGTCAACGCATTTCGATTGATGTGGTTGGACCGCTTCCCGAATCTGGTACTGCAAAATTAAAATTTATTTTAACATTCCAAGACGACCTTACTAAGTTCTCCTCAGCCTATCCTATACGCAGTACTACAGCGGAAGAAACAAGCGAATGCTTACTTCACTACATATCTATCTTTGGAATTCCTAAAGTAATTCTTACAGACCAAGGGTCTAATTTCACGTCCGATTTATTCAAGAAAACTTGCGCTTTCCTCAAAATCAAAAACTTGTGGTCTTCTCCATATCATCCACAAACCCAGGGAGCCCTGGAGAGAAGCCACTCTACTCTCAAAGAGTACCTTAAAACCTATATTAACCAGGAACAAACTAACTGGTCTCGTTATGTTTATACGGCTATGTTAGCGTATAATACATCTGTCCATACGACCACCCACTTTACGCCTTACGAACTAATGTTTGGTAACAAACCATACATACCTAATTCTGTGTATGAAGAGTCTCTCGGAACGACATATCCCGATTATGTCCAAATGCTACAGAACCGATTGAAATATTCTCGGGAAAAAGCAATCGAATTCATTAGAAAATCTAAAGAATCCTCGAAAAACTATTACGATACGCACACTCGTCGAGTTACGTATAAGGCCGGTGATTATGTTTATCTTAAAAATCATCTAAGGTTGCGCAAAGCTCTCTCTCCCCTTTGGAAAGGACCTTATAAGATAGTTAAAATAAACGGAAATAATACACTTACCTTGCTCATAAACCGACGACACGTGACTCACCACTATGATCAAGTGAAGCCTGCTGAAGTCAGGAACCTGTAACATAGAATAAAATAAGAATTAGTATTAAAATTAGATTAATTAGTTTAGGTATACATCTTTTATATTTTTATTTTGTTTTACGTTTTACTTATACACATATTATACACAGTAATAGGTAGTGAGTAGGTACTTACCATAACTTTTTATTGAGTTATTCTAGGACTCGAATTTCTTCTGTTGCCTTGACTCTTAAGAGACAAGTGATCTCAGAGAGAATCGTATTTTACCCAAACTCAATAATTTCGTTTTTAAATTCATTTTATTCTTTATTTTTAAAATTTCATTGCAGGACTTCGGTACGTGGCCAATCGTATCAGGAATATCTCCAACCGATTACTTCAAGTTCAGGCATCTACTTCGATTATTTAGGAAGCGTAAAAATTAGCAATGGCTATCTCAAAATCTTAATACCTTTAAATATTTCGCATTTTGGTCCGCATATACAAAATATTGGGGCTGCACTAGATACCACTAGGTACCTGTGCAATGAAACTCGAATTATAGAAATTGACTCGATATGTAAAAATAGACTGCAACCTTTGACTGCTAGATACCAGGATCTTGAAACCGAATTCGATTCGATTTCACATTTGATTGAAAACCGTTTTAAGCGTGCCTGGATCGGGGGTGTTGGATCTGTTCTCAAACAGATTTTTGGCACCTTAGACGAAAATGATGCCTTAAGATACAACGATGCGATAGAGTCTGTACAAAACAACGAAAAACATCTCACTTCATTAATGAAAGAAAATATTTTGGTTACAACTTCAGTAATAACATCATACAACAAAACTTTGAACAAAATTAAGGATAACGAAATTAATCTTAGTGAAGCTATTGACAACCTCTCGTCTAATTTGAAAAGCATTTCGGAAAAAACAAATGGTTTACAAATTCTTTTCAAGGTAAATCAAATCTTTAACAACTTAGAAACATCCATACTTACCTTATCATTCCAACTTGAAGACATAACAAACGCTATCTTATTTAGTGGGCAGAACATCCTGCACCCGGCTATAATGACATCATCGCAACTGTACCGAGAGCTTGCCAATAACTACAGACACCTATCTAGAGACCTACAACTACCTCTAGCTTTAGATATGAATAGTATACATTACATCCTAAGTATATCTACATTAGTTTGCTATTATATTAATTTTAAGCTGATGTTTGTTCTGCAGGTTCCATTAGTCAGTATTAAAGAATACACGCTGTTTCATAATATAGCTCTACCTACTCCATACGACTCTAAAGAACCTAATAGGTTCAGTTTGATTATACCTAGTAATAAATATATTGCAATGACCAAAGACAAATTACACTATTGTACTTTCGATGACCTTAAGGAATGTAAGGTAGTTAGCCCGGGTAACTTTATCTGCGACGTTACGAATGTTTATGCGGCTGACGCGATGCCTACCTGCGAGAGTGAACTGTTATCAAAAGTGATTAGAGAAGTACCTAAACAGTGTGACACTAAATTCGTGTACGGAAAACTAGATATTTGGAAACCTTTAATGAACAATAAGTGGATTTTTGTGCAATCTGAACCTAACAAAATTTCCATAGACTGTTTAAATTCAAAATTATATGAAACTACTATTTTTGCTACAGGAATACTTACTTTACCTAACAATTGTATTGGTCGTTGTAGAAGCACTACGATAATACCTAAGGTTATTCTAAATATAACTTCTCCAGTTAATAATATTCCTAACTTTAATTTGATTAATGATTCTTGTTGCGACATTGTAAGATTCAACAATCTTATCGAAGATGTGTCCCCTATCAAATTGCAAAATATAGATTTAGACGAATTTAAATCGAATAAAATTGCATTAAATGCATTATTGGACAATTTAAAGAAAATTGACAACAACCCACACATTGTGAGATACGGGACGCATTATTCGGGATTGATTATTTTGATCCTATGTTTAATCTTTTTGTACTTGTTTTATTTAGCTTTTAAATGTTTTTGTAAACCAGGGGACAACCGTAGATTTCGATTACCTATTATTTCAATGCCAAGCACGGTCAGAGACACAGACACCCGAGACTCAGACATAGAGCTGACTCAGGTTGCTCCAGTGAGAACTCAGATCTAGCCTCATCCCATAAGGAGTGAGATCTAGTATTAGACACCTATGGAACTTTGGCAAACCACTCAGGTTGCTCCAGTGAGAACTCAGATCTAGCCTCATCCCATAAGGAGTGAGATCTAGCATTAAGTACCTATGGAACTTTGGCAAAAACAACCCCAAAGTATCCTCTTAAGGGGGAGGTGTTATACCCCTACTATGTAAGGCATACTGCTTACTAGTTGCTGACTAGACATATCTGATGGTTAGTGTAGGGACGTCTCGTCCAAGCCCGTCAGTCTGGTTTTGACCTCCGAAGCGGCCGGTTGTCCGATGGTCATCTTATAAAATTGTACTTAACTTCGTAAATCTATTGTGAGTGTCCCAATTAAATAGATTATTCTAATTAGTCTTTTTTTAAAAAGACTCCGGGACCTCGTCCCATAACAGTACGTACAATCTACATGTCAAAGTACGTACGTGTGCGTCACACTTTGACAATTTAACCCGCTTGATAAAATTCAAAAGTATACGAATATACCCTGAGCGTCGCCAAAAGTAGGCGTGCTTTATCATTACTGTTTTGATCAGTGCACAATTGAACAAAAAACCTATTGTGCGATCCATGACGGAAAAATGATGGTACTTTATTCCTGCAATGTTTTTTGCAGACCGGTGGGATAGCATTCTCTCTATTGATGTAGCGTAACACGTCAAATTAAATCGGGGAAGCAGTGATCGTCCGAATATCTTTCATAGAACACCACCCATAAATAGTTAATTACATGTAGTAAAATGTAAAGTTTATACAAAAACAAAGTCGCTCAGTACTAGGCGAGCTCCTTAGAAACCTTCTGACCACTAATCCTCGCAGTATTGGCTTGTTAGTCCAGTAGAAGGCGCTAGTGTTCTTTATTGCTGTTTATGAAAACCTGCGGGGAGGGTACCTCGTAAACTTTATGGGAATCGCCAAAATAGAAGTGAAATTGGCATCGGATTGTGTCCAATATGGTTGTTATGAAAAAAATAATAACAGGGGTTTCAGATTTTACGACCTTACCGAAGCTCGATTTTTTCATTAGTAAATTTATTTTTAGACTTAGAAGGCAGAGCCAGACTGCTAAAATCGCGACTCTTGGGGCAAAGTTAACCCAAAGCGGACTCAAAGATACGAACGTTTCGCTAACCTTCATTGTTCTGAGCGCTAACTCACCACCAGCCACGATCATCTTTGGATGTCTACTTACAAACGCGGCGTCTTTTCAGCCATGCACGAAAATGCTCTTTTGATATGCATAAAGGCCGATGATGTTGATGCTAAAATGTAAATTTAGGTAGATTTCGTGTCGCAATCCGCCAAGCAGGAGTTACATTAGGCCTATTATGAAAACTCTGTGTTCACATTTCCATGTGAACCGAATTTGAAAACAAAACGAATATTCACCACCTAACTATCACATAACTAGGCAACATCCTCAAATCAATAAACTACAGAAATAACAAAGCAAATTATTAAAGGAAAATGAAACGTTCCGAAGTTTCCAATAATCGAACGCCAGATGTCAACAAAGAAAGCAAACTTCCGAAAGAGTTGGGAAGTAATATCGTTCTCCCACGAGAACCGAGTCAATAAACAAAGAGGGGGCGTTTGATACACTTGTAAACTAATAACTCCGCCCTTCTTGACATTCGTAAACAATGGCTTAGAAACTTTTAGAATTGCACGTGACATTACCTTCATCTTTAATGGAAACAAATGTATCTACTCTTGAGAATTTCTTTATTCCTATTTCTCACTTTACTCTGCCAATTTTATGGAATGCCTAAACTTTAATTTCAAATACCTACATCTTCAAGCTTTTAAAGTTATTTATAATATTTGAGTGTTTGTAAAATTAATACGAGGTATTACGAAAAGGTACCAATTTATTCATAAATAAAAATTCTGGTGTATGCAGTTTATTTGTCGAAATAAATTGCACCTGCAGTTAACTTTATACAAAGCCAAAGAATGGAATATGAAACCTTTCCTTAACATTTCCTTTTCAAGCAGTTATATGTTAAATTAGAGTAAATAATAAATATCTACTCTGCATTCTTACTTCAACTCGATGCCACGGCCAATATTAATAAACAATAGACTTGTGACAAATAAGCAACTGCTGGAAACAATCAGGATGGCTCAGAGAGGGGAGAATAGATTGAATTTTTCAAGGCTCTGCTATTGTAACGCGATCTCAACGATGAAATTGGTTTTGTGATAACTAAGGTTACAAAGCAAATTACTTTCAAGATATCTGTTGACATTCAGATGTTTATATCTTACTGAGTGTGAAAATGTTTTTTGATGACCTAAACAACATTAAGGGGTCAATAGCGTACAGTAGTACAGGCCACATCATGTATCATTATTCTGTGTCAATAGTATGGTACCTACAGACATTGATATGAATAAGCTGGCTCGTATGGTAAGTTTGAAAAAAAAATCTAAGTAATTTATATCTGACCGTGATTGTACGGTATACATTCATTAAAAAGTAGTACGCCGTTTTCACTAACATTTCAACTAGCTATGATTACCTCAAATTCGCACAAGTAATATTAGCTTGTATCTTCATTTAAGCCAGCCATTTGCAACTTATTGTTAATCAACCTAGCGACAAATAAGGGTTCAAATATTGCTAAACTTCTCACCGCTTTGAAGAGAATCTCCAATTAACGGAGGAATTAAATCTTATTGCAAACTCTGAGAACTAATAAATTGTCCCTTACCAAATTATTGGTAAATTGGTAATACACTTCAAAGTCTTATTAAAACCACTCTGACAGGAAATTGTTACGAAACTTCCGAATCTGTAGAACCTACTTCATCTAAATCTCGATCGATATTTTTTGTAATCGGATTGAGTGAACATCAAGGAAGACGTTAGGTTTTTTTAAATTTCTTACGCAAACAGACAATGGGTCGACGACGTCCCGGCAGGCGGCAGAATGAGCTAATTATTTACAATCCGACACGCAGCCAAAACGTCCTCCTAAAAAATGCTACGTGAAATCTCATTTCCGAAGTTTGCTTTGTCCCGACACTCAAAAAGCAAACAAAAGGGTTCCATACCCCTCTCGATTGATAAAACTTTAACATTTAATCTGATTTCGGCCTGCTTAAAATTCTGCGGTTGCAAGTTGTAGCACATTTTTAATGACAAAGCACTCTGGTTGAATTTAAAATTCGAAATGTCAAGTTGGATTCGACGATAATGATATTTAAAATAATTATTTTTAAAAAGGTTCCATAGGGTTGTGTTGAGTCGATGCGTTCGCGTGATCGGCTCGCGTGTCTCATGCCTCGCTCAAATTAAAACCTTCGCTGATAAGACACCATGCACCTCACGACTGTCGCACGACGCGTCCGTCCCGTCTCTTTTAATTACGCACCCTACACAAACAGTCCCTTTTATTACCAGCTATAGTGCAAACTACATCAAATACCACCATCAAAATTTAGTAAATTTATTTGAGAGAAGTTTCTGAGAAATTTCTTGGCAAACGACATCCGACAGTATACAATTAATGGTATCGATTAACAGGCGACGGTTTTGAGATCGCGTGCGACTGATGCAAAGCCCGACACCTCCTGCCTGGGAGCTGTCCATGTCAATTTTAATTGGGCCAGTCCTTTTGCTCTTATTGCGATGGGAGTGATTGTTCCATCCTTATTTTATGCGAGGTCACGAAAATTGATATTGTGTTTTGCGCTTTGCTATTTGTAGATGATAAGGAGAATGTAACAATGGGTAGGTATACAAACAGCGACGAAGTATTTTATAGAGTAGGTTTATAAATTTGCCGCATAAATAATACTTGAAATGGGAGTGACTTTCTTTAATTAAATTCACAGACATGATGTGCCTAGAGGCAAAAAACTTTAACCTTTACTGGGTAAGTAAAAACACGCCAAAATTTAATTAAACGCCAGAGATTCTTTAAAAAATCAATTTATTAAAAACATTCGACTTTAAAAAGAAAAATAATAAGTCTAAAGCCCATATCTCCCACAATGTTCTTGTATTACAAAAGCAATCGCGGGAGGACACTGTTCTCTGAAAGAAAACTGAAATTTACAACTATGAAAGTCGATAAAGTCGATTGTATGAATCCCTGGAGTAAACCAGCTCCGTCGCGACACTTAACGAAATGAATGTTGCTCTGAACCAGCGCCTTCCAAACTGAAATGAATATTGACTATCAGACTAGATAAAAGTGAGATTACAGTTTTGGAAATCTAGATTTTTCATTGAAACTTGCAATTCGAGCAGACATCAAGTGAAAATTAGTTGTCCTTGCTGACGATGCGACGGCATTTTGTATCGGCTATTGAACTGTAGACAGACTTATTTATTGACTCTAAGGTAAACAATCCAAGTAAACATTTAAAGTGCAAATAACAAATTTCGCCCCTAGGGCTCATTTAATTTTAATCCAAGATTTAGTTTGGAGTTCAGGACCTTTAACGGATCTAAAAGTTTCCAAGTGTAACTCAGAACAGTACAAAAGACTGGAAACAATAGCGATTTCAATAATATTTGGACGATCAAGAGCAAACGTAATCTATATAAATCCCCATAAGCGCGTTCAGTTCCCAAAAGAGCATCAAAGAGCGTACAATGTAGGTACTTACATCAAGCGCTAAGTATAAGATAACAGTCTCATTTAGACAATAGGATGCTTCAAGACGTTCAAGGCTCACAATTTAGCTAGAAACAGGATGCCACCTGGTTCAGAAGAAATTATTTTTAAAACAGTCAAATGCATGTCACTGTCATAAATATTGAGGTAAGAATTTTAAAAACGTGTCACTGATTTACTATAACCGATCTCCCCAAAGTAGCACTGTGTCCAGAGCAAATGACTAAAATCCATTCATATGTATAACCTTTAATACCTCCTCAGCACACATAATAGACGTCCACTGCTGAACGCGTCTGTCCCGTATTCTGCGCATCAGGGACGCAGTTTTCTTGCGTACGATGGCATGAAATCTATCAGTGTGGTACTGCGCAAACATTCCCGATGCACTGCAGAATCGGGGCAGTTGCAGCTTATGATGCCATAGTCACCACGCTCGACATTCAGATTGATCAGTTGAGGTGTATTTTTTAACACAGAAGGAAGCTGCAGCTGATCTTCCTTTGGGAAGTTCTCTACGACATCCACAAGTTGTGTAGGAGAGGTCGATTCTTACGGCGAGCTTATAATCTATAATAATGTATTTCTATAGCGTATGTCACCTGTTTCTTATCTAAATGTGCCCTCACGATGCCTCAAGACGCTCTGAGACTTAGCTCCGGCAATGAATGGTCCAATTTGCTTCTAAGTAATCGAGCGTCGAATGGACCACGCGCCATGAAATTAGATCATCATGCAGCCATATTCAAGCTATTTCTTTCTGTTATGGTGATGAAGCGTGTGTTAGATTTTATTTGTATGTGTGTCATCGATGAGTGAAGTGGATCAGAGTGGAATAGGGCATTTCTATGAGCTTTTTAAGAATTTCCTATGGAAAGGAAATTGCACCACGCAGTTTAATGTTTCATTACCTATCTGATTGCTGTTCACTGATTGCAAG
The DNA here is from genome assembly GCA_949316285.1 of Eupithecia subumbrata. Lineage (NCBI taxonomy): Eukaryota > Metazoa > Arthropoda > Insecta > Lepidoptera > Geometridae > Eupithecia > Eupithecia subumbrata. Next base: position 12,469,993 of record OX438640.1, on the reverse strand, counting down.
ACTGCAATAAAGTCTATTATTTAAGTAGGTGTTTCAGTGATTTAATTACTCCCTTCTCCATTACATACCGTACTTATTTTACGGTGGTAGTTTAGATTCCGTTCCTTCTAAAATAATCTATTTCCATCCCGGAATGGGCTTACCGCAATCAAACCGAACCTTCATAACTGGATCTTCTACAGTTCATTATATTTTATGGAGACCACGTCTAGTATTACGCCATCCTAAACATAATATTCAGAGCTGTGTCTTTCGAAACTGCTTTCAAGGTAAAATGATCTTTCTTGTTCATATTTTTAGGCTTAACTACGATTAAGCAAACACAAGTGATTTCCTAATCTTTGACGCATTCATTTTGAACTTTAAAGCTTCTATTATTTCGTTGTAAATTGGTTTGATAGACACATTTGAGAATGTTGTAATATTGAAGTGAGAAGTAGCAATATTCTGTGATATAATTAGGAACTGTGTGCTCCCTAAAGCTAATAAAGTTATATGGATGTAAACAAACTACCGCCTAGTTGTTTACAAGTAAAGGTAATTATGAAATTCCATTTGAATTCTTACTAATTGGGAGGTTTAATAATAAAGGCGATAAAATTGTTTCACACTATAAACAAATATTAATGGTACCGGAAAATTGAGCTATAGTGTCAATTTGAAACGAAATATTTATTGGCTCTATTGAATTTTGTCAATAAACTTTTTGATGATACAAGTTTCGTTTATGGCTTTGATATCTCGAAACATAAATAGGAGTATATTCTGTAAGATTTACCATTTTTTGTTTCCATTTAATTAAAAAACTATTTACAAGGGCAGAAGCCTTTATTCAAAAAGAAAATTATAATATAATTAGTATTTACAATTGAAACAATTGAGCTAACTGCAGACTGTTGCAAACAATCTACAGGTAGCTCAACTGATCCATATCATAAAAAATAACTTAGTAGCTTCAACATACACATATTTAAAATATTATTCCATTAATGTCCATTATTATTTAAAACAAATCTAATATTATTCCAACATTGTAAGAATAATATTACTTATATTTTTAAACTTATAATTGTATTGTTATTCCAAGTTATTCAATGTTTCATTCAAGTTCACTCTAGGAAAATGACGAGCAGAACAGTCACCAAATTAATCTAAATCGCAGTTATGAGCGTTGAAACGAAAGCGGAAGACATAAATCATAGCACGAGCTGTATCGCCCCTGCTAGGGCTGCCAATCTCTTTCCTGGATATGCTCCAGTTTCGGGAGACGTCCGGAGGAAACTAGCACACGCTTGAGATGTACGAAAACACGCTTGATATGTTACAAGACATTGTTTCCGGAAAACTTTGAGATTTTCGGAAAGATATTTTTCGAAACACACATTTAATATTACGACAGTTATATCAACTTTTACCTTCCTGCTTCCGAGAACCATACGAATTTTTTAAGATTCTTGATGTTATGTCCAAATGAAACTTTCCGACTTCTTACGCTGACGCCTTTTTCCTTCATTATATTTTTATAGGCATACGAAGAGGCTTTGTTTTTATCTCAATCATCAATTCATTTCATGCCTTTATCATTGCCAACCCTGTACTCAATAATGCAGGGAATGCGTCATTAAGGATCGCCCTTCACCTTACCTACAGCAGCGCTTGTCACTCAAAACTGTCTCTCTTCGCCTTTTCGGGAGTAAAAATACCCGTGAGGTTCATTAGTATGGTGTCATCAAATGTTTGCAAGCTAGTACCATCAAGTTGCTCCTTATTTGAGGTTATTTCAGTGTATTGGTACATTCACTACGACTTCTTTTCGAATAATAGAGATATGCTTGTCCTTAATAATATCATCACGAGTGAGATTTTGGAGAAATGTAGAGAAATATTTTATTGTAAAGAATCCTGTTAATTTACAAAAGGTCTTCTTTTTGTGGCCTCAAATTACATAAAAGCAAATCTCCAAATATTATTCATCAAAATTTAAATGAGCAACATTGCGAGTAGCTTTTGCGCGCAAAAATATTTCAGGTAGGTTTGGCCAAACGCTAAAACAAACCCTTGTTACTTTATATTGACATTCAAGGGCATAACGTGACAATGACATTCTACTGGGGTGGGTATTGACCTGACGGATGACCAGCAAGGTTATCTGGTGATAATTTGGGAAAGTATGATGTTTTGGGGTATGCTTTTAGGTGTTTTGCTAGAGGTTTAAATGACTATGTAAACTCGTACTTAGTATCAGTATTACAGTGACAATATTCACTCTATATATAATATATTTATTTCAGGAAGTGTAAGTCTGTATGCAAAGGCGATAGGAGGCGAGTACGTAGGTTTACGATCAAACGTAATTACTGTGAGAGCCCGTACGTTTAAGCAGTTTAACCGCTTCATCACTTTAAAGCAACCTCATAATACATCTATGCACTACGTCACATCGTTGCACGGGGCTGCAACGGTGGCGTTAACAGAGAGTTTATGGAATAATTTTATAAGCAGAGAGTCATTTTGAAGTAACGAACTTAGGCTCCATCTCAACGACAAGTTAGTGGCACTACTCCAACATTGCGTGATGGGAGCACGTGTCACGAACGTGACGTCGATCCGTGACAGTGTAGGCACGCCCTATCTGATAAACGGCTAAATCTGGCTAAGGGCTTTATGAAGGTTAGTTTAATATTCAGCGGTGATTAGTGGAAAAGTTGTGATGATAATACGTGATAATACTATCATTAGTCTGACACTGGTGATTTTGATGGAGGTTAATGGAATAACAATATCTATGTGTGTAACATTCAACTGAAAGACTGACGAACAAAGGAACTTCTATGTTGTAATCAAGCACAACAGTCCGTCCGAGGTCACAAACACTGTACATTTTGCACTGACCAAATATAGAAAGATACTCATTGACCAAATATAGAAAGGTCCTCTTTACGAGGTTGAGGTTTTTCCGAAATAAAACAAAATAAAGAGTTCTTTCCAAAAGTCGGTTAATTGAATTAGGGGAGTCATCACGTACAACGTCGGAGGTCGATGGGGTTTCTGATAGTAGACGTAGAGCAACAAAATTTACAGACTTATATAGACACAAATGGTATGGGGGAGTTGCTTTTGTTTTTTAAAGTGTCCATTTTCTTGTTCGCGCAAGTCACGTGAATGTAGAGGCATGTTGCCTCGCTCCTGTTTGTTATTTTCCTGGCACATGTAAGAGAAAAGTCTACTTATTGTCATTTTCAAATAAAACCCCTATATAAGACTTAGGGTTCTCCACTGGTCTTTAGGATTATTAAATGGCTATAATGATTACTTTTATTTTAAAAAGATAAGTCTACTAAAGTCTTCTTATTGTCATTTCCAAATAAAACCCTTTTAAAAGGCCTAGGTTTCTCCACTGGTCTTTAGAATTATTAAATGGCTAAAAACAAACGAACGGTTATTGATTACTTTTATTTTGAAAAGATAAGTCTACTAAAGTTGTTGTCTTTTCCAAATAAAACCCTTTTAAAAAGCCTAGGTTTCTCCACTGGTCTTTAGGATTATTAAATGACTATATTGATTACTTTTTTTAAACCATTCTATGAAATCACAATCCAAAAGCTTCTCTAGTAAAGAGTTTACAATGGTTTTGAGGATAACCTGTGGATTACGGAGACGCGTGTTTTGAACGTGACTCTGATCATGTCACGACCCGAGATTATGAACCACCACTTTTGGTACTGGTTTGAAGAAATATTTGAAACTCCAAAAAGTTATATAACCCAAAACATATTATGAAGTTTTGAAAGGAACAATTCTTGTAAATCTTGAACCAGTTGAGCTACCTCTAGAGTGTTTGTAACAATTTGCAGTAAGCTCAACTGCTTCAATTGTAAATACTATTTCTAATTTGTTTTCATTCTTCAATTTTAAGTTTTTTTTCTAATTTATCATTTTGTAATTAAAATCAAATTGGTACTAAAATGTTTTATATTATAGTTGTAAATAAACAATTAATTTATTTCTGTTATTTGATTGTTAAAATCTTTGTGAATAAAGCTTCTGCCTAAAAAAATTAATATGTTAATTGAAATAAAAATCCAAATTGTTAAAAAGATACAACATACTAAAAATAAAACTGCGATAAATTAAACAAAAAAAAATATTTTGAGCTAAAACTTCAAACCCGATTTAATTTGACAATAGGGAAGGATTCTGACGATGCAAATTGACAAATTACACTCAACCTTCTGCAGAAGCAAAAAATGATTCAATTAATCAAACAGTCACACCGTGACTTGGATCTCCACGATAAGAATTGAAGACATTATTAGTCTTCCCTTGTGCTTCTTCAAGACTTAATGTTGCCATGTCTAGTGCGGTATAGCCAAAATTGACAAACTTTACTTTAGTTTTCTTCTCATCCGTGTTATTTATTTAAAACTTTATTGCAGTGAGGTACCTCAACCTCAACCTCAACAGCCTGTATTGGTCCACTACTGGACGCAGGCCCTTGATAAGCGCCTTATTGGCTTTCATCACATGGGGTTAATGCCCAAAATCCCGACGCTGGGCATGCGGGTTAGGAATCGCAGTTCGGTTGTAAAAATTTTTTGCAGGGGGCGCTGCTGCCTGTCCCCGTTAGATATACCTTGATCGCCTCTAACGACACTCGCGGGAAGAGTTGCAGTGGTGCAAATTCTAAGCAGGCATCACACAGCTCAGCACACAGCAGTGAGGTACAAAGGGGCTTAATGCTGAGGCATTTTCTACCTGCCTAACAAAAAGTGCGCTGACTTTGTTAAAACATTAAATAGGAAATTTATTTTCACCTCTTGCTAGTATTGAATTAATAAATATATTATAATAGTATAAATTATTTTTGTACTAATTTTTAAGCTAAAGGTTATTTCTACAACTCTTGTAGGGTCTTTATAATTTTTTCCTGCTAATAACAATAGCAGTTTCTTCTTTCTGATGTTTTTTTCTAGCCACAATTGACCCAAGGTGGTTGGCAACACCGTACTTACCACGAGTCATCGAAGGGCGTATTTCAATTTCGTCTAATGCAAATTTAATACGCTCCCTACCCTTAAGGGTCTAAACTCGACTGGCTTTGTTTTCCCCCAACCTTCAGTCAGAAGTAAAATCATTTGTTATTTGTTAAAATAGTGCTTCATGATTCCCCTTAAGGGGCGAACCTAGCGGTTTTACTTGTCAAACTAGGCCTAAATCTCAGTACTCACGGAATTCCCCTGGTAAAAAACTAGAATAACATAAAATTTAACATATTTTCTTCATTTTCTTAATTGGAAAACATGATTGTGAAAAAATATTACGATAAAAAAATCATGAAAGTGCACAGATTTGCATCTAATTTGGTCGATATTTCAGGAACCCGCAGGCTCTGCCATCTGAGAGGATTATAAAAGATTTCTGTTTTGAATTCGTAGGTTATTTATTACTTATTCTTTGGTTCCTTAATAAAGTTTCATCATAGGTTATGTAGCTTTCTTAGAAATTAACAAAAACATCATTTTTGCTCCGCCGTTCCTAAAAAGTATGCTCTATCCCGCTCCTATGAAAGGGAAATCCTATGCCATTTCCCAAAATGGCGCGCAATGCGCCCTCTTAAGAAATTTAATATTATTAAAAGCAATTTGTGCGAGTGTCTAAAAATTTTTCTCATTAAAAAATAGACAAAATGGATTGGATGAAAAATTAAAACCTTATTCTTTTTAGCAAAATTGAATATCGATCTACATTTTGTATATTGCACCTCAAACGTCTTTCAATTTGAATACAAAGTAAAATAAAAGTAGTTGAATATAAAGTAAATCTTATAGTCAATAGATAAATCAAAACTAAATCAAAAGAACTCATTAAACACAGCTTTTCTAGACCCTAAATCTCTAAAAGATTTTAAATTCACCAAACCCGATTGGTTCAGCAATTTAAACTTTGTATTGAACAAACAAAGAATGCGATTTGCTCAACTCCTTTAAGTTGTAGCGTAATTACTATTCCTTAGGGTAGTATTGTACCCTAAGGGCAAAGCTGGGACTATTAATCTATATTAATTTAACTTTTTCGCTAGCATCGAATTGTTACGAGTTTGAATGAGCAGAGGTTGTGATAATTGAATAACTTTTAAATTGGGCTGAACAAATCGAAATTATAATTTGATAGGAGAATTAAAATTTAGGAATTGATTTTATTTCCGATCTTATCTTACATGATCAATGTTGTAGTTTAGTTAGGCTCGTGCTGGTATTGGTTTAAAATAGGTACTATGTATAATGATGATGATGTCCTTCTAGCCGAATCTTCGTCCACGGCGGCCAATCGCAACGAAGACTAGCCAGGTGCGTAGGACCTAGTATATAGACCTTATATAAACATAGGTGCACTCCCTATTCCCTCACTCTCATAATCCAATGGGACGGCAGGCCGACACGACCGGGAAGAGGTCAGGCGCAGGAACAACGGCATAACGTGCTTAACGAGGCACGAGGCTGCAACACCGCCCATTTCCTAATTCCGGCCTGTTAAAGTTGTTATTTTCTTGCAAGAAGATGCTTTGATAGTCTTTACATAAAACATTATTTTTATTCGCTTTACTAGAAGACATTCCATTGAATCAACCAGCAGCACACCGGTTCAAAGCATCTCATTTATTTTTCATTTTATATTTCAAGGAAATTGCAATAAAATATAAGAAAATCGAACATTTTACAGCAAACTTGAAAACCTATCATTACTATAAATATTTTCTATCATTACTACCAGGAATTGGCATACGTAGGTACTCCGTTCACCGGACATCAAAAGCCGGCAATGCAAAATAATATACAATAGAGTATAGCATCCAGAAGGGTAGTTCAACAAAATTGGTGTAACAGGGCTCTATAAGTATCTGTTTCTATCATAAATATGACTGTCCGAACCAGGCTGGCAACCTAGTGAGACAAGAGCTCTGCCCTAAGTGATTCATCTGTGTGTTCGCTATTCCGTGTCATAATATCAAACATCAAACGCCGCTAGTGTGCAAGAATGTTTTTCCAATAATGAAATACCCATATCTTCAGGAACGTGTGTTTACGTGCTAGTATTTGCTGTGGGTTCCGTACGTGCATTTATTACGGACCTGAGGCGGTCTTTATTGATATACCTGATGTTATGAATGTGTGTACTGGTGGAGCGTAACATTATGTAGGTATACATATATATGTAATGTATGCAGTGCACGCGGTTTCGCTCGCGTAGAGTCCACAATTTTAATGTCGCTCATTCGTGTGGACTTAAAGTAAAAAACTTCTGAAAATCAGATGAAGCCCTATTTTAAGAGTCAGAAATTCCTGGAATCCGTTTTCGATAAAAAAAACCCGTTTAATCTCGTTTAATTGAAAGTTGGTTTGGTTGTTTTGAAAAATCCTGAAATCTGTGTCCCTTAATTTAATTCGTTTTTTTACATTAATAAGTTAAAGACAATCTCAATAAGGAGCCAAACTATGAATGTAATGATCTTTAATAACCCGTTTTACCTCATTTCCAAGAATATTTCGAAAAATCCTGAAATATGTCTGCAAATCTTTTATTTTTTAGTTTTCTCTGTAAATTTTTAGTTTTCTCTGTAAACTTAAAGGAAAACGGGACACTGGTTAAAGAGTTACAAAAAAATACCAAAAAAGCTTTAGCCCCCTTTTCACCCACTTGGAGATGGAATTTCTAAAAGTCTCTTCTTAGCGGGAGATTGTGTAATAAACTTTTTATTAATAAGCCTTCCACCCCAAATTTTAGCTTTCTGGCTTCAGCGGTTTGGGTTGGGCGTCGTCACCAGAAAATCGCTTCTTCTTTAACATACCTACATTATTAAGATTTTGTCGGAACTAAGTTTTTTTTTCTAAATTAATAGTATTCTTCGTTAAATGCAATAGCATCAGCTATCTGCCAGTGAAAGTCCTGTCAAAATCAATCCAGCCGTTTCGGAGCTGAGACAAACCCAAGAGGAATAGAGAATACAATTAAAATTGGGTGTTGTATTTAGTAAAACGCCGTTAATTTGACGTTACAAACAGACAACTCAATTTTATTTATTTGTAGGTATAGATATAGGTACCTATGTGGCAATCACTTTATTGGGAGGTACGGAAACAGATTAGATCCATCCATAATGTGCAGCCAAAATCTTTTACACCGGTTTAAGTAAAACGAAATGCATTGACAAAACACAGAAAGGGACTAGCTTTCGCCAGAGTATTAGAAAATTAAAATCCATAAAATAACATAAAATGTGGTTGTTTTGCTTACGCCAACCGCTTAATCTCAACCTCAACAGCCTGTGTTTTTCCACTGCTGGACGCAGGCCTCCCCTTGATAAGCGCCTTGTTGGCTTTTATATCATGGAGGTGATGCCCATAATCCCCACCCTGGGCATGCGGGTTGGGGATCGCAGTTATGTGGTAGAATTGTTCTGCAGGGGGCGCTGCTGCCCGCCCCCGGTGGATATCCCTTAGTCGCCTCTTACGACAACCACGGGAAGAGTTGGGGTGGTGCAAATTCTAAGTCGGCACCACGCAGCCAAGCCACACCAAGCCCACACGCAGATTTATCTGATGCGAACAAAAAAAAACATACAGGCAATAAGAACCTCTTTTTTTAAGTCTGTTAAAAACTTGGGCTTTACCTTAACACGACTTCTATCGTAGGTATACTTTCAGTAGAAACAATTGTAAGTAAATAACATTTAATGTGCGCTTGTTTGTAAATATGAAACCCAATTTAGCTTTGCCATTAGCAAACAATGAAACAAACCTTTGAATAATGGTGACAATAGAAGAATGCGTACGTCCAAATATGCTGATTAATTTCAAGCAGACAGCTAATATTAGTATTTAGTACAAGAGAACACGTTTGTGCCTCAAATATGCATAGACATAGAACAAATACGTACAACGAGTGACAAAGTAAGCAAATACTATATATGTACGTTCTCTGAAATTATAGCCGGCCTTTTACATACATAGCTTATACTTGCTCGTGCAATAGAAAAGTAAAACAGTTAAAACGCACGAAAACATAATCTGATAATTTGTGGAATAATTACAAACAACTTTGATAAACAAATGAACAGTTTCTATCGGGTTCATTTGTGATTGTGATTTAAACTAGAGTCCCGCATTTCTTTATTTGATCTTACTACCGTATCCTAATAATATTATAAAGCCAAAAGTTTGTGATATCTAAATTTTTGGTAGTTAGGGTCTCCAAAACTACTGAACAGATCAAGATAAAATTTGGCGCACGTTTAGAGCAAAACCTAACTTATATAATAGGCTACTTATTATACCGAAAATACGCGTGCGAAGCCGCGGGTAGAAGCTAGTCTTGAATAAATTGAAAATTATATAGGCACCACTAGTACAAACTACACATAAGAGAATTCTAAGATTTTCAAAGTGTAAGTGGGATTGCAAATCGTGGAGAGAAGAAAAAGGCAACTGCTTGTGAAAATACAAAAGCAAAAAAAATAAGTGAAAGCTGCTAAACTTCACGCTATTTCACCAGGATTAATGAGTACTTAGAAAGATTTCGTCCAAATCTCCGTAACCGCAGTTGATAACATTGTCTTGATCTTATCCTTAGCCGTTGCATTATAACCATAGTTTGTTTAACTATAGAGTACGGGCAAGTCTACTTTATCTTTGCGTCATCGCTTTTTTCTCATTAAATTTTGTTACCTGCGGTTCTTCTTGCCATCGCCAGACTAGTGTGTAGTGTGTAGCTCCTGTGTAGTTTCATATTGAAGTGTTCCCATTAAGGCAACAATTTTAATACAGCCAGCGTCTTGGGGACGCTTCCGAGTGGTATTGATATGGATCAATTGAGCTACCTTTAGATTGTTTTCAACAGTCTGCAGTTAGCTCAATTGTTTCAATTGTTAATACTAGTTCTAATTTATTTCTATTATTTTATTGTAATTTTCTTTGTCAATAAAGGCTCTGTCCTAATACCTAAGTCTGCCCTTTGTTAGATAAAAAAAAAAATACATATAGATAATACATAATCGCAATAGGTGTGCCTGTAAAGATAGCTGTACAATATTATGAATGAGTAAATATATTTCGCTTCTATAAGAATAAAGAGAGCCTTTATCTATGATTTATTTTGACTTGATGAGTCCTCTTTGTCTTAATTGGAATCATGAAAGTCAAGGGTATATTGACAACTAAACTTAATTGTAGATATTTTTATTTATTTTTTTATTTTTATCTCTTAGGGATAAAAAACAATCATACTTAAATATTAATAGATTAGCTTATGTAAACAAAATAATAATAATAAAAAATAAATAATAACAACTAAAAGTATGACCAGCCCCGTTATTCGCTAGTTACAAAGAAGTTACAAAAGAAAGTGGTGTTAGTGAACTTATAAAGTAGTTTATTATGTTAATATTAGTTTATTAAAGTTAAGCAAACATGGAACTTTATTTAACAGGTGAAAATTGTTTAGTTTTTTTTAATATGTTTTAATATCTGATATTATTTTTGACAAACAAAGCTCCCACACACATCCCCTCAAAGAGATCTATATAATTATGTTGATCCTCTTCCCTAAGATCCTTACACAAAGAAGATTTAAAGATGATGATGATAGATATTAGAGACCAATAATACTTTCAAATCCAAGTAATAATACTTTTAAATCGATCGCGGTGAAGTCTTTTACAACGGGATCATGTAGCATGAAACTTTGCCAAAATATTAGAAAGCTCAAAACTCAAATCATGGTATCCTGCTGTAAACGTCTTTAGTACCAACGATAATGTCCATCGCAAGTCACCACCAGTCCATCGCGTGAGACTTGAAACCTTAATTGAAATAAGTAAATGGTGAGATTATAGTCTCCTCATCAAAACGTCCTCTTTGTCTGGATTATCTAATCCGCGTACCAAAACCTTAATACTTCTTACAAATAAAAAAGAGGATCTTATGTGAAAGCCTTTTCTCCTCTTCTAAATACCCACCTCCTTAATCTTATGATTTAAAATTCGTAAACTCTAACCATTGTCTGACCATTATTCCCACCACGATGACTCAACACGGTAAATATCTGCCAAAACAAAGGTAATTCCAAAATGTTAACGCAAATACAGATAAGACCAAGGTACCTGCGCTCACAGATTACACCATAGTTACTGAGCAACAAGCCACAGAATAATACATCAGTTTTTATGTGGAAGATTAGAATGCAGTTGAATGAAGGGTTGGCAAGGGTCTTAGCGTAATACCGGATGTCCCTAATGGAGGTTTAGGCAAATTCTTGTAATGCGTGATAATTTCTTATCAAGGGTTTTATTATTTTTGGGGTTGGTTGGTGTGAATTTTATGCGGAAAATTGGAATATTATCATACAGTTTGTACCTAAGTACCTTACCTGACTCTTGTTAGCTCTCTTGCCTCTTGTTTTTCTAAAAATCTTCTTTTAATTTTATGTCTGAAGACCCACTTATTTAATCAATGTGTTCTGCCCACCATGACGTACCGGATCGATGCCGAGACGTGGACACTCACGCAGGAGACTGTGTACCGGCTCAGAGTTGCACAGAGGAGCATGCCTTGCTCGGCATCCACTTTACAGACCGAGTCCCAAACACCAAGATCCGACATAGGAAAAAAGTCCAGGATGTTGGTACTCGAGTCATGGAGCTAAACTGGAGTTGGGCTGGACACATTGCAAGGCAAGGTGATGATAGGTGGAGCAAAACCACAACTGATTGGTGGCCAATAATGGGCAAAAGAAACGTCGGACGCCCGGTAGCAAGGTGGGTCGACGACATAGTACGCGTCAGAGGGCGTCAATGGAGGCAGTTAGCACAGGACCGTGGTGGATGGCACAAACTTCGGGAGGCTTATATATACCCAGCAGAGGCTTACCTATACCAGTGGGTTAAATCCGGCTGTGGATGATGTTGATGATGAATTTTATTGCAAACTACGTAGAGATTCTAATTCTAGGTGGTGATTGTATCGCCATCTTGTCTTTGCATGGCTTGGTACCTACCAACGACTTCGAATATCATTAATATTTTACATTCAGAGTGAGCTTTGACATGATTAAGTGCTACCAACGAAACTCTTGTTCTACTGAGGAGGACTGATTCTTGCCATCAAAATAAACAAAGATTGAAATAAAAAAACTTTAAACGAACATCGACTTATTCCCCAAGTGTTTCTCCAACGTTTTGCTTATCGAAAGCAATTGCCTCACTCAACATATTGGATCCAGAGTTGTGCGGTAAAACTTTGTGATGAGCGTTAGTGGCAATTCACTTGCGGGCTGCACTCACCCCGCATTTTGTGGTTTCAAGACTATTTTACTACTTTATTCGAGTTTTCTTATATATCTATGCAAATTATAGTGGTATATTTTTTGCTAGTAACTATAATTCATCTATCGGTTTTAATGTGTATTTAAGTGTAAAAGTGTGTGTTGTGATTTTGTGATGTGATGACTGATGGATGACTAGAGATATTTCGATTTAAAGTTCCCAAAAACACTTTTCTATCTGTTTTTGGATTTTTGGCATGGCCTTGATGGTCGTTTATCTACTTTTATCGGAGGTTTAATAGGCCTGATTTGACTTGAGTTAAAATTCTCATCATAAATCACTGATAATAAAAGTAGGGAAAAGCATATTATATCTCATTGTAGGGCAGGGCAACTGTAATTTGTATCAAATTGGCTTTAATAAATCTCACGGAGTATACACTACCATTTTAATTTTATTAAATTTTACCAGGATTGCGGGATTTTTCGTTAAAAAGTGCATTCCATAATAGGCAACATCTCAACTTTAGGTAAATATGCATCCGAATATCCGATCTCTAGTGATGACCTATGGATGTGAGATGTGGTCGGTGACTGGTAGGTCTCGTAGCCTCGTACCGTAGTTATAATTCACAACCATAGAGTCACTCAGCGAGGTAGAAAGCTATGCTGTGAGATTATCTACCTGATAGAATCCAAAATACGGAAATCGATGATTTAAGAATACAAGAATTTATTTATACACACAAATTATAAAAAAAAGGAAACAAAAATATGTGTAATAATGAAAAACAAACCTTTGGATTTCAGTTTAATACATATTGTAAGCAGCAGCGTTAAGATTAGAGTCCCAAGGGCAAAAATAATTGCTCTTTCCCTATCTATGTGCGCGGCTAATCAGGTCCAGTCTCAGCTTATTGTCGTTATCCACCGAGGTCGATAACGATGCTGTTTTTCAGTCTAGATCTGAATTGGGTGACGTTGCGTCACGAGAAACGGTCCACAGTTGAAAGTAATAAAGCCTAACAAAATATAGGGGTAGAAGTAAGTAAGGATAAAAAAAGAGGTGGACAGACATCAATGTAAATATTCAACTAGGCAAAACGTACAATGGTGCAAATATTAGTAAAATTTTCATACTAAAATAGAGTAAAATATGTAAAATGTTATAAATACAAAATATATGGTTACATAAAATTAAGAAAATAGATAATATACCCTCTGATTGTATATATTTGGGTGGGTGTAATTTCTTAGGAGCTTTTTTGGTTGGATAATTAATAGTTCATATGGTATTTTCACGGCGGATAACGAAATAGTAGGTAGGTAGGTACAGAGACTATAAAGTTCTTTTATCATTCGAAGATAACGTCATGTGGTTGGCCTAAGATTTTAGGGCTCGTGATTCGTGATTGTTAGGTATACAATACACGGGTGTCAAAAGTCCTTGATTGTAGGGCTCACCCAATTCAGCTTCTTTTAACTCAGAAAATTTATTTATATAATCTTATTTTGTGCTCATTGGTCTGGAATTCCAAGTTTCCTAGAGATAAATAATTAATGGTTTCTTTTGTTGCATCAACTCTACCAAAACATCCTTGCTTGTTTTAGTAAAAACCTGTGTTTGATTTATAATTTCCGTAGATCATCAACAATAGGCGGGTACAGTACCAGTACACACTAGGGATTGGTCCCGGGAATTCCCGTTCCCGAAATTCCCGGGAATTCCCGAAATTTTTGGCTGATTTAAGAACCGGGAAATCCAAAATCATTTCCCGGGAAATTTCGGGAATTTCGGGAAAAATATTTTTACTTATATAGCATTACCGAAATAACGTAACTCAACATTTTCACTTCCTTTTATAGCATTTCACATTATCAGGTACCTAACCTACGCGGTATTAGGCAGGGTTGATATGATTTGTATCACTTGATATATACATCAATTGTTATTTTTCCCTGCAATGAAAACAGAGAGCAGTCAAAAATGTATGAGAGTGCCCAAAATTGAGCTTCCGTGTACACATGCACAATGCACCTATACCCGCTTTATTGGTTGAGGATTCAGGAAATTCTCCGAAATTAATAATGCCATAAAGTTCAAATAATGCGAGTTGTCGAAAAAAAGATGCTTAGCCAACATATTTGCGGCAAGTCATATCTGTTTTACAATTTGTATAAAGAGCTAGTACTCCGGTAACGTTCTGCCCGTACCTTCGCACGCGCTATTGGAAACGTTTAAAATTTATTTTTGGAAACGTGCAAAATTTCAGCCCGATTCGTTAAGTAGTTTTGGCGTGAAGAAGGAACGGTACAAACTTTCATATTTATAATATGCGAGTATTTTAATATTATCAGCTGCGCCCCGCGGCTTCGCCCGCGTCTAAATTTCAGTTATTTATTGCACAACAGGGGGTTTGCAATAATTAATAACTTTAGGGGTCGTTTTGTAAAAATAAGAAATACGTAATTCATTGTTTACTTGATAGTTTATTTATATCGAGTTTTGAGTGAATCTAACCAAGGAATAATAATATTATCCATATAAACTTAACCACCCTTTTTAACCACCTGAGATTATTTTTTGCAAATTAGAAAAACCTATGTGTTATTTCAGAACTTAAACTATCTACGCACCAAATTTCAACCAAGTCGGTTAACTAGTTACTGAGATACGTGGTAACAAACATTCACAAAAACTCATGCATTTATAATATTAGTAGGAAGTGTGATAAACGGACTTAGACACCGAAAAAAAAAACTTGAACCAAACATGTAAGACAGAAATGAAAATGTTTCAATCTTGGTGTCTTTCCTTTCTGCTAGTTCTTCGTGTGATTAAACCTTTGAACCTACCTTTCCTACCAACCTATAAAAACCTTAAAACTGGATGGACCAAAGCGATAATGAATTTATGATAGAAAAAAAAATATTAAATTAAATAATTCCGATTTTATTCAAATTAATCGTATTTTCTTTTTTAACCATGATTTTTATCAAACCTGTTACAAGAAATGTTAGTTATAGCTATATTACTTTTGATCCGTAATTAATTATAATTTTTTGGGGTCATTGTCTATTGTCCCCTCGTTCGACAAAAAGCCTTAAGGCTTTTCTTGCTATAGAGCCGTGACTGAAGCCAGCTCTACATAGTCGATTGCTGCCATCTTGTTCAGCAAATTACCTTGCTGAGCAACATGACAGCAATACTCCATGAAGCTGGACTTGAGCTTGGCAAAGAGAAAGTACCAGAGTCAAGTGCATTGCTGCAATTTATTATCCTCTTTGTGCATGTTACGGCTCTGACTTCTGAACCTGTAAAGTGCGATGATATCGCCTGCGTGGGTATTATTAGGTAAAAATACCAGATACCAGCATCTGGTATCAGGTAGAGAATTCAAATGTATTCGAACACAACGAATCGACCGTTTACGGCTGGCAGAAATAAATGCATAGTAGGAAGAGACCTCTGAAGTACCCCGACGACGTTGATCGCCAATTGATTAGACGAACAGTCATCAATGACGACCGACACGAATGGAAGTCATAATCCAATTTAATTTATTTTTTTAATACCGTGGGCTAACAAAAAACACTTAATCCAATTTTATATTTGTCTCCGTTGAGCCTGGCCACCGTGGCCTAGTATTTGGATAGAAGAACATTATATGGTTTATTATGTGGGTACGTAATAAGGTATTTTTAGATTGATGTTTTCGCTTAGAGGACTCGAAAAACAACGGGAGCTCCTCGGTGTCACTCTTACAACAACTCTGAACTTCTGTACTTTCATTGGATTAAAATGAAGAAACGAATCGAAGCTAAAACGGTGGCCACAAAGCTAAGCGTCTCATACTATACGAGATCAGGCGATATTTCACACAAGGATAGCTCAAGTCCGGCCTCATGGAGTATCAGCAAAGCACTTTGCTGTGGAACATGACAGCAAATGAATGTGTTATGCTGGGTTCTGTCAAGACTCTATAGAACGAAAAGCCTTCAGGCTTATTGTCGAACGAGGGGACAAAAGACATGGACCTAAGAATTAGTTATTCATTTTATTAACATCTGAAAAGAAATACAGCTTGAGGTAAGATACCTAATACCGCATAGGTACCTAATATCAGCGAAATGCCTAAAAAGGACGTGAAGTATATTAAATTATCTTATTTCGGTAGTGGTATAGCAGTAAAAACATTTTTTCGAAATTTCCCGGGAATTCCCGGGAATTCCCGGTTCCGACTTTGAAACTTCCCGGGATTCCCGGTTCCTCGAAATGGACCCGATTTTGGAATCCCTAGTACACACGTATTCATGTGTAGGTACTGTAATTTTATCACAGAGTAATCTAAGTAAAATAGAGATAGCAAAAGGTTGGTACGACTTTTCCATATTCCGCGACCTAAATACGCTCAACAAAATAGAGACAGACTTCAACGATAAAAAACATTAAGACGCGATATAACATTCAACTGAATTTTGAATTTTCGCTTTATAGTCTGTTATGAGCGTAAAAATTTGAAAGTGCCTTTCTTAATAGCTTTTACGATGTCGTCATGATTTACGCTAATGATTTGTGAGAATGAGAAATAATGTTTAAAAATGCCTGTTAAAATGTTGATAGGTAGGTGTATGGTATTAATGTTATTTATTGGTGGAACGTTTTGTGTGAGCTTTGATGGGAACCACAAAAATGTAAAAGTTAAAAGCTGTGCGAGTGTTTTGGGTAACGCCATCTGGCGGTGAGTAGCGCGCAGCTGTTATCTCAAACACAACAGAACCAAACCGCTACAAGGTACAATTTCTTTGTAGTTGCTGTTACGAAAGTAACGAGAATTTTGTGCAGTTCTATTTATTAAGGTGTTTGATAGTTAAAAGAAAATAATCTATGATCTACGTTTTTTTTTGCTAAGGATTTTTTTTACTTAGGTCGGTAAAATATAATTATGGACCAAGTACCTTCATATTCATATCATTTATTGTGATTTTATTCCTGTTTGTTACGCCTAAGACTAATATCTTAGATGTAACACCTAGGTAGTCATAATGAGTACCAAAGGTGGGTATACAATGCATAAAAACCTTGAAAGGACGCAACAATTACCAGCTTTTGATATTTTTGTCATGTTTAAATTAATGGTCATGAATGAGTGTTCCAAGAGTCTGTAATGTAACAACAAGTTACCATAGATACCATTTATTAAAATTACAAGAATTCAAACTGATAAATCAGCTTTTCCGCGGCAGATGTCGTTAGCGGTATCGCCGGACAAGAGAGCTTTCGTAGGGGGTCCGGAGGGGAGCGAGGAGGGGCTTAGTTGCGCGCCCCCACTGCCACTTCCACGAGTCAAGCGTTCCGCTTGTCAGTCGCAACGCTACCGCGCCGCGGAGAGCACGTACCGCACATAACGACGCTCTCTACAACTCGCAATAAATATTTAATAACAAAAACTGATCACGAAGAACAGACACGTATTTATAAGTGAAAACTTCATCAGACATTCATCCCCAAGGACTAACACTAACCGATCATCATGGACCACAGTGTAGTGAAATGTTAGGAAGTTTTTCTTAAGTGTATACCGCGGACTTTGTTTCGGAAATGGTGATATCGACCCACTGGGTGTGTTTATGAGACATTCTGTAGTGAAATGAAAAATCTGTGATAATGTACGCGTACGTGACCGTGTTATGTACGTTGGTGCAGTTGGGGTTGACCGTACAGCCGTACGGTTCGGACAAATGCGTGCGGGTCTCAGACCGGGGCTCGGAAAGCAGTACCCTCTGCAGAATCCGCACCCTCGACAGTGATGGAAGCAGCATATCAACAGTGACTTCTGACGCCAACAAACTAGCCATCGAATGCAATCATCTGCTTCTCTTTGAAAGCACGCTAAGAGCCTACTACTTTAGCTCTCTTTCAAAACTTAACGAACTATCCATCAGCAACTGCAAATTTCTTCAATTGCCAGATAACACTTTTCAAGATCTAAAGAAACTAAAACGGCTGAAGGTGCGTTCCAAGAACATCGAATGGAGCCCTACAAAGAACTTAGAGCTGTCTTTGAACACATTCAATGGATTGTCGGAACTGCAGTCATTGGATCTCGCTCAAAATAACATCAAGTTTGTTCCTTCCGGCGTTTTCTGCTCGCTTGAAAATTTAAATACGCTGAATTTGACTCAGAATAGAATACGGACCGTTGGTCAACTTGGATTTGGTCCAGGATGCGGCTCGGGCTTACACAGCTTAGATCTCAGCCACAACGAGATCAAAAGCTTACAAGAGGAATCCGAGCTAATGAGACTGAGAAGTTTACAACATTTATACCTTCAACATAACAATATCAGTGACATATCAAGTGAAGCTTTCAATGGACTTGTTTCTATGAGAGTTTTGAACATATCTCATAACCACTTACACACACTGCCAGAAGGGCTTTTTGCGAATGCAAGAGAGCTGAGAGAAATTTATCTAAACGATAACACTCTCTTTGAGTTGGCTCGAGGTATTTTTCATCGCTTAGAGCAGTTGATTGTTCTGGACTTATCGAGCAATCAACTAACCAGCAATCATATCGACGATGGAACATTTTTGGGATTGATTCGACTCATTGTTCTGAACTTATCAAATAATGCGCTGACAAGGCTAGATGGAAAAACTTTCAAAGATTTATTCTTCCTACAAATCTTGAATTTGAAGAATAACTCTATTGGCTACATTGAAGATAACGCATTCCTGCCTTTGTACAATCTGCATACTCTAAACTTAGCAGAAAATAGAATTCATACAATAGATGAAAACTTATTCAATGGCCTGTTTGTTTTAAGCAAGTTGACGCTCAATAACAATTTGCTTGTGAACATTGACCCGAAATCGTTCAAAAACTGTTCTGACTTGAAAGAATTGGATCTGAGCTCGAATCAATTAATGGACGTGCCCGAAGCTTTGTGGGAACTGCCGTTTTTGAAGACACTTGACCTGGGAGAGAACCAAATCACAACCTTCAGAAATGGATCCTTCAAGAATCTCAACCAATTAACGGGTCTGCGACTGATTGACAACCAGATTGGAAACCTTACCGTCGGAATGTTTTGGGACTTACCGAGCTTACAAGTACTCAACATAGCTAAGAACAAGATTCAGTCGATTGAACGAGGGACCTTCACTCGGAATTCACAACTGGAAGCTATAAGACTCGACGGCAACTTCCTGTCGGATATCAACGGCGTTTTCTCGACGCTCTCGAGCCTTTTGTGGCTCAACCTATCGGAAAATCATCTAGTGTGGTTCGATTACGCGTTTGTGCCTAGTAATTTAAAGTGGTTGGACATTCATAGCAACTTCATTGAACATTTAGGTAATTACTACAAGTTGCAAGATGAAATCCATATAAAAACTTTGGATGCGAGCCGTAATCGTATTGCTGAAATATCGCCTATGTCGATACCGAATAGTGTTGAACTGCTGTTTATAAACAATAACTTTTTAAATAATATCCATGTGAATACGTTTTTCGATAAAAAGAACCTAACGCGAGTGGACATGTATGCGAATGAACTAGTGCATTTAGAACTAAATAGTCTTCGTTTATCAACTGTGCCGGACAATAAAACTTTGCCGGATTTCTATATTGGTGGAAATCCCTTTCAGTGTGATTGTACTATGGAGTGGTTACCTATTATAAACAATATGACCGCTATGCGACAGTACCCGCGTGTGATGGACCTGGAAAATGTATTGTGTAAAATGACGAACACTCGAAGCGGAACTCATGTGCCCTTAACCAACCTAAAGACAACAGACTTTCTTTGTAAGTACGAGACACATTGTTTTGCCATCTGCCATTGTTGTGACTACGACGCGTGTGACTGTGAGATGACCTGTCCACAAAACTGTACATGCTACCACGACCCTTTATGGAACACAAATGTCGTCGACTGTTCCGGACAATCTTCAATGGAAATACCTCATAAGATACCCATGGATGCGACCGAGGTATTTTTAGACGGCAACAACATACGTGAACTCCAGAATCATGTATTTATCGGGCGACAGAAGATGAGATCTCTTTACGTTAACAATAGTAACGTTGATAATATTCAAAACAGAACGTTCGCCGGTCTGAATGCTTTAGAGATCCTTCACCTTGGTAACAACAAGCTCAAAGAACTGAAAGGCTACGAATTCCTGCAACTAAGTAACTTACGAGAACTGTTCTTACAAAATAATCTTATCAGCAATATAGCGAACATATCATTCCTTTCTTTGAAATCTCTGGAGGTTTTACGCCTTGATGGGAATAGGTTAGTGGATTTTGGAGTGTGGAGCTTTAATAACCACCCCAATTTGAAGGCTTTGTCACTTGGAAACAACTTGTGGTCTTGTAAATGTCGCTATCTTCAAGAATTAACTGCATACCTGGCTGAGAACGCGCAAAAAATCATCGACATAACCGACGTATGGTGTTGGAACGGCGAGGCGAAACCGCCACAGAAAAAGGAGCTCAACTTAAACGGTACAGCCTGCAGCGATTATTATGCTGATAATTCAGTCATCGGAAACATGTTGGTGTCGAACTATGTTCCCATGATGGTCTCCACTCTCACCGGTTTTATGTTAATTTTATTGGCTCTTGTCGTACTATTTCTTTTTAGAGACTCGCTTAGAGTATGGCTGTATACGAACTGCGGGATAAGATTATTCTCTTTTACGGGCGCCTTTGAAGAAAGTCAAAAACTTTACGACGCTTACGTGTGCTACAGTCCGAAAGATGAGGAATCTGTCGTGCAGTCGTTAGCAAGCGAGCTAGAAAACGGGAATCCATCTTACCATCTCTGCCTTCATTATAGAGACATTCCACACCACGGTGCTCAGTACATGCAATGCGCGCCACCGGCAGTCGAGACCGCGGAAGCATCGAAACGAATAATCATCGTGCTAACGAGAAATTTCATGCAGACGGAATGGTCGCGATACGAATTCCGACAAGGGTTACACGAAGCGCTCAAAGGGTGCATTTATAAACTTATTCTTATAGAAGAAGGCGCTGTAGTGGGAGACGCCATGTGTGACCCTGATTTGCGGCCGTACCTCAAAACGGGTTCGCGATTACGATGGGGTCAGAAGCGATTCTGGGAAAAACTCAGATACATGATGCCGGATTCATCACTTCCGAATCATAAGACAAGAAATCATAGCTATAGAAAAAGTATAAATACTTACACATTAGACTCATCGGTACCCAATGGGACTAGGACTCTACCTTTCCCCAAACAGTCACCGGTGATGAGTGGTGTGCTCCAAGGAGCCAGCGCTCCCCCAGATTATGCAACAGAAGTGCGACAATCTCCTTCAGCTATTCGTCAGACTCAGGGAGTTGCGTATGGGCCGGATGGAAGGCCGATCTCAGATCACATTTACTCCTCAATAGATTCTGATTACTCGTCACTAGAGCACGGTATGGCACCTGGAAGACGACGAGACATGCGGCAATGGCCACCCCCACCACCACTTGTAGACACGGGCAACTCCGTGCAAGCCTACCTAGTCTAAAGGGTCTTTCGCCCACCTTCCAGTCAAATTGTAAATATGTAGATTATTGTAGATGCTAATTAGACCGCTGTACATAATTGTAAAATATTAGTGTGTAAGTGCTATACCAAATCTATATAAAGTGATTATTGCCTGATCATTATTCTGTGTATAAAGTAAAATTTAAAGACTGCTGTAGTATATGATTATTGTAAATAGCAAAAACAAGTGATCACACTATATTATCATTAATAATATGTCGTTATTTATACAATAAAAAGAAAATAAAAGTGATGAAGATTTATAAACTGTAATTTTATTTATGAATCCTACAAATAGGCAGGGTAATGTGAATTAAAAAACAAAAATTAGGTAGATAGAATAGACAATAAGTAATAAATAAGAAGTAGGTGCACTGACGTGCATTACGTTAAAATCATTTTATACAAAACAAAAAGTAGGTTTTCATATTTAAGAGATTAGTTTTATACTTGTTTTTTAAAAAATTGTTTATAAAAATAAAGCGCAAAAACATTTCAATCATGAAAGTGCTTTAAATCTATTTAAATATTTATGAAAGCACTAAAACGAAGTAGGTTTTCGATGTATAAAATATACGTTTTAAATCGATATATTGCAGATATTTTGAAAAATAAAACTAGAAACATGAATTAAGTGAAAACAGTGATTGTGAAAAATAACGGGATCTAACCTAACCTAACCTAAATCTAATGGTAAGTAATGAAGACAAAACTGGAAGATGCGGGACTACAAATAAAGATGTAAGTACACCAATAACTAAATACAATACAATTTCTTCTAATTATTTTATTTATTTTAATACAAGTTAATTACATTTTAATTTATTAAATAATATTAATCGTATGGCAAGAGAGGCTTTTAAACTAATCTTATGCTGCATTACACTATTTTTCAATTTAAAGGCAAATTATTGATAGAATTTTTTATAAATGGTTCATTTCTCATGAAAATAAATAGATAGATCATATTTTCATTCCATCGCTTTATACAAGTTGCACTTAATTTACCTTAATTTTATCTTTTAAATAAACTAATACGCTGGTCCCTAACAGCGTCGCTGCCGGAAAACTTTTCTCTATAATGCAATATTATATTAATTCTGAGTTATTATGCCACATTTCCCATAAAATGGGAAACAAACAAATAGTTAAACAAGTCCTTTAACGTAACAAGATAGTGCAGTACCATAAAGTTATATCAGACGCCATAATCTCAAATTCACTTTGGCTTACGTCCAGTGTCGTTGCTTCAGATTAAATGACAGTCTCTACTAAAGCGTTGGAGTTTCACTCATAACGCTATTAAGCCTCAAACAAGTACATACATAGCATAAGTAAAGTAAATTTTGTAGAATATGTTGTAAATATCGAATAAAAAATAATATGCATACGTGTTTATCAGGGGAGGCATGCGTCCAGAAGTGGACTGGCATAGGCTGTTGATGATGAACATGTATGTGTATTCTATGATATTTATTAGTTACTTATTCTATAAAATTAGGTATTGCTCGTAAAATTTAGGTATAACGCTGTTGTTCACCAACAATGAAAGAGTTTTACTTAAATTGTTGAGTTTAACATTTCTTAAAGATAGTCTTTACTAAATCGTTGTAGTTTCACTCTTCATTACGCTATTAATGCTATTAAATAATTTATATTTATTAATATATTCACTAATGTGACCTTTGACTCTACTTTTGAACTCAGTGCTATAAGTTCAAAAGTAGATACTTAATGATTTTGGCCGACGCTCTTTCGCGCGTCTCGATTTATTGATAAGTTGATTCAACTGATTTCAGAAAGGTCAAACTCTACAATCTATGTTAAACTCTTCATTGTTAGTGAACAACAGCGAAACTGGCACTTTTAAGCCAGTTATGTAACAACCAGAACAGCGAAATGACGTTGCAAGTAGAAAAGTGTTCACTCATCCAGATTTTTCGGAAGCTATTTGCATACAAACCGTTCCAAATTGAATCTAAAGCCAGCACAATAGACCTCGTTTTGCATCGAGATTCGATTCCGAGTGTACTGAATAATGCTGTCCAAGATTCATCTCCATTACATGTGATTCAGTGTTATTGTTCGTAGTTGAGATTACTTATTTCGGGGCTCGGTTTTAGCAAAAACTTTTTCAGTTGATATTTGAAGGTGCGATGTAGAGTTGAATGTAGACTTCAAATTTACAAAGAAAATTACAATAAAATAATAGAAACGAATTAGAACTAGTATTAATAATTGAAACAATTGAGCTAACTTTAAAAAAAATATCACGTTGAAAGTAGTTACCCTTTTTATTTTGTCATCAAATTAAAATTGATCAGTCAAGAGCCTCAAGATAACAAAAGGTAAAGGGAAGCCGTTGACCTTTGCGTAGGAATTGGCAACAACAAGTACGTCTTTATTATTCCCTTTACCATCTTCAGTCAAAGAAACAGCGACGGAGTTAGTACTTAACAAGTACCTGGAGCGTCTACAATTTGCTCTTAAACCGTTGGTTAGCGCGACTGACATTTCACAGCGTCTACTCTTGATACTCAAGGCTTATAAGAAGCAAGCTCAAACGGAAGAGGTACTGTTAGTTTATGTTCAAACATAAGAAAATGCAGTAACTACAGTTTCTCATTAAGTAATGTTTGTACTCGGACTTAATTGTTACTCGTCTTCATTAACTTTATGGGCTGGAATACAATAAATGTCTGGAAAAAAGCAGAAAGAATAGATATCTAAAAGTTTTTACTTCTTATTTTTGTTATACTTATCTACATGTCAGTCAGGATCTAGCACAGCGAGATGTTGATTACACCAATTAAGCCTTATTGTGCTAATAAACACTTCCTTATGAAACTAGTTCAGTTTTATTACAAGATAAAGGAGCTAAGTCAAAATTTACGCCTTGTCAGTCGTTGAAATCCCAAGTTAATATGTAAAAAAAAAAAACATTTCCGACGTATTATGATAAGTACAAAATGTATACGGATCACTTAGATAGGTAAGTACTTCGGTACATCTGTACTTTAGGTACTTAACCTTATTTCGTCATTTCCGTCCAAAACAGGGAAAGGCGCTAAATACAACCATTAATCAAGTTAAAAAACCCGTAAAACCCATCAACAATTGTTTTTTACCGGACGCGACATCCGCTAAGAAGCGTGACCAGAGTCACCTATTTATGCGGCTTAGCAAAGAAAATAGATACCGTACTTATTCACAAAATGTTCTAAGCCAACTAGGAATTAACTATCGACCATCAAAACCACCAAAACTACAAGCAATATTAAATCTTAAAGTGAAAATAGTAAAGCTCAATACGACACACCTTATAAAGCTCAGAATCTGATTGCACCTTAAGGTAAAATCTAAATTGATGGCAATAAAGTTCATTTTATAGATGATTTGGATTGACGTGGCCTGGTCAAAGCTAGCGCAGCCGAAGCCGGCAGAATGTGTAATGCCCCATTAGCTCAAAAAGCTTGTGACCTGACTGACAATGCAGTTTGAGTTATAAAGTTGTAAAGTTTTATTTTTGGAGGAAGTTCAATGGTTTATGTCGTGTAGTATATTGTATAACATAATAATACTAGGTACCTAGTACTTACATAATAATACGAGGCGCAAATATCTCGACAGAGCCTACGTATTTGCTCCTCTTGGAGTCGAGACCCTAGGTCCGTGGGGTACCGAGGCTCTTCGGGTTTTTAAAAAATTGTCTGAGCGTCTGGTCGAAGCGACGCGTGACCCGAGAGCTGGTCAGTATCTGGCGCAGCGAATCAGGATTGCCATGCAGCGGGGCAATGCAGCCAGCTGCCGGGGGGACGCTTCCGACTGGTATTGATATGGATCAGTTGAGCTACCTGTAGATAAATAAATAAAATAAATAAATAACTCTGGACAATTCACACAGCATTATCTAGCTCCAAGCTCTGCTTAGCTTGGGGCTAGATAATGCTCGCCCGCTGCGCCACGGAGGTCGTCAAATATAGATAGTCTGCAGTTAGCTCAATTGTAAATAATAGTTCTAATTTATGTGTGATTGTTATTTTCTTTGTTAATAATGTGTTAAAAAAAAGTTATCTTAAATCATTTATGTTGGCTGAATGCGTAGGGTCATGGACTATCCATACAGTAGTATGAATTTTTCAGTAGCTCTGTCAGTATGTCTGTTGTCTTTTCACGCCTAAACGGCTAAACGGATCATAACGAAATTTAATAGGAAGGTACACCTACACAGTATCCCGGGGATGGACGTAGACTACTAGAAAAAGCGTGAAAACCGAAGCTAAGTTTTACTTAAAAAAACGTCACTTGCGAGTCGGGATCGCGCACTAAGGGTTCCGTAAGACCTTGTGTCTTGCCAAATTATCATGATTGACATCAACGGGAAGTAGTAGGTTGTACCCTGTAGGTTTTGGTCCATGGCGAGAATCAAAACTATTTTTTTGTGAATAAATTGAATAAAAATTCACTATTTTTGGATTTATTCCTTTATTTGTGCATTAAGACCTTGCTGCTAACCAAATTTCATGATTCTAGGTCTACGGGAAGTGCACACAAAACCTACGGTAGGTTTTGTGTGCAAGTGATTTCTTAGGTAATTCAAAATATTCGTACATAAACGGCTGTCAATTTTGAGTCCGTTCACTTGGAAGTTTTATTTATATTGCGGCTTCAAGAGGTTACGGACTTGAGTATTTGACGTTAATTTCAAGTCGATACGTTCACGCGTTCCTGAAAAAAGAGGGTTGACAGACGGACAGGCAGACAGACAGACAGACGGACAACAAAGTGATCCTATAAAGTTTCTTTTTTTCCTTTTGAGGTACGGAACAATAAAAACTATACGTAGTTTAATGAATTTATGATATCAATGTATATGTATAAGGGTCTTAACTTGTAAGTATTTATATTAACTGCTTACAAGATTCATAATTTCACAGAAAATTTTTTTTGTTTGATGACTTTGTCGTATCTATGGTATGTATGTATGTGTGATTTAGGTCAAACAGAACATTTCAGACATGAAATTGATTTTAAAATAAAGACATAAACGAAGAACAGTTGAAATGAAATCAATGTTTAGGTAATAAAATGTCATTTGGATCGGATTCCATTTGTAGATCCTATTACCGATACATTAACTACTTTCATCTTTAATGATCGGTGTTACAGTTTAAAATCATATAGCAATATCTTTAATAGCCAGTACTATAACCAAGAATACTGTTAGCATCTGCACAAAACGGGTTTGAATCCAATATATTTTTGAGCTTTCAAAATTGCCGTGCAAATTGTAGAATAGGATCGAGTATGTGGTATTCAAATTGAATATTTTATCAATTATCTATCAGATATTCAATTTCATTTTATCGTTATTATATTTTAGCGATCAATTTATTTAGAAAGCGGCTTTCTTTTGTAAGTCCTATGTATTAATAGCAGTTTTATCTCTTTTAAAATTAAACAAGTTAATTAAGAATTCAGTAAAAAACTAAAACCTGAGTTATAGACCCAAATAAGTTGGATTTTACATTCTTTAAATTGAATTGACTATCAAAATAAATATGTCATAAATAAATATACAATTGGTACATACTTAATTAGTTTGAGTAATCTAACTCTGCGATCGAACAAATTTTTATTTACAAAGGCTACGAAAGATACTCTTCTTACGCTTATGCACTAAATATTAATCATTATCATCATACCAGCATATACACATCCCACTGCTGAACATATGCTTCCTCAGAAAGGAGGGATTTGCCATAACTACCACTCGTAGTATACCGGAAACTAAAATATTGTTTCTAGTCCCAAGAATTCTGTGCTTAGAATATAATCAGCAAACAACAATAAAATAATGAAAACTGATTTGAATACACAAATTACTGACTCATTAACGATTCCAGAATTGAACCGTTGTGAAACCAGTGGCAAAGTCATTACCTGGGTCATAAATAAGTATCATTATCAGAGCCTATTACGGTAGCAAATGGGAATGGATAGTTCCACCAGTATGGAATACGGCTGGAGCACCTATTAGAAGAATCTAGGGTTAGATTTATACAACTAATTATTATCTACTAGGTCATCGACCGTGGTTTTGCTCGCGTGGTATTTGGATAAAATCCAGCCACTCAGGGAATATCAGAGTCATGTTTTTTGCAACATTTAGTAAGTACCAAATGTTGCCTAGCTTAACTCATTTAGACTTTGGTATGTATGGTATGGTATATTTTTTGTTTTTACTAATCAGTACCTTAGGCTTATGCTCATTTTCGTATAACTTTTAATCAACGTACCTTTATAAAACAAATAAAAGCTACTAGCGCCTTATGAGCCATTCAAAGTAACGCTACCATTATGACTTTTTACGTTTATTTTAATTTCACTATTTATTTCATCCTTGTTTGTAAAATCGGAACAAACAGAATTACCCATGCCCATTGCTACTGTAACAGAGATGGGGATGCGAGAACAAAGCCTCTCATTGGCCAGTGTTCGGCTATAACGCAAGTTTATTTAGCTGGTCATTAATATTCGCCATGACAGAGCAATTTCAAATGTTTGCTATAAATTACCTGTGCTAATGTTTGAACAACAGAGGCAAATAATATTGAAGGTGGCGTGAGAGAGTTGTATAGATATTAAAGGGTTTGAAAAATTTGCAGCGGCGAAATGCGCTTTATGGCTGCTGAGAGCAACAAAAGAGGTATTAAATTAGAGGAAATCTGTAAACAGCGAGACGGCGCATGTAGGAGAAACCTGGATAAGTGAGACACAAGAGTTTGGAGGCAGTAGACCTAACAGTGAATAGAATTGGGTTTTAAGAAGTAAACAGTGGTAAAACCATCGTAAAGGATCACTATTTGTCCTGTTGTCACTGAACGCATACCTGAGTCCCTATGTAAATAAGTAGTTTATGTAAATATATG
Organism: Eupithecia subumbrata; assembly: GCA_949316285.1. Classification (NCBI taxonomy): domain Eukaryota; kingdom Metazoa; phylum Arthropoda; class Insecta; order Lepidoptera; family Geometridae; genus Eupithecia; species Eupithecia subumbrata. Next base: position 12,441,170 of record OX438640.1, on the reverse strand, counting down.
TAGGTATACATATATACAGTGTAGATTTTTGAGAAGGGCGGTGCTGGCTAAGTCCGAAACCACGAGAGTTCGAGAAAAGTCGTGAAAAGAGTCATGCCCTCGATTTATAAGAAAACAATATAGTAACTACTTTCGTTTTTGTTTAAATCTTTTACTTTTGAAGGAAATCGAGATAAGTTTTAAAAGTAATTTGTAAAAATTTGCTTTTTATTTTTATTTTTAGTTTAATACATTTCTTTGCAAAGATGGATCATTATCAGCAACAAATTCATTGGTTAAATATTACAAATGTCCTTTTTTTAAATTCGTGTCGATTTCCGTCAAAAGTAATAGATTTAAAAAAAAATCTAAATAATGCTCATTGTTTTCTTATAAATCGAGAGCACGACTTCTTTCACAACATTTCTCTAACTCTCGTGGTTTCGGACTTGGCCATCACCGCCCTTCTCAAAAAACCACCATAAATAATGTTATGTATGTAGTATATTTTATGCATAATATATATTTATGAAAAGTATTTATTTATATAACTTTCATGAGCACACAGATCCCCTAGTACTATCCAATGATCCTATCCATCCACAGTTGTCTGCTAGAGATCGCTCTTGAGCGATAAGACCGCCACTTGTTACTTAGATTTTAAGCTGTTTTGTTCTATTATTTCTTTCGATAAATGTGCAATAAAAAAATTCAATCTATCTATCTAACAGTGAATAAATAACACATAGGTAGAATGTATAAAAGTGTTGATGACACTCTAATTGAAGCGTAAGCAAAAACTGTGTCAAGATTGTGTACCAAAAACTCGAAAAGCTCTTTCATTTAACAGTTGCTGATATTAGTAGGTGTGGCCGATTACTTTGTAAATAAACGGGTGAAATTATGGTACAATATTTATTCTGTTAAAAAAAAAATAGAAAAAACATTGTCAAATGTTTAACTGACTTTCTCTCTTTGTTTACAGTTATGTGCTACCGTGTCAACTATTGTATTATAGTTTCGAATTGTCTAAAATTCACTTAACTTCTCACAGTTAAGCTTATTAGCATCAGAAACATTGTCATGAACCTTCCTAATTTACAGTTCGACACAGTTCGCACATCTTCTTTATTACATCACACGTACAATCTGTCATTAGACCGTTCGCACATTAAGACCACCTGTCGTAAATACCCATTCACAGCATCTAACCTTAAAAGCTTTCACTTTGCGGTTTTTCAAATTTTAACCCGCGCGTTATAAAAGACGTAAAATGAGATACGCTACAATAAATGGTTCATGTCGTTTACTTTCTCTGTTTGAAACATTTACCACACTTTCCATAGAAATTTTTGATTAATGGACATATGTAATTTTGCTTTAGTTAAGTACATCATTATATTTTACTATTCTTTGCGAATTTACTCAGCTACTGTGTCGTGATAGGAACATCAAATAACGATGAAGTAACTCTTACTATATATTAGGTACAGGAATATTGATTTAAACAACCGCAATTTGAACTCTTGTGGTCAATCAATGCCGACTCAAATGCCATTCGAGGCGAAAACAATGGTAAAGAAATATTTCAATGCCAAGCATCTCATTAAGTTATTAAGTAATGGTTCATTGACTTATCGATTATGAGTCACGCTTCAAATCACGCAACATGACTCTGGAATCAGCTCGGTCAGTCTACAACAACGTCAACGGCAAAGTAAAACAATTGACCATAAAATCCGCCGTACGTGTCCCTCACAAAAAGAGAAAGCCCCCGACGGGTCCATTCTAATGTCCCGTTTCTAAGAACATTATGTCTTATTTAAGAGATACGACAAAAATAAAATAGCTCGCTTTGAAAGAAAAAGGCAGAATGGCCCATAAACGCTGCCCCGGCTAAGACAAAAGTCAAGCTACCGGTGCAGATATATTTTGGCTGTAAAACATTTCTAAGTTTATTACGACATTGTTACATTTTTTCTTGTTTAGTAACTTTTGACGGCACAATTGTAATTTTAGCTTCTGTTTTATAACGAGGAGTCGACAATGGACGCTGGCATTTTCGGGCTCCCGTTGGGGCGAGCATTGTCTTACTATAATGCAATGTTTGTACACCGCTGCATTTAGTTCTGAGGTCTTTGTCTTCGTGTCATTACTTGCATCTTCTACTTTACGACCATGACATAAATTTATGTTCTCTGTAAAATAAAATCAGTTTCTAATAATAGCAGCACGTTGTCGATTGAATCCTTAGCATGACGTTTAAATGTATTCATTTTATCATCGAAACATTAAAGCCAACTGTTATTAAAAATACCGAGAACTGTATTTAGCTCGGTGACTTGAAAGATAGTGCCGCCGATTAAACGAAAAAAGGGTTAAATTAATCGTTATTTGCCGGCACGTCATTACATATGCGGAATCGGCAGACCAGAACCGCACCAGAACACTCGATGCTCACAAATACAAAGTTTTATTGCTTGGTGGCATTCGTGACGTCCTGTTTATGCCAAACTCTCCCCTGTATTCAGTAGCAGTCGGTGGGCAACAAATAAAATTTAATTTGCCCATTGTGTTTTACCTTAGGGTTGTGTTGTGAAGTAGCAAAAATAGACATATCTTCACGGATCGTAGGAAGCCACTTCGTTTTATGACGGAGATGTAAAAAGCTGTCTAATGCACTATCCGCTACCTGATTAGAATGCATGACCGACACTGGATTACTTTTTGTATCCTTTGTTGTAATTAAACCCTTTTAAACTTTTGACTGAGACAGTAAATTTTTATTGGTTTTAATGTCGATTCACAAAAATTAAAAGTACCTTTTCACCACCATTTTAGTTCTTTATATAATATTTTTAATGGTCCCTTGATGTTTAATTTAATCTTGAAGCTATGTTCAATCTCTCTTAAATTACGCGTAATGGTGTCTTATCTGGGAATCTATTGGATTTATGGTTATAACTTACATTCACGGATAACATTTAAAGTAGGTACTCATTATTTGAGTAAGAGTTAAGCGCAGCCCTCATTATAACATTAACATTATAACATACCGAGAGTTAAATTTCAAGGAACACATGTTTGTCTATGCACTGGTAGTATATTTGAAAAGTTTTCGACAATTGTGTCCCAGTTTTGTCGTAAATCATTGGAGTACTCTTGTTGCTACCGAAAGTTGGGCTGTTCGTTTTATGATTCTTTTGTTTAAAACTTTTATTGGCTCGGCCCGTTCCGAAAACTAATTTATTCAGGATACTGAACGGCCAGCCTTGGAACTTGGGCTACTTCCCAGCGACCGTCCCATTTGCTCTTTTACGTTTTTTTTTGTGTTTACTGAGTGTTGTTTTATATAGGTTACCGATAAGCTCCTTGGTTAGAAGAGCTTTCTAAGCGTTTAATAGTGGCCCATGTTTTGTATCCCTAAAAAGTTTTGGAATACAAATTGCGCTACTACTTCCAATAAAAAGGGTCGCAATGTCTCCGATTTTCAAATTTTGTTTTTGAGTGAGAAGTAACAAACTAAATAAGCAAAAAGAGAATCAGTCTTTAATTTTATAAATTAAATTTGTGTAGGTAGTGTGTTTAGAGCTCAACAACCCGACCGGTATTAGAAATGAAGGTCAATTTCCCCATTTTAATCACATTATTACTTGTCATAAGCTACGTTACTCCGTTATTTAACTTGATTGTCCGTCCGGTGCCCAATTAAGTTCTTAAGTGCCCTATTTACTCCACAAATCGGCCCATGAAGGTTATTTGCCTCTATAATCAATTCTCTAAATTGGCCCTTATCAAAATCTAAGTCGCCGCTCAATACCTACGTGCATTTGGAAATAATGTTATCAATAATGTGTTTATGATTAAAGCGGTCACCGAAGCATTTTCATATTATGTAAGTTCTATACCATTGAATATAATGATGTAGTGCCCCTGACAAAGTTAAGAAAAAATATAAACATAAAATATGTAAAATAAATAATGTTGGACAATTCACACAGCATTATCTAACCCAAGCTAAGCAGAGCTTGTGTTATGGATACTAGATAACTGATATACTTAATACAATACGCTACAAAGATAAATATTTTTTTAATACATCAAAAACATCCAGAACACCCTGAACTAATATCTGCAGATCGTACAAACATTTATCCCTAGGCGGGAATCGAACCCGCAACCACCTGCGTCGCAGGTGGACCTTCGCCCGCTGCGCCACTGAGGTCGTCTGATATAGTACAGTCAATAACTGTAACCAAGCCTTACAGACAGTTAATGGCTGTATGTAATGGTGGAGGGCCCATGATAGAGTTATGAAAAAAATATAGTACAGCCAATAACTGTTACGAAGCCTTAGAGACAGTTATTGGCTGTAATGATGAAAGAGTTAAGAAAAATATAGTACAGCCAATAATCAAGCCTTAGAGACAGCCAATGCTGTACTATGTTTTTCGTAAGTACCACGGTTAAGTAACATAAGGTACTGACACTCTTTGATAGAATCTTCCAGATAGATTTAGATATTTAGATACTTTCCTAAATCGCTCTAAATAAATTTTTAAATTTATTTATTTATATTTGTATTAAAAGAGATATTTTTAATTATACTTCACTTGTATTTTCTTTCCATATGAATTCTACAACAAAACCAAAGATTTAAAAACGGTTCAGGATATTAAACTTTTACAAACAACACATAAAAGCAATTGCGCTAAACGACACAAATAAAAAAGTACCTAAACATCTAACAGCAATTGTAATAAACAGTATTAATAACACTTCAAAAACTTTTACCGAAAAATTACTTCGTAATCGTTCACGGCTTTCTTTAATAGTGCCTAATGAGTTTTTAAAGTTATTAAGCCAAATCACCATCGCGTTGCGCAGTACGATAGTTCCATCCAACTAGTTACGTGATATTTTGGTATCTATTCGGCTGCGGTTAATCGGTTATATTCGGCCTTAATTTGCCGAACTTTATGGGACGTTTTTTTATTTTCGTGTTATATAGATTGTCCAATTATATTTCTACACAGGGATGTGTGTTGACTTCATAACACCAAAATTACCGAATTACTACGGATCGTAGTAAAACTATACAAACTACATCTGAATTCTAGTTGAAAAATATTTAGCCGGTTTTTGTCTAGTAAAATAGCGGGTGGCTTCAGCTGGGTAGGATTAGTAAATCATTACTATCATCAAAAATCCGTGGTACTAATGGACTTGGTGAGAGTCATAGCTCACTTAGTTAAATACTTTATTGACAAAGAAATCACGGGTATTCATCGTTCATTTAGTTGTTCGTCAATGTTATTGTATCGATCTTCTAAAGAATACATTTTCGAGAATGCTCACATAAACTTCATGACCTGATCCTATCATCTCCCTTCCGCTCCCGGACATTTTAATAATAAATCTTTATTTCAGTAAGCAGTACATTACATAGGTACATTTACTGAAATTTAATCGATAGTAACATCCTTGATTTCGACGACCTCTGTGGCGCCGCGGGCGAAGGTCCGCTTGCAGCGTAGGAGATTGAGGGTTCGATTCCCGCCTCGGAACAAACATTTGTAAGTACGATCTGCAGATATTTGTTCAGGGTGTTTTATATGTTTAGTAAAAAATATCCATCTAAGTCATTAGTCATTCATTACATACCAGTTAACAGAGATACTTAATTCAATACATTTATTGTGTAATTACATCAGTTATCTAGTAATCCAAGATAGCTTAGCTTGGCACTAGAGACGCCTGCTTTTTAAATTATCTTTTACAAATTAGCACAAATTACCACCATAAACAGATCCGAATTCGGCCTCATTCATTCGGCCTCATCACATCTCATCTTACAACCATATGTGCGGGCAATAAGCTCCTCTGATGTTCTGTGGGCGTCTCGTTCCTTGGACCCGCTACCAGAAATGGCTTCTGTTCACCGATTAGTGCCATGATTTATTGGCAGTTATTTCAGTTCACTACCGAGATAGTTACAGCGAATTTGAATACGGGATTCGCAAGACATCTGGAACTTTAAGCTGGACGCATCATGTTAAAATCGAACACTAAAGTGAGCTCGAATTTTCAAGCACGATTTGTGCTAAGCAATCTGAATCTTACTAAATCGTATACATTTATGTAGGTACCCACTATTAACATAGAAATAACGAACACATTTGCCTATTTAAGGTTTTATTTTGTTTTTTTTGGACTCTCCAGTACTACACTAGTCCAGACTGGTTAAAGGATGAAGAATAAGTCTTACTATTTGTCATGTGCTTTTACATGACAAATAGTAAGACTAGTAGTTTTGATGTAAAAGCTCTTTTTTACACGAACCTATAAAAATTATTGACCTTGCGTTGAGATTAAGGTGCTCGCATATTTATTGCCCTCTGCCAGAGATAATCAGCTAGCCCTGTCATCCTCTCGACACACTCAGTGTGCACACAGCACTATAGAATGTCACTTCCTCATGTGACATTACGACTTACTGGTATATCTACTAACTCATATAAATAGGCTTCCAAATCAGGGATTTGATGGTCAGAACAGTGACGAAGAAAATGGTTGGTAAACTTATCGAATATTATACTTAGGAATATATCTTAAAACCTTAAACCTTATTCTGAGAGCTAACACAGCCCTAATAAACTACATTTTATCTCCTACATACACAACAACTCCAAAAATAAGCACCTCGATTCAATCATCATATCTGACCATGTCAAAATATTAGAACATGGCCATCTCAAAGTAATCATTCATAAGTCGAAAACAACAACATCCTACAACAAAAATCTTATCGAACATCATTTAGGAGCGGAGCCGACCAAAATGGGTATTTAATGTGAAAAAATCAAACTATTTTTATTTCTAAGTTCTGGTTCTGACTGACTTAATTACTGGTTTACTATGATTTATTATTTAATGTCGGAATAATTTTTGAGTCGGTCCATTGACGTATGACTCTCGTTGGAACAGGTTGGGTAGCCCCTGGCGTTGGAGATAGAAGAGATAACAGATGCACTGAGCACGTCAGGCTAAATGCCCTAGAAGTCGCTTTTAAATTTGTATACGTTGAGAATTTACATGTTTATATTGTAAGTGTAAGTTAATTCTATAATTAAACTTTTGGCAGTAAATATTGCCAATCGAGAGAGAGAGAGAGAGAGAGAGAGCATACCTTGCTACCTATATGACTTTTAGGTCATGGTCATAGTTTGCTCATTATCTCTCAGAACATAATTCTTGGAATAACATTGCATAAAATAGATTTTTTTTGACCTTATAATTACATGTACACTTTGTACAACATACTAAGAACCTGATTAGCGTATGGCGTTCTAACTGCTCTATCTTAATTTTGCGTTGATTTTATCGCCCCCCGTTCAGACAATACTAGAATTTGCTGCCTCTGAATATTAACATTTTCCTTTTCTCAAGTATTTATTAAAACGCATGCTTTCTTAAAACTGATATGTATTTATTTTCTTGATAATTAAAATATACCATATAGTACTTTTCAACATCACGTATGAGGTACTTCTGCATTGTAAAATAACTTTCATCTCTCTGAATATCTAATCTATGACATCGCCTGCACCGCGCTCATGCGCCCGCGCTGGTTATAAATAATACTATAATGACAAGGAATTACAGTGTTCTGCCACCACAGCCTGTCCTGGTTCTGGTACTAGTTTATTATGATCAAGGTCATTTACTGTTTCACTGGTAACCGTTACTTCATTCTGACTTAATGTCCCTAGTAGGTGTTAGGACACTGATTGTTTGTGAAACGTCAGTTCTTCCAAATGGCAAATTATTTATTTGCAAACATTGATCACCAGTAGTCACAAGTGGCACAACTCACAACACGTAGGTACTACTTGGTTCTAACTTCATTATGCTCAGTTACCTACTCAGCTCGGTTTACTTTGGGGCTAGATGATGCTGTATGTAAAAGATTTGCAATTATTTTAGTTTCAGAATTTTAAGAAATCTTACTTTTTTGTCTATGGAGAGTTATTTTATATAATACAAGCCGGTACAAACCACAAGCGCATGTGTTCTGGAGGACAATAAAAACTTTCAGCAGATATAGGTAATTGTATATTGATATTAGTTTGCATGTCTAATAAACAGAGATTAAGATAAATGTAGAGCCTTATTTAGATTAAATTGACCGCAAGTGCAGTAAAATGCAGAAGCTTATACCTAAATCAGAAGATTAATGAGAGTCCAGCATTGTAGTAGATTATTGTGTTTGTTGTTTCCAATAAATCAGTGTAAGCCGCATTGAAATCTCTACCTAATTCAATCTGAATTGAATATTCATTACCATGCAAGGCAATAGAATTCGATGAAGCGATATAATTAATATACCAAAATGATTATGTCTTTGTGCCAAATACTGATAGCAAAAAATTAAATAAAGTTTATAAGTCTATCATCATACCCTGGAGTACTACAATGCGATTTGCAAAGGATCGAAAGGTATGGCATATAAACGCATTCACTGCCCAGCTCAGTTACAGCGATGAGAAGTACCTACACACCGTGTGTGTCATGGGAGTCATCAAGTGAATGAGGAGGCCTTAATGCCAACAATGGACGCTTACGTTCTTGAAATTGTGATAAAGATTTTGATGAAGAAAAGTAAGTTTCTAAATAATATAAACGTTCGAAAATAAAAAGATTTCACAAGAAAATAAAAAGGTGAATACTTTTACCATGAAATGGTGAGAACCCATAAGAAACAGGCAAAAGAAAAAACTCGGAGTTCATTGTGCCTTCTAAGTTTCCATCGCACTGACCCAAAAACATCTCAAATCGCGTGACACACTTTAATAATCCTTAACTGAAACAATAACCACAACTCAGCGAGTTAAGTTCAACCAGCTCTTACTGTAAGGCTGAATTTACATAGAAAAAGGGCTTAAAACTTTCATGGTCCCAGACGCACATGTCCATGTAAAGCACCGAGAGGGCGGGGAGGCGCGCCCCTGCGGATCACACTGTCGAGGTTGGGCATTGAATGCAGTATATTAAAATCTTACTGAATAAATTATATGGCTAAAGAAAATCCAGGACAGGTGATCTCAGATCGTGTCATGAAATATAGAGAGTAATTCTTTTTGTGCACAAGTTGTGTCAGTGCGAAACTTCAATGTAGGTAGTGATGACTAATAATTTCCTTTTCTGACATGACACCTTCCAGAAGCAGTTGATATTAATATAATAACAAATTTTGCTTACCGTGAGTGTTTGAAGAGAATTATTTGAACGTGCTTTAAACAACAGCTACCGTTTGCAGGTTGTTAACATGCACTGATAACCTGTTTTACCTGCAAATTCATCCTTAAGTAGTCATAATACAGCGCATGTTTGTTTGTAATTAACGACTCATGCTCCTGAGAGAGCATTGTTAAAAGCTTCTCAATAAATAATCGCCGCTTGTGCGGTAAAGAAGTGACGTCATAGATGCCTCGAAGAACGGACAATTGGGTATTGTTGAGAGTACGGAATTTCGCTGCACTGAGATGTTTCGAGGTAACGATCTGCGTCAGATCCTTTGTTTAGGAATTTGGAACCATCCGCTATGGATGGAATTTTAATCTCTTGCAAAACCTACTTCTTACGTTAAACTGACTTTGTAAGAAATTTACTTTCGTAATCAATAAAGTTTCTGATTTCTTGTTGTGTTGCATTCATAGATTAACCGTGATTAACCGTTTGAGTCGAATAGCTATAGGTACAATACCAGTTGAGTACGATTTGTACCGTACAGTACTACTTGCAATTATGGAAGTTTGGGCGTACTATAGGACGAAATTTCGCTCAATTGGGCTCAATGCGAAAACATGATGCAGCTGAATCACGTGTTTGCACTGAGCCCAATTCGTGATCTGTTCCGAAATTCCTACTGATCGGACATTCCGTCCGTTGTCTGAGGTCCATTTGCAAATTCGGATGACGGAATTTGAATTTGTCATTCTAGTGCGCAGTCGCTCATACAAACAGTAGGTACCTTCCTAATCTACCTACTACGAATACTTCAGAATGTCATTTCAAAGGTATGTAACAGATACAGATCGAATGACTTACTGACAAAATCAAGCACCACTCCATTGAAATAATGTAATTCGGTGTCCTTTCCTCAAAGCAATTCATCTCATTCCAGCTCCAGAGGCACTTTGATACCTATTCGTTCGTTGTCTCTCCAAAATGGCTTTGTTTTACTGCCAAACATTCGTTTAACCTTTAGCCTGCTCACAACACGATCGCCGACAGATTACATTCGCTTTATAGACTTCGACGTTTGTGATTGAAAAACACCTACACCATGCTTCTGTTCCAAATTGTTAACAGTGTTCTGGATTACCTAATATAATTTGATTTAGGAGCCTCCATTATGTATCTTTATCAGATACAGCCTGATTTAATTTGTGGCGTTGTCGGGTGGATGACATTGTAAGAGTCCCTGGTCACATCTGCAAGCGGAAAGCACAACACAGAGAGAAGAAGTAATCTAAGAGGCTTTTACTCAGCAGTTGTTTGGCACTTGTACCTATAGGTAGATAGAGGATATATCCTTGAATAATATGACCTCAGAGTAACTGAACACGGAATTAGTGATTTTGTTAATAATCATGTTAGTAAGTGACCAAAGCTTTTTAAAGCTTGACATTAACTTTTTTTTATCAGCGATCCTCCTTTTATTGTTGGTCAAAATAAAAGCATTTGATTAAATTGAATTGTATTGCAGCTTACTTGCTCACATAGGTAGGTAATAGGTTTCAAATCAACTCAAATCAAAAATTATTTATCTCCTATTATAATTGTACTGTACCTAGAAAAGTTTTGTAAACTCTTAAAATTAAACTAGATTAGGATTTTTAAATTTAGTCGCTTCAGCTTGTAGACTTAAGTAAAAAAGTGACGAAGAAGCCTGTTATTTGTTATTTTTCGAGTTCGAGTATATAATACTTATGCAGCCTTACAAAACTTAATTGCTCTGAACATATTCATTATCTGTTCAATCCATCCTTTTTAACCAGCTTTATAACATCTACAACATCACACCTTTGACTATCATCTCTCTTTACAAAAGTACAGTTGCAAGCCGCTATGGCCATTCATCGATCATCCAATCCATCAAACCAGACAGTCGACATCTATAAGGACTATATAATATACTAAGTTTGTTAAGTTGACTATAGCAAATACCAAGAACCTGTCGACTCCATTACAGGCGCGAACCGTTATGTTATGATGTGGATCTATGCAATTTGCGAACACACTGAGTTACAGAAACTCAACTATGAAAGGTTGCAAGCGGAATGAAGATACAGGGAATATTACTATAAACTTACTACGTTGATATTAATAACGGGGTTTAGTTAAACTTAAATGAGGTCGTGAGAAAGGTAGATAGTATAGAAAAAGCTATTGGAGAAATGGTTTTGTATAATACCTACTTTAATAGTGATCTACTTGACAGTATTGATTAAGCACAATACGATGCATAGACCCGAAGGCGACAAAAGTGTTCTTGAGTGGCGACCGCAACTCGGCAAACGTAGGAAGCCCTCCTGCCAGGTGGCATGATGATCTGTGGAAGGCTGAAGATAGATGCTGGATGCGGGAAGCTGAAGAAATTAGGTGGGGCCTATGTCTAGCAGTAGACTAATGTAGGTTGATAATGATACAAAAACATAACATCCAAATAACTTATACATACTGTAAGTCCTAGGTACATACTGTACTTACGAAGGTAGATCTTTAAAATTAATTGTGTATTTTATTAACATTAAATAAGAACAATCCCAATCTACTATATGAGCGTAATAGGAAAGTTTTTTTTTACAAAAATCTATACTCAAATATTAAGTTAGTGTTAGGAATTGTAAAAGGAAGTGAATAATGTTTTGTTTTATATAAATAAAATTAATAATGAATTACCTAGAACAAACAAGGCACCGACACATCTATAGGAATTTTAAGCAGGTTGGGGTATTTATATCCGTTGCGCATAATACATTTTTAGCTTTGAAAAATGGAGGTTAAATCTATACCTATTTTTGTATCTAGATAGACCAAACTTTTCTTAGTGGTCTTTTCACCATTTAGAAACTGTTGACAACTTCAACTTTTTTCTCGAGCCATAGAATGGTATGGGAGGTGAAGAAATACCTGGCCTGAATGATGGAAAAAGCTATATAAAACTTATGGGTGTCGTATTGCCCTTTGATGAACATTTTCACGATACATTGCTAGTTTAGCAGAAGCTTTGCCAATCACATGTAATGAGTACCTACTACTTGATATCATCTTCGCTGATTCAGTCTTACTTTAGCTTTCGGACAGATATTCTAGGATGAAAATCGCTATGTAGCTCAAAATAAACCAAAAGTTGATATAAGCACTTCATAAAAACAATCAATACAGAGGTAAGGTACCCAGAAGCATTCTTACTACCAAATCAACCGATGAAAAGTAATCTACTTCTTCACTATCACTAACACTTACTTTACTTCTGGACATAAATTACATCATTTTCACTGGTTGTTTAAGATTTCATAATGCTCCTATCTGTGTGGTCATTAGGTACTTGTCCCATTGAATGGAAATGGTAAGTTGACACCGTTCATTGTTATTGTTGCCAAATGTGAAGGAATGCGATAGGCTAAGCTACCTCTTAACAGACACGATAAAGAACGTTGTCTCAGTAAGCGTCACGGTGAACTTGAAGACAGATTATAGAGAGGTGTGGTTATGTTAAAGTGAAAAGGTTGCATAGCGTGCAATAGCGCAATGAATGTTTGGTACTGTATTGCTTGAATTTATCAGGAAGCCCACCCATAATGTCTCAATAATAGCTATTATCATCTCCGAAGAAACGTATTATGTACGAGGTAAAAATATGACTTATCAGAAGATAGAAGTTGTCCCTACAAGGTCAAGAATAAAATACTTAGCTACAGGTTCATCCCTTAACGAGGGACATCTTCAGGGTGAGTGCGGTTCTAGACGCTATCTTTTGCTCTAGAGTCCTATGAGCAAAAGATAACGGACCTTCTTAGTGATGGGTCAACATACACACAAGTCACCCACAACCCGACTAATAGAGTGACCTCGAAGTTGATACGATGCGTAGCCTGAAAAATGGCATATCTGTACTCTCGTCCAAGTCACTTTTGCTGCTTTTAGCGTTCGGAATGAAAACGCACATACGCGTCCAATGGCACCAGCAGCGGTTGTTTAATATACCAGGCAATCATAGCTAAGATGAAATCTTTTTTGTTACAAATAAAACGCACATGCGCGTCCAATGGCCCTGGTGGTTGTGTTAAGTACCAGAGCTTTATGATATTAAAGAGTAACAAAAACATAATATGCCTCTTTGTCGTGTTACCTTTTCAGGAGATCGAAAATCCATCGACCCGCCAGGGCGTGTATTCGTAAAAACGAAAACTAAGTTTCTGATTCGATTTCGTGCAAACGCAAATCTTATGCAAGCGACATAAGAGTTGGTTTAGCATAACAAAGAAAACGAAACTGCAATTTTCCTTTTCCGAGTAGGCTAGCTTACAGCTTTTTATTTTTATGTTTATTTATCCCGCCCCCGCTTAATTTTGAAATCAATAATCTCCTATCTATACTTGATATGATAATGAAACACATCATACGTGTCCTCTGGCCCACCGCTGTTGGATCTCTAATACAAGACAAAAGTAACGTAGAAACATTTTTTTCATTTAATTGAAACGCACAGACGCGTCTCGGGGCACTGAGAGTTAACATTTATATTTCAGGCTTTTTTAAAGCGACGAACGCGCACAATAGCATCCAACGGCACTGAGTGAAGTTGAATGTAAGTACCAGGAAATCATAACTAAAGAAGAAGAATAAATTTTGGGATATTATGAATCGCACATGAGCGTCATAGGCACTGCCGTTCTGTTTGTGAATGAAAACGCACATACGCGTTCTAGGGCACTGGCGGTTCTCCAATACACTAGCTAGGCAAACAGGCAACAACGAACAGTAAACGAAAGTGTAAACTTTCGATCAACAGAAACGCCTAAGCGCGTTTGGGACCCTGGGACCCTGGGGGGATATTTCTGTATCCTAAAGTATCCAGGTCTTCATAAAATCAAAGAGAGAGAGAGAGTGACTTCTTCAAGAAATCACAAAATTTTGCACATCGTCATCATATATTTTTGTCAGTTTGCTGCTGCCACAGGTCTCTCTAATGTTTATTCCTTTTTAAAACTCGTAAAACAATTAAGATTTAAGTAGGAAACCAAAGTATGCAGAACTTATCATAGATCACTAAAGAACAGAACGAACTAATCAATAACCCCGAGGCTCGAACTATTTCAGCTGATTGCAAACATAGACAAGGAGAGCAATTTCGCTTAATCATAATGGGCGATTCAGTTTAATGCCTTCATTGGGCACCTGCGCCGGAGGTCTGGTAGGTATTAGATCCTGTTTTCAAGCCTGGAGTAAGATGTGACGTGATTGGAGCGTTGATTCGTTCGATAAAGCATAGCTAAACATTGTGAAAGAAATGTGCACATATTGGTATAGAACTTTACACAAGAACAGAAAGGACACTTTTTAATAAAATATGCTAAATTCACTTAACTTCTTGACGTTTGTAATAATTTAAATAAAAGTGTATGTGAAGTAAAATAAACGTTTTACTTTTTAGTATCTTTAGTATAGGAATAACAGAACAATAATAATTACTTAAATATTTACGTTTATCTTAAGACACAAAATTATCCACATTGGATGCATAAAATTCAAAATTCCAATATAGTCAAAACATTTCAGAAGAAGCCAATTTACTACACAGATTGCAGTCATTTCATACACTAACAATTCCATAAGTATAAACTTCGACTTGAGCTTTTCTTCAGCCCTTCTTATTGGTTCTCAAAATGTCTGATCCTAATAAATTAGTGGATAGTCTAAATATAGAAGTTGGTGACGTCACAGCAAGTGGGGTATCATTCGGTAGCGCTTGGGTGGCGCGCGCGCGGGCACGCGAGCGTTGCGCGCCGTGGTCCCGCCCTCTCGCGGACGCTGGCAAAGAGTATATGTACAGATAAGGCAGTGTCCTCCTGAGTGGTGCGGTGCCTGAAATAGAATAAATAAGAGAAATAAGTAATTATGCTTTGAATGGGGTGCTTTGAACAGATCATCAACAGATAACTTGATTTAATTTAGTAATAAGAAGTATTCACAAGCAGCTTTTTCAATTGGAAAATGGTGTAGGTACTTGTTAAATAAAAGTTTGACAGTTTTATTGTCAGAAATTAGATAATACCCATATTTTAGTTTCAGGACCGTTTACGATACAAACTTTGGGAGGTAGATTATTTATTTATTTATTTATTTATTTATTTATAAAAAGTAATTACGCTATTTTTACAGGGCTAGGTTCCTAATGCAATAGTGTAAAAAATATAGAAAAAACAATGGAAACAATCTGAGCATAAATTAGCATTAGATACTAAAAACTTCAACTAAAAATTAAAATTACACAATAAAAAACTACAAAGTACATAATTACAAACCTAATAAAAAATTAAAATTCGTCCATCAATATATAATGTCAAATAACATAACATAAAAACAATTAATAAATTCCAATTACCTAATGTCAAACCTAATAAAAAATTAGTCAGTCATAAATGTCAAATAAATTCAAATAAATGTACATTACACAATATGTCAATTTAATTAGAATAGCATAGAATACATAACAGAGTTCTATGACATTCGCTCAGGGAGCAGTAGAAAAGGTCGACTCTCTCCGCTACTAGATTCAGCGTGTGGATGCAACGCGTTAGAGGTGCCTTATTCAGGAGGTTGGTCCTTCCTCTTGGTACAGCCAGTAGGGCGGGTCGTCTCCGTCGGCTCACAAACTCATCGGGCACATTTAGCCGCATTTCTTCTAAAATGCCTGGGTTAGCGATCATTCCACGAAATATCTTTATCAAATACAGAGCAAGCGCTGCATCTCTCCTCACCTCCAGCTTGTTGTATCCAACCATGCCTATAACAAACAATGTTGGATACATCAGCGGGAAGAATGGATAGATGCCGTAGGTCTTCAAGTACAGAAATCTGGTGAATTTATTTTGAATGCGCTCCACCATTTGACTGTACTTGGCTTCGTGTGGTGCCCATACCGCAGCATTAAACTCTAAATGGCTTCTCACCAATGCGTCGTATAGAGTCTTTATTGCATTCATATTTGTAAAATTGTTCGTCTGACGGAGTACAAATCCTAGGGTCTTGAACGCCTTCTTGCAGATGTTAACCACATGTTCACGGAAATGCAGCTTATCGTCGAGACGAACCCCTAAATCCCTCACCGAATCGACTCTCTTCAACTGTGAACCCTTCAACTGGTAATTGTGGTGGAGTGGTGTCTTAGCTCTACTAAACGTTATTATAGAGCACTTACTTACGTTGAACTGTAGTTCGTTTATACCAGTCCACTCCACCACTCTGTCCACGTCCCGTTGAAGGCGTTCACAATCCTCTTCGTCTTTAATTGGTAAGAGTAACTTAAGGCAAACAATAAGCATTTCGCATCCTTGACGACTGTTGGGAGATCGTTGATCATGATTATGAACTCTAGCGGCCCCAGATTGCTTCCCTGACTCACTCCAGTTAAGGTAGAGTAAGGCTCCGATTTGCATCCCGCGTAGTCGACATACTGCTGCCGGTTCTTCATGTAACTCGCGAAGAACTGCAGCAGTTTGGTTGTGCAGCCGATCGTCGCCAACTTCTGAAGCAGTATGTCGTTATCGACCAAGTCGAATGCTTTTTTGAAGTCGAAGTAGGCGGCGTCGACTTGCACCCCGGCGTCCACATGCGGTAGCATAAAGTTCATTGAGTCAAGGAGGTTACTGGAGGTGCTACGAGCCGGCCGGAAACCGTGCTGCGCGTCGGATAGCCGTGCCGACACCTGCTCCTGCATGCCGCGCTGCACAGCCGACTCGAAGACCTTTGCCGCCGTCGACAGGATGGCCACCGGTCTGAATTCGGTCACATCTGCTCCGGAACCCTTAGGTATAGGAATAACTCTTGTTATCTTCCATCGTTTTGGAAAATGTGACTCCTCTAGGCAACGATTATAAATATAAGCGAGCGGTTCGGCCAGAGGCATCCGACAGTCTCTCATAATATAGGCAGGGATCCCGTCCGGACCTGCGGAGCGCTTCGGCTTAAGCCTCGTCAGCGCCGCGCGCACCTCGGCCAGCGTCAGGCGCGGCACGTGCACACGCGCGGCACTGGCGTGACTCGCCGCCGCCTCCGCCGCTGCCACGTCTAGGTGAGCAATCGAAGTGCCGTAAACCGAATGAAAGTACTTGGCGAATTCCGTTGCACATTCCGGTTCTGTCAGAATTCTTCCATTCAGTAAGATTTGCTTCCAGTTTACGGCCATTAGATACGCTATGATGAAAGCACAGCAGAAATTGACACAGGATTTCACGTTTGATGTCGATTCAATCAGGTATGCCCAAATTAAGCATCTTGAGATTATCTACGTACGTGCCTAAGGAATCCGTCTGCTCTCATCGAAAGCTAAGTTTCCTCCAGTCTATACCTACCTACTCTCTGACCTTAAACTTGCGTCCCCACCATGCGCGCGCGCAAAGCCTCATCTCCATAATTACTCCGAGCTCATTGGTGACTATTAACCTCATGATAATTCATGAGTACATTGCCAGGGCTCTTTAATTAATACACATCATGTGGGCTGCCAGATAAAACATAATGAAAGTTGATCAAATTCCGTTCAGTTTTTTAGAGATGCTTGAAGTCGATTATATTCGATTCGGCTTTTTAGATGTTTGATGCCTACAATGTTTCTGCATTGATACCAGTGAACTTGGCTTCTCCATTCATGAAGTTGAGTCATGTAGGGATAAACGGTACGATAATTTTTTACGTCAAAATGATACATAATTAAAATATATTAGGCCAAATCATCACACTGCATTGCCTATGCAAGTCAAATCGAAGCTCACTGTGACTCGGCCAACCTCTAATAAGTACATACTAAGTTTATAGTTTCTTCATCATCATATTATAGTAACATAAATGTATCGAGAAGAAACTAAGTTGTTACAATAAGTGAAGTTAAAACAATAACAACAGAAATACGGGCGAATACAAAAGACAAAATCGGAAAAACATAAGAAACAAAAATAACACTTAGTTAGACTCAGAAGGTAACTAACACTAGAAAATTTGTGCACATTACAGTACTGTATCAAAATTTGATGACATGAAGATTGATCCTATGCATGCTTACTAAATGTAGAGAAAATTTACAGATGGTTTTATCTATACTCATAATTATAATATATACTCATATTATAAAGAGTAATTAATACTAATATTATAAAGAGGAAAGATTTGATTGTTTGTTTGTTTGTATTAAATAGACTCCGAAACTACTGGACTGATTTGAAAAACTCTTTTACCATTAGAAGCCCATTTTATTCCTGATGATAATAGGCTAGTTTTTACCGCGGGAAAATGCTTCATTCCTACGGGAAAACTGGTAATAGGACAACGGGTAGTATGAATGCAGCTAGTTTCATATAAAAGTGTAAACAATTGCAAGAGCAAACTGCTTTGCAAATCTATCTCACTTCAGTTTAACACGTCTAGATTTCCACAAGTTTCTACGAATCTTTTTACTTTCCGAATGCAACAAAGTATACTCGAATCGCATTAATAAAGTTGTTTTCAAGACATGGTAAAGCTTTAACCTGTATCTTTATCATGCTGATAACATACTTAATACTTCTTATTGGCGAGATTGAAAAAAAAAACACAAAAAAACAATGTGAAGAACCTAAAGCAAAGAATATAAAACGGATAGTAAGAAGTTTTATTTTGTTTTTATGACAAAGATTTTTTTAAATACTTATATGCTTAAACCTGGTTTAAATAATAAAATAGATAATAAAACTTGCTTGACAATTGACACAGCATCATCTACCCCCAAAGTAAACCCTCGTGTTTTGGGTGGACCTACTAGATAAGTAACCTAAAATTAGAACTTCCAAGTAAATTGGAAAATTCACTCCAGAAAAGTACGCAGAGATAATTTAAAAGACCTTAAAGTTCAACCATAAAAGGTCAAACGAGAAAGTACTAAAGCCAAAAAAGGACGCAATCATTCCCTCTTCCGTGAGACGGATGAACGTCAAAAAATTATAAAGATCAACAGGAAATATTAGTGAAGAATTTATTACCTCTAAATACTGGAGTCACAGGTAAAAGGACCTTTATGGGCGTTCACTGTTTTAATAAAGAATTTGGACTAATAACGGCCCAAATTAGGCGCGAAGGTTTTTTGTGTGTACAATAGAGCGTTGTTTATATTAAACTTTATGAGAGCTTTGTGAAGAGTGGCTAGAGGATAAAGTCACAGATGATATCAGGGTGGAATAGTTTTATCCTTACGAATACCTAGAACAAATAGATAAGATTGACATCCCAGATATTGTATTAAAATTACCAAATAAGATATTTTTGACTGGCAAAGCTCATCAGTTTGATTATATAAAAGAAACAGACAGAATTTAACAGAAATCAGCCGATTTTTACTAGTCAAATTCGAAACAAGTCACAGGTGTTCCGTAATCCTAAATCAATGGTTTGTTCAACCCTCGGAAATCCCACAAGCACTCGCTAAAACCGTTTCTTTTTGCAACACAAACATCTTTTCCCTTAAAAAGTTATGTTTGCCTCGAAAAGTCACGCGTCAAAACAAGGTTTGCCTTGCATTCGAGTCAAACACTGGTGGGCCGCGTCCCTTTGTCGGCACAAAACGGCACAGGTTGTAATTTGATAAAGTCGAAACGCCTACAAGACCTTTTCTTTGAGGGTAAGCCCACGCAACCTTCAATCTAGCTGAGGATGTCGGAAACTTTTGATGCGGGTTACAAAGAAACGACTGAACCAAGAAAGAAACCTCAAATACGAACTTCAAAACATGTTCTTACTTCAACTTACTTTACGTTCTTATTCTTTTTCGCATAAACGAAAGCATATTTTTTTTAAATGTTTACCTACGCACGTTTTATTTTCATCAAAATGCCTTCTCCAAAAGCATTACACCTTCTTACTCCTAGTTTACTGCCCCTAGACGGGCCGGATCAAAATTATTCAGGTTTAATTAAATCGACATTAATCCAAGACTATTCGGCGAGTCGCACTGCTGTCATTATGTCGTTAAGTGAACTTTTGAGAACGACATTACGGAAATTTGTTCGAAATTTCGGAATTAGGGATCCAGTTTTTGTGTAGACCTTGGGTGGGACACGAGGAACGGAAAGAAAAAGTTGACTGATAATTTTGTTGGGCTACTGAGATAGGCCGGAAAAAATGTGGAAAAGTAGAATCGGAATCAATAAAGTCTATTTCAATTTATGTGTTATGGGAACTACAGAGTTTATGAAAGGACGCCGGCATTTTATAGTAACACTTATTTTTATGTCATTAACGTAGACTCTCCCTGCTAGGAATCACCTTTCAGGTGTAAAACTCAAACTCGAAATTCTAAACCAACAACGCCGCCGACGCAATAAACATACGAACTTAAGTCTCTTGTAAAGACTATAAAGATAATAAACATAATGGAACAAATCCCCACAATTCAAATAAATGTAGCTAGATGAAATTATGTGACCTACAAAGCCACTTATTTCGCCGTGTTCCCATTAAAGCCCCACTCACCTTTACAAGCACACTAATCCTCTGCAGCCAGTAAACAGAAACAAAAAAAGCAAATTATATAAAAATCATAAAACCATTTTGTCGACCTAAGCCAACCTTTGTCAAAATCCAGTTTGCGGCTCCAGAAATTTCAAAAGATATTAAAATATAATTTATAATAGTAATAATTCAACACTAATCCTCAATGCAGAGTATTGGAAGGGTACGAATGGTTGTCTTTTGATGCAATCTTTCAAAGTAAAATAAGTTTTAAAACACTGTCTCTAAGATTGCAATTGAATTTTCATGCGATGTGCATGAAAATTTTTAAAAATTAAAGTTTCTTATAGTTTCTAGAACTAATTTTTTCCATAGTTAATTGACTTCAAATAAGACTCAAAATGGCTTTTAATTGTGTCCACGGTTTTATCAGCAGTGTCTATTAGTGAAGTTTTGTATTGAAATTTCTATGATAACACTATTATTTCTACAGAATCATAACAGTTGTATAGAAACTTGGGAGGAACTGTTTATTTCGAAATTTAACATAACAATAAACTGAATTAATTTCCGTCAGTTTGTTCTCAAGAGCCCTGACTACAGCAAAAGATAAAACAGCTTGATCATCAATACTAACAATAAAGTCAACCAGTGCAGGTTGTCCATTGCTGCAGGCCAGAAATTTGTATTGTTACAGTCCTGATGGAATTTGATTTGCTTCACTTTTGTGAGTAACACCATGGATGACCATGGTCATGCTTTCAACATTGCTAGCTGTTTACTTTTTGACTGTGGTCTTATCCTGTGTTTCTCACAGGCAAACACCAAAACCGCTTTAATCGCTAAAACAACCAAACCAGATAACCATGTTTATTCAAAACCAAAAAATCACCAGTTTTGGGAAACACAATCATTAGCTAATCACTCCGTCAGGTAAGCGAGCTTATTGGAACTGGTCAGGAATTAGGATCATTATTTTAATTATAGAGCAAACACTTTGAAGCCAATTTCATCATCAATTTTACAAACCTTTTTCTACTAATTGTTTTAACTAACCTTTAAAAGTCAGGTAAAATTATTTTGAGAAAGACTTCGTATAAACTTTACAAACATTAATTTGTTGAGGACTAGTTAGTTCATTCAGACAAAAAAGCTAAATACCAACGAGCAAGGAGTGCAAGGAGATAGAAACTTCTTCTTTCTTTTTCTTTCGTCTTAAAATAAACATGAATAAACTAGCTACGAATAAAGCTAGGATAAAAATACATGGTGTTTTTAGAAATCTATATTACAAACTAGGTATGTACATAAGTCCGGAGCAGAACACTACTCCGAGGCAAGGGTTTTCCCCTTGTCTCGCTAACTTTTTCGGTTTCACGATGCAAAATTTCAAAAAGTACATATTATCTACTACCTACCTACATTTAGAATAAAACCCACAGAAACGTGAATAAATGCACTTATAGGAAAAATACAAATGATTAAAAAACAATTTGTCTGGATATTTTTCTTGGTTGTCACCTGACAAGAGAAGGAGACATAGAAAATCCACCGGTCACGATAAGCGAGGGGCGGCCGCCTGCGAAGAGTTGGATTACGTACCCCAGGACAGGACTCCACAGGACTCTCCGTAATCTCCCCCTGACAGCTTTCACTCATAGCAACCGGCATCATACGCGGGCTTACCCTGTCATTGATGTGGAAACTGATACAATCTGGATCACCTTTAATCACCTGCTCTTTTTGAGGATTTTAGCAGTCCAATGTTTATATTGCCGCGGGATCTCATTGGCATAATGGAATGTAACTCGATTGTGTGCCTCTTTTTAGATCAAGTCTGATTTTGTTTTTGTATTAAACCTTCTCCGTTCGCTGCCTTTGATTACTCAATGAAATTACCGTCAAATTTGCAACAAAAATTAGCATCAAATTGAAGCATCTCAGATCCTGAGTAATTTTTCGAGAGAAAATAAAATAAACGTCTACTCCTACATGTTAGAAATGTTTTCGTTATCGCTAAGTATGCTTAGGGATAAAGAAAACATTTTCCTGTTTTTATTTCTCGCAAGTCAAGACAGGTTCCTTCCCTCTCAATCAAAATGAATGTTATGAAATCCGCTCATAACTCCTATCTTGAAAATATGAGGTGCAAATACGAATGCCTTATTTAGTGATGTCGGAAACAAACCAGTTGCCAGTAGCCTGAGAAACTACTAGTCGCTCCAGGGAAGTAAATCATAAAGATTCATTCTGAACATTTCTGAGATCTGATGAACGAGCGCGGTCGTAGGAATACAGCGCGGTCTAACATGTTACTGTAGACACCAGTGCAGTGCCAGGGGACGGCAGCTCGGAGATAACAAATCTCTCATCTCACGCATCATTTAGTCTCACTTCTAGTGCAAGCGAGACGCAAGATAATGTGATTAGTCAAACGATACTTGATAGCTCCACTGCAGGGTTTGCACAAAAACCAGGCGATGTTCACGGTACGCACGCACTCATAGCTCTGATTATACAACAAACGCACACACGCGCCTTCCATGGGATTAACGTCAGACAACCCGTTTCCTGTTACCTGCTCTAGAGCACACTCAGTAATTCTGAATTACTTCACATTCACAACCAAGAACGGTTAAAATCACATAGTGCTTGCTACCGAACTAAGAGAATAAATTGGTTGTGGAAGCGCTCAACCGTTTTGAAGTCTCTATTTTCTAACACCGAAAATCTCTGTAACAAATCCGTGCAGCGGACGCAATCTACGGGACTTAAAACAAACAATTACTTTGGTTTATTTGAAAAGGAGAGCAAAAAGCACAGCAATCAAATCGTTGCAGCTACTGTGCGGCAAAAAACTTCGACTTGGGATGTGCTCGGCGGCTGTAACGGAGAGGAGCATCGGTCGACGTAATCAGGTAGCCGCCAGTGAATTGTTCCAACTTTTATATCAATACCGTCAGTGGAATAACTACATGAACCCGTCTCAGCAACGAACACGCAATTTATGTATTACGTTAGCGTTAGAATAGAAAATAAAGAGAATGTAATTTTCACAAACGAATGTTTACATTGTTGAATAAAAGAAATCTTTCTCATCTTGATTGATAAAAAAATTTCTCCATCAGCAAATAAAGGAATTATATCAATCACGTAAACTCAAAACCTAAATCACGACACATTCAATTCTGGAACATGATAGAAGACCATGCATCATTCTGGTAACGCGTAACAAATTCTAGGCAAGGTGACACACTTTCGGCGAATCAGCCCGCCTGGTCCGGGTACCGTGGCGAAATCACTTTGGATTTTCATAAATAACGCATAAGATCTTTGAACAATAAATAAAATGATTCGATTCGCCCGAACCAGCTGCGCTAAGGAGCACGCTGAATCGCACGATTTGATACGCGCCTCCATCAACTTGGCCTTTGTCAAAAGCAAGCTAATAAAGTTTAGCAGATGTGATTTTCTAAACAAGACACTAACAAATGGAAGCTCGAAGCGCGATAGCTCCGAAGAAAATGAACGGTGATCTTCTAAAGCAATTTTATATTTCATTAGATGATTTATGTATTTATCAAGTTGCTTTCATGTTTGTATTTTTCAACGTGCGAATTTAAACTCGTTAAAAGATAGCAGTGTTTGCAGATTTAGATCGTACAAGTAAATCTTTCCGAGCTGATGTCATATCGATTTAGAAATGTGAACATGTTGGCGTGTCGGGAATTTTTGCGATATAAATAGACAAAAAGCGAGAGCCATTTTCTTTGCGCTATCGCAACACGATCGATAGCGAGCGAATATTTCAAAGGATGGCTGGCCAAGATTCATTCTACAGATTCCTACACAGTGTTTTGGTATGGACAAAGAAGCGTCCCTGCATCATTACGACCTATTGTAGCGAATTTGAAATTTTTCAAAAGCGAATTCGTCAAACGTAAAACAATTCGATACGCGTTCGAATTTGTTGTGCAGGCATCAATTCAATTTCTTCTTCGTCCAAACCGCTCGCGTGAATTGGGTCGCGTAAACGGGACCGCCCTTTTGGGACCAAAACGTTATTTTTTTCACACAGATTGCGCGTTCTTTGATCTTCAGAATGTGTGCGTTAAGCGTTTCCTTCGCTTTGTGTAAGCGCTGTGTGTGTCTTATACGCGACGCTGGGCTACAACACCCAGCGGGATGTAGAAATCAAAAACAACCGATTCGCAATGATTCTTTTTTGAAGGGGTAAATTGTTTAGGTGAAAAGTTGGAACACTTTCGCTACAACCCTTAGGTAAGCGTTTATTACGTACATTTTGATCATGAAATTCTTACAAAATTTTCCAATTACGGTGTATTCAGAAGTTTACGTCGCGTAAAGCTGAGAGAAGGTGTCAAGAAGTTGGGAATTTCATTCTTGACACAGTTTGCTGTTATGAACATTACTTCATCCATACTGAGAGAGTTTAGCACGTCGTAAACTGGAGGATCCATTACGTGGGAGCCCTCAAGGTTATTCTGACTTGCTTTATGCGGTCGGTATGAGTATCTTCGAATTTGGTGCAATATTTTTCAATAGAATCTTCCTTTAATTGATCGAAAAGCGCGAATCTGGAAGCTTTCTTAAACATAAATTCAACGCAAGGAATTGATATCGTAACATAACTTTCTTTTCATAGGAGGGACTGAATAACGGTTGATAAATCCAATCTATTTGGGCATAAAAATAATATTTTCAGAAACGAAACGACTTTAATTTAGGATTGTGATGCAAAATGTTATCAAAAGAATAAAGAATACACAAGTAGGCCTTTATACGAAATAAAATAACGATAATATTGCTCTATACCTGCCAAGTAAGCCAAAAATACGACCCCTATAGCAAAGAAGACGCAAGTACACATTGCGGTTTCAATACCGGCCGTGAGGCTTTTATCTACAAAAATTTCTGTACAAAAATCGCTAACATATTATATAAATGTTATAAAAGTGGTTTAACACTGTTATGGCCCAAGACGCAGCTGTCCGTCTGCACCAGCGCGTGTCGGGACGCGATACGTGCTGGTGCAGAAGCAAGTTGCACCGCAGAGAAGCTGGGCAGTGAATGTGTTAAGTCCATAGGCGTATAGGTAATAGGTATCACGAACAAGAAAATCAACAATGTTGAGTATTTTTGTCGCCAGCCATTACATTATGAAACATCAACATCATCCTTCAAATTTCAGCAGAAACTCAGCAGCACCTCAAACTTTCTTTAAGAGAGCGCGCAGGTAAAATTGCAGGAGATTTAGTTTGCGCATTTCGTGAGAAGAGCTCGTTCAGCTGGTTGTTAGATAGTTCCGAGAGTGCGAAGCTAGACTAGGTCGTGTTGAAGTGTGGCACCTCATAAACTCCAGGACTTGTTAAGTTTGTATTCAATTATTCAGTGGTACGCTAACTTACAAGGGTGAAAGATGAAATCAGGTAGTAAAGTTGGGACTTAACGGCGTTGCTGGAACCTCTTGTTCTTCTAACCTCCGTTACTTAGGATTACTTCATTCGTATGCAAAGTATTTGTGAAAGAAAAATTAAATTTCTATTCATTAAATTAGATCGAAAAGAAACTGGATAATAAGAAGCCTTTGTTTTACCAAGGCATACATTATACTTACATATTTTTTTCCTTCTCAATGTCATTAAAATCGATTCAGCGGTTGTGCCGTATAACGCTCAGGGTCCAATTTTACCTATTTGTTTAAGTTCAGCTCAAATGGGACCAACATGCGCTATGCGCTGAATTCCATTCAAACCGCCAAACTAAATTTATCTTATGTTGCTCGCGTTCAATTGCCATGAAGAAATAGGACCATAGAAAGTTTCAGCTTAAATTGTGAAACATTGTAGAGCTTTTAACAACAGGTCACTTTCTGCCAAAATTCTGCTAGAGAATTTTGCCATTGTAGAAATGGCAACTTGCCATTTCTACAATGGCATAAGATATTCTTTGAAAATGGCAAGTGTACGGTCTACTTTTCCTAGATTTAGTTTTATTGTTACTTTGGTGTCATGTTTACTTTTATGACTTGGTTATAAATCTTGAAGCTACATTCTAAGTATCTCTACAACAATTCACGGATATCAACTCATGTTATGTCCTCGAAATATTCAAGCGTAAATATAAAAATATCTCACAATTTATAATGATAAGCATGAACATAAAAAGTTTCTTGGGTCCCACACATTCCGTGGGGTCTAAGAGAACAGAGGACTACACATTTTATTATTGAGCAGTGAATGCTTTTGGACCAAAATAACGCACCTTTGTGTGTGGGGTCCCGACTTTGGCCGACTCTTTCGGCTCAGGTGACACTGCTGCGTTACTAATTTGATTTCGATTCAACAAAAAATCTATAATTACACCGAAAGCGAAACGTTTAAACGAAACAGATTCTATTGTCGCGATCTTGTTTGAAGCTTACATGCTGCGCGCCAATTTTTCCCTCCACGGGGTTAAGATTTTCATAAAGAACTACAAAGGATGCACCGTTACAAATGTCAGAAGTGTAGAAATTAATAGCGACAGCCTTTTATTCATGTCTTTTGTTTAGAACAAAGTTGCTTTGTCTATTTCAGAGTTAATAATGGAAGTGTTTAGCGTCGAAGCTTTTGTTGTTTTCCGAAAAAAATGTGTCTGACTTTGATGAATAGATCGCGTGGAGCGCACGACGAAGCATTGAAGTGTGATTTTCTTTGCGCATTAGTCAAATTATTGTTGACGAAAATACCGGATGAGTTAAGCGTTCTACATTGAAAAGAAAACGTTAGACGATATGATTACATAATTAAACAATCAACTTATTTAAATAAAACTTAATTGCAGGAAAGTATTCAGTATACCGAGTAGGAATTTAAACACTAACTGCAGTATTCTGCAATTGGCGTCCATGCTGTATTATCTAAGGCTACCTATTTGACAACTGTGTTAGTGTTCACAGTTCTCAAATAGGTAGCCTTAGATAATAGAGGTACTTTTAACTTTGTACCCATAGTAGGTAATGAACCCGGAATTTTATCTACTGTTTGTTTTCATACTGAAATAAAAGAAACTTCGTTGATTATAAAATCCAATCTAGACATATAATGGGTAAAAATCAGATCTTCCACATCAGGAGATTCCATTAATGTAATCGACCTAATCAAAACAGTATCCATTACAAAACGGTACCTACAGCAAACGAAATAAGATCACGTAGAGATGGTACAATAACAAACTTATTTTGCATGGAATTAAACATTCCAATTACAATGTTAATTACAGTCGGAGTTTAGCTGTTTTTAAATGTTTGTTCATCTTTTGGAATAACCAAAGTCAATAACCAACAAACAACAAAATATAATTTTAAAGGTAAGATTGTGAAGAGTTCCGACTACCCCGAGATCATCTTTTTGTGAAAAACCAAGGCTTTGGATGTCAACATGGGACTTTATTAAAGTAAAAGTACCAACTATTAATATTTCTAAAAGATTCGAGCTCTAATGGTTGCTGCATATTTTCTAAATAGAATAGAACTTGTTGGCAACAGGAAATGCGTGCAGTAAATGACGAAGATTTACATTCTGACGCTGTACGCGCTCCAGTTCTGTTATTCTAAACTTTTTGCGATATAACTACGTTTTTGTAGTGCAGTGACTGATTAACAAACTGAGATTCTGAGTTGCGTGTTTGATACCCCGTTGTTTTTACCTGTAGCTTTGCACGTGCCTAGATAAAAATTAGATACATAGTCGATGTTGTTTCCCGGGATACAATCTTTCTCCTTACCTCTCCATTTTATTAATATCTTTTAAGCACTTAGAATCATTATGAATGTATAGATCAGATTTGATGTGAGGGGAGTCTAACGACCGTAATATTTAAAAAATATAAAACACAACCTCTTATTTACGATTAAAGGATAAAATATTAACATATTTCTGATTCATTTTCAAAAATGATGGAGATAAATACCAGAAACTATTAAAATTAAAATAGAATTAAGATTAACTATCGAAAAGCTATTAGTGACTAATCAACGTATTATAAGGAGAGCGTACGGGTCGTGGGTTTGACCACAAATTCCTAAACTAAATCATTCGACAAAAGGGAGAGATAATTATTCAGAATCAGAGCTCAGTTTTTATAAGAAACATGCTTAACACATACATAATATTATGTTGAATTCAACGTAATAATTAAATTAAATCAATAGAAAATAAATAATTTTGAACAATTCACCTAGCATTAAGAAATATATTCAATTGAATATCAGGTAACATTAAGCAGAAACATACCTACTCTTTATTACCAAAGAAATTTACAGTTATTTTAAACAATTTTCCACTCAATTTCGTTAAATTATTCTGTTCATACCTTACATACCAAATTTCTATGTTTTTATTTTATATCTAGGTATATGACTAATCTTCAAGACATTCTTATAAACCTACTAAATTATAACGTCTCCAAAATAAAAAACCCACCTACCTAAATAATATTTTGACATGAGACCGCAAAAATGCCATCTTTAATCTCTACTATAAATCTCCCATGCAAATACGGTATTCCTAAATCCTAAATCAAATACTAAGAAATATTTAAGGAATTGGAAACAATCGGATTCGGGCGATAGTCTGACCTTTTCTAAACGTTAACAGGAAATCACAGAATTAGCATAATGCATTCGGGTGTCCGAAGAAACATGGCCGACGTTTCCAGAATACTTTATTGCCGGATGAGCTATAGCGCCAAAACGGATTGTAAAAACTAAAGCGAGTAAAAGCAAAAATGACGCGTAAAAGTATTGTCTAGACGTCTTCTAAGCACCCGTTTCCGCTAAGGCTATTCTTATTCAACGTGAGATTACTACTGATATTTTTTCAGGTGTTAACGCAATTGAACAAAAGGTGGAACAAAGAAATATTTCCCAAGTGATTGCAAAAAGTTCACAGTTCTTATCGCGGTAATCTTTACTAGAGCTCTTTTATTTACATGCCAACTGTGTTAGAAAGATGTGATGATAGTGGAACAGTGTAAAAATGTTAAGTAGTGACGTGTAAAAAAATACTTGCATAATAATCGAAACAAAATACATTTCCGATACCGGGAATCGAACCCGAGCCTCCTGGGTGAGAGCCAGGTATCCTAGCCACTAGACCATATCGGATTATAACACTTTGCTTCAATTTCAGCTGTAAATTCGGTAAACCTATACACGCCAAAACTTGACTAATGTTTATTTTCATCTCCATTCGTATCAAAAAGAGTTAAAACCTCTATCTCTGACCTCATTGCGTTGAAAGAGCAATCATTATGAGCAGAGCATTGTGCAAGGTGCAGTCGACCACCCACATTTGAACACTTGTGTGCTCCATTGTATTGACTTATACTGCTTGGTGGGAATACCACGGAAGCCGGCTTTGTGATTAGATTAGTGTGAATGAATGATTTTGTTTGACATTTTGATGGGTCTGAGTTGTGGACCGTATAAGACTCATTTCACGTATAAGTGGGCTTTTGGACGTGTTTTAATAGAAATTTGGAAGCTTTCACTTGGCCTAACAAGGAACAATGCAAGAAACTACCAGAAACATGTTTCATAACATCATAAATTATTCCTTATTCAGTAGAAATAGACAGGGTATTTTCTATATTCTGAACGTTAGGCATGATTTAGATAGAAATCGAAAACGATAGTTTATTTTTCTTAAAGTATTGAGCAATGGAATACCACTACTGGGCATAGGCCAGCATCCATTCCTGGTTTCTTTGGTTTCCACCAACCCTTATTTAAAAGATAATCGCTACTAAACTAGCTAAAACTATTATGTTTTGGTCGCAAATTAGAACACCTTTAAAACACTAGTTCTTGCAGTATTTATGAAAATCCTTTAGAATATTGTTATTGATCCTAACTGTTTTCAATAATACCCTATTGAAATTGTGACAAAACGAATATTCATTGCCAGACAATAAATCTACGCACTCACTAAGCACAGACAAAGAATTTCCTTCAAAGCGACGTATAGACAGTAATTATTATGTTTTACGAGCTGCTAAATCTGTAATGAGTAATAGCCAGTGAACGATCCGTTGGTACTTGAGTCGAAACCACCCGTCAATCAATTGAAGATCACTGTAACATAAAGCATATGCCACATGCGTGAATAACTACATTATTGTCTACTACTAAGGATTTTGTTTCATGACGAAAATAGTTCATAGCAATGATTTCTTGACATGGATAAACATCGCATAATATTATTCTATACAAACAGAGATTGTAAACAAAACAAAGATTTCTTACAAAGATACAATTTAAAATACTAAGGTAATAAATAAGGAAATGTTCACTGTAACAGAGGTAGACGCAAAGACAGGAATTAAATCTTTTGCATTCAAGAACACACCAAATATGTCAGGGGATGGTCACGGAGAGATCAAGAAGAGCAATATTTGTTTTTATTATTACATTACGTACTAAGTACCAACCTGATTTGAAAAACAATACCTATCGCAAACTCTCATATTATTATTCTCAAAATGCGACTACCAAATTGATAATTTGGAATACCGTAATTTCAAGCCTACAAGACAGAAGTCCCGAATCTCGAATTCGAGACAGAGCAATGGTAACGGCATAACATTAGTCCTCCTATAATGTTACGACCTATTTATCAAAGTCGAATTAGTAGGTGACATCAGGGCGAAACATATGGCGTGTTAGCGATTTGGTACTGTCTTGTATTATTATGTCGAAATTGGTGTTAAGTAAATTACACTTCAGTTGGCACCTAACGTTGCTAGAGCTATAATTTTCAGGCCAGGTGTTAAATTTGGTAATGAGGCACAACTTATGTCACATTTTAAATGTTTTATAAGTAGGCTTAAAGTAAATGGGGGAGCATCTGTTTGAAAGAAGGTATAAAAACGAAACAAAAAGGTTGATTTGGAACCAAAGTATCAAGTATTTGGACAATTTAGGTCAAAACGTGAATCCAAATGACAGTAGGTTCTAAAAGTACTACAGTGTAGTAGATAGGTATGAATGCTGAAACAAAGCAGACAGCGAAATGTTGTCGCAGTTGCTCTCATGTTTCCAGAACAAATGATTTAGTAAAAAACGTACAAAAACAAATTTATGTCCCCTCTGAGACGGTCCTCGGTGTCTATTACAAGATATCCTTTCTTGATTTATTATCATGGATATCTTGACGCGATTCTCGGGCCTGCTTTAAATAATGTTTGTGAGGTCTAATAATGAAGGACAATCGGATGTTTTACATAAAGCTTTTTATTTGTTTATAGATGGCGCATTCCAGTTTTTATTGGCAGATAGAGATCGTTATTTTTTGAATCAGTTTACCATAGTCTGATAATGATAAATGACGGTATTTAAGATACCAGAAAAATCTGTTAAGGAATTAGTATATTAAATAAATGTTAATCCTTCAACGCAAACATTTTGACGTAAAACAGAATGAATTGGACACAAAGCAGATTCCATCCATCAAGTCTGACCTTATCCATGAACTTAAATAGCCACTCGAAACAAAAGACCTGTAAATAGGCATAAGAGTACTTAACGTCTGAACCATTCATCATTCCATGGGTTCATCGTTCATTCAAAACGACACCATCGGCTTGAGAGTTAGCCGTTTTCTGATTACTCGGTAAGGTTTCGGTACGACATTAGCACGCTCAGTATACGCGGTACCGAAACCTTACCGAACGCCAATATTTCTATGGAGCGTTCCTGATTAGGCGGTAAGCGCGGTAAAATGTTGGATGTCACGTGAAGTACAGATTCGGTACAGCACGCGTGATCCAACGTTTTACCAAGCTGGGCGAAACAAATAATCACTGAAACCTAAGGCCCTTACCAAATGCATACGGTTAACGGATAAACCACACCCGGCGGCGGGCTGCCAGCTCTCTGCGAGTCCAATACAACAATATCTTGAAGATGCTGATGCAGCTGCCTCGCTTTTGCAGTGCATTGACGACCTCCGTGGCGCAGTGGGCGAAGGTCCGCCTGCGACGCAGGAGGTTGCGGGTTCGATTCCCGCCTCGGAACAAATTTGTGTACGATCTGCAGAAATTTGTTCCGTTGGTCTGGGTGTTTTCTATGTATAATAAAAAATATCTATCTATGTAGTGTATTGTATTAAGTATATCAGTTATCTAGTACCCATAACACAAGCTCTGCTTAGCTTGGGGCTAGATAATGCTGTGTGAATTGTCCAGCATTATTTATTTTATTATTATTTATTATTATTGGGGATGTTTGCGGAGGCGCGCACGCACTGCTTACACGAGATTATCACGCAAGAATCATCGCAAGAAAGTCGCTTTCCTACTCCAGCGAGCGCGAGGCATCGGTAACGGCACGGTCGATCGCAATATTATCAAGGTACCTACCAGACTGAACCAGATATACTATGTATTAAATAGTGTACCTACCACAGAATATCAATCAAACAGAGTACTTACTTATAATCCTCTACATACGTATAACATTTTACTCATGTATTCATTCGATAAAAACCATAATTTGGACCTGAGCTTGTACTTCCTCAATCCGCCATTCAGTACGATCATGTTTATTGCTCGCCGACAAAGACCCATTACTTAACTCTGCCATTCTCTCTCAGCGTCTCATTAGAGAATGCATTCGTTCAATCTAATCACAGCATTTCTCTGATACCGTTCCAACAGTCTCAAATCTTTCGTCGAACGCTCTTTGTTTGCTCCCAATTAATTTATTGTTATGAGAATTCGCTTAGAGAATCCGATCGATATCATCTTGATTCATCTTGTCAGCCATTAAGCCAGCTTTATTAGTAGCAGTGTATCTTGATAAAAATTTGTTCGAGATATCTGTAGCAGAAACTACAAGGCTAAAAAAAGCGATGGAA
Source organism: Eupithecia subumbrata (assembly GCA_949316285.1). Classification (NCBI taxonomy): domain Eukaryota; kingdom Metazoa; phylum Arthropoda; class Insecta; order Lepidoptera; family Geometridae; genus Eupithecia; species Eupithecia subumbrata. The sequence goes on along the minus strand of OX438640.1, from coordinate 12,407,502 downwards.
CGAACAAAATGGAAGTCCGAGAGGTTTTAATGTCTTTATAAGTGCTGTCTGCCTCAGAGTTAATGAAATGGGGTTTTTATTGATCTACCTGCAAGGTGACACGAATCCGCCGCTTTCAACCCTGCATTATGTTCTTCTTTAAATTATTTTGTTTCTCTGTCTAACTCAGTTCTAACTCGCAAGTGAGAACAGGAAGGGGATACTCTAAAACCGTGCATTAGTCAGGCACATTTCATTTGAGGAGACGACCCCCATCATTTGATAAGCCGAAGAGACATTTTCGGCATTAATCCATTAGGATTCGAGAAATACTTCAATTATTTTTGAATCATATTTTTTGTTATTTTAGTTTTTTGACGGAATTTGTTAGGTGACTAAACATATTTTACAAAATGAACAATAGGATAAGGAACTTCTAACTTTAAAGATTTACTACATTGCTAGGTTGTTAATTAGGTTATGATTATTGTGAGAAAATACAGAAGGCAAAATAGATGTTGTTTTGAAGAAACAGACTCCCGATGCCAATAAACATGACATTAATATGAAGAGACCAGCCCATGACGGCTGTCATGGTATGGCGTGGCAATTATCACGTCCCTGGCGGCATTTCCATAATTTTATAACAATTTATATCGGGATCAACAAGCCGCCCGCATGCCGCACAATTGATGCATTCATCGCCAATGAGATTTTGGGGTGTAAGTCACAGAATATTGTAGTACGAGGAGGTGTTGGTGCCACTGTATACAAGGGTGGAATCAAAATTCTTAAAGGAAACTAGTGTGGAATTTGAAATACTGTATGTTTTATCTAGCACTGGTTTTTGGATAATGGCATTAAACGAGTCATAAAAGCCGTACTAAACATATATAGGGCCCAGAACCTAACAGACTCCAAGCCTCATGTTATTTTCTAAATTTATATCACGAGGTAAAACAGCGATAATTCGCTTGAAATATTCGAAATTAAAAAGCTTCACAGTAAATCGCCTAAGTGAAACAGACCCTTGAACAGAACTGTAATTGCATTGGCCACAACCAAATTATTATAGCAACTATTCAATGATGTCTCTGTGCGGGTGGGGACAGTGATTGAGATGTGTCAACTGAGTTTTTATTGCCATTTGGCATTTAATCCTGCGATTAAAGTTTGATTTATGTGAATGCATCCAAATTTCTATCAAAGTAATTTTTATATGTTGCATTTTTTGAGTTCATAAAATTTTATTGTGGTCCATCATTATTTGCCTTAATATTATAGGAAGAGAGATTTGCAGCAGTTGACTAACTGCTGCAAATCTCTCTTCCTATAATGCGTTTGTCAAGTGAGGTCTCCACAATCAATTGACTATCGTAAACTCTTCCAGACTCATTCCTCATTTGTTTACAATCAATCGTAATTATTTATTACCATCCAACCAAACAAAAAACTTCACCATCTCCAGTCATAAGAACAATATTTTATAAACTTTATCACCACTGATTTGTTTTCGTCCGCCACACTCATATCCTTGATAAATAAGCTTTTATTCCTCTGTACAGATAAGTAATCTTTAGCGGGCGACAGACACATAAATCAAAAGCTGTGAATGGGTCGAGCCCCGGTTGTTCGATAAAGCGGTTTTTCAGTCCCCATAATGGTGTTACACGACAAATAGGGAGACGAATAGAATAACGACTGTTCGGCTACTTCGTTTTGCTACTCTTTGATATTATGAAGACCTGGTACTCTGTGATACAGAAATGTGCTCCCCAGCGCACAGCTCGCGTTTTTTTGTTTCTTTTGTTATAATTTACTCTTTCTGATTATGTTTGCCTGGTGTGTTGGACAATTACGCGTGCCCCAAAACGCGGATGTGCGTTACGGTTGTATGAAATATTTGGATCCCTAGTTATCAATGATCGCCTGGTACTTTTAATTTTCTGCAATGCCTTGAACGCGCATTTGCGTTTTAGGCCAGACCATTTTATTCTATTTAAATCGTGTTTCGACGTACAAACAAATTTGCAAAGACAAAAATGATTGTTGGGCTACTTGGTTTTCCTACTCTTTGATATTATGAAGCTCTTGTACTTTGATAGAGACATGTGCTCCCCAGCGCCCAGCACGCATTTGTGCGTTTCGTTTGTTTTAATTTTCCCTTTCCAAGTTATGTTTGTCTGGTGTATTGGACAACTACACGTGCCGCAAAACGCGGATGTGCGCTAAAAAGGTTTGGATACCTAGATATCAATGATCGTCTGGTACTTTTAAGTTTTGCAATGCCTGTCGTAGCTCTCAAACGAATGAACCGATTTTGGTTAAGTTATTTTTTATGTCATAGATAATTTTATCCCGAGAGCTCTTAGCCATGTTTCACGAAAATCTGTCGGAGGGTTTTTTAAAATTTTTAATTTTGTTCTTGAGTTCTATTTGAATCGTGTTTCGGTTTCGTACAAATAATAACAAAGAGAAAAATGAGTACGGCTAGGTACTTCGTTTTGCTTCTCCTTGATATTATGGTAGAGAAATGTAGGTACTTCCAGCACGCTTTTACGCGTTTTTTGTCCGAAACGTGATATTTTCTAACTTATGCTTGCCTGGTGTATTGGACAACTACCAAAGCCCTTTCACGCAAATGTGAGTTTGGTTTGTTTATAAGATTTGGTTCCCTCCTCAGCTTTGCCTGATATTTATTACATTTTTTTCCAATGTTTTGAAAAAAAATGAAAATAATGATTTTGACTAATTCGGGGGTGTAGGTTACGAATCGGAGGTGCAGGAGGAAGAAATAAGGGTGCCAAAAGACGCGCGTGTGCATTCCTCATGTTCGTAAAACGTTGATTTTCTGTCATAAAGAAGTCATAGTGTAAGTGATATTGATGCTTTATACGTTAAATAAGCTTTTATAATTATACATATCTAGATTTACGCACAAATCTGCCTCACTGTTTGTTATTTTCACTTTTGTTTGCTAGTGAAACGGAATGTCTTACAAATGGTTTTGTGCAATCAAGACGTCGAACCGAACCTTCGGGTGTGGTTGGACCAAACCAGCCTAGGGGAGCGCCAGCGACATTCATTTGTTGCCACAAATGTACGTAACTGTCTCGAAAGATTTATTCCCAAACATGCGGTAATCTCCTCTCCCGTGGGCGTCGACGCATTTGTTCATCCAAGAACCAAGATATACCTACTTGCCCTTGTGTATATTTTTGGAAGTATCCTTGATAAGACCGACCGACCGGACCCCCATATTCGACGATAAAAGAAAATATGTTAATTTAGTCGATACGAAAGAACCAATATGACCCACTAAGTGATTGGGTTCCCTGTGCGTTGGCGTGTTTTGAATTTGAACCGTGTCGGCTCTGGAGATCACTCCAATGTTTACAAATTGCTAGATGGGGAGAAAAAATTCAATGCGATTGAGATATCCGTTCTGATCAGATTCGATTTAAATAAGATCACGATTGAATTTTTATTTTATCGGAGGTTTCACTTATTACCACCGCGCCGCAGCGTTGGTAACAATAAAGTTGAATTTGTTTCGGATAATATTAAATATTTTATGTAACAAGAACGGTCATAAAACGCGAAGAAAGTAGGCCGTATTAACCGTGAAATAAATCCACTTAGTTATGCAAAATATAGCCGAAATGGATGCCTTTCTTACAATATGGCGCCACTAGAAATTTCCATCTTTCATGAAATATTAAGGATTAAGGCGAGGTCGTTTCATAAAATCTAATTTTAATTAAAAAATAAGCAAACGGTAATTAATTTTGTCGGTCGTCTCTCGGATACAATGGTGTACAAATTAAACGTTTCAGAAAGCTCGCGGGTAATTCAACTTTTAACATTTCCTCCTTTCATATTTATTTTTTTCTATTAAAATAATTTAAAAGGGAAAAATTAATTCTTCCTCTACTGAAATTTCCTTTTTCTGAGTTATTGCTTTGTTATACTTCGAGTCTTGAATAAATTTTTACGATATAAAAAAGAGATGTTAATTGCGTTCCTGTCTCCGAATTCTTCGATAAATTAATTTGGGGTTTAACAAAGTTGGAATGAGGTCTGTTTCAGAGCGCCAGAAGCGGTGTTTTATTTGTCAGCATATAGTTCTAAAATAATTAGAATCGGAATTTATTGATGTCATCGAAGGGACGTGATTTAAGGGGCTGAGTGTATCCGCATTGTTTAGAATAGACGAAGACGACTGAGTTTACGACTGAGTGTAGTATCTAATGTAATGTAAGGAGCTATAGAAATTTAGTAATATTTTACAAAGAACACACAAGGGAGTATTATAAAATCGATCTTCTAATGTTTTTGTACGTTAGTATACACTTTTAGTTTTTGCAACATAGGTATATATTCATCCATCAGTCAGGGGCCCAATTCTATTAATACAATTGTGTCAAAATATTATGGTTTCGCGACTTCAATTGCCGCAATTGATAACTTTGGTATTTTAGTAGAATACCAAATGGCACTATCTTTTTCACGTATCTGTCGTAGCTTTGACGGTTATGATTAATACAAGTTTACGTATTTTACTCAGCATTGGCTCTCCAATCGTTAGGGACAGAAAGCAAACAAAGAAATTCTACCAGTGGGCTCAATTTCTACTTTTTCAAAGAAAAATGTTACAGCGGTGTCTTAGGATTAAGATCGCTATCTTGACTGTCATTAATTTGGTATTCTACTAACAATTCTTGTCGGCGATACGAAAGGATAATTACGTAAAATAAGTTTAAAATTTGAACTTGGTTAGCCTTGTTATTTTGTTTTAAGTTATATAAAATTTTAGTGTGGTATTGTTTTATTTAATAAAATTTTACGATAAAAACACCCTTAGGAGCAAGGCTTAGGCTTAAGGAATAGTGTATAGCTTAAATTATTAGAATCAGTTGCAATATTTGTGTAAGAAAAAAATGTTCCTAAGTAAATTTTTGTAGGTTTTAGGCTTAGAACTTTTTTACTACCTTTTAATACCTAGATAGGAAGGTTTTATAATAAGAAGGAGTGTTTTTACTATATAATAAACTTAATTTATAAGGGTTTTTGTAAGGAAATAATAAATAAATAAAGATCTAAAGGTTTCGGCTTAGGCAAAACTCGATAGAAAGTAGGTCAAAATTACGCCGGCGTCTGAGCGGTAAAACACGACCATATAAATATAAGCGTGGGGCCGGCACTCGCAGTCGCAGCCTAGCCTCCGGAGAGGCAAGAAGTAGTCAGCAAGAAAACGAAGCCAGCAAGTAGTGGTAGGGAATAAGCCGAAACCCGGATCAAGTTTCAAGATTGGATCAGTGTTTTATTTCGAAGCTAGTTGAAGCCCCCATTAGGAAGGAAAAGTGAAGTTAGGATATTGTACCACACGAACAGTACGCATTCAGGGGTGCGTGGCGGCGTGCGTCTACCAGCAGCGGAAGGAAAAGGACAACGCGCGTCGAATTTAAGTGGGATACTTTCCCAGGGCGTATCAGGCCAATCCTGGTAACCGTCCGCAACAGTTGGTCCTTCGAGCCGGATCCCTGCTAGAAGTTAGAAGATTCAAGAGGAAGGACCCGGAAGAATAGAAGACTCGAGATGCCGATGAACACCAGGTCGCAGAAGGATGGCCCCTCACACCCTGTGTCCCGTCTCTTGGAGACGATGTCGAAAGAAGATACGGAAGGAACATCAGGGTCAGAAGCGGTCACGTCTGCGACAGAATCAGGATCATCGGGAACCATGGGGACTACCTCGGACTCTTACACGGGTACAACGACGACGGAAGGTACAACTAGCACGGGAGCTACTGCAACAACGGAAACAACTATTACTTCGGAGGCTACTGCGACCACGGCTGCGTCCGGGAAGGGACAAAATAAAGAAGCAGCCCAGAAGACGGCCAAGAAGACCTCAGAAAATGCCAAAGAAAAGGGCCAAGATGGTTCAGCCGCGACCCTGAAACCAAAGGAGGTCAGTCGTCGAGCCCGGTCCACGAAGACCACGAGTTCTTCAGCCAGAAGACGCGAGCTGGAAGCCAAGGAGGAATTGGCGCGCCGGGAGCTGAAGCAAGCCCAGGCTGCAACGAAGCTGGCCCGTGTCAGATTGGAGCTGGCACAATGTGAAGACGAAGACTCCGTGGGTGAAGACCAGGAAGAACAAGAAGAAAGGACAGCACAGGTGCAGAGCTGGATCCAAACATCCGTGCTGGAGAAAAACAAGGATGAACCGGAGCAACGAAATCAAAGTGCCCCGGAAGACCCCCAGGGGGTAAAGCCCGAAGAGAACTCTTCAAGAGGGGCCATGATCGAGATACAAGCGCTGACAACAGCCTTGAAGGAAACTTTCGCAGGAGGAAGAGGCTCAGCATCACAGCCTAACTACATCCACGAGCTACCTTACTTCGACGGGAACAGCAGCGAGTGGTTGGCGTTCAAGGTTGTCTACGCCGATACAGCACCGATGTTCAACAATGTCCAGAACATGGCTCGACTAAGAAGAGCACTGAAGGGCAACGCAAGAGAAGCTATCAAGAGTCTGCTGTACTCCGAAGCCTCCCCGGTGGAAGTAATGGAAGCCCTCAAAAGAAGATTTGGAAGACCTGACGCGCTGGTACTGGCCGAACTTGACAAAGTCAGAGCACTGTCGAAGATCACGGAGAACCCAAGGGACATTTGCATCTTCGCGAGTCAAATCAACAACAGCGTGGCAGCAATCAAGGGACTGAAGAAGCCACAGTACCTGCATTCACCGGAGATAGTGAAGCAAATCGTGGAAAAGATGCCAACTGTTCTCAAGTTCCGTTGGTACGACTTCACTGCGGCATCAGAAGAAGGCGAGTTCTCGGACCTGACACTGGTCTCCAAGTTCCTGAACATGGAAGCGGATAAGTGCGGGGCTTTCGCAACATCTGAGGACAAAAGCGGCGGCTTCAAGAGGACCAGACAAGCGGTACACTCTACAAAGGAAAAGGACCAGAGGAAGGCAGAGAAAATTTGCCCCATGTGCGAGGGCGAACACTTCCTCATGGAATGCCAGAAGTTCCTGAAAGCGTCGGTTCAAGACCGTTGGGCAGCCGTCAAGAAAAGTCGCGTCTGCTTCAAGTGCCTTCAAGGAAAACATAGGAAGGAGAGCTGCAGGAAGCCGTCATGCAAAGAGTGCAAAAGGTGGCATCATCACCTACTGCACGTCGAGTCAGAAGAAAGGACCTCCGGTGAAGAAGCATCAAAGATGGAAGCATCAAAGATGGAAGCATCACCAGAGGCATCAGGCGTCACTGGATCAGTGAACACAGTCAACAACGCAAGGGCCTACCTGAAGATCGTTCCAGTAGAAGTCTTCGGGTCAAAGGCATCCAAGAAGATATTGGCCCTCATGGACGAAGGGTCAACAGTGTCACTTCTAGACAAGGAGGTGGCAGAAGAAATCGGCGCTCGTGGAAACAAGGAAGAGTTGGTCATCGAAACAGTAGGAGGCAAGCTCATCAAGAAGAAGGACTCACAGGTGCTGGACCTCGTGCTGAAAGGGGTTCATCAAGGACAATGCAAGACCTTGAAGAGAGTCCGGACCATCGACGACTTGAAGCTTACTCCACAGTTCCTGGACAAGAAGAAGATACAAGAATATCCACATCTGCAAAAGATCGCCGAAGATCTACACTACGAAGGGGAGTCACCGCAGCTGCTCATCGGGCAAGACAATTGGGAGCTAATCGTGACTCAAGAAATAAGAAAAGGAAAACCAGGTGAACCGGTCGCATCCAGAACAGGACTTGGATGGGTGCTCCATGGGACAGACATCGGGGGTGCAAGACCAGTGCATTTTCTCAACACGTGCCTACACATCAGTACACCAGAAGAGGAGATGCACCAGGCTATCAAGGACCACTTCGCCATTGAAGCGCTCGGTGTGCTACCCAGAAGACCAACGACGGACTCTGAAGGAAGAGCACTCGCCATCCTGGAGAAAACCTGCAGAAGACTGGAAGATGGGCGTTTCGAAGCTGGACTCCTATGGAAGAATGAAAAGGAGCCGATGCCGGAAAGCTACACTTCTGCTAGGAACCGCCTCTTCAACATCGAAAGAAAAATCGACAAAGATCTGCGGTTAAAAACGGAGTACGACAAGCAGATTCAACATCTTATCGAAAGCAATTACGCAGAAGAAGCACCAGATGGACAAGAAGAGTCCAAGAAGATGTGGTACCTGCCGCATTTCTCAGTGGTTCACCCCTTGAAAAAGAAGATAAGGATCGTGTTCGATGCTGCAGCCAAGTCCAAAGGAAGAAGCCTCAACGACGCTCTACTGTCAGGACCAGATCTGCTCCAGTCACTCTTCGGAGTTCTGCTGAGGTTTCGGCAAGGACCCCTCGCAGTGGCAGCCGACATCAAGGAGATGTTCCTGCAAGTTCGCATCAGACCGGAGGATCGAGACAGCCTGAGGTTCCTGTGGCGAGGAGATCGTCGTGACGTACAGCCGAAGAAGTACAGGATGACATCAGTCATTTTCGGCGCAACATCATCTCCAAGCACAGCAATCTACGTGAAGAACAGAAATGCAGCGGACTACAAGGGACAACATCCAGAGGCGGCGAAGGCAATCGAGCTGAACCATTACATGGACGACTATCTTCACAGCTTCCATTCAGAAGAAGAGTTCCGCAGAGTGACAGCGCAAGTGAACTTCATACACAAGAAAGCGGGCTTCGAACTCAGAGGTTGGGCATCAAACCAACCAGAGCTGCTACAAGGATTGAAGACTGAAGCAACAGAGAGAACAGAAGTGGACCTCGGCGAGAAAGAGGAGAAGACTCTGGGACTACGCTGGTTCACGGAACGGGACTCCATCGGCTTCAGAGCAAACCTCCGGAACACGCCAGAAGAAATAGCCAAGGGGCTCCAAGTGCCCACAAAGAGAGAAGTCACCAGCGCCGTGATGTCGACCTTCGACCCACTGGGGTTGGCATCACCAGTTCTCATCCAAGGCAAGAAGCTACTTCAAGGCATCTGGCGAAGCGGCGTCGGCTGGGATGAAGAGATCGAGGCAAAAGAGTACGCAGCATGGAAGACCTACTTGGAGAAGATGAAGTTGCTTCAAGACTTACAGGTCCCGAGATGTCTGACGCCACATCGCACCGAGGGGGAGCTGCACACCTTCACGGATGCCAGCGAGACAGCGTATGCAGCTACAGTCTATTGGAGGACGGAAGACCAAGGCGGAATCTACCATGTCAGCTTGATAGCAGCAAAAGCACGAGTAACTCCATTGAAGCCAGTTTCCATCCCAAGGCTTGAGCTGCAGGCGGCTCTCCTAGGAAGCAGACTAGCGCATTCAATCAAGGAAGAGATGGAGCTGAAGGTGACAAAGAAGACATTCTGGTCGGACTCCAGCATCGTGCTTTCTTGGATCAAGACGGACCCAAGAACCTTCAAGACATTCGTGGCCCATCGACTGGCTGAGATAGAAGATCTCACCAAACCTCAAGACTGGAGATGGGTCCCCACAACGCAAAACCCTGCAGATGATGCAACACGTGACGTTCCAGAAGACTTCAACTGCAATCACCGATGGTACACCGGGCCGGACTTTTTGAAGAAAGAAGAAGTTTACTGGCCTGCGACGAGAACTTTCAAAAAGGAAACCACCGGCGAGGAGAAGACGGCGGACATCACAGCAGCAACGGGCTTCACGCATCCATCACCAGATCCAGCAAGGTTTTCATCGTGGATGAGGTTATTACGAGCCACAGCGAGAGTACTGCAGTTCATCAAACTCTGCAGGAGAAAGGAGAAGGTCAACGTCAGCCAAGCAGACCCCGATTGGAGGAAAACGAAAAGGAAACCAAAGAAAGCCATCACGCGAAGACCTCCATCTTCAAGAAAATCGGTTAACCACATACCGTTAGAAGCAGATCTACTAGAGCAAGCTGAAACTCTACTGCTGAAGAATAGTCAAGAAAGAAGCTTCAGAGAAGACATCAGGTGTCTTCAGCAAGGAAGACCAGTACAAGGCGACAGCAAATTGAGAAGACTCGACGTGACACTGGAAGATGGACTACTGCGGCTGAAAGGAAGAATCGACGCAATACAAGGCGTCACAAGGGACTACAAGCGACCTATTGTGCTCGATAGTAAGGACAAGACGACGCGACTCATCATAGAAGAGTTCCACCGCCGCTTCATCCATGGGAATCACGCTACGGTCATGAACGAGATAAGGCAACGCTTCTGGGTGCTGGGACTGAGGTCGGCGATCAAGGCGGTTCAACATCAATGCCAATGGTGCAAGAAACGGAAGGCGAAACCCCACGAGCTACCGACAGGCAACCTACCTGCTGAGAGGCTGATGCACAGTAATCCACCTTTTACCTGCACCGGAATAGATTACTTCGGCCCAATGATGATCACCGTAGGAAGACGCCATGAGAAGAGATGGGGCGCTCTGTTCACATGCTTAACAACTCGAGCTGTGCACATTGAGCTTGCTCCCTCTCTCTCCACAGACAGCATGATCATGGCACTACGAAGATTCGCTGCAAGAAGAGGAATGCCAAAGAACATATACACGGACAATGGGACCAACTTCGTCGGCGCGAATAAGGAACTCAGGGAAGCTGTAGACCAAATGAAAAAAGAAGACCTCGTCTCAGAAGCGGAAAAGATCGGCGTGAAATGGAAGTTCATTCCCCCTGGTGCACCAAACATGGGCGGTGCATGGGAGCGTCTGGTGCGATCCATCAAAACCGCACTAGACGCCACACTCTACGAGAAGCATCCACGAGAGGAGGTACTCCACACCCTCCTGCTAGAGGCCGAGCACATTGTCAACTCCCGGCCTCTCACCCACCTCTCCGAGAGCCTTGAGGAGGAAGCGCTGACTCCAAACCACTTCCTCCTCGGGCGTTCCTGCGGCGCTGCGAGGATCGGCAACTTCGAGGACCACGAGCTCGTGGGCAGACACACCTGGAAGGCTGCGCAGCGGCTTGCCGACCACTTCTGGCAACGCTGGCTGCGAGAATACCTGCCCACTCTGCTGCCGAGAAAGAATTTGAAGAGGACCAGCGCCATAGACCTACAAATTGGAGACATCGTGCTGATTGTCGACCACACCCTACCAAGATGCACGTGGCCACGCGGAAGAATCCAGCAAGTATACCCTGGACCGGATGGGCGTACCCGCATCGTCGACGTCGAGACCAGAGGAGGAGTACTGCGCAGACCCAGTTCGAGAGTGGTGCTGTTGGTGCCAGAGGGATCGCCGAGTCTGGAGGATGGTGCGACGCACGAGGGGGAGAATGTCGGCGATACGAAAGGATAATTACGTAAAATAAGTTTAAAATTTGAACTTGGTTAGCCTTGTTATTTTGTTTTAAGTTATATAAAATTTTAGTGTGGTATTGTTTTATTTAATAAAATTTTACGATAAAAACACCCTTAGGAGCAAGGCTTAGGCTTAAGGAATAGTGTATAGCTTAAATTATTAGAATCAGTTGCAATATTTGTGTAAGAAAAAAATGTTCCTAAGTAAATTTTTGTAGGTTTTAGGCTTAGAACTTTTTTACTACCTTTTAATACCTAGATAGGAAGGTTTTATAATAAGAAGGAGTGTTTTTACTATATAATAAACTTAATTTATAAGGGTTTTTGTAAGGAAATAATAAATAAATAAAGATCTAAAGGTTTCGGCTTAGGCAAAACTCGATAGAAAGTAGGTCAAAATTACGCCGGCGTCTGAGCGGTAAAACACGACCATATAAATATAAGCGTGGGGCCGGCACTCGCAGTCGCAGCCTAGCCTCCGGAGAGGCAAGAAGTAGTCAGCAAGAAAACGAAGCCAGCAAGTAGTGGTAGGGAATAAGCCGAAACCCGGATCAAGTTTCCAGATTGGATCAGTGTTTTATTTCGAAGCTAGTTGAAGCCCCCATTAGGAAGGAAAAGTGAAGTTAGGATATTGTACCACACGAACAGTACGCATTCAGGGGTGCGTGGCGGCGTGCGTCTACCAGCAGCGGAAGGAAAAGGACAACGCGCGTCGAATTTAAGTGGGATACTTTCCCAGGGCGTATCAGGCCAATCCTGGTAACCGTCCGCAACAATTCTACGATTTATTTCAGTATGACAATTATATTATTATTCAGTATTGATATCAGTGGTACGTTATGTGTGGCCATATGCAACATAAAATAAGTCTATGAACGAACGCCGGGCGGACGAAATATTTTTTGAATTCTGCACTCATAATTAAGGGGTTCTAGGTATCTTATAATTAAAATTATTGTTGTAATGGCGTAAAAGTCTATTTACATCGCTGCCAAACACTTAACACACAAGCAAATCACAAATTCAAAAACATTCGTGCGTGGCAGCGCTTACTTAAGGACTAATTATCTAGCTCTATGGGCCTTACACGACACAGACAAGACGTCAATAAGTTTATGCTGTCAAAGTCGAATCAACGTTTTCTAAATAAATATTTTCACGGAATTGCGATTGAAAAGCATATAAATAATATTAGACATAGTTGTTACTCAACAAGTTAAGGCCCTCTATAATATACCTTGAGTGCCACAAAGCATTGACGCTCGGCTAAGAATAATGAAACCATTCAAAAAGTCTGCCAGCATTTTGCGTCGCATATGCCCACAAAAGATTATCTTCCCAAGAAGTAAGGGCCAAGCAAGATTCGAGACTGGCAAGAACTTCAACAAACTTTTTATGTACCTTCACAAAGCTATCATTTTGTAAGCACCAATTAAATCTACCGTTCCTTTTTGCAGTTCTTAGAAAGCTCGCGAAAAGTCGACTTATGTGGCAACAGTAGACTTATACGATGATGATATTTAATAGATGTTTACTAATACAAGTTTACAAACTCTTCAGTACTACAGCGGCAGCATGAGACCGCTAAGAGTCAAGAGTCTGGAAAAACATTCATCAACAGATACTCGATATTTGAAGAAAGGCGAGTACTTCGAAGATGAAGAAGCTAGTTTTACCTAAGATGTAGTAGTTATTTTGTGAAAGAAGATTTTTATTGTATATTGTTATGAGGATTTAGTTGTACTAAAAGTGAATTTTAGCAGAAAGATATACAGTAAAAGAGCATTTATTTAGCTGCCGTTTTACAATGACTTTGAATATTGTTATTAAAATAAAAATAGTCTATAATAAGCTGCCTTTTACAGTGAAGTTGAATATTGTTGTGCCCCACGCTGTGTGGTGCCAGCTAGGCTGTGTGGTGCCGGCTACGCTGTGTGGTATCGGCTTAGAATTTGCACCACCCCAACTCTTTCCGCAGGTGTCGTAAGAGGCGAACAAGAGAAATCCACCGGTGTTGGGTAGCAGCACCTCCTGCAGTACTTCCACCACCGAACTGTGATCCTCAACCCGCATGCCCAGCGTGGGGATTATGGGCACTACCTTCATGAGATAAAAACCAATATGACACCTATGTGGGGGAGGCCTGCGTCCAGCAGTGGAGAATGTTGAGGTTGAGGTATGCCCCACAAGGGCTCATGTATAAACTGTTGGTACCGTAACATAAAATCTACAAAAGTACAACAAAGACACAGTAAAAAATCTTAAACGGTTTATAAATTTAATCAGTAAGTACCTACTTACATAACCATAGTTTTGTACACAATATTTAAAATGGGTAATTTATCTACAAATCTTGGTGCAACGTGTTGGTTGACACAAGGCCTCCTTCAGCTTTTAGAGGATGTCCCTCAGTAGGTACCGTGTGCTTCTGGAAAAGGCTAGTTCCAGTCGTTTACACTCCGCTCAATCCCTGGCTATTCTTCTTCTGTTAGACATTGTGTAGAGCACTCTTGCCAACCAACGTTTGGTAGGATCATGTGGCGAGAAAAGCCAGTGCAGTCAATATCTGCAAAATAAATAGTTTTTATTTGTAGGTAGGTACAACCTAGTTACCATCAATATTAAAAAACTTAGGAAGAGGGAATATCATCAACAAATATTTTTTTACTAACCTTTGTCATCACTACGGCGGCGGCGTTCCTTACGAGGAGTGAGCGCTTCCGCTACTAGTTTTTCCCCCTTGCCAAGGATAGCTTTTTATAAGTGAATTTATAAAAACCGCTTTCGGCAAGATCCTGCAAGGGGTCCAGCGTATCTCGCAGGAGAGCTTAGCTTCGGCGGTTTTGGCGCTCGACAAGGCGATGATCGGTCATTAATATTTGTAGGCGCACAATGCATTTTTTTTTACAAAAAAATCATTTTTGTCACTTTGTCGGCTTTCGAATTGAACAAGAATCACTACAAAATCAACACAAAAGCTATGTTTGCTCAATGACACGTCAATCACCAACCATAGACTAAATTACATTTGGAAGAGCTGTCAGAAAATTAGTAGAATACCTATAATTGCTCAGTGTCCCCAACGATTGGACAGCAATTGCACAGTGGAATACGAAAATTTGTTCTAATCTTAACTGTCAAACCTACACTCTGACTTCAACTTAACACGTTCTATGCCAAAGGAAAAAGTAAGATTTTCCGTTCGAGCCACGACGCCCACAGTAACCCCACAAATTAATTTTCCATTCGAGCCGTGACGCCCAGACATCAGAAGAATTTTAGATCTGTCCTAGCAGGCCGGCGGATATTACCAGCGTACTAGTTTATATGAAAGGTGACCCGCCTGGCCCTCTATCGCCATGCAATAATATGGTTCTTACTTACCATTACTAGTCCTTGAAAAATATTTATCTAAGCTAAAATTACCTATAAAACCGAATTCGAATTCGAAAGTAAGCTTAAGTGAAATTTAATTTTTGTCAATAAAATACATTCAATAGTTGAATTATTTTAATGTAGCAGATTTTTTTCAATGTTTTGAACAGTTTAAAATTTTTTTTTGCGCGCGATTTGAGTTGTAGTAAGACCCGCGGTTTGGGCTACTTTGTGGCCGCGTGGCCCCCCCCGCAACGGAAAACCACTTTTACGTCCGCAGAGGCCGTGACGTTCACTAATTTTACCGTATCTATCATTACAACTACAACAAAAGATCGATAAAATTTTGAAAAATTATGTTTTTCATACGGCTCCGTGAAAAATTACTGAAGACGGACACCGTTGATCGACAGGGCGCAGAACGTGTTAAACTCTTTTGTCTCTGTCATTTAAGGCCTACCACACACAATGTTTTATTAAAATTGTGATTTTATTGCGTTTTAAGTATTGGAGAACGATGTAAATAGACTTTTAGGCCAGTATAGTAATCATTTAAAATATTAGAGATACCTAAAACCTCTTATAATTATGAGTGAAGAGTTTCAAAATTATTTTGGTCTGTCCAGAGATTTATTTGATGATTTATATGGCCACACTGCAATAATGACGCTATAATGCATCGGAGGGATTGTCGTGAAATGTTAGTAGAATACCTAATCAATCAAAGTGATCGACAATCTACAAGGCCGATCTTAATCAAACGGTGCAACTGAAGATTTTGTTTTGAAATTAGTGGAATTGAGGCCCAGGTAACCCGTAACCCGAAAACATAATCGAAGCGTTAATTTAATTTTTTAAATCCAATAATGAAACTATACTTACCTTATATGTCGATTACAAAAGCGTCTGATATCTATAAATTAGGCTTTACTAACGATATAAATTCTTTAATTTTCAAAAGTTATTCATTCCTATAATTCCATAAGGGATCGAATGTTGGCCATCCATTACAATTATCGAAAATGTCATTATTAAAGAGTTCGACATTACATGCCTCAACAAAACCTACCCTACTCAAATAACGTGTAAATATTTGATTAAATCGATAGTGTGACGTATGAATACCTAACACAAATAAAACGTTAAGTTCGAGTCGGACTCGTGCACCAAGGGTTCTGTTTAGTTGTAAGACCTTGTTACTTGCCAAATATCATGATTCTAGGTCAACATGAAGTAGGTACCCTGTATATTATGGTCGAGGGACAGAATTAGATTTTTTTTTCTTAATAAACTACAAATTTACGGTTTTCAGATCTTTCTCGTTATTTGTGCTATATGACCTTGCTTCTTACCAAATTTTATCATTCTGGGTACACTAGAAGTAGGTACCTACCCTATAGGTTTTGGTCTATAACAAGAACCAAAAGTTTTTTTTTTGAATAAATTACAAATTTACGGTTATAGGATTTTTTACTTTACTTGTGCTATAAGACCTCGCTCCTTGCCAAATATTATGATCCTACGTCAACGGGAAGTACTCTATAGGTTTTGGTCCATAGCGAGAATCGAAAGTATTTTTTTTTGTGAAAAATCTAAAAATTTACCGTTTTCAGATTTTTCTCTTTATTTGTGTTAAAAGGCCTTGCTTCTTGCCAAATTTCATAATTCTAGGTCTACGGGAAGTACCCTATAGGTTTTGTTCCATGGCGAGCATTAAAAGTAATTTTTTTGTGAATAAACTACAAATTTATAGTTTTCGGATTTCTTTACTTATGCTTTAAGACCTTCCTGCTCACTAAATTTCATGATTCATGAGGGTATTTACCCTATAGGTTTTGTGTGCATGTGATTCTCTTAAAAATTTGAAAATATTCGGACATAACGGCTGTAACTTTTGAGTGCGTTGACTTAGAAGTTTTAATTAAATCGCGGCTCCAAGAGGTTACGGACTTGAGTCTTCGACATTAATTTCAACGCGATACGTCCACGCAATTCTGGGAAAAGAGGGTTGACAGACAGACAGACAGACAGACAGGCGGACAACAAAGTGATCCTATAAGGGTTCCAATTCCTTTTGAGGTAAAGAACCCTAAAATGGTTTTGTATCGTCGTAAATAGAATTTCTATTCTGGGTTATTAAAAGATTATTTGAAATGTCATTAGTTTTTATAATCTCATTCACAATTTACTCGATCCTACTCACTCACTCACAATTTACTAAACTGTTGAAAATAGAAATTAGGTATTTAAGTTAAATTTAGATAGGTAGGTACATTCTTTGAAATCCTTAATTTTCATGGACGTACACGATTAGCGACGCTATATAAAGAAGAGGTTATAGTTTACAAATCGATGCATATTTGATTATGTAAAATACAAAAACTAAATTATTACAGTACAGTCTACTACTACTTTAGAGGGACAATACAGGCTGAAAATAAACAAATAAATAAATACTACTTCAGTTTTTGTAGAAAGTGAAATTACCATCATATTATTAAGTTATTTTTGAGAAATAAAGTAACAAACCATAACATAAACATAGAGCGCAACACCCCACGGCCGCTCGCTACGTTAACCTAAATATTCTTCTCCTAATAAAACTATAGGAAGCAAATTGTATTTCCAACCTCGTATAACGGAACTAGTGAATCAGATAGCAATCTCTCAAAATGACAAACAATATGCAGTCCCTTATTTTATTCGGGATCTAAAATTAACATGGTCTCATAGAATTTAGAAGGGATAGAAGGTCCACCGGGAGGCGCGCAGCAGCGCCTCCTGCAGACAAATTCTACCACGGTGGCACTACCCACCATGAGATAAAAGCAATTAAGACACTTATTAGGGGGAGTCCTACGTCCAGCAGTGGATGAATATAGGCTGTCGAGAAGGTAGCATCACGTGAAGTTGAATTAGTTTTTCTTTTGTTCACACCATTTCATAGACTTAATTAGAAATATAGGTAACAAATAATGCACTGATATTAAATGATATTAAAAAAAAATACTTAATAATTTCTTAGAAACCCTTGTGAGTGTGAGAGGTTAACACTTTAAAAACAAAAAAACCGTTATACTGCACTGCTTTATGCAAATGAATGACTAGCTAACGGGATGACGATCTACGAAATACTGCAGGCAGATGCTGGATGCGGTCGGTACGATTTATGTGAACTGCTACTACTGAATCTTATTACTAATTGAGTACCTATGCGCCAATTGTCTTCCGCTTCAGATGATTTCAAACTCAAGTCCTGATAAATAAATCTTGCACCAATTCAACGGAGTCTCTGTCTAACTTTTATACGTCTACGGTAGATTGAATAACGAAAGGAGGTTTATTAATCAATGCCGGCTATAACAGATTGTTGGTAGGTATGTGCGCTGAGCTACGATTTCGGTTAGCAGGAATGTTAGAGCCAGTGTTTGTATGTGCTTTACTGTTATTTTGTGTGCTACTAAAGCGGAGCAGAACGGAGATGTGTTCTATCTACCAATAGAATCTAGAATACAATTATGTCGTTAATTACAATTAAGTTTATTACGTATCTGTATTTTAACACCATGACATTTGTTTCTTTTACACAACTTGCATTGATATTCCTCGCACATTTTTAGCGGATATACGCAATACTACGCACTCTTGGCAGGAAAAGCAGACTTTTAACTTTTAACTGCTTACAATGTAGTTCAAAGAAAAAGGGGATAATACTGCCCAGCATTATGTTGCAGTTATGTTTTAATGCGATTTTTTTAAATCTTTTAACTCTGTTATTAACTGTAGCTGCTGCTGCTGCTGCGCCGGCCCCTGCAAGTCGCACTGCAGATGCTGGGCAGTGAATGCGTTAAAACAGCTCATCAATACTAACTTCCACACGTTACATAGACAACTTTAAGAGTGCTGCTTACGTGTCTGTAAAATATGACAGTGTATCTGGATAAATACAGATAAACGTAGCTCAGGATATAATGACAAATTGTTGGTGATCTTACTATTGATATCCTCATATTTTCTGCGCAATGACCATCTATTGCTGGATTTGCATTACAGCTTCATTTTTGCAACTTCTGTTAGCGGATTTGGTTAGACTTGGCAAGTTAGGACCAATAAATACAAGAGCATTAACCAACGTTGAGGTGCAATGTAGAAATGCAAATGCATAGGCATACAAAATAACTTCAAATGCTCTTGGAGATATATATGTTTTCACCACTCTCACTCGAAACCAGTGACCTTGCTGCTCAAAAACAGTGAGCAAAATCGAGTTTCGCTCACATGTGGAATAAAGAATATTATTCAACTTGCTGAAAAAAGTAATTTGAAGTCAGAACAATGCAACCTGCATACAAAAATTCGCCCACATTCATGGTTTGAAAGATGTTTGTAGCAATTTTACCCTCCAAGGTTGCAGACGAAAATGAGTTTCTGACATTCGACCTCTTTTATAATTTATAATAATTTCTCGCTAGTCATGGTGAAAAGTTGTATGTTTAACTGGAGGGCAAATATTTTTCGTTTTGTGCCTTTTAAATCCCTCGCTACCTCAGTAGTCTACTTTAGAGTCCCTCGCTACGCTCGTGACTCTATTTTAGACTGCCTCGCTAGCTCGGGATTTAATATGTGCACACGTGTTTGTCATATTTGAGCCCTCGCAAAAAATTACTGAGTCGTCGTGATTTAAAAAAAATATAAATCTTTATATGAGTAAATAAAATCTTTATTTTCAGAAAACAATGCATGCATTTTTTGACGACCTCCGTGGCGCAGCGGGCCAAGGTCCGCCTGCGACGCAGGAGATTGCGGGTTCGATTCCCGCCTCGGAACAAATTTGTGTACGATCTGCAGAAATTTGTTCCGTTGGTCTGGGTGTTTTCTATGTATAATAAAAATATCTATCTTGTATATATGTAAGTATATTGTATTAAGTATATCAGTTATCTAGTACCCATAACACAAGCTCTGCTTAGCTTGGGGCTAGATAATGCTGAGTGAATTGTCCAGCATTATTATTATTTTTATTATTTACTTAAATTTAGTCAGACAAAATTTACCTAACGAAAATGTTTGAGATATCTATAAAACAAATATTAACTTCATTAAGCATAAGTTGTTTGAAAGTTTGAAATAAAATTTAAATTAAATTGTGCAAAATCAGTGTGGAATTTAGTTTTCATCTATGTTAGATGATAGATCTTGGTACTCCTCAAAATACCACAAATATATGGTGTAGAATAAGCAAACTTAATTATTTTCAATAACTTTACCTATTCGAACATTTCGCAATAGCAGTAAATCATTTCGACTTTTGCGACTTAATTCAATCTATTCAATACAAAAATATAAATTAAATTCCAAGCGCGTGTTTATTTCAATTTTAATAGGATCAATAGGTGAAAAGGTTAATTTGTTTAATCAGTCAAGTCGCATAACTATTTGTAAATCTAAATGCATTGGTAGTTTTATGATCGAATGACCCAAAATATAAATGGTTATTGATCATGCAATAGGCATGCAACGCTTTATCTATCTAATTCTTTTGAACGGTAATCTGATCACGACAAGACTTAAAATTCTGTTGTTTTACTATGTCTAGTGTAATTTGAAATCTAGATACTTATTATTTTGTTTGTAAAATATAACGATAAAAATATTTGGTAAAATTTGCACGCAAAACTTTCCCTGATGAGATCCAACAAAATGCATTCGCGTGAACCGCCCCCCCACCAAATTAACATGACATGCAATCAGAGAAGGCAAATCCCCAAAGTAACGCCTATTATTTATCTTTTGTTGGTATCCAGTTGTAATTGTAAATTTTATTCAACACGTCATGGTGTAAAGGTAGGTACTCAAATTTGTGCTAAGCACTATTATCATGTCCTTTTCTTAGTTTAGATCACTTTGTGATGGTAGTCTGAAGTGATGTGTGGTACTGCTTCTGAGATACAATGTCAGTTTGTAGAAGCTCTAACCCTTCGCTTAGGGCTGCCCGCAAGAGGATTAAGGCTATCATTCATTCCTACCGTCTTGCCCGAGGCGTCGGCAGATGTAAATGTATTTTTACAAGGCATAAGCGATGTCGTTATTCCTTGAGATATTGCGATTAGGTCTTCAAGATTCAAAATTCTAAACATAAATAACCTAAGCTATACCTTTTTTGAATTTCTATTGACTTCGTCTTTAAATTAATGCTGAAGTCGTGTTATGAGAAGTAGTTGTATAATCGATGGATGGTGGCGGATAAGGACTGCCACTTTTGGTGTCGTGTGGCCCCTCCACATCTATGTCCAGCAGTGGACGTGTGTGGGCTAATATGATGATGTGTGATAAATATACACGCCACAACCAGATAATTAGATATTTTATTTAATACAGCAGTTATATACAGACAGCTGCGGCGTTTGAATTAAGTAACCCCCTGCATAATAAATTCATGTTTAAATCCAAACCTGTTAATTGTAGGAGTTTTAAAAGTCGAAAATAAATAATATTTTTATTTAGGTTACATAAAAACAGAACGAAAAGATAGAAATAAATAAAAATTGGGTTAAAGCCTGCACTGTGTTATGCAGGGGGTTACTTAATTCTGACGCTGTCTGCACGTACCTACATAGATTGTATTTTTGTAATTCTTAGTAATCAAAACTTATTATATTCCTATTTATACGACACTTTAAACCGTATAAGGTTTGTCTAGTGTCGATAGTTACAGCGTGTTGCCACACATTTGGCATGCAGTTATAGATAAACATTATTATTATAAGCATACTAAGTTTTAAGTACCTACCTAACATAACCAGCGATTGTAACAAATATAACCCACAACTAAAAACAAAATCACCAATACTCAGTTTCGGTAGGTACTAGACATACTACCACTAGGTTATTTTATCGTAAAGTACAATAAATAACTACCTGCATACAGGTTTAACAATATAGGGTGACTAGCGGTCGCTGTCTGAAAAAATAAATAGGTTTATGAAGATCGTAGTAGTAGATAGATATTTAAAATTGTATTACATTTTACAAACTAACAATTAGTTCATATTTTACTGTAAATTATCTAATAAGTGATTGCTGGTAAATAAAAATTCTTTATTCACAAAGAAAGTTACAATCAAATAATATAAACAAATTAGAACTAGTATTTACAATTGAAACAATTGAGCTAGCTGCAGACTGTTGCAAACAATCTACAAGTAGCTCAACTGATCCATATCAATACCAGTCGGAAGCGTCTCCAAGACGCTGGCTGCATTGCCCCGCTGGATAGCAATGTGTTAAATTCTTCTAATAGTTTGCGCGGTAGGTAGTCATAAAAGGTAAGTATTAAATAATAATTCGGATAAGGTAGGTACCTAATTGCAGAAGCCCATGAATGAACCTACGACGAAGGACGGGTAAATGTTAACGGATTGCGAAATTACAATATAAGTACCTAAATACTTGCAGGGGCGGATCCAGGATTTCATTTTGGGGGGGGCCATTTTGACAAAGTTCGGAGAAAGGGTTAAAATCACAAGTAAACAAAAAAATAAGGTTTTTATAAGCATTTTTAGAAAATAAACCACAATGTCACGCGCGGGCGAAGCGGGAGTCGGAGCGGCGTTGTCGAAAAAAAAATTCATTCTCTGAGGTTGTGGTTCTTAAACTCTTTTAGATACGCAACCCTTCTGGACATCGAAATATTTGACGGTGCCCTAAAATAAGTTCGTAGCCAAAATAAAAAAAAAGGCGAGCGGAGCGAGCCTCGAAATTTTCAAATTTGTTTTAGCGACGATCGCGTAATTTGTGAGAGAAAAGAAAGCAAGGATGACGTAAAAACGGCGAGCGGAGCGAGTCTCGAAAATTTAACAGACTTTTAGCGCATATTAGGACATTTGTGAAAGAAATGGGCACACATATAAAATAGGCGAGTGGAGCGAGCCTCGAAAATTTTTAAGTCTTACCTCTAATTAGGAAATTAGCGAAAGAAAAGTCAATATAATAACGGCGAGCAGAAGGAGGCACGAAATTTTAAAAGATTTTTGTACCACTTTTTGGAAATTCATGACTGAAAAGGAAGAAAAGACGTTATAAAAACGG
The DNA here is from genome assembly GCA_949316285.1 of Eupithecia subumbrata. NCBI lineage: Eukaryota > Metazoa > Arthropoda > Insecta > Lepidoptera > Geometridae > Eupithecia > Eupithecia subumbrata. The sequence continues at coordinate 12,384,742 of OX438640.1, read as the reverse complement.
CGAACGGAGCGAGCCTTGAAAATTTTAAAAGTCTTAGCGACGATTGGGAAATTTTAAGCCTCGAAATTTTCAAATTTGTTTTAGTGACGATCGCGTAATTTGTGAGAAAAAATAAAGCAAGGATAACATAAAAACGGTGCGCGGAGCGAGCCTCGAAAATTTAAAAGACTTTTTAGTGACGATTAGGACATTTGTGAAAGAAAAGGAAATACTTATAAAATAGGCGAGCGAAGCGAGCCTCGAAAATTTTAAAGTCCTAGCGCCGTTTGGGAAATTAGTGAAAGAAAAGACGATTAGCTGAAGGAGCAACGAAATTTTTCAAGATTTTTTCGCAACATTTTGGAAATTCGTGAGTGAAAAGGTAGAAAAGACGTTATTAAAACGGCGAACGGAGCGAGCCTCGAAAATTTTAAAGTCTTAGCGACGATTGGGAAATTGAGTCTTGAAAGTTTTAAGATTTTTTACGGTATTTTGAAAATTTGTGAGTGAAAAGGAAGAAAAGACCATATAAAAACAGCATTGCGAGTGGTGCTAGCCTCGAAAATTTAAGACTTTTTAGCTTCGATTGGATCATTTGTGAAAATAAAGACTATACATATAATAGATATTTTAAATTGGTTTTATCGACGATTGCGAAATTTGTGAGACAAAAGAAAGCAAGGAATTTCTTGCCAAAGAAATTTTAGCCTTTCTACAGAAAATTACAAGATAGTAGGAAAGTAGGTTTATTCCGTGGATCACTACGCACCTAGCAGTTCGAATTAGATTTTTTTTTACACCTGAATTGAATCGAAATAATGAGTCCAAAGTATGGAACTCCTGGGTCTTTTGGGGGGGGCCATGGCCCCCATGCCCCCCCCCCCCCCCCTGTATCCGCCAATGAATACTTGGTTTCCTTTAAAATGGCTTTGTTTCTAGAACAGAACAGGCTAAATTAAAATAATATTTCTGATATTAACTATGATATTTTAGTACTGTCCGATCATCGTAAAATTATTTTCAATTATCCATCACCGTTCAGCAGTTCCTCCCATTATCTTTTACCACTTTACTGCCCGGAAAATGAGTTTCAAGCATCGTATATCTTTTAACAGTCATTCTCCTTATGCGGTTAGTTCCCTGTCCTGTTTCTACCAGTTTATCCGTTATCTGGTAATTTTTGAACTTATGGATTTACTATAAAGTAGTAGCAAAATATTTTCACTAGCCCAGATATGTCTGTCAATAGATTCAATGCAACAAGTCTTTTCAATTAGTTAAGTTCGCCATAGTCTAGAGAGTCCACACAATAGCTTCGTGTGGCCTCAGGCTCGAACAAAACCATAATGGACAAATAATTTATGATGTTTATCTTTTACAGAATTAACACAATAAGTTGTCATTTATGTAACGCTGAGTTAAACAATTGAATGTGACAGGCATCATGAAACGGCAACAAAAAGGATTACTTCTTTCCTTATAAATTTAACTTTTGTTGTCAATGACTGTGACAATTTCAACTTTATGGAATCAGTAATAAGAACTGATCATTTTCTGTTGCTTTAGCTGTATACCTCACCATTCCTGTGTAAACATTGTGTATACTTAAAAATTCAATCTATCGGAACAATTTGCAAAAGCTTAAATCTTGTGAAAACAACCCTTTAGAATTGGTCTTTGTGTAACGATTGACATATTCTTGAGCCAGCGAATTTTAAAGATAAATATAGAATTGGCTTCATGTATTGTTATTTCGAGTGCCTTCAGCCAACTGTATAAATGTATATCTTTGTAGGAAGCTCTACAAAAAGCTCTGCTGACACAATGTGAAAGCATACCTACTTACCTACCTTATTATTTTTGCACATAACGAGGTATGGATTGATTTAGTTTAAAAGTACCTACATAATATAAAATAAGAAATAAAATGTCAAGTGCGAGTCGGACTCCCGCACTAAGGGTTCCATAAGACCTTGTTGCTCACAAAATTTCATGATTCTAGGTCAACGGGAAGTACCCTATAGGTTTTGTGTGCATGTGATTACCTTTATTGGTCATTTCAAAATATTCGGACATAAACGGCTATATACATAACGGCTTTTGAGTGCGTTGACTTAGAAGTTTTATTTATATCGCGGTTCCAAGAGGTTAAGGACTTGAATATTTTACGTTAATTTCAACTCGATTACGTCCATGCGTTCCTGAGAAAAGGAGGTTGATAGACGGACTTTGTTGTCCGTCAGTCAGTTTGTCTGGACAGACAGACAGACAAAAAAGTGATCCAATAAGGGTTCCTTTTATCCTTTGAGGTACAGAATCCTAAAAAAACGTATCTCCAGGGATCTCACACGGCCATCTACGTAGACAAAGTAAATAATTACCTTGTCTAATTAATTACCTACTATGTTTTGAATAACAAACGATAATTCAGTTGTTACAAATTATAAAATTGTAAAGTCTAATCGTATACCATCGTGCTTAAGAAAAGGCTTTTCGCAATGTTAATTGTTTTGTAAAAGCTAAAAACCTTTGAAGAGAACTTACAATAATTTCGTTTGACGAGAATATGACAACAGATAAAACTAATCGTTAAATGGCTAATTTAGTTTTATGTCTCATTAAACCTTGTCTAACACGAGTAAAACGTGAGTGAACATGCTCAGCTGACTTTAATCTTTAACTTTGGAAAAACACAGCGCAACATTTTCAATTCTATCTGTCACGTACTTGAATTGCCCTTTAGAAAAATGTATTCAAATTTTCAAACTATGAATTGATATATATACCTTCCACTTTAAAGTTTAAAGTTGCTTGTGGCGTCAAAATATGCAGTGCAGGAAGCATAAAAGTATGTTTTTCTTGTGTTTGTCTTTGAAGGAGATTACAAACATACGCGCACATGGCATACTCTTCAATCGAGCCCCTCTGACATCAGAACTATTTGTCTTGAGAATAGTTGGTGACTTTCTACGTGAGATGAGTTATTGTGCTGTCTAAGATACACAGGTTCACGAGTGGTGACACTTTTGTTTGTGAACTAGAAAGATTTCAATGCATTTTTCATTTTAAGTGGCATTTGGATAGTTTTTTTAAATACAAAGTTAAAGATAGGCACACCGAGATTGTAATCATACATTCAACCATGGACGGAGGAAAATATTATTTACTAGCTTCTGCCCGCGGCTTTGCACGCTTTGTTTCTATGTAATCGTTTTAAGGTTATTTCTATCCCATGGGAACTGATTTATGGGATAAGAAGTCGCCTATGTTTGATTCCAGGGTTATAGTTACTTGTATGAAATTTCAGCCAGATCCGTTCAGTAGTTTTGGCGTGAAGAGGTAATAAACATCCATCCATCCATCTATCCATCCATCCATCCAAACTTTCGCATAAAAAATATTAGTGTGATTGGTCGATGCAATTAACTTAGTAAAATTGACCAACTTTACTTCTCCAGAAATCTGAACAACGTTTTGTCTTTATCTGACAAAACCAGACATTCAATTAGTCCGATAGAAGTCTGATATCCGGAATCAAATCAAAATTAAGTAAATTAATATTAAACAAATCAAAACTTCCGTTACATCTACATTAGAACTTGATTTCGAAAGGCTCAATAAATGCATTTCGAAAATGAACGGTTGTAAATTTCGCGCCTAAGGCACCGACGGTAAACTCACGGGTGGTTATTAAAACGAACTACACTGTGTCATTATTCTCATACCAAAAAAAAGAGTGAATCGTAACAGTCGAGCAACATATCATCGAGGGAACTGGCACTTAAACGCGTAGTTTCTATCATAAATCAAAGATATTAAACTGGATGGCGGAACCTCTTTCCAGTTCACAGTATAAATCATGGAGGCGTAAGAAGACCTCTGGATGCCATCCTTGCCACCAATAGGGTCTTTGCGAACGTGTCTACTAAATCACGCGATAAAAAAGTACAAAATATCTGCTGTGATAAAGTAACCTGCGCTTTTAAAATATGTTACGTTGACTTCTTGTCAGCGTGCTGTGACAACGTATTTATGGTGTCGGATATCGTTTTTAGCCTTACTTTCTTGGCATTGCTTTGTATATTAAAAGCAAATCAAAGTTGTGAAAAAAGCTAATGAAACACAAGTAATTTATGAAAATTTCACATATTTTAAAAGTTAAAATACAGATTTCGGTATAAATGCTTTTTACTCTGTAAAGCAACGACGCATTTATACCGATTAAAAAAAAACGCTTTCGTTATAAAATTTTATTGTCTACTACCCCCGCGTAAGAACTGATCCACTAGAATAAAGTTCTGTCATGATTCCTTTCTATGATATAAACCTCTTCTCAGTTGCATAGACTCAATAAGCTTGATCTTCAGTCTTCGAAGTGAATTAGAAAATATTTATTCAATAGGTTAAAATATCACCAGCAATACAATCAAAAGCACTTTCACTATACCCGAGTTGGCAAATCGTTTATTGTTATTCTAAACTGCAATAACAATTTCATTAACTCTCGATTTCGTTTAGTAAATTCTGAATTGATTCCTTTGTTGCTTTTAGAATCAGTGGTAAGTGTTTAGGTATAGTGAATGTTTAGACGTAGTAATTTTATTTTACCTGTTGGTATTAAATAGATCCAACTTTCTATATCTGAAGTATCAGAAATTACCATATAACGAAATTCATAATTCTTGCCGAATATTACAGGTTAGCCGCCAAAGCTTCATTTCACAAACGATTTGTTTCTATTGCTATTGTTATCCATTTCTATCTCTGTAGTAGAAATCAAGAGTATTTCATGAGAATCCCAAATAAATAGCTACTGCAATTCAGCCCTCACAACATTTTCCTTTACTTTCTAAATTACAAGCACCAAAACTATTTGACGCTATTTGAATGTCGTGATTACATAAATCTGATATCAAATATCTGTAAACACGTCAAGCATTGGTTTTTAAAGTTTTGAGAGGTTCCTTGTTAAGATCGTGACAAGATCAAGTTACGATAGTGTTTATTGTTGTCGATAATTTGTGTTGTAAGTGTAAGACACAAAAGGCATTGTTGTTTTGTCTAGTTTATGTAATAGCAAATTTAATAACTGCCGCACGGGATGGGCCTTCCTCTACGTGCGATCGATGGCGGGCGAAGGTCCGCCTGCGAGGCAGGAGGTTGAGGGTTCGATTCCCGCCTTGGGACAAATGTTTGTACGATCTGCAAATATTGTTTACGGGTTTTCTGGGTATAATTGACGCATAAAAAATCTATCTAAGTAATGTATTGTATATGTATATCAGTCATCTCCCCATAAGACAAGTTCTGTTTAACTTGGCTAAGATGATTTTGTATAGATTGTCCAGCATTATTTTTTTTACAGTTCCTAACAAGATTTATTGAACAAAAAATTATCAACTCGATTAACATAAACCTTGTTATTTTGTTTCGTCTTCGGCACGAGACTACCTAAGTGAGCAAAAGATGCAACTGCTGTCAGATGTAAATTTGAGTAGAAAACAACTACAGATTTGCACAAGACCATCATAGATTTTGTACAAACAAAACTAAGTTGTGGTCATCTATCTATTACTTCGAAAGAATAGTTCAGCTTAGCTATACGACAAAGCGTATCTTTGTTCCAAAATACTTCGACAAAGGAGTCTCATATCCGCTGTGGGTAATCCCAAACAGTTCGGATTAGCTTTTCTCTTGAAACGAAATATTTACGTCTTTGACCATCGCTGTTTCCTATTAGCGATCGTCCATTGTGCTGGTCCATTCAGACGATTACGTGAGAAAGTGAGATTGGAAAGAACGATGTGCTAACTTTTAGTTATGAATGGCTCAAAGTAAGGAAACGTTAAACCAAATAGAACATTGTTGTTTTTGAAATTTATAATTTCAAAGGTATCACCACCAACTTCAGACATGCGAAACCAAATGGTTTTACATATAAATTGTTGCAATGTTAAACAGTATGCTGTTTCTATCTTGGCACGATTTTGATGAATCTTTTGTTAAAAAGGTGTTCTTTAAAATTACAACGAAAGATTTACACCTATTGACTAGATTGAATACCAGATTGACAGGAAAACTTACATAAAAACATATGTACCTATGTTTTTATGTAAGTTTTCCTTTCAATCTGAGTTCTTTTAATCTTTTCTTTTCTTCCAAGGGTGGGGAAAAACCTTTTTACTTTTAAAATAATGTAAACTAGGGAACTAGTAAACATGGTGAAACATTACATCATAGCATAACCACGTTGACGACAAAACTAGAGCATCTGTATCATGCTTGAAATAACATTTCCAGATAAATTAGCTTCACTTGTCCTGAACCCAACTTGTTCATTAGCGTTAAAATAAATTCATTAATAAGCGTAGGAGACAACTCAACGCACGAATCTATAAATCAAATTGAGGGGAGTGTCACAGACAAAGGATAGCTTGACGTTATGAAGATGTTGCATAGACACACGGAGAAATAATAGAGCAAGTATCAAAGAAACCCCCTTATCTTCAAACGTAAATCGTCTCAAGTCACGGTTTTGTGGCAGATTTTCTTTGAAGAGTAGTAAAAAATGGCGACTTGAGATCAAATCAATTTTGCTTTTGAGTATTCTGACTAAAAACATAGCAAAATTGTTGCCTAAAGTCCACCGCATTCAGTGGTGACGTACTTTCAGTTTGATCTGGTAGCAAATAAAGTAAAAAAAAAAATATTGCTTCCCTTTTGCCAGATAAATGAAATGTTTTTTGTATTTATTGTGGCCGGATCATACCTGAATTTAAACAGGTACGATACATAAGTAACTAGCTCTGAGGATTCTGTGTATTATTTTCATCCACATTATGTACATGGCTTTCAAACAAGTTCGTCTTCTTGATCGCTGGTCTCTATTCCCCTATCCGCTCTCCTATTTGACTCTGAACAGCGGTTCCCACAAAGATCTTTCTTCACATTCGATGTGGCACGCACATTAATCTAGGTAACGGTTGGTAACACCATGTACTGACGCCCTCACATACCTATTGTTGTATACTTGACAACTTTATAGTTTTGTCTGCGACTTATTTATTGTAGCTGTGGGCTAATATTAATAGCTTTGCAATAAATCATAAGGTAAAACTATTAACTGAATAGATATATATCTAATGTTCTTTTATTCAAATTGATCATTGGCTTTAGTTCCATCTTTGTGTTTCCTGAATTAGTTAAAAAGATTTTATTTTAATATGGAATCATCTGTTTTACAACAGGCTAATTTTAAAACAACCCATAGGAAAAGTTTAAAAAGCTATCAATTTATTCAGGCATAAGTTTATGCCGACGTTCCATTTTTTGTTTATACATCACATCACCTACATCATACAATCTTTGCAAGCATCCTTTTCACATCACGCTACACACACACCCGAAGAAAATCACCTTTAACCCTAAACTGATTCCGTAGCGAAGGTCGTTAAGGAAGCCAATGTACCGGCGCCTTCCGACCGATTTATCTGTGTTAGCGCTCCGGCACGCCATCTATCGCGCGTTAAAAACGACAGCTCCATGTTTTTTCTCGCGACACATTGAATATCGGGGTCTCGTTTACATATTTTTCAATTTATGAACGTGATCGAACGCCGCGTGGCAGTAAATAAAGCTTTAAAAGATTTGTGGAGCGACGTGCAAGTCTAGGTAGGCTCAGTTACCGTCATGCGAGCGTACGAAATATCACCGAGGATATTTTAAAAGCGGCAATACACTTTAAAATGAAAATCATATTTTGAATGAGCTATGAGCTTTATTACCTGGTAATACTGAACGAACGTTGTCAGTTTGTAAATAGCTTTTCAATTAAAACGGTATCCGAGTCTCTGACATGAATGCGGACCAGGTGGTTCTGTGGTTGCATTTTGATAAATAGAAATAAAAGTCAAAGAAAATAGGTCTTCATTGATGAAAGCAAGACTCTTCACCGACAATAAGTTCCAACCAAGCCTCATTCTCTTTTCAAATTATTTTAATATTCATCGACCGGAATCTAGCTGTAAACTGAAAAGCTTTCATAGTCTCATCAATTTTGAACACATCGTTCCAAGAGCTCACTTTAGACTCGTAGCTTTTTACTACTGCTTCCAGGGGCTTAATTAACATCCTCTCGTGGATGGTCGAGTGTGCTTAATTCAAGAGATAGCCGTGTGCCTATAAAGTTGCAACTGGATTTTAGCTTGCGAAACATTTGAGGCCAGTTTCATTCATGGTTTTATGCTGTTGCTTGTAGAGACTTAGTTGAAAAAACGCTTAAACCAGTTAAGCCCAAATATTTTCTACTTTCATAAACAAATGTCTTTTGTCGTTCCTATTTTTAGGGTTCCGTACCTCAAAAGAAAAAAAGGAACCCTTATAGGATCACTTTGTTGTTTGTCTGTCTGTCCGTGTGTCCGTCCGTCTGTAAACCCCCTTTTCCCAGGAACGCGTGGAGGTATCGATTTGATATTAACATCAAATACTTAAGTCCGTAACCTCTTGATGCCTTGATATAAATTTAACTTCTTGGTCAACGCAAACAAAAGTTACAGCCGTATAATTCCGAATATTTTGAAATTTCCAAGGGAATCACATGCACACAAAACCTATTGGGTATGTACTTCCCGTAGACCTAGAATCATAAAATTTGATAAGTAGCAAGGTCTTATAGCACAAGTAAAGGGAAAAATCCAAAAACCGGAAATTTGTAGTACTTTTGACTATCGCCATGGACCAAAACCTATAGGATACTTCCCGTTGAACTTAAATCATAAAATTTGGTAAGAAGCAAGCTTTTATAGTAAAAATAACGACAAAAATTCGCAAACTGTAAATTTATAGATTATGAAGAAAAAAATTATAATGTTTGATTGTCTCCCTGGATCAAAATATATAAAGGGTACCCCAGGTACTTCCCGTTGACCTAGAATCATGTTATTTGGCAAGAAATAAGGTCTTACAACTAAACGGAACCCTAAGTGCGCGAGTCCGACCCGCACTTGATGTTTTATTATTTTGTGTTAAAAACATTACCTATTTCATACGGGAACGTAGTGCCCTATTGCATGCTTTTAGTAATTAAATTCGTCTAAAACACTCTAGATTTCCGTAATAATCTATTAATCCAAAGTTGCTAAACCACAACTCTATTTAATTCGAAGATATTACAATTGTTTAACAAGTATGTGCTTCGTAACAGTAGGAGAAATTCCCAAGGAACAGTGCTAGACTAAATTCGTGTCGGAATACACTCGGAACGTGCAAGAGAATGCCAGGCAAATTCAATTCTTGGCGCGGAACCCATCCACCCGGTGAAGATTTAGGGTTCATTTCAGACGGCGTAAGTTATTTGCTCATGAACATCTGGAGCGACCAATTTTAGAAATTGTTACCCACCTCTATATATGAAATTGGAAAATTTATTCGCTTACGCTATGCTGATTGAGCCGTTCGAGTTCCGATTGTTTCACGGAATGCTTATTTCGCGTTTGTGTTTTGAAATTGAATAAGCATTCGTCTTCTGTATTGTCGATTGTCGTAACCCAATATAATTGTCTTTTGTGATACTGATACTTCGATATCTCGACTCGATTGATACAATTTTATCATTTCTTATTGGAATGCTTCAGTTTTCTCCAAGTACCTACTGAATATGGTTTCTTAAAAATTAAACAGAATGTTTCTATAATGAATTATCAAATTATTTTTGGAAGATTCAAATTGCAGGCTCTAGTTACTATAAACGTGTATGAAACGAAATTATTAAAACGAGTATAGATATTCACTGAATCAGTTAATTAAACATCCTCTTAATAGGAATATTGCATAGTTGATGTTGATTTCCTTTAGCGTGTAGTCTCCCGTAAATTATTTTCAAGCTTTGACGCTCGTTATTACGAAGCTCCGCCACGTCTCAGCTCGCACATAAATTGCTATAAAATGGGACATAAATAGTCCGCAATTCAACCAATAAAATGTGAACATCAAAGAGTACAGGAAGCCGCCATTGAACATAGTTGCTTCGAAGTCTTTTAATATCCTGTGTCATTATCAGAAACTTAAGGTAACCTCTCTAGATATTCAATGTTCAAAAATTTGCCCGTAGATGTTCACTTTGCAATGTCTGTGTGAGTTTTAAAAATAGTAATGTTTATGTTTTATTGTATTTTGAATTTATTCATTTCATCGTAGTTACAATTGATGTTACACTCGATGTCGTTACATTCTATATTTATATTACAACAATAACACATAAACTTCGTTGTAGGGAAAATGATAAGGAACAAAGGTAAAAAAATACAGACGAACATGACTGAAAAATTGCATAAAAATAATAAATCAGAGTCGATTATATAATAAATTAATTAAAAGGTAGATAATTATCTCTAGTCGTCTAGTCTAAGTATGCTGCTGTCAAACAATACTAAAAATAACGTACAATATTTACCTATTAAACAGAGAAAATATCCAATAATAGCAGAAATAAAAAAAAAAACAATTAAATTCACATGTAAATAAAGCTTATCTTTACTATAATAGAAAACATGGCTTGCACTAAAGAAGATGGAAGAGTGAAATACAATCACGGGAGCATACAAGCACATCGTGCACAATTGCTATGGAACCAAAAGCGTCTTGATGGGTGTGTGAGCTGAGATCAAGAGGAATCCTATTAGTCACCAAGACCTACAAATGTACACCAAATAAATGTGAATACCAATATTGAAACATACCCATGGAAAATGGAAAAAGTCCCGGAAGTAAAGACCAAAATGAAATTACTGGCTTTTCAGGTCTTCACGTTCCTAGATTAATTAAAAAAATGAATGGGTGCCCTAATAATCATATTGTGATAAGTTGAATAGCTCTTAATGAATTCTCATTCTGCAAAGTGGGTCGAAATCTCGCAAAGTCTAATTGGTGGGAAGTCGAGATCGGTGACCGCAGATTCAGGACGGTCTGCGCCAATTTTAGGTTTATTGTTTCGATAATTACTTGAGGGAAATTCACGACTGGTTCAACCGACTTCACTTGAAACTTTACCCGAGTCCGCAATATTGGCTATCGATTTTCCTTTTTGTTAGTTTCGAATTTTAGATTGTTATTAAATTTGGTTGAGCCTTCTGCTTAATATGACAGTGTTATTAACAGTATTGAGTTTCGGATACGTATTTTAATTCGAAAGATTTGGTAACAGGTATGAACCAACCAACTCATAATTATTTTTTCTAAAATACTGTAACAGTAGTGAATACAATAATAATCTTACTATAGGATGAAGGCGGCTCGGACCGTTTATTGTGGCGGTCGTCGTGTGAGTAACGTTTATGTCCAGTTGTGGACGTGTGTGGGCTGATGTAAGGATGACCATGCAGAAAATTTCAAATTAGAATAATTTTACACACCTTGCGCTTTTTCCAAATATATTATGAAAATACATTGTTAAGTTAATACCATCACAGATCATAAATTGAATTTAAAAATTCACTAGAAGGCAATTAATTACCTACACGACTCTGAATAAATGATATATTTGCCAAAACAACGGCATTAATCAAGGTTAGGTTTCATACAGGCATTACAAATTTATGGGAGAAAGATACGATACATAATTCAGTAGGTAGATTAGGCTTGCTCGAGATAACTCGCATTTATCAAAATTGCAATGCGACCTCTGAAAAATTACGATAATCAATTTCGATAGATATCCCATTTTATCTCGTCTGAATATTTTTAGAAGATGAATCACGAACCTTGACCTTTAGTCACATTTACATAGAAATCGGATTTTAATGTGAAACAAGCCATAACATTATTTTACCGACTAGTGCATTCACATTTGGATGTATACTCTGATAGTTGTTATTATATTGCTCATGCAAGGCCGCTGAGCCAATAAAGCGCCTATCATCATTGAAAAAATGCTCACCGACCTGTGTTTCTAATTAACACACGCACAACACACATTATTATTCATATTATCTATAACGATTAGTAGTTCTGTTATTTATTAGTTAGTATTATTATTATACTTATGTATATTTTTTATAAAACATTTAGATTTTTTAAGTATATCTTATTTAATAATTGTTTCTCTGAGGTAGAATGCCAATTTGTTAAATTTACTGTATATTCAAATTTTGTGTCGTACATTTTCCTGGCTGTTTGAATAGTAGGTTTTTTATTTTCATTTTTACACTCAATTCAATTTTATTTTTAGTTATTATTTTCTTATTTTTCAATTCAAGGCACACAGGATCCTGAAATACAACATAGGCTAGTTTAGGACAATTTTATGCTGAAACACTGTAATTGTGTCCAATAAATGATTTAAATTTTTTTTATCAGCCTTTGTCCAGCAGTGGACCAATATAGGCGGTTGAGGTGAGGTAAGAAAGGCCGCTGAGACTGTTAGGAATGCTAGTTTTAGCCTACAAGCCAAATGATCTTATTCCGTCCAAACAGCATAATCTCAACAACATAAGCCTCAAACTGCTGGCTACGAATCCCACACTTCTTTTTCTGACAGATAAATCAGGCTCTTGTTTCCTATGTAAATGTGGACCTCACAACAAAAAATTTATTCGCTTTTCGGGTTAATCTCTAAAAAAGTTTAATCGTAACGTTGACTAATGTGTTCATACGTTCTAACTATCTGAGATTACTGTTACACCATTTAGGAGCTGATGCTCTATCACAAATTTCTACATTAAGGGGCTACATGAATGCCATGCATACATTGACATACATTGCCGTCCTTAAGGTTTCTCTAAAGCGCATGTAATATATGTGATGAAAAATATCACATTGTGTAAACAAAGAACTGATCTTTGAAAGTTTATCCCTCATTTTACGATAATTGGTGTAGTTTTAAAATAAATCACTGGAGAAAAACACTTTAAAAAGCACGGCATTTTAGGCCTCACAGAAAATATAATGACTCAAAATGAATTAAAAATATTAAAACAACTACTTCAATATTTTATCTTTCCATTAAATATTCGTAATTTTTATAGGATGTAATACAATAATAATAAATCCCAAAAAACACATTTTTGTAAGGCGTTTTGCAAAGTAATTGCAAAAATGATAATATTTTGCCAAAAGAATTTAAACCTTATTACTCAAACATCCCTTTCAATATATGCTCAAAATAGCTTCCACTACCTTCATTCGAAGGCTGGATGCCTTCTCGGACGGACGTGAGGTTATGTAACTTTTTTCGCGATGACAGCTGTTCTCGACGTACGAATTACGATTTTCGACAACTTTTGTTTTGCGGGTTAAATGGTTCATTTGTCATTGACATAAAGTCTATATTTGATTGAAGCTAAGCTAAAAGAAATTTGCAGGAATTTTATTCATTGACAGACCTACCAATTGAGTAGAATAGGTTTGTAGTGGTTTTATCTCTGGTAGCTAGATAGGTAGGTACTACTCAACATGTTTACAGCACGGAAAGTATTGGTCGAGTTAAAATATGTTAACACGTTCTCTGACAGAACGTCATTTCAAGTCCTTTCGGTGATTAAGTGAGGTGACACAACGTAATATCACGTCCTTTTTAGTTCCGATGCTAGTGGGCAGAACGTTTAGCCACGTTTGATTTTAATACAAATATGGGAATTTCATTCTCTGTGTCACATCATATCAAAATATCAAGCGTTTACTGTCACTTGGGACGGTTCAAATAATGAGCCTAAGCATAGAGTTGAAAATAATTTGGCTATGGGCTGCTCCCGCGACACAACGTCATTACAAGTCGTATCCCCCCGCACACTGCTATACACCTCAGCCTAGCTGTGTCACCGCAGAGTGACGCGCGTTTGTTACGCGCGCATTTTGCGTGGCAACAATTGTTTTTTTGTGAATTTTGCGGACAAAACGTAAGTAATTGTGCTGATATTATATTTGTTTTATCGTTTGAACCTTGCAACTGTAGGATTTCATAATATCTTGCGAATAAGCTGTTGTTTTCTCAAGAATTTTGAGTAAACATAGGTAAGTTTACAGGTAGAGGCAAACGGCACAGGAGTAAGACTGTAGTAGGTGTACCTGTTGCAAAATCGCTAGTCAACAATCAAATCTCAAACACAGAAGCAAAAACAAGATTGGTTGTTTTAGTTCTAAGTGACTAAGGCTTGTAATATGAAATCTGCTCAGTCATCGATCTATGCTTGAGTAACGCTTTTCTATGGCATAAACGTCACTCAAGCATTGGTCTATGCTGGACAAGCTTTCATAATACGGGCCTTAGGTTTGTTGGTAGATAGGATTTTCACCAAAAACACTTGTTTTTTAGACGGACGAATTTGAGAAGCGACCACACGTCTATAGAAGATGGACGGCTTAACACGTTCTGTCGTGTAGTAGTATACTTTCATGAGGAATAACAACAGAACGTGTGTAGACGTCGTACACTATTGTATAGGAAAATTGCGTGTCAATCTCAGCAGTCCGAGAAAACGGCTTGTTCGCGCGAACGTGTTAAGAAGGTAGGGCGATTTTGATGACCTTATATAATAAACAATGCTGAAAAATTAAAATAGGAGCCCACGTCCAGCAGTGGACTTGATGAATTCACACATCATCACCTAGGCCGAAGCTAAGCAGAGCTTTGTAATGGGTACTTACTAGGTAACTGATTTACTTAGGACCAACCATGTGCATATTTTTTGCCCGTAATTCTAACAGTAGAACCACAGGCAATTTAAATTACTCGTAGTTCTATCGGTTTGTTCTCATAAAGAGTACAGATTCTCAAAAGGACAAATACTCAAAAAAATTTACTTTAATTTTTTTTAAACTCATAGATAAACCTCAACGGAGCGGTTTGTCATAACTTCTTTGTTATTGGCAATATGTGTACATTGACATCAATAAAACAAACATTTTTTTAGCGTAACAAAGAAGTCAAGTAAAGGAGATGTGTAAAGACGCTAAAAACGTAATAAACATGCAAAACACTTGTATTTCCAATGACTGTTGTCAAAATTATTGTTAATCACTCATGTAACACACAGTTACTATCAAAAATAAACATCATTCATTCACAGTCATTGTACTTACATGATGCCGGCCTGTCCCTTAGTGCAACATAATGTAAAGCCAATTATCAGTTCCCCATTACTGCAATGACACTTAAGAACAGGGGAAAAAAATTTAATTTTCCATTTATCATTATAAAATTAAATAGTTGACATTCCAATTGTAGGTACTTAAATGTTAATTCTGACTCCTTGGTTCACCAATTCTTGATGAGTCTTTTCATTCATTAAATGAGAAAATTAGAAATTTCGACAAAAGTTCTTAGACTGACTGCCCAAAATTAATAGCCATTTGGCTTTTGCAATTATTCGGTATCTTATGTATGACTACAATTATTTGGTTTTGTCTATTTGTACCTAAATTGACGTATTATTTGAGATGTCGTCAACTGTGGAAACACAGCGAGTTCTTGGAAGGTAGCAACATAATAAAGAATACTTTATATCGGTATGAATATCAATTTGGATAGCAAGGCATGGTCTGTCGTGGTTTATATGATTATTTTGTAGAATTACAATCTAAACTAAAACTATCTTCATGATTGTTGCTTTTTATTTCCGGAAAGTAAAATCAATTATGTAAGCGAGTAGTACTGAGATTGTGTACAAAATAATCTCCGTGGAATTCATCATTCATCATTCAAACATTCACGTATTTTTATGAATATTTTACATTGCTAAAAATAAAAAAAAATGACATTAGGTGAGATACTCATCTAAGGATGTCAAAAATGAAAAAAACATTGAAATAGTCGTAACAGGTCCTTACGACTTTGTTCCCTGTGTTTTCCTGACTGTGTGAGAAGTAAATCTACATTTTCGATGATAGCTGTCAAAATCGAAACGACTTCTTCAAACCCCACCAAGTCTCTAAAATTGTCACCTAATTGATCACTAAAAACTGAAGATTGACCCCCTCCCCCCCCCCCCAAAAAAAAAATTCATGCAATAGTTTCGCCGTGATGCGCGGCTAAGATACAGGCAAAAATTGTTTACTTCAGTATCGATTTATAGATTATCTTTTAAAGGGCAATGTATACGATTCTACAACAAAACTCCAAAAGAGTTAAAAATTATCAAAAAATAAATTCAAACAAATTGTCAAACATATCCTTTGCTATAAGGCTTACTACAAAATATCAGATTATCTCTAGAGGATAAAAAAGCTTGGGTATTGCTAATAGTATTGCTCCAGCTCGAAAACTAACACCCTAACAAGGTAAAGGTTTCTTGTTCGCTTCTTTACTTTACCTTAAAAAGATTGAAATGAACAAAAAATTAAAGTAATCAGTTTATTTCCTAGTTTTACTCATGAACCATATTTGAATTTTGTGACGTGTATGTAAAAGACTCCTGTAAGGTGTAAAGGGAATAACTGTTATATTTCATTTTATATCTGATTATTTGATTGGCGCGGCGCGGAAAGGTGCACCTGCGACACAGGAGGTTACAGTTAGTTTCATTCCCGCCTCAGGGAAAATGTTTGTACCATCTGCAAATATTTGTTCCAGGTGTTCTGAATGTCTTATGCATATTAAAAAATATCTATCTATGTAGTGTATTTAATAAGTATATCAAAATAAGTATACCATAACACAAGCTCTACTTAATTTGGGGTTAGATGATGTTGTGTGGCTTGTTCAGCATTATTTATATTTAATAAAAAATTGAGAAAGCCCTGCAAAACCAAATCGAAATATCTTCAACGATTGACACTTTTGTAATCCATTTAGGTAGTCCTCAGTTGTTTTGACCAAATTAGTATATTTTTTTAATGTATAAAGTATTATCATAATGGTCGGTGATATTGTCGGTACTTTAACACGCATGGATATGATATTATTATTTTAGGTTTTTCTGATTTCTATGAATAACTATCAAGGAATGTAATTTTTATTATAATTGATATACTAAAATAAGCGAAATAGGTTTTATTAAGGTACTTTACATGCAACAATAGCAAAGCCGCGGGCAAATGTTAGTTAACATTACATTATTACCTTGTGATTGTGCTATCAACCAAAAAAAACAGAAGTTTGCCTCTTCTACAATAAATAAATTTTGCATAAGTCTATGTAAAAAATAAGCGCCTCTACCGACGACATTTGGTATAATTGACATGCAATTTGACAGACTTAGTTTTCCACGGCTAAGCCTTAAGGCTATAAATTTTGTCCACTTAACATCGACCTGTGATCATTCATTAAGCCCGTGAACTGTGATTCTCAAAATTTGGTTTGTAATTTGATAAATTGTCATTTTATAACTCATTCCTTCAGTATTCAAGCAGTTTTGGCTTTCAGCTTCAAATGACCCATACAAATAGACCCATGTATTGTGTGCGAATAAATTGATGCCTATTTTTGACATTGAACTTTGTGTGCAGCATTGATCTTCTAATAGAATAAGTAAATATTTAGTGATCCAATTTGTTCATATTCTGTTATTAAAATTTTGCCTATGTTAATGTACGGGCCTAATATTTGACTATCAAACACAGTTAATGTTTGTCATCTTTGAAACTCAGTTCCCAATCAGACCAATATTAATTTAGGTTTCGGCCCTTCTCCCCGAGGCACTTTGTGCTTGCTTAAATCTTTACAGGTCTCATAAATAACTTATTTGAGTAAATAAAACCTATCATCATAAATACTATCTACTTTTTTTTATTACCAAATCTCCCAAAGATCCCGATTTTTCTTGTTTGCAATGAAAAATCTATCTCAAAATAGATTTATTGAAATAAAACTGTACTAAATTTTGTTCAGAAACTCGGTATATTTGGTTCATCGACACAGCAGTAGAATACTTCGGCCAAGAGATTAAGAACACCCACATGTTTTATCAATAATCCATTATGCGTACAGCAAACAATGAGGAGTGTTTATCAGGCGAGTTGGTATCAGACCTAAAACTCGGAAGTAAGCTGGTCCAGCTTTAAAATTTAGATCGTGATTTCCTTAACATCATTATAGCTAGCCAGTCCTGTCAGACTGCCTCGTTGGTCTAGCAGCGGTCCGCTTGTTCAACCGCTGATTATGAAGGTCCTGGGTTCAAATCCGGGGTCGGGACAATAGTTGTTATTACGGTTTTACTAGCAAGAAAAAATCACAGTAGCAGCCCGGAGTCAGGATGTTGGCGGTATTTACACCCTCGTGCCTCAGAAAGCACGTTAAGCCGTTGGTCCTGCGCTTGACTTCTCCCCGGTCGTGTCGGTCTGCCGTCCCATCGGATTATGAGAGTGAGGGAATAGAGAGTACACCTGTGTTTGCGCACACATTTGAGCGCTATAATATGTCCTGCACATCTGGCTAGTTTCCGACGAGACTGGCCACCGTGGTCGAAATTCGGCTAGGAGGACATTACATATATCTAGCCAGTCCACACTCACTATATAAAGATGTAACATAAATCCCATTTAAATTTTGCAGTCTTGCGCTTACTTGAATCCATTTCACCATGTAGTTGTGGTTATTATAAGTTAGATTAAAAGATGAAACCCTAATTACGTAGGCTAAAAGATGATACCTCAATTACTAGATGAAAACGAAAAGAACAACAATACCTTGAAACACGTTAATAAATTGAAATATTAAAATGATTCAACTGATCATCGCAGAAGCTGTGGCTATCGAAGTCCAACATGATGAATACCCTCTGAGCACATTAGAAAATGTCAATAAATAAAAAGTCAATATCTTTGTACCCATCTCAGTGCTGGAAACCAGAGATTTGTTAAAGCTTTATACGTGAGTATTTGTCAAGATAACAAGAAGAAGCAATTTTTTTCTTTCTTTTAGGCTGATGGCAATATTGATGGAAATTTGTTTGTTTGATCACATACGTGTGTATTCCGAATATTTGTTTAAGATGAATGAGTGCATCTGTATAGCAAAGTCATTAAGGTATGATCATGATCGATCAGTCTATGCTAGCCCACAACTAGACATAGGCTTCCGTTAATGAGCGCCATAGCGCCCTCTCTTCACCTTGACACATCCAGCATCTGGCCGCAGTTTTTCGCAGGTCGTCGTTCCACATGGCCAGAAGGTGTCACCCACCCTACATCAAAGTACTTACATATATGTGGATAATCTTAAGCTAGATCTGATTAACAATCTACAAAATGCCGTTAGGTTATTTAAAGCCATTTTCCAAATTTTCGAGATTAAAAGCCGATTTGTCTAAGAAGATTAGAAGATTTAACCGAGATCGATTTGTCTCACATAGGACTAACGTAAATCTACTAATCGGTCGAGAATCCGATCCGGCTAAAAACCAAAGCGTGTCCAACTAGAATTTGACTTTTAAAACCGGTAGCAGCGTGTACGTACTAATATACCATTACGGGATGCACACGCTCAATTTGGCTGAGCAAACAGTTGGCGTTTTGTTAGCCAGTGTGTGTACACTAGCTACCGGAGTCAGCGGGATTATTATGTCATCGCTAGGCCGAATAAAGGACGATCGATGAAGCAAATGGGACTTTGGATGACTAGAAATCCTTTCAGTTAAGTACTTTATTCCCTGGTCAAATGTAGATGCAAATAAAAATAGTTCTTTAAAAGTAATGACGATTGGTGGATGTGGAAGAAGGTAATAAGGATGAATTATTAGTTCTGTATCACATGATGTTCATGTTCCCCCAAAAGCCTATAAAATATTTTACGATAACCTAAGAACGTGTAAAGTAGGTACTAGAAATGAGTCACCGCGTAGGAAGATCATGAAAATAATCCATTCCGATAGTCAAACAGCACAACCATTCCGAAAATCATTTCAACGTTAGCGGCTCAGACGTACCTAATCCCTAAAAGCACGTAAGCAACATAATAGATGACTTTATCCTTATCAATAAAAATCTAAACCAAGAAACGTGGCAAAGTTATTTTGATGCAGTAAAGCAACTCTAAACGCTATACGCGCTGTGCTAACTTGCACGGACGATTATTCACAAATTCCCTAAGCATTCAACGTCAAAGCGGCAGTTACGCATAATAATTAAACTGGAATTGAATAAAAAAAAATTGCATTTGCTTTATACTTTTTATGACACACCTATACTGTTCTATAGTTCTTTTACGCTTGGCTTTGGTCCTACAATCTCTTTCTATTATTGTTTCTTCGTAATTTAAAAAGCATTGCGCTACTGCATCCTACTTGCATGTTGCCTCAACCTACCGGTTACGTACATCGTTAAGATTTTATCCCTTTTCTCGACTAATCTGTACTTGCTGCGGGGCTCTACGCTCTACCACAATGGTAGGGTTGAATAATAGGATTTTTTTTACTATTTTATTTATATGAAACCTCAGGGGACGTAATGTCGTGTCTCTTATGACGGATCGAACCCGTTGCCAGGAAAAAAGATTGTCACAAAAATACGGATACTCGAATCATTTCTCATGCGTTTTATTAGAATTGTCATATTGTGGGTATTCTATTTGAAATCACAGTGTCTGTTTGTTGGGTTTTGAGAGCTTTGTTATAGAAACTTTCTATTGTTTTGGCACAATACTTAGACAGACTCAAGTTTTTGATTAATTGTCAGTAATATGACAATTAATTAAAACACTATTATACAACTAATTATAATTTTCCTATTTTTAGCCAAGATAGAAATTAATAAAAATTATATGATGCAAAAAAGTTTTTACTCTAGGTAACCACCACTAGCTTGAATAAAAACTTCTTTGACACATATTTTTAGACGAAACACATTTTTTCCGTAAATTGTGTTTACCGAAGACGCTGATTGAAACATCGATGAATTCATAAATGTTTCCAAAAGCTTATTCACCTGTAAAGCTACAAACACGAACCGATGCTTACACAAACATTTAACTTCATTAAAAAACCATTAATCGCAGAAGCTCGCGTCAATATCATTGTTTATTGTATGGAAACGATAATCATGATTCAAAAACGTCGGCCCATTGTCAAAGTCACGACAAACATACCTTGTTTGTGTACCTCACACGGTCCGGACCTCTTAAAACTCTCAAACATCGAAATAGCCTATCATACGGCTATAGCTAATTTAAGTAGCATTGTGAGTCTCACAAGAGGCATGCCTGAATAAGATTATCATGGACTAAAACCCGTTGGGAGTCATCGGTCATAAATCATAACCCATAAAATGAAACTGACAATAACCTCTTTGGAGAAACGCTTCCTAGATATAGTGCCAAACTAAATGACGCCCCAATCTCATCGAAATAAGATGAAAAGTTACTCGTGGGATTTCATGTGATTTATGACAATCAAGAGAGGCTGATAGTTAAAATGACAAGCGAACTTAATACTCCATTTGATCGGACCAATTGTTAGTATTGTGTTTATCTTCGATTTTAGAAAGCAAAAAACAGCTTGGTAAGATATTTTGGGGTTACAGGATAGACATCAATCACTAGACGTCATTTCATATTCGAGTAATTCACATATTTTACTTAAGAGATGTGTAGATGATCAATACGAAATTGTATGTAATGAATAGGGCAGACGGCATGAGGTCAATTTGAGACATTGCTTTTTGCGTGCATAGACATACAGACAATTTGAATGACAGGTATTTTTTCATATCAATATTTTGCAGCTAAATTTAGAAAAATAATTTTTTCATAGCTATTAGCTTCATCAATCGCGTAGACATCAATCAAAATGTTTTTATGACGAGAACCGATAGTTGAATTTATAAAAAGGCAGTTTACGTCAAATGAATTTCATTTGCTAAAATCCCATTAGGTTTTGTGTGGGATAATTGAATTTCTACTACTTGGATGCATATCTAATCAATAGTCAGACTGATATTGAGTTAAAACCATTGCCTGGTTCACATCTTTAGAGCAAAGCATCTTGCAAGTTAGCTAACTTTATATAACAATGTGCCTGATAACAATAAGTCTTAAGTAATTTACCACATAGTGTCATCGTGTTACATGAATACGCTATAAAACAGTTTGATTGTTTGTCAAAGTGTTTGATATCCATTATGTCTCGGCTAAATTGGAATCCGCGTGCGTTATTGTAGTCTGGGGAATTAGATCCGCGTTCAGAACCCAGACTATCCTATTGAGACCTCTCGGAAGGGAACCGAATCTGATAAGGCAGATCGTCGATAGGGCCCCTTTTTCTTTGCGCGACACCTTTGTCATGACAAAAGGGCTGTTTTGCCTCAACTGTGGCATGTGAATGGGCTTGCAATAACGCGTCCTGTGAGCTCACATCCCGCGAGATCGACCTCAGATATACTCTTCTAAAGATTTATTAATCTTTCTCGTTGGTAGGAACAATGAAAGCTTTCGGTAGGCACCTGGCTGCTTTTTTCTTGTCACTCAAGTACGCTTGAGTCGTGTATTTAGTTTTTGCTGGAGCCCGAGTGAGGTAAGTGGGAATTGGAGAGCGATTGTGGCTACTTTGAGTGTACGCTTGTTTGAAAGCATAACCGGTACTTTCGTTGCATCATTGTCTGCGTTTGTTTTGAGTATATTCATACTACCTGTGGCATCTTGCGTTCTTTGTCGTCGTTTACTATCTCTTTAAGAAAGTCATTGGTAATTATTTTGAATAAGCTAATGAAAACTGACATAGCAAATGTGATGAGTCACCTGATAAACATTCTGTATCCGATATTGATATGAGTTGTTGATAGCAGTATATAACTTTTATTTCATTCGTTGAGTTTTATAATAATTTATACAGGTTGTTGTACATTTGCCACAAAATAAATTTGTTCACATTTTTGTTCTCCATTTTACGCTGTGAGTCGTCAGTCGAGTTGATAGGGAAGTTGTAGGCACCTGTAATGTTAAAAATGAGTTAATGCGCCTGGTAATTAAAATTTAAAGTACGACTTATTCATTCTTAGATGCTTGGTTTCTATGATTATTCAAACGCAAAATATTACCTTAGTATTCAAACCAATAAAACTTTAAAGTTACAATATTATCCGACATCCAGAAGGACATTATTACATCGAAATAGATAAAGAAATATCTTGGACCACATAGACAGATACAGTCGTAGATACTAAAATATTGTGACGGCGTCCCGCTGTGATGCATTTGCCAAAATGTGGGTACGTTATCTAGATGCCATCTTCTATATCTGATTTAATGCAGCTGGTATTATTGTTCACTTCATGTAACGCACATTTAGTATGTCCAACTTTAAAAATACAAAGTAGTTTATCATTTTATAACCGAAGGCAATTCTATTAGGTTCTATTGTGTGTGTTTTGTTGCCATAAAACTTTTATTGTGCTTAATTTTCGAAATATTGCTTCTGTTTACTCTGTGGAAGCTATTTGAAAATAGTTAAGGTAAAATGCAACGTCCAACGTTCCAACAACTTTATCTCGCATCTATCGCATGCGCTTTCATATTTAAAGTTAACACCATAAACACGTCAAAAAAAATCAAAAAAGGCTCGGTTCAGCGAACACAACGTGTAAGAATTTCTGCCTAGAGCTCAACGGTGTCAAGATAAAAAACATTATTTATTAAAGCTGTCCCTTAGCACGCGATCTAGACAAATTAAACGCGTAACTTGACCGGAGACACGTCGGGAATAAGTTTTCGTAGATATAATGTTCTGAGAAGTGAATTAATAAGAGGCCGTTGATGAAACCAGATAGTTTGGGACTTGGGATGGTGTTAATTAAAAACATTAGTCTAGACTAGGTTTCGAGGTTAGAATAAATTATAATAACAATAAATTAATTGTAAGTAGGTATATTAAAATAAATATATGCATGATATGCAGAATAAGTGGTGTGACGTTTAAAAACGAATGACATGTTTGCAAATGTCAACACTATTTGTTACTCGAGCGCCTCGGGTCCGATACGGACGCAAAAAAACACGTTTACGCATTGACCGACCAAAATCAGCATTTTGGTTGGACTTGGGTTGGACGGTTGGAATTTTCGTTGATCCAACGTGTAGACACCCTTTAGCCTTACCTAACTTCAACTTCTTAAAGCTAGATGACATATTTACGAATTGACGTTGGCATTTCAAAGTCAATAGAACAAAGAAAATGACAAGAAATTAGACAATTTCGTAATTTTATTTGTGTAATAAAAGAAGTACCTGGTGTTTTTTTTCCAAAAAACAACACAAAACCAAGCAGCAAACAATTTTTACACCGTTGAGCAAAGTTTTACAAACAATGTGCCAATTTAGTACAAAAAAGAAGCCAAAAAAATTTAAACCTAGGCACTGCACAAACGGCCGTTGACCGGTCTAGGCTCTCCACCTTCCAACCCTGTTGTAGTTATAGGTATTAATGGAAACCGGATTTCATATAAAAACATTTCCTCAATTTTTCGACTAGCGCTGGCTCTGTTTGTAAACAATGGAAGCTAAAAAAGGAATATCACCTGCGTTTAATAGAGAGCAGATTTTTGAACGGTTACCACTATGCTGTCAACACACGAAACATTTTTTATATAACCTGACAATCGCAAATAAAAACTATAAATGATATACCACAAAACTTTCCTATTCCCTGTTTTGATCACTCCTCTTGTTCCCATATTGTACAAAGGGGACGTGAAACTTCGTAATGCTCTTGAAAAAACTTGGGATTCTCGAAAAACCTCAATCTTTTGTGTAATATTAAACCGCCTTACCTAAATTTATTGTCGGAGAATGATATGATGTCTTTATGTCGTGGTTCTATTGTGAGACACTTATCTGATCGTCTCCCGTTTTTGTGTAATGGTTTCGATGTGATTCTAATATTTTCTAGTATTTTAATCTGAGAATAGACAATGATGGCTGTGCTTTTATTTTTTCGGTTGTTCCAAACGTCTTTATGGGTATTAAGTTATTCATACGAATGTTTTCGTTTCTCAAAACTGAATGGCTTGTTTTGTTTTCTGAAAAGTTTTTGGTTGTTTGATGTTTGTGTTTAATGAGAATGGGATACATTTATTTTTATTTCCAAATATACTCGTGTTGTTGATATTTTCCATTATTATGTATTATTGTTTCTTTCGATGGTGATATAGCCCCTTCACAGGGGATTATGGCAGGGGATTATTGGAATAAGCCATATATAAACAGTTGGTATGCATCATCGTCTAGATATAACTTCATTGTTTTGAAAAAGTCTATAATCTATACCGCTTGCGGTCACCAGCAAATCTCTCGATTAGTATTCTGCGGTCGCCCGCCTGTCATCGGTTTATCGGTCTCGTGTTTCCAATACGAATATAATATTTTTATAAGCTACCTTTTGTTTACCATTTTGTGGTTAAAGTCGCCACTTTGATACACTTAACGTTTTATTAAAGAAATTATTGGTTTACTTCATGCGGTATAAACTGAACTATCATTATATTGTTTTTATTACCTACTTCATTTTTATTTTGTAAGTCAACTACAATAAATACAGGAAGTATTAAGGATTTTAGTCGTCTTTTTAATTGTACTTACTTTAGACTGAGCGCAATTGAATTTAAATGAAAAAGTTTACCCGCTCTTGCATTTCGTTAGATCAAACTAACATCAGAATACAGTGGACATTATCATAGCATACTTACCTTACTAATGCTCTCTCTTCCAACATACCAGCTTTGTCTACCTCGTATCACAAATCCTATTTACCATTTCCGAAAAATAAAACGTTCTAATCTGAGCTTTATAAGTAAGGAGATAAGGAATCTTGTTTTGGTGGTTCCGAATAGTGCAGTCAAAACGTTTGGATTTGAATAATGTAAACCTGTCTTGGAGGCCCGAGAGATGACTAGACAGAATGCTAGATCGGGAATGGTGTACTATATGGTTGATGATGCTGATGTTGATATTGATATGACTGATTTTTATGAGTTCTTAACCATGCATCAGCATGATTAAGGGCTCGTTTAGGCCTGCGGGCGGACAAAACTGTTTTAATAGGTTAGAATGAGTAAGTTTTCAGAAAACAGCAATGTATGTAAGTAAGTATCTCATTGGAAAACACAATTTACGTTAGTCACTATCTAGTATTTACACTAATATCTATATCTCAAAAATGTAAGCCGTCACCATATAACATGTCTATTTATATTTATTTAAGCAAGTGCCTATGCATAAAATAACATGAATTAAGGGAAAATACATTTGAAGTTTTACTTACCCTCCAAAGTGAAATTAAAAACGTATTGAAAAAATGTCCATTATGTAAAAGAAGGTGTAGGTAGGTAAGTACTCTACATATTGTCATTGTAAACTTTATTTGTAGAAAATAAGTTAAGACAATTATTATCTACGCCACTTTTTTACAAATACAGTGTAGGGAAGGATGTGGGTTCAAGTCCTGTCGAAGTCGAAAATTTTTGCGATGTTATTTGATTTCTTAAAAATTACTCTGAGTGTGAGGGCTTACGCACTATAATAACCAAAAACCTTAAAGATAATGTAAAAATTTACGTGGTAAAAATAAGCCTATAAGAAAAATATATAAATAAGTAAAGTGGAAAGTAAAGTATGTCCACACAATTCCAACCCGTGATAGAATCCCACTCCCAGGAGCAAGTAACAAATTATTCCTCCCACATACATAAGTTAGTGCACCTGAATCAATCAAAACACAAGTTCGTTCCGCCTTTTATTCGTATTTTATGCACATTAGCGTTATTGAATCCGATTTATGACGTGTTAAAATGCAAATAAACTTGTACCGTTTAATCAAATTGTAAACGCCCATTAGCGTTTTAGGATTCGGATTAGATAAATTTCAGTGAATCATGTTTTTGAAAATTACAATTAAAGAATAGAAATAAATTAAAACTAGTATTTACCATTGAAACAGTTGAGTTGCAAACAATCTATAGGTAGCGCCACTTATCCATATCAATACTCTATACAAGTCGGAATCGTCCCTAAGACGTGCTGATGACATTGCGTCGCTGAATGGCAATGCTGATGCGCATTTGTCAAAAAGAAACATAAAATCATCGACCCGAAAACTGGTGAGTATCTGGCGCAGTGCATCAGCATTGCATTTGCATTCTTCCCCCTAATAGCTATATTTTTTAAGTACGTAAAAGTTAGTTTATGTGATATCGTTTTTGGAAATAGATACCTTATAATTTCAATGTTTATTTTTCCAAAAATTAAGTGATGGTACATTACTATATATTTGTAACGAAACAATAGGTAAACTAGAAAAGGTGATAGAGATCCAAATTATTTTAAGACAGTACCTAGGTAGTACCACACAATTATACAAGTGCTTGTTTTTGACGACCGATGTGGCGCGGGGGGCGAAGGTCCACCTGCGGCACAGGAGGTTGCGGGTTCGATTCGCACCTTAGGACAAAAGTGTGTACGATCTACAAATATTTGTTCCGGGTATTCTGGTCGTTTCTATGTATAATAAAAAAAATATCTATCTATGTAATGTATTATAATGTATATCAGTCATCTAGTAATCATAACACAAGCTCTGCTTAGCTTGGGGCTAGATGATGCTGTGTAGATTGTCCAGCATTTTTTTTTCTATGTTACGAATACTAAGCATTCCCATGTGAAATTCTTAAGTAAACAGCAAAAAATTAAAAGATCAGAGAACATTTTAGGGTTGACACGGGGAGCTGTGCGTGACATTACTTGATTTGGGTTTGACATCCTATTTTTGTTGACACTAACACCCTAATGAAAATTCATTTGATATTCTTGAAGGGCGCAAAGTTTAAACGTATGCATAGTACTTAGCGTTACAATGAAAAATAATTTTTAATATTAGGATAAAGATAAGGAAATATTTTCAAATTTAGGGGCAATATTTATAATAATTTGTAAGCCCTGTATTCTCAGGAAAATTATTTTAAGAAACAAGCAGGTTTATTGTTATTAAAACAAATAACAGCAGAATATTACAAACAAAATAAACTGGAATTACATTAAAACAATACAAAACCTATTCATAGAATTAACAAGGGGCTAAGATAAACAAGACATTCAGACTGGACCATCCTCACCATTTGAATGTGCACATTGTTTTAGCTGGATTAGATCGTATTGTCTCATCGAGTAGACCTATTTATAGGAAAGCATCATACTAAGGTACGGTATAAGTGATAGAAAAGTGGAATTTCTAATCGAGTTCATAGGACATTTTTGTATAACGTTTTGACTTAAAACTCTTCAGATCGTCCATGATGTCATACAACATTTACCAAATCTAAACTATCGACATTAACATTATGGAACCGCACCAAAACAACACCAATCTGCTTCCTGACCGTGTTTTGTTTCGATAACTTAAAAAGTTTCAGAGAAGAATGGATGATTATGCATGATGATGATCCAGCAAAGGCAAATACATTGGAAAATAAAGTAATAAACGCTACAGATCATGAATTAAAAATACTAGAAGAAGAAATGTAATAGTATGTACGACTGCGTAACATGTGACTGCTCGACACATGGCAGACATGGGGGTGGGTCTAGGAGATTTGTAGTTGACAAGTGAAATAAAGAATGCGACTTATCTATCACGATGGAAATAGATTGTGTTGAAGTTGAGGATAACGATCCTTTGTTGGCTAGAAAGCTTCCTGGTTGAATTTTCAAATAAGATGTAGCTTCTAAACAAAATAAAGATTTGAGTAAATGTAGCAGAAGAGTGGTGAAAGCAGCGACAATAAAAGAGTTTATATTTTTGTTTCGACCTCGTAGATTGATCTATAATAAACTACCTCAACCTCAACAGCCTGTATTGGTCCAATACTGGACGCAGGTCTCCCCCTGATAAGCGCCTTATTGGCTTTTATCACATGGGGGGTAATGCCCATCATCCCCATGTTGGCCATGCGCGTTGAGGATCGCAGTTCGGTATTAGAATTGTTCTGTAGGGTCGCTGTGTGGTGCCGGCTTAGAATTTGCACCACCCCAAGTCTTCCCGAGGGTGTGATATCCACCGAGTGCGGGCAACAGCGCCCCTGCAGGTCTATACTAGGTAAGTGATAATTCAAACAGAAGATTTCATTCGAATGATTTAAAATGGCCTTTAAACTCTTGTGCCAATCTCATCCAGGTTCGCCCCACGACGATGGATTGCCATCTCGGTAGGAAGTATAAAACATTAATGAAAACCACAAGACAAAATAGAACAGTAGGTAGGTAACTAGTTAGAAAATTCAATAGAACAGCTATCTAGCAATTTTATGAGTATTTCCGTCCCTCAACTTTCACAGTAAACTCATCATATTAAGCATTATTAGCGGCCAAAGTTCTATCACTCTAACCGCTGTCCTTAATCACGTTGGCGGTTTTCCTTCTCTGTAATTTTGTACAAGTTCGCGGGAAACACTGAAGTTATCGGCTTTCTTTTTATGATGAAAATTAATTAAATCTTGCGGACTTTTAATTTTGTTCTTAGGTATTCTAAGAAAGTGTCAATGTACCATTGGACTAGATAGAAGCCCACAAATATTAAAATAACAGGATTTCTTAGAAATCAATTAATTAGTTGCTTTGTAAGAATATAATTAGGTACCATTTCATGTGAAGAAATCAATTGGGATTAAGTCATTAAACTAACAATTCCATTGCCCATGACGCACATGTCCAGTATCGAAAGCGTGTCGCGGCGGCATGGGTCGCACGGGTCGCACCGCTGAGGCTGGGCATGGGCAGTGAATGTGTTAAAGCGAGAGGAAGTACCTGTATCTACTATACTATTTCGACCCCGGCAAACAAATATCCAAAATAATAAAAATCTGTGTAGGTACTAGCCGAAGGCCCTTACTACCTATGTGGAAATCCAGGCTCATTATAATTGTGTTGTAAGAATACTTAAAAAACTTATCACCTGATGTGGTTTGGAAAAGAAAGACTAACGTTGAAAAAAAAATTTACGACCGATGTGGCGCGGCGGGCGAAGATCCGCCTGCGGCGCAGGAGGTTGTGGGTTTGATTCCCGCCTTGGGAAAAATGTTTGTACGATCTACAAATATTTGTTCCAGGTATTCTGGTCGTTTCTATGTATAATAAAAAAAATATCTATCTATGTAATGTACCTACCTGTAGATTGTTTGCAAGAGTCTGCAGTTAGCTCAATTGTTTCAATTGTAAATACTAGTTCTATTTTATTTCTATTATTTTATTGTAATTATCTTTGTGAATAAAGGCTTTTGTAATGTATATTAATTATGTATATCATATATATAATGTATATCAGTCATCTAGTACCCATAACACAAGCTCTGCTTAGCTTGGGGCTAGATGATTTTGTGTAGATTGTCCAGCATTATATTATTTATTTATAAATACAGTTTTTAATCATGTTGTTCGGATGTCTTTAAATACATTCAAAAATAATTGTATATTTAGTGTCAGACCAAAGATTTTTACTTGTTACTATAAGTAATTATTTTACTATACAATATGTAAAATATGATCAAACGTAGTAACTAGGTAACTACACCGGAACATAGGAAGCAACCGACGAAACCGAGCTTGTGATTTGCGATTTAAATGATGTTTGCGAAGGTGCACCAGGATCTAGGTTACTGGTTGTCTGTACAAACACTGTGAGCCAATGGTAGGGAATATGATTGACATAGATATTAAATCAGCTAAGCTTTGAATTGTAAGTTGTTACGAGGACGACGATTTTAACTTTATTGTAGCTTAAAGCATTAATTAGGTTGCAGTTTTCTTTTTCTTTTTTTGTAGTCTCTCTCAGATCAAGACAAGCCTTTCTCTTGATGAATCCAGTTCAAAGAATATCTTTTATAGCGACTCTATTACACCAAACATTCTTAAAAATACTTCAGACTTTCAAAAAGAAAGAACCTATATAATCTTTATTCTTTTTTTCTATATAAATCTTTGGTTGCCTGTATAATGGCTGTTAGTAGTAGTAGTTATGATGAGTCTGTCAAATCCATTACTTTCTGTAGGATTAAGCTTAGAATAAGCCGGGCTTAGACTTCTACCACCGAACTGCGATTCTCAACCCAGCCCAGCAGCGTGGGGACTATGGGCATTACTCCCCATGAGATAAAAGCCAGGAGGCGCTTATCAGGAGGAGGCCTGCGTCCAGCAGTGGACCAATATAGGCGGTTTAGGTTGAGATAGCTTAGGAACAAGCCGAGCAGCGCCGCGCCGAGCCCGCGTCCGTCGGCGCTGAGATGTGAGCGTTGGAGTCCGAGCGAACTGCTGAACCCCAACCGTTTATTTTATATATCCTTCATTCCTTCCCTAAGATTACCTAGACGCTGTAACCAAAATTAAAATTGACTTAGCAGTGGTCCTACCGTTGTCGTGCCGCTCGCGGCCATATTATTGACCCCGTTCTGATCTGAAGCTCATTATTTTCTATTTAATCTGAGAATATCCTACTATTAACATGCTATTAGGTGAGCAAACCTTTCTACCTCTATACATAGGTTAAGTTTTTTATTCCCATTTTTGACGTGTTTTTATTTATGTATTGCTTCTGATTGTGGGAACCGGCGGAAGGACAGGGTTATGTGAATCTTATTGCACGTAGCATTTCATCATCATCATCATCCGCAACCCGACTTCACCCACTGCTGGGTATAGGCCTCCAAACTTTTGTGCCACTCCACACGGTCCTGCACCAATCTAGGCGCAGGACGTAGCATTTATGCTGAGCCAACTCCTAGTTGCTAATTTCAATCATAAACAAATATCTCATCTCATAACTAATCTACTTGTTTTTAAATTGTAAGTGGCATTTTTCGTGTTTATTTAGTTATAATTATTTTAATGCTTAGTTTGTAAATAGTACCAATAAATTTGCGCGTTTTTTCTTTTTTTTTTTCTTTCTTTCTTTCTTTTGTGAGGCATGTTCAGTAGTGGATGCTGATGAAGTAGATTCTCTCTTCTTTTTTAAGAATAGCTTTTATTCAGTAAAATAAAACTAGTGTTTCTAGGTTTTTCAAGTTAAAAAGTTTATCAAGTCGATTTGTTGTCACCTGTGTATAAAAATTCGTTTCAAATAGCGAATCTCCTTTTCAGTCGCTCAAATATACCGATTTTGTATTTTACAGATAACGGAGCAACGCAACGTTCATTTCGCGCAGTATTACAAGCCCAGTACAAAGACTTAGAGGGCTTAGATCCCTTTGGCTGTAGCCACTGGACGGAGAAATTGCCTCAAGTCAGGTAAGCCGCTTTCTTTGATAGATAGACTACAGTCGGAGATTGGATGTGTGGCGAAAATATGTTTTGAGATTTGGATTTTGCAGACCTCATTTTATATTTTGTTTTGAACTAGGTAAATGATATTTGTGAAATCGATCTTCGAAGTCAAATAAAAAAAAAGTCATTTTGGTTTTATCAAATCCAAAAACTTCGAAACCTAGAGTTGACATAGTTAAAATTATATATCTTTACCAGCAAAGAAAAATTACGATCAATTAATAGAAACAAATTAGAACTAGTATCTAGAATGGAAACAATTGATCTAACTGCAGACTGTTGCAAACCATCTACAGGTAGCACAATTGATCCTTATCAATACATTACAGCACAGACTAGAACATATAACAGGGTGTTTCTATTTTAGAGCTAAATATTGAGATACAAAAACTATACAAAAAATAGAAACGGAAAATACAATGAAACATTTAGCGGTCTTACCGCTGAAGATACCTACCTAATACCAAGTGACATGAGTGAGATGTTTTTGAAAAAGGGTAAAGAATTAAAGATCTATTTCTAACCAACATCCTTGCGGAAGAAACTATTGAAGTTTAGATGCTAAAACAAAAAACGCTACTTATATCAAAACAAAGGTCCTAATCTCCCATCTGTAAATCGATACGTGTTCTAATATTTTTAATTAAAACGCCGTGATAACATCTAAACATCTATAAACCAGGTGTTAGGGACCCGATACAATGCGTAATGACTCTTAAAATTCCGCGGGTCTATTAAAACGATTTAGCATCCCTATTGTCTCAATATAAGGCATCGGTTACATTATGCGGAGAAGAAACCAAGAAATTTTAATAAAGTTAAGTTATTACGATCAAATTTTAGAATAAACAAATTAAGAGACTTAGTCAATGCATTGGTAGTATTTGTTAGTGGTGAATAATAACTCGTTATTTACTTAGTGAATAACGAGATTTTTTTAAAATAAATTTAATCTTTATCACACTTTTTTTTCGATTGGACAACAACTGATATAGTAAGTATTAAGTTCTTGATTATTTGTTTTTTATATGATGGTAGAATAAAGTTATAATCTATCTATCTTTATTTAAGTGTAGCTTCATGTTCAAAAAAGGTTATAGCTAGTTACACTGAGGCACTTTATTTATTTCAGTTACAAAGGTTACATTTGAATATGAACCCCGTTCTACGTTCTGTGTGGCCAAGACTTTATAGGCGAGGTGGCACCCCATGGCGAAACATAATGAGATGAAACTTTGTGAAAGAGTGATACGAAATTAAGCTATCATAATTTTCTATCAACAGATGGCCATAGTCATAACTTTTTGCTTTGCAAATGTTCTAGTATTCATTTGTTTTTTTGCAACATCGCTAAAATAAAATAACCTGCAGAGATTATTTTGTAAAAATAACACAGTAAATAAAATAACAAATGAACGAAGTGTCAAACAAAAGCTAATTTTATAAAACAGTGAAGAAAAGAAAAATATAAAACTTTCGTCAAAGCAACAGATTTACAAAATAATCCAGCGAACAATGAGCGGAATAAAAACAATGTAAGAAATGAGCGGCTACGAAAATAAATATGTCCCTAAGAAAACAATGAGTGTTACAATCTTGGATATACTATTATTATATTGGTAATGTTTGGATGTTGGTTGATCTAAATAATTATCGGGGCATGAGCACCAAAGTTTACGGAAAGGGTGATATGATTAGAAATGGGGAAAAAAAGGAATTTAAATTAGCACTCCTCCAACATTTTGAAGACCTGTTGTGGCGTATTGTGTTTAGGTAACATAAATTGTGCTTACTTAGGGGAAACTTGTTTCCCCAAAGTAAGCACAATTTAGGAGGAATTTAGGGAATATTGGCTAGAGTCATAATCCGTTTTAGAATTAAAGATATTTTATGTCAACAATGACATTTAAGAATGAAAACTGTTAACAATAACAGAAAACAGTAAGTTAATACTAACCACAAAAACAAAACAAACTTAAGCATCGTATATTATTGCGCACGTGCAGCGAAAAATCTTCTAATTCTAGTTTGAAAACAGACAAATGGTTAATGAATGCTTTCAAAACCGAAAGTTGTTTCGAACTTCTGCGACTTGCTTCGATGACACGTCACGTCGATGACGTCGAAAAATATTTTCTATGTATTTTCTATTTTTTGTTTTGTCCTCTCATCCTTTTGTTTATAACAAAGATCTCGTATTTTAAAACTACGTATGGATTATTTTATTTAAAGTACAAAAATGGAGCTGCCCCCAAAACGGGGGCATTTTATCTAAGTATTTCTCTTAACATTATAGATAACCGATATAATTTATTATTTTCAACGTAAAGATATATCGCTTTCGTCGCTTTTTAGATGACGCTTGCGAATCTTATACGAATTCAATAAGCAAACAAAGCCATAGGCCTAACTTAGTATTAAAATAACATGGTTTGATACTTGAAAAGTGACTACTCACTGCGTGCGGTAGGCAATACTACAAGGCATTTGTAAAAGTGGTTATTATGTTTAAGCTCGCCCACACGCATGTGTGCCTCATACTCAACAAGGGAAGGACTTAGATAGATAATATTAAAAAGTTATACTCGGTTCTAAAATGAAAAATATTTTAAAATATTTTATGTAGACAATGATATTTATGAAAGAAAATTAACGAAAACTTATCAGATTTCGCTGTTGTTTCCTGTTATTGTTTGGTAATAACATTGGGAATAACAGAAAATAACAAGGTAACAGAAAGGTAGTTAATTAAAAACGAAAACACTTCAATAAGGCATATTAGTACACGCGCAGCAAAGAGGGTTCAAATTGAGAGCGAAAACGGACGAAAAGCGAATGAAATGATGAATCAAAACTTTAAAAACCTAAAATTGTTTCTTACTCTGATTCGCTCCAATGATACCTGGATAGGAAAATATTTTTCACCAATATTTTCCTAGTTTTTTAATTTTACAAAAAATATTTAAGATATAGAACCGAGTAAAAGAAAATATTTATTCCTAAAAAATACACACAAATCTCATTAAATATGTTATTTTTCAAGTTCACAAATCCACAATAACTATTTACCAACGGTTTTTGTACTTATTTGATACAGCATTAAAAGGTCCTATTATTTTGGTCATACTTAACTTATACTTAACTAAGCAAGCTTAC
The DNA here is from genome assembly GCA_949316285.1 of Eupithecia subumbrata. NCBI lineage: Eukaryota > Metazoa > Arthropoda > Insecta > Lepidoptera > Geometridae > Eupithecia > Eupithecia subumbrata. Next base: position 12,349,392 of record OX438640.1, on the reverse strand, counting down.
GAACGTGCTTCACAAAGGAATGTACACTACGAAAACAAAGTCCTTAGCGCGCTAGAAAACCTTCACGTATTTTGCCCTTGAAATCCCTACATCAGGTAACAAAGCTGGAAACATATACCTAGATATTCTTACTCAACAAAAAAATCTTTTTTAAGTTAGTTGTTGTATAGGCCAATCGAATTGAATGAATTCTTTATTGCACTTAAAACATAATAAAACGAAAACCTTATATCTAAATGTATAACATAATCAGTACAAAAGGGGGCCTTATTGGTAAGAGCGATTTCTCTTAGGCAACCTAGGGATGGAGTAAAAGATAAAACTCTAACAAGTTTGGACATAATCAGTAGAAGAAAATTATCAATAAAAACAATCGAATTGTTAAATTATTAAACAGTTGTGTAAAATTTATAGATTTAACAATATAAAACATATCCGCTCGCGGAAAGAGTACGTTAATCTAAGGCTAGTAATCGATATACCATTGCACACACCGTTTTAAAATTTATTGTCAGGAAACCAAAGTCTAAGCTTCATATAAAAAATAGGCATAAAAAACACCCAACAGAACCACGCAACGGAAGCATTAATACCCCCATTTCAATATTATAATTTTCCCGATGACAGTTTAAACTCAATGGATTCGAACCACCCTCAACCGTATACCAAATGGGGCATAATGTGCCATTTATTAACAAATTAGATCTCGCCGCATTAATGAAATGGGCTACGGGCCTAAGGTTTTGTCCCAAAGTTCTGCGGCACCTTTTATGGGTTGTGTATAAAAAATTTAGATCGCATACCGATCGATAGTTTAAAATAGATGCTAGTCATGATTGTTGTAAACATGAGAATGATTTTTTATTTTTGTTTTGGTTATGGATGTGACTGTAACATACAAAACGGTCAATGGCCATCAAAAACGGTTCGACACAAGTAAATTGAGTTTTTTTACTGTTTCACTAGTAATATAATTAATAAATATTATTTAACAATACTAACCATATTGTTTCGTAACAATATATTAACAGATCGATCGTGTAGATCGCTGGAATAATGTCAACCAATGCTAGGAAACCGGGGTGCCAATTCAGATGACACATAAACTAAACTAAACCAATTTGACAGCACTAAAATTTTGACATTATTTTTTTACTTATACAAAATAAGCAAGAAACAAAAAAGACCGGCACCAAGTTATATAAAAACGCAGAAATAAGGGTCATTTTCATCATATTTATTTAAATACATATAAGATTTAGATTAGGCACAAAATGTGCAATAACTTCGTGAAAACGATTCCAATATCATCTACAGCAATCCCTTTCTCATTTATATTGAAATTAGGTCAACAAAATGTTGGTGCGAATGTATTAATGAATATTAAAGGGGACAGAAGCAATGATTTATATTGTTTTGTTTTACGTTGTGCCTAGTACCTACATACATATTCATGAAGTTGCGCGTCCACTGCATCGTAATCGAAGCGTACCTACGCAACGTACGCGGCGTCGGTATTTACAATAGTGCGATTCTAGTACTTTCGGATTTTGCAGCGAAACTGTAACTATTTTCAAAGCAACCGAGTTTGCCGATGACGTCATCGTCTCTCAATACGACCTCTGGCACAGCGGGCGAAGGTCCGCCTGCGACGCAGGAGGTTGCAGGTTCGATTCCCGCCTCGGGACAAATGTTTGTACGATCTGCAGAAATTTTTTCAGGGTGTTCTGGATGTTTTTCTATATAAAATAAAAAATATCTATCTATGTAGTGTATTGTATTATATATATATCAGTTATCTAGTACCCATAACACAAGCTCTGCTTAGCTTGGGGCTAGATACTGCTGTGTGAATTGTCCAGCACATTATGTTACTGTTATTATTATAAGGCGTACGGGGACTAGGGTACCCAACGTGGAGGTACCTATCAGGAAGTTTTTATTTTTTAATTCTCTAAACTATAGTGCTGAACGGTGGTCAATAATATCCTCGTCATGGCGAGAAAATTTTTACGGATCACGTCATTGGCAGAAATACCGGTCTTTAGCATCGGTAGCAGCAGGTATGCCATGCACTGGGCACGCTGTACTACAGAAATCAATACAAAGCAACAAATCCAGTCGCTCCGTACGTTCCGATACCGGCACGCGTAACTTAAACAGTGAGCTCCTGTAATTTAACGTAAACTTTAACTATAACTGGTAAGAAAACATACAATTTTTGGCATTAAACAGGAAAAATGAAGACGAACATGAAATGCTAAACAAATGAGATAGATAAATTGAGCACTTAAAATGCTTTGAATTTCAGAACGAGTTTCGTTCGCAACCTAGAAAACCACCTCGAATAATAGACAATTTGCACTAAACATCAATAAAATGGGTATATATACACATACTAATTAAGTGGACCCACTTAATATGTAAACTTTATTGTTTGCTTAACAAGCTCATACAAATTATCGCATGCCCTAAAAAGGACCAAAAGTAAAGTGTACCTATTTTATGATTGTTAACGTGCGTAAAATAAATGTTACAGTCAAGAAGCATATGCACTACATTTTAAGTTTTAATTAAACATAAAATTAGGGAATAATTACAGAGATTTTATCGGTTAATTAAAACAAAGTATCGAATTTCATGGTTTTCTTTGATAAGATGTTCTCGCGGCTCGGGGTAATGAAAAGGTACACCTTTTTGTAGCACTTTAATTAACATGATAAAGTGCGCGGTGTCCTTATGTACACTGAGTCTGTATTAAGTAATTAGGTTTTATTTTCACTGGCATGACGTGGTGATAAGGTAGTAGCAAAACTCAATTAGATAAGTAAAGCAGCATAATTATCCTTAAATATGATATAGAATAGAGAAGAAGATACATAAAGTCACCAAGTCTGTAATCTATACTTAATATTATAAAGAGGAAAGATTTGATTGTTTGTTTGTATTAAATAGGCTCCAAAACTACTGGAACAATTTGAAAAATTCTTTTACTTTCAGAAGCCCACATTATTCCTGATGAACATAGGCTACTTTTTACCGCGGGAAAATGCATCATTCTTACGGAAAAACTGGTAATAGGGCAACGGGTAGTAAGAATGCAGCTAGTCTTTTTAATAAAAGTGTCAACAGCTCCTAGCTACCTGTATCAGAAAACATAACAAATAATAACCATAAAACATCTAAACCAACATGACAACATCTTAAAATAAAACGCTTCAAATACGGCGAAATCCGAAACATATCGCATAATTAAGATTATCAAAACATCTCGAGAAGGTAAATTTTTTGTACACACTTATTTGCCGTTTAGAATATTAATTAGTACAAGGATTAATGTAATGGACTAGTTTTGAGATAAGGGCTCGAAGGCACGTAGTTTGTATAGGACTATTTATACACGTGAGATAGAAAGATAACGTAAAGGTCGTCAGAATTTATTTTACCTCCAAAGATAATATCGAAAGTCAGGTTTCCCACACGGAAGAGTTTAGGTTTAAGCCCAACGAAAATCGGTGCAACTTATTTGTTTTTTCTTGGGTTTCCAAAAACTCTTTCATTATAATAATAATAATAAGACATTTATTTTCCACTCACAAAAAGTTCACTTTCATTTAATTGCTCTTTCACTTTATTGCTTTTAATTGTAGTTTTTAGGGTTTTGAAGATCGAAGATCGGTTTCAAAACCCTTAAGGTCTCGCTTTGTCTGTCCTTTTTTCCCTCCTTAATAACTCAAAAACTACTGCAGCTATCAACTTGAAATTTAAAATAATAATACATTTCGTGCGCCTGTACAGATTTAGAGAAAAATAAATGAAAATAAATGAAAAATGAAAATGAATATTTTCCATACAAATTGTGATGCCGAAATTTTAAAAGATACCTACAGGGTCATGTGGGGTATCAAATGAAAGGTATCGGTTTGGACATTTCAAACCAGTTTTTCAAATTTCTGTAACTTTCATACTTTTTGAAATATTTCGAAAAAAGTCGAAAAATTTATCATTAACCGAACCACCCATTTAACCGAAGCATGCACAGAGATCCATCTGAAATGTAGGTTGGTACCTACTATTCTTAGGTATTCGTTAAATTGCGAAGTCTCTAACCGGTACTTTTGGTACATATTTGTTGACAAACGTTCAAAACCCTCGGCGCGCGAGTTAAACTCGCACTTGACGGATCTTGTTTTCAGTACTGTTGTAAGTGAATTTCGATTTGATCCCTGTAATCGAGGTGGCGGTGGAGATGAGGAGAGGTGGAGGTGTGTTTTATGTAAGAAATGACATAATCCATATTTTGGTGTACACTGCGTTGGAGCAATTTTTCAATAAGTAAATAAACTCTTCGGTAACTTACTCTTTAACCGACTTCCAAAAAAGAAGGAGGTTCTATGTTGCAATGATGTATGTGTGTTATTTTTGTATGTTCGTCAATTCATCCGTCACTTGACTAAGTTGAATTTTTTTTCACTATTGTTTAAAGAAAGATCTCAAAGTGTAACATGTTTAATACCGAGTCATTGGTATTTGTCCCGCAAAACTTGAAAACAGTATAAAATTCAGGGATTCGAAGTCTAGTTTTTTAGCTTTTTCTAAATAATCATTAATGTGAAATGTCTTCTAAACATTCATTCCTTTCAAATATATTTTAACTACCGTTTACGGCTTTTGTTCATCTTTAGTTTTTTCTATTTTAATAACAGCTTCTACCGACCCTAACACATTAACTATCACAAGGCCAGTCAGTGCGTGCAACCAATTGAGCGACAATACATTCTGCCCACCATTAATATTGTTTCGACGCACGATTTACCAGTACGCGCTATTTGACACTCACTGGGATAGTCCTGGCACAATATGTTCAATATTTCAGTAAGGAAGGTCTTTTTCAGTATTAGCCCACCAGCATCATAGAATTATCTTGAATCATTGAACTAATTCTCATTTCAGCTTTGTTTGTAACAATGTTTCACAAATTAATAACTCTGGTGTTTCTTTTTTAACTGTTATTGCAAGAGAATAGGACTATTTAAATTTTATAGCAGCTCTTCATTTTTAGTTTTTTAATTTTATACGAAGTCGATTTTTACACAGATCATCAATTAAATATTGAATTACGACCTCTGTGTGGTGCAGCGCACGAAGGTCCGAATCTGCAGATATTTGTTTCGGCTGTTCTGGGAGTTTTCTATGTTAAATAGAAAATAAAATATATCAGTTTACTAGTACCCAGAACATAAAGACTGCAACCTCAACCTCAACAGCCTATAACCCATAATCCCCAAGCTGTGCATGAGGGTTGGGGATCGCAGGTGGTAAAATGGTTCTGCAGGGGCGCTGCTGCCCACCCACAATGGATTTCCCTTAGTCGCCTCTTACGACACTCGCGGGAAGACTTGGTGTGGTGCAAATTCTAAGCCGGCACCACATGGCATATAATAATAGTGTGTGAATTGTCCAGCTTTCAATTACAAAACTAACAATTATGTGCTACCTTTAATCTCACTTAAACAATTGACTTATTTTTATAGCACCTATGGTACCACTAGATACACATACCTACTGTGCAAACTGTGAATGTGATATACGATTGGAACACGATTTACTTTTGTTCTAATATTGTGTCGGCGTCGATATGGTTGTGGTATCCCCTCGGATGTTCACTCGATAGAGCTCACAATAGATGTTTCGTGCACAGTTAAGTAATGGACCACCTTACCTATGGTTTTGTAGCTATATGTTTTTAGATATTGGCTTATTCATTATTATGACCCTCTTGTTTCTCCAATTTAAACAACTTATCTTATATTTTCTTTGACACAACTTGGTATATATCAAGTAGCAAAACTCATTTCTATAAAAAGAAAAAATTTATGTCCTTGTAAATATCACGTTTCATATGTAAATGCTGGAGAGTTTACATAAAGAATGACACTGGGTGCTAAAACAAATAATCGTGCATTTTGGGAACCCAAATAAATTCACGAAAAATTTAAAGCCAGATCAGGATGTCTCGATATCATAAAACATGCATCCGAATATCGTATTCGCTGACAGAATATTAATTTCAAGTTATCACCACACCGGACCCCTGCAGCGAAACGCGAGAACAAAACACCTAAATACAAAACGTATGATTTTGTACAATAAATTAAAAGGTCTGCCGCTTTACCGCCTTCCTTGTGTAGGAATTTTACCTCGTCATGGGTATGGGTTTTCAGTTTTAAGAAACAATTAAAATCTTTGTATAGAAATTTTGGTTTTCAAAATGTCTGGAATGTTATTATGTTTACTTTCTATGATACATTTTCAAAGTTTTTAGCAGAGCAGAATGAGAAAACAATTACGATTGCAATCTAAGATTAATTTTATTGATCATCCACACTGCGATATGAATTTTAATGGTTGATACGAACAAAACGAAGTTGCAGTCGTCTTGCTAGTTTATTAAAGCCTCTCGATGGCTATTTACAGGGCTACCTACATCGTTAAAAGTTCCGATTTCATTCAATTCACACACAGTAAACCCTGGGTGCTCGAGTCTCCCGTATAAGTTACGATTAGTGGTAAAAAACGTCAACGTTGTAAGCGCTTTTTGATGCGATCGCCGCCGCTTGTTTTCTACATCGACACGATTTCATTAGCAATCGGTGAGATGTACGAAAATGTTTCTAAAAAGCTTTAGAATATTGTTAAAGTAGCTTAGAAAATGAATTTTGTCTATGCAGTCGTTTAGTAGGTAAGTATTCCAGTTTTTATACAAATCTATCCAGCTCTCATTTGATCAAACGATTTAAGTCATGTTTTTGGCGATGAGCATGACAACCCCAATATAAATTGAACTCTACCAGTCAAATTATTTGCCATTGGCACCATTATAGTCACTACATTAAATAAATAAATAAATAATGCTGGACAATTCACACAGCATTATCTAGCCCCAAGCTAAGCAGAGCTTGTGTTATGGGTACTAGATAACTGATACATATATATATATATATTACATTGAAATTTGTTGCCACAAAATGTTGCAACAGCTCTAAATCTATGTTTTATATAAATTACCATGTGCTACGGTTTGCGACATGCAAATACGAGTGGTCAGTTTCATCATAGCTTTATTAAATTCTGCGCAACATTTTAGTGAACGCTTTTGGGAGCAAAACTAACTCACCTTAGCAAATTAGTTTGCAAATCTATTTGACGTCGAATAATCCAAATCTCAAAGCAAATTGATTTGCGATGGGAAAATTCCGTAACGTGAATTAAAAATCATGTTTAGGTAAAAAAAGACATAGTTCACAATCACGTCTGTCTAATGAATCAAGCAAATTACGGATATCATTGATTGAAAAACATGCGAAATGCTAACAAACTTGTATAAAAAACTATAAATACCTTAGTCATTGCAAAATGCCGTATCCAATCGCACTTATTTTTTCCATGACATTCCCGCGTTCGGATATCCACAGTTTTTGCTGCGTCCACCATCGGACTCGACGAAGGAGTTTTTATTCAACGCAAACGACGAACGGTTGATTTTTTGCCAAGTCCAAACTCATCTCTTCACGTCAAGTGCCCATATATTTCGGTAGGTGACCACTGATGGTCGTCGTAATTGATTGAATTCGTTGTAAATAAGCCTTGTATCTACTTGATTTTTTTCTGTCATTGTTCGTTAAAAAAATACACACCTTTTAGGTCCGTGAGTTTTTGTAAGCAAAAACAAACGGATGACTTTTTGTTTTATTCATACTTGCGATTGCGATGAAGCAGAATGTTCTTTTGAGATTCGAAGCTTTTTAAAAACTATTTATTGTATGTGACATAACCGTAAAATATTGTGTCGAATAATTCAGTCTCCCTTTGTTTCTTACAGAACCATATACAATATGAAAGTAACTCGTGATAATTTTTAAATGCCAATTTCTCAAATCACCTCATATTTTTCAATCGATAACGAACCGATGTCGATACATCGATAAGCGCACGCAATCACTGGAATGGAAGTCAAAGAGGCGTTACAACACAAGTTACTTATGACATCGATAAATTGTTGCAACTAAAACATCAAACAATCGGTATTGCATTGATTCGAATCGATTCATTCAATTAAAAACGATTCGGAAACGGCGTTGGAGATCAATATCGCAGTTTTAATAAAACAGATGGAGAACGGGCTTCAATATATCCGGCTTTTGCTTATTTTTTCGAACGCAAAAAACCCGTATCCCCTCGAAAAAGCAATGATAATAGAAACAACGGGAACCCTGCTCTAAAGGGTTATTCGTGTTTTTATTTGCGCCTATAGGAGGCTATTTAGATTGCGACGGTTCAGGCACGGAACGGAAAACGGGGAAAGATAAACAACATCAATACTAATCTGTTTCGTTTTCGAGCGACCGTTTTTGCACTTCAGTAGGAACTTTTCTGTCAAGGAAATAAAATTATGTTATACTACAAACAAACTAAATACTAACTGATGTTATAAAATACATTGAGGGCTTGAAAACCACGAAAACGTTACTTGTAAAGTCACCAACCCTCGCAAAGTGACGCTTTGCGAATTTTATTTTGACACGATCTCTACCAAAATCTTTAACTAAAAGTTTGGTCTGTAAGAAATAAATCTGTACCGGCCTCAACCAGTACGCTCCGTCGCAATACGAATAAGACCAAAAGTCTTTTTAGAATGCGTTAAAAGGAAACGACTCGGAATATCTCTTTGAGTGCGTGGAAAAAATAATACGGGTAAACCGTGTCGCGTAACGCTTATGTTCGAGTATTTGGGCCCTGGTTACCATGTTATCGGCATCCAAATGGCTCAAAATGTGTTAGGGTACAATCGATAATTATGTATGGGTTTGCGGCGACTAATACTGGATTAACATTTGGTATGAAATAAAATAGCCTAGCCCTACAGACGCGATATACTCTCATTAAAACGTACATTGATACTTTGATTCTTGTAAAAAAAATAGAAATCAGCTATTAGTTTGGGGCATGATGTTAGGCCGAAAATTTTCCATTTATGTTAGAAGGAACATAGCTTGTATACTATATTTAATTATTAACTCAAGTTATTCTCAAGATACAATGATAAAATATACATTGCAAGCAAGTCACTCAAAAATCCCAAGTTGTCTATTTGGATGTGAGCGTAGCCGGTGGCAGAAGCTTTTACATTTATAAAAATATATTATGATGCATTTACTTGAATTAACTTTGTCAACCCAAGGTTATTTAAAATAGGTCTACGTTTTGCGCGTTTAAAGCCGATTTCTTACAAGAAACCTCGCCTAATTGGTGGGTCGCGATCACGCCAACGTGCGTGTCGAATCGTGGTGACAGTCCCAATTCTTAATTACGTAAAATATGGGAATTGGTTCCCACCCTTGAAGAATTATGGGACTTTACCTCGTTTTGCTTTGAGTTGTTTTGTAAGTAATTGCAAACGGAGAGCCCTTGGGCTAGTTTGAAGTGTAACTTACAAAAATGGTTAAAGAAATATCTGATCAGAAACTGATTGGAGATATTGTCAGTGGATTTATGAAAGAACTTTATTTTCTGAAAGAATTATTTATTTTCCAGCATTTTGAATTCAAAGCAAAATAGTGTCATACTTCGAAGCACTATTTCATCTTCAACACAATAAAAAGTGCTTTTTACACACCATGATAAAGATGATCATAAATACCAGTTTAAAAACGCTCTTACAGGAATACGATAAGAATCTTTTAAGTTTTTATACTCAAGGGGTGCAAGAAAAAGTATAAAACGGGGTCTTTGCCCCCATGACAACCACAACCAGTTTTATTACTTGACAAGTTGACGAATAGAATGAAGCTTAACCTTTTCATTTTGAGGAATTTACCACACAGAAGCCATTGTTTCTATCTTATAAGTTGATCTTTTTTCAAAACACAAAAACGGTCCAATGATTTACGAGTATTTACATAGTGTAAGAGGTTTTGATCTTCTACCTAGTCTTTTAATTTGGGCTTATGTCGTTATAAAGTTATTTAATCTACAATCAACTTATATATTTGACTGCCCTACTTCCTACCTCTTTATATTTTATAAAACCAACGACATCAATTTTGACACAAGTTTAGACAAGCCTCTAAAAAAATCGTCGTACTCATTTCGACCTTTTTACCATACCTTTTGGTGTTATTTTTTTTTGTTATAATTCTAACTGCATCCCTTTAGCCAGTATCTACCGAAGAAACGGTTTTTTCCCTTGTCAATCTAGTTTATTTTTATTAATTTAGTCAAGCGTCTGAAAACCTATATTAGAGATGCAGTTAGTAATATAACATAAAAAAATCATAGCCTTTTGTGTTTAAAAGGTAAATTTCAACACAAAAGGGTATGATTTTTTATGTTATATTACTAACTGCATCTCTATAGCCAGTATCTACCTAAGGAGTAGTTCTTTTCCCTTGTAATTCTAGTTAATTAATACGCCGAAATTAAACAAATAAATAAATAATGCTGGATTCACACAATCTCATCTAGCCCCATGCTAAGCAGAGTTTGTGTTATGGGTACTAGATAACATAACATACTTAATACAATACATTACATTGATAATAATTGTTTTTTTACTGTAGGTACAAAGAACACCCAGCACGGCCGGAAAAAATATCTGCAGGTCGTACAAACATTTGTCCTGATATTAAGTTTGCCTTATTAAGCTTACCCGTAGCCACTGGAAATTTCGGCCATGACCCATCCAGAGCGAGCTTACTCCATGGGCGCGCCAAACAGACTCGCGTGACAATACCAAGCACGCACACTGTCAAATGATAACTCCATGTCTATCAATTTCAGAGGCATGTTACCGTGGTGTGCTTAGTTTATTGCCACAAAATAGCTTTCGCGGCATAGCGGTCCAGAAGTCCCACTCATTACCTTTTCGGGCTGCGGAATTTGAAATAAAGACAGACAAACTACTAGTTGCCCTTAAGAAAATAATACTTAAAGTTCCAGGTGGTCTGGCAGAGATCAATCTTGAGCGATAAGACCAATTGGTGGTCTGTTTTTTTCTGTTACTTATTTATTATTAAATGAGTCGGCAATAAATAATTTGCTATCTAAAAGGCACAAGTGTCAATATGCGCTGAAAAGCCCTGCCTCAACAGGGCTTTGCGTACCCTTTGCAGATTGTTGATCATTATAGCTTATCTTAACTCAGCTAAGCTTTAGTTTATATTTGCGTTGCTGATCAAGAGCTATCACAGGACTTTTCTTAACTTTTTATTAGCATTAGTATAGTTATGCTCTTCATTGTTAGTTTCAACATAGCTTACACAATTTGTTCATGAGAACTTGAGGACATTTTGACAAATTGGAATTTGGTCTCGAGTTTTGGTAGAAGTATTATATTTGCGAGACAACGTAGACGAAATTTAATCGAAATGTGATAAATAACTAGCAAATGAAACTGCTTTTTCCCTAGAAGTATTCGTGTAAAAATGAAGATTTAGAGGAAACTTTGCGATTTTTTTGTATCGAGTCAAGTTTTGTCAATCGTGTTTCGACTTCCATAACTTACTAACAAGAATCCTAAACTTTTGATGCTTATCAATAAGCAGTTTAGGATTCTTGTAAATTATAAGAAATTCAATATGTTTTTTGCCTTAAAACTGATTTTCCGTACTGTCAAAACGTGGGTTTTGGGACTCACTTCACCTTAACTAGCAGTGAAACTAAGTGAGCGGTAAGACCGTATGTTCTGTTCTGAGTGAGCCTACTGTAGTTTGTGGTGGAAATTCAAAGTTGTTTTGTTTTATTACTGTAATGTTGATAAGCTCAATGGGGAATGGTCCTGTAAATAATGGTATAGCGTTTGTTCCTGTAGGTATGTTGGTTTCCACATTTATTGTTATTGACCGCAAACAAGTCCCTGATAAGGTAAAAAAATTAAAGCACCCTCCAAAATAAGTAACAATAAAGCTCAAGTTCTATGAAAAACATAAATCTACCAACCAACTCAATATGTTTGCTACGTTCTTAATTGACCTCCATGAACTAGATAAACTAACCCAAAGGATTGTGTAATTTTTAATGAAATCTAAGAAATTTGCCATTTAAATTCCATTATTACTTGTGGTTCCAAAATTTGTATGCAGGGTCTACATTTTCGTAATCTCCGAGGGCAATAAGTTCTCATCGTTATTAATGCAAACAAATTAAACCTTGTTTAGGTTGGGAACAACTAATTTTTCTCTCTCGTTGTGCAAATTAACTACATTGAACGCTACTTTGGCCACACAGGGGACATTATTATAAATTTTAATGAATCTACTCAATTCGACCGACATTTTATAATTACTAAAGAGGTTGTCACCGAAAAAATGTTGCCAACTGTGTTACCTTATGCGAGCCACGCAGTATTAAATTTAGGCTTTTGCGGGTGAAAATTTTTGCAATTATAATTCTGTAGAAATTCTTGTTGGATAAAAAAGTTTCTGCCTTGATTTTGGAATTGGCCTGAAAAGCTGGTGGCGAATACCAGAAAAGGTTACCTAATTTTGATTCAGTTTTTTCTTGTTTTATCGTATTTACGGTAAGTAGGTAATTTTTTTTTTAACAAGGCGCTCAGGGTAAGGCCTTCGTCCAGCAGTGGACCAATACAGGCTGTTGAGGAGGTTGAGGAGGTAATTTTGAACATTCTGTACCTCAGCCACATTATTAAAAATTCTGTCTAAAACTAAACTTATTAAAATAAAGGGTCTTGCAGATTCGATAATTCATGTGATATTATATGTAGGTAGTTACATATTTTGTAGCAAATTGTTGCCTTATTTCATCCAAAATATGCTACTTAAATTACAACAGGGTTTCCATAAAATCAGTGAAATGACAGGTGAATTGTTAATCTTTCAAACTTCCTCTCACGAATGAACCGCAATGCGACACATGCTTCATATTACAGGCTCCTATGGAATCCACAACAAAAAGAGCTCAAACCGTTAATAAAAATTGTGAACTGCCGGTGTAAACATATGGTACAGCGATGCAAGAATTGTGAGTGCTGTTTTCATACAATTTGTGTTGAATGATTTTTTGTTAGCTAAAAATTCCCATTTCATTTCTGACGACCTCCGTGGCGCAGCGGGCGAAGGTCCGCCTGCGACGCAGGAGGTTGCGGGTTCGATTCCCGCCTCGGAACAAATTTGTGTACGATCTGCAAAAATTTGTTCCGTTGGTCTGGGTGTTTTCTATGTATAATTTAAAAAAAATATGTATCTATGTAGTGTATTGTCTTAAGTATATCAGTTATCTAGTACCCATAACACAAGCTCTGCTTAGCTTGGGGCTAGATAATGTTGTGTGAATTGTCCGTCCAGCATTATTTTTATTTATTTATTTTATTTAGACTGCAGTGAAAATAGTAAAACGGCAATTTTTTCTTCGTATTTCATCAATTTCACAATATATTTTGTTTTATGAATGTCATGGACAAAAGGGAAATATCTGATTCTATTAAAGTTACAATAAGATGAGAAGTAGAAATTATTTTTGTATGTAAACAAGGATATTAAAGGGGTTTGACTGACATCTTTCTTACAACTTAGAAGTACGACAAAACTAAGAAACGAGTTTTTACTTATGCAATCATTGCAATAAAAATTAAACAAGACAAAATGTTACATACCAAATTTTCAGTCTCTTCCATTTATGTCTATGGGGAAGAAATGTGAAAAAGATATGTGTGAAAATAGTGTCAACTATAGCACCACATAACTGGACAGATTTACTATGTAAAGGTATACATAAAACATATACATATGTGGTAGGTAAGGTACCTACAGGTGAGCTACTTAGCATCATGTTACTGGATCCGGTAGCGTGGTGATGACACTCGATCCTCAGATGAAATACTTTGAAAATTGGATGAATGGGTAAATCAGAATCAAGACTAGAAGGCCTGTCATCCTGTTAAGATATGATGTCACTAAACACCATATTAAGAATTAAGTAAAAAGTAAGATTCTACGGAAAAAAATCAAAGGTCTCCCTTTTTCTTGATCTGAGATCCGTCATATTAAATTTACTTTGTTTATATAAATGTAGCCATTATCACCCGGAATATAATAATACCTACTTATTGGCTTCTCATTCATCAAAATCGAATGAGGCAAATGTTCCATTTCTACCTTTAGATGGAACATTACGTACATACGTACAATACATAGAATAGACTGCCATTTACACATTTTCGTGAAAACCAGATGAAGCAGATTTTCAATAAAAATATCCAGTAGATTAAAACTCCCGCAATAGAAATCTAAACAATATTGTCATCGTTCCATATTTTTCGGAGCGTGGGAACACAAAAAACCTATTCGCTAAATAAAGCCTGATTCATTCACGAATATCCTGCACGCAACGAAACCACACAAACGCCTGAGAGAAAGAGTTTTTGCAATGTTTTGATATCTTAAGGTCTAAAGATCAGTTGAGTTGAGGGGTCTCCATGATTCAATGTAGTTCGGTAATGGTTTGATAGGGATCATGCAATATTTTCTTTGTTCTTACTATTACGTTCCTTTCATCGTTTTTGCAGCTAAATCACAAATTTATTATTTTCATACGTATGCGTCTGAAATCTGAGAGACCTATATACAGCGTGGACTGGCATAGGTTGTGGGTGGAGTTTAATCTGCTCGTTTTTTTCGGTGTCTCAATGGATTCACACTTAGACAAATTGAAAAAAAAACTTAATTAAATTTTCTTATAAGCACGAAAAGAATGTCAGCACAATGAAATTGCTTTCCCGGGGATAAGAAAATTAAAATCTGTCCACCCTTTGTTTCAAAATTTTTCGTCAATTTGCGAAATTCCATTAGTGACCGCTTCTTGGATTATGAAACGGTCCTTTCGAAGCTTCTGCTTTTGACGTTTTCTTGCTTTTGCTTTCATAACAAAACGTGCTGGAAATAACAAATATCCATTTAAAAGTTTGTTGTTTTGTAATATTTTTATTCATTTTTACCTTGAAACTTAAAGGCCAAATTGAAGAAAGCCAGCCTCAAGGGATGTAGAAATTAATTTTCTACACAGACGACAGAGATTGAAATTTTCAAAAGATAAGAAAAAAGGTCTACAAAATGCCATTTAAAGTCAATTATGAGATATAAGGTCAAGAAAATTAAGCTACAAGAGATGCAGAACAGAATTATAAATAAAAATTATGTAGAAAAAAATAAACTCATTAATGTAAAAATCGTTTATGATAACATAAAATCACAGAAGGATAAAGAAATAATCAAAGCACGGCATAACAAAAGCATATATCAAAGTTACGAGAATACCATAACGACGAGTTGTCATTGCAACTGTTACAAATAAAACACTTTACGATTCCACCATCATCCTTTGAAATAAAATAAAAAACCAACATTAGCGAAACGTCACGAACATGCAATAAAATATCAACATAAACACCATTTTATTATGGAAGTAAAATGATGGCAAAAAATCTATGCATGGTTAATGCTATAAAGTCTAAGGACAGAAGGACTCATAAAGACAACGCTATTAGGATTTGTTCAGATAGAAAGCAAATCAGAATTGTAGAGACACGTACCGAATCACAATTTGACTAGAAATCAGAACTGTGGGCCTGTCTATATGCATGAGCCATCATACGCTGAATGGCAGGATGCTAATAAATGATAATGGATGGTTGTCCGGAAAATGATAGACCTGAGATGCAGTAAACGGTCTAAGAAGTGGGGTTACCCTAGACATACGTTTGGATGCGTGGTATCCACCAATAGGATTGCATGATGGTCAAAGCTAGCAAAGGTATGATATCCTATCATTGTAATGGCAAGTTACTTGCACTAAACGAAGTTCAATTGTAAACAGATCTATATTCAAAAACTTTAACTTAAATAGTGCTTGCAGGTAAAAAATTCCGATTCCCGGTTACCTGTTTCGTTTGTAAATAAAAATCCCTAGGTCTGAAAATAAGGGCCGTGGCACAAATATAGTACTTTCCGCCTGACTTTTATCGGTGATAAAACGGGATAATGTGCCGTAAGCGTATTTCGGAGTGGTACAAATTTAGACCGGAGGCGCCGCACCATTTCCGATATTGGCCAATGAAGCCACGATGCAAACTTGTAGGATTTTTATATCATCAGATTTTACAGTACCTACTATTTTAAGTCAGATATTTAATCATGTAGGTAAACTAAAGACAGAATAGGGTAAAAGGGCTTAGCGCACAGATTAGGGAATCCTTGTAGTTTTTGAGTAGCACTATCATTAGACTCAATAAATTTTATTATATATTTAAGAAATTCAAGGACAATATCTAATTGAAACATTGACAGCACATATTTTACAAAATTTGACAAACCGGTGATGTCACAACATTTCACACTTCGATACAATTACAGTCGATGTATGAAATCACTTTAACACCTATTGAGACAAATTGGATCCCAACATTCATCTAAAGCTACTTCATAATGTATTATACTCATAAAAAAATCTGTATAATCGAGTTTAGGATCAAGAAAAACATAGAAAAATAAAAAATCAGTGGTCGAAATGTTTTCTTTGGGTTATATATTTTATAAACATAATAAATATAATATAATATAAATAATGCTGGAAAATTCACACAGCATTATCTAGCCCCAAGCTAAGCAGTTTGTGTTATGGGTACTAGATAACTGATATACTTAATACAATACACTACATAGATAGATATTTTTTATTATACATAGAAAACACCCAGACCAACGGAACTAATTTCTGCAGATCGTACACAAATTTGTTCCGAGGCGGGAATCTAACCCGCAACCTCCTGCGTCGCAGGCGGACCTTCGCCTGCTGCGCCACGGAGGTCGTCACACATGTATTATGTTTGTAACCGGATAAACTACGAACCTAGTTTTTATTGCAAGAACATCAACGTTTCCTCCCTCAACGACAGACATCATCTGGGTGAAACTAGATTTGTAAGTAACCCGCTTAAATTCATGATGAATTCGTCAAATTGTTTTATACTAAAATACCAAACATTTATAAAAACTTATTAGTACCCATAATCATAATATCGATCCCGCTAAAACAATATCGACCTTCTCAATGAATTTATTTATAATGCTGTGTGAAAATGTGCAGCGCCTTATATTATTATTGTTGATATGATCAAGCAAATGGCAACTATAAAATTTTTAAATAAAAGTTACCGTTTTTGTCTCCTTAAACTTGATCTCTGTGTGGTACCAGCTTAGAATTTGCACCACCCCAACCCCTTGGGTGTCGTAAGAGGCGACTAAGGGATATCCGCCGGGGGCGGACAGCAGTGCCCCCTGCAGAACAATTATAGCACCGAACTGCGATCTCCAACCCGCATGCCCAGCGTGGGGATTATGGGCATTACCCCCACGAAATAAAAGCCAACAAGGCGCTTATCAGGGGGAGGCCTGCGTCCAGCAGTGGACCAATACAGGCTGTTGAGGTTGAGGAAACTTGATTAGGTACCTACATACATATTTTTGCCATTATGTAGTGCCTTGGTTGTTATATTAATTGTTTTTTTTTTAACCCTAAAAACATAATTAGTTTACTTTTCTGGTAGAGGTGGATTCTTATACTTAAACCTTAGTCGGGTGAAGTAAAAGTCTTACTGCCGTGGTTTAACCGGCACTAACTTTGGTAAGTTCCGTAAAAATAACACTATTTGCCCTCAAATGTTTATTGGTGTGCTCCATCGATTTTGTTTTCTAAAGAATTGGCATGCACAGCACAATTTTTCAGAACATTAAAGTTTCGGGTATTTCTGAGAACGAGCACGAAAACTATAAAAAGTTAAAATCAGTGCATGCGATATTTGACGTGATATAAGCGTATTTTTAATAATGGTTTTCTAGCTTAAAACTTTTTTGAATTTGACTTAATAACTCAATCTTTTATGTCTTGTCTTACAATATTTCAAATTTGAAAAATAACAAGATTTTCTCTGCTATCGTTTCGGGATCCCTTTCATCCATTAGGTATCCTTTCTTTTTAGGCAATCAAATCAAACTAGAGCGCACTTCTAATAAAAGATAGAAAGGTCAAGTCAGCTTACGCATCTTGATATAACATCAAGGGCCAACAAAATAAAAACACAGCGCCGCAAGCCACAATATAGATGAGAATCTTTACGGCATCTACAAATACACGGTCCCTTGTGGGTCTGCTAGATGACCGGAAATTCTTTCCGACTAGATATTTCTACTGCATGTACACCGTACAGTACGCGTCAGAATTAAGTATCCCCCTTGTCTCCAAAATATTTTCTATAACTACTATTCGCTTGTAACCAATTTTCACATGCAAAAACTAATCACGCCGCTCAGGATCGAACCTCCCACCCTAGACTTGAATTCTCGACAATAAACCAACTGAGCTAATTAGCTGTTTTTGTCGAATTTTGTCTATGGGGCCTAATTAGTCCTTTGTTTTGATACCAAGTCTTACCATTACTTTATTTATTTTATGGATGCGGGTAGGGTTTGATATAGATTTCATATAGTTTGTAGCGAACAAAGTAATTGTCAATCGTCTTTTTCGTGTGGTTTGTTTCTCCTTAAAAATGTTACTTTACTAACGAGAGATCGAAATTGTTACTAGTTAACATGTCTATTTTCGATGTAAACAAATTATTTCTGAATAATTGTCACTATCTCTAATAGAAAGCCTTTCACTGTTTACAAATATTATGTGTTATTAAAATTGAAAGTAATAATTCGTTACTTAATCTCCTTAAACTAGTATTTATTGTAAAATGTTGCAGGCGATTATCAAATAAAAATATTTTTTTGAAGTTGTGTTTTTTCATTAACTTGCCATAAAGACTCTATGGAGTAATGTTAATTAAAAATAACTCTTGCATAAAACAACGAGAATATTTGATAAAAAAAAAAACGAAACACCGCTGACGAGGATTTAGCCCTGTCACACATATCGAGTATTAATTTGCCTGTTTCTGCCGCTGAGCTATGGATCTTCTCGAAATTATGATTGAAGTAACCAAATCGAAAATGAAATTACCAATTATAAAAACTTTGCATTTTAGAAATACAAAACCTACAATTTTGTTGGAATCGTCAAAAAATATGAAAGAAAATGGTAAATTATTAAAAACATGACATCATGACATGACACACAACTTTTAATCTCCCAATCTCCAACGTTCGGCGGCAGGATTGGAACCCACGTACATAGAGAGAGGGGGTAAATTTTGAAGCCGTCTGTACAAGATCTCAGAGAATAAATGGTAAACAATAGCACGGCCTACAAATGGAGAAATGTCGACAAAGAAAAGAACATCAAACAGTGTAAAATTGTACAATGGAGAATAATGTTAGTGTGGTTTGCTTGTACTGGATTCATGAAATAGCTCTAAGGTTTTGTACTCAAAGCACAGGATATTTAATTTATTAGCTGAGTTCTTGGGGCTGTTGATGATTCATGTTAAATTTCAACCACTTACAGACACATACAAATAAAATATATGGAGTTGAATTCTGATAACAGCATCAACTAGCAATCATTCACCACAGACTGTTTAAGCCCTAGCACGAGCTTGGGGTGGTAAGGCTGACTGCTAACACCGTGTATCAAATGTTTCAGTGTTGCTCCCTCTGCTATAAAACCGACATTACCGACGTTGGATGCTTTAATGACGTCATATTTTCCACTATGTTTTGCGACTGCCGTAAATGTATTGACACGGAGCATAAAATTACGCCAATGTTGTATAAAAGAGTATTACTTATTACTTTGGAAGTAGAACATTATTTCGTATACGGCTGTTTTACTTACAAAGACAACTGAAAATTTTAAATGGTTAGCTTTTTGTGCATTTCTAAAATCATTACACATGATATTGTTTTGTTACTTAAATTTTAAATTCCATGGTCATCTCTTCAAAAGTTGTTGTTCTTTTTCCCCTATTCGTATAATAATAGGCTCTTAGATGAATCTAAAGTTCTTTATGTTTCTCAGTTATTTTACCTTTGTCATTTGGTGATCAGCCCATGCGCCATAGCGCCGCGCCGTGTCGTCAGCTTGCCGCATCTGCCAGCTGACTAACGTAACTTAGAATTATTAGGTAGAGTACTTCTTCTACTACAGTAGAATACCCCAGTAACTCCTTATCTCCTTTCAACATTTGTAGAAATATAAGAAAATAAAACGTTCAGATTGTATCAAGTCACGTACGAAGGTTGTTAGCCGTTTCTAGGTGCAAGATTACTTAGTTATCAGATGTTACAACATATACGTTTATTCGAGTTTTCCAACTGATGTCGAAACAAATCAAGAAGTATTGAATTTAGTAAAATACTGATTAAATCTGTCGTTTGTCCTTTTCAAGTATCATAAAACTTAAAATCAAATCTTTAAGAAAACGATGCGTAACTTTCCACGTATTTTTGCATACCAAAACTTCCGGAAAACAATTCAATAAGAGAAAGCAATCATCCGGAAATAGACGTAAAAAATAAAAATAGAAGCCAAAGCGATTGTGGAGTACGTATGTTAGCAAGCCAATACATCTGTATCATCTGAGACAATAGTACGTTGATTGGTTTAGTTACACAGAACAGACTTCCGATCCCTGACCGGCGAAGCGAAACGTGACCCTACTGCATGATCAATTTGACACTTTTTTGAGCCTCACTTTTCTAACAAAACCTTAACCAAACACCGACGATTCAAACTCAACCCTACCGACTCTGAAATACGATTCTAATGACAACGCATTCAGGGATGTAAGCGCTGCAAAAGATTTCACGAAATAGAATACCCAAAAAAGAAATTGCTTGGTGGACAATCTTTTCAGGACACTTTTAAAACGTTGCCGATTTTCCGCTGCCAGTTTCAAAATCGTAAAGATTGATGACAGGATGTGACGCTTCACGCTTTCAGGCGTAATTTGTGTAAACATTAATCATTTTGTACATAATAGAGTTTATTAAAACATCATGGGAGATCCCAGAGCAAACAAAGTATTGCTGTAACATAACTCGTAGATATCGTAAAGATCCCTATCTACCTTCGAGGCGTGAGACTCTTTAGAGGGAATAAATTTTAATTGGTACACACAAGTAGGTTTTTTGAAACATGTTACAACTTAATCGCCTTAGAATTGTCGGCTAATGAGCGGAAAGGTTGTAAACGTATTAACAACACGGTGGTCCGAAGTCTTCTAAGTAAGCCAAATTAGATTCGATGTTTTCTCAAAAACAAAAGCCACACGCAAACAGGTTCTCGATTTGTAATTGATCAAAGCCGAACAAAATTCTTTTGATGAGTTTCATTCGAATGTTATGATAATCGGAATCCAGTAGGCGATCGAATGGATGACCATTAAAGAATATTGGATTGTTAATGATAATATTAAATAACTTTAAACAATAGAAATAGCCGATGATTTTAATTTACATACATCAAAATTAATGAATGACGTTGAACATCTGATGAGATGCCGTCAAATGAAACTTAAACGAATAATTGATTATAATAATGGAACAATCGAGTGATTAGTTTAACAAAAAGTAAGACAAAGAGTTATTCATCGAATAGATTTAACTGTCAGAGTTTGGTACAATCACCAATATCAAACAGTAATAATAACTATTTCTGTATTATTTGTTTTACAATCTAAACAGTTCCTTTCTCTTACTCCTTGTAGGTTCAATTTTGGGGCACAGCGCATCATAAAATTTACTTCATCATATAATATAATGGATTAAAACGGTATTTTTATGAATTCAATTAAAGGAAGAAGAAAATTCTGCAATAAAATTTATCGTTACTTTAGTGTCTAGGTCTCGATCAATATCGTTTTATCGTATTTCTATATAAAAGCTTAAAAGCTATTACTTTCAAAGCTATATCATTAAAAATCCACTTCTGTTCACAATAGTACCTTGGCTATTGGTCAATGACCGATCGTTTTCATTATTTGTTTGAACGATCATCGCTTGATATGATCTCACAATAAACACTCAAATTATTCGTCTGGATTTATAAAGGTTACTTCCTAATATATTACTGGTGGTCACCCTGCGATTTCATCTGCGTTATGTACAAACTTTGAAACCGTATTTGACTTTTTGTAATCGAGTTCCCAAGTTAGTCTTTTTAAATTTCTTTTGGTCCTTGGGTCTTGATGATAAGGTTCTTTATTGATGGACAGACGGTCATTAAGAATATAGATTTGTCCGATTTGTCTTTGATAAATAGCTTTAACTGTTAGGTTGATGGCCATCGCTGGTCATTAACTGGGCACTTTAAAGAATTATCGCCTCGAGTCATTATGTTGAAAGCAATTGGGATTGAACGATAGAGACATTAATACTTTAGTTTAAACTTACGATCTGCAACGATTTCGACTCATCTCCTGAAATGGACTCTATTCGGAATATTATATAGATTATGCACCGAGGGCACAAAGCAGTATCTTACGTCATTGTCGTCACTGAATCCAGAGTGCAACTCAGGAGTCTAGAATAACTCACAAGCGAAGCGAGGGATTACTAGAATCCTAGACAGACCTAGAGAAATATATTAGGATGAGCAATGTTCACTATTCCCACGGGAGTATTTTGAGGTTCTAGATTCAAAATCATTTGACGACCTCAGTGGCGCAACGGGAGAAGGTCCGCCCGCGACGCAGGAGGTTGCGGGTTTGATTCCCGCCTCGGGACAAATGTTTGTACGATCTGCAGATATTTGTTCAGGGTGTTCTGGATGTTTTTTTATGTAATATTAAAAAAAATATTTATCTATATAGTGTATTGTATAAAGTATATCAGATAACTAGTACCCATAACACAAGCTCTGCTTAGCTTGGGGCTAGATAATGATGTGTGAATTGTACAGCATTATTTTTTATTATTTATTTGAATCTGGAACCTCAAAATATGTATGGATAATGTTAAACAAAGAAACTCGATCTAAGAGATCTCATTCGGTTTGTTTAATGCATCATCCATAAGTTCAAACGCATTGATAAAACGTCCAAAAAATCTACAAAACGTAAATAGATATATAACGTTGACTCGATCGCTAATCTTGTTTTAACGTCAATAATTATTTTGATGACCCACCGCAATCGAGTAAAACATATAATTCGAAGTAAATTATTCAGCCATATTATCTGCACTTACGATTTTATAGCTGCACAAGCAAGTTAATTCATTCCGACACTCCAGATAAAATTGAGGAATAAAACCCTTATGAATGTGCCATTACTTCATAATTAAACTTGAAAAAACTATTTTATGATGGAGCAAACGAGCCACTGGTGTTTTTATTCAGCCAATATTGCTATTGTCATAACTTTCCATGAAAAGATCTTTGGTTGACAAAGAAAATTTAAATCAAATAATTTAATTAAATGGAACTAGTAATTACAATTGAGCTAACTGCAGACTGTTGCAAACAATCTACAGGTAGCTCAACTGATCCATATAAATACCAGTCGGAAGCGTCTTCAATACGCTGGCTGCATTGCCCCGCTGTATAGCAATGCTGTGGTGAGTATCTTTCGCAGCGCATCAGCATTGCTGATGCGCTGCGAAAGATACTCACCACCTCTCAGGTGACTCGTCACTTTCCGTCACATACATATGATTACAACTGCGAAAAGCAATTCTTCCTGTATGGATCTACGTCAAAATGAAAAACGTGGTTAGACCCCCAAAGTTCAAAAACCCATAGTGCTACCTAACTGATCAGCGAAATGGAGGGAAATCAAACTACGACATTTACTATTGGTGTGTCGGCATCCCGAGATATAGTCGCTTGTCTAAACTAACTTGAAGTGCATCAAACCAACAAATAAGAATACTCGTAATATGCACAGATGCAATCATGTTTCTAGCCCCCAGGCCGATCATCCAGACGTGTTTTACTACTCTTGAAATAAACATCAAGTTTGATCGCATATTGATAGCTTTACCTACTTATTGAAGGATCTTAAAAGTCTTTTGATAGTTTTGATCCACGTTGGTTGAGAGTGAGAGTTATCTTGGGTTTATTTTAAGTTATAAAACTGTTGATTGGCTCACGACTTAATAAGAAGGTCAAAGTTTTAATTAAATCCTGGCCTTATCTCGTTGTTTTTTGACCGTACCGACTGGAAATTGACCCTTAATCCTAAAATCCAAGATCGATTGAAATTAAGTTTGGTCTAAGGTTCGACGCAAACGGACGATCACAAGCGTCTGTCAGCCAGGGTGTAGTCGTTGCAACAGCGAGTGGTGAGTCTGTTCCAAGCCTTAAATAAGCCCTAAGCTCTAACAAGGTCCATGTTTAGTATTACAAGACCAACACGCGATGGGAATGAGAAAATATATCAGTATTTGGCCCTCACTTAATAAGTTGTTCGACAGTAAGAGGATTACAAAAGACTGGAGGGCAATAAATTGTGGAATCTTTATAATTTTTATCGTCCAGCGATTCCTTAAAGCAATATATTTAGTATCGTACACAGAACTAAGCTTAAAATGTGGAGTAATACTCATTTGAACTGATAAGTGTTCTCTTAAATATGTATAGTTATGAAGTCTTTCTTATATGCCATAGTAAAATAAATCCAGCCCCAGAGCTTTTAAGAATCAAAGTCGAACTTCATGTAGCCTTTGTGTGTCTGATGCGCGGTTCATGGCAAGATTTCGGTTTCACGTTGACTATACTTAAGCAGATCGCCATGCGCCGAGAATGATTCGTATAAAAATTTGTATGGAATAAAATTCGCTACGACATGAGACGCTACGTATGGGGAACCATTCATGTTGGTACGATACGAACATATCTTCCAGTAATTTTACTCATATTTAATTTTGAATAACATTGGAAATATTGAGGCAAGCTGAAAACAGGGCACTACGGCGCTCATTAGGTGAGATTATGTCCAGCCGTGGACTAATAATAGGCATCAGCCTATGATCATCATCAGATGATGATGATGATAAGGAAGATATTGGAATCAAATGACAAAGCTAGCTTGGTCATTCCGTCAGCCAATTGGTCAGTCCGTCCGCGCCCATAGGTTAAATTTTGGGGTAGTAAAATGTCTACAAAATGAAAATTTTAATTGTGAGTGTAATAGTATGTAAAATCTTTAGACAATAACAAATAATGTTTTGGTCACTACCATAACATTTAACTCGATTTTTTCTATCAGTTTTATGTTATTATATCTTTTTTACTAGGTTCGTGGTATTACTACATATTTTAAAGCTTGTTGATATGCCTCAATCCATACGTAGTTCCGAGGAGATAATTTTATATTATAGGTACGTAAGAGGGATAATGCATTTATACATTTTTATTACCTACGAGTACCTTCTTAACTCGGCTAATTCCTTAAGAAAGGAGACATTTCTTTAAAGGATCCAAGCATTTATTATTCTGTTTTATTTTAAGTTTTTTTTACAGAACTTTATGCGATGGGTTTGCAATTTTATTATAGGTTTATGTCAAAAGTTGTAGATTTCTCTTGCAACTAAGGATTTATTCGGTTTAACGCTTATCCGTGTTTGTTGGATTTATTGGCATATATTTTATTGCAACAGCTGCATTTTATAAAATTCGGACATGATAATTAAAAGTTATAGGAATTTACAATAAACCTTTTGTGTTGTAGTAGCTATTAATTGAGCCCTTTGGAAAAGAAAAGCAATTATAAATTCTGTGGAGATCATTAAATTCTATGTATAATTTTCAGTAAATAATATAGCCAGATTTATCAAAGTTCGTGCAATAACCATAAAAGCCAACATTCGACTATCTACCACTCTTTGCCGTAAAAAGCCGTACAACTGGCAACTTATTTTAATTTTAAGCACTAAAAAAAGGTTTTAAACAAATATTACATGTAATAACTTTGGGAAGAACAGTTATTGGTATCATGGTGGGTTCCCGTTGGAGTGGGATAGTGACTGTTAGATTGTCTATGGCGGTCATAAAGCTAAAACATAGTAACCTAAATAGAAGAAGAGTCTCAACTCCTATTATGAACTAATGTACACCTTATTGTTATGTGACTATCGATTTGACCAGCAATGGGACGCAGGAGTTCGATTCCCGCCTTCAGACAAATGTTTGTACGATCTGCAAATGATTGCTCCGGGTGTTCCGGGTTTCTATACATAAAAATATATCTATCTATGTTATGTTTATAGGATATTAGCCATCTAGTACCCATAACAAAAGCTCTGCGTTGCTTGGGGCTAGATGATGCTGTGTGGATTACCCAGCATTATTTATTTGATTATAAAACCAAGGCCAATGTCAAAATGATGGAAGGCGTAGGTCAACAGTAAACTGGGAGAGAAAAAGCTGAAAGTGATGATGATACATCTCTGTCCAATTGTTGCCGTTGCCGAATTCAGCTAAAAAGCTCATATACTCATTTTAACTTTACATCACGACGACGTTAAGCTTTTAATATTTTGGCCTATGTGTTCAGTACTAAAAAATAAATAATAGTTATGTGTACGTAAATATTTATTTTTTGATATTTTAAAATTATATACGTTTGTAAGCGCGCTAGTAAATTTATATGACAGAAAAAAAATATCATAAAATCATAATGTAACCCATGGGCACTTTGAAATCTTATTTTCGTTTTAAGGTTGAAAATTAGGAAGTCAGACTCGAGATTTCAGATTCACTTCCCTATGCACTATGTTAACATTCTTACAATCGCTTTTTACTTTTCTTTCAGAAGATGCATTACTGTGTCAACCTTTTACGTTGTCGCCACGTCTTGTCTAATAGTTGTAAAATGTGTTATACTCTTTGCTACCTGCGGCGCCCAGCTTCGCCTCTTTGACTTTATAGCTTAATTTCTAACAGGGAACTTCAATAGAAAAACAAAACGTTTTATTGGATTTATTTTTTGAGGATTCAATTATGTTAACCTGGTACAGTATAGTCACTGTTACATGGATATAATATTTACAGCTGATCTATTGGCAAGGCAGGGGGTGCACCTGCAGAACAACTCTACCACCGAACTGCGATCTCCAACCCGCATGACCAGCGTGGAGATTATGGGCACTACCCCCATGAGATAAAAGCCTATAAGGGAATTATCAGGGGTACGCCTGCGCCCAGCAGTGGACCAATATAGGCTGTTGAGGTGAGGTGAGGTACAGACATACTTCTGATGCCACATTTGCAACATTTGTCAATCACAGCTGATGGGATTTTAGAGACTACTATAAATCAGTCTCGTTTTTGATTTCCTAGATTTAGGAAATTTTTAATAGAAAGTTCTCTTTAGGGATTTCTAGACTATAAAATTCTTCTCGTAGAAGATATCTGGGGCGTTGTGGCGCATGAGGTTGCGGTTTCGATTCCCGCCTTGGGACAAATGTTTGTACGATCTGAAGATATTTGTTCCGGGCGTTCTGGGTGTTTTCTATGTATACTAAAAATATTATGTAATGTAAGCTAGTAAGTACATCAGTTATCTAGTACCCGAAACTTGGGGCTAGATGCCGTGTGGATTGTCCATTATTTATTTATATATGTATGTTGTAAAATCATGGTAGCTTTGCTAGCGTGTACCATTTATACCAATAGAGTTACTTGAAAATAATGTAACACGAAATTATTCGTGTCAAAAGCTCAATTAAACTAATCCGCTACCCGTGCAAAACCGGGCGGGTTACAAGTCACCTACACTAAAATAAATAGTGTATCTACGATACTATTTCGCACTAATTGTTAATACGTTCTACTTATTGTTAAGTCAGTCGTACTATATTAAATAAAACAACTGTAGAAGTTAAGGCAAGGTGTGGATTAAGCAATAAACTTAAATCGACCCAAGTCATAAATGTTGCATGGGCTTAACAAATCAAGAGCAATAATGTCGTCCAAGTTCAAAGGGACATCAAAAGTATTATAAAATAATCCGACAGATTTAGTTTTAAATTTGTTGACGCTTGAGTCACGTTTCAAGGATTTTAGGAACTGCTTTAAAAACGCTATTAGGTCGATCGTTAAAGTTTGAACGAGTGACATCTCGAAAAACCGCTCTAGATTTTCCACCAATCAAGACTATTTAGGGGAAAAGCAACTCTATTCTAAACAGATACAGTTGACGGATTATACTGGAATGAATAGAAATGTGTTTGGAGTAAGTTGTCGACTATCCTGTCACAAAATACTTTTTGGGTCGTCACTCGTATTTGATGTGTTTCGGGAATCAGAGTGGATTAATTTTAGTTTCACGGGAATTCAGGCGATGGAGGCGAAAGTTCTGAAATGGTGGACGCAGATTTATTCGAGTTTTATAGGAGGCGATGTGTGAGAGTCGTCAAGTTTGTTTTAATAGGGTTTTAGGGCACGTAGAGGTTATAGTCGAAGTTATGTGTCTATGTCTATTTCCTTATTAGGATACATATTGACTGCGAACTTTTTTCTTACCCAAGCCATTCGTACTAGCTGCTTCAAATAGGAGTTTTGTTCGAGAAAACATGTTACGGCTGTGCAGAGTCACATAGGTCCGCTATCACGGTGTGGTAAGTGTAGTTACCTATTGGCATTACGACTCAAGTGTTAGCAGTTGAAAGTTGGGTGCGCATTCACAAGCTGGGATCGGACAACGCACTGACAAGTGCGTCCACTGATCGACAATCCGAATGACGTCATTCACACTAAACAGAAAAGTTGCCTTCAAAAATCCAAGCAAACTATTGATGGGGCTAGTGCGGATTGTCCGATGCTAGCCTGTGAACGCGCACCCTAACGATTCAACTGCTAACGCTTGAGCCGTAATGCCAATTGGTAACTACACTTAGTACACCGTGATCGCGGCCCAGATGTATTTTTTCTTAGCCGCTGCCTGTTTTCTTAGCCGCAAGTGCGGATTTACGCCTATGCTATGTTGCGTTTCAGATCGGGTGTGCGGTAACATTATGGTGCGATTTCAGCAGTCAACTAGATGCTTTTTCGTTTAGTACATATCTTGCTTTGTTTTCTCCAGCTTTTATGTATTATTTTGGAGCGGGGTGGAACTTGTGTGTGTGTGTGATGTGTGTGAGTGAAAATTTTGCAATCATCATCATCATAATCCACAACCCCGTCAATAGTCGTCCTGAACCGATATAATGTCGTTGGTCAATCGAATAGATGGTCTCCCAACACGGCGTTTTCGATGTTGTATAATACACACGACAAAATCTGAGTAAGAAAATTGTACTAGCCTACAGTACTCACCTTATGAATTACAGTAATTAGAAAGACAAATCCTGTTGGGCAAATTCTCACCCTGATCCTTCCATGCGTCGCGATCCTGAATTCCTGCACTAGTTGACCACGCTGTATCACCTTAGGCCGTATACAGAAAGAAAGCTGGAAACTTATAAGCGCTTACCGGCGCTTGACAGCGCTGGTAATCCGCGTAGGAAAATGTATGAACGCGCGCCGATAAGCGCTGAACGGTGCCGACAAGCTTCAACACGCGCTGGTCAGCGCTGGGCGCTGCCATTTAAAATTAATATACAAATAAGCTTCAACCTGCTTCCTTTGTGTAGAACGGACCAGCGCTGTCAAGCGCCGGTAAGCGCTTATAAGTTTCCAGCTTTCTTTCTGTATACGGCTTTACACAAACATTAAATAAACCCTGCAATAAAATGGGTGCAATTAATTACATCCTGTGGTATCCTACCCATTTGATTTGACCTGTGTGTACAAAATAAAACTGGCAAAACCGTATTTGCAAAAAACGTTCAAATTAAATGCTAGTTTGTAATAAACTTGGAAAAAAACACCGACAACTTATTAAAATGATTACTTTATTAGAACGCGATCAACGGAGCGTACAAAATTCACTTAAATAGCTATCATTTGCAAATAATGAGGCCATTGCAGTGACTCATGTGGCCACAACTTTGTGACCTAATAAATTAGCGTGGGTAACAATTGTTCTAAAAATAATATATTATTTTAGAAGTAAAACATGGCAACATCTATATAATAACGCACAAGGACGTTTGAAGTATCAGTAGTGCATTCCCTAGTATTTACTTAAGTGCAGTAAAGTAGTTATGATACGGGTAGGTACAGAAATTGAGATTTATGTCATAGGTATTCTAACCGAATTATGCCAAAATAAACGAAACTTAAAACAACACAAACCACGGTAGCGATAAACCATTCTAAAAACGCCAATTGTATGACGTTTAGTGGAGGGGGCGTCTATTTTGGCGTGCATTTTTAGGATGGTTTATCTCTACCTAGTACCTATCCCGCTACAAATGATCTCAGGCGAAACTTAATCAAAAGTGGGATGCACTATAATAAAGCACCGAAAGAAATTTTTAAAATTTACTTCCATAACGCATTCACTGGCCAGACTCGGCGGTACGACAAGCAGGGGCGCGCCGACGCGACACACGGGAGTAGACTGGCATCTGCATCTTGGGCCATGATTGATAGTGTTAATCAGTCTAAATAGCCGTGCAAGTTTGAGTTGAAAAAAAGCTGTTTTTTGTCGCCCAAGTAGAGAAATAAAAAAGCTTATAGCATTTGTCTACTAGTTTATACCCGCGGCTTAACACGCGTTTTTTCTATGAAAAACGTTCAAAGGTGATTTCTATCCCGGGGGAACTGATTCTGTGATGGGTTAAAAAGTATTCCAGGATTAGAATTACCTGTACGCCAAATTTCAGCCCGATCCGTTCAGTAGTTTTGGCGTGAAGAGATAACAAACATCCATCTATCTATACATCTATCCAAACTTTCGCATTTATAATATTAGTGTGATGTGATATATATAATGTATTTATACATTATGTATAGAGAAATTAGATTGGTAGGTACATGCCTACGTCCTACAGATACGAATAAAGGACGATAATTCTACCTACTAGGTAGGTATTACACAATGCATAAATACAATGATATTACACCTTCATACACATATGAAAATTCATTTAAAAATACGTATCCAGGTCGTTGAATAATATTTTACATTCCTGCGTCCGCCGAGTCCTTGTACCGACCGGCAACTTTTATTGGGTAACAGAAAAGTCTGCTGACTTCCTCAGAAAATCATAAAGCACACTACCTCAGTTCACGTGAAAGGTGACATTCCAAACACTGTTTGACATGCCTTACCTACTCATATTTATGTACTTCTTACTCTCCATAAATATTTATCTACTATGTTTTGAAACTGTGCTGGCTGGTTATTTAGTTTTTCACAGCAAAAATGCGTTAGAACTAGTAAAATAACAAAAACCACTTGCTAAATGTTCATCGACAGCCAAGAAGCAAACTTTTCAAATCAAAATTGTGAACCTTCGTTGCTGTTTGGGTGTAGATTGTCCAAGCATTATTTATTTATTTATAAGGTACTAGTGTAAAAGAAATATTTAGCCGCGCTTTTTCAGAATAGGATGGAACCTTGTGAAGGTAATCCTTATTTGCTAGGATTTTACTTAATGGAACTAAAAAACCGAAATATTGAATGGCGCGAGCGATTAGGTAATCTTAGCCCTACTCTTAATAAAACAGGTAAGCATATCGGGACAAATGCTTGTAACACCTGCAGATATTTGTTCAGTGGTTTCTGGATGTTTACTATGTATAATAAAAAATATCTATCTATGTAGAAGCCTTTATTCACAAAGAAAATTACAATAAAATAATAGAAATAAATTGGAACAAGTATTCAATTGAAACAATTGAGCTAACTGCAGACTGTTGCAAACAATCTATAGGTATAGGTATAGCTCAACTGATCCATATCAATACCAGTCGGAAGCGTCCCCAAGACGCTGGCTGCATTGCCCCGCATCTATGTAGTGTATTGTAATAAGTATATCATTTAGTCAAGTACCCATATAACACAAGCTCTGCTTAGCTTGGGGCTAGATGATGTTGTGAGAATTGTCCAGCATTATTTATTTTTATTAATTTATTTTTATATAATAATTAAGCTTTATGACCACAAAAGTTGCTCGTCAAGGCGATTCCACTCGTCTGCATATTGCGGCATTCTGGAACAATCGTATAGTAACGTGGAATCCCGTGAGGAATGCTACGTTGTATCGTAAACGTAAAAAAAACAGCTGCATATTTCGATAAAAATGTTAAATTTTATAACACTAGCTATAATTCCACATATTTTTCTGGTAACTGCTAAGCTGAGCTAACTAAAAGCAAAAACAAATTGTACTTTATATTTGACAAAATGCAGCTGATAGTTTAATACCAGGATGATCGCTTTTATTCGCACTAAACCTTATCAGCACTCATAAAGGAGGGTTTTCCCATAATCACCATGCTTGGCATGGTGGCACATGACGCGAGAATTGGTGTTCGCAGTAGAAGTGTGAAAAATACACGGAAGTTAGATGCTGCCCTTCTTCTAGTAGGTTCGGTAGTAGAATAAAAATGGTTTGCACATTTTCATTACGCGTATTGTTATACAGAATATTCACTATCTTAGACAACACCGATTCCATTTCAAAAACTTGGCACAAAAAATATAAAGAAACCTTCAACAATTTGCTTTTAGTCTTATATCTTGCGAATAGCGACAAAGTAAGCTTCGAGTTCATAAAGAACGAGTCGCCTTCTAAGTTAAAATACTGTTAGTTGTTTAAAAAAAGTCAGGAAAGTAGCCCGGCTTATTCCTCTCGAGACAAAAAAAAAACTTAAGATAAAATGGAAGTTTTAATAAAGTGAAATATTTTTCTTGTTTTATTATCTAGTCGGTAATGTTATGAGAGCTTTGTCTTCAATGTAAAAAATAACTGATGTTGTAGGTTTTATATTAGTGTTTTACATCTTGAAAATAAAATATACATGTACTTATATATTCGTAATAATAAAAAAAAACTCTTAAAAACTGAAATATGCTTTGAACATTATCCACTCTACATTAAAATTTTGATTCAAAGTTGTGCTAGGAGTAAAAGCTCTTAATGTTTTCATGAACTAAAAAAACTACGAATTAAAAAAATGTTTTGTTTACTGAATAAAAGGTGAGATTGCAATCTAACGAACATCTATTTACGATTTAAAAAAAAAACTCGCACGTACCTTCCGCTTATGCGCTACAGTTTATTAGCCGTGTGCAGTGGAAAATAGGCCTAGTCGATCTTCTACCGTCAAACTAAAAGCACTTACACCAAAATTATTACACGAAATTAGCTCTTGTTGAAAGTTATTATACTTTCGTACGTTTTACGACCGCTAATAATAAAGAATTTCAAATTATTTTCACCGACAGTAAAAAGGAGCAAATGAGTTTTACTTAGCGCTAAAAAACTTTTACATTATTACCTTTCTCGTTTACGTTTGTGTCCCTGATGGCAAATGACACTCAGAAAACTTGTAACTTTGCAGGTTAGCGTAACCTTTTGAACAAACTTTAGATGTGGTTCACGAAGAAAAATATTAGAACGTTTTCTTTGTATAACCTAGCTAACCAAGAGTGTGAGGCAGATCTCACACTGTAGGATATTTTGTAGTATAATCCGTTAGAGACCAATTGATAATGCATTACAAATTTAGCAATAAAACTTTTAAACCCATCATGGTTATTGACACTAAAGTCATTTACAATGGGATATTTACCATGATTTGAGCTTTGAGCATTCCAATACTAGTGTAGTTATACCGTGATCATGGCGCATGAAACTGTGCCGAAATATTGGAAAGCTCAAAACTCAAATCATGGTAAATATCCCGTCGTAAATAACTTTAACTTTAGCAATGTGGAGAAATTATATAATAGCACAAATGCTGGAAAAAAGTTACTGTTCTGAACAAAACAAAAACCGATTTCGATTTCGGAGTAAATATAAAATATACAATATTTTTTAAGTTTTCCTTAATAAATAGTAATAATCCCTCGGAATTAAATGGCATCGCCTTGGGATCATTTCCTTTAGAAAACTAAGACAATCATCAAAATCGGGACAAAATTAACGGAGGAATAGGTCAACATACATTCAGCCGAACATGGAACTTCCTTCTTTATTTGCAGTAGATCTTAAAAAGGAAATGGATGGTTTCATTTTTGCGAATTCTTTTTTGTTCTTTGCTTGACCTATAAGAGCTTAAAACAGAAGGTGTGATACTTTCAGTTCTAAATTACAGAGATTGCCGTTTCAATCTTCGTAAATCAGACTCCGTGTTTACTTTTAATTTGCCTCGTTGTGTCGTCCTGAATTGATAAGTATTTTAGATTTAAAGCCAAATTAAGTACTCAAGATCTTAAAAATAAACGATTAGGAGTAGACGTGATCTTAGAACGTTTATTTTTTCGTAATATCGTCGAAATCAGCTTTTGCCGATTTTCCACAGTCACCGATCGATCAGAATGGGACAAAACCTTCCCGTCCGAACCCTGTCAAAGCAATGTCTGACCACTTTTGTCTTAGTTCGAAATGATTCCATCTCATTTTGATCGCGTGCTGATTTATACTCTTTCGTACCTCGCCGCTAAGCAGCAGGAGCAGGATTGCTTGGACTGATACTTCTATTTTCTTTATAGGTTGTCAAAATTCCTTTTTAAGTAAAATTCTTTATAAGTTAAATCTAATAATCTAAAACGCATCAATTATCTCTATGCTGTAGTCCCACTCTACGCTTGGCTAGGCCAGACGGGACACATGCAAACCAAATGTGCGAGTAGGTAGTACTTTACTTTGCAAACTCAACGTAATCCGCTATTATGTGAACTACTGGCGAGCAAATCAAGTAAATTGGATTTGATTTCCTGCCGGCTACCGTAGATCCAGCAGTCACGAATCTTACGATGAGAACTTTGGTAAGTGGTGTACAGCGTTCACATACGAACGGGGAAATTGAATCTGCATGCGAACGGTGGAAGATATTATGCGCGAAAGCGCGAACAAGTTCGAAGAAGAATTTAGTAAAAAACTAACAACTTCAAAAAATACCCACATAAAGTGTAACATCCGTCTTAAAAAATTCATTTGTTTATATTATTGTGAGAAATATATTTAATCTTCTAGACTATAATGGTTACAAATCATTGACACATCATCAATCATCAAAATTGGAATGAAATGAGTCTGAATCTTACATACAATTTTAAAACAAAGGTAAGAAAATGTAAGAAAGTATGCTTTAACTGCTAAAAACGTCATCATTATGCAGACGCAGAATGCAGATTATAGATGACGTTTTTAATGTGTTGATTGCACATATACGTCCACTGCCTCAATCACCATCGCTTGGCTGGTGGATTGGTGATCACAGTGGGATGTTAAAAACACACATAAGTAAGCCTTATGCAGTAGTCAGGTAAAAACAGTTATGCACAACATAAAAATGGAGCTGGTATTTGCGCGAAAAAACGCTTTGCGCGAATAAATTCTAAAGTTAAAAATATTGATAGCGTTCGCAACAGTGAAACGGCACCTTAACAAGCTTTACTACTGTTTACCGGTCGAGCATTAAACACTGAATGAGTATTGATGCGTTCGATAAAACGGATCGTGAGCAATGCATCTCTCGTGCGGATTCAAATCTGTGTCGTGAGACTGCGCCTTAATTAAACGATTTGATTATAATCGAATCATCGTTCTGGGGAAATGTGTACGGATTTTGTTGCTTACTTGTTACGGTGTTTAGGGAAGTAACTTAATTTTCTTCAGTAGACTAGAATATAAGTAGAGAAGCCATGTTTCTAAAATTAGACAAAAAGTTACCGTCCCGCGTAACATTAAAATATCAAATTTAAATTTGTGACGCCCCGATGGATTTATGGACAATATGAAAACGTCCTAGGTACCGGTTTTAACTTTATTATTCAGAATTTCTAAGTTAATAAATGAAGTAGATATGTTTTAATATACATACCTATATTAAATCGATGTATTCAACATTATTTTATTCCATATTTCGAGAAATTTGTCAAATAATAGAAACGAAAGTTTTCATTGTCATAGGTATATCGGTAGAGTACCTACGTCAAATTAGACCGCAGTCATCGTCTGCACCGCAATAAAGCTGTTCTTTGGCCTCGTTATCTGAATTTATTAAGCAGCAGAATTATTTGAGGCTTATTCAGTTTTCAGGTATGATTATACCTTAACTTAAGAGATTCATTTTCTCGTCTAACAGATTTGCTAGACGAGAAAATGAATCTATTAAGTTTGATCAAACGAATTCTCACTAATTCGCATGAATCCATTCTTGAGTGCTCCTTACAAATCTACTGGCAATTATAATATAACTAGTTTATGCCCGCGGCTTCGCACGCGTTCGTTCTATGGAAACGTTTAAAGGTGATTTCTATCCTATGGGAACTGATTTATGAGATAAAAAGTAGCCTATGTTTGATTACAGGATTAGAATTATCTATGTGCAAAATTACAGCCCGATCCGTTCAGTAGTTTTGGCGTGAAGAGGTAACAAACATCCATCCATCCATCTATCCATCCATCCATCCAAACTTTCGCATTTAAAATATTAGTGTGATATATGTAATTATATTATAATCTCAAATCATTTAAAAAGTCTAGTTCTTATAAAGCCATGGATCAGCAGTTTTAGGTCTTCTTCAACGAATTGTTCACTACGGCTCACGCCCACTATAAAAGCCACGATGGTGGAGTTGTCAGCGAAGCTTTTAATTTTTTTTACTATACTACTTTAAGTTCAGTACGTACCAACCTAAATGGAGAACGTAACTGAAAAAAGCTTCGACACGAAAGCTCGCCTTATTTGGCACTGTGAGCAATAACTTGAGAAATCAAAGCAGATAAAAAAAATTGTATTGATAACATACATTTTGTTTAAGATCCTTGACTTTTTCTAGAAATTTATTCATTAAAAGTTGTTCAGTAGACCGTGAAATCCTTGAGTGTTCAGTTGTCAAGTAGATGTATTGGAGAGGTTAATGCGAGCGGACGGGCGTGTGATTCGGGTGACCCGTTACGGTTGGGTTAAGCTCCTGTTTCTAGAAAGGGAACTACGCAGTTTTAAGAACTAATATAAATATTTAATGTTAAATATTTGATGTCTTGGTCTAGGTGTACAATGACCCTGCTTGACAATCTTGGATCCAGGCTAAAAGTAAGCAATAAACAACAAGAGAAGGCAATAGTTGCTAAAGAAAGAGAGGTGTAGTATTTTTGACTAGGACAACATGATCCCTTTGTTCGTTCCTCTGCCCGTGTCGTATATTCAAGGACTTACACGATGCATAGCAAAATCTGATAGACTCCAGGGTAAAATTTAATTCCTTCAGATTAAATATAGGCCTTAAATATATATCAAACGTCATAATAGTTTTTTTTTTTTTTTTTAATCTTTTATTATTTTTATACAGGGTTTTAAATAATTATGTCACCCTTATGAACTAAGTCTAATTATTACTAATTATTATTATTAACCTTATTACTAATCCGATTGTGATCTCTCTTTAACAGACAACAATTATTGGTGGTTACCCTGGTCAAGGTCGCATGGAACCACTAGGTGGTCACGCAGGACTCAACATTGTAGTTATCTTTGGGGGAAGCTTTGTATGTCCATTGGTGCTGTCAATTGCCAGAAATCGTACCTTCTAGTCTGGTTGAAGCGACGCGTGACCCGATAGCTGGTCAGTATCTGGCACAGCGCATCAGCATTGCCATACAGCGGGGCAATGCAGCCAGCGTCTTGAGGACGATTCCTACTGGTATTGATATGAGTGATATGGATCAGTTGAGCTACCTGTAGATTGTTTGCAACAGTCTGTAGTAAGCTCAATTGTTTCAATTGTAAATACTAGTTCTAACTTATTTATATTATTTTATTGTAATTTTATTTGTGAATAAAGGCTTCTGCCCTTTATATTTTAAATGATCATACTGATCTATTTTAAGCTCGTAGACAGAAACAGCTCCTTAAGTTCGTAAACTAAGTTCTGTTCAAATGAGTAGCAGTTGTAAGTATTCAATTCCATCGTGGTTTAGTTTTTGTGGGATGAATTACTTATTGAAAGCGTTAAAATGTCGTTGATGTAATTCTGATAAGTGAATGTACGATTGCTCTAGTTTTTTTTGGGCTTAGTGATGATGGAATGAAATTTAATCTAAGGCAAAAAGAATGATTGGTTAGTGGCAGGTCTTAAATAAATTAAAAGAAAATGATAGAACACAACAGATAATTTAGTGTAGTAATTTATAAATAGTTTTTGTAAGCGGCTTCA
Source organism: Eupithecia subumbrata (assembly GCA_949316285.1). Lineage (NCBI taxonomy): Eukaryota > Metazoa > Arthropoda > Insecta > Lepidoptera > Geometridae > Eupithecia > Eupithecia subumbrata. Next base: position 12,311,156 of record OX438640.1, on the reverse strand, counting down.
CGCGAAATTTTTTTTAAAAAAGGGGTTCATAAATTATTTGTTACTAGCTTCTGCCCGCGGCTTCGCACGCGTTGTTTCTATAGAAACGTTTTATGGTTATTTCTATCCCATGGGAACGGATTTCTGGGATAAAAAGTTGCCTATGTTTGATTCCAGGGTTAGACTTACCTGTTTGCAAAATTTCAGCCTTATCCGTTCAGTAGTTTCGGCGTGAAGAGGTAACAAACATCCATCTATCCATCCATCCAAACTTTCGCATTTATACTATTAGTGTGACTCCAGGTCAACATCAACATCTATGGAAAATGTCTGCCGAATCCGTTCAGCAGGGCAATTCATTAAAGCATCATACGATTTTCGCCCCTTCATTTTTCACACACTCATGTGGTCCCCCGTGGCCCAGACTCTTACGAAACTGGTGTCCTCAGGAGACCTATCACATAATGTACATAATTATACTTTATTTTTTTTACTTAAATATAATTTAACGTTCGCTTGATATGTTTTATGTAAAGAACCCATGGAACGTGGTCCCCTAGATACAGGTTTAACCTGTATCTTATTTCTGTTCTAGTTTGGGGATCAATGGTAATTATTTTAAGTCTTAAATCCTTTTCAATTAACGTTAATATTATATTATTATTTTTATTCGGTACTAGATGAGTCCGTGAACATCTTATCACCTACAATTTTTTCTCTATTTTTTTTTCTTCCACCCCTTTGTAAGAGCAAACTAAACAACAAAAATAATATTAAAATCGGTTAAGCCGTTTTTAAGGCTTAGCGAGACTAATAAACAGCAAATACATATATGAGCGCCGAATAGCATGAGTTACACCCACGATTCGTCAGACAACTGAATCGTCCAGCAGCAATTTTGGCACGACAAGGCAAAAAAAATCTTTCCAAATATATTATCTAAGATTAGTGTGCTGATAGATAAGTGATCAATGGGATAATATTTCTTACATAAGTAGTAACTTTAATACTTTTTTAGGTGTAAGTTTTTTTTTTGAGTATTATTATAACTTCAACTTTGGAATTTCCGTTTTATTCCCATCATCATCTTTGTCAGCTATCATAAAACTAAATAGGTATTAAACGCTACAAAAGTTAACTAGGCGTCAATAATCTATAAGTAATCATAAAAATAAATTAAATAAGGCTAATACAGTAAAACTCTCGGAATGGCCCGACCGTTACAAATACTCATCAGGTAAGCGGCTTATTTTGTGTGTTATTTAGCTATAAATCCTAAGCGGTACTGTCTTTTAAAGTTGCTTCGTAGTTGATAAAGATAGAACAGATCAAATACATACGTAAACAAAAAAAAAAATATACATTTCATTTATACTACATGTAGAATAGACCAAAAATACGTATGGAAACTAAAAAAATACATTTCCTAACATAAATAGATAAATAATGCGGGACAATATTCAGCGCCTCATCTTGACTTAAAGTAAACAGAGCTTGTGTTATGGATAGTACATAGATAACAAGTGTCTCGCAATATCCCTTGAATACCATGAAGACATTTTTAAAACTAACATTTTATCTTTAAAATACAATATGTAATTTTTTATCAGAATCTGTATTTTGTCGAGAAAATTAAGTTGTTCATTCAAAAATCATAAAATTTTTGTGTAGTTGAAAATTCGTTAAAATAATATACACACTAGCTGCATTCTTACTATCCGTTGTCCTATTACCCGTTTTCCCGTAGGAATGAAGCATTTTCCTGCGATAAAAAGTAGCCTATGTTCATCAAGGATAATTTATGCTTCTAATGGTAAAATAATTTTTCAAATCGGTCCAGTAGTTTCGGAGCCTATTCAATACAAACAAACAAATAATCAAATATTTCCTCTTTATAATATAAGTATAGATTGAACATTCTCGTGACCATTCTACCTTGCCCAATCCCCTCGGACATCGGACAGAGACATCTTGCGTAACGTAACATCCGAGTCAGTCAAATCGCAGTTCTGGTAATCCGATTAAACTAAATACAGAGCGCAACGAAATAATGCCGTCGTTCGCCCTAAATAGGAGTGGTAACTGGTTCTTGCAGTGTTTTGTTCCGAAGACTTTTACTTCGTCATGATTTATATTTCTCTAGTTTCTGCCCGCGGTTTCGCACGCTGTTTTTTAATCTAAAAAGTAGCTTTTATGTTATTCCGGGTCCAGAACATCATGCGTTCAAAATTTCAGCTGAATCCCTTTAGTTAATGCGTTGTCTCGGGTCAATCACATAATCTTCACAATCGTTTTTACGCATTTAGCACACATAATTTACATCCACTACTGAACATTAAAGGGTATCTTGTCGATGTATGACATTCAAGTAAGAAAAGTATTACTTTTTTTTCGAGTTCCACCCCCTAAGAGGGATAGAAATTTCCGTAACTTTACACAGATTACGAAAATGGTTAAAAACTAAAACAGCTTATTGTACGCACTTTTAAATTTTTAAAGTTCACGTTTTATACCGTGTGCCTAAAATAATACAAAAATCAAGATTCATAGGTATTTTATTAATTCAAAGAATTGAACAATGCGAAAGGAAAATAAATTAAATAAATCTTAAAGTTACAGAAAAAAACTCTAAACTTATTTTTGTGTCAAAAATTTAGCATTTCTGGTCGAGATTGCATTCGGGCTCAAATAAAACCATCTTTAGATGTAGCGTCTTTTACGCTTTTTGAGGCCTCGATTACCAATTAAACTCATCTTTTTAGAGATTGAGTGTGACAAGGAAAATCATCTATGTAATTGCGAGCTTTTATCCCTTTCCTTTATTTGAATTTTCAGGTTCTGCTAAAATTGAGATGTGCTCTTCTAAAACTTCATTCTGAAGATTCTCGCACTGAATCTTCCTCACAATCAATTGCTGAGAAAGAAGTAGTTTCTTGTGTAGGACACGACCTTTTTGCTGCCTTTGTTGACTCATCTAATCTCTGCTGTCGTTTTATTAGCAGTTTTTTGCGTATCAAGACTGCTTATAGCCATTTTTGTGTCATTTATTTGATCCGAAAAAATCTTTTTTCAGCGATGGGTACTTTTTGAGATTTTGAAGACCGATTCAAATGACAGCATTTACCATCAACGTCAAATACCCTTTCAGATGAATCTATATAACAGTTCAGTTTGTTTTCAAAACTATTATTTCGTTTGCTTTTGGGGTAGGTATCTTTTCAAATTCAGATACTTTTCGCCATAGGATTTCAGTAATTGAAAAACTCTTGCCTTAATTACGATTGGAATCGAAGCTTTAAATTAAATGAAATGAAACTGCAGATCATCAAGTTCTTTCTACTTATGGTCCCAATACAGAACAAGTAGTTCACCATCTCACTACGCCTCGAACTCATGGTTCCAAAATCTCAATGTAACGTGTGTATTTTAACACTTTAATAAACGTAATAATTGTACTTTTGTGCTATAAAATTGCTTGGCGACGAAGAATACACTCGCGAGTCAAGTAAAGAGTTTCCTCGGAATAGGTTGAAACTTAAAGATATTTGCGAATCGCAACATAACAAATTTGAAGTCGCTGGTAACGTATCGTTACACGCAAATCAAAACTTCGTGTAGGTAAGCACATGAAAATTTAACAAAACGTAAATATATTTTCTTTTAGATTTAATTCAGCATTCGAAATAATGGAGTGTGAAATATAACCCAAAACATTAAATTTTTCGAAATTTTAAAGATCGGTAGAGCCAAGAAATTTTGTTATTTTATTTTAATAATTATTTTATTTATTGAAGTTATTATAATCATATTTATAATAATTAAACGTTCAATTTTACAACTTTTGAGATGTCTTACGATAGGGTAATAAACGATACGATACGATTAGGATAATAAAAAAAAATCTCAGGACACCCTGCTGAACATGCCGCCTCTAAATGATTTTTCCATAATCACATACATTTATCTTATCTATACAGATATTCCCCGGATATTCTCTCAAGGAATTCCCTGAGTAACCTTACTTACTCTCTCGAGTTTGTGTGTATCGAAGTCCTCACATAGTAACTAGAGAGAATCTTGGTCCATTTTGCTTTGTTGTTTATGTTTGAAGTGTTCCTGTTAACTATGATCCAACTCAACTGACAATAATATCAAATTACAAATAACCTAAATCTACTTAGAAAGGTGTTACCTCTCGCCTTTGGACACATTCGATTCTGCGGTTAGATTTAGCCACTTTAAAAGTAGAATTAGAATCAAATGGACTGGTGCAGCCAATTGTAGGTGACATTTTTTTAGTTTGACCGCAAGAAAACTAGTTTGTGAGAGATTGAATGTGAAGTTTTCAGATGAAATGATAATTAGTAGCAGTGTGTTAATGAGGATAAGTGATGTTTACGTTCTGTTATCAGATTTGAAATCCGACTAAAATAATATGCATCGGATATGTAACTTAGCTACGGCGTACGGGAAAAAACCATTGTGAAAAAGATGTTGTGTCGACGACCCCACTTCCTAGAGTAGGATAAAGGAAATATTTTACGACCTCAGTGGCGCATCGGGCGAAGGTCCGCCTGCGACGCAGGAGGTTGCGAGTTCGATTCCCGCCTCGGGACAAATGTTTGTACGATCTGCAGATATTTGTTCAGGGTGTTCTGGATGTGGTCGGAAAAAAATATCTATCTATGTAGTGTATTGTATTAAGTATAGATCCAACTCAACTGACAATAATATCAAATTACAAATAACCTAAATCTACTTAGAAAGGTGTTACCTCTCGCCTTTGGACACATTCGATTCTGCGGTTAGATTTAGCCACTTTAAAAGTAGAATTAGAATCAAATGGACTGGTGCAGCCAATTGTAGGTGACATTTTTTTAGTTTGACCGCAAGAAAACTAGTTTGTGAGAGATTGAATGTGAAGTTTTCAGATGAAATGATAATTAGTAGCAGTGTGTTAATGAGGATAAGTGATGTTTACGTTCTGTTATCAGATTTGAAATCCGACTAAAATAATATGCATCGGATATGTAACTTAGCTACGGCGTACGGGAAAAAACCATTGTGAAAAAGATGTTGTGTCGACGACCCCACTTCCTAGAGTAGGATAAAGGAAATATTTTACGACCTCAGTGGCGCATCGGGCGAAGGTCCGCCTGCGACGCAGGAGGTTGCGAGTTCGATTCCCGCCTCGGGACAAATGTTTGTACGATCTGCAGATATTTGTTCAGGGTGTTCTGGATGTGGTCGGAAAAAAATATCTATCTATGTAGTGTATTGTATTAAGTATATCAGTTATCTAGTACCCATAACACAAGCTCTGCTTAGCTTGGGGCTATATAATGCTGTGTGAACTGTCCAGCATTTAAAATAAAATAAATAAAAGATGAAAAGGAATAAAAAGTAGATGTGTTGATTGTTGACAAACATTCTTATCCACAATTTTCTTGGCACAATTTTCTATTAATATATAAAGCCATAAAGTAGTACACCAAAATAAAGCTTTTCTAAAATATGAGGTGTAAGCATGACGTAATTTTGAACCAAAATATAATGATGGAGTATTTGTAATGCCTGTCATCTCAAGGAACGCGTAGGCTGTATCTTATTTGCTAAGGCTGAACACAATAAGGGCTATTTCTGTATCAACACAAGTGGTGCAAATGAGATGGTATCTCTCTTTAGGTATCTGGTTTCCGATAAATGTATTATCGAAATTTATAATGTCGTATTGGGTATTGTTTGAAATTGAAAAATATAGCAGTAGTGATAGGCTCGCCGATAGCATATAATAGTCTTAATAGTACCAATAGTCTGAATAGTACCTATAAACCTTATTTCAGACTAGCTGCATTCTTACTACCCGTTGTCCTATTACCCGTTTTCCCGTAGGAATGAAGAATTTTCCCGCGGTAAAAAGTAGCCTTTGTTCATTAGGAATAATGTGGGCTTCTAATGGTAAAAGAATTTTTCAAATCAGTCCACTAGTTTCGGAGCCTGTTGAATACAAACAAACAAACAATCAAATCTTTCCTCTTTCTAATATTAGTATAGATAATCCAAATGATCTTCATAACATATCATGCCTCTCTTTTCTAGAGCGGTGTACCTCTAGATTCACTTCAGTAAGAACTGAATTAAGCATCAAGAACCTTTTCGACCAAACATACAAATTCTTCTATTGTGAACGTTAAAGGTTTATTGGGAATTTGGATAATATTGTGAAAGGTGTGATGGTGATTGCGAAATTGAGTTACGATTGTGGTCTTTGGGCTTATTGTGTTTTGAGAGTGTTTTGTGTGATATTTTATCTTTACTCCGGCCTTGAACTTTATATTATTGGCTCTACATGGCTTTTATGATTTTGTTTTTACATTAGCCAAATCTGACGGGATTGGAATATATGTTTAGCATTAAACGTTTGTTAACTTGTAAATTACTTATACTTTACGTACGTTCTTGTAAATAAATTTTTATAAATTATGTGTCAATCGGTTTGATAAGGTGGTCCAAGTGGTAGTTATTTACTACAAACCCACATAACATCTTCTATATTTATCGTTTATATATTATAGAGTTGCATTTCCTCGTCAGGTATTTCTAGAACGACACGTCGCAATAAGAGAAAACTTCGCAACAACAGTTTTTGCAGTGGCGTATGCACTAATTTATAATTCAGCGGTGCATGAACACCGAACTTCGGAGTTTAACGTCACTTTGTAATAGGGCTGTCACTGTCACTTATACATGACTTTTGAATTTCGAAAAGATATCAGCGAACTGTAATTTCGTAGGTACCGTTAAAACTGGTATTTAATAACAGTGTTAGTTAAAGAAACTGATAAATACATTATTAATACGCAATTTGTTTTTCAATGCAATACTGCATTATTAACAAATTCCTTCATTCTTTTCAGGGTCTCAATATCTTGCAAACTGCAGTCGAGCAGTACCTTGTTCATCATTTTTAGTAAGTAGTGGAGCACCGCTAGCCAGCAGTATCGGCGCAGGCGAACAGAGCTTCAGATAGCAGCAAGTCGAGGTTTACTTCTGAGTTCATAATGATAGCGTTGTTGCCGCCCAGCTCTAAGAGATGGCGTCCAAAGCGTCTTTGTACTTCGACTCCCACCTAGAATTAGAACAATACAGTGTTGAAAACTGATGAGGTAGATATTATAAGTACCATAATTATGGCACTAGTTAGATGCGATAGCCTGTTGGATTTGACTAGCTAAAATTACTGTGTCAGGAGTATTGTATGAATATCAATTATTGTAGCTTGTTGGCTAGGGCCTGTATGTTTAACTAGAAGAACCACAGGTTTTCCAAATTCAAAATATATTTTCCAGGTTAGCTGCCCCGCATTACAACCAATTGACGTTCTGCCAAAGCCTGCAATACTGAATTCAAAGCAGTTTCGCTGCACGCGTTTGGGCGTGATTCATACGTCGAGCCCGCGTTTAACTTATCACACGTTTAATTGGGTGTTACTCGCCGTCACTCAAGATAATCCTTTAACGGTATCTGTATCGAGATCGTGGAATCTGCATCTCGAATGGACGTGCTATTATTTTAAAGGCTAGGGCTGCTAAGGAAATACTAAATGCCTTTTTAAGCTAATGGATTTATGAGCCAAACAGACCTGGATGATTTTAAGATCATCATAAAAATCCTTATTAAAAACTTTGTAGGCTTACTATAAAACATCAGATTATCTAGAGGATAAATAAGCTTGGGACGGGTTTTGCTTCATCTCGCAAAATAACAACTAACAGGCTAAAGGTTTCTTCGTCGCTTTTTTACTTTACTATATACCTGTATATATCCATAACAGTATATATATTATCTGTAGTTAATGTTATGTTATTCAAGTGTGTAATTTGTTTGTTTAATTGTGTATGTGAATAAACCTTAGCATTATTTAACTTAGTAGGAATGTATTACTGTACATAGTGCAAACTTATGTTTTCTTGTTATTTGATAATATGTAGCTATTTGTGATAACCTATTGGTCACCTTATTGCCAAACACTGTATTTATTTTGAAAGTGTAGAACCGATGTTTCACCTAATACCTATAAACAAAAAATAAATACCGAAGCGACAGAAGTCATAACTAACATTTTATTTCCGACTTTTATTTGACGACCGTTTTATTTGACGACCTCCGTGGCGCAGCGGGCGAAGGTCCGCCTGCGACGCAGGAGGTTGCGGGTTCGATTCCCGCCTCGGAACAAATTTGTGTACTATCTGCAGAAATTTGTTACGTTGGTCTGGGTGTTTTCTATGTATAATAAAAAATATCTATCTATGTAGTGTATTGTATTAAGTATATCAGTTATCTAGTACCCATAACACAAGCTCTGCTTACCTTGGGGCTAGATAATGCTGTGTGAATTGTCCAGCATTATTTATATTTATTTATTTATTTATTTATTTCCGTCTCAGTGTTTAATTTTATATTTTGAACTTTTCTGAGTGTCCATTCATTGTATTTATGGAAATAAAGAGTTTTTGATTTTTGTGTTTTATCACATTAAACATGAATTATTTTATAATCCATCGTCAGGGTGACCGGAAGACTAAGAAGATGAGGCTCACACAGCACCGAGTTAACTGGCGTGTAAAAGAAGAAGCCTATACTCAGCAGTGGGTGTCAGCGGGCTGACGATGATGATCCAGTAATATCTAAGTGATTTTAAGTCTACTTCACTCCATTGCTAGACGTAAAAGAATATCAACAAATGAATTAAGAGAGAATTAAGATTTATAATTTTCAGCTGTTCAGTATTTAAGAATGTATTACGATATGTATAAAGTTAACATCCGGAGGTCAGTAAGCTGACCGGCAGGAGAAAAAGTACCTATTCTATTTTATTTTATTTTATTTTATAATTTTAGGGAAACTAACAGCTAGGTAACTATTATTACAGAGATGGTGGGTAACTTACGGCTAATTAGAAGTTTCCACAAAAAATAACTAAGTTAAATGTTAGTGTCAGTCGAAGAAATGTTAGTAAATAGACGGCGCGTTTGATACCTATCTAATAAAAAATAAATAAAACTAAATAACAATTTTATACCTACTCAAAAAATAAATTACTCAACAAGCGTTTAAGACGCTTGGTTGAGGTATTAAATAAATCTATATCTACTTCATTGTTCCTATTGTTACATAAAGTGATTGCCATTAAATTACCTACCTACTAAATCATATTTCCACGATAATCAACGGCTGTGTGGTGCCGGTTTAGAATTTGCACCACCCCAATTCTTCCCGCGAGTGTCGTAAGAGGCGACTAAAGGATATTCACCGGAGGTGTCCAGAAGCGTCTCCTGCAGAAGAATTCTACCACCGAACTGCGATCCCCAACCCGCATGCCCAGCGTGAGGATTATGGGCATTACCTCCCATGGGATAAAGGCCAATAGGGCGCTCATCGGGGGGATGCTTGAGTCCAGCAGTGGACAAATATAGGCTGTTGAGGAGGTGAGGATAAACAATGAACGTGGCTAAAGCGCTCACTGCTTAAGAGTCAGTCCCTCCAACTGAGCTAGTAGATATCGTAAGAACCAACGAAGAGAACCTACCAGAGGAAGAGCAGCAGCTTCCTTTGGTGTATTTTGAACAACACCACTACGATCACCAATACGCCTGCCAAGCATGGTGTTAGAAACAATACCCCTCCTTGTTGGGATAGGCATGTTCAGGATTAGGAGTGCTTCATCAGCACAATTATTACAATTATTTATACAAAAATTCTACACTTAGAAAATAGATAGATAGAAAATTCTTTATTGCACACTTATAGATAGAAACAATACAACAAAACAGCTTAAAATTTAAGTGACAAGTAGCGGTCTTATCGCTCAAGAGCGATCTCTACCAGACAACCTTGGACGGATAGAATCATTGAATAGTACTAGGGGATCTGTGTGTTATCACACTTATCACTTTAAGTTTCAAATATTCGTGCATGGTATGTGGAATATGAATCATCAGCTCTATGTTCTTATTTGTACTCCCAACTCTCTTCAAATTCTAAATAAATACCAAAACGGTTAATCAAAATGGAAAAATATGGTTCATGCCAACCCCGCTAGTGCCAACCCTATCCAGAATTTAACTTTTAATTGACAGCGAGTGCTCGATCCGATTTACTTTTCGCAACTCTCTCAACTCAAGTAAAAATTTTGTTAATAAAATAAGTATCTACCAGTTTTTAGCCATGTAGGTTTCCAAATATTTTTCGAAAACATATGTTATAAAACTTAAATAAATTTATAAAAGGACGTATGTTATATGGTCGCTAAGCGACAAAGCCCCATTATATTTTGCTATAAATATATTAAAAAAAAATATTTTTTCCACCAAACAAGCCTAGATTTTAAATCTAGAGCTGTGGTGAACCAATTTTTGTCAAATAAATCTAGCTATTTTATCTTGTATTTTTTATGAACAAAATAATTTAAAAAAACTTTTTAATTCTCGAAATCGGATCCACAGAGCGCAGAGCTCAGAAATAGATTCTACAAACAGTATTCAAAACCAACGTTACTCACAAAGCAACAAAGTACAATTCCGCGAAAAACATAACCAACTCTTTCTACAACTATGTACACCTCATATATCACTCCCCATAAACTGTTCATGACCCAATAAAACACAATTTGTGAGGCGAGATGTAGAACTTAAAACTATAAGATAGGTTTATAGGTCTCGTAAACAGAGTACGGTTTATAGTCGACTTTGATGTGACTTTATTAGATATGGATTATTGTAACGTTTGCAACATCCTTCTCGTAAAATGTTAATGATTGATTGTAAAATATACTGGGGGAGCTATCAATGTAAATTTATAGCGTTATTTGATAACGCTGGTGTTATTTGATTTGTGTTCATGCGTTTACGCTTTGTTTACATTTTCATATTCGACTACAGAGACATGATTGCATTATTCGCAAAACAGAAATAAAATGCGAGTCATAAATAGACAAAACATTATTAAAGTATTTTTTATTGACATTGGCATATATGACGATGACTTAGATGTTTGGGAAAACAATAAGCGACCATAAACTTTAGCCTAGACACTTCTGACTCATACGCGGAGCTTCTTAGATAACACTGACTGACAGTTAGTGGCACTAAACTATTTTAGATGCAAACCCATCTTTCAACTCGTAAACTCCCATATTTCAACATACGACTTTCAAAAGTAATGAAACATTCAGCAACCATAAACAAACGTATGAAGACAGTAAAATACTATCACCAATTTCATCCAAATTATCCGTCTATTCAAATATACTCGAAGGTAGAATATATGACTCGAATAAAAAGCCATCAAAACTTTTTATTAAGCATTATATGTGCGGTGGACCCATCTTTGCGACCGTACCGCTAAATTATACACCCAAGGTTCGAAGTACCCTATTACGTAGAAAATGCGCACTAATGCATCTTATTCTCTATTTGTCAAATTATAGACCGCTAGTGTGGTAGTAATCTCACGAAATAAGATAATGGACAGAGCAAACATTCACAACTACGCGTTACCAAGGGGCTTGGTAGGCCCAAAAACACAGGGGGACACCAAAAATTTTATTTTTTTCGGTACTCAACCACATTGAGCACTACGGCAAAAAAAAAGATTTAACAACACCTAACCTTTACCTTTTCAATTCATTTCTTCCTTCTTGTCTATACTCAAGAGTGCAATATGGAAATATGTAGCTTACTGTTCGCATACTAACAGGTTCATCGAAATCTTTTCCCTCTAACATAATGGTGGTAAGTGAGAGTACTATGTCGTGAGTCGCCTTTGGCTTGTTATGACGCCAACAACTGACATTCGCATTTTGCACGTTAAAGGTGAAAGTTTGGCGTAATGCTACAATAATCGCCTAAAGAGATCCACAAACGATCAAAATGGGATGGGACCTTTTCGAACTATAACACGCGCAGTCGGTAGCGTCTGCGAATTAGCTGACGGATAAAATGTTTTTGAGAAGTTCTTTGATTAAGCTACTTCGTTTAAGTAGGTATTTGGTTTTATTTCACAACGTAGCACTGACACTTCCCCACTGCACTTTTTAATTTTGTCACATGCCTTCCGTGAACTCCTTGGGGTTAATGTATGTATTACTTTGACGAGGTTCTAACCTATTCTGGAAGCGCGCAGATTATGGGGTTAGAGTCCCATCACAACTCGTGTATTGACATTAAGATTCAAAGGTATTGGGCACGATGAATTGTTGTTCGTTTACAATGTGTATTGTAGGATGAATAATTGACTTTCTCTTCACAAGGCTTCCTTGTCTATGCTGAAGACGTTATAATAACTACAACGTAGATACCTACCTATTTATTTATACGGTGTAATACTTACAAACATTTCTACTTCCGGATGTACACCTTTCTATTGTAAATATTGGTGTATAGTAGTTAGTATTTTGCTGTTATGTACACAAGTTAACAAGAACAAAATTATAATTCTTGAAAACCGTCCGACAAATTTGCATGTAACATGCTAAGAACACTCGGGATAAAATTATCCATAACACAAAAAACTAAACGAAAATCGGTTCATCCGTTTGGGAGCTACGATACCACAGACATCTGTCTGTGTATCTACACAGACAGACACGTTAAACTTATAACACCCCTCTTTGCGTCTGGGGTTAAAAAGGAAATGGGTGATAGTAACGTAACGATCCCATATATACACCTGTTTCGACTTCAATGCAGACTGCATAGGTTGCAAGTAATAACTGGCTATTAACACTTTTTGAAAATCATTGTGGAGGTTCTCATGTTATTATTGTATTCACCAACTCTGAAACGACGTCAGTAACATTTTTTTGCGGTCATTTTCCTTCACCTTTCAATCTAAGCACTCAATTACGTAGGATACAGAATGAAGTAAAAAGCGATTCCCTATTATAAGCCCATTTATAAAAATAGCTTTTAGCAATCTGTATTTAAAATCCCGATTCATAAAAGTCTAAAACGACTACCTACACCCATTAGCATACAAACAGAACAGAGGCAGATATACAAGATAAATTGTCTAGATAAACCGTCGGTGAAAGAACGGCAGCCATAATTACAGGCTTGCAGTCTAGGGTGGAAGTGTAGAATACTATGGCTAGAACTAACCAAGGCTATTGTCGAAAGATACGAGAAATCAAAGGAGTAGGCATGAAACTAAGGAATGGTTGAGCGACCATTTTTGGGTCGCATAAATTCTGCTTCTAGAATTCTAAGTTAGGACCTCTTGAACAAGGATAATTTTTTAACTGTCTATAATTAGTACTTATCTATAATACCTAGTTCATTGATAACTTATGTTAACGACTTCTCCACAAAGAAGTGAGATTTTGTCGTTTATTTTATAATTCTGAGAATCTGCCGAGAGCTCCCAAAAACATAAAGCTGAAAAAATGTAGGAAAAACTGACAAAACTGTGAATTTAGTCAAAATACCTCAATTAACATCTAGCTATAGATTATTTTAGTTTTCTCTAAACCAGGCTTATTAAGCACGTGACTTAACTAATTAAATGATAATTTAATACAATTAAGCCCTAGGTATTACTCGCATTCCGATAACAGGTGTCAAAATTTAAATACATATCAATAAAGTTTAAAAAGTACGAGTTTCAAACTAACTGTAAAATCAATTGAACAATTAAAATGCATTAGAAATTGAAGCGACCATCTGCATAGTAATGGCATATTCTGGTGATGGCATTGATTAAACTTGTTACATAAGTGACACTGATTCGACTACAAAGTATCTGATCACTTGGGCTACCTCCAGACTGTTTTTAACAGCCTGCAGTTAGCTCTACTCTTTCAATTGTAAAGACAACCTAGTTGTTATAATAGTATCTGTTAGATATTTGGAAGTCCGCCTTATTTTTAAATCAAAAAGTACCGGACAGTATTGGTTATTTTGTATTTTATTCGTTATAATGGAAAATGACACTGGCTCCTAAAACTCAGTCACACTAGTTAGGAAATTCTATCTTAAATCCATACAGCTATATAAATTGGAATCTTCCCACGTTAAAATTAACCCCATGTGCTTAAGCAGCCATATTTACTTAACCTAGCGACATAGCACACATGGTTATGAATTTTGTAAGTTGGTAACCGTTATGCCAACATTAGAAAGAGCAATCAAAATAAAATTATATTTATTTGGAATGACGCTCGTCCGTCCGGCTGTAATGGCCACCCGGCAGGTGGTGGAAGTGAAAATAATACAGCGAGAGTTGCGCAATAGATTCCGAGTTCTGTAGAAAAGTTAAATAAATAATATAACGAAAAAACTTAAACAAAGCCAAAGTTAATATAATTTATATAAATGAAAATTGACACTAATATCACTTTTTAAGTTCCTAACATTCCCCTTTTTTAGAGTTTAAAAATTAACTATAATAAACGAAAACATTTGTTTTAAATTATATATTGTATGGCACAAACATAATAAAGTATTTGTGATAGGTTAGTTGTGGTAAATGATATAATAATGAACAATATTATTTGCAACAAAATGATCATTTAAACGTAGTAGGATTTGTGATTGATAGCTACCAAGCTTATCAATATCAAAATCAATATTATTAGGACATTAGATTCGTCAGATAAATTCCAAAAAACATACTGTTTCGGGGAAATCTTAAATAAACTGAACCCTAAAATAATAGTTGACTCAAGCACTGACGCGACGAGTGTGCCCGATTTGACACCATGTCGCAATGACACCTGCGGCGTTCGCTTGTTTTAATTTAACCTCTGAAACACCCTGTATGGTTCTCAAAAACTTAAAAAAAACAAACGGGAACTTTTATCACTTCAAGTCTACTTACTTAATTTTGATCATTTAGAAAAATATTATTAAAAATAATAATTTTTAAATTTTTCACGTTTCCAAGCGTTCTCTTATGGTCTAGTGAAAATATAAATGTAGATTATTAATACTAAATCACACCTACGCCAAATAAGGATTAGAAGTTTTTTATTAAAATATTCCAAATGAGAATAATATAATAAATAATGAGGATTAAAAATTCAAATTACATTTTAATCTCTAAGTTACCTATTAGAATCAGAAACCTTTTGGATCAAGACATAAAAGAAGAATTATTTTGTTTTTCTTCGCTTCAAGTATTTAAATCCAGCATTAATTATTCTAACATTGTTGTATGAATGGTTATTGGTGTCACATTATGCTTGTTTGAATTAAAATTATGATGAAAATAAAATATTATGTGTCAGTTAATATGCCAATTCCATTTCCACGCTTTTAAATGTGATTATTATGATTTTAGTTTCTTAATAACATCACAGTCGTTAGACGAAGTGTTTCAGCTTACTCTGCTCTGTTTTTGTAGAATTGGAAAAGGAACTGGAGATACTTGAAAAAAGGACCCTATTCTCGCTTCAGTGAGTGAAAAATGCCCTAAAGTGAGTTTAGGTTCCTCTTCACTTGCACTTCAGTGAATATTATGGCACTCTAGTTTATATTTATAATAATCTCTTAACTGTACATCTGGACATAGATATAGATATACCTTACCTTACAAGAGATATCTATGAAACTATATGTACTTTTATGAGTAAAACTATGTCCAAAGGCCCGTTTGTATTCTAAACAACTCGCTAAACAACAAAAGACCTACAAATAGCCGCAGTAAAAGCCGTAAAAAATTGTAAGCCCCCACACCTATTTGACATTAAGAAAAATATGTCTTATTGCATGAGACCAATTGCAAAAGTCACTCCCCCTGCTGAGCAAGCTCCCCTTCGGATTCAACGATCGAAAATTATGACGTTAGGTAGAGGGCATAGAATGTTGTTTTTGTACGAAAAATTTTGTTCCAAAACTGTTCTTCTCCGCCGTGATTGACTCATCAATTGCATACAGTATCGAGCGCGTAGTAGTCTGAGTAGTCTTTATATGTAAAAGCAATTTTTTAAATTTTTTCAGAGGTTGATTAATTTCCAAGATCAAGATTACTGAAAGTCCTCAAAATAAATATAAATAAAGTAGAGGTTAAGAAGTTAAGGTACGCGAAAATGGTATCCATTCGTAAAAATATATTTATTAATTAAACTAAATATTTGGCCAATATTCCGACATCCAAAACCATTTTCTCATTCGTTCAGTAAAAAATTAAAACAAATAATATTTTGATAAATACCTAACAAGATTCATTAAATTTATAATGCGTTCAACGTTTTTGGAAAGATTCGCCAAAACCAGGTGATAAATGTAACCATAACGAAACGGAAATGGCAATTAATTTCGGAATACATTTTAATTGACCTCATGTTTATTTTATCGGTAGATAAGCTTTTTTAATTGATTAATGTATAAAAATGATAATCACTGAATATTTTAGCATAATATTATCCACCACTGCTATATTTAGATTTTTTTAAATATTTTTAGTATAATGAAACTAATATTTAGGTACCGTAACCAGATAAAATATAATTGTCCCCATAAAAGTGCTCTTGGAAAATAAGCCATGAATCAAAAAATCTTGAAAAATCAGTTAATTGATTTCTATGGCCACCGGGTATCAAAGTAAAAAAGCTTCATAACAAAACTTCGCTTGTCGCTCCGCTTATTCTGTCCACAAACCCAAAACGATTTTCCCTAACGCTTTACTCTCAAGACCGACTGGAAAACGCTAACAAGCCATTCATACAGTTTTTCATAAACGAGTTATGTATAAAGAAACCACCCAATGAGACTACACAATTATTTATAATTGGGTACTCAGTTGGTCCCACGAGGATTTGTTTTGGCAATTTGGGATTCAATTATGAAGCGGAATGCGGGATTCTAAATAGTGTTAAATAAGTCTCTAGAGAATCAGATTGATTTTATTTGATTGCATTGCTTTCCATTATTAGTAATCATCATCCTCGTCAGCCTATATTAATCCACTGCTGGACATAGGCCTCCCCTAATGAGAGCCATAGCGCTATGTCGCGAATCGCTATTCAATTTTACTATAAGCAAGACTTAAACTTTATTGATACGCTGTTATTCAATCAATCATAATGATATTTTGCGAAACATTGATTTTGCTCTGCTGGTTCTCTTTAGATCCCTAAATAAACACAAACATTCAAATAAATTATATTCCGAAGATCAAAGATAAATAACAGAGAAACGGTTAGCGATCAGTCGAGATGAATTGCAAGCAAGCAGAAACATACTTGATTTATAAAGGTAGCTCTAGACTATTTTGTGATAATTAAATGGTAGTCCACACTACATGCTCTTTTGGGACACTATTATTTTCTGAAAATATAGTAAACTATGAAATTCAAGACCACAGGAATCTCAAAAAAATGAAAGAGAAATAAATTGAACTATTTGCATCTATCTTTTAATCTTTTACAGATGGGTGATATTAATAATCTAGTATTTTGCCTGGTTCTGTGGTTTGTGAAGTGTTCGTCTGGCTTTTTAAAAATGTATAACTTTTTTTTCATCACCTCTCCAAAACTTGCGCCTGGGAAATGAAGTAGCTAATGAAAAAAAGCTTTTCAGGCACCCTACTAACAAACCTCCAAACTCGTAACAAAATAATTGGTCGTGGTTTTGACCTCCTTCTCTTATTCCAGACCAAACGACTCTAATGTACTAAGATTCGTTTTTGACCATTAGAAATTTAGACTGAAGCATCCCAGTCTATTTGTACCGCAGTAAAAGCGTCACGATTTATTAGTCTCATACGAAATTATCTACTAGCGGTGATATATTAATAATGATGTGATATTAATATATCTTGTTACTTGTACGAATTAATGGTCATGTTCCGGGAAAACAAGCTGCTAATGTTATGCGCAATGTGGTTGAATAATGCTTTTAGGTCAAGTACACTCACACCAAATTTAATATTTCGGATTGGAGGTAAAGTGGGGATAGTCACTACAGTGGTGATTCTCGTACCATACCACCGTACAAAGAACTATGGGACACGACGCCGCACGCCCTATTGACTTCAGAAAAATATTTGGGATATAAATATCAACCTTATAATTGATTGAGTGACTTATAGGAATAGGGTTTTTAGAGGCACGTTTATCACCACTGCGGGACCAGCCTTATTTTCATCAAAATAATAATAAAAATGCAAATACATATATATATAAAAATTCTACGTGCAATCGTATATTAAACAAATTGAAACGCCCGCAGCAAGACAAGTAGCAGACAGCCCTTTGAATTTTAATACTGATTGAGGATTCACCCCCACTTATGGGGCCAACTGATATTTCCCATGAGCCCGAGGCAGTTTCACGGTAATCCCCCTCTTTGAATCAAGCATATGTCAAAAATTCCAAACCATCTCAATCCATACCCTTATTAATGAGAGAGATAGGATCTACGTTATGTAAAAATATTGATTCAACTTTATTTGTATCTGAAAAGCGAATTTTTTCATATCAAAATACGCGTAGCAGGTTTAACGCATCCACATTTTGTCATTTTTTTTATTTTCTTATATATTTTTCTCCATCCCAAGGTTGGCCTGGGAGAAATCGCTCTTAGCGATAAGGCTGCGTTTTGTACTATGTTTATTTTTCATTTCGATATAATATTTTTATTAAAGTTAATTACTAGTACAATAAAGTGTTCATTCATTCATTCGTTCATTTATTCATTTTGACCAAGTCAGTCAAAGCTTGCTAGCCTCGCTTAGGCTTGAATAGGCTATCGAATCACACAAAACAAAAGACTCTAGTGATGCCTCAAATGAAAACAGAAAACTCCTTCGGTACATGGAAGAGCCCTATTGTAGAGGTCTGGGCTTGTTTTGAAGTAAAGAGATTTCCATGCTCTATGGTTTTATGCTGTTTTTATTTCGAGTATTTTGGTAGATCTGCTGTTATTTGGTGTTTCCTCGCCGCCATGTCGTACGGTATAATTATTGTAAAGGGCATACACGCAAATATAGTCAAGGCCTATCTGCACAAAAGGTAAACAACCAAAACGAGTATGTTTACTCTAAATTGAAGTTTGCAAATTATCTATCCCTTCCATCATTTCGCCAATCCACGTCAGTCTGCAGGTATGTTATTACGGGAGCTGGACCGAGTAAACATATTCCCTCGCCCCCATAAAGTAGACCCCAAAGTTCTAGGCTCCCCTAATAAGCTGACGCGTCTCACCTTAGGGTGAATGTCGGTTCATGGGATAAGTTAGCAAGCAGAATAGACAAAGCATTTTGTTTGTCTATAACTGCTTATGTTCCAAAAGTGAACCGCCCGTACTGACTTTATTCAAGATGATAAGATACTTAGAAGCTACATATCAAAAAATTTTTTTTGTTTCTTAATTGACTCGCTCTGTTTTTATCCGACTGCGCAAAAACGATGGTTATTTTTTTTTCGCCTTAATACTTGCAAAGAATAATCCAAGTAGTTTCTAAAAATGAACCGGACACTTAAGATTTTTATAATTAATCGAAATTATAAAGAAAAACATTTTTTGATATTTTACTAGAAATTACTTTCTTTATAATATGAAAGTAATAAGAACTAACATTGAGACGAGAATAAACAATGTGTCTATATATTGTCTATATCCGTCTATTTTGTTCTTTCATTTCCAGTCTATACCAAGGTTGCCTGGAAGAGATCGCTCTCAGCGATAAGGCCGCCCTTTATACTTCCTTTTTCCTAAGCATTTTCTCTGAAGTGTTTCCTGTATTTGTGTGGTATAATAAAGTGTTTTCTATCTATCTATTTATCTATTGTCTATTCTACTGCTTTTATAATCTACGCTCACTACGAGATGAGGTCACGTGATTAATGTGCAGGGGATCGGACCAAGCTACGATCATCAACAAGTTGCAAATTAATATTGTTTGCTATAACCACCCCGAGTTTATGCGACACCTTATGTTTACTGGGGAGTGTACGGTACATTATTGTAATGGGGTTAATTACGAGTGTGGCAACCCCGTCTTAGCTTGTGCCAGATGTTTGGATAATGCTCGTAAGCGAAATAGTGTTCTGTGGTTGAGCTGAAACCTTCAAATGCGTACTGAGACAGCCTACACGAGATTTTCAAGACAAAAATATAATTTTGTCTTTATAATCTTCTACCCCTTTGTACACATTGCGTGTTTCACAAAAAGGTATTAGCTTTGGCGTTATTAATTTGTTTTAGTATTTTCTTGAATCTCTTTGCATTTTATTTGAACATGATAAAGAACCTCATTCGTTGAAGACTTATTGCTTCAACTGTACTGTAGTAATTATAATTTGCCTTTACAAAAAACTTGGGCCGAATGTGGAGCTGAAAAGTAGGACGAAATAAGATTCTTTTAAATAAAATAAATTATGGGCCGAGTACGGCATACAATGTGGGACGTAAGCAGATTTTTTGATATGGGTCGAACTTCCTTGGGACGAATTTGGCATAAATCGTTTTGGGATATTTCCAAACGATTTCACTGCTGTTATACCAAGGTGTTGAATAAACGGTATAAATAGTGCTGGACAAGTCACACAATATCATCTAAAATACGAAAAAATAAAAAATAAATCTTTACTTGGTTATATTTACAAATTAAGAATAGACAGTATGGTAATTATCGACTAAATAGATGAGGTATAAGATACAATAGCTATGTAACTGATACTTTCAAGAGTTTTGTCACAATACAAAGCATGGAATATATTCTGTGCTAGAATATATTCTATGCTTTGTATTCTATGCTAGAATATATTCTATGCTTTGTATTGTGACAAAACTCTTGTATCAGTTACATAGCCATTGTATCTTATATTTCATCTATTTACTCGATAATTACCATACTGTCCATTCTTATTTTCTCAACAAACATTTAATTGGCTTCATTAAAGCCGGCGATCTTATCTCTTCTTACCTACATGTGTTCAGTCTGTTTAGTTTTTTTGTTTCACACGTCAAAATATCTTACGTTATCTACTTAGATGAGCGCGACGCGTCAGCGAGGCATCAAATGAGATATATCGGGGATATCGAACCTTGTATCAGTTGCTATAAGTCTCAAGTTCAGTCGCTGTTTTGTTTATAACACTTTGTTGTACGATAGCATCGCCTGTGGTAAGCAAAAACAGGAAAACTGGATTGATGTATGGTGTTTGTTGTTTTTGCATCATATTTTATAGATTCCTAACTTATTTTGATCATTTAACCGCGACAATGTAAATTGACTGGCCGTTTATTGGACATTTTGTTGTCGCTGGTTCTTGCTCTACTTTGTTTGAAAGTACAAATTAATTAACGTTTTGTTATGCGCAGGAGACCGGGTGGTCAATTATGTTTACTTTTTTAGGGCTGTTGATAGAACTTAGATTAAAATGTGGCATCAGAGAATTGTGTATAACCAAACAGGTAGGTAGGTTAGGTACGTACAAAGATCTACAAGGCTTTCCATCAAAAAAGCAGATGAAATAACAACTAGTAACATAAACTGTGAAAAAGTTTATTAAAAACAAAAAAGTCGTTGTCATGGTACAAACAGAAGCTGGCACAGAAAGCCGGTAGTTTGAAATCTCCGTTACTTCCAACTTCCTAGTATCAGAGAATGGGTTATATTATCAAACATTACCCCATTACCATTTACTAGAACTGACACCTTTGTACGGTGCTATAAAAACAAATGTGCAACTAAACGCATTTCCTAGACATTACAAGTGCGCAAGAGTGGCTCTCTTGGCGGTCGTCTAAAATAACGAGGAAAACTGATGCTATGTACTTTACTAGACAGTTTCTATGATATCTTGTACATTGTTTTTATAAACAGTGATAAAATACTTCTAATATGTTTTTAAGAGAAAAAGAGATAAATAAAAAGGAAATTCGACTATTTCTGATTACCTACATAAAACAAACATACTCCTTAAAATCATTTTAGGCACTTATCTTTTTTATTGTAACACGTTTTTGATTTTTTATAGATTTTTTGATCTCAAGTTTTCCTTCGTTAAAAACTATCCTTATGAAAATGTGCTAACTAACTACACCACGACGGTTTCAAGTCCCGTCGAAGTCGATTTTTTTTGCGATATTATGTGATTACTTAAATAGGTACCAGTTTGTCAAGTAAAATTTTGTAAAAAAATTGCTCGTACGTTATACACTCGTACTATACGAGTGTAAGGTGTAGCCATTGCATCTTCATGCATGATAGCAAAAAACGTTGGACAATGTCTCAGAAAAACTTCAATCATTTGCATATAAAATAAAACATCTAGCGAACGGGAAATGCACGCTAATTTGAATTTAAAACGCAAATAGTTTTTAACGTAGAATTGTTTAGAAAACGAGGAATTCGCGCGCGCCATTGCATTAGAAGTCGCAATGTAAAAAATAACCTAAGGCTTTGTTCAAGTTATAGCCCGAAACATAAAATATCACAAACACGAAACTTTACACATACAAACAAAAATTTATCAAATTTAGGTACTTACGCATCAGTAGACTCTGTTCTACTAGAGTCTGTCTATTTTTTTAACCCTAGGAAAACATACACGATGGGCCCAGAAAGACTTAACGTCGATTCAGAAGTATTCGTAAGTGTAGAGTATAGAGAGACGAAGAGATAGTAAGCAATATTCAATGAGGTTTTACCAAGTTTATACATATATAAACATCATTGGCGTTATTGACTTGATTGAATGCTTATTCCATTTATATGAATGTGATTCGCTACACAGCCTCAAACGCTCCTGTATAGAACCGCAAATTTAGGAAAAAATAGAACCTTAACTATATATCTTATCCGATATCGTATCCTTCCGATTCCGACTCAGGCGTCCCCCCAGGTCACCGACCTTAGTTGTGCCTATGTATTTACAACACCCACACCTGCATTGGCGCGAAATCTACTCCCATCAGTCACCTTAAACAGACCCTATTATTCCACAGTTCCTTCATCACGACATCCTGGACATAAAACATTCGCGTACATAATGACGAATAATTTATGCAGACAGAAAAGTATCCGTCTTAGACTATGTAAAGGACCACACAGTATCTTGTAGTTTGCTTGTTAGATTCAAGGTAACCGGGGGTTTTATCAGTAACAAGCCATGTTTTAGTTTAGTAAAGTTCTTACTAGTTTAACTAGATCTTTTAGTTTTATCTTTTGTACCTTGCCACCGTAGTTTCAGTCAGTTTTGTAGCAATGATTTTCATGGACAATTTGATACTTCAACTGATTTGCCGTGGTAATTGAGGCTTTTTAGAGAAGGTTAGCTATTGTAATGAAATTAACGCATCACCTATTTCTACTCTAACTTAATATTTTTTGTTTTGAATATATCAGCTGAAACATGTTTCGAAATAAAGGGTTTCTGTTATTATGTACGTAAGCCCTCACAGTCAGAATAATTTCTAAAAAATCAAAATAATATCCCAAAAAATTTTTGACTTGGCGCTAGAGTCCTAAGGAAGTCTCAAAGTTTTTCGACTCCTACGACACTTGACCTCATGGTACAATTGGTTAGTCCATTTCCGTACTGAGGGAAGGATGCGGGTTCAACGCCAGTCGAAGTAAATTTTTTTTGGTATGTTATTTAATAATTTGTGATTAGGATTATTTTGGAGGAAGATATGTACACCTTAGTACATTATAGTGTCCTTTGACCACGGCGGTCAGTTTCATCGGAGACTAGCCAGATACGCAGGACATATTATAGTGCACAAGTGTGTGCGCTAACACTCATAATCCGATGGGACGACAGATTAAAACGACCGGGGAGAGGTCAGGCGCAGAACCAACGACTTAACGTGCTTGTCGTTCCGAGGCACGGGGCTTAGTATACATACAGTCATGATGAAAATTTGTATTTAAGATCTTTTAAGTACTTGAAAGCAAACTGAAGCAAACAATTACTGATGAAAACATAAAAACTGATATCACCCAAGAAATCGCTAACTATACTTATGGAAGTGTCACCTAACCCCTTAAAACCACCGAGGTAAGTGCATTCTAGTTAAATAATGTACCAAGTAAACGTTACTGCATATCTGTAACAACATGCACACTAACCCACAGATAAACCATAGTTTCTATAGACAAAGACACAGAAGATACAACAGTAAGTACTGACATAGGTGAGGTAGGTAATGAAATGCAAATATGTTTGCATGTGCGGAACCACTTTACCGCGCCAGTGTAAATAAACGGTGACTTCTTGATAATGTGAAAGCTAGAACTTGGGCTTTATAACTATGATTGTAAGAATATTTTACAAAATTTCTTAATTCTGTGAATAACTTCATACTTATCTAGACTACATTGTAGAGCGCAAACGTTAAAAATGTAAAAAAATGGTTTTTGTATTTAAATTCAAATAATCTTAGGATAGTAGAAAAATATATGCCTATCCTACCTTACCTATAAAGTAAAAAAAGTAAATCTTTATTCACAAAGAAAATTACTACCAAATAATAGAAATAAATTAGAACTAGTCTTTATAATTGAAACAATTGAGTTAACTGCAGACTGTAAAAAAAAGTAAAAATGTTATTTATTGACATAAAAGCTTGCACACAACAGACAATATGAGTCTATAAGCTCCTGAACTAGTTTAAAAATTGTATTTCAGGAGCCAAAACCTATAGTATTACTTGGTTTTTCCAAATTTTACGAATCAGAAAAATTTGTGTACCCTGTAGGTATGTCACGTCGTTTAGTGATGATGATAATGATGTACAGGTTAAATGGTATGCCACCTAAGCATACCATTTAACCCTTTTGCAGAATCTTCAAAGGTTAAGACTTTCATTGCCCATGAAGCACAAGCCCGTCTGCAGCTCCGTGGTGCAAGATAGCTCGCCCTGCGGGTTACACCGCGCCGCAGCCGAGGCTGGGCAGTGAAAGCGATATACTAAGTTCAATAAGATCGCACGCACTTGTCTTTACACCACAAGTCTCCAAAAATATTTCAATCAGAAATCAATAACTTTATTTCTTTAGGCTTACAAATGAAGCACTTATATCAAATTTTAAACGATGAATTTGGAATATTTTCTCTTCATCTATCTTCTCTATCATTCAGATAAGATCAATGTAACCTTCGAATAAATGAAACCAATTTTTCATTTAATGCCTTTGCTTATCCAGCTTAACTTCTTAACCTCAGGACCAAGTCTCCAATAAGAGGTTACATAGTATCAGCATAAGAGCATTTCAATAGAAATGATCTTCACTAGAAAACTCCGCTTATAAAGGGCGATATTGGATTCAGATAGGACTTTATCGAAACGCTTCACTGTTTCAAAGCTTATGCGTGGATGGCTGATTCACTTTGAAAACCTTACAAAAATAAAGCAGTTTTTGACTTTAGTCTCGTACTCATTTTCATTTCCCCAGATATTTTATATAAACAAAGACATTTATGCATGAAAACCTGACAAAAACTGATAACAGTTACAGAAAACAATAAGGTACCTTATAGTAAGGTGACTAAAAACTAAAACAATAACTTCACTGCTGCACAACTGCGCATAATTGGACACAATCATATGCAAATTCCAGTTTGAAAAAGTTTGTCCCTCACAAATGAAATAAGGAATGAAGGGCTTACCAATACCTACGTTTTTTGCAATCAAATTTACTAAGATGATACCAGTGTCGTATTTACGCTAATATTTCTTTGGTTTTGAATTCTTTTGTTTACAAACAGATCTAGTATTCTAGAACCGAGTATAAGGACCGTGCAAGATAAATGAGAACACTGTTCTGTACTAAGAAAACCTTGCACAGTGATGGTTTTCTATTACGTGTCATTAGAAAAGGACAGTCAATCCTCAGTGTTTTTTGTTTTATAGCACATTTAATTGCCGCTTGCAATATTTAAGTCAGGATAGACCAGCCACCTTTGCAATTATTTCAGTATTTTTCTGGTTCTAAGCATATTTACTTGCACTTTGCATTTTTGAAATCAGCATAGACAAGCCACATCTCCGATAATTTCTTAGTAGAGATATAGTGCAAACTAACACAGCCGTTTTCCAAATAAGCTATGCCAGTGTCAAAGCGCGCCTCAGGCGATATCAAAAAATTATATCAAAACTTTATCGACATTGTAGCCGACTCTCTTGAACGTGGCTAATGACAAAATCGATCTCTTTCATCCCAAACGGCATACTTTGAAGTTGGAGATGATATTATGAAAGCTCGTGAAAAGTTTCAGTCAAGAATTATAAAGATTTCAGTTTCACTTTGATGATTCCCATAGTTTTAAAGAGGTTGACTGCGAGATAGGTATGACGACAGACTGAAGGGCATAAAATAAATATCTTAGCATGTTGTTTATGGAAGCGAATAAATATATAATAATGCTGGGCAATCCACACAGCATAATCTAGCCTGAAGCTCAGCAGAGCTTGTGTTATGGGTAAATAACATAACTGATATAAGTACTTATATGTATTGTATTTTTAGCATCTTGCTCGGGGAGATGCACCACTCGGCGGTGCTGGCAGCGGCGCTGCGTGTACGCGTGCCGAACGACTACTTGGGCGCGCGCCGCCGCCCCGTCATGCTGGAGGTGCCCAGCTGTAGGACCAACCTACTAAAGTTTGCCCCCATGTCACTCGCTATCTATTTTCTCAATATTCTGTCTGAAAACAGCGTAGATATATTTTACCAAAACTTGCCGAAAGCCATGGAAATGGCACAGATTGATAGTGAATCAAAATGTATACTTAGAGACAGCTTGTAATTGAAGCAAAATGTATAGATTAGAATTGTGTATTGCTTTAGACTAAATAAATAAGTTATGATAAGTAACTAGATACAACATCGCCTAGGGGTCAATAAAAAAATGTATAATGATGTTTTTCTCTCATTAGATACATAGGTAAAAAAATTAAAATTTAAACACTCGGAACAGAACACTCCAAAAAATATCTACAGATCGAACAAACATTTAAATTTGTCCCGCAGGAATCAAACCCGCAAACTCCTGCGTTGCAGGCAGACCTTCGCCCGCTGCGTCACAGATGTCGTCTAATCCAAAAAATCTTAATTCTACAATTGGACAGCCTCAAAAACCCGCATTGCTGACATAGATTTTTCACAATAGACTAAATTACCTACATAATACAGTATCAATCATAATGAATATCATGTTGACATGGGAAGCAGAGCCATGTGGCACAACACTAGCTAACTTTGTTTCACGGTGTATGTCATGCATGCATATTTCATTGTAGTACGGGATTTCGTCATGGGAAATCAGCCGTGTAGGGCTGATGTGATCTCGCATCATTTATTAGGGTTGGATAGTTTGCTACTTCGAAACTTGTAGCAATAGCGGGGGTTAAGTTTTAACAAGGCTTTTGATCAACATAGTTTTATATTTTCTGCAGTGATTTGTATGGTTTTCTCCACAATTTGTTGGCATCGTCATCACAGACATCGTTACTTTGGTTTAATTTGACGGCGTGTACAAGCATGCTAGTCGAAGTTATCAAAGCTCGCTATAACTTGGTAACTACTATATGGATGCGTTATAACATAAATAGGTAAATCTTCTAAATTATCGAGATTTGAGAATTATGAATGATTAGAATTATGGTAAAAAAACAATATTATCAGAGGGAGCTACATTATTTAACAATTTACCAAACAATGTAAAGGAATGTGTTAATTTGAATGCCTATAAAAATAAACTTAAATTACATGTACTCACTTTGTAACAAAGCGCGAATAAAAATTATTACCTTTTTAATATTTAGTAACACCGAAATATAACATATAAGACTTACCTATTTCATAATTATCTAAGTAGGTACCTACTAGTTGTTATAATGTTTAGTATTTTATAATATTATTACTTATGTAATATTTATTAAGAATAAACAATATTAAGTTAGAACTTATTTTAGGTTCCAGTGGTTAGTTTAAATATTGTTAACCTAGATTAATTTTTTCTTATGTATCTCATTCTAAGTAAACCCTATGTTTGTTTGTATGAGAATAAAGTTCTTTAAACCTAAATTATCGAGACCTGTGGGTTACCGAAGCTCTCCGGTTGTTTAACTAAAAAACTACCAAAGCGGTTGAAGCGACGAAGCGTTACCCGTGAGTTGGTGAGTATCTGGCGCAGCGCATCAGCATTGCCAGCAGCAGGGCAATGAAGCCAGCGTCTTGGGGACGCTTCCGACTGGTATTAATATGGATCAGTTGAGCTACTTGTAGATTGATTGCAACTGTTGATAATTTATGTTGAGAAATTAATATGAAAACTGATTGAAAATGCAAACTTGGTTTTATTGTAAAAAAGACACACGTATTGACAAATCAGTGCCCGGAAGTAGCTCAACTGTTTCAATTATAAATACTAGTTACTAGTTACACGACCTCTGTGGCGCAGGGGGCGAATGTCTGCCTGCGACGCAGGAAGTAGCGGGTTCGCCTCAGGACAAATGTGTGTACGATCTGCAGATATTTGCTCAGGGTGTTCTCGATGTTTTCTATGTAAAGTAAAAAAAATATTTATCAATGTATTGTATTAAGTATATCTGTTATCTAGTACCTCTGCTTAGCTTGGAGCTAGATAATGCTGTGTGAATTGTCCAGTATTATCTATTATCTATCTATTTAATTCTTATTTGTTTGTATTATCTAATTCTACTATGTCAGTTTTAAACAAATCTTTGGATAGCCCTTCTATTTGTAGTTCGTTTACTACCTGCTATTTATCTCCGTCACAAATAGTATCAAATCCGAATCACAAATTCCGCATAGTTTCACTTGTACTATTAAATTCAAGCCCCTATCAACGTGAAGCCGTTTATTCAGCAGGAATATGCATAGCAAAGCCATTAGTCAATTACCTATCATAGATTAGCACATCGGCGAGAGATTAATGACCCCGGTGCAGTCGAGTCTAGTGCGGATTAACACCGGTTATGTAGGAATAGAAGTTGAATATGCACCAGTTTGAGCAGCTAGGTGTTGCTTAGTAGAGTGAGTTTGAGTCTTATCTGTTAAAGTTCTGTCTTTGATATAAAACTTGTGATATCGCAAATAAATAACTAATAATAATAAATCACTTTTTTTACAAGGGCAGAAGCATTTATTCACAAAGAAAATTATAATAAAATAAAATAAATAAATTAGAACTAGTATTAATAATTAAAACAATTGAGCTAATTGCAGACTGTTGCCAACAATCTACAGGTAGCTCAACTGATCCATATCAATACCAGTCGGAAGCGTCCCCAAGACGCTGGAATAATATCTAATAATAATAAAAAACTAATACTAAAAATAACTCATAATAATATCGCAAATTGAAAACTAATAATATCGGATAACAAATAATATCGCAAAAAAAATCTTTTAGACATTAAGTAGGTACTTTTAGAAATTACCCTGAGTGTATACGCACTGTAATAACAAAAACCATAAAACAACTAGCTCCAGCCCGTGGCTTCGCACCCTCTTTCCCGGGATAGAAATAGCCTATGACCATCCATGCGTGGACACATAAATGGTTAAAAGTTATTATGTATTTATTTATAAGTAGTGTAAAACTGTTTGTTCTCCAAAAAACAAAAAACAAAGAAAATTCCAGGAATATCGTCTACCTTCCTACCAAATTTCGTTAAGATCCGTTCAGGCCTGAAAAGGTAGCAGACTGACAGACTGACAGAATTACTTTAACTTTTAGAATATTACTAGCTGTTGCCCCCGGCTTCACACGCGCTTTTCAAGTAGCCTATGTCCGTCCCGGGATATTGTTTACCTCCCTGACCAATTTCATTAATATTCGATCAGCCGTTACGTGTGAAAATGTAACAGACCAACAGACAGAAGGAGTTACTTCCGCTTTTATAAATAAATAAATAAATAATGCTGGACAATTCACACAGCATTATCTAGCCCCAAGCTAAGCAGAGCCTATGTTATGGGTACTTGATAACTGATATACTCGTACTTAATACAATATACTACATAGATTGATATTTTTTATTACATATAGAAAACATCCAGATTACCCTGAACAAATATCTGCAGATCCTACAAACATTTGCTCAACCTCATGGCGGACATTTGCCCGCTGCGCCACAGAGGTCGTCAAATATATATATTTTTTAAATCTTAGATTCTTAATATTTAGATTATTACATTTAATCTCGTGAATAATTTTTTTCCGTACAAAAACACAACGCAAAGCTTTTTCCTTTCCCAAAATTAATATCTCAGCCAATATATATAGAGGTACGTACTCGCCGAGAAATGTAATAAAATTACAAGTCATGGGAATCAGGACTCGAACGACTTTGATATTACTGTATTATTTGTTCACGTGTGGGTGAAAAGGCTTATTGGAATACTCCAGGTGGCTGTGTTGCCACTGAAAAATTCAATAATAATTTTGTACAAGATCAAACAGCCTTTTACGCAAAAGGCGATAAACAAACACTAGAAAGTGCGCACCTTAACCTCAACATAATATTGGTCCACTGATCGACGCAGACCTCCCATTAATAAGTGCTTTATTAAATTATCTCATGGGAGTGCCCTTAACCCCTGCGCTGGGCATGCGAGTTTGGATCGCAGTTCGGTGACTTTTGACAGAGGAAACACCAAAAGGTACGAAGGAAAAATTACAGACAGATATGAAAATAACTTCTAAAAATTAAATTTTAATAATTGGTCCGAGTAATAATTTTTTATATATAATAAATTGATTAAAATGTATGTAACTATAAAGTATGCTGTTTAATAAGGCATTGTCAAACTATTAAAAAATAACGTACAACATGGCAAATTAAACAGGTAAAATAGTAATAATGGCAGAAATAATATTAAATTGAAATTAAATTCAAATGTGAAAAAGCAGCTGTATACGGGTATTGCCAAATCACTAAAAAAATATAGATAGAATGTTAAAGCCTATGGCCACGGCCACACTGCAGGAAGGTAGGCTGGTTGTTTCGATGGCAAATTAGCAGCTTGCTTCAATGGTAGTTAGGCCCATGGCTTAGAGTTCATATCCGGTAACAGGCATCTGACGTATACGTCAGAGAGCTCGACGCATGCATTGTGGTGTGGCCGGTCCAGGAGGCCCCTCGGAAACCTAAAATAGAAGTTTCGTTTAGGTTTTCGTACAAACCAATTCTTATGTCACTTGCATAAGATAGCGTTTGCACGAGAATAAAATAATCAAATTCCGATTTCCGTTTTTAAAAGTGCCCTATTCTCAAACTAAATTTGTGTGAAAACGATAATGTGCCCAATAGTTAAAGAACTGTGTCGCAAACACTAACGCCCTTCTCCGAATGTAAGATTATAGAGCTACTTAAGTGACTATTTGAAGACTTTGTTTTCTTATCTACCATCCAAGCTACCATCCTCCCCAGTACAGCCATAGCATAAGTAAATTAAAGTTATTGTTAATATAAGCCCTCACACCTGATTGCGAAACAAAATAAAAATTACGAATAGTTATTATTGCCCAATAATAACTATTCGTAATTTTTAAGAAATCAAATAGTACGTGAAAAGTAGGTACGGGAATGTGCTAACCAACTACACCACGTTAGCATTCCCGTACTAAGGGAAAGATGCGTCGTTCAAGTCCCGTCGAAGTTGATTTTACTTTTGGGATATCGTTAGGTGTCTTATAAGTAAATTAAGTCTTGCTCAACCAACATGTAATTGAAACAAGACCAAATTTCAAGTTACTGAATTAAGTTATAATAAGCCATCAAATACTGTACTATCAACTAGAACAAAATTAATTGAGCGATCATCGGTCTTAAGCTACTCATATATTATTTAACCTGGCAGATTATTGCAGCGGCTTTAATTCTACTTGCTTATTCAGCGATCAAAGTAAAATATTTCGCCCGATTCAAAAACCATTAATATTAATTAAAAATAAACGTTGATGGGTAGCAATTTACATAACAAAGAATATCTATAAAACGGAATTGGACTCTCCCATTTAAGTGATCACCTCATACCTACTGTTGATACTAAAACTTTTTTATGGTGTGATTTTAATTCACGTTTAGATTATATCGATCACTTTTATGTGGAAATAAACATGTCGGCAATGATAATAAATTATTTTGAAACGGAAGTCAAAATAACGGTTGTAAAATGACCGGGTTTATGGAATAGCGATTGTCACAACGCAGTCAATCACCGTAATTATATTACGATACTATCGTTGCATTCATTTGTTTAATATAAAAATAGATATTTTTATAGTTGGCGCGTGGTCTTTTGTTTTTTATAGTATTATCCTCGCTGACGTCACCAATCAGGGCCTCCAGTAGATATGAGAAAAGGATTGCGCCAGCTTTTAAATTTTATCTATTTATACACACTGTCATCTAATGACTATTTCGAATGTGCAATATAGATATTGTTTTCAAAATTACCTTTATTGGTTTTGACTTACTGAAACGCATTCACTGCCCAGCCTGGGCGGTTTGACCCGCAGGGGCGCTCCGCCGCGACACGGGGGAGTAGACTGCCATCTGCGTATTAGCCATGATAGTGTTAAGCTAAGTAAGTTACCAACTCGTAGTTTATCATCATAGTTGTTGATAATGTCATTGATATTTATTTAAAGAACCACAGAGATACAGTAAATACAGATTTCATTTCCGATCGCAATTGTTATTTATAGACCTATCTATGCTGAAGTTTACATACAAAAATAACTCATTTGTATTGCAAATTAACTCTCCACTTTAGCGAAACGATCGCAAGCCCATCGATCGACAGCTGACAATTCTCTCATAGACCGCAAGTTATTCAGGAACCAGGTTCCTTTAAACCGGCCAATAGTTACTCTATTGGCTCTCTCTATTGGCACTACTCACTATTGAAACGCCACGCAATCCGGCAAAACGCGAAGCATGTTGAATTGAATCAAATTGTATTATTTTTCTGCGTCCAAGCACCTGCCGCGACGAAATGCTTGGATGTAATGGTGTCGACACGTTGCGACGCATCGCTTTTTAAAATGTGTTTGCGCCTTAAGTGTCATTTTTATCGTGATAGATCTTCGTTACAGAGCGCAGGGTCCGAGCCAGCTCCAACAGCATTCTGAGCGAGTCAGAAGACAACCTCCGTGATACAAAGTCGGTCCTACTATTCCTTCTAGTTTTCACAAGTCAGAAATAAATTTTATTATTATTATTATTACCACGTTTCCTTTCATGGTAAATGACAATGTGCCGACACGGAGGTCTAGAAGACAACCTCCGTGATACAAAGTCGGTCCTATTCATTCTATTTTTCACTGCGTTACTACTAGGCACGTAGTAGATTCCAGTTCAAAGCTTTTCTCTCTCTTTAAATAATTATATTCGTGGGAATTTAGGTAGGTACTCTTAGAATAATGGAAAAGACTGGAAAAGACTGCTAAAAATCTTTTATTTGAATAATTTACGTAATGAAGACACCTTTCAAAAAATAATCAACCAAAATTTTTACCTTTTTAGTAGAAGAAGTAAGAAAACCATCATTTTAGTAAGGCACTAAACCTAAGACATTAAACGTTTTCTGTCGACTTGTTTCACTTTGTTAACCGACTTTAAGTAGAGTCGGAGGTTCTTTATTCGGCTGTGTGTTTTTTCGTTCACACAATATTGCGAATTAATAGTCACAGCTCGATGATAAATGATTTGTCGGTAACATGTGTAAATGCGTTTAAAGGATTATTGCACAGCACAACGTAGTTCAACTCAATTTTGATCTTGTATTATTTATATATGCAAATTGATACGGTAATAAAACACAAGTTTGTCGATAAACGTAATTTGCATCTCCTGGCTAACTTTGGATGCAGAGTTGGGAAGAATAATAACATTTGCACTTTGTATACCAAAGTACAACGAAGTTGAATCAGAGTTGATTCATGTGAAAACAATTTGAAAAATAGACATCTAGGTACCTTACATAATAATTATCTTCTTCTCTCCTATAGCTCAGCGGCCCAAAGAGTGTCTTGGAATCCGATAACAGAAGTCTCCATTTTGGTCTATCCTCAACCACATCTTTCCAGCGGTACCGTGGGCGTCTTACGAGTTTCGACCGATTGGCCATCATAATAAGGTCCGCCGTAAGTGTATAGAATAGATAGAACACACAAAAAGGTCACAGGCTCAGCTTAATATTGCTATGGCAAAAATGTCATAGCAGCACTGGTTTCCAGCGGTGCCATAATATGCAGAAATAACTTGCAAGTGTTATATAAAACTGTAGGTATTTATCAGTCTAAACTAAAAGAGCGAGAAAGTTGAAAAGACTTCAAATTCTTGCCTTTGGAAAATCATAAAGAAATACAAAAAACAGGTTTAAATTTTTTAAACAGTTAGGGTCTTATGCTTCAAATTGTATTTTACAAATAGGTCCACATACACACCCACTGAGTTTGTCTAACCTGCCATCAAACACCCTGTATAATTACTTATTTATTAAAATAATCATTTTGAAAATCGTGCGCCTCCTAAGCGTATGGTTATCTCATATGTACCTCGTAATATGGTTATCTTTCTAGGATCGTAGTTATAAATAAGTCATGGTAAATATCCCCTTATTGATGACTATAGTGAAATGGCAAAGTATCGGAACAAATAGCTATCTCTGGTGTTGGACGCCAAGATCTACTTTGGATAGCAGTACAACAGATAGAGGAAGAGCCTTCAAATCCCGAGTGAGTGCGATAATTAAGTTTCTTCTGGGTATGCGTGCTCCATCTAAGGCCACATCTTCACTTTCTTATATGAGATGGTGGTCAAAATCTTTGCTTTTTTCAATAAAAAATATATGAGTTATCTGCGGCACGCCAGTAAAATTCAGTTCAAAACCCTTTTCAGTAAAACTAAACGTAATAGAGTCGAAACCCTTTTGTGGACAGGGCCCTCATTTGGAAAAACAATCAGTATTTCCAATCCAGCGGTCCTATTATTTTCAGATAAAATGAGCTACTGATTTGCAAAACTCGTTTGTGACAAATGCACGATGGTTAAATTAAATTGTGTAGCGATTTTCGAGTTCGTTTGCTGCTGTCAACGTTGTTTTGTTAAAATCAGATGGGCTCGAACATTATCGAAGCTGTTTTGTTTTAACCAAATTGAAAACACCTACAATGCAACTATTTTAAAATAACTAACACAGAAAATTATTAATTAACGTAACAATGTTCGATTCAGGAGGCAGGATTCGAATCGATTTCAGGCCAAAAAGATAAAAAACGCTATGCAAATTAAATAATCTAATATTAGTTCCAAAGTAAGTACAGCTTGTGTTATGGGAATTAGGAAACTGATATACTTAATACATTACATACCTGCATAAGTATATTTATTATTAAACATAGAAAACACCTGGAATAAATATCTGCAGATCGTACAAACATTTGTCCAGAGGCGGGATCCGAGCCCTCAACCTCTAGCGGACCTTCGGTCGCTGCGCCACATCACACTAATATTATAAATGCGAAAGTTTGGATGGATAGATGGTTGGATGTTTGTTACCTCTTCACGCCAAAACTTCTCAACGGGTAGAGCTGAAATTTTGCATACAGGTAATTCTAATCCTGGAATCAAACATAAGCTACTTTTTAACACATAAATCAGTTCCCATGGGATAGAAATCCCCTTTGAACATATCTATAGAAAAAACGCATGCGAAGCCGCGGGCATAAACTAGTCGGTCATATAATCAAAATCATAGTCTCTTGTTTATTAAGGTCATAAAACAGGTCAAAAAGCTGGCAAGTGGCATGACCCTACAATTGGGGCAACCATACAGAACGGACTTGGAATCGAACAATACCTTGTAATTACTGCCACTATGAACTGTCATAGATGGCATTGAAAATGACAGTCGTAGGGCACTTTCGATATCTGCCAGTGTTACAATATGGAGTGGAGACCAATGTAACAGCTGAAGCGGTAAAGCATCATTTTCTTTTAATAATTCTAATAAAATTATGAAATAATTTCTGTATGAGAAATCAAAGAAGACAGTTTTAAAAACTCATTAAGATTTCGACGATAGCTTTTTAACATAACTGAACGTTTTCAAAGTTAATTTCTATGGCTCTTAGATATAACACTAATATTAAAAATACGAAAGAAATATATTTGTTACGTTTTCACGCCGAAACTACTAAACGGATCAAACTTAAATTTACATAGATGTAGATCTAGACCAGGATTAACATTATAGAATACTTTTTATTCCGAAAAAACGTTTGCAAAGCCACCTGCAGAAGCTAGTTTAGAATTTTTTCTAAGAATTAATAACAGGAAGCTAAAATTAGTTTCTTTGATAAAGTATAATTAGTCGCTGGTTTACCACCTAAATAACGGACATTAGTAACACCAAAAAGCCATACTCATCATGATGAGTATCATGTCATGACATGACGACGATATGTCGCTGGAAGCTTAATTTTGGGCCATCACGAACGGTGGGGTATTAGCACCGTTGGCCTACGTAATACGACCCGGCATACATATGGACATTATTTCGATTCACACAACGAGGGTAGACGTAAAATTTATGTCATATCCCGAAATACGCACAAGTTCAATGTTGACATTTATATTTAACAATACAGGCTGCTCCATTGTGTTCTCTTTCGAATCAAATGTCGCCGAAAGGTTGGCAAATTGGCAATTTTGGCTTATGTTTCGCGGAAAATGTCGCAGATTCATTATGTAGGAAACAAAAGTTTTTCCTCGTCATCTAAGGTATTATGTGTCTTTGTTTTGAAAAGCACTCGAACAGGGTTATGAGGCAGAAAGTTTCGAGTAATAAATAATGCTATTTTCAACTATCACTGGTAAAAATGATCTTGATATTTTAATATTTTATTCTTTAAAGTCTTTGTTTTTATAGTGCGTAAACCTCACACTCTGGCAAATTTCTAAGAAATTAATTATCATTGCAAAAATTTACGACTTCGGCGGGACTTGAACCCGCATCCTTCCGTAAGTACTGGAATGTGCTAACCAACTACAACACGAGGTCAAGTGACGCTGGAGTCGAAAATCTTTGCGACTTTACACGGACTGTAGCGCCGATAGCTCCACCTACAGGGGAAACATTTTATTCTTTGTATTTTATTGACCTATCATCAATTATTTTTAACAAACAAATCTGAAACCCTTCTTTTAAATATTTTCATTCGTTATATTTTATCGACTCTCATTTTAATTGAAGGTCAACATTAACACGAAACTAAAAGAGCTCATTTACTCACTGTCCATTCTACCAAAACATTAATTGTATTTAGTATAACAAAGATATTTTGATAAATGAAGAGTTTGCGTGTATAACCACCCTGTGTAAGCTAATAGTAACAAAATCGGCCTGCGCGTAGGTTAATCATTTTATTCAATAGTATACAGTTACAGAATTATTATTGACATAACAACTGTCGGGGAAAGGATAAATTGAATTTGTGATCAGGAAATCAAAGTTGGTTTGTTAATTTTAAAAGTTTGAATCTAGTATGATTTAAAGATTTAGAATTAAATTAACAGTTTGTTTCGAAGTTTAAAACCTAACAGAATTAAATTCTTAGGCTTATGAAAAAATCTGTTAGGTTTTATATGCATACCAACACTGAAAACTTTGAAACAAACTTTATTAAATTCTAAATCTTTAATTCATAATGAATTCCAACTTTTAAAATTTAATTCTTCCTAAAAAGGAATTTTATGACCGTCTCAGAAATCTACTAAATCGAGCCGTTGTAAACAATTTCTTGCGTACGGAATAGATAAAATCTGAAAGCACAGAACACGTAGAAACTATCATTCTATCAGTGGCAGAACTATGACGAAACGAAGGATAACCGTTCAAAGTCTTTACTTCCGCAAAATGATATCAGAGCATTCGATCGACTTGCGTCGGAATGAAATCAATTTCAGAGTTGCTCTGATCGAGATACTGGATACCGTTCTTCATTAACTCGATTTTATCGAGAAAGATTTTTAATAATCGTCACGTGCTACATACGGTGCGGCGCGCTGGAAGGTAAATAAAACAAAAAAGTAGTTGCCCAAGTCAAAAACCGAGTCTCTGATTTTATACGTATATATTGTGTTTACCTAGGTACTACCGTGCCATAAAAAAATCAGGAATTCTATCCTTCTAACTTATAATTGCAAAAGTGTGGGCCGTTGTAAAGAGGTTTGGAAGAAGATAACGCCAACACTACTAAATGGATCAATGTGAGATTTTGCACACATAAGTTTATACACCCAAAAAAATGGCCAAAAATAAAACAGATGTGTGTATATTATACATATTTGATTAATTTAATTAAATCGGAACCGTCATTGATCTTCAATATCATTTCCGATTTCATCGCAACGTACCGCACCGTGTGTCTTCGTCTTGCACAGATTTTTGACGGAATGATTAAAGATTTTTAACTTTCTAGATAAATCTCTCCCTGATATCGCTCCGCAAAAACCGTTATCGGAATTGCCTTGATAGTGATCAACGAAGATACATGGCACGCAATTACGTATGTTGAACTTCCGAAATCACGTTGAAGAACCGATTTAATGGTTTTGGGAACAAATTTTTAATGACTGCACTTCATTATAATGGCATTCTTTGAGTTTAACGTAAATTTGGGTATTAATGTGAAAATTTTCTCTGACAGACCCTGAAAAATAATTACTTCTTGTTCGTGAAAACAATATGTTTTTATTCAATTCAACTTAAGTACCTACTTACTCTAGTTTGAAGTCAATTTCTCATGATACAGTACTATTTCAAAACTAGTATCTTTGAGTAAAAGGAAGTTTGATAAGAACAAAAATACTATAAAACCTTGTTAGGTACTAATGTAATCAGAAGACTTGGAACCCGTTAGGTTGGTCACCGATCTGTAAATGCCACTGTACATTTTACTTTGTTTCATTCAACAAATACAAGTTAAAGTCGATATGGGATTGTTATGCCCAAGAAAGCATCAGCTGCATAATATGACAATAAAACCAAACCATACAATAACAGTATCTATTCCATTTATCTGATTCACACTAACAATTGCAGTCTTTGCATTTTATTGTTTTCAAATCAGCATCCAGTTTGAGGCCATTATGAAGCACGCAGCGATTTTATCTAGAGCTAAATGTTTCTTGGATAAAATTGGTCTCGGTTCGGATCGGATCTTGATTGTATCGATCGAGTGATATGGGTTGCGTAATTATACCTTCACGGTTGCTTTGTTGCAAGGAATTTGCATAAGGGTTTTGATAAACGGGAGGCCAGAGCGGTCAAATGCAGAATGCTGTAGATACTTACCTACATATTACTGAAACTGAAATTTTGTATTGATGTAGTTCGAGACCTGAATAAATTTTATACAAACTACTTTTTTATCCCGGAACAAAGCGTGTGAAGCCTTGTGCAGAAGCTTGTTTGAAGGCTAAAATACATTTAATATTTACCTCAGTTAATTTTTTTTTTATTATGGTTGATTCAAATGTTTAGATCCACAGGATTGTTTAATTCGCAGTGTTAGCCTCTAGATGGTCGGAATAATGTAGGTGGGTTAGTAAATCACCGCGCAATTTTTTACTAAATGCGTTTAGCCGACTAGTCCTGGGCCGCGATCACGGTGTGGTAAGGCACGGCACGGTTCATAGGCCGGCATCGGACAATCCGCATTGGCCCCATCAATGGTTTGACATAAAAGATTCTTCTTCGTACCTTAACACACAGTGATCGCGGCCCAGAAAAGGTAAACAACACGACAGACAAGAGTGTAGTTAGTTTCTGATTTGAATTATTTTCAAGTGTTGGAGTATACCTATACCTACTTTAAATCGCCGCAGCGCTGGATTTCCATTGTTGTCTGGGTTTTCCAAATCACACATTTTCCTAATTCTAATTTTGGCAGTATTTTGCCAAATGGTTAGTTTATAAGAAGTAAGATTTGCTATTCGTGTTCATCAATTTGTGAACAAATATTCTTCCGAAAGTCATAGTGCTAACTGGCCACAGGCAACACTGTTTTTGATAACATCGAAACAAAGGCTTTTCTTGAAATATAACTTTGTAACTGGGCAAACCGGATCCACTTCAACAAAATACAGTAGTGGGAAGATTTCTAGGCAGATAAAATGAAATTTATGGACACAAAACTGGTTTTCTAGAAGTTCTTGAGGATTTAAATGACAAAAAACATGACACTTTTACGTTACATTTTAGGAAACTTATTTTGGATAGTCATGTAAATGTGATTACTAGAAAATGGGAATGTAGCTTATACATAAAACGTGAGTAAGCAGAAAGTGTAATTCTAATATATGTATGTATAGTATCACAAAATCTCCACAACCTTATGTCCTGACATCATGGTCTTCCTGTAAACATAACGGAGTCTACACACCAATGTCAGCAACTCAGCCCGGCGGTTTTTAGAAATTTGGCAAAATTTGTAACTGGATGTTTATAAAAAACATTTCGATACAGAACCCTTGAAAAGTAACGACGGATCTTAAGTACTTCACCTAGTACCAAGTTCAAGCTCAAGTAAGTTTGTCATAAATCAAGATCTAATTGTAAAAGTTACAGTTAGTTACACCAAAACCCCATCACTAGACACTACTTCTTTGTGGGTGCCCTAACTGGGGATAAAATAGGTGCCGCAAATGTCGTGCCCTTAAAATTGGTGCTGAAATGGAAATACGTTCGAATTTCATGTGAATATTGCAGGTAGTCGACAGTGTTTTGTCAACTTAGCGGCGGCCCGATGACTTTGGTAGACTACATAATTTTACATAACATTTCTGAACAGATTTGTTCCATAATGAAAGTATAGGATAATAATTGATGTTTTTTGAATTCATTTTAGTCGGTTCCATTTTTGGTTGAGGCAAGCAATATTTCAAAATTCGGCGAACGTTGGAATAAAAAGGAGCCTATTGTAATAATGTATAATTAACAAAAAAATTACAAATTAAAATCCAAACCGTTCAGTTGTTTTAACCTGATAATATAGATGATAATATAGATTTAATATTATGTGATTTATGAAAGCTTTATATTTAAAATTAGTTGTGTTTCTCCAATTAGGATTATTCCACCCCGTTTATGGTGCAAGCTAAGCCAGTTCCCTTGAGAGAGAGAGAGCCGGCTACGTAGTAGATAGATATTCTGTGGCCAGGCATAATTGTAATAAACTCGTTTAAATCAATTAATGAGATTATCATAATTTATGTTACAGTTAAAGCCTGATTTCACCCTAACAACCAGGTAAGAGGCATAGAAGTGAAACTCCCTTATAAAGCCGAGAGTTGCCTTGCATTTGAACTAACATTTTTAAAATTTTGCATTTCTCTTTACAGATTATTTGCATCATATTACTTCCTAGCCGTAGCATAGCTAATTACTTACATGAAATGCTTTCTTAAATAACGTATCTTCAATTAGAAAATTATGGTTTTCTTAAAATCTGATTATCATTTTCTTATCCCTGTTCCAATTATGCCTGGTCACTGGACATCATTTTAATCGTCAGATTCAAGAATGTTCATGAATAAAATACGGCACGGTACGCTTCCTTACCGTATCCGACTGTTAGTACCAATACTCAGATCACGACGGACACTTATTCATCTCATTGTTCACCTATTATGTTACTAAAATACCTTAATTTACTACTTATTTCTGTATACCTTACGAGTATCATATCTACACAATTTATTAGTTTTTGCTGGACTATATCACTGTAAGGATAATTTATGGTAGACCATCGCAGGCGCTTCATTTGTTGCTGATTAGCATTGAAATTATCTAATTAATCCAATTCCAATCTTGGGTAGTTATCTATGAATTATACGGTAGGGCTATCCCTTTATTAGGGTGACTGATAGAACAAGGAAACCGTCTCGTAAGGTAGCTACTTCATTTACCTTTATCATCGACATTATCATCAGAGTAAGGAGGTTGCTTGAGATCACTGAGTAATCAGTTTTGTGGAAAATCGGCGATGTTTTCAAGTCCTTACAGAATTTAACCTCCAGACTTGGTAGGTAGTTTGTCAACAATAGTTTCAATTCAGATGTTGCCAAACTAAACGTAACTAATTTGGCAACACTAAAATGATGTCATCCTTTTAATTTAAATATTATAAGGAAAGGGACGGTGACATAATTTAGTAGGTACTTTAAAACTTTTAAATAGTTTTGGCGAGAGTTAAGTGGTGAGCGAAGGCTTTTTAAAAAGACAATTTTGGGCGTGTGATCAGTTTGAAAAGTATATAATCTTCTTATCATAACAAAGGATCGTTTCTTATTGCTTAATGCTTCCTGTTGTTTACCAGGAAACTTACATGAATGTAATCTCTATTGCCTAATTTACAGAGAAGCCTTTATGTATGGCGAGGTTACGATGACATAACTCGAGACGTCTGAATTGACATCATTAAAAAGCGTGAGTGGATCAACCGAAAAAAATACAAAATCGAAATGGCAGCATAAAGTACAGTCGAGTTCTGAAGTAAGGATATGTAGACTTATACATTTATAGAAAAGACCTGCTAAATAGTAAGTACCAAACCAAAAATCTCTAAACCCAGATGTGCGTGCACTCCCGCTCAATCAAAGCAATGAATATGGTATGGTAATGGACAGTGTATCTAACTCTATGTATATCGCATGGGGTTGCAGCAATGGGAAGTGACGTGCTCCGCATTCCAAACGGTCACATTAACTCGCAACGCTTTTGAGATGCAAATCGAGTTTTTTTTTCTTCATAAAAACTCTTTATTTAAATTTGAGGAGTGTCGAGTAATTTCTTTTTTTAAGTAAAGGTGTTTTATTGTTATATTTAAAAGATTAATTAAATATATGATGGTAATTCCTTATGAATATTTTACGGAATAACGACCACCTAACCCTATAATTATAATTTCAGCTCCTTGTACTGAAGATATTTGTACAGCATATATTTTTTAAAATTCGTCTTAGTGTTCGAAACCGACAACAAATTTTCAGCGTAATATTAATTCAGTTAGTAACAGCGGGTTAAAAATTAAACCGCCTCTGTTCAACAATCCAAATTCATCACCATTTCAGAAACTGAACATATGAATAGGGTAAAGGTACCAATAATCGCCCATTGTACTGCCGCACGCCCCAGCATCGATGTTGTCACCTAATGTCAGTATCGGAGGGGCTCAAAGTGTCACAGAGTGCACTTGCTACGCGTTATCCAGATATGTTGCGAATTTGCTTCACTGCTTTGAATGACGACTAATTCTATTGTTAACGGTGGCATATGGGCGGCATGACAGGGACGGTTAAGCCCGGATTGCCAATATTGTGAAGTTCTCAATTTGTTGAGGGTAAGATAATTTTTTCCTTGGTAGTTTTTGACCTGGAAACAGAAGGAGCAGAATATATTACTTATAGTAGTAGTAATCAAATAATTAACTTATAATTATTGCACTCTCAAAAATCCTAGACAGAGAACCAAAAATATGGACGTAGTTCAAAAGATTAGTGGCAGTGGGCCGGTCACATCTCGCAAAGAATCGACAACCGTTCGGTAAACGTGTTCTTTAGTGGAGACCGTGACTTGGCAAACGTAGTGCCCTCCGGCCTGTTGGGAGGACGACCTACAAAAGACTAGATGCGTCAAGCTGAAGACAGGGCACCATGGCGCTCGTTAGGGGAGGCCTATGTCCAGTAGTGGACAGATATAGGCCGATGATGATGTTTAATCAACTCACTCTCCAAGCTTCTGTGTTCAATATTGCTCCAACAGGACGGGCAACCATACTTCTAATCAGTACTTCAAAACCACAAAAAGCATCGTGGTAGTAATTTCACCGTCAAAGCTTACTGATTTCTACAAACCAAACTGTCCTGTGGTGTAATTATTTTATTTATTCAACGAGGTTCATGCATAATTATTGGATGACCTGATTCTTTACTTGGCACACAAATTACATTATCAAGTACATTTTAACGCATGTCTGTGTATTTATTTAAATCATATTTTAAGGTAAAATATATGAAACGGGTTTTTAACTTTAATGTGCTTTAACTGTTCGGTGTAATTAAAAACAATTTTCAAGGTTAAATCAAAGATAAAAATAACCATTTTAGATAGGAAAAATATAGTACACAAAAGTGAACGCAAAGAAATTCATGAAGCTAACAAAATACCACACAAAATTTAAAATCGAATACCGAAAAGCCATTTAAAATTTTCAAGCGCAATTTCAACAGCACAATCGAGATCCGAGGCGATTTTTGGCCGTAAAATAGCAAACAAAAACACAATTAGCACTCGTGGTTGTGCGTACAAGGGTGAGGACAATAGAGCACGCGTACGGCAGAGTTACCCTAATTTGTTACTTCTGTCAGAGACCGGTGTACTTGCGGCTGTGTGGTAACCAGTAATTATTATTCACAAGTATGTGACCCTATCTATACTAAAAATAGAAAAAAACGAGTAAATAAAAATTTAAAAAGCTTAAGAATCGGCCCTATCAACTCAGCCCGTGTTACTCGTATCGTCGTATGTCGTCTGAAGAAACCCATCAGAGAAAAACTACGGCAGTTTAGCTTATGCATCGTTATTTATTGAACATTCATCTACTTCGTTCTTGAGAGCTGGACTTCGTTTTTTTTTTGGTGATTAAAGTTGGGTAGAAAATTTCATTATGAGCCTACCAGTTTTAAGCTACCAGCTAGAAGTTACCATAACATGGCGTTAGTAAATTTTCAATAATAGTTTTAAGTTAAGGTAATTTAAAAAATAATACCTAATGTACATAATTCACAATCACTGACCCCTA
The DNA here is from genome assembly GCA_949316285.1 of Eupithecia subumbrata. NCBI lineage: Eukaryota > Metazoa > Arthropoda > Insecta > Lepidoptera > Geometridae > Eupithecia > Eupithecia subumbrata. The sequence goes on along the minus strand of OX438640.1, from coordinate 12,266,317 downwards.
GTAAGTTAATCTAAAGTTTTACAAAACTGCAATAAGGCCCTTGAAATTATTATTTTAAAGCAAATTATTCGTTACAGCCCTAAACAGATGCAGATCACTGACGTTTAATTTTTGGGATTTTGTTTGTAGCTCTACGACTTTGACCTCACAGAGATCAAATGTTAAACGCTCGCGGGTCAACATTTTTTTGCTATTGTATTTTCTGCATTTCTTATAGACCAAAATGAGTGCAGACTTTGTGGAAAACCCGCACATTTATAGATGCAGGAGAGCTGGATGCGTAAAACAAAGTGTTAATAGAATTGATGAACATTAGCTAAATAATGAAAAAAGGAATGAAATGCCTTTGCCCTGACTAAACACTGGAAGTTTTTTTGAATAGACTAAGCGGGCAATCTCTTTTATAATTTTATTTAATTTTAGAACACACATATTGAACAGAACCCTATCACAAATTTCTATTCCACCCTTGGAATATATTTTTGAAACAGCAAAAGCTAGCAGATGGTTTGTCGTTAGTAGATTTTTTGTTGCGGCACAATTGCGACAATTTATTTTTATTTGCAGTGATTTTATCCAAAATGAAACGGGTAGTTACGTGGGCGGTATTAATAGTGCAACTATATTTTTATGGATTGAACTCGTTCAAATATGTATGTGTCATATTTTTGTGAGGCCACACTTCAGGGTGGTAGGTTAGGCAAGCGGCTAGGTTGGCTGGCTTAGCTGTTTACTTCGATGGTAGCTTAGTGAGATGCTTCGATGGTACCTAGGCGCGTAACGAAAAACGGGGGGAATTGAAACTCCAAGGTGAATAGAAATGGAGCTGGAGCAAGACATTATCGGGCTGGTAACAGTGGAAGTATCCTTAGTCCGCGACAGTTCACCTGTGTCTTCAGTCGAACTGATCTCTGCAAAAAGATGTTTTGCGCTCGTATTTCGTCTATTTCTATTCACCCCTGTACTGTAGCTTAGATTTCAAAATCCAAAAACAGTCATTGCCTAGCTACTAGCTAATCTAGACGCCTGCAATGTGACCGGTCCCGTTCTTTTTCAAACATTCAAGGTACAGTAGTGCAGCTAAATTGAAAACAGTCATACTCATTTATTCTCTGTAGGAGCTGAATAGTAGACAGAACTGGTGAACAATAGGTAAATAATGGAAAAAGGCATGAAAGGCCTCTGCCCCACTAAATCTACGTGGGACTTATTGAAGTAAACACTTACACTTGAAGTACTTACTTCAATGAAGTCCCACGCAACACTATACTAAGCAGGCAACCCCTTTAATAACATTTTCAATCTCAAGTCCAGTCCCAGTTTAACACGTGTGTGTATTTGAAGGGATCAGCAGTGAAGGTTGTAAAGCAGTTTAAATACCTTGGGCACATCATCAGACCTGAGTAATGACCAAAGTATTGAGCGTGGAAGACGGAACCTGTCTATCAGGTGTAACACGCTTGATCGGAGATTTGCCAGATGCAGTGACGAAGTAAAGGTAAGGTTATTTAAGGTATACTACTTCTGTATGTATACATGTCAGCTCTGTTTCAAATACAAAAGAAAATCGTATAGTACCATAAGGGTGCAATACAATGACGCTTTTCGCATCCTTATGAATAAGCCACGTTTTTGCAGCGCATCAGGCATGTTCGCTGATGCACGGGTTCCGGACTTTTTCGCTATAATCAGATCTCGTATTCCGTCATTCTGGGCCAATCTAAGAAGGTCTTACAATAGAATCCTCAGGTTTATGGCTAACAACATCTGTAGCACTATGTACAGGTTCTGGCTCTCTGTGAGTACTTAGGGTGCCCGCTTTAGTGAGCGGGAATCCTAAGTAGGTATATATTTTAGTTTATTCGTAAATAACTTTTCTTTTATAATATATATGGTTCCTTTTTTAATAGTTTTTTGTTATTTGTAAGACGCTTCTGAACAGAATATTTTGTTTAAATATCTACAATTACTTATGTAAGTCGGCTCTCACTATTATTAACACCTGCACTGCGGTCACCAATCTGATAGGGAGGAGGCATATTCAGCAGTAGTTTGCTTATGAAGAGGAAGTACTTAGTAAGTTAACTTAATATAGTCTTAAGCCTATCTTTTTCGTTCCCATTGTAATCTTCCTGATATTTTATAGAATTAATTAATCTTTATTAACTATGCATGGGAAAACAATACTAGTGCGATTTATCTATAAGCGCTCATCTCACATATACCAACGAATGTTTGGACAAGGAACTATAAATCAAACAAAGGATGTAAAGGTGCAAACACAGTCATGCTTTGTGGAAACTTCATTGAGGAAAATAAAGTAAATGTGGGAAACTTTCGATTTAAGGTGAAATATGTTACGCAGATATAAGTGATTTTCTTGAGTTAGAATTAATTTACAATAATAATGACGCTAAGGCCAGGTATTCCTGCAGTAGTAGGCGTAAGGGAAAACGCGCGTCTGCCAAGCCGCCGCGCTCGTGTTTTTTGTAGTTATTTGAACATGGTTATTAAGAAAATCATTTTATCGAAAAAAACTCTGCCAATTTGTTTAGAAATATTAAGTGTACTTAGTTGAGTACAAAAAAAAGCGTGATATTAGTAGTTCCCTAGTCATAGTATTGAAAAAACGTTAGAAAAAGGGGTAACTTTGTAATTTTTTTCTATCGAGTGAAGTTCATTAGATCTTGTAACTGAATGAGACTTTGACTAGACTAGATACTTAAGTAATATCATAATATATGTATCTTTTTTTTTCATAATTTTAAACACTATATTCTAAGTCTCAGATGATTTTAAAAATCACAAAAATGCGACCACTGCTGGCCTTCCAAGCCTTAACGATAGAATTGTTTGACAACAGATACTACTGTTTCGATAAAATAATTGGTATAAAATTGTAAATTGGAAGTCTCAAAAATAAATAAACTTTGGCTGTGCCATCACTGTAAGTCCAAAGAATAGATGATTCATAAAAAATAAATTGGAAATGTCATCGTAAGAGTTACGACTTCTGACCATAAGCCACAGGAACTTATTTAAGCATGAATCATTTAACGGAAATTATTGTTTAAATTTTAAATATTCACCATGGTCTGTAGAATTTGACCGTGGAATTTATGAACTGGTTCCTTAGAAGTGATAAAGTCAGAAGATTTGAGGGGTTTCAAATAACATTCTTGACGATCACGAATTTGGTCTCAACTAAATTTAAGACTATAACAACTTACCAGATTATCCTACAACAAGGTCAAAGTAGGTAATACTAATATAATAACGTAACATAATCATTGTCCTATCAGCCCACACATGTCCACTGCTGGACATATACCTCCTTCGATATATTAACTTAGTAGAAGTAATTCTGATGGATGCAGGATTTATATCAAACATTTCACAGTGTACAAAGATATATCATGCATGACTTTTATTCAATTGCATAATTTTACTGTTATGGCCAAAGCCTAATGCTCCTTAGTAACATGATAAAACCGAATCAATAGCGCTCTCATACCGTGCCAAGATGTAATAAACGCATGAAAAGTGAACAGAGCACAATCACTTGTTCTATGTGCTTACTTACTCTGCGCTACAACAAGTCTTATGCCTAGACCTTTAGAGCTCAGTATCAAGAAGTAAGAGATGTGGTATCATGTAAACATGTAAGTACTAGGAGGAAATTAATGATGCAAGTATTGAAACTCGTTTGTTTTGCTCATAATACGGGTAATGTGGCAAAATGTTGATGGGGTTTTAAATATCGATATAACCAAATCAAAAGCAAATCAGCCGCTAGGAATATCTTCCTACTTTTTGAAGACTTAGAAAGTTTTTCCTCAAAAATTTATTTTTGCTATCCAATATTGCAAGTCCTAAATCATTCGGGACCGCATTTGCATACGCGAGGGCGACAAAGAACAAAGGGCCACCTTTTTACTTTTCAATATTTCTTTTTAAGCTGTCCGATACGATATCTGCAAAGGCGGCATAGCTCGCTGAGCTGTAAATCAAACATTGAAATATATCGCGTCTGATGCCATATATTTTAGCTCAAAATAATTTATTCGATGGCATAATAAATGCTGCTGTGGAAAAAGCTCTTGGCAAGGACTTTGAGTTGTGTTACTACTTTTACCAATAAAAATTGTTAAAAACTAATTTCATAGAGCTTCGTCGGTATTATGGTAGTTCATGGAATTAAAATAATGAGCTTGCAAGAGCAAACCAATTTTAAGACTATCGAAGTACATCAAAGTACCTACCAAGTGTTAGCCAATATGAAATGATATCATGATTTATGCATGATATATATATATAAGGTTGGCTGACTACAACTACTCACAAAGTAAAGGGCGCCAACACACCAACAAATTTAAAAGTCACCGCAACACGTGCAGACACTTTGTTGTAAAAATGCAAGCCAAAACCACAGAGACCACAAAATATGAGAATCAATAACTCGTATAACTTTGACAATGCAGTAATGAACAGCTATAAACACAAAAATATTATAAATTTGGTAAGATAAAGCTAAATAATTAAAACCAGAGCACTATTAATCAAAAGCATAGGTAATAGGTATACCAAAATCATATCGTAAATTTAACTAAAATATGTTCCAAGTCATATCATTTCTGTTACTTACATCTAATCTATTAATTTATACAAGAATTTTGTTATGGCTCCACACAACCTACGAGACTACAAGATTTTTGAGATAACTCGTGCGACCACATTATTATCTTCAAGAAGGTGAACTGAAGCGACAATTTCTCGCCTATCTCTTGATACTGGTCTAAATAAATTTATAAAAATATGGTTTGCTACCGTTTCCATAAAGATAACACGGCATTTCTCAACTAAACTCTTATGACTGGTAATGCGATACCTTAAAGGTCATCTATATAAACGTTTACAACCTTTCTGTTAAGTTATATTGAAGTAAAAACTATAGTATTATAGATAAAGCTAGTAGCAATAATCATAAAGATCCTCTATCAATATTTGAATTTGGAGTCGGGTGATATTGGGCTTGACAAAAACAGTTGGTCGGGTGTTTGGAATTAATAATGAACGGGTTCATACGTGCTGTCGCTTATCAGCCTCGCCCTTCCATTGAAATGTTCGGACAATATGTCATAATTATTTAATTAATGCAACCCTACCCCAGGTTATCAAGGTATTGTATAATTCATGCGAATACGTTTGGAATCTATAGACACGGACAAAATTGGTAGGCGTTATCTACTTAAAGGTAAGGCCTGTCCCTTGCTATATTTTATCGGTTAGCTACATTAATACATTAGAACAACTTGTTTGAGAATGGAGTTCATGAAATTAAGTTGATGAACAAAAGCTCTAAAACAAAAATAAAATATCGAAACTAAAATACTTTTTAAATAGGTTACAAAATGAAAAATGAGGCAGTAAAGGATAAAAATTGTGGAGCAGCAACAGATAAGTAAACATTTTTTTTAGCATTATCTAGCCCCAATCTAAGCAGATGTTGTGTTATGGGTACTAGATAACTGACATATATATTTCAAACGTATGCGCGAAAGAATAGAAAAGCGTTGGTAGGTACTTAAAATAAAAGGTATCATAATATACCTATTTGATCGGTATATTTAGCGCCAAAAGCCATTAAGATATTAATGTATCTCCTGGGAATGTTTGGAGCGTTCTACCCACGCGTTCGACCGATGGTAATTATGCGATTGTGTGCCTACACACGTGTCAATTAATAAGGTTTTTATGCAGTTCGCTGAAGAAATATCTAGGTAATTGGAACGCAAATTGCTCATTGCAATGCTAATGTGGTATGCACCTATGGAGTTGCAAATTAATGGACGTGGTACATTGGCTGTCCTATAAATTTAATTCAATATTTTTGAAAGTATTTCCAAATAGATAACCAATATCCTAAAAAATCAAGATTGCATTTTGATTGATTAGATTATGATATTATTATGTTATATTTTTTTCTCAATATATTATATTCTGGTTGATTTAAAAAAGAGAAAATTTTTAATTCGTCAGAATACGGTACGTTCTTGGTCAAGACGTAATCTATGCCTATGAAAATAAGGTCAGTAAGGTACACTACATAAAATAATTATTGTATAACTCTGTTCTAATGCATAAGCTTAAGTTCTAACTTATCGTATGGCTATAAACGAAATTCTACATTTTCACCAAGAAAAAGACAACTAGGTAATAAAATACTCTTCTGAACAGTCGAACCAAAACGGATAAGGTACGCCACGACCTACATTCCTTGCGTAACAAGCCCATAAATCAAAAGCTCAAGTGATCTAGAGCACTTAAAGTTCAAGATCATCACGATTTTATCCTGGCAATAATAAAAGATACTGCATTGGAATATCCAAATGACAGTATCTTCTTTCATTTAAAACTAAAACATTTGATATTTGCATGGGTTTGCAAAGTGCCAAAACGAAAAAGTTTTCGTTTACTACCGCTGAACTGTTATTATTGACAAAGTTGCGCTGCTATATTACAACGAATCACTACTCAAAATCATTTAAAAACTGCAATCAGTTGTGGAAAATACGAAATAAATAAATGAGCCATGTTCGCGTCAGATCGTACAGGAAGGGTTCCGTACCATCGTTCAAAACAAATATAACTGCAAAAAAAGTTGCTGCAAATTCTTTCGTTAAGAAATAGCACCAACCTTTTTGCTTAATTTACCTTCAGCATAAACACACTTTCAATTATAATATACCTCATAAATCAGCACACTTAGGTGATGATGTCCACTGATGAACGTGCTTCCTCAAACAAGGTTTACGCTAATGCATTGCCTTTATTTCATAGCCTCATACGTATTTGATATATAGGTCAGGAACTGACATAGACGATAGATTTGCAACAAATGTAAAGATCATAAAACCTACAAAAGAATATGAAGGACCCTTCAGATCATAAAGTCAGAATATTACATAGATGAAAAACAAATTGGAAATTGATATCAAAGGTTAACTCAGTCTATAAATCTGTGGTATATCCTGAACCTACATAATATTATGTAATAGAGCTTTTAAGTTTCTCCCCACACGATTAATTAGGAAGGTAGTTGAGTTAAGTTTGTATATTTCATACATTTATATATGTTAGCGGCTCTATATGCTCTATATAGAATAGAAAAGTAGCTACTTACCGCGTTATAAGTACATACGGTAATTACAATTTACACGCAGAGCATAAGGAATGTATTCAATTCTAAGGCGTTTGAAGATTTTTGTATCGAGGGTGGCTTTAACATTCGTTAATTTTTTCATCGCCGCGCACAATAAAGGTTACCAATTAATTTAAGATTTCAGTTTTTGAAAGTTGCGTTGTACGTATTAGGTATATTCTAATAAAAATGAATTTTTATATCATCTTCATCTTATTAAGAGAATATTATGAGAAAAAATACTTTTGCTCAGACTTTCCAACTTAGCGCTATCGCGTATTTGCAAAGGCAGCCCATTTAAGGCTAGGTACAGACAAAGTTAATACTCGATTTGATATTGCACATTGGTTTAAAAATAAAAAAGAGCACCAATGCTTACCCACCAAAATATTTTGCAATGAAATCTGTATTTAAAAGTTTTATAAAGAAATCTTATTAAAACTTTCATGGCTCACGATGGACATGTCCATCTGCTGCTTCTTGCAGCGGCTGGGCAGTTAATGAGTAGAAATCAGGTTGGTGGCAGAGCCTTTTTTTAAAATCAATTATAATCACATGATAATGGCTTGTGAATAGCCTAAACGACGATGGCTACAATGATGGCTTGTGAATAGCCTAAACGACAATGGCTACAATAATAGCTTGTGAATAGCCTAAACGAACGTTGACAAACTAGTATTCAAATTTTCTCTGGACTTTTCAGAGCTAGTTTGAATACTTTGCTCCTTCATCGGTGTGAACTTGACTTTACCGCCACCATCGCATATTTGCCAAGGAGGCGTCCGTTTTTATCTGCTGATTCAGCGCCCACCGTTCTCTGTAATTGGTTCGAACTTATCTACGTCATTACATCAGGATTTTTACCTTTTCACACAGTTTATTTCTGCATTACGACTGCGGATATCATTTGTTTCAGATTCAATTGCTCTTCGCGGTTTGATCTTAAAGATAACTGACTTTAAATTAATTGAGCTTAAGTTTAAATTCCAGGCAATTAATAATCCTGGACAATTCACACAGCATCATCTAGCTTAACAGAGGTTGTGTTATGGGCATCCACTAACTGATATACTTAATACAATACATAACATGGATGGAATTTTATTATAAATAGCAATAACGCAGAACACCCGGGTCATATATCTGCAGATCGTACAAATACTTGTGATGTGTATGTGAGGTGGGATGCGAGCACGCAACGTGCGTTGCAAGTGGCCTTTTGCCCACTGCGCCACCGCAGTCGTCAAATAACTCTTTTTTTTGCGTCTGATTGGCCCTCTTTAAGAAACCCTAGAACTGCTACGAAATCTAGATAACCGTTCTTTATTCAAGCATGTTTATGCTTTTAAGACGTTATTCTTAAGGACACCGCATTACTCATACAGTATCGGTCTACAGATCGGTATTTCACTAAATGAACGCTCCCCACAATGTCCACTCTTGTGGCATGCGACATTTCTAAATAGCTGGTGTACTACAATTTTCTTACTTCCTAATTACGTTTTCCTACTATTGTCTAAAATTCTAACAAAGTTTACCACATACAAAGGAAGGAGTTTAAAAACCAGGAAAGCAAAATGAGAAAAATTATGATCCTACTATGGTGTAGGACTTGATTTTGAATAACCAAAAAAAAGACAGACCGTAAAAATCTCCTATTTCTTAAAAAAAACATTTCGATTTCAGTCAGAACGATGAGAGATTTTTGGCCAACAACGGGACGAAGTGAGCTAATTCGTTTGCCACGAGTCTGTAATGCCTCCAAACGATATTTATAGCGCCTTGGACATAATTTAATAAACAAAGCAGGCCCGGCCGGCCAACGTTTTAATGCCACCTCAGGCATAAGATCTGATAATGGATCATAACAGGTTCTGAAGTTGGTAGATAGCATTGTGAGACTCTACCACCTCGTTACAAGCTCCCGGTAAAATGCATTGGCCTGATCTTGGATAGTCTAGCCATGGACTTCGGTATATAAGTGATTTGATGATAAAACTTTGCCGCGAGAGAATTCTTCTAATGATTCAGTTGCAATGTTGACCAAGGCTGGTTGGTTGGGCTCGCACAGACTGTCAAATCTGCCATTACAAACTTCGTTTGTATTACCCCAGTCATAACCATCAGCACCATTAATGACTATAATTTATTGCCCTTTTCCACTGGATTAATCCATTGGTGGATAATCGGTGTTAGCAGAAAGATTAGTCAACTTTTAATAGTACTTAGTGCTGTAAATGTCTATGCCATGCCAATCTCCTAAGTTTTAATAATGTCATTAAATGCAGTTATGGCTTTGAGTTTTTCAAAGAAGCTGTCAATTGACAAACATATTGCTATATGGTTAAAACTGGGTTTCGGCAGTTTTTATGAATCTTTCAAAATCAATAAAACATTATTTGTACAACCGATGGCTCCTAAATCAGAAGTACTCTGGTGTCCAAAATTTTCAACCTCCAAGGTTCCAATCGTTAAGCGAAAGCCCTATCTGAGTTTGTGCTATTAATAATATTACACACTATAGTATCTGATATGCATTGAATGCACAGTTTATAGGCGCGAGTGAAGAAATACCTATGCCTGTTTCAAATTTGTTCAAATTATGCCTTTAGAAACAGTGCCAAACTTTCGCATTTTACCCGACTGCCAACGGAAGGGATTCATCATTGACTTTGTCAAAAATTTACCAGTTACATTATATTTTTATTTATTTAAGGACCAACCGTTATAATATTATATGTTTACATAGTCTCTTACGTTTTAACAGCCCTCAATTACGTAATAATGCTCCTACCAGATACATTATACAAAGAAATAGAAATAAGCTTAGTGCAACAAAAATTCTCTACATAATACCTATATTTGACTGTAGTAATAATAACAGAATTGAGAAAACTGCTTATCCGTCGTGTGTTGCGGATTCTTTTTTTTCCCTAAATTATTTAGTTTGTAACTTATTACTTGTCAAGTGGCGAAATAAAGAGATTACTTAAGTTTTAAGGTAATATTTGACTTATAATTTTTTATCAAATGATCGCCTTACTGGTTATTGAATAAAATTAAGTCAATAATATCCATTCTAAATTTTAACTTTGCTATTATGTTATTATCTTCTCACAAAGGGAAGGGGAATAGAATCTGCTCATTACTTATTCGAACCTTGCTTCATGCTGTTAGAAGGTCTTAAAATAAAATAAATAATGCTGGACGATTCACACAGAATCATCCAGTCCCAAACTCCGTGGCCCCAAGCTAAGCAGAGCAAAAACAAAATAGGATATCCATGACTGCTAAATTGTCATCAAAACATTACCAGTCATATTTTTCAAGTCGTAAATACCTTGCTACATGACAAATGACTGGCATACGATCGAAATCAGCAGCCATCAGCGGAGAGTATAAACATTTACATTCAAACTCGAGCGTACTTCATTCCGTCTTATCTATCGCCTTTGTTTACTTGACAGGTGCATTAGTGATATCGGATAGCAATTAAATGCATCGGTACTGGAGAAATGAAGAATAGGACCAACCTTATCAACGTTATTTCTCTTAGGACTCTCCGAAACAAATTTTGGTTCTCATATCTCAGGAACAGAATCGCTTATCTCAAGGAAGTAAGTCAGAAAATAGTAAGATAAATAAATAAGGTAAATACATTTTTCGCAAATCAAGCCCTAGGCTCGAAACAATAAAGCTTCTTTTACAATAAACACACATTAAAGTGAAGAGGGTTCTCTGAAAACGCTGTATCACGGTGAGGTGATATTCTCATTTTAGTAGATATCGAATTTTAGTAGACGATACTATTTCATAACTCTTAGATATCTAGGGAGAAGAATTTAATATGTCGGTCGTGGATTCTTAGAAGGATTCCTTAGTTGATTTATAATATAGCTCTTCGCTCTGAGAATTATTGAATAATGTAATAATTTTCGATATAATTTCTCAAAATGTATTAAGAAATTTCTCACACTGTTTTCTCAAGATCCAAATAATCGCTAGAAAAAGAATTCCGAACCTTCCTAATTGTTAGTATTTATTGCTACCTCAAAACATCTTGTAGGCCCCGAAGGCTAAAAGTGTGCTTTTTCATTAGAAGGTTCAAACTTTATTGGAACATACTAATAGAATTCCACTATTGTTATTACATGACTATTGTTTCGAAATGCCTCAAACATTCTGATCCGGTCAAGGTCAATCAGTTTTGATCGGTTCATCTTCGGGATCATTGTTCAAGTTTTTGATCGTTTCTTGTCAAAGAACTTACCTGTTTTCTTTTTAAATCTTTCATGGCCATTTCGATCCGAGTTTTATTCCTAGAAAAGGGTTTACAAGTTTATTTAGAGGTTATCAATCTAATAAAACTTTGGAAACTATCAGCTACATAAAATTGAAAACACTAAAGAGCTTTATTATTTCTATCTCTAAATCATGCTAAACACCTACATATATCCCTATTACTTCAGTAGGTACTATAATGACTAATATCCCGTTATAAGTAATTTTAGTACCTACTTAATATTATGAGCCTGTAGGAAATAATTGGAAATATTTTATTGTTCTCGTACAGACATGAATGCCGTTCCCTATTTTATTATCATTCATTTTCAAACTTTGCTGGTGTATGTAGAAATTAAAAGTTCTGTGAGTTCGTCGGATAAAGACAATTTTATCAGAGAATCTGGTGGAATGACGTGTGACTCTGCTGGTAATAATCTCTCGCAGCATATCAGCATTGCCATACAGCCGGGCAATGCAGCCAGCCAGCGTCTTAGGGACGCTTCTGACTGGTTCATTGTTTGCAACAATCTGCACTTAGCTCAACTGTTTCAATTATAAATACTAGTGTTAGTATTTTTCTCCTATTTACAATTAATTTTCTAAGACTGAGAAGAATGTTAATGTAGAAATGAGATGATCTAGGTGTTCATCTGGCAAGAAATGATTCCGGTCAGGAGATGTAAGCCAGCTGGTTCAGAAACATTCGGCTACCACCACAATTCTACTTTGTCTATAAGCACTTTCATACTATTTTTTTACGGTCATACTATTTTTTTCACTTTTATTCTATTTTTCTTTCACCTTCATACTATTTTTCTTTAACTTTCATACAATTTTTCTTTCACTTTTAAGCCAGATGGTTCAGAAACATTTACTTACCACCATAATTCTACTTTGTCTATAATGCACTTTCATACTATTTTTTTTCATTTTCATTCAATTTTTCTTTCACTTATGGCTTCCATCTTTTTTTTTTTTATCTCCACTTTTGGCAGGTGAATTGGTGAACGCAGTAGAGGTGTTAAAAGTACTCAAGAGGAAACTCTGGTAGGTTCCTATTACTACATCCACGGGCTGACTTGGGTCGTATTCTTTCGCCTAAACTCCGGCCCATCCTTCGCTTACAAACTACCAAATTGATGGTACCTTACACACCAGAGTCAAGTGAAAGTCCAATCAAACGAAGTACATAAAACCATTACCATTAATTTTTATCTTTCCCTCAAAAACATGTGGGTATAAATATGTACGGTACTTATTTGAAGACGGCAGTAAAATTTAAAGTGACGCCGAATTTTTCACTTTTAGGACTTTTTAATACTTTCCTACAGTAATAACTACTGCTTCTGATAGATATTAACCACGGCGTGGTTGTTTTTGGGAAGTTTAACGACAAAACTAAACTGTTACACACCTGCTATTTAAAAGTCATAAAATTGCTTTTAGAGCACTTAGCTATAACGCTGATTGAAATAGTAGCTAAATGAGTAGGTAACATTTTAAATTCAAATTTATTCCGTCATCTATATTTTTTTACTCTAAGTTAGCCCTAATTCTTATTCTCAACAACTAAAGCGCTATGGAGACAAAGCAACTTCAGTTGAAGAAACTATCAGCTTTAATATTTTTCGTAAACAACTAGTTGCGAGTTCCCTGTAGCCGCGATTGTTGCTCCGTCTAGTCATCACCATCTGAACCAGCACCAGCTGCATAGCACCTAAGTGTAAACTAATTTTCGTGTCAATTAAACTATCTTCACCTTGCCTCACCTCAACAGCCTAAATTGGGCCACTGCTTGACGCAAGCCTGCTACTGATAAACGCCTTATTGGCTTTTATCTAATAAGGGGAATGCCCATAATCCCCACTGGGCATGCAGGTTGGGGATCGCAGTTCAGTTGTAGAATTGTTCGGTAGTAGACGCTGCTGCCCGCTCCCGGTGGATATTTAGTCGCCTCTTAGGACACCCGCGGGAAGAATTGGGGTGGTGCAAATTCTAAGCACCACACGGTTTAATTAAACTAGACCAGAACTTAGTACAACAAATAAGGCATGTATAATCTTTGTATACTTCCTTATAAGAAAGATTTCCATAGCTCATTTCCTACACGAAATGGTCAGGGCACACAATGTTGAACATACAGATACCCTATACTTCATAGATCCATGCCTTATTCAGAAGTTTTAGAAAACGGAAGGTCATAAGTCATAACTTTAAAATATGAAAAAATAAGTCCTACAAAAAGTTTTTCGATATAAATTTAAAATTAGCAAAGTAGTTACCTACTGGTTGTGTGTAATATTTGTCTTGAAACTCATAATAATATTTAAAAGAAGAAATGTACAGTTCAAACCGAATTCTAAAACAATAAAAATCTGAATCATCTAAGAACATAGTTATTTTTTTCTCCTTTCTGAGGAAAGTCGGTTAAATTGGCTTTTCAGTCTTCTCAGACTTATCTTAAAAGTTTTAGTTAGGTACTTATGTAGGTAGGAACTTAATCATGAAGACTGTCTTAAATGTAACACTTTCTCAGTTGTACCACTTTCCTCCTCTCGGTTACCTACCTATATTAAAGGTCAGCACAAGTGAGCTATAAATAAGGTATTTAACCCAATGTGTGTGGGCTGGCCTTAACCGGTGGCACGATTCAAACCTGCGGCTTACAATAGATACTTTATTTGGTGCCCAAACATATATATGTATCTACTAGGTACTTCCTGCATTGGAAGAATCTTTTCCCGTTTCTATGTATTGGTAGTGTTTTCTTTCATAGATTCTATCTTGATTGTTGGGTGTATTTAGGTACCTAGAGTTATACAGATGTCTATCTTTTTTGAGAGGGAGGGTGTCACCACAGCTTTTTTTGTTCAGAATGCAGAAGAGAGCTGTTAGAGCGATAGTCCGCGTTCCCTGGGACACTCCTGCCCGCCCGATTTAAAACTAAAACCTCCAAACTGATTCATGTTATGGGACCGGCGGTCTACAATCATCTACCAACCACGATCACGAGTGCTAAGTCAACGAAATCCTTTAAACATAAATTAAAGAAATGGCTGATCGAACAATCCTTCTACAGGATTGACGAATTCGTCAAATAAAATTGTATTGCTATAGAAAATAATATTATTTTAATGACATAATTATATTTGATTAATTTATTATTTTAATTGATTTATTTTCTAATTTACTAATTTATTGTTTTAATCGAAATGTATAATTGAAATTTTATAATTGAAGGTACCATATAATACTTTAGTATATATTAAAGTGTACTTTAGATATTTTAATTGACGTGTAATGCTATATTTTACCAATAAATGAACCATCGAACCATCCACCACCACTACCATCTTTACATGTGCCTATAAAATGTATAGCTATGGGTCGGATTTAGATTTTGATTTTTTTAATAATGTTTACGATGATGCACTTTATTTTGAACTCTGCATTAGAGTTTTGTCGCTGGCGAGATGTTCCATAAGCCAAATATCCACCTATTTTCATAAAGCGAACACACATACATAAACATAAAGATAATAAAATACTAAAGAAATCGAAACAAAATTCACAAAATAAAATCCTTCTTCATTATCGCATAAACCATTGGCCGAAGCAACTGAAACGAAATCCATGTACCCTTATCTGCAGATTATGGTCAAACAATAAACACAAGATACCAACAAGTTTCTTAATAAAATATTACTTCTTGAAACATAAGATCGGAAAATAAAACGCCTACCTCACATAAAAAGGTACCTAAGCCGATAAATGTGCACCTCAAAAGCCATAAAGAAAGGAAATATAAATTTAGATTAAGATACTGCACGAACTAAAATTGGAGCTCTATGAGTAAGCTTTTCTGTCCCTATTGGAAAACAGGAACGATAAGAATCGCGATAAGCAAAACATTTTAAAGAATCGTCTCAAGAAGTTGGAAATTGCAACAAACCTTTTTTAGGACCGTGAACTTATCAAAGCTGATGATACTAACATACAAAAAGCTCCTACGCTTTTCAACATGTTCACGATCGTACCCAAACTAGCAATACCTGCAACAGCGTGGGACGGGCAGACCTAAATGGCTTAGTGAAGCGAAGTTATAGTATGTGATACAGTGTATCATTTGCAATTACATGTTATTGTGCCTTTGTCCTTAAGTCGCCGGCGTCTTTAATAAGAATGTGGTATTGTAAGCAAAATAGTCTTCTGTTTCTGTCAATTTAACTATCACACAATGCAATTGGATAATACTCGTACTCTTGGAGCTTGATTAGGGTCAGCTTCTATGGCGTTTATTTGAATAAGTTTGTCGTCTACTAAAGTTTATTTGACATCTGCATTCGAATTGATAAGATTGTCTTGTTTTGTTTATGGTGGCAATAACAGCTTTGTTTATATAGTGAATTGAGCAGTTCATCCACGTCTTTATGAAATACAGGATTTCAAGGTTATATTTAAGTTTGATTTTAACTTCTAATACAGTGTTTTAAACATTTCCCATGAAAAGTCTGGCTTGCTCTTATACTTGTAATAAAGCTGAACCCTTCACTCAGCTACTATACATACTTTTTTACTCCTTTTTTCTCTTCCTTAAGACCATTAGCTACAAAAGCATCAGCGAAGCTTCAGTAGACGGTATCCTGTAGATTACAAAATCATAAAGCCCTCCTACAACTTTGTTTTTGCCTACTCACTTCCCATCATTAGAGCTTCGTATCGATGAACAAACTCTGACCTTTCATATCAACCTGACATTATCAATTCAATTTGCGTCCACCGTCATTGAATTCATTAATCATCTAGGCATATTCCACAAGCGACGTGTTAGCTTACGTAATGACTAAGATCATCATCGTAAAGCGAAAGACATAGAACATAGATACAGCTAGAGAATATAGCTAGAGGATTACATTATTATTCCTTTTTACCATTTGATACCACGGTTGTAATACTCGACATAGATTCAGAGACCTAAGTTAAGGGAAACAGAAAAGTCTATCTATGTTAAATATTATTCGTATATAGAAGTTATTTTGTAGATAATAACTACAGAAATAACTTAAACAAAAGGTCAAATAAATAATTATTAAGTATCAACCAATACCTTTACCGCAGAAGATTTTCATGGTCATAATCATTATCTCTGCTTGTGGATATCTACTGCTGTGTATGTATAATTTTGCATTTTTAGACGCCAGCTCAAATGATCCTGTGCAGGTCTCATCTGTAGTCTGTGTGTCACAAGGAAACCATGTCTTATTCTGTAGTTAATCTACCTACGTTAGTATAAGATGTGGGTTGCAAATTGTTATGCATTAATACCGTCGATGAAAGAAGGTGTTAGCAAATTGCCCGCAAAAACATTATTAAAAGACTGTTGAAATCGTAAAGGCAAACACTCGTTAATCTTAGCAAGCATAGAGCATTAAGCAAATCCTTTAAATAATCCACTAAGAAAAGCCGTCATGTCTGTGCAAACACTTGGAGAACGCGATTTCCTTAGCAGCAGCACAGAATAAGTGTTAGATTTGATGCAGTAGGTAAATATTTTACGGAGATATTTTACGAATGTATGGAACATTCGTATAGTTACACGAGTGAAGTGTGGAACGCAATAACGAACATTTAAAAAGGTAATTTTCCAGATAAAAGAAATAGAGAAAAACGATACGTGATCCCATACATTTATGCTTCTCATTTCTCTTCGTGATTGAATAAATCCTTCACCAAACCAATACATGTATTTTATTCAGTCATAGGTTATTTTTCATTAGTGGCAGTTAAAAAGTGGTAGGTTAAACTTGCAGCTTTTTGAGACTTCCCAGTCAGATAATATTATTCCTGCCAGCTTTTATTTACGCCAAAGGAGCCATGCCGCAACCAAATAGAAATTAGGAAAGTAGAGCTTCATGAAGCAAAACTATCTTCGATTTATTTTCTTGGTGTCTAGCAAACCATAATTGTGTTTTGTTTTACTAAACCTTCTTTACTGTCTTTGGAGCCACCATCACCGTACAAGCGGTGAAGTTGTGAACGTATTTACATTTCCACACGTAAGTAAATGCCTCGTATCTGGAAGTTGAAGCTGCGAGCGAAAATAGCGATTCATCACAAGTTTTAATGTGTTTTAGAGTTTGGCACACTTGAGGTGATGAGTGTTTTTTCGCGGAACCTTAGAATTCTGTAAAAAATTTGCAGACGTGTTTCTGGTAGAACTTTTGAAAACGTTTTTGGATTTAATTTGGAAAGGGAACCAGTAAATAACTTGCCTCGGTTTAGGCCAGTGGTGTCCTATGTACCTAAGTCATCATCAGAATAAACTTGGTCACTGACTGTACATTATCTAAAATAATTGTTTATGATCAGTGGTAATGACAACCACTGCCTAGAACGAATCCGCATATTTCGCATCAGTCAGGCGTTGAGGTGTAAGTATCAGTGAGTACCCAGCTACGGTTGGGCTTCATTAAAAGATGGTTGATTTAACTTTACCGAATTTACAAGAACGAGTGCCAACCCCAAATTAAAGACAGCTTTTTAAACCAAACTATGCTTTGGTAACACATATTAGCACATAGGTGTACCAAAACATAGTGCGAACCCAAAATTAAAAACAGCTTTTTAAACCAAAATATGCTTTCGTAACACGCATTGGCACATAGGTGTACCAAAACATAGCGCGAACCCAAAATTAAAGACAGCTTTTTAACCCAAAATAATCTTTGGTAACAGGCATTAGCACATAGGTGTACCAAAACATAATTCATGTAGGAAATAAACCACTTTTATTGCGTGACGACATACAACACGCGACGCATGGATTGATTTATTTTCGACAATATTACAGCGACTTTTGTTTTGTTCACAAAACTTTAATTAGAATTGTGACTGCGTGAAAATTAAAGAAAGATTTATGTGTGTATGTAATAACAGTAATAGTAGAGGATAGGAACAAACCTTAGCGGTTGTTTGAATACTGATTAGTAGAAAAGTGATTTGGCAAGCATTTGGCCATAGAAAAATGTGGACATTTTAGCATGCATAAATTATTATTTAGCTATTGATAAAAGATAAATATATATCAGTGATTTGATAGACTGATCGCCTAATCTCTGTTTAAAATCAAGTACTTGACAAGAGGTTTAACCATTGATTAGTTTGAGCTGCGTTCGATAAACCGGCGGTTAACGCAAAAATTATGACGGTGATGATTTAATTGATAAGCCGATGTTGACAAAAATAAATGTAGTAAACAAAAATACCTCTTGACTTTGATTCTGTTTATCATGGGCAAGACGCTTGAGCTTTGTTCTGCATACAATCAATAACAATACCCTATTCAACAATCTGTTTACAATTGTCTTTACATAAACTCGAAAATGCGGAGTGCTTCTACAAAATTTACGACACACTTGTAGTCAATCAGCCACCGGTATTAAATCAGCAAGTTTTATAGCTAACAATCCGTTATCTGTCTGTTAAACTGGATTGGAAACAGCATAACAGCTTTATTTATGAATCGTTGAGATCTGTGGCCGAAATATGGGGCAATGCTTATTACTGAAGTTTTTTTCGAAGAATATTTTTGAGCTGGTTATACTTGTCCATTGACATAATTGCTTAGGAATACCAGGTCAATGCGATCAAAAACAACAAATTGTAAACCAGATCAGTCTATGCAAATGTTGTAAAAGAACTGTCATTCATGATTTGATTTCGGAAAAAGATTTGTAGACAAACAGTTCAAAAATCAGAGAGGAATTTTGGAAAAGGCATCGGATATTTCTGCAATTACCTACGAAGAACGTAAGCACAATTTTTCAAGGTCAAAACGCATATATTCATTTCACTCTATAGAATTTTACCAACGTTAGCTTAGTTACAGAACAAAATTCTTCGTTCGTTCGTGTTACTTATCTTTTGATCGAACACACGCCAAACAATTTCAACTGAGCATCATCGAAATAATCAAATTATCAAGCTTCAATAAAAGTATTAAAAAGCACGTATAATATTGATAGTCCATTAATGTAAGACCCTCTTTGTAACTCGACACCGCAACGTCAACTTCTAATTGATGCTGCCAGTCACAATACCGATGGTTTTGTACATAGCCAGTCTCATGGGAACCACATCGAATATTCTTCTATGGGGTCTAATCGTCTTGGCATATCAGCGCTCGAAAAACAGGAGATATAAATAAAATTCGTGATGACTTGTTTAGTGAAATAGGTTGTTTAGTTAAATAGGTAAAGTGTTTTATTTTGTGATTATTTATTTATGCGTATTAAGGTGTAGTGTGGCTTCATCTGTCCCAATAAGTCCACGGCAGGATACAGGAGGCCCACAGTTTACAATCAACATAAAAAATCTAAGTCAAATAATTTTATTTTCAATATAATAATTTTATTCAGCGATCACCAACGTGCCTGCCAAGTGATGATGATTTTTTTGGAAAAACCATTGTTAAGGGAAGGCGCAGTCAGCAGTGGACATTATGGGTGTGTGATGTTGGCATTATCTATCCACTTGAGTACACCGATATCGCTTCATACATTTTTGGTAAGTCCAGTTTAAAAAGGAAGCTCAGATGTGCACTTTTGAATTCAGCGAAAAACTTTCATCATCATCATCAGCCTATATTAGTCCACAGTTGGACATAGGCCTCCCCTAATGAGCGCCATAGCGCCCTGTCTTCAGCTTGCCGAATCCAGCATCTGCCTGCAGTCTTTCGCAGATCGTCATCCAACCTAGCCGGATGGCGTTGTACACTACGTTTGCTGAGTCGTGGTCTCCACTCAAGAACACGTATACCCCAGCGGTTGTCGGTTCTTCGCGTGATATGGCCGGCCCACTGCTACTTCAGCTTGCTAATTCTTTGAGCTATATCGATAACTTTGGTCGGATGTATTCGTTACGAATTCTATCCTTCAGAGAGACTACGAACATAGCTCTTTCCATAGCTCGCTGAGCGACTTTGAACTGGTGGACCAGCCCTACTTTGAGTTTCCACGTCTCAGCTCCGTAGGTCATGACGGGTAGGACGCACTGATTGAAACCTTTAGTTTTCAAGCATGTTTTCAAGCATTGCGGTATGGATGACGAGAAGATTCGACGAAGTTTCCCAAACGCTGCCCAGCCTAGCTGGATAATAACTTTATGAGGCATTAATAACCAAATTGATTATGGATACTTCCCGATATTCATAAAATGGCATCGGATTCAAATATCGGTTTATTCGTAAAAGGTCCGAAGCTTCAGTGAAACTTAGAGAGTAAATCAATAGTTACTGCATATTACAACTACTATCTTACTCTTAGAGTAACAAAAATAATAAAAATATCTATCTATGTAGTGTATTGTATTAAGTATAAGTTATCTAGTACCCATAACACAAGCTCTGCTTAGCTTGGGGCTAGGATAACGCTGCGTGAATTATCCAGCATTATTTATTTGTTTATTTATCCAACGCTCTACCATCCGAAAATTATGAAAGTGAAATTGTGGTACAAATTAGGTAATGATACAGACCTGTTTACCTATATAAATATTCAGAGGATATCATTGCGGGTATCTGCAGTAAGCATTCCACCTCTAACAGATAAGACTGATAAAGCGCCTTCTAGACATTCGTGAAATATTGTCGGCCACTTCGTCAATCATCATCAGATTCTGGGCAATCGAAGGTCTATTTACGATTAAAATTGGTCTTTGCGATACAGACTTTTCATACTGTGGAGACCGCAGGAAATCTGTACCTACCTGAACTGTTATTTTCAATTATTCTTTTTAATTTTTCATTATTTTCTAAAATGAAATGTCACAAACTATTTCAGATATTCACAAGTTTTTTACTTTGGTTTAGAATTGACGGTATCACTTTGGATCCACACTAGGATTCTTATTAAAAGCTTTACGTTTATTATTATAAAAATATTCACGTACGATCAGAATGCTTCCGTCTTTTAACTAAATAACTCTCATGCTCCCAGAGTTTTTCGATTTGCTATAAATCGCAAGTTTAATTGTCCGGGAAATAAGGGATTAAGCATCGCGATTAAGTGGACTCTACACAAGTTGAGGACTCGATATAAAAACGTCCAAGTTAGGTCAGTTTCTCATTGAATTACGAGTCCCTTGTGTCACTAAGACAAATAGGATATGGACCGTATCTATATTGTAGAGGTACATATTGTTTTATAGATGTATGTCTACACTACAGATTTGAGGATATAACATCACAATATATAAACATAAATTTTAAACGTAAGTTAAAATGTAGTACTTTTTCAATCATTTTTAATCTATTTTAATAGAATACCTACATAACCAACCAACAATTGTTTATATAGATATATATATATTTTATGTTACTAATCTGCAGTAGGAAGTAGCAACTAGAATTTTATTTCTTTTTGTTTTATTCATATATTTCGTGACATTAGTCATTAATTAGTTAGTTATACAATCAGTAAATTCATCTGAATCATAGTTTATCTTATTTTATGGTACTACTTTCATACAAGTGGGTTTTTCGATACCTAGGAGAGTATCATATGGACCACATTGTCTTCATGTTTAATATATTTCACATTAAAATAAACGATCAAAAGCAAATCGAAAAAGTGGGGTCCGATAAGGAATATTACATTTTATACGAGTATGACCAACAATGACGTAACGATTCTAAAGTATGTTTTCAAACATTGGGTCGTATAATTTTATAATACCCGCCGACAATTTTTATTGTTTTGCTCTTGCTACATTGGAAATTCAACCTTATAATTTTAGCTTAGAGATGATATTAGAATTGTAATGCAATAAAAGGTTTTAAGTATAAAATTGGCCATTAGTGACTAAACGACTGTAAAACATCTTTGTCAATACACCTGATGAGATTCTACACGTGGTGACCGTGTTTTGGTCATGGTTGTTTGGTTTTGAATCAACTGATTTTCTAAGTATATAGGATTGGCATAAAGTCAAGGTAGGTTAGATAGATACCTTATGCGAATCTTACCTCAACTTCCTAAGGTACATACTAACCTAAGGAATCTACCAAAACTGGAATAAATGCTCTATACAACTCCGTTAGTAAGTTTTACTTAAAAAACTTAATAAAAACAGTTGTTTATGGACAATTGGACCTTGACTTACAAATTACTTTTGAATATAATGACTAATAACCATTAAGTTACATACAAGAAAAACCTAAGTTATTCCAGCAACATAACTTCAACACACGAACGTAATTTCTTACAAAAAACTATAGTAAAACCGGAGTCGGTCCTCGCTTATTCCCTTTTTTCGACAAACAAGAGCGCATAAAAAGTAGCTAAGCACCTTAGAGGATACTAGATGAGAATTTTAATTTCTCACTGATAAAAATCGCTCTAGCCGTTTTGGTACTTGAAGGTGATAAAAAGTGTCCGCCAACCACATAGGAACACTCGAAACAGTAACCCACACCCTGCGAGTTACAAAGTTTATAAGACATCGTTTACTAGCAAATCTGGAAGGCCTTTATAATCCTACCAAAGCTAGCGTCCGACACGACCGGCACAAAAACTCCGGTATTTATAAATTCCGTAATAAAACTTTACGATTTTCTATTTAAATTTCTATAAAATTTAAGAAACGGGGGATTTAAGGAGGGGTTCTATTATGAATAGATGATTAACTTTATCCAACCATAAAGCGTATATTTCGTTTACAGTCTTGTAAGCCGATCAATTTACTGTTTCATACGTATTTTTACGATGAAATTACTGGCAACACAATATTTATGATGGATATAAATTCTACTTAGTATTTCATCAAAAATACTTGCATTGTTGGAACATGGATATACCTACGTACTTTATAGTTTTGTTGTTGTTTGTTATGAAACCAAAATGTTGTATTCAATTAGCAAGTTCTTAGTAGAAAAAAAAAATGTATCTTATTTATTCCTTTTTATATACTACTAGCTGCATTCTTACTACCCGTTGTCCTATTACCCGTTTTCCCTTAGGAATGAAGCATTTTCCCGCGTTAAAAGGTGGCATATGTTCATCAGGAATAATGTGGGCTTATAAATGAAAGATAATTTTTGAAATCGGTCCAGAAGTTTTGGAGCCTATTCAATACAAACAAACAAACAATTAAATCTTTCTTCTTGATATTATTAGTATAGACAATAACCTATGCACAAACATTGGCTCTGTTTTCATCCATCGCATTGTTTTAGGGTTACAATTATAACTTTAAAAACGATTATAGATTAATCAACAAAATACATGTATTTGTGTTATTTACTTACCCGAACACAATAAAAAGAAAAACAGTAGCAAGACACAGCGTTAAACCTTAAAACCCGACCATATAAATTTATTTATATTGAGGGCCTCTAAATAATTTCTTGGTCACGGTATCGCCTAAATGTCTCAATTAGTGAGGATGAATTTACACAGGACACCGGTTCTTACAAACTGAAAAGGTAAAATAGAAAATGCCGTATAGTCCCTTCCTAACGCAGAGTATGAATTTTTTAATTATTGGCCTTTGGTTTATGCCACTCCTTTTCATTTCATAGACTTAGCCCCGCTTACACAAGGATTTTATATGTCTAATCTTATTTTTTGTATAGTCTGACAACTTCTTAATCAAAAGTAAGCTAGATAAATATCTATATTGCAAACGGGGATATGCTTTTAAGTAAATAAGTTGTTTTTTAAATGAATTCATTTGATTTTTTTCGTCTGCGTTTGAAATAATATACTATCTTCCCTAAATATACCATAAACTCTTCGCCGTGGTGACTCACCAATTGAATACAACAGCGAGCCAGGCGGGCCTTTGTTTATAAAAGTCTAGAAAAGTGCCTAATCATCGGTTCAAACTACCTGTTTTCTATCTAAGGCAGGTTGAGGAGCATGACTCTCAAATATGAATTTTACGATTTTTACCGCACTACGGAATAATTGCTCTGAATGTGGGTGCAGTAAAAACAGGGATATAGAAATTCAAAATGTTTACGACGATATTTACATAAAGTATTATTTTATCGAGATAATAATCGTAATCGAGCTCTGTGATCGTAATTAACCTGAGCTAAGTCAATAATCTAATTTCGTTTCAAGGAAATCTCTTCTGTAATTAAGAAAACCGGTTTTATACGGTTTGGCAAAAATGAACGGATGTTATGTTTGCGATTAATATTTTGGTAGTATAATTATAATATATATTTTTGATAAAAAAATTGTTTGGTTGTCGGAGTCCTTTGATTCAAATATTAATAACTGAAGGAACAAATATTAATACGAACTTAAACTTATTAGTTTAAATAATTAAAAATTAATAATTTCTGTGTATTGATTTATGTGATTGATTTAATAGAACTTAAATGTAAAATCGAGAAGCATTTCAGTTGACTTCATTAAAAGTCTATCGAATTTTTAATCCAGTAGGTACGTAATAAAGTCTATTTTAAAAATATTATAGCTAGAGCTATACTATTTTTAATAGATCCATCCAAAAATGGTAGCAGTACTTGGGCGAAGGACAATTGCGCGAGAAACACTTGCGCGATGGACATTACGCGAGATTTATACGTGATTAGACATTGCGCGAATGAAATAACCAAACTCTCTATCTCAAAAAACCACATCTCTCAAAACAGAAGACACGTCGCAGAGTCGCGGATTTCACCATTGGATTTTTCTCTGTCTTCTCTGATACTTTATCATATCTTATCTTCCATTCCCTTCCCCCTTTCTTCTCCATAACGATAAACATTTTATCGTAGATCTTAGCACGGGCTATAATGCTACAACAGAACAACGTAGAATTCAACGCGCGCGCACTTTTCTACTACACACAAAATTCTTCCTAGCTCCGAAACTAGTAGACCTATATAATTTCACTACACTACAGTCTATCAAAGATCCTAAGACTACGTTCCTAGTCTATTCCGGTCCACTGGTGGACGCAGGCCTTCTCCTGATAAGTGCCTTATCGGTTTTTATCATGTGGGAGGTAGTCCTCCCACATGATAAAAAGCGATAAGGCACAGGGATTGTGACCGCGTGGGGATTATGGGCTAGTGCCCATAATCCCCACGCGGTCACAATTCAGTGGTAGGATTGTTCTGCAGAAGGCGCTGCTGCCCGCCCCCGGTGGTTATCCCTTAGTCGCCTCTTACGACACCCGCGGGAAGAGTTCGGGTGGTGCAAATTCTAAGTCGGCAATACACAGCTAACTAAAAATAAACTAGTTACAAATATGTCCTGCGGCTAGTCTCCCTTGAGACTGGCCACCAGGATGTCATCATCATTGCATCAGTAGTCAGGTTTAGGATACAAAGCTAATAATACAGTATACACCTTCCATAACTCATGAATTGTAAAATAAAAAGCATTACAATGTTCTTTAATAAACGTATTTGATGTTTCAATTTATACATCGGAGGTAACTTTAATGGATTTATTTCGTTCTCTGTTTGTGTTAAATGAGAGTTATAGCTCCGCTCGGCATAAAACTTGGGACGATGAGCAGTCTTTGTTTTATAAATAAGGCGGACTCTACACCAACTCTCTATTTCATTATCAATTTGGAACCACAGACAAATCAGTCTTTCAGACTATAGGTAGGTATTTTTTAACCCCCGACGCAAAAAGAGAGGGTATGTTATAACTTTAACGTGTCTGTCTATGTATCTGTTTAATCATCTGTCTGTGGTATCGTAGCGTTGGCTGCATGATAATATTTATCAAAACCAAAGAAAGGTTACGAGATGGAAAGTTAACAAAATGGAGAGTAGCCATCAAAAATAAAATCTATGTACCTATAAAATCAAAACATTAACCGAAAATAGGAATTCGCGGTAAATGTTTTCATTTCAAACAATTGAACGCTATGATTAACCAAATAAATCTACATAGGTACATCTTGACTACAAATCTTGTATCCTATCAACCTATATGGGTTTTAGACGTTTTGCATCGATATTGTTTTATCAGAGAGGTATGAGATTATGATAAAAGGAATGTGAATCGCAAATAAAGAAACTGAAATCAAAATGGCGAGGCGGTTGGGGATTAAATCGCGCCGTCAATACCCAGCTTAAAAGGTAGCCTTCAGGCTAATGAAGAATGATACATGCTTTGTGGATTACAAGTCTTAAGAAGATGCTTAATTATTGGCATACCTATACAGTCTTACATGTGCTTTTATCAAAAATGGCAGTTGTGTTGAAATACAATTTGGTAGTGAATTTTGGATTCTTTATTTAGTTGATTACCATCAAACTTAATGATTGCATAACCTATGTCTGCTTCTAAGTGTACCTACGCCAAAGGTAAATCTAGGAGAAGGCTATCTATACCTAAGACGACCAAAAATATATAATTATTCTTGAAATTTTTGCTTATATCCGACCCACACTGTAAAAGATTTAGCAAAATGTACTAACAGTAGGTATTACAATAACATTTACTTTTTTCAAGACCTACATATATCAAAACTTGACACGTGCTGTCAAATTAATAGTCAGAGATGTTCAACAGTTTTGCTATTTACATCATACTGCGTCATAAAAGTTGAAGTCTTTCACGGTCAATGTACGGAACTATTTTGAGGTCTATGTTATAAGCAGTGAGCGAGTAGACTTAGCGTAGAAATTTGTATCTAGACTTGTTTGCATTCCTTTTTCCGCAGGTGTGTCTGTTTCTTTAGTAACTCTTTTAATTTGGTCGTTATGAGACCTTCCCAATAATAGATCGCGAGTAGTGCAAAAAGGGATGGGAGGCTTATAAGCCGGTAATGACTGATTAATCAAAGAAAAGATAGGTAAGGATTTAATACTCAATTTAATATTAAACTTAAGCGATCAGAATATATTTTTATTATAATATTGTTATAGAGCCATCCCGTGATCAAGACAGTGTGTAAACATGTCGAAACATCGGGAAAAATACCCGTCAAATAGTACATAAAATTAGCATTTTGTTTATCTTGTTCAAATTTCTATTTTGTATGTTTTTATTGAAGATTCTGATTTCTTGCAGTTATAATGGGCTGGAATATGTAGGTAACTCCTCCACTGCTGGACATGCCTTTCCCAAAAAATGGGACTTTTGCCGGAATCACCACACATGTCAGGTGGTCGGTAGGTCAGTACCTACTACAGTACCTATTCCGACCCAATATTTCTAAATAAGTTTTATTAATGGGTACACCAACTAATAAATCCGGTCAGAACTAACTAAACCTTTCTCATCTTAAACCTCACACCAAGACTAAAAGAGAAGCAGTGATATGCCGCTCGCATCATCGGTCAATTACAAAAAGGTAATCCCAGGGAGGCACTTAATGAATCATTACGGCCGGCGGCCACGGAACGATTTATAGCCCTCGATAACCGACATTTATTTATATTCTTTGGTGACATTTTGCGTAAAAATGTCGCCAAATTGTGGGAAACACAGGATATAGGTTCTTTTCTATTCTGTGTTGGGAAAAGCTTCGGCGTAGCGGTAACTTTTTTGAATATTGAAGCGGGTTATACTCTTACGTATCCTCGTGTAATTTTGTAAAAAAAATAAGATTTGTATGATAAAACACCCGCTGCTTAGAATATAAATGTTTTTAGTTACCTACTTTAAATAATAAGACCATTTTGTACACCAGTAAAAAAATAAGACATCTTTATTAAGATAATTAGAAAGACTAGGTACCTACTAGAATTACTTCAAGAGAGGTAGAGGTAAGCCTCTTCCGATTATTTTTGAGTAGGTATCTTCTTTTACGCAAAATGTTGGCAGCACCTGACAAGGACTCAAAGTGACGTCACGCCTCGTGGGGACGATTTGTCGCAAAGTTTTGTTGTCGGTTACGAAATTTTTAAACGACATTTTAGGCACAAAAAGGACGCTCCCTAGGCTCGTGTGTTGGTTTTGTATTTGAATAGCATTTATTTCGCTTTGTCCTACAATTTTGTAAGAGTTAATCTTTTAAAACCTACCTTTGTACCACATATGTATAAAATAAAATATAAATATGATGTCCCGCCTCACGATTTAAATTATTACTAAAAAAAATTTTTTCGAAATATTCTGAATTCAAACCTCATACATGAAAAGCTTCCTCAATGACCGTGGAAATAGGTTAAGGTTCCATTAAAAAACGATCAAAAGTCTAAATTTTTCCATCGATAACCTCCTTCGGATACCAACTTTGTGTATATTTATAAACAATTTAAACTAATCCAAGTAGGTTTAGTTTTTGGTATGCGATCTGCTTGGAGTCAAAGGCTATGGCGGGCCGCATCACTCATCTGACCCGAGACCTTGCCTTACCTTTACGATAGTGTGGGCGTTGTACCGTAGCTTTGATAGACAACTGACCGGTAAATTGTCTACTAAAACATGACCCGTTTCTTGAGGAAATATATAAAAACTAGCGTAGTACATAAAAAAAATATGTAATTATTGTATGTTACTTCCAAGATTTTCCTCGTATGTTTAGATTTTACAAATTTGGTAGAAGTTATATTTTTGCCCGCTTTACGGGAACTGACAAAAACCGTTCTCCTGCACATCCAAAAGGTTTGCTGTAAGAAAACTCTTTATAGGGTTAAACTCCTCTATGTACATGTCCTTTAAATTGTCAAATTTTGTGTATTATTTTATGCATGTACTAGATTTTAAGATTTTTAAGATCTTCTTTAATGAGTTGCTGTACGTCCTACACAATTTTTTTGCACAAGCATTTATGTATTATATTTATTTATCACTAACATTTGTTGAAATCGCGAAGTGCACTCCTTCCCTTCCCCCGTTACCAGCTCGTCGACATAGACCGTCGACACAGCCACCATAGTCGGCGACATGTTAGCTGCTTCTAAGTTGACAAAACACTGTCGGTGGTAAGCTATATTCACTCACCGAAATAACAACACAAGTCGCCGGGTAGCAATGTTACTGTAGTATATGTCCAGGTAATATAATATAAGCCATGGTCTTCGTCATACGTCATCTCGTTGGTCGAGGTGTTGCTAATGAACTGTCAATGTCACTTGTCAGACGGACATAGCCGAGAGAGCGGAAATACGGATTGACAGTGGAACGGATGCCTACTGGGGAAGTAAGGTGCAGCTCATGAAATGACTTGGCTGTGGCGAGCTGATCCCTTATCGTGTGTAGTATCGGCTTTATAAAAATGCAGCTAGCACCAACCCCGCCATGCTTTGCTGGCGGCGCTGGCGGGCTTATTACACAGTAAGTATAGATAACTGTGTGGTGCCGGCTATGAATTTGCACCACCCGAACTCTTCCCGCGGGTGCCGTAAGAGGAGACTAGGCCTGCGTCCAGCAGTGGACAAATATAGGCTGTTGAAAGGCTGTTGAGGTCAGGAAGTATACATCGCTCACTTGAGATTCGGTCTTGACTGCCGCACAACACAGAAATGATTATTCATATAGATTAGAGGCTTTAACTCATTATATTTAGATGAATTTTAAATTGAAGGCATACAACTGACAGCTCGCGAGTCACTCTTTGAAGCTCACTGTAATCCATTTTGTCTTTGTAAAATGTATCCCTAGATTACATACAAATGTAGGGCCATAAAACATATGAATGCAGATTTTTGTACTGTGCGGCAGCGGTACTGGATGTATGCGCTATGTCTTTTAACAATTTCATTGCTACCGACGCGTATAGATGACTTCATCCAGCGCTAGAGCCATAGCGGTGAATGTGATACATTAACTTACGAAAGTCATTTCCTTCAAAACACATCTCAAATCGCGTTCGTAATATTCATCTCAAGATTTTGCCAAAGAGTTCAAGAGTTAGAACTAAATATAGCCCTATTAATTATTTATTACGCTTTTAAAGAATCGCAGGACAGTAATGAGTTCTTAAAAAAATATTAAGAGTGAAGCGTCTTTGAATACTAAAGCAGGTAGCTCAAATACTGATAGCTCAGTGAAGGATGGCTAGGTAGCTATCGGCATCATGAAGGAACGCTGAACGCACGCGGCTAGAACTGCACTCACCGCATCAGAAATCCCTTGTTAAGGGATGAAACGTCAGTGTTCTTTCAACACAAACAAAGTTTATAGTAAACCCGCTTATCTTCATAATTAATTCAGATAATAATTTTGAAATTCAATCTTAACTTGGTGCTTTTTAGGTCAGGATTTCAGAGGTTTGGGCGGATTAAACACCTAAAAAGGCAGGAACTAATTTGAATACTAACACACATAGATATGATTTAAATACCTTAAAGGAACTCCATGACATTTTGTATTTGTGGAGGAAATGACACTTTCTTTATTATGTATATGTAAATTACAGTAACAGAATAAAACAATTACAGCTAATATATACACTTAATTCTATTTCTTAAAAATCTAAGCCGTCACCAGAAGGCAGAGTGCCCAGAATGCTGGCAGCATTGGCACGTTGAATGGCAATGCTAATTCGTTGACCGAAATAGAAGCCAGCATTCCGATCACCTGTGGACTCTATAAGAAGTTTATGTATTTTTTTATAATATTACAACTTCAACTTCTTGTCAAGTGGCTTCTGCATTTTATAATATTTAATTTCCTTTTTAAAACAAAACCCCCGTTTACTTAATTTTCATTTTAATTCCCTTAATGTTGTCTGTAGTTTGACCACAATATAATATAATATAATATCATGGCCGCAGTAATACGAAAACCACCGAATGCAAGTAAAAAAAAATTGTGTTTTCATTCAATCGGAATCAAAATGTAAGACATTCAATTGGAATGTCTCAGCTGTTATGTCTATAACCTGTAGTACTGAGCTCTCATGTTATTCAGAGTAATCGTTCTGAGAAGGTTTTACGAAAACTCTTACCGACAACCTTAATCTTACAATCAAGATACTTGATAATGAACCTTATCTAGACATCTTTGGACATTTTTTAGATCGACAGCTCGATAAAATTTAATTTTGCATTCACCTGCAGGCTAATCAAAACATTTGAGTGCACATCAATAAAGGTTGTTATAAATCGATTTATTCGAGATTATTAATCCAGGTTGCTTTCTTTTGGAAACAAAATGGCCGCGTGGCGACGTGCTAATCCTTGTGACGTCATACAATGTCTCCTATTGTACGTGGAATCTATACAGTTATTTTGAGGCTTCCGTCGACTGGGACCACTAGGTATTAGGACCACGGTCCCAGTCGCCGGATAACATTTTTGAATCCGTCGACTGGGATCGCAAACCACGAGACGTAAATTGTACAGTCGTTGTCAGATACAGATACGAAATAAAAACAAGAATTAGTAAATGAAGGAGTAAATTTAAAATCAGCGCTGCTTGCATATTAATGCATTACAGCTAATGCTGAATTTACTTCTATTGTCTTAGTTTATTAGTTTTAATTAAGTAGTATGTATATTTTTAATTTTTTGTGTATTTTCTAAATTAAGGCAATAAAACTCTTTTCTATTCTATTCTATTCTATTCTAAAGAATTTTTAACGGTTTCACTGCCCAGCCTCGGTGGTGCGACCCGTGCAGGGGCGCGCCACCGCGACACGGGGACCAAAACTAGCATCCCCGTCTTGGGCCATGCATGTGTTAAGTAGTTCAAATATAAATAAATAAAAAATGCTGGACAATTCACACAGCATTATCTAGCCCCAAGCTAAGCAGAGCTTGTGTTATGGGTATTAGATAACTGATATACTACAATAAACTACATCGATCGATATTTTTATTATACATAGAAAACACCCAGACCAACGGAACAAATTTCTGCAGATCGTACACAAATTTGTTCCGAGGCGGGAATCGAACCCGCAACCTCCTGCGTCGCAGGCGGACCTTCGCTAATATAAAAGTTCCTGTAATTTTTTTTATGATTGTAGAAGTTTCTCATTGTTGGGTCATGTCTAGGTACTTATCTTTTGTCAGACATGTCTTCTGAAACTGGAAAATTATGCTATTACAGATTGGGCTGCTGAAATTTCTTCTACATCTACAGACTAGTAACAACTAGTCCACTGCTGGACCTATATCTACTATGTACTATGTACTGCCTCGTTGGTCTAGCGGTCAGCTTGTTCAACCGCTGATTATGAATGAGAATGGTCCTGAGTTCGAACCTCGGGTCTGGCCAAAAGTTGTTATTGGGGTTTTACTAGCAAGAAAAATTCACGTTAGCAGCCCGGAGTCAGGAAGTTGGCGGTATTACACCCCTCCGAAAGTACGCCGTTGGTCCTGCGCCAGACCTCTCCCCAGTCGTGTCAGTCTGTCGTCCCATCGGATTATGAGAGCGAGGGAATAGAGAGTGCATCTTTGTTTGCATACACACTTATGCACTATAATATGTCCTGCGCATCTGTCTAGTCTCCGATGAGACTGGCCGCCGTGGTCGAAATTCGGCTAGAAGGACATTAGGGTATGACCTATGTACTTTATTTGGTAAGCACCGGTAGTAAGGATAACAATCATTAGGGGGTAATATCAAAATCTCCACGCTGGGCATGCGACCCGCATGGCAAGGTACTTAGTACATTATTTTGCTTAAACTTTCAAACTAAGTTTATATGCTCTAAATTGTTTCCATTTTCAACTTTGTTAACAAAATAGAAAAGAAAACAAGTAGAAAGAAAAGTATGTAGGAACTTTTTTTGAACCAGGCTAATCGGAATATAATGATATTTAATTTAAAATTCTCACAATTTAAAGCAGATTCAAATTCAGGCATCGAATGACTATAATAATTGAGATAAAAGTATTTTCGTTTGATGATACACAATCATGAGATTCGCCCTAAGCTACACGCTACAAATGTTTTCAGCCCACCGTTATATCTAGACACTTCAAAATTACGGTGGTTATAAAGAATACTTAGCGTGTGGGGGTCTGATTAAAGTGGGCGGCTTAATTTGCCCATAAAACTATGCGTAGGTAACAAAAATTATGTCTTTATTAAAAGCTATTATGGTTATTATACGCTTGGTGCACATTTGTAACGGTTCTGTGATGAATAATGAATGATGCAGAATTGTCTATGGAATTGTTTAATTTCGTAAATTACCTTACTGGCCCTCTGTACAGAGAATTTCTAAGTATATCTAGAAATCGCTTATATACTACACCTGCTCAGAAAGTTGCTTATTTCTTTTCCAAACTTAAGGTAGAAAGTACGTCAATACAGGCGCACTGAAATGCGGGAGTGAAAACTCTATGGAATTTCATTTCTTGAGAGAAAAGTGTATGGAAATAGATTTCTAAAATATAATTTGGTAGCGATGGTTATTTTTAAAATAGGTCAAACGAGAAAAAGTTTTTACTACCAATACGCCATAATATAATATCGGCCTGTTTCGTATTCGGAACAATAATTCTTAAAAAGAACCATGTGCAAATCGCACGTGCGCGTATTTGCTACGTTTGAGTTTACACTTTGTATTTACTAGTGATTTTTAGATTCTAAAACGATGAGTTTCCTCGAAGGATCGAAGATTTGATCAAACATGGTCTAAGCGACATGAAAGAAGCGGTTATTTTTAATCCCAATCTTTACCTACGCGATTTATACCCATCAGACATGCAATGCAAGTCGACTCGTACTATACTACATTAGATGAAAGGATTTTTATTTCTTTTACGTCTTTAATGAATCCCAAAATTTATTTTATTTTCTTGTGGAATTTTAGAAAGAATTACAGCAAGTAAATTACATGCAAAGAACAACAATCAAAAATGCATGAGAAATATTGTGTACTTATGCTGAGGGCTATTTCTAAAGTTTCTACTGGTAGAATAACGTGTTAACTACAATTTATCCCGAAATAACACGTGCAGAGCCGCAAGCCGAAGTAACCGAGATAATTGTACCCCTTTGCAACCAAAAGCATCAAACCAGCAATAACCCTGTAAGACAATGAGGTCATCATCGGAAAAAATGTAGGTTACACTCTAAGTTGCCTCAAGCACACATTACAACTCGTTAGAAGCTTATTGATTAGGATCGATTATCAGCAGGATTATTTTTATTTATTGCCAAGCGTGGCATTATAAGCCATATCACTGTAAGTATCATTACAAAGTATAAAACAAAGTCGCTTACTGTCGGTCTGTCTGTCCCTATGTATGCTTAGATCTTTAAAACTCTGCAACGGATTTTGATGCAATTTTGTCATTAGATAGAGTAATTCAAGAAGACGGTTTCTATGTTTAATACATGAATAATATAGTAGAGAAACACTGATAATTTTAGAGGTTTCTAATGTGATGTCGTTAATAAACACATTTTTTGCGATTATATTGCAAACGATGTCTGAACCCTATGAGATAGATCAAAATAATATACTACAGTATTATACACTACGTATATGTCTATCTCTTAGGGATAGCCCACACAAACCAGTGCATTTAATAAAGATCAATATGGCTTTTTACATCATGTAATTTAAATGAATATTTTCGAAGATATTACACATTTAAAATGCAGGGACATAGCGGTTACGGCGGTACCGGCCGTGGGCCGATTCTGTAGTATATTTAATATCAGCATTGCACCCGTGCGAAGCCGGGCGGGTCGCTAGTAAGTACTAATAAAGTATCTTGTAATTTCGGATTGTGGGTACGTACTCCAATTGGTGCATTACTCAACATTACTCGAATGCCTAAGGGTTAAGTTTCAGGTTTGGTTGTGTTGTCAGCGGAGTCAAATAACTGCAAGATTTTAGATCGTAATGTCTTCAAGATTTTACATGCGCAGTAATTGACGAATTTGCTTTATGTGTTTTTAGGGTTTTGAAGATCGAAGATCGGTTTCAAAACCCTTATGGTCTCGCTTTGTCTGTCCTTTTTTCCCTCCTTAATAACTCAAAAACTACTGCAGCTATCAACTTGAAATTTAAAATAATAATACATTTCGTGCGCCTGTACAGATTTTGAGAAAAATAAATGAAAATAAATGAAAAATGAAAATGAATATTTTCCATACAAATTGTGATGCCGAAATTTTAAAAGATACCTACAGAGTCATATGGGGTATCAAATGAAAGGTATCATTCTGTACATTTCAAAATATTTTTTGAAATTTTTGTAGGTTTCATACTTTTTAAAATATTTCGAAAAAAGTCGAAAAAATACCCATTCCCCCCCCCCTATCTCCGAAGATTGCAGAGCGATCCATGTAAAATGTATGAAGCGTTTATAGACATGGATCTATAATTTACAGGAAAAATATAGAGAAGTTTGAAAAATGAACACTTTTTGAAAAATGGTCAAAAAGGGGGGGAATAATTTTCAAAAGGGGGGGCTACCTCACCGAGTGGGGTATCAAATAAAAGGTATCGGTTTGTACGTTTCAAAACAGTTTTTTAAATTTCTGTAAGTTTCATAGTTTTTGAAATATTTTGACAAAAGTCGAAAAAAAACCCATTCCCCCCCCCCTATCTCCGAAGTTTGCCGAGCGATCCATTTAAAATGTATAAAGCGTTTGTAGATATGGATCTATATTTTACAGGAAAAATATAGAGAAGTCTGTAAAAAGAACACTTTTTGAAAAATGGTCAAATAGGAATAATATACAAAAGGGGGGCTACCCCACCGAGTGGGGTATCAAATGAAAGGTATCGGTTAGGACATTTCAAACCAGTTTTTCAAATTTCTGTAACTTTCATACTTTTTGAAATATTTCGAAAAAAGTCGAAAAATTTACCATAACCCACCTTAACCGAACCACCCATTTAACCGAAGCATGCAGAGAGATCCATCTGAAATGTAGGTTGGTACCTACTATTCTTAGGTATTCGCTAAATTGCGAAGTCTCTAACCGGTACTTTTGGTACATATTTGTTGACAAACGTTCAAAACCCTCGGCGCGCGAGTTACACTCGCACTTGACGGATCTTGTTTCTTCATTCTTTGGATTAAGAATTGTTTAAATTTAATTATTTAAAGTTATTGTTATCATTCTTGAAAATATAAGATTTGACAACCTTTTCGTTTAGTAAAGAAATAAATAAAAAAGTATTTATGATCAAAATAGCACTAGAAGAACCAATGTGGTTGCGAGCAGCTAAAAATTCCTAATTGGTACTTTCATGTTCCCTAACAGAAATCAACAATTCTTGGGCTAGCTTTCTAAATCTTGTTTGTTCCTCATAAATGTTTCAAGGACCTTTTTATATGGTCAAATAAATTAAGTAAAACTTCAAAAAACTGCGAGAACTGCACGCAGAGAGCTGAGACAGGTCAACAAAAATGGCCAAACTGCTACTCCGTTATCAGTACAACCGAACCTTTATCCGTGCCCAGTAGACAGCTCGCGGGGACAATTTGTTGCGATGTGATTGTTAACTATCTCACAGATTATACACCGCAACGGATCCGTGTGGAGAAAAACGTTGTTTTTATGAGCCGAACAACTTCTCATATTCTAGTGAAGGTTCTTGCACTAGGCATGAGACATACAAATGTATGCGATGGACAAAATGGACATAAACCAATGGACACAAGCCGATCGAGACTAAGATTAATAGTTTCTTGAAGTGAATTTCCATTCACTTCACGAAACTATCTAATGGGCCGCTATCTAATTAATAACCGTTTAAATAACTATTAAATCGTTAAAATAGTTAAATTCAATTCATTTCAATACGTTTATTTAAGCTTAGAAATACATACACAGATACTGATCAGCCAAATATCAATTAATTAAATTAAAACATCCTTAATTAATGGCACACACGATCTTCATAAGCGCAAGGGACTATGTGTGCGCGTCCAGTGTTTCATGAAAGTGCACTCCGTGTCCATCCTTCCAGCTATAAGTTTCAGATAGCTACTGGTACCGCCCCTAACCTTGCGCACCAGGGACGCTGTTCTGTTGCGGATGATTGCGTAAAGTCATCAACGTGGGACTCTGCAAACATCCCGAACGCGCTACAGAAGCGGGGCAGTCCCAGTAGCAGCAGCAGTTAAAACTAGGACCTTGAGAATTTTACGACAGATATAGCTAAACGCGTGAATGTTGACGTTAAGTTAACGTTAAAAACCGCTAGGAAACGTGTTCTAAGAAACGAATGAAATGTGATATAACGAAACTCGCGTATTCACTTTTCACAAACATCTAAACGAACTTCACGCATTCACGATTCACTCACTGTCGCGATCGTTAAGACAAATTGTAGATAGTTATTGACTTCGTTGCGTCGTTGCGATAGTTAAGAAAAATAGACCGTTATTGAATGCCGGCTAAACGATATTTTAACGGGATTCCACAATGCGTTTATTTAACTATCTATTAAAATAACGCCTAATTAATAACTCCTAATTGAGACGTGTGAAAGTTGTATCTTAGGCGACCATGGTCGCGTGGTCGTCTGGTCGCCTGTCGCGGGTTGCCGTCGCTAAGAACGGAATGCTACCTTAAAATCGTAACACGGCATACGTTGTAAGCGACCGATGGCGTTTATAGGCGATCACAGCCTCTTCTTTGCCTACGATATTCATACACTGAAATGTCGCACCAACCCGCCCGACTTTGTTGTGTAGACTCGATCTGAGGAAAAGATTTAAGGAGATGTTACAACACTGTAGATCTTCAGAAGAGTCACGATCAAAGATGTGAAAAAGAGTTAAGGCGCATACTCGACCCAAATCAGCGCCACCACCCTATTTTATCATATTATGGTGTTAAAAGAAGGAATTTTCAAAAATCGATTTTGTAGTTTGTGATACCTATCATAAGCTTATATTTAATGCTCCTGTAAAAGTTTTATTTCGTGTAGGCAGAGATGCAAAGTTGATATTTTTGCTAACAATGTAAGCTTATGATACGAATGAAGGCATATCAGTGATATGGAAATATGACAATTCCATTGTGATATGTATCACAATGGAATTTCCAAAAATCGATTTCGCGTTTTTGAAAATTCCTTAATAATAAGTTAAGATAGGTGGTGGCGCTGATTTGGGTCGGATATGCGCCGTAAGTACTAGAAAGCCTGTATATTTCACTTTGTTTTACTGCATGTGAAATAACAAATGAAATTCAGGAAAATTTGTTCCCAAAAGAACGCACCAATTTATAACCAGAAGCTTAACTCAAGACGCGAGTGAACCTTGAAGATGAAAAAGCAACATAGTAGTTTGTGATGATCCGAAAGAGTCTTCCAATTTTGTTTTCTTTTCATCTTCAAGATGCCTTCCACAACCTATCAATTTAACTCCTTCATTGGCACTCGATGTATCAAATTATTTCATGTGCATCAATTATGGCAGGTGCAGACAAAGTCCTATGGCATCATAATTTTAATTCACACAATAATGATGCCATATGACTTGGAACTGGGACATGATGCCTGTAATAATAGCGTGGGTGAGACGACAATTCTTTAAAATTACCAACTATTATGAACATACCTTGAGTATTAAACGTTGAAGTCTGGAGGCGTTAAGTAATTGATGATGCCATGTGGTGTTTGTCAAAATGGTTTTTGTGGTAAATTAAAAATTATAGTTCCTAGTAAAGAGTACAGGTATTTCATAATGTTTTCGTGCCCTTCGGTTGTTATATTTTTCCGAACGATGTGGCGCGGTGGGCGAAGGTCCGCCTGTAAGGCATGAGGTTGTGGGTTCGTTTCCCGCTTTGGGACAAATTATGGTACGATCTGCAAATATTTGTTTTGGGTGTTCTGGGTATTTTTATCTACTATGTTTAACAGTCATCGAGTACCCATAACACAAGCTGGCTTAGATAATGCTGTGTGGATTGCACGATCCAGCATTATTTATTATTACATATATATTTATTTCAAACTAGCTGCGCCTGCGGCTTCGCCCCCGTGGAAATTTATGTTTCTTTAAATCGGTCCAGCCGTTCACGCGTGATGCCGTGACCAAGGGAAATAGGTATTATTTTTTATAGATAAGATTTAATTTCTAGATAAACGGTTCTTTACCTCAAAAGGAAAAAAAAGAACATTTAAAGGATTCCCACAAATAAAGGGAAAAATCAGAAAACAGTAAATTTGTAGTTTTGTCATAAAATAATCTATTGTTGATTCTCGCCATGGACCAAAACCTACAGGGTACCTACTTCCCGTTGACCTAAAGTCATGATATTTGGCAAAACACAAGGTCTTACGGACGGAACCCTAAGTGCGCGAGTCTGACTCGCACTTGACGTTTTTTTCTATTTTCCGAACTTTGATTATGAAGGCGAGACGGGAGGTAGAGTTGTAGGATTTTGTATTGGCAGCTACAGTACTAGTTATATCGAATTGTAAAATGCATATATCTAATTTAGGCCTAGAATAAAATAAATGATCCTCAGTACTACTACTGGAATTACAGTTTTTAATTTTTTAATGGGAGCGACAAACAATCACACACTTAGCACTTTCGCAATAAATTACAATATAATGTCACTATGCTATCTTGCCATCTCATTTTCATATACATTAAAAGGTTTTTCTTAAAGTTATGACTGTTTTATATAAAGGATTATCTCGTGTCTCCAGAAATCTATATATATAAAAGAAAGTCGTGTTAGTTACACTATTTATAACTCAAGAACGGCTGTACCGATATGGCTGAAAATTGGTGGGTAGGTAGCTTGGAGCCAGGAGACGGACATAGGATACTGTTTAGCCCGTTCGACAGCGTTCCCGTGTGACTTGAGTCAGTCACTATAAAACGTGGTATAACAAAAAATAATCGGACTTGGGATAACCAAACGCAAATGACAGTTATGTAATGGACGTATGGATGCCGGGGGGCCGATTCTGTAGTATATTTAGTATCAGCATTTGCACCCGTGCGAAGCCGGGGCGGGTCGCTTGTTGAATATAAACGTAACCACTGTATCATTAAAAATATACCGTAACATACAAAAAAGTGTGTTGTAAAGACATAATTGGCTATCCTCACAAACAATGGAGCGGGTGCTAGCGCCTCGAGCTACAGTCCACCGACAAATGAAGCATGCTCTCACGTCTTCTTGACCAATTTTTCTGGACCTCTTTCTTTCCTTCATGCTTCAGATATCCTCCTATTTTCTTATGAAGCTCAGACGAGATGGAGGTCTTTGTTATCTGGCCACGATGGTCCTGTAACAACAAAATGCCATGTACGTAACAAACCCGATGGAAATTCTTCCGCATTAATGTCCGTAGAAAATGTTGATAATGGTTTGGTA
This sequence comes from Eupithecia subumbrata, assembly GCA_949316285.1. NCBI lineage: Eukaryota > Metazoa > Arthropoda > Insecta > Lepidoptera > Geometridae > Eupithecia > Eupithecia subumbrata. The sequence goes on along the minus strand of OX438640.1, from coordinate 12,225,637 downwards.
TATTTTTTTCAGTTATTATGTGGTACGGGATTAAGAAGAAATTTAATCATGCGTGTTTTTGTTTATTTTTAATTATTTGTAAAACGTTTTATCTTACACACAATACAAAACATAACCTGAATAAGGTACTTTAAGTGTTACCCAAATTAAATTAAATAACCAAAACAATTGCTGAAAATTTGCGAGCGCATAAATAAGGTACATAAAAAGGGAAACACAATAAAAAGGCAATAAAAGACCGTATATTTATGAACATAATGTGCTTTATTTCACCGTTAGATTAAACAACCATCTAGTGTTCCTTCGGGAGGCATTTAGTTAATGTAGTTGGAATAGTGGAGCATAGTTCAGGCGCTTTACCTAGTTAAAGTTCATCTTTTTTATTCACCCTCTCTTCCCCTATCCTTCCTTTTCTTAGCAATAGATTCCTACATAAATAAACAGTGCTAACTTACCTACCTTTGAACCAAATATTAATATTCAGAATTACTTTATCATAAAAAAATACCATCAAATAATAGAAACAAAAAAACAAACTTGGGGACGCTTCCGACTGGTATTGCTATGGATCAGTTGAGCTACCGGTAAATTGTTTGCAACAGTCTGCAGTTAGCTCAATTGTTTCAACTGTAGATACAATTAATTAATTTTTATTATTTTATTGTGAATTTATTTGTGAATAAAGGCATCTGCCCTAGTTAAAAAAAAGAAACAAATAATAACTAGTATTTACAATTAAAACATTTGCGACTGTTGACTGTTGCAACCAATCAACAGGCAGCTCAACTGATTTATATCCATACCAGTCGGATGCGTCTCTAAGACACTGGCTGCATTGCCACGTTCTCACCAGCTCTCGGGTCACGCGTCGCTTCGACCAGACGCTCAAATAATTTTTATACAAATAAATTATTTTATTAATGCCGTACTAGTAATAGTACATGATTTCGTTACAGCCGGTTCTACGGACACTAAATTAGCTGACCAATCATTTGGGCATTTGGAAATAGAAAAATGCTTACATAACATTTGAAAAACGCTTACTTAGTGATTAGTTTTCAATAATTTGACATGTGGGTCAACTTATATTTGTTCAAAAGCATCCCAATATGACAAGATATTAATTTAGACCATTAATTTTATTAAAAAAAAATCTAGGGATTAAAAACCAGTGGCGGCGAGGCGGCTCGAAACGTCAAACACTTTAGAGAAAATTGTTGATAATAAAAATCCAGGTTTTAAAAACCAGCGAGAGCAAATTGTTAATAATAATTGTTGTTGTTAATTGTATTCGAGAGAATATAAAACAGATGAAACCTCAGATAAAATAAACTTGACTACAAAATGGTTTTAACCTTACATCTAAACAGAATAACTATCTTTAGATATTAGAACAAAAGGTTTGCCGCTGGCCAAGGCTTGTTCATTATCAAATAGCTTCTGTTAGCCTTGACATGGTTGTCCCTTTATCGTTCACTTTAAGCTTTATTAACTCTAAATGAATTTAAGGTTACTTTGACACATTCACAACTTTTCCTTGCTATTTTTATAACAAGACCGAGATGGGAGGCACCAATTTTGGGAGACCTATTATCCGCAGTTGGTTAATGGTGATCTGTTGATGGTGATGATGATGAATTAAAAATGTTATATCTAATTCACTATTGATACGAAACCTTACATTTGACGCTGCCAATCCAAAATGAACCTCATCACCCTCTTAACTTATTAATTCAGGCATGAAGAATAGTACAAAATAGTTTCGATTTCGCTTACCTACTGATGATTCTTCATCTTTTACCCATCGAACCATTGTTCATCTGACAAGGTCTACGATAGTAACTATTACAATATACCTCGCAAATAGAATGGCCATTTTATCTATCATCAATGATACACACAAGTTTAAAGAAGCGAGTGTGAAATCGGCTCATCCGGTTAAAAACTACCATCAACTTTTGTCTTTTGCTAATCAGTCTCACTGCCAGAGCCTAATACGAAATAATAGAAAATTGTAACATGCACTTACGTCACAAGAATAAAGTTGCTTTCTACTAGCAAAGTGACGCTTCGAGTCCAGGAATACCAACGAACAAACTTTACTTCTTTTGAAAATTTGCGTCGACTCTACCTGTGAAATGATTGATACACTGAGGCGTAAACGACCATCCTCGAGCAACATCCATAATTTGAGCCCTAGAAGAATGTCATCTCACAAGTTGACAGTAAAACAAGTTGTCTTAATTTCTGAAACCCTGCCGCAACTCACCTTGAGTTTGATTCTGGATCCAGAATGCAGTCAAATCGGCTTTAACTAGTTCTGTAAGTGTTGTTACAAAATCTAGATAAACGGTATTTAGCTACTTCGTTTGCTTTCAAAATAAACTTCTGTGGTGGTTATGTATCTATTAGAGCTTTATCTCTGCCTGTCAAAGTGTTAAGAATAAGACTGTAGAATGAGAATCCGTAACTAATTTAGTTGAGAATGCAGATTTATAGAGCTAAGAAATCCATAAGACACAGTGCACAAGTTTTTGTTCTTCGACAAAAATTTACGAAGTTACGACCAAATTCCTAGCGAAGTACTATCGAATGAAAAAAAATAAAACAATTAAACAAAAACATTTTTTCATTCGATAGGTCTCTCAAAACTGAGTCTCTCTGTTTGTGTAATTTTTTTCCTAAACATATAGTTTCGGAGTAAATCATTAAAAACTGATATCAGCCTACGGTTAACGGGCGACGACCGAGCCAGTGACGTCACACGCACCCGCGGTGGTCACTCAGTGAACTTCGCTAGTAATTTGGTCATAACTTCGTACGTAATGGTCCGATTTGGATAATTTAAAAAGATAGTTCATTCTTAATTATGTCATTAAGAATAACGTAGATTAGTATCTAGTTAGTAGTATCTGTTCTAATGAAATTGCTATAACTTTACTGATCCTCATTATGGCGCACTTGATTCTAGTTTGGTACTGTCTAAGGACAATCACAATCTAGAATCTAGTAGTCTAAAATCTAGATTTCCTTACTTCTACTTCCATGTTTTTAGATTTCAATTTATTATGATTTCGTCGACTTTGCTTTGCAATCTTTCCTACCGTGTGTAGTTTCTGATACTACTCTGCAACCGTATGATTAGCTTATTGTTACATAGGCTACCGTTTCAAACTTTGACAAGGCCAATGTAATAAGCACTATTGAGATATAATTACAAGTGGCTTTCGTATGTCAGTTTTGTAATAAAAGTTACATAATGTGGCCGGTTTCCACTTTTATTGTTATTGCAAATAATATGAATTCTATCAGGTTGGGTAATTGTAGTTGATTTTGTATTGTTATTGGTTTAAATTGAAAATGTATGCTGAATAATTTATTGGATAATGAAGTTTTGTGTAAATGTTTACTTAGTTTATCCATTACACAATTAAATTACAAATATTGTCGGAAAATATTTTAGAAAGGTTTGTAAATGAACTCACATATCGATTTTTGAAAATACTTCTAACCGAAGTTTGTAAAAGCAAAGCGGTGCTTTTACAAGCGCAAGCGCTTTTCTTGGATAAAACGTAACCTATGTTCTTCTCCAAGACCTATCTCCCTGCCTTAATATCAACCGCTTAAAGGCATTAACAGGTAACAACCCGACAGACGGAATCACTTTTGTTTTTTATAGCATTATCATGGATTTTTCTCTAGGGAGAAGCGTGTTCTGGAATAAAATAATATGTAGGATCATACATTTTCGGGCAAGGATGTGATTTTTGTAATGCTTCCCTAAACAATGGAAGATAATAAAATAATTTGTGTTGGTTAAATAATTTGCGTACATTTTGTATAAAAACGGAAGCACCTATTCACTGAGAAAATAATAGAATTTGTATTGACTTTTATTTAATTGACGAAGGTACTTTTTTCTCATCGCTGTTTAAATACCGCTGTTGGGGAACACGAATTAACTAAAAAATTACTAAAAATCGTCAAGCCGATTGCGGTTTTTTAAGCATGTAAAATAAATTAAATACCTCATCAACCTTATACCCAGTTTGTATGCAATAAACTAAAAATAAACTCACAATAAAGTCAGTTATCGAACACATGTCGGACTTTACTAACCGGAATACGCAAATTATACGTACCCTGTAATTATTCCTACCAACTGTGGAATTAAATATTTGCCAGTACTAGCAGGCACCGGTACTGGTTGGTTATAAGCGCAGTCATTCATAAAACAGGTACAAGATCATCATGTACAACCTAAACCTTTTGACACTTTCATTGTCCACGACGCACTCGTTCACATAGAGCTCCGTGTAGCGCTCGCGTTTCCAAACTTTCAAATGGTCTAATGCAAACCAAATTCAATTTTTTTTTTGCTAATAGCTGTGTGGTGTCGGCGGCTTAGAATTTGCACCACCCAAACTCTTCCCGCGGGTGTCGTAAGAGGCGTCTTAGGGATATCCACCGGGGACGGACAGCAGCGCCTCCTGCAGAACAATTCTACCACTGAACTGCGATCCCCAATCCGCATGCCCAGCGTGGGGATTATGGGCAATATCAACAATGAGATGAAGGCCATATAAGGCGCTTATCAGGGGGAGGCCTGCGTCCAGCAGTGGACAGGCTATTGAGGTGAGGTTGATGATAAGTTGAAGATTTGACTTACTATGTGCTTATTAGTTATTCTTATGTGCCAGACTCTTGGACGATGTGGGGGATATCTCGATGATCGACAACCAGAGCAATACTATTAACAAGATCCGTCAAGTGCGAGTGTAACTCGCGCGCCGAGGGTTTTGAACGTTTTTCAACAAATATGTACCAAAATTACCGGTTAGATACTTCGCAATTTAACGAATACCTAAGAATAGTAGGTTACATTTCAGATGGATCTCTCTGCATGCTTCGGCTAAATGGGTGGTTCGGTTAAGGTGGGTATTGGTAAATTTTTCGACTTTTTTCGAAATATTTCAAAAAGTATGAAAGTTACAGAAATTTTAAAAACTGGTTTGAAATGTCCAAACCGATACCTTTCATTTGATACCCCACTAGGTGGGGTAGCCCCCCTTTTGAAAATTATTCCTTTTTGACCATTTTTCAAAAAGTGTTCTTTTTACAGACTTCTCTATATTTTTCCTGTAAAATATAGATCCATATCTACAAACGCTTCATACATTTTAAATGGATTGCTCGGCAAACTTCGGAGATAGGGGGGGGGGAATGGGTATTTTTCTTACTTTTTTCAAAATATTTCAAAAAGTATGAAACCTACAGAAATTTAAAAAACTGTTTTGAAACGTACAAACAGATACCTTTCATTTGATACCCCACTCGGTGAGGTAGCCTCCCTTTTTGAAAATTATGCCACCCCATTTTGACCATTTTTCAAAAAGTGTTCTTTTTTCAAACTTCTCTATATTTTTCCTGTAAAATATAGATCCATGTCTATAAACGCTCCATACATTTTACATGGATCGCTCTGCAATCTTCGGAGATAGGGGGGGGGGAATGGGTATTTTTTCGACTTTTTTCGAAATATTTTAAAAAGTATGAAACCTACAAAAATTTCAAAATATATTTTGAAATGTACAAAATGATACCTTTCATTTGATACCCCATATGACTCTGTAGGTATCTTTTAAAATTTCGGCATCACAATTTGTATGGAAAATATTCATTTTCATTTTTCATTTATTTTCATTTATTTTTCTCAAAATCTGTACAGGCGCACGAAATGTATTATTGTTTTAAATTTCAAGTTGATAGCTGCAGTAGTTTTTGAGTTATTAAGGAGGGAAAAAAGGACAGACAAAGCGAGACCATAAGGGTTTTGAAACCGATCTTCGATCATCAAAACCCTAATTACGGATGTAGGTATGTAAGTAGGTTAACTAAGAACCTTATTTGTGTTGGAAGAACACTAACGTAACAGAACGAGCGCGTCTAGGACCGCACTCACTATTAGTTCTACCAAGAAATCAACTCGTAATAAATTTAATAAATAAATAAGGCCTCTAAACTGTAGTAAACTCTGCGTCCCGCATCACGCGTCACGCAGGATGCGGGACTCAGAGTTTACAGAGTTTGCAGAGTTTTAGATGCGTATGGCCAAAGCTGACTATACTCACTGACTACGGTCCCGTGCTAGCCTCATTATAGCTGAGATGACCCAATCAACGATGTCCAATAAAAAATAAACAAATTTGCGGTCATAAAATTGAATCTTGGCTTTTTGAGCGTTCATTAACACAGAATTAAACCTCAGCCTACAGAAACTACAAAAAACTGTTTCCTATGATATTCAAAAAGCATGTAGCAGATAAACCTGTTTTCTATGTAAAAGCTACTGGTAACAAAAAATATTATCAACCAAAGGAAATAGGGCAAATTAATAGGGTTTTTCAAGGGTAAAAGACAGAATGAGGACAATACAAAATGACATAACCTGGGCTGTACTTTATAAATAGAAGACTTACCTAATTACTGAGTAGAACAAAATTTTAAAACCTAAATTATTGTTCTTTAACTTTGGTACTTCTTAATAACCCTTTTTTCATAATTTAATACGGTTTGTAATTAGTTGGTACCTAAGTATACCTAATTTTGTGGAATTAAAATAAATTGTGGTTAAATACAAAATAATGCCTTTTCGTAAAAAGAGTTAGTTAGTCGTGGTAAATAGGTCTAATTTGAAGTCAAAGTCAAAGTCAAAGTCAAAGTATATTTATTGCATTACATGTAAAATGATGGTAAATACAGTGGAAAAGTAGCAATGTAACTTGCCCTTTTTGGGCGTGCAATTATCTTATTAATTTACATGCAATAATTAATATAAACAATACTGTAATTATTAAACTAAAATTAATGTTAATACATACATAATATAATGAAATTGTGTTTTATTTATTTTTATGTTCATTTCGTGTCGTTAAGGTTCGTGTGTGAACAGAGGGAGGAAGTGATAAGGTGTCAAAACTATAATTACGATGGGAAGGGTTATTTAAAAGTAGTTAGCAACCTATCAGACATGTGCATTTTATTTAACTGTAGCAGATGTTGCCATAAGTAAAATAATCTCTGTGATATTTGTTTAAGGCTTTAAGTATTTCCATGGTTACACAAATCAACAGAATTTGAGCGATGATACTGATATGACATGATATTCACCGTAGAAAGTGAGTCACGGAGATGATTATTAGTAACTCTAACGTAATATTTAATAAGCTAAAATTGAAGAAAACCAAACATTTTAGATAAAAATTGGGCCTTTAATACCTACTTTGTCTTACCTTTAGGAATATTTATGACTTAAAAACAGTTTAATTTTATCTAACTAAAGTATATGAGATTATTATTTAAATCCTTAGCATTAAACTTAAATAATAATGTTACCTAAATTTCCTTTATAATGTTGAATCTACAACTTGATATTTAGGTTACAGCCAAACCAAGTCTATTGTACGAAGTGAAATGTCGGTGACCGTGTGGCCCAAATCAAAGGAGTTCTACAAATTCTGACTATAGTGACTTTTGGCTTCGCGGATAAAAAAAACTGAATTTTTCGGTAGCCTAATCCGGAAGCCATTTTATAGTTAGTTGGTTTTTACCTCCTACAATCAATAATTGATTTAATGACATTTACAGTTTTTCTATAAAAATAAGTACAGTTTAATTTTGTTAAATTTGGCTTGATGTCATGATCAATGATTGATATAAAATATTGTATGAGTTCAAACCAATGCTGGCATACTTTTGGAGGCCAATACATACATGGATCACTGAGCCTAAGGCACCGGGATGCCACGGCGACTTTGTTGGCAACGTATCCAAAGAATCCGAACTATTAATTCTGTTTTGTATGGTAGGTAACTCACTTGACGACGGTTTGGCAACGTCGTCTGCCGTATAATAGTTTGAATATGTTGACAGCAAAATCACCGTGGCGTTCCAGTGAGATAGGGTAATTCATGGCTCAAAAATCGCCATCGCTTGTAACTTCACATAACTTCAACAATGTTTTATTCAGACGCTAGGCTCGTTAGTGTTGCGCATTGTGGTGCTAAACAAACCGCAAAGCTCAATGTGCGCTTGATTTTTCAAATACCATAAGAAACGTTAGTAATTTACGTGATTTAGTTTACGTGATGAAGAAACTTCGTGAGATGGCAGAATTCGAAACCCTAATGGTCAGTCTACTACGCCCTGTGACAGTCAGTACTCACGTACTGCCTGATCGCCTGGGGTTCTGTCTGGAAAACTTTCCTAAGTCAGGTTGAACGAGCATAACGCTATGTATTATAAACTATGTTCAAAAAGCCCCGAAGATACGCAACAGTCCACAATTTTCTGGTACAAAATGGGATTCGTCTCGACGACCTGTAGATTTTGCAGCCGGCCAGAAGAAATTAAGGCTTACTTGAAGCAATTACTGTCTATATTAAGATCTATTTTTATCAGCAGCTGGATGTGGCCACAGAAGAATGAATAGGAATGGATGGTAGAGTATGATTCACTTCACGCGATGTATGTATGGGATACTTTGATGCTATAAGTATAACTAAATCTAAATTATGGAAAATGTATTTTTATTACTGTTTCTTGGTAAGTGTGTAACACTCCAAACCATCGTAATATACCCTACCTGTTCAATAGTGACTATTATAGTTAGATTTGTATATTTTACCGTATCTTTTGTAATAAAATTATGATTTAAAGTGGCCAATGATCGTCTAGCTAGCGGAAGGACGCGTACGTTGTGTAGTAGTAACTCAGATTCTTTTAGGAACTTCAGACAAATGGCTAAGCCTTTGATTTACCTAAAAATTATAAATTCTTAAATTCTGATACAACATAACTCTCCTTTTTCACAGTCGGTTAAATCTAAATTTCTCTCTCTGAAACAACTTAAATTACGTAGTAAGAGTATAATCCAATCCTCGGGCATTCAAGGTAAAGACAATTAGGTGAAGAAGTAGATTTAAGTATAGATTACGATAATAATTGAATCATTTTATGATTTTAGTTACAATGCCTCCACTGTGCGGTTACCAGAGAACTTTGCTTTGGTCCACACAGGTCCAGACCAAAGCTATCTGCTATTAAGTGCCCCTTTCAGAATATTATATTCAGCGCCTCGGGGTCAGTCGAAAGTAGAAGACTATCGCCTGGCCCGTACTCAGTTGTAACCAGACATATAAGTGCAAAGCGATTGAAAAACGCTAACTCAGTAGAGTTTTACGGGGAATGGTCTGAAGCGACCCAAATACACCTACCTACCTCTCTTATACCTATCCTACCTCAACCTACCTACCTAGAAGCTGATGCTTCTGTAAACGGGGTGGAACCACATTCCAGGCTAACCGTAGATCTAATCAATAGACATAATAAACCCTCAGTTCTTCCACAATCGGGATGACGCTTGCAAAGAACCGTTTAACAGGAAGACCATTCCACAGACTTGGAACGTAAATGGTCTCCCAAGTCTGCTTGTTAAATTTAATACACAATCCAGGGTCTACTGGATGTGCTTGATAAACATAATAAGAATTTAGATTAGCCAGCTCTGGGATGTAACACCATCCGTCTACAACGTAGAGAAACGATAGGATTAAGTAGTGTGGCTTGCGTAACCTAGCTAGCAATAAACATTCAAAAACGTGAAGGTCTCTTGTTTGATAGATGTTTAGGCTTTTTCCGCAGGAAAGATATAAAGATTTAACATTTATTTTACCGGATCCTAACTTCTAATCGCAGGTTTTGTGCCTAGCATCCCTAAACAGTGTACGTGTACCTACCTATTCTACCTATGCTATTAAGCCCTGTATACCCCAACTAGAAGCCCGTCGCTTCACATTTACATTTAATCACGTGGTGTGTAATGTTGGACTGGCGGAGTGCAATGCCTAGCCCACTAACTATCACTGCTAGGGAATACGGGGTTGTAAGGCCCGATTTTGTCCTATTCTATAACAGTGTGCGTGCCCTCAGATACTGGCTCGCGAGCCGGGTGCATCTGAGCGACCTAACAGAGGTATGGTAGCGTATAGATAAATATATAGACAAGACCGACGCGTCAGTTGAAGTTCCTCCACGGAACCTCGGGGTCTGACCATCGGGGAGTTCTCTGATCCCAATGCAAGGGTAAAATCAGAGCTGGACCCACTCCAAAGGTAACCCAGGCCCTAGACAGTCTACCTAACAAGAGGGCATGCATTACAGCTACTTACTAAGCTGTAACACACGACCAGAGTTTCCCACTCTGGATTTCCTATGCACAGGGGAGGTTCTAGCTCGTTGATGAATTTACTTCCTAATGAATTTAAGATTCCCATGAATTTAAACAAAGACTCTACGCCCTACACCCACCCAAACTCTAGACATAGCTGGCTCCACAATGGACTGAAATCTTCGTTGATCAGAAGGAACACAACACTAAAATTCCATCCTTCTTGGACCTCGCCATGTTAGGTTGACCCAGCAGCTAGTAAATCAAATAGAATTTACATTACTTCGCTTCCGAGCGCAAAAAGTCAATCAAAATTTATACCAAAGTCGATCAGCGCTTCGACCTTCCTAGCCAAAAACCCCACGACAACTGACACTCCCCGATCAGATTTTCTTCTCCGGAGTTCCTAAAATTCAAAATCCTTCGATTATCAAATATTTCTGTTTTATTTTTCTAGCATTCTATCATTCCCCTCTGTCCTAAGGAAGTCAATATTCCATCGATAACTTTCCATCGTTTTCGTTCTAGAACCTTCTATTAAATAAAAAGTAATCGTAAACTCTATCTAGTCTGTTCAGTTAACAATACTTGGTCTGCATTTCCCATTCCGGTAAAGTTCGGAAATTTATTTAAATCTTATTGAAATTGATGTTCTTGCAAGACACTACAAACCATAGTGGCATTAAACTAGAAAATTTTAAATGTAAACCTTAAAGAACAACAACAATCGAAAATCTATCTCTTTATGAAATCATCGATAATTGATCCCATCAACTTCAAGCTCACACCCGCACTATTATGATTTACTCGAATATTTTATTTTTTCATGCAAGATTCTCTATAAGAAGGTTTTATTCTTTCGGTGTTACAAGTTATATCAGAAAGTGTTAAAAGTTTCTATATTTGCAAATTGAATAAGCCAGCATAATCTGGACCATTACATCGACCCCAAATCCTTAAGCATTTCCAAAGAAGTAAGGATTTTCTAATATTTCTAATAATTTGCAAATTTATTTACATTTACTATGTTTTTATTTTACCAATCCAGACTAGAATTATTTTTCAATTTAATTTGATTAAATATTGTAATTATTAATCTCTTAATTTATTGAAACCTATAATCACATACATTTCAATGTTTTGTGTATTTAAACCAGGTTTAAAACAAACAATATGGTCCAGCGCCACATTCATAAACTAACTGTCAAGTTAATTCTTATTGCATTATCAACGCTTCACAGAATAAAAACAATTGCTCCTGGAACATGGTCGTGAATCATGTCATCTCTAGTAGAACAACAGTAAACTTATGATAGGATTCCAGACCTCACACATAACTCAACTGAAGCCAGATCAATTAGCCGTTAACTGTATAATAAACCGACCGATAATGCAATTTTAATTTACCCCAGAACCCCAGACAAAGGCTTTACTCCCATTCTAAACCTGGAGTTTGTCAAGTGTGCTCAGATCTGGCCTATTGGGTTGAGTTTGAGGTTCTATAAAGTCAGTCCAAGCTGTAATTCAGATCTCAGATTCTACAATATAATCTGATATGATCTTAGTATCCTAACTCCAGAATTATTCCTTTATAGAACCTACTTGTGATGCGCATGTGATTTAAGCCTCAATGAACCATCCCAGATTTAGAACTAAGGTAACTTACATGGGCAACTGCACTCCGATTTTACAGATACTACTAATCTTCATACAAACTTCGTACTTCTCTTGTACTAAACTATGTTCAACAATCCCTCTATCTTCTTACAAACCCCCTCAGACACATCAGTCACACTTGCCCCGTAGTCATCCCGCACTTGAATCTGTGACACAGAGACCAATAATACATTTCAGTTAATTAATTTGTAAGCTAATTTTCGATTTCATATTTTTTAGAACATCCAGTTTCTATCTCAATTTTCCCGGTGGTAAACCATCTTCCTGCATTGTCAAAGTTTGACAGATAAGTAAGTTATGTTCAAACCAATTTTGAACGGAAGAAAATGGACCAACTTGTTGGTCGGTAAGAATTACAGACCTAATACCTCAAGTCTATGAACACGTAGTAAGGTAGACACCTTGGACGAGCGAAATTAGACCAGACTTGTTGGTTGATAAGAATGTAAACGAACCCTGAGTCTATCTATGAACCTATGGGTCTAATAAACCCTAAAAAAACGTAATCTATCTAATTCAAAGTCCTACTGTCACTGATCCTTCAAAAATTCACCCGCGTCTACGTAAAAATTCTGAAGGCAGAGTTATGTCAAACCATGATGCAAAGCTAAAAATAAACAAGGAAGAAAATCCTAAACAAAATAAGGCCCCGTCCCGACATTGACCCGTCAATTTACACCGATATTTTACCCGCGCGTTATTTCAGTTAATGATCTATATTATTAAGGTTTTAAACAAACTGTTTTAATTTTTAACCGATTAATGCTATGCTTTATTTTAAGTTTTAAATTTATTTTTTTTAACCATTGTATTTATTTTATTTGATAACGATCAACGCTATGCTTTAATTCTAGTGTATTTTAAACGTTTTATTTTTTTCTAATCAACGATCAACGCTACGCTTTAATTTTAATAATTAATTAAGTTTATTAAACATTTTCTTTTTTATTTGTAAACAATCAATGATATGCTTGAATTTTAGTTTTAAATTTAGTTTATGTAAAAGTTTTAATATTTTAACGACCCCGAGCGTCAAAACGCGTCCGTTACTCTGCCTCGTGTAAATCGCCCTTATACCCATATCATTCTACCTGCAATGTGAATAAATAATCTTTACTGAGACTGGCAGAGTCGTAGCGAAAAGCAAGCAACGCCATTATAAAAGAAGTTGAAGTGATTTGACGTTGGCGCCTTGACAAGACATTTGACTTTTTGAATGTAAACAAATGTTTTTCAAAAATTACAAGAATTTTTCCATTTCGACAAGATAATTAGGTTCATCAAAACAGTTACTAATGGTTGTTTACAATCCTCGTGATAAATACACCAATTCCATGCGGGAGCCTGTGTTTGAAAGTTTTTCGATTTTCATCCTCGTGCAAGAAGCCGTTGCTGTGCCTACCTATTACCGGCAAGAATATTATAACCTACCGGCAAAACGAATGGACAATTGGATAACCTTATTTTAATCGTGAGTATATACACCATTTTCTATCAAATCTACACAAGTTTCCAATGTTTATATTATCAAACCATAGTTGATCCGTTAGCAGAGTAAAACTTATTGGTAACCTTTGACATTTCAATGTAGACTAACCAAATCCCTGTCTGGTCTTTTTGATTACCATAAATGACAGGAAATGACAAGAAGTGCCAAACTCGTATGATTGTTTACACATTTTTCTTATTTATTTCAGAAATAATACTTACGACCCCTACACAATCTTACGCTTTCATAATCCAAGACACACGGCGTCCAACTGCAACGCTTCGTTCAGCTACGCGCTTCTGTTGGATCCCTTCGTCGAAACTGGCAGTGATTAAGTCAAACACCTATATAGACGCTCAATACAGTATCCCGTTTCTCCATTATCTCATCCAATAACACGAAGTTGGCAGTGGATGTGCCAATCACCAAGCTAGCCGCTTGATACAGTATCCCGTTTCTCCATTGCTTCATCCAGTAACATAAAACTGGCAGTGGCAGTGAATGTGCCAATCGCCTAACTAGCCGCTTGATACAGTATCCCGTTACTCCAAGGAAGAACCAAGTAAGTACATTTAATTAGGTTCAAGTCTTAAAATATTTCTAATCAGTTATCCATAGACATAATATCCTCGATTCCCACGTCTGGTTCAGACAACTGCCCTGCATTCAGTCCTGATTCTCTTTAATCATCAATACTGCACCTCTGATGCCTCCATGTTAACTAGCTGAAATCACTTACCTGAGATCCCAGCTATGAATAAGAAAAAACTTCCCTCTGTGTAGTCGATGATCCTGCATCTTCCCACGTACAATGCACACTGACAAATCCTCTTTTTCAGACTATCCTGCTGAAATTGGAATGCAGATACATCAGTCAGTCCACATTCTAAACCTGTGGCTACCTATATGAATATGGATATTTAATGTTCTACCAACTCCTGTCCATGTATATGGAGACCCTAATATACAGGCTGTTTGAAAACTCCTACTAAAGAAGCAAGGTATATACTTCACTAAGATTTAAAAAAAAAATGAATTTCTTCCTATGGTCGGCCTTATCACTTTGAAGCGATTTCTTTCAGGCAACTATTATTACTACTTTACATAATATGAATACAATGGCAGCTTATCTGTGTGGTGTTGGCCTAGAATTTGCACCACCCCAACTCTTCCCGCGGATGACGTAAGAGGCGACTAAGGAACATCCACCGAGACAAGCAGTAGCGCCCCCTGCAGATTAATTCCATCACCAAACCGCAATCCCAACTTGCATGCCCAGCGTGGGGATTATGGACATTACCCCCATGAGATACAACCCAACAAGGTGCTTATCACGGAGAGGCCCGCGTCCAGCAGTGGACCAATAGACGCTGTTGAGGTTGAGGAGGTTGAAGAATTGCAGGTTATCACTGCAAAGCGAGCTCTTCCAGACTCGTAGATTGTAGACCCTGACAAAATAACCTTATTTTTTATTTATTTCAGATGCTGTTTGGAAAACGTTGTTTACTGCTCTGCCTGCTTCATCATCATCAACACCTGATACATCATCATTATCAACACCTCCTGCTTCATCATCATCAACACCACCTACTTGACACGAGTGCTAGACATTAAGTTAAATTAAGTTAATTGAAGAATAACGAGATTAAATATATTTTAAACGACCCCTCAACTTGTCGATTCTTACCTATCCTTCTACTACTACTGGATAAGCCTTAGATCACTATGTATTTTATTGTTTCGTTTGTCTTGAGCTCCTTTCCATTTCACATGCAGCAAATTGTGCGAGAATCGAACCCGCACCTCGTATCTTTCCATGTAAATTGTGCGACAGTCGAACCCGCACCACGTATCTTCACATGTAGTAATTTGTGCAAGAATCGAACCCACACCTCGTATATTCTTATGTAGCAATTTGTGCAAGAGTCCACTTGACAACGAAATCTACCTTAATCTAAACAGAATAATTTTATTAGGTCATTTTATACAATACTCTGCCAGCCATTAGGTATGATATTTAATTTTTATTAATTTTTTCATTGTTATTTTTAGACTATTTTATCATCATTAATCATCCTGGTCACGGCACCAAATTGTAACACTCCAAACCATCGTAATATACCCTACCTGTTCAATAGTGACTATTATAGTTAGATTTGTATATTTTACCGTATCTTTTGTAATAAAATTATGATTTAAAGTGGCCAATGATCGTCTAGCTAGCGGAAGGACGCGTACGTTGTGTAGTAGTAACTCAGATTCTTTTAGGAACTTCAGACAAATGGCTAAGCCTTTGATTTACCTAAAAATTATAAATTCTTAAATTCTGATACAACATAACTCTCCTTTTTCACAGTCGGTTAAATCTAAATTTCTCTCTCTGAAACAACTTAAATTACGTAGTAAGAGTATAATCCAATCCTCGGGCATTCAAGGTAAAGACAATTAGGTGAAGACTTCTTCACCTAATTGTCTTTACCTATCTACTTAGATTTAAGTATAGATTACGATAATAATTGAATCATTTTATGATTTTAGTTACAATGCCTCCACTGTGCGGTTACCAAAGAACTTTGCTTTGGTCCACACAGGTCCAGACCAAAGCTATCTGCTATTAAGTGCCCCTTTCAGAATATTATATTCAGCGCCTCGGGGTCAGTCGAAAGTAGAAGACTATCGCCTGGCCCGTACTCAGTTGTAACCAGACATATAAGTGCAAAGCGATTGAAAAACGCTAACTCAGTAGAGTTTTACGGGGAATGGTCTGAAGCGACCCAAATACACCTACCTACCTCTCTTATACCTATCCTACCTCAACCTACCTACCTAGAAGCTGATGCTTCTGTAAACGGGGTGGAACCACATTCCAGGCTAACCGTAGATCTAATCAATAGACATAATAAACCCTCAGTTCTTCCACAATCGGGATGACGCTTGCAAAGAACCGTTTAACAGGAAGACAATTCCACAGACTTGGAACGTAAATGGTCTCCCAAGTCTGCTTGTTAAATTTAATACACAATCCAGGGTCTACTGGATGTGCTTGATAAACATAATAAGAATTTAGATTAGCCAGCTCTGGGATGTAACACCATCCGTCTACAACGTAGAGAAACGATAGGATTAAGTAGTGTGGCTTGCGTAACCTAGCTAGCAATAAACATTCAAAAACGTGAAGGTCTCTTGTTTGATAGATGTTTAGGCTTTTTCCGCAGGAAAGATATAAAGATTTAACATTTATTTTACCGGATCCTAACTTCTAATCGCAGGTTTTGTGCCTAGCATCCCTAAACAGTGTACGTGTACCTACCTATTCTACCTATGCTATTAAGCCCTGTATACCCCAACTAGAAGCCCGTCGCTTCACATTTACATTTAATCACGTGGTGTGTAATGTTGGACTGGCGGAGTGCAATGCCTAGCCCACTAACTATCACTGCTAGGGAATACGGGGTTGTAAGGCCCGATTTTGTCCTATTCTATAACAGTGTGCGTGCCCTCAGATACTGGCTCGCGAGCCGGGTGCATCTGAGCGACCTAACAGAGGTATGGTAGCGTATAGATAAATATATAGACAAGACCGACGCGTCAGTTGAAGTTCCTCCACGGAACCTCGGGGTCTGACCATCGGGGAGTTCTCTGATCCCAATGCAAGGGTAAAATCAGAGCTGGACCCACTCCAAAGGTAACCCAGGCCCTAGACAGTCTACCTAACAAGAGGGCATGCATTACAGCTACTTACTAAGCTGTAACACACGACCAGAGTTTCCCACTCTGGATTTCCTATGCACAGGGGAGGTTCTAGCTCGTTGATAAATTTACTTCCTAATGAATTTAAGATTCCCATGAATTTAAACAAAGACTCTACGCCCTACACCCACCCAAACTCTAGACATAGCTGGCTCCACAATGGACTGAAATCTTCGTTGATCAGAAGGAACACAACACTAAAATTCCATCCTTCTTGGACCTCGCCATGTTAGGTTGACCCAGCAGCTAGTAAATCAAATAGAATTTACATTACTTCGCTTCCGAGCGCAAAAAGTCAATCAAAATTTATACCAAAGTCGATCAGCGCTTCGACCTTCCTAGCCAAAAACCCCACGACAACTGACACTCCCCGATCAGATTTTCTTCTCCGGAGTTCCTAAAATTCAAAATCCTTCGATTATCAAATATTTCTGTTTTATTTTTCTAGCATTCTATCATTCCCCTCTGTCCTAAGGAAGTCAATATTCCATCGATAACTTTCCATCGTTTTCGTTCTAGAACCTTCTATTAAATAAAAAGTAATCGTAAACTCTATCTAGTCTGTTCAGTTAACAATACTTGGTCTGCATTTCCCATTCCGGTAAAGTTCGGAAATTTATTTAAATCTTATTGAAATTGATGTTCTTGCAAGACACTACAAACCATAGTGGCATTAAACTAGAAAATTTTAAATGTAAACCTTAAAGAACAACAACAATCGAAAATCTATCTCTTTATGAAATCATCGATAATTGATCCCATCAACTTCAAGCTCACACCCGCACTATTATGATTTACTCGAATATTTTATTTTTTCGTGCAAGATTCTCTATAAGAAGGTTTTATTCTTTCGGTGTTACAAGTTATATCAGAAAGTGTTAAAAGTTTCTATATTTGCAAATTGAATAAGCCAGCATAATCTGGACCATTACAAGTGCATTACTTGAGAATGTCTAAAAGTTCAAATAAGGATCAACAGTGAAAGAATAAATTCAAAAGAGGCCCGGTGAATAAAAACAAATCGAGTTATCTCAGATGTATTTTGGACGAAATCTGTCTACTGAGCTTATAAATATTAGTAAGCTTAGAAGAACTTAATGGTGAAGAAATAAGGCTACTTTTTTGTTAAAAGTTATTAAACAGTGAAGCAGCGATACTGGTAACTCGTTTATCTGGTCAGCAGGCTTCAATTTAATGACACTGATGCAGAAAAAAGTGAGCAACAGAGTAATTGATCTAAGGTATTTGAATAATAGTCACAAGCGGCAAAATGGCTGAGATAATTTAGCAGGATGATTATTTAAAGTATTAAGCCAAAGGAATTTGGTATGCTAGGAAAAAGACACGGTGCTTTTGAATGAACTGAAAATACAGGCTCTAAGTAACATAAGTTAAAGGTGAGTTTTACTGTGTGTGTAGTGTGTGCAAAGTAAGGTACGATTTAGATGTTGGAAAAAATCTATCATCAAACAAGTACTAAAACAAACATGAACACTTACACACGGTCAAAGAAGACACCCTGACTCTTTCGTTGGACCGAGATTTGAAAACAGTACACACACAGTAGAACTGAAAATCCTTCGCGTGTTCTGTGAGATTTGTTCTATGTTTCGTCAATTCATCCCATTTGATTCAATTAATGATGTCAGATATCTGATCTGATCTCTGCAGATGTCAAACACATAGCAAAATTACACTATGTTCTATCACTTTTTGCACCAGTGCTTTAATTAGAGGACAAGGCGGGCATAATATTACGTATCGAGGATGCGACGCTATAAATACTCATGATTCGTTCAAGTTGCGTTCATTCGAGCTGGAAGCACCTTGTTCGGTTGGTTACTGACCTAATATGGACAGTTGCAGACCACACGGATACTGACTACATTCTGTCTTGTAGAGATGAATGTATTGTTGCAATAGATTAGGATTTGAACTTTGTGTAAACATGCTCATCCAAAGAATTGTGATCTGGAGACGAGAGATTGTAGAATGTGTGTGAGGATGTGTTTCAAAATAATCGTCAAGGAAGAAGGAGGCAATACTCCGCGATTCCACTCTGATCCACTGGATAAATCCATTGATGGATAAGATGGAGTGAGGTTTGAAGATTTTGGAGGCATGAATCTTTGCCATAGGAGTTAATTCAGTATCGGCTTTTGCCATGTAACATCTTGAGAAGGAAGAATTATAAGAGGAAAGTTTATAACCTTTTTATCGGCTTCAAAGCCCCGGAATGATAGCAAAAAACCTAACAATTGAAAAATAGCACAGGCCAGTGAAATCACAAACTTCCTTCTTCGCATACCCGTTCGTAATTTACCACCATCGTCACGGCTCGCTGTTTGCATTGCGAGCTATAATTACTAACCACATGACCAGAGTAACTATACCCCCACAGGATATCATGATGACCCATCACATGCTAGGCCTTGAGGCTCTAGACGAGTTGGTCTTAGGCAATAATTATCTTCAAGAACATTGTCCCGATATATTTTGCTGTCCTTGATGGCAGCTGACGAACGATGCTTGGAACCATCGCAAAGGGCTAAAGAGTAGGTAAGGTAGACCAGACTACCCGTAAGAAAAGGTTTTCCATAACTCTAATAATAATATTCGTTTATTTCAGATAACACAACATCCATATTTGGGTTAATCTCTATCTATGTCTTAATTCTATGTTAATATAAATTTATGTAGGTAGGTGTAATTTATCTAGTTAGTACAGCAATGCAGTTATTGAAAAATTGTAAATATTTTACAGATGAAAGTTTCTATGTATGTGTGTTTGTTACTCCTTCACAATCAAACGGCTGAACGGATTGAGATGATATGTGCTGGATAGCTTATATCCTGGATTAACGCATAGGCAACTTTTGATCCCGGAAAAGTGCTGTGTACCCGTGTTATGACCTAAAACTGCTGGACGCAGCTAGAATTAGATATTGATCAATTGTAAAATCTATCATAAAAGATTATCATTGATTTGATTACCTATCGCTGTAGGCTATAACAGGGCAGGTAATAAAATATAGATTGTCCTCTCTCTCCATTCTGTTCTTCCAGTCATCAAGTACTGGCATCAAGACGAGCAACAATGTTTTTGCAACACTTTTTGCTCACTCTGTCGCGCGCCCTACAACCAATTATTGAACTAGTATTGCAAAAGTTCTTCGTAATTAACAGGTTTTTGTCCCACCGTCTGTTGAAAGTCTAATTTTAACTTCATCTTTAATGAAAGGAACTAAGATTTAAAATGCTGTAACTGGTTCAAGTTCTCTGTTTCAATAATCAGCAAAATGTCTTTTTATAATTGAGGTTGAAAACTTTTTCGCCTCAGGACAATGCTATTTTTCTTTATTAGTTAGTGATTTTGTAAGGTAGAGATGATCGTTTTTAACTGAAGGAACCATATTATTTTCTTAGTATGGTTCGTTTAGCTGTTTATTTTTTCTGAAGTTAACTTGTAGCTGTAGACAATAATAATGCCAATTATCTGTCTCATTCATTATTTCTTCAGTCATAAAACATTGTTGAAACGTATACATTGGCACACTTTGCAACCCTCGAAAAGAAGCACCCAACACCTCAGTGTTGTCTTACGTTTACTCATAAACGGAATAAAGGTTTCTCTAGGTAAAACATTGTCATAGGTTCAATTAATATATAATATAAATATAAATATAATGCTGGACAATCCACACAGCACCATCTAGCCCCAAAGTAAGCTACTCAAAGCTTGTGTTATGGGTACTAGATAACTGATATATTTAATACATTATATACATAGATAGATATATTTTTTATACATAGAAAACACCCAGACCAACGGAAAAAATTTCTGCAGATCGTACACAAATTTGTTCCAAGGCGGGAATCGAACCCGCAACCTCTTGCGTCGCAGGCGGACTCTCGCCCGCTGCGCCACTAAGGTCGCCAATATGAAAATTTAGAAGGAAAATTGTCTAATGATTAAGATTTTCAATCTAGAAATTTATCAATAGATCCAAAGCGCTTGAGTCTAAAACGAACCGAACATAAATTTTAGATCCTTACGGTTAAGGCATTGGGAAACAAAATAACTACACAGATCGCAAGTTAAGATTAGCGCTTTGGCCACCGCAAAATACCGATTGTGACACAATACGTGACAAATAAAATGCCAGCTAAAGTACCTTTCACTTTGAAGGTACAACTATGAACTCATATCGCTAAAAAGCAATAGATATGAGATTTGTTTGCTAATTTTAGAAGACAGGTAAACAAAAGACTACAGCTGCTGAAAACTTAAATACTAAAAAATCCACATGAGTCATGCAAAATATAAGTAGGACCCCGCACTAGGACAAACCTTGTGTACTTCTAAGTTTGGAAGCTATTTAAAAACTTATTTTGATGGTCATTGACCATTTCACAAATTAATATAGGTTTTGTATGAGTATGGGTATGAGCCAATCTTTGAAATTACATAAAGGTCTCGAGTTAAAGATTGACTGTGAATGATTTCATTCGAATTATTCGACTTCACAAATCATTCGAACCATTCGAATGACTAGGGCAAATTAGTAACTTATTTGGTTAGTAATGGCGAGTGGCGTCGAATAAAGAATTGATTTCGAGTCGACTGCCCGACTCGCAATAACTAACCAAATTAGTAACTAATATGGTTAGAATGGCAATTGCCCGAGTCGGGCAGTCGAACTCAATTCGTTATTCGACGCCTCGATCAATTCGTAGAGGCATTATTAATTACTAATTAGTAGTTGTCATTCGACTTTGAAGATTAGTATATTACTAATATTCAAGTCAAATGAGTAAATTAGTAGTTGTAGATCATTCGATTAGCCAGATCATTCGCAGTCGCGCATCTTTATCTCGAATGTTCTCTGTAAACTGCAAGAAAACCATTTATTGAGATAAAACGTACCTGCAAACTTGAGTTCTACTAACAAATTCTGCTTAGGTTATGGCTAGTTGATGCCGTGTGAATTTTCCAGCATTATTTATTTATTTACTGTCAATGATGACTTGATAACGCGAACCAAATCTCCATAGAATTTCGTAGATTTTAGGCAGGTAAGAAGAATCCGTTCAGTTAGAGCCAACAATTAGACCACTTACCACATCCAGGTAGCATAATTCACAAAACGCATTTGCCGTCGACTGGCCGCCGCCGCCGCCGTGTCCGAACTTTGTATACCTATTGTATCTCGATAAAAATCTTCTCGAAAATAAATGTATCTGGCTTTCTATTGAACGTTACTATGGTACTCGTTTTCTTTTTGTTTCTCTCCTCTTTGATTATTTAAAATTAAAAAAAAATCATACAACTACACCACAGTTTCTGTGTTGGTATATTTAAGTAAATGATAAGATATGAGCAGATTCATCAGTTTAAATAATGTAGTTTGTCTTAAAGTTAGAACAAATATCATAGTAAATATTAAAATAAACGAAAAATATTGTAACTAAGATATTTCAGAAAACATTAAGCATTTTCACAGCAATTTAAGCGCCCGATTAATGAAAACAGATAGGTAGTAGGGTTGCTTGGCAAAATTTATCGAAGAAGATTTGTGACCAACGCCGATGCAGCAATTTGGCTATCGGAAAATATATTTTATGACGTCAGCGGCACTTTGTTGGGCTTAATGGTCAGGGCGCGTTTTTTTTTGAGATACGGATGTGTTGACTGTGGTACTGATTTATTGCGAATGCTGTCAAGAAAAATCCTGGAATCTACCACAGACATTCAGGATTATTTATCACATTCTAAATATTTTGTTTAACTTTTTACTTAAAATACAAAACCTAACAACTCGCTCGCTCGGAGAGATGCGGAACGCGCTCGTCTAGAACCGCACTGACTCTGACAAAGTTCCTCGCTAAGGGATAAAAATAAAAATAAAATAAAATAATTTATTCAAAAATAACTTAGGACTAGAAGGATAGCAAAAAGTTTCATCTTAAATTCTAATGGTATTAAATAATTGACGATCTCCGTGGCGCAGCGGGCGAAGGTCCGCCTGCGACGCAGGAGGTTGCGGGTTCGATTCCCGCCTCGTAACAAATTTGTGTACGATCTGCAGAAATTTGTTCCGTTGGTCTGGGTGTTTTCTATGTATAGTAAAAAATATCTATCTCTGTAGTGTATTGTATTAAGTATATATCAGTTATCAAGTACCCATAACACAAGCTCTGATTAGCTTGGGGCTAGATAATGCTGTGTGAATTGTCCAGCATTATTTATTTATTTATTTAATGCGTGTGCCTAAACTAGGTAAAAACCTGTTTTTCAGGAAAAAAGAGTGCTAATAACAAATAAATTAAGTAATCAAATAGGTACGTATAACTTACAAATTAGACAAGGCGATGGTGATAGATGAATGAAACGTTGGTGATCTTTCAACAAAAAAAATGGTTCGTAGTTAAACCGCTTACATCCGAAATGTATACTAACAAGGCTCAAGGTTCAAGTAGAAGATTGTTTAGGTACTTATTTAATCACAGACAACTACGGAAGTAAGAGTCATAACAGCATTTTTTCGTGATATTTCACCTACATTCCCAAAATAAACCATTTTCGTTAAATTTTGATTGGTGGGCAGGCTTTCGTGTTATTGGAAAACGTTAAATTATTAAAAACACACCTGCTTCACCTTCTTTGACACCATGTTTTAACTTTATGACACACTAAAGACCACTTTACTGTATGTATGTATTTAAAAGTGGTGTATGTGTTTGCATTTTTCGAGGTGATATACAATGTTGACAAATAAAAAGAACACGATCATAATTCAATTTTTCACACACGTTTAGGGCTATGATTGAAAGCAAAAACAAAACTACACAAAAAAGCTTTCAAAACGCCAATTACCATTGAAATTCAAAATACCGTACCAAATATAAATTTTCAAAGTCTGAACAACTCGCTTGGCGCAAGTGTAGACAATGTATGAGATAATATTTCATAACTTTAAAAGCAATATCGGGGTACTTTTAAGGTCCCATAAGAGCTCAGAAACTTTGCCAAATAGAGTGATATTATAAGTATGTAGTTTATTACTAAGTGCATTGTTAGAAGTTACAGTTACTAAAATGAGCCTTGAATTATTATTTATATAAATGGGTACAATCTTTGTAATACGGCTAAGGTCATATCATTTAGGAATGTAAATTTTAAATATATAGGTTAGATATAGGTTTGATTGGTATTGAATTATTTTGTAGGTAATCGTGATAATAATTAATGTAGAGGCAAATTCGTCGTCACGTGGCAGACTGTTCTATGATTTATCTATTAGCTTCCACAAAGTAAAGTTTGTTACATTTGTGCTTAAAAGCGCTGTACTATGTTGAATGATTTTCGTATATATGTACCTTCCGTGCTTGCATTTGAACAAGATACTCCAAGATAACATTCCACTATCTAGTGCAACACATTATTCGGGAAGTTTCGAACAATATTGAAGCAAGACCTTCAAAGCTCAAACTTGCAGGTCCATTGTGATAAACGTCAAAGTTATTAGTTGTGTCTGTTTAGCGGACAACATTATAAGTCGATGTGGTCTGCTATAGCAGGAGATTATAGTCCTTCTTCTTCTAGAGGAGTAGTCAAGTCTTCCTCAACCTCATCAGCCTGTATTGGTCCACCGCTGGACGCAGGCCTCCCCCTGATAAGCGCCTTATAGACTTTTATCTCATGGGGGTAATGCCCGTAATCCTCACGCTGGTCATGCGGGTTGGGGATCGCAGTTCGGTGGTAGAATTTTTCTGCAGTGGGCGCTGCTGCCCACCCCCGGTGGAAATCCCTTAGTCGCCTCTTACGACACCCGCGGGAAGAGTTGGAGTGGTGCAAATTCCAAGCCGGCACCACATAGCTAGTCAAGCATAGTCAAGTCTTACGTCATACTTGTCTCGGTTCGTATAATTTTATTCAATTTTCAACACCGTGGCGATATGTGTTATCATCGTTACATCATTGTCTCATTATACTATAAGAGTGAGGGAATAGAGAGTCCAATCATCACAGTATACTCATTGTATATGGGTTAGTTTTCCGTATGGGCATCGATAACTTCTCCTTGAAATAATGAAATGATAATCTTCATAATTTACTTCCAAGTGTAATAAACAGTATATCTATGTAGGTATTGTAGGTAGTGTATTTTAGTATGTATAACAGTTATCTAGTACCCATAACACAAGTTCTGCTTAGCTTGGGGCTAGATAACACTAGGGGAATTGTCCAGCATTATTTATTTTTTTATTTCAGTCAAAAGTTTACATTTTGGTCACAGGTGTTTTTTTTATTTACGACAATAAATTTTCTTTTTTCCTTTCATTCAAAAGTAATCAAGTTTTTTCAATAACTTCAATAAATAAAAGAGAAAATCCGCTAGCTCTGCATACCCAGAAACTGGGACAACTTGGCAAATTTCGGGCGAAAGGTGCACTCGTAAACAAACTCGACTGAAGTTTTAATTGCAGTAGATTGCGACGTAGCACCCCGTGTGACGGTAACGTGTGCATTCGCAGTGCAGGGTTTCTGTGGGAGCTAGCTGAGGAAATTTAGAAAGCTGGCGTAGCAAAAGCTTGCAATTTGAAGGAACATTATAATAAGACTTCGAGATCTTTTGTACAAGTCTATTGAAAGACAAAGCTAAGTGAGTCATTGTTAATACTAATATCATGTCTGTCAAGGAACTAGGAAGTTTTTCAGCCCTTCAGGGTTCATTTTAGGACATCTACCTACTGTTTTAGATTTATGTCAGTGTGGATTACTGACACAGTTAAAGATTTAAAGTTGCTTATTTTCTTTTCATCGGCAGAAATACGTCCACCGCTGAACATGCCTGCTCCAAATTCTCATTTGACGTAGGTAGGCTTTGAAATAATCAAAAGGCTGGCAGGCGGATTGGTGATTGAAAAAAGCTACTACCCTTCCTCTGGTACCTACCAAAGAACCTTCCTATAGTGGGCTCTTACGACATATAAGAGCTGAGTAGGAAGAGTCGATTTATACCCATTATTATTAGGATGCCTATTTTTCTTTGAAGTTTCAAAGCTGCTTTAATTTTTGGTGGACAGTAGCAACGGAAACGGAAGTGACTTATTGACGGCTGTTTAAGTAAAATATGGATAATATCAACGTTGCATTGAAAACTGTCAAGAATCACATAAGCCAGCCGAAAACACAAATTGTCATTTGTTACACCACTACAGTCCGATAATTTGCAACACTTTTTTTACTAGCTCATTTTTCAGTTTTCATAAATTCTAGAATTCAAAAAATATATTGTATAATATTTATATAATATTTCCTTTTACCATTCTATTACAGAAACATGCAAGTTTGAATCGGAGTTGCACTGCTTTTTGAGTCAATGCAACAACTGCTACTAATGTTACTTTGTGGAGTGCTGGTTGAAAAGGGTTCTTGTGTTTCAAACATATTACTTGGAACTAGCTAGAGCTGGTTGCAGTTGTATACGAGTACGAGAGCGATATATGAAATGGAATAAATAAATAATGTGACATTCTTCAGAAAGCTATTACTAAACAACATCATTGATTTCTTTAGTTCAATTCGCAGCGGGCGAAGGTCCGCCTGCGACGCAGGAGGTCGCGGGTTCGATTCCCGCCTCGGAACAAATTTGTGTACGATCTGCAGAAATTTGTTCCGTTGGTCTGGGTGTTTTCTATGTATAATAAAAAATATCTATCTATGTAGTGTATTGTATTATGTATATCAGTTATCTAGTACCCATAACACAAGCTCTGCTTAGCTTGGGGCTAGATAACGCTGTGTGAATTGTCCAGCATTATTTATTTATTTATTTATTTTATGTATCTATTGTACCTACGCACGGTTGGGATATAAAACGCCTTTGACGAGTTTTTCAAGCAGAGGTTGTGTTTTGTAAAACCTGATATTTGAAATATTGTCCTTCGGCAGAAGGAAGGAACATTTTAGCGCATTTTTCCTACAAAAGGTTTAAAAAAGTTTATTCGGTATTTTTCTTTGTACTGTGAGTAAATCTGAACATAAGTAGATCTTCAAGCTTCCTAACGTTAAAAATGTATGAAATCTTTATACTGGATATTGGCATTTGCCGGTAGATTTATGCGAGGCTTGCATGACAGGAATTATAATGAAGCTCGCGTTAAAATGCACATTTTTCAATGCTTTTACTACAGTAGAAATGTTGCCTGTAATATATTGATTTATTTATAAGATTTATGAACGGTTTCATGTGAAAGATTACGTTAAATGTGTCGTGGATAATTGAACTTTATAGCTTTACTAGCTGTACCCGCGACTTCGTTCGCGATTGCCATACCTGCCGACTAATTAAGTTCACATTTCACCACAGTTTCTCTCATATTATGATACGCCGCCGTGCAAAAAACTTCGATGCGCAGAATTGGACCTGTTACACTTTTAATATAAGAATCTTTATTTAGGTACCTAGTTAAATAGTGTATAAATCGTGTGGGGTCCACGGCGGATAGCATGTTGTCATCTTCAATCCCATTCTTTATCGACAATACTTTCAGCTACGACTCGGCCAGCGTTAGTGTTAAGAAGTGTCATACTCGTTTCACTTCTTACTCATGGTTCCGTTCAGCTGGGGCCCTATTCTGCTAAATTAATCGCTTCACTATGACAGGGACGTCACAGACGTCACGGAATGACACGTTTTGGTATTCTACCTTAGATGAAAGAAATTATGATGAATGCAGATGTAGAGACGCGCGTCAAGTTTGAAACTATTAATTTATCTCGCACGCACTATCTGGAGTTTTATTAATCTAAAGATTCTACGTAATGATTCTGCGACGATTACATTGTCATAGTGAAGCCATTGTATTACAGAGTTGGGCTCCTGATCCATTTGACTGGACCACCGTAATTTTTTTTCGTTATTAGGTAGGTACAGTTGATTGTGTACCACAGTCAAAAATATTTTTCTGTGGTCCAGTTAGTTTAATTTGCCCACTTACTCCAACCAAACTTCGGTGGTACAGTTACCTAACTGGACCAGCTAAACCACCAAATATCATGTTCATGAATGGACCATTTGTGTGGACCATTTGTGCATTTTACTTTGCCTGGAATAGGCATTGACGCACTCATTAGTTAGGTTCCTACCTACTAAGGTAGAACCCTAACTAATGGGTGCGTCTTGGAATAATAAATGGATAGGAACTTACCTACCTATAAAAACTATCGTAGTTTGACGAATTCATTACGGATGTAAGCGGGTTAACTACGAACCTTATTTGTGTTGGAAGAACACCAACGTTCGCGTACTGCGCTCGCGCGCAGTGCTCGGAGGGATGCGGAACGCGCGCGTCTAGAACTGCACTCACCCTGAAGATGTCCCTCGTTAAGGGATGAAACGTTGGTGTTCTTCCAACACAAATAAGGTTCGTAGTTAACCCGCTTACATCCGTAATGAACTTACCTACCCTTTATCTACTGATTTTTTTGTTTCAATGAACTGATTTTCTACTCGACTTTCTACTCATTTAGTCAAATTCGATCTTGCAACACTGTTTCTAATAAAAAGAATGCATGAAATCGGCGACGCGTTAATGAATTACAACTAAGAACACATTTTGACTTTTATCCCCTCTCCCAAGAGAACCGTGCCTACTGATATCCCAGATAAAATGCATCATTTGATTTTATTCTGTACTTGTGGCGTGATGCGCGACCCAGGAATTTGACTATCCCCCTCCACGGGAACCTTACTGAATTCCGGTATAAAATATATCTTTCCCCGTAGTATATGAACTCAAATCGTGCCGACTTCCATTCGAATTCATTCAGTAGTTCCGTCGTGATGCGGGGTTAAATAATTATACTTTTTCCTCTCTCCCAGGGGAACCTTACTGAATTCCAGAATATAATGTATCCCATGTCCTTCCTTGTAGTATGAACTCACATCGTGCCAGGTTTCATTCCAACTCATTCCGCAGTTTCGGCGTGATGCGCGGTGAAGGAATTTTACTTTCATCCTCTCTCCCAGGGGAACCTTACTGAATTGCGGGATCAAATGTATCCCATGTCCTTCCTTGTAGTATGAAATCAAATCGTGCTAGGTTTTATTCCAACTCATGCAGCACTTTCGGCGTGATGCGCGGTGAAGAAATTTTACTTTCATCCCTTCTCCCAGGGGAACCTGACTGAATTCCGGGATAAAAAGTATCCTATGTCCTTCCTCGTAATATGACCTAAAATTATGCCGAATTTCATTTCAATACCTTCAGTAGTTTCGACGTGATGCGCGGTGAAGATATTTTACTTTCATCCCCTCTCCCAAGGGAACCTGACTGAATTCCGGGATTAAAAGTATCCTATGTCCTTCCTCGTAATATGACTTAAAATCATGCCGAATTTCATTTCAATACCTTCAGTAGTTTCGACGTGATGCGCGTTTAAGAAACAGACAGACAGACAGACAGACAGACAGACAGACAGACAGACATGAATGAAAAAATTAACAGTTTTGGCTTCAGTATCGATAATAGAGTGCCCTCCAAAAAAAATTTTCAAAATATCTTCAATGTACAGAATTGGACCTGTTACAGTTTTATTATAAGTACGTACGTTTTATTTACGTCCGTTTTATTATAAGTATGAACTCAAATCGTGCCGACTTCCATTCGAATTCATTCAGTAGTTCCGTCGTGATGCGGGGTTAAATAATTATACTTTTTCCTCTCTCCCAGGGGAACCTTACTGAATTCCAGAATATAATGTATCCCATGTCCTTCCTTGTAGTATGAACTCACATCGTGCCAGGTTTCATTCCAACTCATTCCGCAGTTTCGGCGTGATGCGCGGTGAAGGAATTTTACTTTCATCCTCTCTCCCAGGGGAACCGGATAAAATGTATCCCATGTCCTTCCTTGTAGTTTGAACTCAAATCATACCAATTCAGTCCAACTCATTCAGCAGTTCAGCGTGATGTGCGGTGAAGGAATTTTACTTTCATCCCTTCTCCCAGGGGAACCTTACTAATTCCAGGATAAATGTATCTTTCCTCGTACTCAAAGAGTAGAACTCAAATTATGCCGAGTTTCATTCGAATTCATTCAGTAGTTCCGTCGTGATGCGCGGTTAAATAATTTTACTTTCATCCTCTCTCCCAGGGGAACCTTACTGAATTGCGGGATCAAATGTATCCCATGTCCTTCCTTGTAGTATGAAATCAAATCGTGCTAGGTTTTATTCCAACTCATGCAGCACTTTCGGCGTGATGCGCGGTGAAGAAATTTTACTTTCATCCCTTCTCCCAGGGGAACCTGACTGAATTCCGGGATAAAAAGTATCCTATGTCCTTCCTCGTAATATGACCTAAAATTATGCCGAATTTCATTTCAATACCTTCAGTAGTTTCGACGTGATGCGCGGTGAAGATATTTTACTTTCATCCCCTCTCCCAAGGGAACCTGACTGAATTCCGGGATTAAAAGTATCCTATGTCCTTCCTCGTAATATGACTTAAAATCATGCCGAATTTCATTTCAATACCTTCAGTAGTTTCGACGTGATGCGCGTTTAAGAAACAGACAGACAGACAGACAGACAGACAGACAGACAGACAGACATGAATGAAAAAATTAACAGTTTTGGCTTCAGTATCGATAATAGAGTGCCCTCCAAAAAAAATTTTCAAAATATCTTCAATGTACAGAATTGGACCTGTTACAGTTTTATTATAAGTATAGATATAGATGTTAACACACACAATTAATTGACTTTTATCGACAGTTATTTACTACGACCCCACTTTGTAAAAATTCACACGGACTGAAACAAGGTCGGAAAAATGTCCTCTTAAGTCGCCTTCGGCTTATCACCTCCTGGAGGAAGTGAAAACAAAAACGGAAGCTATCACAGACTACACAAAATAAATGCACGCTCAAAACCTAAAATTTAGTTTTTCATAAGCTGACAGTATTTCTGTGCTGACAGTATTTTTTCTGATCGCTCTCAAGAGGAGACTGAGTCTCGCGCTCTACCTCAACCTCAACCTCAATTGTTCCACTGCTGGACGCAGGCCTACCCCTGATAAGCGCCTTATATAGCTTCATTAGGGGTATTGCCCATAATCCCCACGCGGGGCATGCGGGTTGGGGACCGCAGTCTGGTGGTAGATTGTTCTGTAGGGGACGCTATTGCCCGCCCCCGGTGGATATCCCTTAGTCGCCTCTTACGACACCCGCGGGAAGAGTTGGGGTATTGCAAATTCGCGCTCAATACTCAATTATCATACAGTCGCTAACACCAGAAATACAAGAAATACAAGAAATACAATTTTATTGGTAAAATCAATTTACATGTCAGTTTGTCTTAAACTAGTTAACATACATATTGTAAGTACTTAGTTAATGTTTAAAATTTCTTGGTATACACAAAATTAAATAAAATGAAAAAAATATATTAAGTAAAAATTATAAATGTAACATCAATCAATTATGAATTTACTGGTCAAGTAGTTCGTTCACAGAATAGAAATTCTGCTCGACAAGCCAACGTTTCAACTTAATTTTGAAGCAACGTAGACTGCCATCAGCTGTGACGGAGTCTGGTAGTTTATTGTACACTGCCGGGCCCATAACATGCGTTAATTTTGAGGACTTCGTGAGAGAGCGGGCGATGGTAGCAAGCTTGCCCGCGTACCGTGTCCCGTACGAGTGGGTGTCGCCGTTCTTCATGAACTCGTCCAGGTTCGAGCGAACGTACACCGCCACTTGCATTATCACAATGCAGGGCAGTGTAAGTATACCTAGTTCTTTGAAATACGGTCTAGCGGAGACGTCACGTTGGATGTTAACCAAGGTGCGTATGGCTCGCTTCTGCATACGGAAGGCGCGCTCCCAGTCGGCAGCTCGCCCCCATAGCTCAGCACCATACTGTAGCACCGAGTGAACTGTTGCGAAATAGCAGCTTCGTGCCACCTCCGCCGGAACCACGCGAGCCACCCGTCGGAGCGCGAAACATGCGCTGCCCATCTTCCCGCACAGCTTACTGATATGACTCTCCCAGGTAAGTGCTTTGTCAATTTCAAAGCCTAGAAAAGTGGTGGATTCGGATTGTTTGATGACAGTTCCGTTTACACTGACTACAAGCTGTTTCGCCGCTTTCCCGGATAAGTGGAAATATATATAGTGGGTCTTACTGAGGTTCAGTCCCAGCCCGTTCATCCTGAACCATCCAGAGAGTAGGCTGGCCGTCTCGTTCAGCTTCTCCTCCAGCGCGTCCACGGTCTTAGCAGTGACGACCGCGGCTACATCATCTGCATACATGAATATCTCCGCAGTGGTCACCGCTCCGGGTAGGTCGTTCAGGAGGAGGGAGAACATAATGTTCGAGACGGACGATCCCTGCGCTACCCCCATGGTAGGGGAGAGAGGCTCAGACCGTTCATTACCTCCAACGACTATCTGCGAACGGTCGTGCATCATATCCGTAAGAACGGCGTATGATGCCCCGTCGATCCCGTAGTGGCTCATCTTACAGGCAAGCACGGCGTGGCTGGCCACGTCGAACGCTTTGGACAGGTCACAGCACAACACGGCCACCTGTAGCTTCTGCTCACGCGCCGCCAGCACACGCCGTATCACCTCACGTGTCAGCGAAGTCGTAGAGTAGCCGCCGCGGTACGCGTACTGCCGGGGCGACAGGGCGTCCGTCACCTGCAAGTACTCCAACAGTCGACTGCTCAGGCCGTTCTCGAAAACTTTGGCAATGGCAGGTATAATCGAGACTGGCCTGTAGCTATCCATGCTCTCTCGCCTGCCTTTACCTTTAAATATAGGAGACACCTTACTCACTTTGAGTACCTGTGGATAAACTCCTTCTTCAAGGCACGTGTTGAACAGATGAGTCACTACGGGGGCCAGTGGTATAATAGCACCTCTAAGGATCTCTGTGGATAGTCCATAGACATCCTTAGACCGTTTTGGAGGTATTCGTTTGGTCACAATGCTGATGACCTCATCAGTACTGAACTCGCGCAGTACGAGCCGGGCGCCAGCATGCGGCCGCACCGTCGCCAGCGCGTGGGTGGCTCCAACGACGTCCGCGCTTGGCGCGCCGCACGCCACCGCCGCATTCAAGAACCTTTGATTAATGGCATCCACAGCTTGTTTTGCCGTTGGGAACTTAGTACCCGAGTCGTCCCTCAGAATGGATGAAAAGTCTGTTGGAACGGTATTACCTTTCCCCCTTTCTTTGTTGACTATCTTCCACATAGCCTTAGAATTATTATTATTATTTTTAATCATTGCTGAGTAATGGTTCACCTTAGTATGTCTAATAAGCATGTCAAGTTTATAATTAAGATTTGAAATAAATAAAGAGATTGAGTCGTCATATGAAATAGAATAATTAAAAATTAGCATGTCTATAATCAGAGATTTAATATTCATTATGTCAGGAGTTAACCAAGACGAGTCAGGCTTTTTATTGTTCACTCGCTTCATAGGGAAGCAAATATCCAACTTACCCCGTATTATATTAATCAAACCCGTTGCTAACCCGCAAGCTGTGTTATATTTCGCAACAAATACACTCCAGTCAACACTATCTATTGCCAACATGAAGTTATATTGATTCGCCCTCGACATGTCACGGATGAGGCGAGTACGGGGTTCTATGATCCGTCGGGTACATATGATCTCACCACGGATCGCCAAGTGATCACTCAAATTTGTTACTACAGGTTCAGTTCTAATAGCGGCCGCCACCGGTAAGTTTGCGTTCAAGTGATCTAAACAAGTAGAAGTATTAGCCGTTATCCTCGTCGGGAAATCCACAAAGTTAGTCATGCCATGGGCCGACAGCAAGTCAAGAAGTTTTTTGTTGTCAGCTGTAATTTCACCAATACTGTTAACATTAAAATCGCCTACTATTACGCAATCTATGCGTAAATCCGTTATTTTATCGAGCAGAATTTCTAGGTGAACAAAAAAATCTTTTGAACTAATAAGGTTCGTTCTGTATAAACAAACTATTGTGATTCCAAAGTCAACCAAATCGACCGCCGATATTTCGCAATATTGTTCTACCGACCACCTTAAAAGCGCCGAATAATTTTGGTATTTCCCAACTCCTTACAATGCAATTGTAGATAACCTAAACCTGTCTCTTGATTGTAATTAACATTTGCATAACGCAATAACAGCCTACGCAGAGATGCCAATTATTTGATTTATTTGCTAAGTTGGTTATAATGTAGCAAGTGCTTATTTGGGCTGATGGTTTCGTCAGGTCTCATTGTTTCTTGGCATTATTGGAAACTGCAATATCTAAAGGTACAGTGATGATCCGATCTTTTGTAAGTAGTCTTTTACTGAAGTTCTAAGGACTTAATTCATAGCCTCCCCCAAATAAGGCATCACTTTGTTAAAATCACTATGCTTGCCAGGCGGATTTGTTGATCGCAGTTAAGGTGTAAAAAATATACAGAAGGAAAGCTGCTGCCCATCTTGTTCTTTGTTACCATACTCGACTCCTACGTCTCTCATAATTCACAGAATTTCTTCATAGCTTTAGAAAATTGTACCTTGTAAAATATGATTATCATCAAAATTATAGCCAGTTGATGAGTGAATCATCCATCAGTCAGCAGAAGTTTTTAATTTTACGTTGGTAGTTTAAAATTTTAATGACCTTTAATGTATCTAAAGTCTTCAAGATCGAAATTGCTAGGCTTAAGTGTTGCCAACAAGCTCTCCTTCTAACTAAACAATTAAACAAAGTGCAGCCCAAAACAGTCAACTGAGGTATCCCTGTTATCCACCACTCGCCATATTTCAGCAAGTCCTACAGGTACAACAAATGCAAGCGACTACGTGCCGGTAACCGCTCCAGTTCTCAGGCTTTGTCGCCGGGGCCTCTTTGTGACTTGACTCTATCTGGATCACATACAGCTACCGAGGTTTTGCGCTGAGTTATGAGAGGAAGCGATTTATTGAGCGCTTTTATTAACAAGGCTTTTTACCGTTTATCACTCGTGACACAACTGCTTGACAAAAACAATAGTGTCATAGAAATATTTGGGACAATATGTGACACGTGACCATAAAACTTAACGTAGCTTCTTATTTCCATACTTTAAAAAAAGACATGTTTTTTAATAAAGACTTTTACTTTGCAAAGTCAGTCCTATCATAAACTAAACTTATGAATGAAAAGAAAACAAACACCAAAATTAAGCAAGTAGTCAAGTTTTAGTTATATTCAGAGGGAGTCACTGATGCATATTATTTGTGAAGTTAACAGAAGATCAATTGTGATATGTATCCAATATGTATACAATTATTAAATGGATTTGAAAAATACTACTCTGGTATAAAATTATTTGGCACATCTGACCCAATTTAAAACAGATAGCTTTCTCAGGATAGATACCCGATTTGTGCCAAAATAGTTATGAGTACAGTTTCTTTTGGCACATTAGAACAGTTGTTGAAAGCATGAAAGCACATCTGCCTACCAATAGATAAATATAAAGAAAGAGAGAAAGAAGAAGAAAGAAAATCTATTTATTGGCTCACAAAATAACTTAAATATAAAAAAACGTCCACCATGTGAACCAAAAGGTCCTACTTCAGCTTAGTGTTGCTCAATAGAAAGTAGAGCAACGCTGTTTTTCTGGCAGGACCTTTGGTGCGTGCGTGTCTACACGGCTGACAGACGCAGTACACAAAAAAAATTACAATAATTTATATTAAAAAGTATAATCAACTTCAAATAATAATAATGTCTTACAGTAAATTGCAATAGATTTAAAGATTTACCTTTAAACATGTTTAAAACTAAATAACAAAAATGGCTACTAGAAAACTGTTTTTATGATGTAAAAGAATATTTGAATTTTAAAACTCATTGACATACCTATCCGACCAGCTTATTTTAATTTTATGTTTTATTATGTTATTGTTGATTTTTATTGGAGTTTATTGGACATGCCTGCTTAATTTAATATATACAGACATTTTTAATTAGTATTTACTAAGATTTTGCACACCATAATAGGTAGTTTGTATTTAGATATTTTAAGATTAAGAGCTTTTGTGCATACATTCATGCAAATAAAGGTTATGATTAATTAATTGATTGATAAAATAATTCAATAACAATAAAGAAGATAAACCTAAGTAAATTATATAAGACTATCTAAGTAGGTACAGTTCAACATGGGACCCTCCAACTCGAATACGGTCGCTGGTCGCTTAAGATCTAAGCCACACCACAGCAAGTACCGCTTACACCGGGGCAAAATTGTATGCCGACCTTGCTTTCTAATAGTACCATAGGAGACCGAACTATATAATTTTAATGAGCCAATAATAACCCAAGGTTTTGCATTCGATCATCATGATAAATAGGTATGCGAGTTCCATTTCTAATTACCGACCTACTACCGACTACTTATAGATACAATCTTGTTTCTCTTTTGTCGTTTGTCTGTTGATCTGTTTGTTTTATCGCGATCTAAGATCGAGTTGCGTAAGAAGTATCTTTGTTTGAATGCAGGTCCAATTAAGGAGTTTGATAATGTTGCAAGTTTTTACTCCTTGAAAAAGAGACATTTAGATTCATAGATTTGTAGCAGTTAATTTTAGATTCATTGTTGTTTTCCGCGAATTTTACTTCAAAAGCTTTTGATCGATGTTCCGGTCACCGGCAAGTTGTTTAATTTCATTTAAAATGGTTTGGATGACGATGGGAAACTTTACATTTTTAGGCAGGGATGTACGTACATAACATTGTTTTTTAATAACAATAATTAGGTGATTTCCCGTAAAACTGGAATAAAAAAAACTAAATTCTAGGTGGATCCTCTTTAAGGGGAAAACGGGAATCGAAAAAAAATCGTTGTGTGGGAAAATTGGAACTGAAAAAAAAATTCCCCTTGAGAAAATTTATTCAAGAGAAAAACTAGATTTAATTTTTTTAAATTCCAGTTTTTCCCTCTTGAGGGGATTTATCAAGGGAAAAAACGGAACTAACCCCCCATACTTGTATCTTATTATAAAATTAGTCATTAATTTTATTTTTCAAAATCGAAGAATAGCTTCAATTAAATTAATATAAAAGGTTAAATTATTTGAAACTATTCTTCGATTTAATGCCTAATAAAAGCGATCGTATGAAGGCATAGAATCGCTTTTATTAGGCATACATATAGACTCATTTTGAATACAAATCCGATCAATCACGTTGCAATTTGAATTTTAATGACACTATTAAATTTCACCTCTGGGCAAATCAGAACTGTCACTGTTATTTAAATTAAAATTAAATCCGATTGACTGATGACTTTATTTAAATTAAAAAAGTTGCTTTATCTAGAGTAAATATTGGTGGTATGGTGGTATTTGATGACTAGGTCAGTGAATTGACCTATTTAATTGTAAAAAGTTTACTAAAGCTACGGCGGCTCTGCAGGATGACTATCCTGCAGAGCCGCCGTAGCTTTAGTAAACTTTGCCTTTGAGTAGAAACCTTTTAAAAAGGAACCACTAAGCTACCACCGAAGCAACCAGCCAACCAGTCGGTTGGCTGGTTGCCTCGATGATGCTAGACCTAGGCACGACGCGACGCTTAGTTAGAGTCCCAAATACAAAAATAGACATCAGACAGTCGCTTGCAGTATGGCATCGTTTTCTCATCTACCATCCTAGTTACAATCTTCAAAGCGGCCGTAACTTGAGTCTGTAAAACTATTTCTTTCACTTATTTCTGAGAAAAACGAGGCGATTTGTGAAAAAAAAAAATGGTTATGCGAGCTGATAAAGACGGCCTTTTTGCATGAAACTGTTCAATGTGCATGTGGCAAATTAAAGTGGCATAGAGGTTGTGCTTACTTAGACAACACATCCCATTGACATCGTCTAGCCTCCTCTGTGCAATAAATCCGCGCCATATAGCGCTGAGATAAATAGGATTTTTTTCTTTTTAGAAATCGCCTCATTCATAAGTAAGAATCACTTTCCTTTTTAAAAGGTTTCTACTCAAAGGCAAAATTTTGTCTTTTTTTTTACGCAGTATTTCGTGGGAGGATATTCATAGTCCACAAAGGATGTTGTACGGTCGTTGACAGGTTAAAAGGTAATTTTATTTTTAAATTAAGATCATCATTCACATTTATGCTTATCCGTTGAAAGCCACATTGAAGTAGCATGTGTTGAGCTGGAGCAAAGTATTGTAGTAAGCGTATACAGCCCACCATCTGCCTCCTTTGAAATATTTGAAAAAATTATGGATGATATCTTATTTAAAATATCAAAATCTAATAAAAATCTTTTGGTATGTGGAGACTTTAATATTGATCTTTTAGAAGTTTACTCCCTCAGTAGTAGATTAACTAATTTATTTAACTCTTATAATCTAAGGCCAATATTTATGGAACCTACCAGAATAACTGAAACCTCAGCAAAATGTATAGATAATATATTTGCTTGCCAACATGAAAAACTTATTAGTAAACAAATAATAAGCAATTTAAAATCAGACCACTTGGGTCAACTAATTAAATTGGAAATACAAGTAAAAAATAATAATTGTAAACAAAAAATAAAATACATACCTGTGACCACAAGTCGATTTGAACGGTTGAAATTGGATTGGGATTCTAAACCATCACCTAATTACTCACATAACAACCCAAATGAGTCGTATTGTAGTTTTTTTTATAAATTCACCAATGCGTTCAATTCAATATTCACATCCAAATCGATCATGGTCTCAGAAAAACTTAGCTTTAGTGAGTGGGCAACAGTAGGTATACATAAGAGTAGACGAACATTGTATGAACTATATAGTGAAAAAAAATACAATTTTAGCCAGGAGTTTAAAGAAAAAGTTAAAAATTACTCAAAAATGTTTAGAAAAGTTTGTCATATAGCAAAATCAAATTATATTAGCTCCCAAATTAGAAATAGTGAAAATGTCATAAAATCAACGTGGAAAATAATAAATAGTGAGACTGGAAAGGTCAGTACCTGCTTTAATGATTACAATTTAAAGATTAATGATTGCACAATCAAAAATGACACTGAAGTAGCCCAAGCTTTTGAAAACTTTTTTACTGACATTCCAATCTCTACTACAAAGTGTCTAAACTCTTCTCAATTAATCGCTGAGTCCTTACTTATAGAAAATGTACCTAAATGCGAAAATAAACTTAATTTCAACTATGTCAATGAAAAAGATATTAAAAAAGCCTTTCAACTTTTAAATATAAAGAAAACTGCAGATCTCTGGGGCATTTCCGTTAGAATTATTAAACCTTTAATTGATACAATTGCACCAGATCTAGCTTTTATATTCAATGAATGTATTGATTGTGGCGTATTTCCTGATCTAATGAAATGTAGTAAAATAATTCCACTGTTTAAATCGGGTAGTAGGTCTGACCCCACTAACTTTAGACCAATATCAGTACTGCCTACATTCAGCAAAGTTTTTGAAAAACTAATCTTACATCAATTGCTCAGGCATTTCAATGGCAATGACCTGCTACATGGTAAGCAATTCGGGTTTACTCGGGGTAGGTCAACTACTGATGCCGGTGTAGAGTTAGTATCGCATATTTTTGATGCTTGGGAGAAGTCGCAAGATGCTTTAGGCGTTTTTTGCGACTTGTCAAAAGCATTCGATTGCGTACACCATGAAACATTAATCAGGAAACTACATCACTATGGAATAAGAGACACCTCTTTGGATCTTCTTACATCTTACTTGAGTGATAGGATACAAAGAGTTGACATTAATGGGAAACGGTCTTCGGGGTCTGTAGTTACAATGGGTGTACCGCAGGGTTCTATCCTCGGTCCTTTCCTTTTTTTAGTTTATATTAACGACCTGCCTCACCTAGTAAAGAATAATCATGAGATTGTATTGTTTGCTGACGATACTTCATTAATTTTTAAAATGAAACGACAAAATATAAAATTTGACGATGTGAATAATGCAATCTCAAAAGTAGTACACTGGTTTAGTGTCAATAATCTCTTGCTTAATGAAAGTAAAACGAAATGTATAAAATTTGCTCTACCTAATGTAAAACACGTTAAGATTGATGTAAACGTAAAAGGAGAAACGTTAGAAATTGTAAACAGTACAGTATTCTTAGGAATAACCTTAGATAGTAAACTTCAATGGGGCCCACACATAGATAAGCTATCGAAAAGACTTAGTTCTGCAGCGTATGCAGTCAAAAAAATCCGTCATCTTACAGACGTTGATACTTCTAGACTAGTCTATTTCAGCTACTTCCATAGTGTTATGTCTTATGGCATACTGCTGTGGGGGAACGCTGCAGATATTAACACCGTATTTGTGCTGCAGAAGAGAGCTGTTCGTGCAATCTATAACATGGGTCCCAGAGAATCCCTGCGTGATAAATTCAAAGAAATAAACATAATGACAGTACCATGTCAATATATTTATGAAAACTTGTTGTACACTCATAGAAATATCAATGTATTCCCTAAAAATAGCGACACACATAATATAAATACTAGAAATAAGAATAAACTCGCTGTGCCCACAACTAGGCTACACAAGATAAATGTATCTTTTAAAGGGCAATGTATACGCTTCTACAACAAAACTCCAAATGAGTTGCAAAAATTATCAATAAATAAATTCAAACAAATAGTCAAACATATCCTTTGTAAAAAGGCTTACTACAAAATATCAGATTATCTAGAGGATAAAAAAGCTTGGGACGAGTTTTGCTCCAGCTCGAAAAATAACAACTAACAGGCTAAAGGTTTCTTCGTCGCTTCTTTACTTTAGTCTACATACCGAAGTGACAGAAATCAAAAATATCACTTTATTTCCGTGTCAGTGTTTAGTTTTATGATTTGACCTTTTCTAAGTGTACATTTATTGTATTTATGGAAATAAAGAGTTTTTGATTTGATTTGATTTGATTTGATTTGAACGTAACTTGCAGATGTACCCAATTATCTGCCGGATGTTAGTCACTTGTTTTACTTAGCTATTAATTCATTTCAACGAACCACTCTATTTTGTTTCTTTTAAAGTTTAAAGCGTGTAATTTGCTTACGAATAGGCAACTACCTAATTATAATAATTGTATCATAGTGCTTCTCTTATCTTATACATCTGAATATTACTCACTGTGGTTTAATTCTTGGAAATTATTTTATGACGGAAAACAGGCTTTATTACTTTGACCGCTGCCCGCAGGCTCTACGTTGACAGACATAAAGAAGGATATAAAAGTGACTCACTTAGAACTGTGAATTAAAATTATTTAAATTTTAGCTTCCCTTCTAAGCTTTCGAAAGGATGGTTCAAATGGATGCGAATCTTTAGAGCAAGTATAAATACTTTTACTGCTGGAAAAATGGCAATATAGAGTATCGTGTTATTTTTCTTTAATTCATTTGTTTTGATAGTGTTTGTGTGTGAATAGCGTAAGATTTTTTATTGGTAGGTAGAAGCTGCCCATGGCATATGGTTAGATACCATTGGCCCCATGACGCGATTGCGACGTGGGGGACGTTTAATTAAGTGAACATGTCAAAGTTGAAAGACAAGCTTTTGAAAGCCGCACCGCTGGAGATTGAGCAGCTAGTATTAAAAGTAATGTAAATATCCATAGTAAATAGATAAGAAGTAGGTAGGCACAACGTTCATAAATAAATAAATGATGCTGGACAATCCACACAGCACCATCTAGCCCCAAAGTAAGCTACTCAAAGCTTGTGTTATGGGTACTAGATAACTGATATATTTAATACATAGTATCGATCGATAGATATACATCGATAGATATACTTTTTTATAAAACATAGAAAACACCCAGACCAACGGAACAAATTTCTGCAGATCGTACATAAATTTGTTCCGAGGCCGGAATCGAACCCGCAACCTCTTGCGTCGCGGCGGTCGTCATAGATTGTTACTCTATAAAATTATATAAACATAGGACTTACTTTTTAAACTCATCGTCGATCTTATGAGACCAGCCAGACCTAATCTAGAAAGGTAAAACACTTCAGTACCAAAGCCGTCATTGATTTATGCGTCTTCTTTCATATCGTATCAAGTTACACGGTAATCCTAGCACAAACTAAGCACAAACTAAGTATGTCCTGCGTCTGGCAAACATGTCGTCTTGCGATTTATCGTTTGAGCCTTTTGTTGGCTGTCCGTAATATATTGACGTCAGATTCGAAATGTGTGGTGTAATGGATGACCATTGACTATGGTAGGTTTGTGTCACTGTCAATGTCAGAATGGAGGCCGTCAGGAAGTTATTACAAGTTTCTGAATTTCCGGTAAAATAAGATAAATTTGGTGGAACACTTTTTTCTAACAATACATTTTGTATTAAGTGTAAGAAAAGTAAAATTTTACTTGGTAATAAAGATGTTTTGTGCTTACTAAAAAAAAGAATGAAGACTTTTATTGACTGCACCAATTTTGATGGGTACAATCGAAACACTGATTATAATAATAGTTAAGGCGTGGATGGCAATCTTCCAGAATTAGATTATCAATCG
This sequence comes from Eupithecia subumbrata, assembly GCA_949316285.1. NCBI lineage: Eukaryota > Metazoa > Arthropoda > Insecta > Lepidoptera > Geometridae > Eupithecia > Eupithecia subumbrata. Next base: position 12,182,921 of record OX438640.1, on the reverse strand, counting down.
GACAGAAATTAAAAATTAACTTCACTTTAAGTTAGGTACTCTACTTATCCAATATCCCGAGTTATCTCAATTCAACCAGTAGCGGTTACTCAAGAGGCAACCGAAATAATCCATCAGAATTTATAAGCAGCCAAACCATTGGTCAAGCTGAATTGCTAAAGAGATAAAACCGCATTTGAGTTTCAGTTTGAATATAAATTCAATCCAATACTTGGAACCCTTCCCAACGGTTAGAATCGACACGAATGCGCGTCTATATCACCCAAACAAGATACTACATGGACTCTATTACAAGTATTTAAAGCTTACACTGCATAAATCCAATAAGCTTAAGGGGCAGCGTATAGCAAAATTAACCACTCTTTGCCATCTTCTATAAATTTCGTACGAAGTGAGAAGTTCAAATTAGATTACATCAATCACGGCGCCCATCTCACGTTTCCAGATCAAAAGGCATAATTTTACCTATTTTATCTGTAAAAACATTATTCTGAAATCTTATTTACTAGATTTTTTTCTATTCTTATATAAATGTCCCAATCCAACTCAACAAACTTTTTATCCTTTAGTACCGAGCATTCAATTTGTACCTACTGACCTTGCTACCTGCTGTACGTATAATTACAAAATGTAATTTCATCAATAAATACACATACGTACTGATAATATAAAAACGAAAATTATTTTATTTGTCTAAAATGTCTATTACAATTGAACGGATATTCATAAAACTTGGCAAGGAGGAAGATGGTATCTCGGGGGTGTACGTATATAGGCTACTTTTACCCTGGAAAAGCGCGTGCTAAGCGGGCAAAAAGTAGTCTATATCTATACTAATATTAGAAAGAGGAAAACTTTGATTGTTTGTTTGTATTGAATAGGCTCTAAACTACTCGACCGATTTGAAAAGTTCTTTTACCATTAGAAGCTCACATTATTCCTGATGAACATAGGCTACATTTTACCGCGGGAAAATGCATCATTCCTACGGGAAAACGGGTAATAGGACAACGGGTAGTAAGAATGCAGCTAGTTCTTAATAATCTATATATATAAAAGAAAGTCGTGTTAGTTACACTATTTATAACTCAAGAACGGCTGTACCGATATGGCTGAAAATTGGTGGGTAGGTAGCTTAGAGACAGGAGACGGACATAGGATACTGTTTAGCCCCTTCGACAGCGTTCACGTGTGACTTGACATAAAACGTCAGTCACTATAAAACGTGGTATAACAAAAAAGAATCAGACTTGGACAAAACGCAAATGATAGCTATGTAATGGACGTATGGATGACGTATGGATGCCGGGGGGCCGATTCTGTAGTATATTTAGTATCAGCATTTGCACCCGTGCGAAGCCGGGGCGGGTCGCTAGTTTGATCTATAAAAGAGACATTTCGTATATCCCGCCCCTTAACCAACAATAGTAACATTCAAGCATTTCTACGTGATAACTGTCAGACAAGCTCTTATTCGAGCTGTGAGGCAGAATGCCATAAATTTAGGCCTTAGTTGGAAGACATTTTAGTTCTCAAACGTATCTGATTTGTGCCGCCATGTGGGCGTATTCAATCGGATCGTACTTAAAAATAACGGGCTGTAGATAGATAGATAGATAGATATATAGTTTATTTGGCTTACAAATGGACAGCACAAAATACAAGCAAACAGACAAGTAGGTAGGTATAAAAAAACAAATTTACAATGAATACTTAAAACTTAAAAGTAGGTAAAATTAATACTTAAAACTTAAAACTTAAAGGTACAAAACAATTGCATACTTATAATAATAAAAAAGTGATTATGTACATTAAGCACACTTAACAAATGCCTAGGTGTGCCAGTGCTGCCGAGGTGAGCCAAAACGGATCAGACTCAGCTTTATGCTGTTTTGAACCGGGGTACAAAACAGCGCTGGTTTTCAGTCTGACCCGGTCTTGGTGACACCAGGAACCGAGACGAGCTCTGAACAAATGCATAGTAAAGGTGTATTGTTGGGTGCAAAAGAATACGCTGTTCTGAATTGATTATGTCAATGTCACAAATTAAAGCTGTCAAAGTGGAGAGAGGTTAATAGAGGTTATCTATCACATGTGATTTGACGTGACATGACACGTTACGTCCACATTTCCATTAAAAACAAACACTATGATTTGTGGTACGTGGCAAATAAACGGATTGTATTCAAAAAAAAGCATGGTACAGCATTGCGGTGGATGGAGAGTAAAAAGAAAATAGTCTGGATCACGGAGGAATGCCACGAAAGTGCAGCAAGGAAAAGTGAGTAGCGTAGCAGTGAAAGTGAAATTGAAATTGGGCTTTCAGGATTTTTGCCGCCTTAAAAGCTCTTTTTTGTATTGTGCTCTAAATGAACCAACTGTTCTTAGGGAGTGGAGTGATGGAGGCTGCAGCACATTCCAACAACGAGTAGCGGCAAATCGAAAGGACCCTCTGAAAGCCACAGACTTATGCCTGGGCGTAAGGAAAATTAGGTGAGAACAGGTACGCTTAGGGTAACGATTAAAATCACTAGCCCAATTAAGTTTGGAGTAGAGGTAGGGGGGAGATTTATATAAAATGAGGCCAAAAAGAAGAGTTGCTAGATGCAGTTCTCTACGCTCTTTCATTTTCAAAAAGTTTGAGGAATTAAGGAATGGGGTTATGTGAGTACGGGGAGGAACATGGAAGCAATAACGTGCGCAGGCATTCTGCACACGTTGTATGAGATTAATAGTTCGACTAAGAAGACAGGGACCATAGACAGTGTCACAATAATTAAGACGGGACAAGACTAGGGATTCACAGAGCATTATTCGAACATCTTCACTTAAGTAAGGACGAATCTTATATAGGAGCTTAAGGCGAAAGAGTGAATGACGCACTGTTTCAGCAATATGGGATTCAAAATGTAGGTGACTGTCCATAGTTAACCCAAGGTTTTTGGCTTCATCAACACGCTCAACTAGCTCCCCGTCAACGTTAATATTAACATTGCTGAGTTTGCCAAGCATATTTTTGGTGCCAAAAACCATGTATTTAGATTTTTTTGGGTTTAGTATTAGAGAGTTAGAGGAGGCCCACTGGTTGATCTGCTCTAAATCTTGGTTTATTTTTTTTTACAGCACCATTACAATCTGTGGGAAGAAAGGAAAGATATAACTGAAGGTCGTCCGCATAGAGGTGATGTTGGCAGAAAGTAACCTTATTGATGATGTCAGCAGAGTATAGCACAAACAGGATTGGACCCAGGACCGAACCTTGGGGAACTCCTCGTGGAACTAGACGAGTGGGAGATCGTACTGCCCTACCACCCGGTAACTGTACCTCAACACATTGGGATCTACATTCAAGGTAGCTTGAAAACCATTGCACAGTTCTTGGATCAAACCCATAAAAAACTAGTTTGGAAAGAAGAAGAGGAATATTAATGGAATCAAAGGCCCTGGAGAAGTCCAGGAGGACCAGAATACTGCACTTGCCTCCATCCTGAGCAGCCAGCAGATTGTCGACCACATCAAGAAGTGCTGTTGCTGTGCTGTGTCCTTTGCGGAAGCCAGACTGATGTTGGGGGAGTATGTGATGATCCTCAAGGAACTTGATCATTTGCATACATACAACTTTTTCCAGGACCTTTGACAGGCAGGGAAGTAGACTAATGGGTCTGATATCACTTAGGGTGGATGGTTGATTATTTTTGGGGATTGGCTTTATTACAGCTACTTTCCAAGACTCGGGAAAGACACATTCACTGATAGATTTATTTATTATACTAGTAATAGAAGAAAGAGACTGGGGGAGAGAGAGAAGTAGCATGTCTATAGATATACCATCAATTCCCATTGCATTTGACTTAAAACTTTGAATTACTTTAAGTACAGTAGTCTCACTGACAGGTTGAAGGGAGAATGTATGTTGGCCATATCGATGAAATTCAAAGTATGTGAGTTGTGAGATAGTAATATGGTCTGTACCAGGAATATTAAGGAAGTGCAAATTTATGCTGTCGGGGTCATTAAATTGTGCGGGTAGATCATCTAACTGTGACTTGCTGGGTAAAATGTCTTAAATGTCTGTACTTGTCATTTAATTTATTAAGGAAATGCCTATTAGGAAGTTCATTTGAAAAGGTATTAACTAGATCTAGACAGGGCGTTAATTGTTATTATTTGCGTAAAAATTGGTTTTTGACAGCCAACAGATTGTTTTTTTGGGTTGGTTGTTACTCGCATATAACCAGTAAACAGTGCGGCCGAATTTTGCAAAATGGCGTCAACAGTGCGGCCCGAAATGAGCTGGGGGTTTGTATGATGTGCAAAAAACGAAAACTGTGTTTTTGGTGTTTTTAAGCTGTATAACTATCTAAATTTAGGTACAAACTGGCTCGGTGTAATACTTGCTAGTAATCTCGTAGAAAACTATCAACCCAACAAAATTTCTAGTCATAAAATCCAACAAATAAAACGTGTTTTCAGTATTTCCCAAACTTTACAATTTTAGCCAAACACTTTTCTATCCTTGAAAACATTTTCAAAAATTGTTAACATTTCGTGTTGACTCTCTTTAAAAAAGTACTGTTACAACAGATGTGTGACAAGAAAATTTGATAGGTAAGTTGGATTCCCGTTTTACTTCAATGAGTACGATGAAATTGTATTTAGCAAATCTGGGCTTAAATCAATAGAACACATAACACGAGTCTAAAGCGTTAAGTTCGTCAGAGCAAACATCTTCAATCGAGAGTCGGGTAAAGTTGTAACTCAATCTAACTTCTAAAAGATCCTGGAACTGATTAGAGACACAGCTTAGAATAAAGAAACTTGGTTCAAATACAGTTAAGAATAAAGGCGCTTTTATGACAAAATATCATTTCTAGTTTAGCATAATCCGCGCGCGATAAGAATGGGCATGGCACTATATCGAACTGAAACAAGCGTGGTCGTCCGACCAAGTATAATTATGTCCATATACTTTGACAAGGTTCTATCCTATTTTGACAATGCATCGATTGTAGACCAAGGACAGGGATTGTGGTCTAGGGTAGAATAGACTAAAATGACATCGGAACGTCTCCTTTGTTACGTAATAGTAGTTTATGCAACTGTCATATAATGAAGGGTATTAAAACACGAGTGTGAGTTTATGAAACGAGCGCAGCGAGTTTCATAATAGTAACGAGTGTTTTAATACCCGTGTTATATGCAGTTGCATACACTACTTTATCTTCACTAATGCAATTAATCAAACAACAAGAGTAAAAGCTGACAATAGTTTATTTATAATAATTGTTCAAATTTTGGATGGTATAATTTTGAAAGTTAATGTTAATTATTGATCCAGCAGCTGTAGCGGCCGCGGGGCAAGCAGTAGAGCTCGTAGACGGAGTCGGAATATTTATAATTACTTCATTCGTCTTGTTTTCTATACTGTTCAAGATCGTATTTGAGACTTGAATAAGATCTTACCAAAGAGTTTTGTGTATGTAAGTTTAGTAGTTTCGACGAAGTTTTCACGTATAACCCAACTGTTTTCAAAAGCCAGCCTAATATCAAAATTTTATACAACTTGTATGAGGATTTTGACATAAGGCTCGCCAGGTTAATTGGTCGCGTTTTATTGATGTTATAATGAGATTTTACGATATCGATGTGGATATTATACCATCATGTGAAATTGCTTAAATTGAGTGTTTTGTTATCTGCGCTATAACAGTAGTAATTATAAGTCAAGTATTGGAAACATAAGTAGAATGTTATAACATTAGTGTAGATAAATTAATTTAGGTACTTGAATGTAGTGCTTGGCCTATAGACATTGTGAATTGTAAAGAAAAATGATTGCTTTGACAAGGTACTGTCCCATTCAAATATCACGCGGGTTATAGCATCTTTGAATAAGAAATCGGTTTTAGTAGCGACAATTAGGAAAAACGCTAAAACTGAATGTATATTTTATAGTCGAACAACTTATTTCTGACAATTCGTCCTCAGAGAGATATGTGAGGTTTTAAATTATGTCAGAAATAATTAGTTTTTTCGATGGTTGATGGTTCGATGGTTCGATGGTTCAATATGGTTCAATACAACGAATCCATAAATTCGAATCTCAGCTCGAAAAGATTCGTTCAGCATAATAGTTGTTCCAGTATCAAGTAGAAATTTAGCTGTTATTTTATAAGCTGTGTGAGAACTTGAAGCAAACGTTAAGTAATATGGAAGCAACAAGTCAGTTCAAATATTCACAAGTTTTGATTAAACATTATTTAGAATCGTTTACAAATAAGTACTTGATGTGTGTGAGCGTGACTTATTTTATTATAAAGCTTTGCACTAGCAGGCTAGACTGAATTTAATTGTATGCATTACGTCAGAAGGGTTCGATAGAAATTTAGTAAAATATTTTCAAATTAGGGTTTCCGTGATATCTTGCCATATGAATTATACTTATTAATTAGGTCAATCAAGTTTCATTGAATTGAAATCAAATAACAAATCAATAATACATTATCCTTGTCACTCAAAGCCTATAGACACCTGCATACAAAGATTATCTCAACATCTTATCTTTTGTAATCAAACAGTGACAGATTCGATTTATTCATTACGAAATAAGAATGACACATTTTTAATAGAGCAATGTTGCGACATAATGCATTCATGCAAGACAGTAGAAGGTTTTAGATAGAAAGCCAGTGGTTAAGGGCTTACGTCACAATGTACCATCATAACTAAACCATAGTAAGTCTTAAATTTTGCATGTTTTTGAATTGTTTTATCATTTATCTTTGGTATTGCGTATCTTTTTGCTAATCAAGTACCTATGTTGTCTCAAAATTATAGATTTGATTTTTTCTTCTTTTTCTATTTATTTATTGTCGCGTATATTTTCTTTAAAGAACCTGTGGAAGCTTTTACTTGATAAGGTCCATTATAAGCTGTATCTAAAATGATTTTTTTTGTGTTGAAATCAAAATCTTCTCAACTTGTTAAGGTACCTAGGTATATGTTAGGTAGCTATTTATAATTCTGTTAAAACTTTGTTGTTACTCAATAAATGTAATGTGACAAAAAATACTTATAGCTGTTATGAATTGTTCAATCTACGCTTAAAATTCTCGATACGGCAAAATAAACCAACATTATCTTCTGCTCTAAGATGTTTCGTATAGGATTACGTGCCGTTGACATTTTGTTTCTATACATTTGCATAAATAGATGTATTGAAACTCCGAAGCTTACGTTCCTTGCGTTTGTCTGTGACATGAAAATGTATAGAAACTTTTCAGACGGAGAATAATCTTTTTGCTAGGTGTTTGTACATTGAGTCACTTGCAGCTTCACTCTGCCGCTTTAGGAAGTTTTTAGCAAGCAGGACATCTTAAGGTTTAAGGTCTCTATAAATACTTTATTGGCCTTATTTATCAGTTTCTATGTGCTGAGAAACTGCTATTGCTAAGAATTTACTAAGAAGTAAGACTTTGACTAAGAATTTACAAATAGTTTTAAAGATATTTTTAGGTACAATTGGTGACCTTGATAAACTCACAAGATTAGATTAATCTGAGATCACTTTTTCCAAAGCAATGAAAAAGGCCCTGAAGCATTAAGTATCAAAACGTCCTATAAAAGCAAACGTTATGCAAATTGCTCAAACTTTAATGCCCATTACAGAACTTTTCATTGATTGCTTAAGCCGAGTTTGGTTAAGTTAGGACGAGGTGCTATGAATTTGTCAAGCGATGTAAAGCTACGTGCTGATCATGACCTGAGCGTTGAATAATGATAGTAATATTTTACAAAAACCTGAAAGGTCATGCATAAAACAATTGAATAGGTATCAAAAGGAACAAAATACAAAAGAACCAACCAGAAGTTTACGCGTCTTACATGAAAAACAAAAGAGCATCTCAATTGACATAGATGACAATTTTAACGACCGATAAAGCGCGGCGGACGAAGGTTCACCTGCGACGCAGGAAGTTGAGGGTTCGATTACCGCCCTGGGATAAACGTTTGTACGATTTGCAAACATGTGTTCCGGGTGTTCTGGATATTTTCTATGTTTAATAAAAAAATCTATGTAATGTGTTGTATTAATTATATCAGTCATCTAGTACCTATAACACAAGCTCTGCTTAGCTTGGGGATAGATGATGCTGTGTGGGCTGTCCAGCATAATTATTTATTTTTGAGTTTTCATTTTAATTAATTGTAAATGTTAGTAAAAAACTAAATCAAAAGGTAAAATTATTTTTCAATAGTACGAAAATTAATCGCTATGCTCATGGAAGCTCTTACTAAATAAAGTCTATGAATTGTAAGCAAGCGGAACTTTCCCGACACTGCCAGCTCGTTGTAGTTTTAGGAGTAAAGTCAGAGCTTTGCAAAACTTGATGTTTTCATTAAAAACTTAATGAATTAAAGTTTAACATTGCGGATAAACATCCATATTAATCATAATAAAACCTTTGCAAAACTTGTACATTGAACTATTTATTGGGTACTTAAGTTTTCATATTGCAGACAAGTTGAAACTTTATTTGAAAATGTATAAGCTTTCAAAAGTTTAAATGTAAATACATATTATGGTAGGGGCATTATTTTCATCTTATCTAGATAATTAACAAAACGATATTTTTTTCTCTTCTTCATTCACGTAAAAAATATCTAGATAAAATGCTTCTAAGAACTGATAACTTTCTAGGTACTTCGTATTCAATCGCCTGTCGTCATTTTTGTAAAGTTTTACTCCGAATCTATTTTCATAAACGTAATAAATACATAGCTATGCGTCAGAACCTACATCATTGCTTTCTCAAAAGTTTAAAAACCAGCTCAAAAATCTCAACATTACATAGGTAATTCTTAGTGTCTTTAAAAAGTCATGCCTACGCATGCGGGGTCAGTTTCCAACTATTCATAAACAAGACCTCACTAACGACATTATACATTCTCAAAGTTTTATCTTAAGTTGGACCAGTTTCATGCATCAACAATAGCTGCGGGCTGTCTACCTCTTTATTGCTTACAAAATGAGGTTTAAGTTAAATGACGAAAGCGATTTTAAAGAAAGTATGTATGAAAAGTTGGTCGAAGCATAAAGCTATAAAGTATATTAAATTTTAATCTAGCCTCCAAAGCAAGAACGATAAGAAGGAATTTAATGAAAAAGATACAAACTCAGGTGTTAAAAATACTGATGACATAACTTTCATGGTATTTGCATGGCGTAACATAAATTGACGATGAAACTTATAACCTAATAAATTCCAGCCTTATGTCTGAACCAGATAAAACCGGAATTAATTTCGGTAGGATTAAATAGGAAATCCTGAAAGTAACGTAACGATGATGTCAAACTACGAGCAAAAATGGTGATGAAAGACACAAAAGCAAAGTAGACGGGTCCAAGTTGACGAAGATATCACAGTAACAAGTTCATAACATAACACCGTCACGCGATCCGGAACTATTTGGTAGCCTTTATGTCCTCACAGACATTAAGCTTTGTAAAGCCGCTTGTATCCGTGGCCGGGTGACGCATGTTTGAGTGAGGTTTTGTGAAATTGTGAGAAAACTACTCCACCGTGTGCTAACCCGATTAATTCATCTGAGTCACTGTGGTTATAATAATTTACCTGTATTTTTTTCTTGGTGTGATTTCTATTTTTAACTCAATGTGTTTGAAGGGTATTTTGATTTTATGAGTGAATCAGCTTTTGAACCTACCCTAAATTACCAAATGACATGTTTCCTAACTTTTGATCGTAGCCAAGCTCCGTCAGTTCTACTAGGGTGTGATGTGAAGAATCATAGGTGCCTTACTTTACAAATCACAAGTAAACCTTTATAGGTTACAAGGAACTTCAATAAAATTAATACCCAGAGGAACAGACTGTGCCTACACCCACTCCGTTACATGTCGGCGACCAGGAAACCATCAAATAACCTCAAACCATAAAATAACTCTAGAAACAGATTACGGACTAGTAAGACACGATTTGATGGGGAAACAGCGAGTTGAACGTAGTTTACCAATCGAATCATATAATTCTTACCTATCCTTCGAGATTCAGCGTTTTTTCACCTCATTAGCTCGTCTAAGCCGAGAATGCTGGACAATTCATACATGTTTATACAGCATCATCTAGCCCCAAGCTAAGCAGAGCTTGTCATATGGGTACTATATAACTGATCAACTTAAAACAATACTTTACAATAAATATTTTTACTACGCATAGAAAACACATCCGGAACAAATAATGAAATGAATGAATGGAATGTCTTTCACTATTGACGACCTCCGTGGCGCAGCGGGCGAAGGTCCGCCTGCGACGCAGGAGGTTGCGGGTTCGATCCCCGCCTCGGAACAAATTTGTGTACGGTCTGCAGAAATTTGTTCCGTTGGTCTGGGTGTTTTCTATGTATAATAAAAATATCTATCTATGTAATGTATTGTATTAAGTATATCAGTTATCTAGTACCCATAACACAAGCTCTGCTTAGCTTGGGTCTAGATAATGCTGTGTGAATTGTCCAGCATTATTATTTATTATTATTATTTATTTCACCGCTTCGTCAATCAGCTAAGTTTTGATTAAAAATTACACTAAGTATAAAGTACCTAAACCTACCAACGTTTCTGAAAATTTGCAGTTGCGTTGCTGTTGTCGAAATACACAATTTTCAGTGTACTGCTGTACAAGATTTTGTACTCCCTATAAACTCTTATACCCGTGAGACATTTCATTGATGCAAATCACAACTGACTTCTTGTGCCGTCTGAACGTATCCGTCCATCTGTTGCTCACAGGTACTTGCAGATAACAATAGAACATCAAAACTTTTACTTTCTTACGCAATAGATCACAAGGCTCTATAATTCAGTTGATGACTACTTATTGCATTTTGATGAAGACAAAATTATCGGTTACTTTGCACCAGACAAAGCCAATTCACTTTCAATGGAGTTTTGTGTTTGGCTACAGGATGTATCAAAAGATGTTGTTAAAATGAATGAAGGTGAGATCATGAACGTTGGATCTAAAGTTTTCAAAGTTGGATGCTGTTATGCGGACTCATGTGCTTTCTGTATTTCGCGGTTTTCTGAACTTTCGGGTACTGTTCACCGGTATTTCAAGTATTGATATTCCGCAGTGCAGTTATACCTGCATGGTTTTCCTATTCTCATAGATAGGTAACACTTCGTGGGATTTTTTGTACAATTTCGTGATAAATCTAATTTACTTTTTGATGTGATTACCTGCATAGTTTGTTTGCGTGTTTTGAACTTTAACTATTAAGGGTTTCGCGAAGATATTTGCTAAAACCACTCTTCAATAACTACTGTAGTAACTTCGACAAGATATTCTCCATGGTTTGGATCACCTTTTACTTCCAGTAGATTCGATTTTATCTCAAGGAAATTAATTATCTAGTATCATTATCATTTGAGCAACATTCAAAGTATTTAGGTCAATGATCTTCACAAACTTTGTTAGCTTCTTAATTTGTTCTTTTGCTGCTGTCAATTCGTCTTATTAATTGGATGTTATTTTAATTATCTGCGTTTGTTCTTTTGATACATTTTGATGTATTGTTTTTGAATTTCATAAGAATCGTGATATGTTGATGAAACTTTGGATAGCCCATGGATTGGATTCCCATGAACATCAACTCAATAATACATAATGAGAAATCTGAATATTCAGAATTCTCAGATTTTAACAATTCGTCTAATAGTCTTTTTTTGCTGAGATATATTTCAAGACACTTTTTTGAGAGGAATTTTAAGATGATTCTTTCTAGAAGCTTTCGTTATACAAAGGACAAATGCCTAATACCAACGTACTTTCAATTTCTCATACTTTTTCAGTTGTTTTGAATATTTATATTTCGTTGAACAAACAATTTACTTCCCATATTACCATAGCGTTTATCATCTTAACACTGACCACTTCACAAAAATAACACGAGATATGAAATCTATAAATACTATTGACACCTGATTGTACAAACACGGGTGCATGTTAAATAAACCTATAGTCGTATGCAAACATTCTATGTTGTATCGACGAGATTATAGGAACTGGGTTATTTGTTTTGTTTCATGTGTGGGGTATTTTTTAAGTAAATGTAATTGGATACAGTTTGGAGTTACCAACTTTATTTTAACAATGTTTGTACAGACAGCGTCAGAATCAAGTAACCCTCCTGCAAAACTCATACAGGTTAAAAACCGAACCTGTTAAACGTAGGAGTTTTAAAATATTTTTTTTTATTTAGGTAACATAAAAACAGAACGATAAGATAAAAAAAACGTATTCTAACCTGCATTGTACCTGCATTGTAACCTGTATGTACCTAGAGCTATGAAAAAGTCATTAGTATTTAAAAAACTTAGCCACATCATCATCCTTGTCGTCTCAGCACCCACTGCTAGGTCTATGGCCAGAGACAGACCGAAACCTTTCTTCATGTTTGCTGTTTGTCTCTGTGTAACTCCAGTTTATGCCTCGCACAACCCACGGTTTTCCCCAGTGTCCCCAAAGGAGATACTTTCCAATTTTTCGGTCAACTCAATTGAAAAATATTTCAAGGTTTTGAACCATGAAAGTACAGTGGTGGTAATATGTGTCATAATTTGACATGAAATATTGCAGAACGAAAATCGAGAGCACGCTAGCTTTCGGCTTTTGAGGACATGTACACAGCTTACCACCTTAGGCGGTTTATTTACCGTACAATATCTGAGCTCCAGTTGCTAAATATTACTGTGATGGAGAGCTCAAATTAGCTCTCTTTAATCGGATGCGAGGTAATTTGGTGTTTTTTTAGGAAGATGTTTGTTGAAACCACCAATATGTTTCAACTAATTGAATAGATTTACAAGGAAAAAAAAATAAAACATTGACCTATAACAAGAACAAACTTAAAATTTTTAAAAACCCCCCTACAGATTTTCATAAAACATGGCTAAGGACATTCGGTATAAAATTATCTATGACACAAAAAAAACTAGACGGAAATCGGTTAATCCGTTTGGGAGCTACGATATCACAGACAGACACGTTAAACTCATAACACCAGTCTCTTTTTGCGTCGATGGTTAAAAAAACCATACAATACAGTTTTCACTAGACCAAAGGTTTTGTTTTTTGTTTTGCATTATAAGTACTTGTTTTCGTGAGTTTCATACAAAACCGTTTGCTAACTCCATTTTTAATAAAAGCTCTTGTATCGAGGGACCATTACACATAAACGCATTATAATAAGCTTTTACAATGCCTGCTCTACACATTCGACCCACACACAATCTCACTGACTTATCGCAGCTTCCGTCAGGTGTAACATCGAACACAGCAGCCTATTATACAGAAACACGACTACAAGTGACACCGGTGGTTTCATCGGGCAAACTGGAGCTGCCTTGGGCAAACTCATTAGTTCACCAATTACCTTCTTCAGAATGCGAGCTGATTACAGTGGGTCGGAGCTTGAGGCGTCCGATGCTGTTTTGTTTCTTGAGGAATTTGAATTTTAACGGGCTACGGAAATTATGGGAAACGTGCCTGTTTGGCAGATGGTTTTTCTTCACACGGCGCGGCGGCTGCCTCTCCGTTACTTTACATTAACAAGACCTTTATTAGATACGGTTAGGAGTCGCCTTAACTAATTGCTTGGCTATGACCTACTGGTCAGAGCCTAATAGATGCCTGAGAGATGTTATGAAGCTTAGCAATAAACGAACAGTTTAGTATTCAAAACAACGGAATAACAGCAGAATTATAAAAAAATTAAAATTTATGTTATTGATGTCACCATCATCATAATTGGCCTTTACATCCACGAAGGATGGTTTATGTAGTGTTCGTTTTTCGGCACTTACGTAGATGACTTGTAAGGCCTATGCACGAACGACAGATGCGGTCGTAGTATTGGCATCCGTGCACCGGATAGTGGTGGGTCTGCGGCAGTCGCTGCAGCCCGTTGGTGCCTCAGTGCTCGCTTTTCATTTAGGTTTTGGAACCACGCTATGTCATGAGCATCAACTCCTTCCGCTAACATTTTGCGCCACCGATCACGGTCTTCCGATTCCTCTTCCCAATTTGACGGGTCTATTTTAAAAGCTAGCATATCGCGCTTAGCAGAATCCTTATAGCGTAGTCTCAGTCTACCGACGGGTACCTATAAAGAATCCAGGTTACAATTTACCATCGGGCTCCGCACTAGGCAAACAATTTAAAAAGTATAGTTTTATTCCACAACATGAGCAATGGTTCAATGGCCCAGGTTTAGCTACTCGATACCTTGTGATGACACCCAAACAGCCAACATTTTACTAGTTAAGACATAAATAGAAAGCAAGAGTCGACTATGTTCTCCATTGCCTTTAACTTTTATCTTTTATTCCAATTTCTTCATCAATTCCATTAGGCCTCATTTGATTGTGAAAGAGAATTCGTTTAATTACCATAGTGTTTTAGTAAACGCAATAAGTGTCCCTTACAATTTAGTGGCAAGTACAAAAAGAATTTAGAGGGTGCAGCTAGCACACTTCATTTTCGTTTTAAGATTGTTTTGGTAACGCTATTGATTTGAATAACAAATGCTGGACAGTTCACACACATCTAGCCCCGAGCTAAGCAGAGCTTGTGTAATGGGTACTAGATAACTGATTTAGTTAATAAAATACAGTACATAGCTAGATATATTTTATTATGCATAGAAATCATTTAGAACACTCGCAACAAATGCAGATCGTACAAACATTTGTCCCGAGGCGGGAATTATACCCGCAACCTCCTGTATCGCAGGTGGACCTTTGCCCGTCGCGCCACAGAGGTCGTCACTATGAAGACTTCAGTCTTCAGTCTTGTTCATAGTTACAAAGGAACGTGCTAAAAACTCACAAATAATAAAAGCTTTATTTCGTTTAGACCTTACAGGACTCTCGGACAAGTCAGGAATTTCAAACCCAACAATGATATCACTAGCAATTACTAAGTAATTAACAAAACCATCATCAAAATTTAAGATTAATTGATCATCATCATCATACAGTAGTCCATTGGACATAGCCCTCCCTTAAAAAGCACATAGCGCCCTGTCTTAAGCTTGACACATCCGGCCTGCAGTTTTTCATGACTTTAATTGGGTCAAAAGATCCCGAGTGGTATCTTCGCTCAACAAAATGGACACCGACACAACTACAATAGTGTTGTTAAACCATAAACATAAAACGCGAATGATTTCAGACTGAGCGTTAAATTGCAGTTGGCACCTGAACTAGCTGTTCCGTCACTATTCCATAAATTTAGTGCCAAGTAATCTGGTCCAATAACTACTGCAGTTTATGGTTCAGCCCACGCTTGGTAAAATCAAACAAACAGTATTTAGGATCTAACTTTACAAGTTAATTGGACGGAATAAAGATAAGCCGGTATTGAGAAACGGTATTGATTATGTCAGTATTTGTCGGTAGATATTTAAGAGTAGGCACGGAATTATTTTGAAAGCCATTTTGAAAATCTCTGGGTTTAAGTATCTCTTCTCACCTCAACAGCCTATATTGGTCCACTGCTGGACGCAGGCCTCCCCCTGATAAGCGCCTTTTTGGCTTTTATCTCATGGAAGAGTAATGCCCATCATCCCCACGCTGGGCATGCGGGTTGGGGATCGCTGTTCTGTGGTAGAATTCTTCTGCAAGGGGTTCTGCTGCCCACCCCCGGTGGATATCCCTTAGTCGACTCTTACGACACCCGCGAGAAGAGATGGAGTGGTGTAAATTCTAAGCCACCACACAGCTCTTTTACTATTTCATTATATTTCTCTTCTCTCGCTTCTTCCACAGAATAGTTTTAAAATATAGTCCACAATTAGTCTTTTTCTATACCATTTTATCTCAACATTTAAAACAGTTTCGTGTCTAGTTTACCTATCCACAAGTGACAAAAGCCACTAATAGATGGTGTCCGTTATAAATTCAGGTGCTCTGAATTTTGACGCTGGGAATATTCTTAAAAGATACTTTGGGATTTGGCATCTCATCTGAGATATTGGGAATAACTCACATTCTTTGGTCTGTCTCTGAATGTTTTGTTGATAACGGACAGCGCGAATAGTTACCTGATTATCGACGTTTCGAGGTTTTTCTACACGAACATCAATAATTTTCCCACCCCTCCCTACATTCACATATCAAACGTCGTCTGGATGTTCGTAGGCGTGTCTGATCTAATTAATGCGACATTGATTGATACTAATGTGGGCAATGTCAGTGCGTGAGTAATTGATTGTCACAACATGATGTATTTGGATATGTATCGATGTGTGAGTTTTGGCTGGAGGTTTTGTGTAATAGGCATGAGTCTATTTTAAGAGGTTCTTATCTTTCGTCATTTGAAGACTTGAATTGAAAGTTCTTACGGTATTAAAACTGTATACTTTTTAGTAGGTACTATAATGTCAACCCAAGGTGCAGATAGAGTGACGGATCGAAGATATCGTCAGCTTTAACACTTTAATTGCCAATGACGCACAAACCCGTCTGCAGCTCCATGGAGCACCGTCGGTCTCGCCACTGATTATGGGCAGTCAATGCGTTAAAGTGATGCAGCTTCCAACCTATTTTGAAGAAAAAACTTAGAAAGTGGCTCACTGAATTGGTAATTTAAGATATCAATGAATTTTTTATTTGCATTATTATAATTATAATTTTCTTTTCATATAGGTATAAGTGAAGGACATTTAATAACAGTATATCGAATAAATTTTGTATTCTGTAACAAGGTAAACATATTAATACAGTTGACTGTCCGCAGGCTTTCATTGATTACCTACGTAATGTGTTGTATAAGTTCTCATTCTTATTTCTGCAATTCTAAGGCCCGTATTATGAAAGCTGATGTAAAAATTATGTTACCATTACAATTATTTTCTCCTGAAGACTAAATCTTACTTGATTTGGATAAATTCAATTTTCAATTTGTTCACGATCTTGGTTATAATCTGTATAGATTTTTAACTTTCAAAATAATTCATTCCAGATTTGGTCTTCAGGAATAAATAATTATAATGGATTTACTTAATTTATTATAATGGGTATTTTGGTTATTTTATTCTCGTAAACTTATTTCTTAGCAAACGTTAATTTATGTTAAAATCTATACAGATTATAACCAAAATAGGGAATCAGAAACAAATTGAAAATTGAAATGTAAAATATTACTAAATTAAATAATTAAATATAAAGAGGCCAGAAACGAGAGAGAAGTAAACATACAATTTATAATATCTCGCTTTCAATTAAGTACTATGGTTATTAAATTGCTCGCCTTAATTATGATGGTCTTATTTTACAGACCTTGAATTTAATTCATCGCGATTAAAATTTAGACTAACTAATAAAACTTTTTTTTAAGGGCAGAAGCCTTGATTCACAAAAAAATTACAATAAAATAATAGAAATAAATTAGAACTAGTATTTACAATTGAAACAATTGAGCTAACTGCATACTGTTGCAAACAATCTACAGGTAGCTCAACTGATCCATATCAATACCAGTCGGAAGCTTCCCCAAGACGCTGGCTGCATTGCCCCGCTGTATGGCAATGCTGATGCGCTGTGACCAGCTCTCGGGTCACGCGTCGCTTCGACTAGACGCTCAGATAATTACTAATAAAACTACTATTTAGCTAAAATACCCTTTATCACGTGTCATCATGTCAATTATTAAACGTAAAAGTTTATAAGCCTTTGCCGAGTTAACCTTTAAATTATCTAGTAAAATTCTCTAATGCTTATAAAGTTAGGTACTTGATTAATTCAAGTCCCACTTGAAGAGCGCTAAGTTTGGAGTGCCTAGTTATATTTTCTGAGTAATAATTACAAAATTTTACTTCGAGTTTAAATTGCCTTGGTAGACTTTACTTTACTAAAATTTTTAAAACAAGGGATCTCAAAGTCTAAAAAATATAAATATTAGGTACGCCTGTTGGTCATAAAATAATTTCCACCCAAGAGTGTTTCATCATTATAAGGTTTGATGGTAGAATAACTCTACAAAAAACAATAAATCACAAGGAAAAATATTTTTGAATCAAAATTGTTTTTCATTTTGTAACCACATTCTCTGAAATCAACATTTGATTGGCTGCACTACCCTTCGTATGTTTGAAAAAAAAACTCTTTCTAATGAGCACGCCATAACTCCTTCGGCTGTATAAACGAAAGCAAATAAAGCGTAAGGCTCAAGTTTTAATTAAAAAGGGGGGTAATTAGATACGCTCACTGAGTATGTTAATTAATCCATGGGGTAATTCGTCAAAAGCGCCATTGTTCAACATCATAAAAATGCACTTTTGAAGAATTTTTTGCGCGTTGGTAATATATGGATATGTCCGTCTACCTTTTTTTTATTCGGCGAGGAAATCCATTTACGAATAAACTGGCCAGGGAGGGACCAGAATTATGTGGGACTTGACGTCCTGAAAAGGACATAATACCCACTAAAAACCTCTCCGGTGTTCCTCTCTCACCATATTCGCCGAACCACTGGAACATTTAAAACCTCTGCGGCCTGATAGGTGTCCCTTCTTCTTCCTATACATGGCCGGCGAGCCCACCGGTCCACACACTCGCCGACCCCATTTTCCGTCACCTTTCCTCCCCCGATTCGGACATGTCTGTATACCTTTCCATTCAAATTTTAAGCACTTATTATTTCACGAAGCGTTATATTTTAGATGACATAGGTATTGTTGCTGTCTTTCTGTCTGTTATTATAGGTATTGTTGTTATTATATTTATATTGCTGTTATTATAGGTATTGTTGTCATAGGTATTGTTGCTGTCTTTCTGTCTGTTATTATATTTTCATTCAGGAAAAATGTATGTGCTAGAGGCTTCCGCCGCGCTGCAGATATACATGCGTCTTGGGCCAAGAAAATGTTGTCTAAGTGTAAGTGGTGTGTAAAAATATTAACGTAATGTTTATTCTTTCTTTATTCATAAGTATCATCAAGCTAGAGTTTGTTCAAGTCGCATTATAATAATACTCTGTAGAGTAGCATGAAGTCTTCATTTTAATTTTTCACTCAGATGAGATGGGCCCAATCAGGTTTTCTTCTTCCATTATCAGACGTCATCTCAGCACTCACTGCTTTCTGACAAACTTTCCTTTTTTTTATGTCGTATAATATCCATACTTTTGGTTGTCTAGAAGAAATCGCTTTAAGCGACAAGGCAGTCAATTCCATTGCTTTTACATTATGTTTAATTATGTAAAATCTGTTTTATAATATGATGAATAAAAGTATTACCAAATATATATATATTATCTTCTTGTTTTTTTTGCTTTCGAGGGTAAAAATTTGCGAACAGATACCATACTGCATGCAGGGTACAGTATGGTTATGTAGGGTTGTCGAAGAGAATAATGTCCATACTAGCCCAACCTGCATCTGAACTCGTAAAGTGCAAGACCTTACAAGTCACGGTCGAGAGGCTCAGTTATTGAATTTCAGTCCATTGTTTGTTATTTTAAGGTTCTCGCGAAATATTAGTTAGGAGGGATTGTTAACGATTCATTAACTTTGGAGCCAGACGTAGAAGTAGGCACAATGGAAACTGCGATTATGAAGTGGGAGAGATTGTTGACGTTATCGACTCAAATGAGGTTTAATTAACTAGCAAAGCTATATTAGATGTAGGTATAGAGTTAGAATAGTATGGAGACGTATTGATTGGTCAGAGTATAACTTGGGTACATTTGAGTTTGCTACGTTGCTCCATTACTTCATTGTTAGTTCGATGATTAGATTCTCAGCAGAACAACGACAACGAAATTTGTTCCGTTGGTCTGGGTGTTTTCTATGTATAGTAAAAAAAAATATATATATCTATGTATATAATGTATTAAATATATCAGTTATCTAGTACCCATAACATAAGCTTTGAGTAGTTTACCTTGGGGCTAGATGGTGCTGTGTGGATTGTCCAGCATTATTTATTTATTTATTTTATATGAGCAAATGAATCTAGATTTTACAATATTTAAACTAATTTTTTTATTGTATTCTCTCTGTGTCAATGCCAGCAAATATAATAAGAAGTTTCAATTAATTCCCCAGGTAGATTACACGTTGTGAAGGCCTAGTCTGCACTAGAAAGCGAACACCTGGTTAATTGATAGGCCTTTGAAATTTCTAGAACACGTTAACCCTATCGTCAATGTATTACAGTGCCACGTGCTCAACAGGCTCTACTTACGAAATTACATCTCGTGTAATCATCGCGTTGGATACGTCAATTGTTGCTCTAGATAGCCTTTGTAGGTTAGAATAATTACTAACGTGCAATGTAAAGGTCTTTATGTTAATTTTGTCTAGATATTTTACAATGTAGGTACTTGAACTTAATTATTCACAAGCTTAACGTTTCTCAAAGGACATGTTAGCAAAAACTGATAGGTACTTACCGCACTTAGAAGAAGAAGGCTTAAAATGATGATAGTAGACGCAAACAAAGTGTAGCCAAAAAAATGCGTTAAATACATACCTACGTCCCATTTTTCTATTTGTTTAAGTGGAAGTTAAATTATGCTTGTCAAGTCACACATAGATTCGTTTTTGACTTCAAAATACAGCGAATTGTTAAGCGATACTATCCTTCTGCTGTGACAGCAATGTGTTTTATCTTTTTATGTAGGTATCTATAAGGCACAGCCAGAAAACAAATCAAGGGCTGAGACAAAAAGGACTCCACGGTCATAGGTAGAAGGACATAAAAGCGTTTGATAGAGGCCTACACCCATTACCAGTTAGCACTTGTCGATAAAGGCTAGGAAGCAGAAGAAGTAGAACAAAGTAGGCCCAGCAAATCTATATATATAAAAGAAAGTCGTGTTAGTTACACTATTTATAACTCAAGAACGGCTGTACCGATATGGCTGAAAATTGGTGAGTAGGTAGCTTAGAGCCAGGAGACGGACATAGGCTATGTTTTATCCCGGAATTACCACGGGAACGGGAACTACGCAGGCGAAGCCGCGGACAGCAGCTAGTAATTATATAATTCGCCACTCACTCAATCGAAAATTTTGTTATCCGCGGGTTAGTGAATCACACTTTCAAAATCTTCATTTAATAAATATATTCCAAGAATATTTTTAATCATTCAGATTTCTTTTTAATTTTGTCACAAAATATTCGTCAGAAATACCAATTAGTCACTTAACTGGTTCAGTGGGCGTTTCTTGTAACATTTCGCTGATTGCGAAAGATTTCTTTGCAATATTTGACGAGATTCGATTTCGAAGACAATTTATTGATAACTTTTAGTAGTAATCTCATTTTTAGGATGCCTTCGCTCTCTGTCCTTCTGGTTGTCTGTCCGTCAAAAACAGGCCTCGTAGCGATTTTTGTACACAGAAAACGTGTCAACTTCAATTTTTTTACCACATCTCCTACGTGCCTCAAAATACCTACCTATTAATTCCTATGGCTTAGCGAGCCGAAATACACTTCGAGATTAGGAGGCCAAGATACATCTTGGCTTCCTAAAGAGAAGCCGGCATTGAAAAAATACCTTCTAAAACCTTATGCGATATTGCTGATTGAAATGTGGATTCAACTTTTTTGATCTCTTTTATTTTGCTTTGTCGGGTCGAAGTCGTTTGTTTGGTCGAGGTAGTTTGGAAACTTAATTTTTCATTTTTTAACAATTTCAAGTTTAGCTTGTCCTTCGCCCTTCTGGATCTTATAAATAAAAATGTCCTCCTAACTGAATTTCGACCACGGCTCACGGGAGTCTCATGGCAGACTATCCAGCTAGCCAGATGCGCAGGACATATCATAGTGCACAAGTGTGTGCGCATACACAGGTGAACTCTCTATTTCCCTCACTTCCATAATCCGATGGCACGAAAATCGACACGACCGGGAAGAGATCAGGCGCACGACCAACGGCTTAATGTGCTTTCGTTTTTTTTTTAGGCACGGGGGTGTAACACCGGCAACTTCGATTTATGCCATATTCGTCCCTAATGTTCGGCCCACGCCATTAAAAAGTCTTTGTTCGTCCCGCATGATAATATTTGTCCATATTCGTCCCGCATACCAAAATTGTTGTAAGTACAGTTAACGTCAAAAGTATAATTTATCACCACAACTAAAACTGTGGTCATCAATGATTATAAGCTAACTCACTTCTAAGTCTTTAGACTTATTGATACAGATCTTTAGACTTATTGATTACAGCAAAAGCCAACATTCTAGTATTTTTGGAGACATAATAAAAAAGTAAAATCTTTTTGTAATCTTTCGGTATTTCTACGTCAAATGCTTTTTTAAACATAGACTTTTTGATTTCATGGTATTTGTTTCGAGTGATTCTTTTTTCATAATGTTTTTGGACTCGCTGGGTGCACACACATCATGTTCTAGTATTTTTATTATTTCATTTTCACCGTCTGTTATTATTCCACCGTGGCAGTTTCTATTTACGCATCTCCAGCGTGTTGATTTATTGTTATTTACATGTTTTATAGAATGTTTATATCCACTGTCTAGTATAGGATCGCTTCTCTTTGATTCCACGAATGTCAAGGCCCTCTGACTAGAAGATATTTCATCTGGTTCTGCCATTGTGCCAATTTGAGGGAAACCTAAAATGTTATGAATATGTGTATCAGTTGAAAAAGTTACAATACGTACAGTTTAAGAAAAAAGATCCTACTATTATTATAAAGCCGAAAGTTTGTGAAATATTATATTTAAAACTCCTGAGCAGATCAAGATGAAATTTGGCGTACGTTTAGAGCAAAGCCTGCCTAAATAAGAGGCTATTTATTATACCGAAAACTCTATAGTATCAAATAATGGAGAAAATAAAAAAAAAATTATGTCGACGGTTCATTCCGTGCGAATGTAAGTAAATAGTGATAATTTATATTTTCGTGATTTATTGACTGATTTCGAAAAGTGTTTCCACTTAGTGTAATAATGTTGAATAATACTATATTGAACATATAGTATATTCAACATTATTAATTTTCTCCATTATAACATAAATTAAATAAACGAAACTCATCTTGAAATACTGCTCAGAAATGTGATGTTTTCCAATTTGAAACTACACTGTTTATTTTCCCATTTTTCACAATTTAGCAAGTCTAAATTAAAAGAGCTTTGCACGGTTATGCATTTAAGTCTCAAATCCGAGCACTCCTTGAAATGTAACGTACCGTACCCTAGTCATTTTTACTGATAAGATAAAACACGCTGCTATTGGTCACCAGAGCAACCCGTTTCTTTCGCAACCTGACAACTCCGCCAAGTGCAGACATCTTTTCTAAGAATTCTGTGCACAATTGAGCTATTTCATATCGTAAAACAGGCTACTTTATTAATTTTTTTTAATAATATTTTTAATTTTATTTCTTTATTTATTACTTTTTATCTTTTTTTTATTTTAGAACCCACGCGCACCTTTGCTTAGTGCGTTATCAGTACGCATTGTTGTTTGCGTTTGAAGGCAGTGACAATCGAAATGAGTTTCAATAACAAATCATTAGCCGCAGCTGTCTTTTGCATCGACTAGCGAAAAACGTGCGCTTTAAATTGAGTTTACCTACCTGGCCTTGTTCATATCATAAAAATATAAAAGTCTAGTGACGATTTATTGCTTCAACTGTACTAAAGTGATTATAATTTGCCTATATAAAAAACTTGGGCCGAATGTGGAGTTGAAAAGTGGGACGAGATAATGTTTTTTGAATTAAAATATAAAATGGGCCGAGCACGGCATAAAATGTGGGACGAAAGCAGATTTTTTGATGTGGGCCGAACTTCTGCGGGACGAATATGGCATAAATCGCAACTTCCTGACTCCGGGTTGCTACTGTGATTTTTCCTTGCTAGAAAAACCCCAATAAGAACTATTGGCCCGACCCGGGATTCGAACCTAGGACCTCATAATCAGCGGTTGAACAAGCTGATCGCTAGACCAACGAGGCAGATGATCGAATAATGTACCTAATACATACTAAAAACTTTATACATAATCATTTTTTAGATAGGAAGGCAAACACGCGGTAGCTAGTATAATAAATAGGCATAGCTACGAGTACCTACCTATCAGGTATCAGATGTAAACTTGAGCGGGTGAACAGCCCACGACATTCCTTCTTCTAAGTCTAATGATAGAGATTTCTTAAGAGATGATATTTTGGATCGTGATAGTGCTCTACGTTTTGATAGAAACAAATGAAAAGTCTCAACATGATGATCTTATTGAAAAAAAAATCCCGAGTCAAATAACCGCATAAACCAAAATGGTTAAGGTGGTTATTTCTCATTAAATATGACATCAGATTTGTACCTGTAATTTATCCACCTTAATTACAGGTACAAATCAAAATACATTCATAACTGTAATAATTGTAGGTACTGTTTTAAAAAATAATGAAATAAAAATAGCTTGAAAATCATAAATTTTAAAAGACTGAAGAACTTTGACTGAATTTTTCATAGCATTATTATCGTATGCAAAACAGGAATAAATAAGGACTTTTCGTTTGAAAATTATTTGCACAGCATCCTTCACTTTTATTTTAAAACCACGATGGTTCGTGCTGTGATTAAAAAAGCTGCTCTTTGATCAAAATCGTAAAAACCAGGGTACCTAGCGCGGGGATTGTTGTCTAGAGTAGAATAGAGAAAAATTACGTCTCACCGTCATCGAATGCGTAATGTTTGAAAGTCATTCCTTCAACTTCAATAATTTACGCAATGTATGACAATGCGATTTCATTCTTCTCTATTCTACCCTAGACAACTATCCCCATGCTAGGCCTACAGTAGTCTAGCTAGTAGTGGTAGTTTCAATAAAAACTACATACCTAGATCACTAAAATTAGGTATTAAATTTTTGGTAGGCAAAAGTAGTGATCAAATCCACTAGTACAGTACTGTACTAAACTAAAATTACTCAGCTATTGAACAAGCAAAAATTCAAGCAAAATAAATGAGTGATGGTGGTAACAGCAGCTCTACAACAATTAATAATATCGAAGTTCCATAGATAATAGAGAATTGGAGCGGTGTTTGCTGGCTATTAGATGTGAACGCGATTCGATTCCACACTCCTGTCCGTTCGTAATGAAGTGGGTGACTTGCCTTATGTAGGTATGCCCTAAGCTTATTTATAAGTAGGTATATTTTCTAGGAGAGTTAATAAGAGTGAGAAAATTACAATAAACCAAATGTGCACAAATGAACACACAAATATAGGAACATTTGACTTTAAGTGACGAAAATAAAGATTGGTCACTCGCGTGGTATCTTCATCACGTTTAACTTGCAATTTTCAGTGTAATCATTGAACATTAAGTAAATGCACCCCATGGTTTAAAATATCCATAGTATCTTCAAACCACACCTTCTTTTCAAGACAAGCAGTAAGCACTACAAATTAAAAAGAAACGTATAAGTTACCCGCTAGTTTCATTCATATCGTTACTCAGTGAAGAAATCGGCACTCAGTGTAAAGTACCAAGTATCTTGAGTGTTTATGGTCCACTTTCCAGAAACCTCGCAGTTATTCTAACTTTCATAATCTTGCATTATTCAATGTACTCAGGTGGTCTTGCTGCAGAATGTTCTGTCCCTTTTAATTCTCAAGAGAGTGCAGCTGTTTTAGGTACCCTAGGAACCGGTCTTATGAAATTGTTGTAGTGGTCAACAGATGCTAAGGTTCTTTATTGAGGGCCGTCTCAAGATTTATTTGCATAGGCGATAAGGAAAACTACGCATGTGTGCCATACTAAAGTAATGTAGAATAAGTTGAAAAGGGCTGATTCCGGACTCTTTCGTCTTGGAACTTATTTTCTTTCATTATTTTTTATTATCTGTAAATCTGAGACAATTAAATAAATAATATTAAAATAAATACTGCTGGACATTCTACACAGCATCATCTAGCTATAAGCTCGGTACTAGATTTGGTACCAGATTACTGATATACGTAATAGAATCCATACATACATACACAGATGTTTTTTATGAAATCTACATTGAAAATATGCAGAACACTCGGAATATTTGCAGTATTTGACATCTTTGATGTCTGGATTTTAGCTTTGGGGCAAACTTGACTACAAAGCAAATAGTACTAGTAAATTAACAAAACTAGACAAGACTTTTCAGGTTCCTACAACACTTGTTAAATTTCGTAATTGTTGTTTTACTGTAAATGCTTATCGCTGATCACCGCTTGTGTTCCAAAAATCAACAAATGAATCAACTTAAAAGCATTTTAGAATAACATTAATAATTGAGTGTACATTCTGTCCACTCAGATATCGCTCCAATCAACTATCTCGTAGTTGTAAACTAGGGTTAACATTTCTATTCTAGTATGTCCACTTTCTATATTGTTTCCCGCTGCGTTATGTATGACAGTTTGTTTTATCTTTATTTATATTGTTGAGTTGGAGTTTACAGAAGCTGTTTCTGTTTTGTCAATATTAATTTATCATGTCTTGTTATAAATTGGTGTTGGAAACTAGTTTGCATCTATATTAATTGTACAATGTTTGAAATACCAAAAGAGGACTTCAATCTGTGGTGTCTTATATTAGTTTTACAAAATAAGAGACTGAAAGGTTAAAAGTTCACTGCCCTATCATCTTTGAAATTGATCTAGTGGATTATGATTTTTATCATCAAAATGACAAAAATTTGTAATCTTCTTTCGCAATTGTTATGCGTGACAACACAATTCCCCGCCAAATTAAATCCCGTCAGAAAACACTAAAAATCTCCGCCACCGGCAAATTTGAGTTTAATTTCTTTTTAAGAGATCCCCAGTCTTGGACATTATCGAATTCAGACGGGGAAAAGTGAAAATGAAACAATTATGCAAATGCCCAACAAAATAAAACTCACTTTATTAATAATCAAATAGCTTTTGCAGATGAAATGGAATTTTGTAAATGGCATTAATTGTTAGACTGCGAAGTTTTCCGAGCTTCGGTTTCTTATTTTTCTCTGAACTGCAATAACTTATTCGGTTTTAATATTTCAGGGGTGTCAGAGACAGAATCAGAGCTTTCAAATTTAGGCACATTTTACCAGGCGAATTCCTACATCATCATCATCATCATCTTGTAACATCCATAAAGGATGGTTTATTGTAGTGTTCGTTTAAGCTTAGTATTGGCGAAGTACCTATACTCAATAGGTTATGTTGTTTTTTGAATTTTTTTTTGCATTTCTTGTAGACCGTAGGCATC
Source organism: Eupithecia subumbrata (assembly GCA_949316285.1). Classification (NCBI taxonomy): domain Eukaryota; kingdom Metazoa; phylum Arthropoda; class Insecta; order Lepidoptera; family Geometridae; genus Eupithecia; species Eupithecia subumbrata. The sequence goes on along the minus strand of OX438640.1, from coordinate 12,155,628 downwards.
CTGATCATTTTTCCGTATGCTTGTGTGCGTAACTGCCTTATAGTGTTTTCCTTACCTCACCTCAACAGCCTGCATTGGTCCACTGCTGGACGCAGGCCTTCCCTTGATAAGCGGCTTGTTGGCTTTTATCTCATGAGGGTAGTGCCCATAATCCCCACGCTGGGCATGCGGGTTGGGGATAGCAGTTTGGTAGAATTGTTGTGCAAAGGGCGCTGCTGCCCGCACCCGGTGGATATCCCTTAGTCGCCTCTTACGACACCCGCGGGAAGAGTTGGGGTGGTGCAAATTCTAAGCCGACACCACACAGCAGTTTTTACAACGTATGTATATTTTTATAGAATTCCTATATTTAATTAAACCTAGTGTCTCAGTAATCCTAACTTAGGATTTAAGGCGTTAACAAAAAAACTTGTTATGTTTTTGACAAGTTCCTTTATCTATATAAATATTTCTATCTAAAAGAAACCCGCAATAGAGCGAGTCAAGTTCGAAAATAAACGGGAAAGCATAATTGTAATGTCAAGACCTACCTACCTACTATTGACATTCCCACCTATTATTTTTATAAATCTGTACTGCTAATTGCGTTACTTGCCTAAGCTCATTTTAAATCATAAATTTATTGCGGACACAAACATAAGAACTGCATTCGGCAACTGAATTTGAAATGCTGAATTCGGGGTCTTGTCCCTACTGTCTGTCTCCCATCAAACACAAGTTATCTCAAAGGGAGAAGTTTTAATAAAATTCCGGGTGCCTCGGGCAGTTAGAAACAGTCTCTATGCCTTTTAGTGTATTTTGATAAAACGATCTGTTACTGACTTACGGGCAAGTCGTTTCAGTTTTGAAACTTTAATTTATTAAAGTACTCATTTTAGTGAGTGATTGGCTTTGAATACGTGTGTAAGTCTCATTTTATTGAAATATGTTAGGTATAGTATATTTTACAAGTTTAGCATTACATGTATTACATTTTATTATTTTGGTTGTGGATATGTTTTTTCGGTACATGAGAAACACTTTTTTTATTGATAATGGTCGAGTTGTGCCACCGTCTCACATTAAGTGAAGATGTGACATAAGATGGAGTAGGTACGCCTTCCCCAAAACAAATTATTCACTCCGAATTTAAAGACTCGAAGCTTGCACTTTAAAATTTCACTCAATTGAATTGACAGGTATCTAAGGAGAGGTAAATTTAGACTTATACGGAAAAAACAACTGGTTTTTCCGATGACTTTTAGTCAGTTTGTCACGATTCTATTTAGGGGGCGAACCTTGTGTGTTTGCTTGTCAAACGAGGCCTAGGTCTCAGTACTCACGGGATCCCCGTGGTAAAAACTAGAGTTACATAAAATTCAAAATTTTTTTTTGGTTCCTTAATTATGAAAACACGATTGCGAAAGAAAACCATGAAAGTGCACTGTTTTGCACCTGATTTGGTCGAGATTTCAGGAACCCTGCGTTCTATAGAAGAGATTTTTATGTTGATTCGTAGGTTATTACTAATTCTTTGGTTCCTTAATACAGTTTCTTCATAAGTGGTGTAGTTTTCTTGTAAATAAGCAAAAACATCATTTTTGCGCTTACTAGGTTCCAAAAACGGATGCTCCGTCCCGCTTCTATGAACGCGAAATCCTATACCTATCCTTTTTACAAGTGGCGCGCAATGCGCCCTCTTTAAACAGAAGCTGACAGCTGCTGTTTAGGTAGAGGATGAAAATATCCTTTTCGATCACAACAGGTACCTAACTTATTTTACATTTTAACCCTTGATCTTCGAATTAAAGAACGGAACCTCCTCCTTGGGGATCAATAGCTGAGTAATAATTGGCGAAATATAAACAGTCTGTAGAAACAACATTAATTTATAATTAGCGCCCTTCATTGGCGCGTATCAGATGAAATTAATTACCAATCCGAGTAATTAATTACCTACTGGCTGTATACTTCAATCGAGTATAGTTACAGGGTTATTTGTATGACGATAGCAGGTTCAAGTTGGTACCTACAAGATGCGAATAAGCGACAATAGCATAAAAAGGATAGCATATCAGCATCTGCTGGCCAATACAGGTGCATTTGTGAGCTTTTAACTCATTCTATTTTCGCCACTCATTGGCTGCATTTTAAACGATTTCGAAAAAAGCTGAAAAAATATACAGCCGAACATACCTCATGTTCGGTTGTATGTTCTTTTATGTATGTTCGTCGATTGAAGTACTCCGTCAATTATGAACCGATTTAAATTTTTTTCCGCTATTGTATATTGATTTTGCTATTGATTATGGTGGCCCCATAATTGTTTATCGTGGTTATTTCTCTCGCAAAATTTAAAAAAATCATGTAAAATAAACCCCCGAATACTCAAACGCAACTTAGATTTAAGCACGTCTCATGTGACGAATTTTCGACATTTTTTCCATTGAAAACATTCAAAATATCGCGACTTGAGACGTGCTTAAAATCTGTGTTGCGTTTGAGTATTCGGAGGTAAGCCTCCGAATACTGAAACGCTACCCTCCCTTAGGATTAAAAGTGGGTTTTTAGTTTTTTAAACAATCAAATTATGAAGACGCGTAAAACTAAAAAATATGAAATCAACCAATAAGCGATGAAAATAGTATTGGTGAGATACATCTGAATCCACCAGCAGTTTCTGTACAGAGGAGAGTGTGGGTAAGTAGGACCTCAGAACAAATAGAATTCTTTTGAATTTCTAAATGAAGAAACATGATGAGCTAACACAGTACTTTTTCAAAGACATTCTCGTGTCGTCAAGGAAAAACCATCTGTTTACAAAGCTAATAAAGCTTCATTAAAGATGACACCAGTCTAATTATCAGCGACCCGGGGTATCAATATTAAGAGGCGCAAAGACCTTAAGAAATTACGAAGACCCAATTAAAACGTTAGAGGAACTAAGTAAATATTTCAGTATTGGCACAGTTCAAGATGGTGATCAGTAGGAAACGTAAAGTTAAAAACTCTAAAAAGCTGACAGAAACAGATTATTTCTTGAATTTCTTATTTCTTTCTATGTAAGAGTAATACTACCTACTCCTTAACTTAGAATAATTAATGTACTTTTTTTGTTTGTTTTTTTTTGTCATGAACCTAACAGATAAACAGATAAACATATTTACTATACTATATATACCTATTTTATATTATATATTTTATGTAGGCCACATAGTACCTACATCATCTTCCCTGTTTTTCTTCGATATATCACAAATTCACAAAGGTCCAGACCCCATAACTATTATTGATTTTGACTAACAAACAATGGTTACGTTTCTAACTTGACACTGAAGTGTATTTATAATTTAAGTAACTGTCTCACGTAACTTAGGCTGTTCCAAGGATCAGACCACGTAACCATTGATTTTGACTAAGAAACAATGGTTACCTTTCTAACTTGACACTGAAGTGTGTTTACTTAACGACGTTAAGTAATTGTTTCTTGTAACTTCGGCTGTTTATGGGTCTTCACCAAGGGTCAGATCACGTAACCATTGATTTTGACCAACAAACAATTGTTACGTTTGTAACTTGACACTGAAGTGTGTTTACTGTTATGTAACTGTATCTTGTAACGTGGGCTGTTTATGGGTCTTCTAGATCTTAATTAAGGTTGCTTTGATGTTCAATCTGTTTCACAAAACTGGGTAATTGCGTCGCGGCTAATCATTTATGGGATGCTGATATTATTTGGAAATCAAACACCGCTCGAAGTTCTCCAAATTGGTGGGCAGAGTCTTTGATAAAGTTATTTCGTATTACTACCTACCTGATAAGTAAGATGTAGGACCCAATTGTATTAAGAACTAAGTTTATGCCTGCGTTTTCGTACGCGTTGTTTCTATGGAAACGTATAAAAGTTATTTATATCCCATGGGAAATGATTTAAGGGATAGAAAGTAGCCTATGTTTTATTCGAGGCCTAGAACTTGTAAAATCCCGATCCATTCAGTAGTTTTAGCGTGAAGAGGTAACAAACATCCATCCATCCAAACATCTAAATATCCAAACTTTCGCATTTAGTAGTAACGTGATTATTAGTTATCTAGTAGGTACCCATAACACAAGCTTTGCTAAGCTTGAGCCCAGATGATGCTGTGTGAATTGAAAATGAAAAATGAAAATGAAAATATTTTTTATTGCTACTTAAACACAAAATTAAAAATAACACATGGGACCTTAGTAGGTACTTACTACAATTATTAATGAATAAGTAGAGAGGATTTTCGGACTCAGTTGACAACGATTCCCACACGAGGCGGGGCCTGTATCGTGGAAACCTACATTTATATTAAATTTTTATTAAATAACGAATTAATAAGCCTCACTTCACTGACAGCACTGTACTGAAAAGTACAGATAATTTTCATTGTAAAAAACAAAATAAAACAAATTGAAAACTGAAGTGAAAAATAAATTAAACATAAAAATAATATGAATAATAAATTAATAAATGAAACATAAAAATAATATGAATAATGAATAATAAGAGACTTTTAACAGTAATCCTTCTGTCTCATCATACGATAGAGTGAGTAACCATTTTTGAACAGCAGTTTTTAGTTGACAGACCGTTAATGATTTGGAATCTGTGCATCAGTGTTTGACAACCCTATAAACAAAACATTTTATAAAGTCCCCGAAACGCTGGAACTATTTATTTATTTATTTCAATTAAGCTCTGTAATTAACTAATTGACAGTCTGCAGTTATCTCAATTGTTTCAATTGTAAATACTAGTTTTAATTTATTTCTATTATTTGATTGTAATTTTCAATAAGCTCTTAGTTAATTTAAATTACATGATTAGATAATTAAAAATTAATCTCTGCTAGCTTCAATTAACAACAGAAAGCTAATTTAGAAGAATCGAAGGGTGAGGATTTTTGGAGACTAAAATAATGCAAACAAAAAAAACACCGCTACCGCACAGCTCAAAAATGTGTATTTTAATAAGGGCATTAAACTTCTTACCTTAAGATACATTTTACAGTGGCAAAATGGCTTCCCGAAAGCTTCAAATGAGTGACCCGCAAGCTGTCTGTTTTCTGATGCCGTTAATATAAAAGGCATCAAAGTATTAAGAAACATCGATGTTAGTAAAATTAGGGAGATTGGGTACTAGTTTCTCGAAAGTGGAACGCTCAAATAAGGTCCGATTAGGTCCACCCACCTCAGTCATAGTCAAACCGGCGGCGCCGCCAGCGTTCGTGTTTCGTGTGCGTATTGCTGACTCGGTCGCACTACGATCTAGGTGCGTCTTTCCGTCTATATTGTTCATTAGGTAGGTTTATTGCAAAAGATTAGAAATAGCGTGTGGAAATAGCGCATTCAGTTGTAACATAACACAGTCCATTTGTTGAGTTTACGCTGGGAGAACTTACTATATCTACAGAATTTTATCTTAAGGCGCATACCCGACCCAAAAAAGTGCCACCGCGAGATGCGAAGTTGTTTTTTTGTAACCACGAGATGGTGAGAAAAGAAAAGAGCAACTTCGCATCTCTGCCTACGCTATACAAAACCAACTTTTACAGGGGCATAAAAAATAAGCTTATGATAGGTATCACAAACTGCAAAACCAATTTTTAAAGATTCCTTTGTTAAATAATATACTAAGATAAAATAGGTGGTGGCGCTGATTTGGGTCGGGTATGCGCCTAAACCTATGGAGCTAAGCCTATAGTTGAATGCACATTTTTGTGATGTGTGTTTGTGCGGCCTTGATGTGCGACAAGCTTTATTATATTTTTCATAATTAGTTGTTCATTTGTTTTCCGCCCGCGACTTTATGAAAATCCAGCTACATTCTTTCATAAAACGCAGCCTACGCATTACGCACTCCATCACGATTAACTCTCCCACACTAATCCTACCGCACAAAAACTTAATTAACCAAAATATATGTATATCAACGCATTTTGGAGTGAAGCAGGTTTTCGGCGCCGAAACATCACACTCGTAGGTACTTAGTACGAGTCTCGTACGTTTTATTCAAATGTTATAAAATCGAAAACAATGATCCATGAAATTTGAGGTATCCAGTCCTGAAAGCATTATGTTTTGATTGCGTAGGTTTAAACACTATACCTTTCCGAACTAAAAGCGTTTAGGAAGCTGAGGCTGGGCCGAACTACAAAATATGATGCGAAATCGTCAGAAACCGCGGGTTGGTTCTCGATTCTAACGCTTACCTGATACCCCCCCTTAAATTAACCCAAGAATGCCGTAACAGTAGAGTGTGGAACCTGCTAGGAGGGAATCTAGTTACCAGAGGCAGGTAAGCAGCTACTTTGCACCATACATAGGCTCAGAAAACAATTTATTTATGCTTATTTCGTTGCCTTTTGTAACTCATGCAGTTTGGATAGATGAGCAATTTACATAATCTAACACGTGAACAACGCACGTTTCGTGTGTCTTAGCCATACATTTTGTAGATATGTTAAAATAAGCCTGTCGCAGTACATTTATCGGCGCCGGTTAATGTTCCTCAACTAGTTTACGATGTAAATGCGCCCTCAGGGTGTGTATAAACAAAGCCACGAAGACACTCCCTTCTCCCCAGAGAGTTTATACGGTGATACTATTTCGTGTAATGATTCCAAAATGAGGATACACCTCCCGCAGTATATGGGCTTCTACGCATGTTGCGGAAAATAGGATAACAGGAAGTGACAAAAAATATTCTTCGATCGCTTGTAGGTACAAACGGGTATTCATTAGTAGGTATAAAGGTTAAGTTTTTATTCCTCGTTGCGCACCAATAACAATACCTACTGAATGAAGCGCACCAAAACGGGTGCGCTATGTGGAAGTACTTTGGTGCGCTTCAACTGGGTACCCTCCATCTGGGTGCGCTACGAGGAATACCTTTTATTTTTTTATAAAATATCATTTTATTTATTATATTTTTTATTAGAATTTTTATAATTTACTAAAAATCTTTATTCCCTTTCTGTACAAGGAAAAATTTATTTTTAACACGTATTTTTATTTTCATAGCGTCATAGCAAGTTTTGACTATGGCTCAACTTAATTATTGATTAACCTATATTTTATAATTACCTACATAAATCACAAAAAATGACGACTCTGCCGGGATTTCAACACGGAACTTTCCACTCCGTACGAGATTGCGTGTATTTTTCCCTAGTTGTGGATGTGGTGTATCTTTCGTTGGTGGTTCAATCAATTTATGTAACTATCAAAATAAATAACCTATATAAGCTCTCAAAAACCGATTATTATGACTCGGCCATCGTTTAAACTAGCAAATAATTAGCTATTTAATATTTAATTTACATAGGTAGCAAAGAAAATTAGAATAAAATAAAAGAAATAAATTACAACTAGTATTTATCAATTGCAACAATTGAGCTAAGTGTAGAATCTACAAGTAGCTCAACTGATCCATATCAATACCAGTCGGAAGCGTCCCCAAGACGCTGGCTGCATTGCCCTGCTGTATGGCAATGCTGATGTGCTGCGCCAGATACTGACCAGCTCTCGGGTCACGCGTCGCTTCGACCAGACGCTCAGATATTTTTTTAAAAACCCGAAGAGCCTTCGTACCCCACGGACCTAGGGTAGTAAATAAATAGCAACTAATGTTTCCTTGTCTAAATGAAGGTCATATTTTGTTTTAGATTTTATATTAAATCGTTTCATTGTTTCAAATCTAGCACGCTCAAAGAGAACTTAAAGCAGCTAAAGTCAATTTTAAAACGTGCTGAACTCAATATTCAAACAGTACAATGAACTTCAGAAGTGCTAAAGTAATACTCTAAAACGTATTCTTAGAAGGCTACCGTATAATCCCGCTATTCAGTCACTTTAAGTTTCTCTACATCGCTGGTCCTTTATTCGCGGCAGCTCCTTAATTCATACACGTCACGTTTCTATAAGAGCAAGGAAGGCAGGTGTCTGGCCCTTGGCAGAGTTATCCGGCCATGTGGAGTTGTGATCCGGCCAAAGTTTCGAGGTAAAGCAAAAGGAAAATGACATAAATTGTCTCAACTTAAATTTGGGAGACGTGTATATAAAGAATGGGATTGAAGAGACAGAAGACAGCTGGACTGAAGCCGGACAGCATGCTTTCCTGTTCAGATCATTATTTTGGTCAAATGTGATATAATCGTGTAATTTTTCAGTAGCTTCCTTTATCTACACGACTTCTAGCTTATGGCATTAGCTGTAGGTATAAGTTAAAACAGAGCGAAATGGTGTTATTTTAAAAAAAAATTACAACGACTAACATTGATAATTTTGGAGGATCTTGATCAATACTTATATTTTATTTTTTCATTGCGGTTCTATTACCATAATGGTCGGAGTTGGTCGAGCCATGGTCAGTCTTTACTCGATTAGGCTTGTACAGGCTGTCATGACAAATTATTGTCGTTAGTGGTGACTCATCCAATATTATGATTGCAATAAGTAGTTTGCATGGGCTTCTAAAATTTCAAAAATTCGGCTTTTTGTTTTAATGGACGTCCTTTTACGTAGGCGTTGAGGCATCCCCGTGAATCGAGTAAAGGGAAGGCAAAATGAACGTGGCATTAAAGTATCGTTTCCATGTCTTAATATTAAACGGAATTTCATTACGGCGAGATCAGTGTCGCGTGAGCAATTACGGGTTAAGAAATATTACTTCAGCTAGGGATTCGGTTTTTATTCGTTTTGCGAGCTTCGAAAAATAACGACGGTGCGCTAAGTAAAGAAGATCACGAACAATCTCGTCGTAATCTAAACTGTATGAAGCAAACGATACAATGAGACATTACTTTATCTAAGTATCTATGTAGTATGAAGTATATCAGTTTTTTAGTACACCATAACACAAGCTCTGCTTACCTGGAGGCAAGATAATGCTATGTGAATTATCCAACATTTTTTATGATTTATTCATAACATTCATTGGAAATTAATTATTCCGAAAACTGTAGGTACCTACACAAAGAACGGTCCACAATTAAAAGAAGGTACTTAACATTAAAAAATCTACACCAAAAAATAAGATCAACTAAGACTACTTTCTAAAGCATCATATAACTTTGTGACATAGAATTTAAAACCTGCAATTTTTCATGATCTAGCTTTTACAGATACTAAAACTGATAAAATTCCAGGAAATAATGAAATTTTGTCCAGTGGTAGTAATATTTGGAATCGGGATATCCAATCATAGAGAAACCTGCACCAGAGCAATGTTTGCAACATTGTCTTTTAGTGGCCACATTTTCTCTCGAGTACAGCGTCGATACAATCTTATCCCGTAATTTCTATTCAAAGCTGCTCTAAGTTTATGTTGACAATAAGAATGTTATTATTGTCATCAATAGCTTTTGAAGTAATCTGATATAGTTGGTGCCTTTCCAACCGCTGGAGTCTTGAACAAAACATGTCATTTCAACATTTCAAATTGTTTGTACTGGCGTGTTTATACTGTACCCTTAGTCCGAGTCAATACAAAACACATTCAAAGATCCTAGATTCAAAGATTTATTTGCGTCAAACATAGTATACAGGTGGTATAAATACAAATAATATGATCATGTCTCGCTATGATCTAGCATGCAATAATACAATTAAAATTTAAGAATAAAAATTCAAATACAATTATAATTTAATATTAAATAATTCATTCAAGTCATAAAAAATCCTATCAATCAGCCATTTAAACAATTTGTACAGTTTTGTTCATTAAATTTAGTTCCCTTGATATATTATCCTTATATATTTTTATACACATTGACAAGCAGCTTCTGATATACTAGGCAAAATGTGGAGTTTCTTTTAGAATCAATCAATTCGGGTCTCTACATATTAATTTTCATACATATGGTTTTTGTCACATGCTTTCTGGAATTAATTTCTGTGATTCCTTACAAAATTCTCCACATCATAAACATAGAGCGATGGTAGAGGTAACAAACCAAGTTCCATGTACTTATATTGGCTAAGTCGTGGCAAACCTTGACTCGCTTAGGCTTGTACAGGCTGTCAAAGCTATCATCGCAAACCTTTTGCTAACTTCATCATCATCATTGTATCATATCAGTCCACAAACGACCGCTAGACATAGGCATCTTCAGATAGGCATACACTCGATGGACCGACGACACCGTAGCGGTTGCAGGGAGTCGGAGGCGAATCAGGATCGCCATTGGCGTTGCTTCATTACGAGCCCAACATAATAACTGCATCATCACATCACACTAATATTATAAATTCGAAAGTGGATGGATTACAAACATCCATCCATCGATGGATGTTTGTTACGTCGTCACGCCAAAACCACTGAATAGATTGAGCTGAAATTTTGCATCGGTGTAGCTCTAAACTGGAATCAAACATAGGCTCCTTTTTATCCCACGAAACAGTTTCCATGGGATAGAAATAACCTTAAAACGTTTTCATAGAAACAACGCGTGCAAAGCCGCGGGTAGAAACTAGTTCTTTTATATTTTCAGCACAGAATATAGAAAGCCATTGCACTTATTTGAGGATTTCTGCTCGAATAAAAAGTTTCAGACAATTTACTTCACTTCATTCCGACTCCATAACTCACTCAAAATTTCCATAACTGAATTTGAAATTTCCACAAACTTAGCTGCCCTATACACTCGTGGCACGCACTCTGTCTTGTATGAATATTTGTCTCAATGAAAACGGAATTATGACCAGAATACACCCCTACCCTACCATTGTGGCCTTAACACAAGTTTCCAGCGTTATCGTTAATAGTGTGGTGCAAGCTTGTCGCAAATAACTGTTTATCTGTCTTCTGCCTACGCGTTTGGTTTGATTATCTCCAACACCACATATTTATTTCACTATAAAAGCTATGATAATTAGACAAATTCATTACGAATGTAAGCGGGTTAACTACGAACCTTATTTGTGTTGGAAGAACACAAACGTTTCATCCCGTAACGAGGGACATCTTCAGGGCGATTGAGGTTCTAAAAACGGTAAACGTTGGTGTTCTTCCAACACAAATAAGGTTCGTAGTTAACCCGCTTACATTCGTATTTAAGCCACTTCTTTAAGTTTTAAAATAACTAGAATTTTCATTTATGAAACTGGTACAGTTAATATAAGAAAATAAATGATAACCGACGAAGTTCTGTGGCATCGTCAAAATATGCCGTTTTCTAAACCGACTTTCAAAAGGCCCCTTTTGAAATACGTAAAAAACTGATGCTTACAGCACAGATATGGAAAAGGAAAAATTTATGCGCTATACACACAGGAATTTTCATTATGCTTGGTTATTGTATTTTAAAATATTGCAGTCATAACTCTATATATTAGGCTCCATTTTGATGAGTTCATTGTGTGTACTTCCAAGATTAAGTCAAGATATTTGTTTAGGGCGCTATCAAATATTTGTTGGAGAATTTCGAATCCAGTTTGCGATGTTTATTTTTGAAGTTGCGAAGTCAATCCGAAGACTTAAAGTTTTTATCAAATAGTCTTTTTAGATTTTTCAAATGTTTGTTTTTCGAAGATTGGAAATTACTTTCAAAATTAATTAAGGTTTACTGCAGACTTTTACTCTGAGAGTATTTTAACTCTGAGAGTACATTCAATTGAAGATTTAATATATCAAACTAAACTTTTTAACAACTGTCGTAAAGTTTCTTAATGGTTCGTCCATATGTTGACCGAATCATCGCAAACATCTTACGATTCTAGTTTTTAACAGCCTGTATAAGCTGGGCCGCGATCACGGTGTGGTAAGGCATGGCATTGCGGCTCAAACAATAGCAGTTGAAACGTTAAGGTGCGCGTTCACAGGCCGGCATCGGACAATCCGCACTGGCCCCATCAATGGTTTGACATAAAAGATACGTACCGCACGGAGTGGACTGTCGGCAATAATACCAGCGAGGATTCTTGAAGGCAACTTTTCCGTTCAATGCGAATAACGTCATTCGGATTGGCGATCAGTGGACTGGACGCACTTGCCAACGGATTGTCCGCTGCTGGCCTGTGAACACGCACCCTAACGTTTCAACTGCTAACGTTTGAGTTGTAATGCCGTGCCTTACTCTCGTCTCCTACCAATTCAGCCCGTGGATGAGAGTCGACTATGGATGTTTCTTCATTGGCCGGCCCGGTCCGGCACCGATACTGACACCGACAGCTACATTCTTCATTTGACCGACATGGTACGACGGCTTTGTAGTTCCACAGAGACCTCGCACGCACGCCCACATAGAAGCTACACAACACATACGTACGATGCCAGCCCGACACAAGTGGGAGACTTGCTGCGACGACGGTGATGCCGGAGTCGGTACCTATCGGTGCAGCGCCAGCCGGGCCGGCCAATGAAGAAATGCCCTATATAGGAACGTACTAGAGGAAGGGCAGACCAACATTGGGATGGACCATTAGGTTAGGTACACAATCCCGAAAGGTAGATATCTCAATCCCAATTGCATTGCAAAGATAGATACCGAGACTACTGAAGAGGAATCCTTGGAAGAGGCTAAACTGCTAAAGGCGAAGATCACGAAGAAACTTGAAGAAACATGATTTTGTTTAATTTTCATGACACTTTTAAGTAATTTTCTTCTTTACTATAATCATCATCATCATTAGTTCACAGCTGGACATATGCCTCTCCTTATGAGCGCCATAGCGCCCTGTCTTCAGCTTGCCGCATCCAGCATCTGCCTGCAGTCTTTCGCAGATCGTCATCCCACCTGGCCGGAGGGCGTCCTATACTACGTTTGCCGAGTCGTGGCCTCCACTCAAGAACACGTAAAATTCAACTGACAACGTTATAAACTGTAACTGTAAACGTAAGAATTCCACTGTAAATGGCAATTTATTTTTTTGGAATAATTTTATTAAGAACAACTTTAAATATTTATATTATGTGTGTTATGGAATAAAGCTTTTTTATTTATTTATATAGATATCCCAAACTCGTAGAGATAAAGAGAACGAAGGTGTAATTCTACAAACTTTTGTTGTGGTCCTTAATGTGGAGGGGACTCTACTAATAAATGACAACAATTAATCGAGAGTGGCATCTGTCGTGATTAGTATTTTATTCTTCTATTAGTTTTATTTTATTAAGATAGCCTAGTGTCTCCCATGTCTTTGCTTGTGGGCTGAAAACTGACGAATCAAAATATTTCTTTATCAAAATAAAAGACACTTGGCTATCTACTACCTCATTTTTTCTTACAAAACTTGATCCAACTATTTAAGTTCAGAAAAAAGGCAAATAAAGTCAAAATGCTTTTCCACCCGATGTTTTTAACAACCTTTTCCTTATCTAACTCTTTAATTCGATAAATATAAATCTTTCAACATTCATATAGGAGAGGATTTACAGACACACCTAAAAAAATATGGAGAAATCTTCCTAAAAATTTAACTGCATAAAAATAACAGAAATACATCATCAAGTTGTATTTTGCAATCTAACCTGTTATTTACAACGCCTGTCCATTGTTTCAATAAACGGTATTTCGTAACATTTTATTGTTGATATCAAGAGATCACTATCATGAAATTTACCTTATTCACTTCAAAAAATAAGTATCTTACACCTTAAAATTTCTGCTATTCAAATTGTAGGAGTTAAGTAGCAAAACTTTGTGCAGCGGATAGTAAGCATTTGCAATCTTGAAAATATCGCAAATGCTGTGTATTGTGTACTGTTTATATTCATACATATACTGTGTAATGTATTGTGTACTGTTTATGCGCTTACATAAGTAGTACCTAATTGAAATCAAAAAATACGCTCAAATTATGAATCTTTCTAAATAATATGTAGCATTGATAAATTTTATTTACAATCAAAAACATTCAACCCATGAACCACCGACGAGGTAGCCGTTTTTAAAACGTGCTTGGACTATGTTTTCGTCACGTCATTCAACAAATTGTCATATTGCCGTTTCAATACCTGTTATTACCATTGAATTTGTTAGTTGAATTGCGGTATAAAACGGTATTGATTTCGTTATTAGTATCACACAACTATTTAAATTAATGGTGAAATGTTTGTTTTCTTTTATTTAAATTACTGACTCTAGCAGGTATAGGTACCTACGACACCAATGATTGTGAAAAAAAAACGATAGGTTTTTTTTTAAAGCGATAGATATGATGGCCCACATGAAGGAAAAAGATCAAAAAGAAATTACAAAATAAATACCGGACACATTTTCACAGGAATGGGCATGCATAGTCTAAAATACTTTCAGTATGACCACCGATGTGGTGCGGTTTGCGAAGGTCCACCTGTGGTGGTGGAGGCAGAAGGTTGCGGGTTCAATTCCCGCCTCGGTACAAATGTTTGTACTTATGTACAGATATTTGTTCCGGTGTCGTGGGTGTTTTAATTGCATAATCAAAAAATGCCTATCTATGCATGTTATGTATTAAGTATTATCATATCAGTTATATCTAGTAGGTACCTTACCAACCCATTTCACAAATGTGCTATCTGATACAGTGTGATACAGTTCGGGCTAAGTGATGCAGTGTGGATTTGCCCAGATTTTTTTAAAGTATCCTATGACAGATGGAAAGCACGAACAAGCTGGGCAGTGAATGAGTTCATGAAAGAACCGTTGTGCATGTATAAAAGTTGACCATGCTCTTTGAAATGGAACTAGACTGGACACGTCTGCCGCTTGTCCAGCTTTTGGGCAAATACCAACACAGAGTGGAGTCCACCTAACGCTAGGAGGCGACGTGGAAGACCCAGGAGAGATGGCGAGAGTGAGAGATGGCGTGACGAGCTCGAGGCACATCTTCCATCTTGGCCTAATACCGCGATAGATTGCGAGGAACGGAAGCAGAAAAGGGAAGTCTTTGCCCATCCGTAGGACAGGAACCGCTAATAAAATAAAATAAATAATAAATAATGCTCTTTGAAAACGAAATGAACTGGTAAAGAAAACCTCTCAGAAAACAACATTATTCAGCTGGAAACACTAGACCATAAGTGCGGAGTCACGTTCACTCCTACCGAATGGTTTGTTAGCGCAGAAAGGGATTAAATATGACCCATTTACTTTATAGCCTGAAGCTAAGCCTGGTGATGTGGTAGTTGTAGGCAAGGAATGGGGCAACCTGAATTTAACCAATTTATTTTAACCATTTGTGGGGTATTTGGTAGTTTAAGTTAGAGTGGAGGCTCCCAAAAGTTTTAAGTTTACAAATCTCAGACGTGTAGGTATCGAAAAAATCAAATAATATAAGTACCAAAAAAAATTTTCTTCGTCTTTCGTCACTTGCTTTTGTGGTTTAGTTGGTAAGCACATTCCCGTACTGAGGGAAAGGATTCGGGTTCAAGTCCCGTCGAAGTATAATTTTTTTGGGTTATTAATTGATTTCTTATAAATTACATTGAGTGTAAAGTGCGTAAGCGCACTATAATAACGCAAAAACCTTTGATGTTTTTCAGTCTGAGATAACTGATAATTTAACCTACCAATTTACCTTCGTTGTAGCTACGTTTCAATGAATTTTTGTGAAATAGTCCATTTTTTATGTAAAACTATTATTAAAAATGGGAATTTTAAATAAACATATTCTCAGCGTACCAGTGGGTACCCAGTCTATACTGGTACCCAAACTTCCTATTTTCCACTTCAGAGTAACTTCACTAAGTCCAGTAGGGCAAACGGGATTGTTTTCTAGAGTTGAATAGACAATTGTAACATCGCATCGTCATACATTGCCTACATTATATAACTAGGAGGAATTAATTTATAAATAATTTACGCATTCGATGACAAAGTGACGTTTTCTCTATTCTACCCTAGACAAAAATCCCTGAGCTTACCCTAAAGTCAAATGCAACAATTCCCAGTTTTATTTACTCACAGCAACGTCGTCGATAAATCCAGGACTTAGCATTGTAGTAAATTTTCGACTTTTCACAGTATCAGACCGCCACAAAACGTCCGCGGGCGAAGCGTGGGTATTAAATATTAATTCATAACGTCAAAAGAATCTTCTTTTTAGCATGAGGTGTGCACGAGTTGACCTATCTTTTACCTTTGACTTGAATTGTTTTATATTTATCAAGTTTTGAAAATTATGTCAGTATTCGATGAAGTGGCTGATGATGGATGCGGTAAGCTAAAAATAGGACGCTATGCAGCTCCTTTGGGGGAGGCCTAATGTCCAGCTGTAGACTTATATGGGTTGATGATGATGATAAATATTGTAGGCAGCCGACAGTGTTTTGCCATGAAGTGTCTCCGACTTTGATGTGTTGACTCTATGTATATGTACATATTGTACATAGGTCTAACAGTCCTTTTTTATTATAATCGACTTCACACACCGAACCCGCCGCACATGTTTTTAGTATATTTTATCTACAATTAACTCATAGTTCCTTTGATTGTTATAAAAACACATGTCATCTGTTTTGATAGAATTTTAATACCCACAATGCATCAAAGTAACACTAGCAAAACGTCAAATGTCTGTTAATAGGCGCATTTTGGTGTGACGAGTTTAAAAATGTGACTTACGTTTTTGAAGAAAAAGATTGGGAGAAATAAAATGGGAGACTTATCATATTATTATATGGCTTAGGCTTGAGCGAACCCTTAGCCGTATTTCATGTACCTATGTAATGCATGATACACATACATGAGAGAAAGCTATTTTCGAGTTGAAAAACAATTCTGTGGTGTGGTCGCATACCTTATATTAGGTCCTTACATATGAAATTGGCGTTTTTCGTACTGGCCACTTTAATCACAAATTTCTCCTCTTTGGTAAGGAATTCCAAATTCAAATTTGTACAGCTATAGACTCGTGTATTTGTGCTTCGATGATCGTCATTCATTTGTTTTTTTTCTTCTGTTTTTTTCTGTTTGCGTCACTCATTTTACAAAATGGAAAACTTAAAATATCGCATTATTTACGAGTACGAGTTCCGCCGTGGCACTAGTGCTGCGGAAACAACTCGAAGGGTGAATGATGTGTATGGCGGTCGTGTTGCAAAAGAAAACACAGTTCGTTTTTGGTTCCAACGTTTTCGTTCTGGAAATTTCGACTTGCAGAACAAGCCCCGTGGACGGCCTGAGACTCAAGTTGATAATGAAGAGTTGAAGGCTATTGTGGAAGCGGATCCAGCAATTATTGTCAATTATTGTCAATTATTGTCAGCAATTGCAAACCATGATGGAAAAGCTAGCGGCTAAACAACCTAGGCTGGTCAATCGCTCCACGCCACTGCTGCTTCACGACAACGCTAGACCACACACTGCGCAACAGACGGCTACTAAATTAGAAGAGCTTCAATTGGAAAGTCTAAGACATCCTCCGTACTCCCCGGACCTTGCTCCAACAGATTACCATTTTAATCGAAATTTGGATAACTTCTTGCAAGGGAAAAAATTCAACTCCGATGGGGCAGTCCAAATCGCCTTCAAAGATTTTATTGATTCCCGTCCGACTGGTTTTTTTAGTAAAGGGATCAATGAACTACCTATAAGATGGCTAAAGTGCATAGAAAATAATGGTTCATACTTTGATTAATTAAATATATTATATTAAAAAATATTCGACTTTTTGTTCCTCCCATACAAAACGCCAATTTCATATGTAAGGACCTAATATTATGGTGTAGTGATGTTTTTTTACTTATTAAAATTAAATTAAAATAAAGGACCATTTAAATACTTACACAAAGGCTTGCACTCGTATCGTCGATATATTGACTTCAAGAACCGCCAAAAGGGGCCTGCCGAGGCGCAGATACTGAATACTTTATCTCAAAAGTATGGATAAAAGTTGTGTGTTTATAAGTTACAATTGTAGATCTGTAATGCGGTCGGTCGACTGCATAAGAGCTATGTGTGCGGATGCTGATATTATAGCACTACAAGAAACCTGGCTTTTGCCACACGATATTTCTTTCTTGGGGACTATTGACCAAGGCTTCAGCTATACGGGATCTTCGGCGGTGGACACATCAGCGGGGCCTCTGCGCGGGAGGCCATTTGGAGGTGTTGCCATACTATGGAAGACTAGTGTGTTTCAGGATGTCACAGTGGTTCAGTGTAATAACGTGCGTATTTCGGCAATAAAAATAACTCTGACTGGTCAAAGGTCGTTAGTTGTTTTTTCAGTTTACATGCCGACTGATTGTGCTGAAAACCTAGTGGAATTTACTGAATGTCTGGCTGAAATAAGTGCTATAGTGGAGAGTGTTAATGCGGAATCCGTGTACATACTTGGGGATTTTAATGCTCACCCTGGAAATGACTTTGGTAAGCACCTTATAGACTTTTGCTGTGAACAGGATTGGATATGTGCGGACTTTGAAAGACTGGGCTTACACTCGGGTACATTTACTTATGTGAGTGATGTGCATGGCAGTAGTAGTTGGCTAGATCACTGCCTTGTGACTCAGGCCGCTTGGGCCACAGTGAATAATGTATGTGTCCGGCACGGTGTATACTGGTCAGATCACTATCCACTCGAAGTGCATTGTAACATAAACCTTATTAAGCCTAAATGTTTGAATTCT
The DNA here is from genome assembly GCA_949316285.1 of Eupithecia subumbrata. NCBI lineage: Eukaryota > Metazoa > Arthropoda > Insecta > Lepidoptera > Geometridae > Eupithecia > Eupithecia subumbrata. The sequence goes on along the minus strand of OX438640.1, from coordinate 12,137,066 downwards.
AATGCACTACCAAACAGTAAAGTTACTTGGGGGCAAAGAGATAGCAGCCAAATAGAATCTTATATTTCACTTTGCCACACATTGTTAAGCAAAATAGAGTTGCCAGTTGGACTTACTAATTGTTGTGATAAATTGTGTGACAATAGCGACCACAGGTTAGCAATAGACACATTGTATAATAACTTGATTAATATACTTAGGAAAGCATCAATTGATAGTTTTGAGTCCGCTCAGGGTAAAAATAGGAGGCGAGCCCATGTTGCAGGATGGAACAGGCACGTCAAACACACTCATGGGGAGGCCCGGGTGGCCTATCATACATGGCTCATGTATGGAAGGCCATCTAATGGGCCTATTTACCAACATATGGTTGAGACAAAAAAGGTTTTTAAGAACAAATAAAAATGGTGTCAAAAAAATCAAAACCAAATTAAAATGGACATATTAGCTACACATCATGCCTCTAAAAATTTCACCAGCTTTTGGAAGCATACCAAAAAACTGTCCCCATCAAGTGGTCTGCCTGTGAGTGTGAGTGGTGTGTCTGATCCTCAAGGTATAGCCAATGTCTTCATGGATCAATTTAAGGTTGAGCCAAGTTTGTCAACCAAGCATGTGCAGGTGCTCAATACTGAAGTCCAAACTGCTGATTCCCATGTGAAGGTTGATACTGATGAAGTTAAAAAGATCATTAGGAATATGAAGAGGGGAAAATCCCCCGGTCATGATGGACTCAGTATAGAGCACCTGCAACATGCTGGTGCTCACCTGCCCAGGATACTGGCTATGCTTTTCAATCTCTGCATAGGCCACTCTTACTTGCCAGAAGAGCTCATGAGGACCATTGTTGTTCCTGTCATCAAAAACAAAACCGGCGATGCCTCAGATGTGTCCAACTACAGGCCCATATCTCTTGCCACGGTGGTTGCGAAAGTGTTGGACAGTATACTTGACAAACATCTAATGCAGCACTTAAATATTCGAGATGAGCAGTTTGGGTTTAAACCCGGTCTCTCCACTGAAACTGCAATCCTCTGCCTCAAGCATACTGTCCAATACTATACCAGCAAGAAGACACCAATATATGCCTGTTTTCTGGACCTATCGAAGGCATTCGACCTGGTTTCTTATGACATCCTGTGGGATAAGCTTGTGAAGGAAACAACAATGCCTGGTGACCTCATAAATATCTTTAAGTTCTGGTACCATAATCAGAAAAACATGGTTAGGTGGTCGGGCTCGCACTCTGAGGAGTACAGATTGAAGTGTGGGGTAAGACAGGGGGGGATTACCTCTACAAAGCTTTTCAATTTGTACACTAATCAGCTGAATGGTGAGCTCAGTAGAACAAGGATAGGCTGTTCTATCCATGGCAATAGTGTAAATAATATCAGCTACGCAGATGATATGGTTCTACTGAGCCCATCAATCAGTGCCCTGAGACGGTTACTGAAGATTTGTGAGACATATGCAGAGGCCCATGGACTCAGGTATAATGTAAGGAAGAGTGAACTGCTTCTCTTCAAAGCAGGCACGAAGAGCTATTACTCTGTACCTCGGGTCTCACTTAACGGTACCCCTCTAAATTGGGTCAAACAATTTAAATATCTGGGTCACTGGGTCACTGAGGATATGTCGGATAATGTGGATATAGAAAGGGAGCGTAGGGCGTTGTCGGTGAGGTGTAATATGGTGGCTCGCAGATTCGCACGTTGTACAACGCCAGTCAAAATAACTCTCTTTAAGGCGTATTGTACTTCTTTTTACACGTGCAGTCTGTGGGCCAGATATACACTAAAAGCCTACAACGCCTTACGCGTCCAGTATAATAACGGCTTCTGGATGTTGTTGTTGCTGCCGCGATACTGTAGCGCATCAGGGATGTTCGCGGACGCGCACGTGGATGGGTTCCACGCAATCATGCGCAAGCGGGTCGCATCCCTGGTGGGCCGCATGCGCCGCAGCTCCAACAGCCTGCTGGCCGCCGTGGCGCAGGACCTCCGCTCCGGTATCATGGGCCACTGGATTATGATGCTGAAACCAGTATCATCGCTGGTGGCTCAATGATGCCACATTGATATGCTTTATTTAATTTAATTTAATTTGATTGTGTACTCTTATTATTATTATTATTATTATATTATATTAAATTGAAATTTGTAATCGTGTGTATGGATTTATGTCTGAAATAAATGATTTTTATTTTTTATTTTTTTATTTATTTTTTATTGGACACAACACTGCGAAGCCTCAGGCAGAAGCTTGTCAGTAAATAAATATTAACCTTGCTGACGGCATCTTGGAAGTAAATAGGGTAAAGTAGGGGTTGTTGCCGCAAGTGGGATACTAGGAGGGGTCCGCTATTTTTTCGAAAACCTCACTCGCACTCCTCATGCCCTGGAGTCGAAATCACCACCAGCTTCTGCCCTGCCAAGCCGCCTTAATCCAGAACGGTATGAAAACTTGCGTGTTCGATTCCCGTTTTGTGTATTTTTATATAATGTAATGTACATTTTGAGTATATCAGTTAGGTATCTCGTGCCCATAACACAAGCTCTGTTTAGCTTGGGGCTAGATGATGACGGATTGTCCAGCATTAGGTATTTATTTATTGAACTTTTTTGATAATCACAACCAAGTAGGTATTAATTGCGTATACGATCTAGCTAATAATAAGTCAATGCTGTGTAACTGTGTTAACGATTCCACTTCTACCTTGCCTGCGTGAGACAAATAGACCGATTGGACTGACACCCCGTTGTTACTGACGCACAGAGACGCCTGCTTGGCGGTGTTTTGTCCCAATTTCAATGCCTAGTTTACCTAATGATGACGTAATCAATGTTTTATCATTCACACTATTGCGCAGGAACAGGGACCTTAAAGTGGAACTTGTTGTTAGTGTTATTAAAAAGTTCGCCGAAGCTCACGAACAGAGACACGTAAATATTGAGACTATCCAGCTCCTCGACAACACAGACATATTATGACGACTGAAAAGGACAAAACCTTTTGAGTTGTTTTAGTGATGTGTAAGTGAAAAATAGTGGGTGCTATAATATCTTTACTATAGCACTAATATATCTGACGATAGAGATCCTTGAAAAAAAATTCTCATACATCGACGTGACAGCATAACTCTAAAGCTGTGCTATTTAATACTACCTAAGTTACACAATTATTAATTTATTTGGTGTTTAAGGCAAAATTATGACCTTCCCTCAACATTGTGCTGAGTGCACACTGATGTTTCTACCGCGATGCTTATGGCAAAGACAAGAGGGATCGTGTCACGTTACGTTTGTCTGTGCGTGTTGTAGACATTAAAATAACTAAGGTTCGCTTAGTTGATTTAATCCAACTCATTAGAGGGGCCAATTCTTACGCAGCAACCGCCGCCACGGCTAAGATCCAACCTACTACCTACCTATTAGCACCCTCCTAGTTTGATTGTATGCATTGATGGATTAAGCCGTGTTTTGTCTTGAACTAATAATTTTTATTTCTTCACTGGAGATTCACATAAATATACAAAGTTATTGTTTTATCTGAAGCACTAAACTACGTAAAAATATATTAATATAGCAGCTGTAAAAGTAATATAGCAGCTGCGAGGATTTATGGAAATTGCGGTTGTAAATTCTTTCACGGCTTGTATTGTCTAGCTAGGTTCAAAATACTTTTGACCGTCTAGTCTATTGGTCTATCAAGATCTATTTAATCTTTTTTATCCTCTGAGTCTGAGCAACTGTTTCGGCGACACTGTGGCCGCCTTGCCTGGGCGGTCGCAGCGTCATAATCACTCTTCATACCCAGCCAGTTGATGTCGTAACAGCGGACTAAGGGAACCTACCAGATGAAGAGCAGCAGCTTTCTTCTTTGTATTTAAACACCACCATTGCGAGCGTCCAACTGCCTGCCAATCGTGATGATTATGGTAAAGTCACCATGTCAATTTACAATCTACTTATCAATGCCTCTTAAAAATCATAACTGCCTCGTTGGTCTAGCGGTCAGCTTGCTCAACCGCTGATTATGAGGTCCTGTCAAATCCCGGCCAATAGTTATTGAGGTTTTTCTTCCAAGAAAAATTCACAGTTTGCAGCCCGGAGTCAGGAAGTTGGTGGTGTTACACCCTCGTGCTTCGGGAAGTATGTTAAGCCGATAGTCCTGCGCTTGACCTCTCCCCAGTCGTGTCGGTCTGCCGTCCCATCGGATTATGAGAGTAAGGGAATAGAGACTGCATCTGTGTTTGCACATACACTTGTGCACTATAACATGTCCTGCGCATCTGGCTAGTCTCCGCTGAGACTGGCCGCCGTGGTCGAAATTCGGCTAGGAGGACATTATTAATATTATTACTTATCAATGATCGTTTGTAAATTAGCAGTCATGAAAACTATTGTTATTATATGCTAGCCTACGTTTGGGGAAGGATTAAATTTTTTTGGAAACGATTTTTCCCTTATTCGGAATCAAACGCTTTGATGGTATTGGAATGTCCTTTTGCTGATTTCTTTGACTACAATCAATTTACATAAAAAAGTTAAAAGTGTTCAGTAAAAGTTGTTGTTTTCGTTAAATGTTTACGCAATATGTATAATGCCAATATTTATAAACGAATCAATATTCCCACCTCCAGCTTAGTAACCTTTCACAGCTAAACTTAAGCCAAACAAGCTTACCGCTTTCTTTGTATTGTATCCTTTCCATCAAAGGATTTACAACCCTATTCCCAAGCAGATAAACTCCAAAAGACACTAGCAATTATTGTTCAAAAAGTCGAAAATCGTTGAGCTAATAAAACCGAGTTATCGGATCCACGATTTCGGGCGTTTCGACTAAAATTAAGGATCGTTACGACATTGAGTGACCTGTTTGTTTAACAAAACTGTTTAGTAAGTAAACCAATTGCTTTAAATATAATAAAGTATAAATGTAGACTGTACCGTAGACACAGCGGACAGAAAACAGTACTATTATTCATGACAAATTACATCTCAAAGAATTAGCTAGCTGAAGTGGCAGTGGGCTGGCCAAATATCTCGCGAAGAACCGACTACCGCTGGGATAAACGTATTAGTGTGCGGAGTTAGCTACAAATTACATATTTTTTAAGTTTTACGAGTAAATTAAATTTTTTCCTCGAAAACTAAATTCCTTACAGCAACAACATTACCAGCCTATTACCAGCCCACTGCTGGACTTAAGCCTCTATTAATAAGCACTTGGTTGACTCTAACAAGGAGCTCTTCTTGGGTAATTCCATAATCCTCACGCTGGCCAGAAAACCTTAACCCTAGATCACTAACCATTCGTAAAAATGACGAGGACTACCTGGAGCATTTAGTGTTTCGGTATGTTCCCGACCTCTGCCACCCTACCCGTTTCTAATACCTTCCTAAATTGTATTATTAGAGACCTGGAGTCACTTATTGCGGATGCACATATGTTGAATCGAGAGATAACGAGTTATAAAAAAATCAGACTGTAACTTTGCACACAAATATGAAGCCAAATTATCGGTGAAATCATGAATATTTATGGTTTTCAGGTAAGCCATTCAAGGTGTTCCCAGAACTTTTAAAACTTGCAGCTAATATCCTACAAAAAAAATCATAAGACCTTGAAGTTCTGTAAGGCAGCAAACAAGCGATTTTCAGGGAGCATATTGTTTATGGGTCTACTTACTATTCTTATAAGTTATTTTCGAAATAGACCCTTAAGTTTTACTCAGAGAAGGCTAAACGTTCTAATTATGGTTGTTTTGTCTCATTAATAAAAACTGAATAACAAAATATTGATGTTTTAAGTCGTCGTAAAATTTACGAATGGTTAGTGATAACGTTACTCGAAATTAAGGTTAGTGAGCTAGGGTTAATATAGTAAATTTTTAAAATACCGGAAAAAATAAAAACAATAATTATATAAAATGCGACTTGGCTTGCGATATCAGTTCAATGCTAAAATGCCATGATAAAAATTAATATCCAAAGACAGTGAGCAGAACCCTTTTCTTTTACACTTCTGTCCGTCCAATTAGAGACGTTTCTCGAATAAAAAGACAATAGAAGCGTCGATATTGCACGTTAAAATTCTAATAAAGGTCTGGTTGTAGTTGCAAGGAATAAAGGATTTCCTATAAAATCATTCCATAATTATAGCTAGGTAAAGAGCATCAACTGAAGGAGATCGCACGAAGAATTCAGCTCGGGTGGGCTGCCTTTAGTAAATTGGACGACATTCTTAGGTCCGCCGAAACTCTGAAAACTCTGAAACGCCGAAATGTCTGAAAACCCGTCTGTACAAAAAGTGTGTTCTGCCTACCATGACTTACGGTGCCGATACATGGACGCTCACTCAAGAAGCTGTGTACATGAGAGTTGCACAGAGAGCCATGGAGCGAGCCATGCTCGGCATCAAGACTAGGTTCCCAAGGCTCCTGCCTGCCTCCCATCTTGCACAGAGACAAGACGACGGGTGGATCAAGGCGCTTACTGAATGCCGTCCAAGAACTGGACACAGGAGCGTTGGTAGTGGCAAGATGGGCAGACGATATTTCTAACACCGCAGGGCGAACCTGAATGAGATTGGCGCAGGACCGTGTGGAGTGGCACAAAAGTTTGGAGGCCTATAGGCCTATTTGGGTATACCCAGCAGTGGGTGAAGTCGGGTTGCGGATGATGATGATGATGTTAACCACGCATACCAATAGTCCAATAGCTTACTTCTACTCCCGTGAAGTCCTGGTAGCTAATACTTCGAAAGTCAAAAATTCAACGAAGCTTTTCAGAGCCGTGTGAACGAAGTGACCAAAAGGAGAAACCTTTTGGTCACTTCGTTTACATTCGGGTGTGTGTGTACCATCCGGAACCTGGGGTGTAGGAGTCACGGATGCGGAGTGTCAAATAGCTCATCAAATCTCTCCGCATCATCTCGCCATTTTATCTCGCTACCTCGTAAGATTAAATCGCTACTCGTTCATACTAAGCCCACACCTAAGTCCGGACGCACACGAGCACGAATCGTTGGCTTGAAATACAGCACCAATTAAAGTTGACACCAACGCCTCTGCACGAAAGCAAAACGTTCGGTTCTCACGTGTTTGTTGCATGGTAGCAGACCTCATTACAGTTAACTGCAGGTTGAAGTTCAGTGATTTACAAAAAATAGGGTGTAAAACAGAGGACTTATAGCTGAAAATCGGTCGTAGAGTCGAAAAAAGAATATTCTCGATTGGAAGCTCGTACCAAAAATCGCTGGTAGTATTTAAATCAAATCAAATCAAATTCATTTATTTTCAGATGTTAATAATCCATAATTTGTTAGTAGCAGAAATATCTCTTATATTAAATGTTAGTATTCTTAGCCTACCTACTACTTTTAATTACATTTAATTTAATTTAATTTCTATCAAATTTAATCATGTAAAATGAAATTAAAACAAATTAAATCATATCAAATTAAATTAAAACAAATTAAACAACATGAAATTAAAACCATCTGTTTTATCATTTTCTTCCTTCAACTCTACTACCGAATTTTAGTCCACGAATCATATGAGGATATGACGTATGGTATGGGCCATTTGAAAATGACAATATAGAAGTTCAGAAACAAAATTCGACAATCTTATTTCTTACATGGCCACGGCCACTACCAGCCGAAGTACAAAAATTCTGAGCAGGTGATAGTGATAGCGTTTGTTGAGTGCGACCAATTTGATTCAATTCAGAATCCTAGAAATGTGGGTGAAGGCTGAAAATTGGAAAGAACGTTACAGACACCATAATAAACCAAACGAAAAGTGTCCATCGATCCAACGAGTGCAAAAAATAATAACATTCAAGGTCGAAGTTCGCAAACATAGCTTATTTAGATTGGCCTGGATCTTGACCGGACTATATTGTGTAATAAATTTTAATTCGGTTATCCGAGGAATAAGAACTGGACTCAGAGCACATTTAAATGAAAATTACCAATTTAATATTGACTAAAGCACCTGATTTTCATTGTTAAAAATACTTTGATGTTTTTTGTTGGCTACAAGCTACAATAAACATTTTACTGTTTTCACTTACAAACAATCAACCTCACGAAACCATTCGTGCTATTATAGAAATTAGAAGCCTACAAGTTCCCTGCAAAGGGAGCGAGCACTCAAAAAGTCTTATTTTTTAACTGGAAAAATAAAAGAACAGAATTGTATTGTTGTTAAAAAATACAAACATTTCAAACAAAAAAGTTCTTTGTCATTTTTAAGACGAGCTTAAGCATATATTATTCAATATTTTAACCTGGTTTCATAATAAAATCCTAAAAGAAATACCAATAGAAATACCTAAGAGCGGCTTAATTTAGTTATTTAGTCTGTCAGTCAATCAAAATAAGGCTTAGTTTTTCTTGATCACAAAATCGTTTGAAAAAAGAAACATCGGTTGAATTTTCTTTCAAACAACAGGAGCAACTCAAACTTTCATAAAACAACATTAGTAAGATTAAACAGCACAAAAACAGCAACAAACAATTTTCTACAACTTTTCCACAAAGAAATTACACAAAGCCTTATATTTATATTGAAAACTATGGCAACACCACCCCAGCGGGGTGTTATAGCGTGACGTAAAGAACGCTCATGCAAAGTGGATTTCTGAAAGTTTTCGCTTGAAATAATATTTGAATTTGTAATTTTGACGTCATCCTGTTCGTAAAGAAAGATGGATGTTGTCTGAGGCGGGACACGCGAGGAAATTCGATTTTGTGGTTTTATGATGAGCTTACTCATATGGCAACACCTTGACGTGTTTATGTTAAATTAACAAAAATCAAAACAAAAATACCTACATTTTTAATTGGAAAAAAATCGCAATGTCAGAAATAATGGAATCGGAAAGCAATAGAGGAAATAAAAGAACCAAAAAAAGAATGCGTATTCCTGTTCTGCAGGACTTGAGGCAATTTCGTACATAGAATTCGCATTTTTTCTCCACAAAACGTCATATTACACAATTTTTTTCAAAAATTGCACAAAATATACGCACAAGGTATATACACATTTACATACAAAATAAATAAAATAAAAACATAAATCACAACAAATTGCATAGGATTTGTCCCATAGATTACGGGTAGGTCAACGCCCTCGCATATTTCACCCATGTTACCTCCCACTTCCCTTATGATAAAGGGATAGTGCGTTTCCTAACCCCTACCAGCTTATGGCATCGTAAAGCTGAAGACGAATTTTACTGATGTTGGCGGAACCATCATTCATAGTACAAATCGTAGAAGGGTAGAAAAAAATTATAAGTAATAATATTGCACCAACGCGATTTAGATGAACAGATATCTTCAGAGTCTCGTAAAACTTAGATAACTTTTGTTTTTCTAATGGGCAGAAGCCTTTATTCACAAAGAAAATTACAATAAAATAATAGATATAAATTAGAACTAGTATGTACATTGAAACAATTGAGCTAATTGCATACTGTTGCAAACAATCTACAGGTAACTTACTTAACTTACTTAGATAACTTAACTTAAGAACAACTTAGGTATTATAAAAATCAGTATAGTATCAGTTACAATGTGTGATAGGTAATGATTTTAATAAAAAAACATTGTCTTATTATCCAAGTTTTAAGTTGTGACTATTGAATCAAAAAATATCTGATGAGCCCATACTCTCACATATAGCTAATCATGATTGCGAATGTAATTTGTTTTGGCAAAAATAATAAGTAGGTAAGTTGTATCCTAGAAAAGGACATAGGTTATTTCCTACATAGACAGGAAAATATTCAGCTATTAGACGCATACTTTATCTATTTTAGTTCGTATAGAACACTAACACATTGCGCACGACTACTTTAACATTCCACTGGCTGCCTCGACCAAAATATGTCACGGAAAATGATAAGAGAAACCTAAATAAAACATACAAATGCCGTTAAAAGGGCGTATAAAATTCAACCCCACAAACTGTCACATTTACAAAGAAATCAGATCATTTACAAGCAAGCTCAGGTCTTGAGTAAGCAAGATCACATTGACATTAGTAATACAACACAAAGCTTTCTTAATGGCATCAATTTTAATTTATTGCCGTAAAGCTGAATCTTGCGAACATGAGTCAAACTTAAGAGTGCCACGTTAACAAAAATGCCGCCATAGCTGATTCTTTCCCATCATTTTCTATCTTTTAATATGTGAGCTTAAAATATATGAAATCATTAACGAACGCTATGTGTTTAGCGCAAATCTCTGTAATCCTTCTATATCTAAAGCATTCTACCTACTGAAAGTACATTGTCTGATTCTGAACCGGTTTTCTCTGTCATTCCACTCCAATATCATATGTAACCCACGTACGACAATATCTTGAAGACACATTTTATACCTCCCTTAGGTTATGAGGCACAAAACCGGATACATGTATTTATTCATGGTTAAAGGAAGTCCTTTGATAAGGCTTGGGGTCAAGATCATTGAAGGGGTCTGGGGTCTTCTAAATTCTGAAAGGTCAATATCCATGAATTCATAAATTATGTATCAACCTTAAAATAAGCAAAAGGAACGAACAAAAAAACTCATCTTTTCGATTTTGAAAGATAGTTTTTCAGGGTTGCGTTCCTCAAAAGAAAAAGAACCTTTTAGGATCACTTAGTTTTCCTTCTACCATTTGCAATTTTTCTCAGAACTCTTTCTTCTCTTATCAGAAAACCATAAGTTTGTAAGAAGAGATTTTTACAAACGTCATTTCTACAAGTTCGTGCGGCACCCTCAGTGCTCGAGTTGACTCGCACTTGACTGTTTTTTTCATAAGATTAGAGTATTGGCTTTCGCTAACTGATTTTACATAATCACAAGAATTTAAGTAACTGAGATTTTCACTTTGTATTGAAACGCCCGTATTCTGAGAGCTTGTTCAGTCATTGTAAATACATGAGTTGAACAAAATAGAATATACATTTATTTTTTAAAGGACTTACACATACTAAACTTAGACTAAAATACATAATAAACTTCGATTAAAATACAAAGTGTCAACCCAGTAACAAAATGGCTCTGCTTCAGCATGACTTGGTTGACTAGCAAGCTAGCAACTAACGCTGGTCTTCCGTCCACATGACGTTTATGCCCTAGAAAAGCGTTCAAATTTATTTATTGATTGCAGATGTGTACATAGATGCTTTTATTCACAAAGAAAATGACAATCAAATAATAAACATAAATTAGAACAAGTATTTACAATTGAAACAATTGAGCTAACTGCAGACTGTTGCAAACAATCTACAGGTAGCTCAACTGATCCATTACAATACCAGTCGGAAGCGTCCCCAAGACGCTGGCTGCATCGCCCCGCTGCTGTATGGCAATGCTGATGCGCTGTGCCAGATACTGACCAGCTCTCGAGTAACGCGTCGCTTCGACCCAGCTCAGATAATTTTTAAAAACCTGATTTTAGATGTAGCTTAAAATCTAATTACAGCTATAGCTAGTACATACATCCTGTTGGGTGGGTATAGGATTTTTTTTAGGGTTTTGATGATCGAAGATCGGTTTCAAAACCCTTATGGTCTCACTTTGTCTGTCCTTTTTTCCCTCCTTAATAACTCAAAAACTACTGCAGCTATCAACTTGAAATTTAAAACAATAATACATTTCGTGTGCCTGTACAGATTTTGAGAAAAATAAATGAAAATAAATAAAAAATGAAAATGAATATTTTCCATACAAATTGTGATGCCGAAATTTTAAAAGATACCTACAGAGTCATATGGGGTATCAAATGAAAGGTATCATTTTGTACATTTCAAAATATATTTTAAAATTTTTGTAGGTTTCATACTTTTTAAAATATTTCGAAAAAAGTCGAAAAAATACCCATTCCCCCCCCCCCTATTTCCGAAGATTGCAGAGCGATCCATGTAAAATGTATGGAGCGTTTATAGACATGGATCTATATTTTACAGGAAAAATATAGAGAAGTTTGAAAAAATAACACTTTTTGAAAAATGGTCAAAATGGGGGGGAATAATTTTCAAAAGGGGAGGCTACCTCACCGAGTGGGGTATCAAATGAAAGGTATTGGTTTTTAAATTTCAAAACAGTTTTTCAAATTTCTGTAGGTTTCATACTTTTTGAAATATTTTGAAAAAAGTCGAAAAAATACCCATTCCCCCCCCCCTATCTCCGAAGTTTGCAGAGCGATCCGTTTAAAATGTATGGAGCGTTTGTAGATATGGATCTATATTTTACAGGAAAAATATAGAGAAGTCTGTAAAAAGAACACTTTTTGAAAAATGGTCAAAAAGGAATAATTTTCAAAAGGGGGGCTACCCCACCGAGTGGGGTATCAAATGAAAGGCATTGGTTTGGGCATTACAAAACAGTTTTTAAAATTTCTGTAGCTTTCATACTTTTTGAAATATTTCGAAAAAAGTCGAAAAATTGGTAAAAAAGGTTGGTACCTACTATTCTTAGGTATTCGTTAAATTGCGAAGTCTCTAACCGGTACTTTTGGTACATATTTGTTGACAAACGTTCAAAACCCTCGGCGCGCGAGTTACACTCGCACTTGACGGATCTTGTTTACATATAAATATCCTCATAATTAAATTAGTTTCAATTGTAAGTTCTAATTAGTTTCTATTCTTTGACAATTATATGATTTTATTTTATGATTTTTCTTAATAACTTTTTACATAGGTCAGCAACTTAGAATTATACATTAGGTTTAAACAGTTTTAGAAATATCGTTACTCAAGCATAGACCGATGACTGAGTAAGCTTTTATAACACGGGCCTAAGTCTGAACTACCAATTAGATTATATCATGTAAAATTATCAGACAGTTTCCTGCAAACTAGACTCAACAAGACCTATAAAGAAGTTTAATCGATTCTAAGTACTCGATAATAATTAGGTCTCGATTCTATTTCTGCGAATGAAACCGTTTATTATTCGATTCAATCGGATTATTCCTTGTTAGCGATTAAATAGCAATCTCGGCCACTTTTTATTACGAGATACCTAATTTTACAGCGAGTCGGAAAATAGCCATAGAAATGGAAACCAATTGGTTTTCAGTTCTCGATTACAATTTGAATGAATGTCGATTGGTCTAAAATGGTAAATGGTCCACGGGATTATCTTGGACCCATATTTTTTCAGTTATATAAACCTATCCAAATGATGTCCTAATTTGGTTGAATAAAATAATTATAGATAGATAGATAGCAAATACTTTTATTGAACACTTAAAACTAAGAAACAATTTAAATGAAATAATTATAACCCAAGTGACAATTGGCGGTCTTATCGCTCAAGAGCGATCTCTGCCAGACAACGGTATGGATAGGATCGTCGGATTTGTCATTATAATAATGACAGGCACTATTTTCGTGAATGGAATATCGCCATCGATAAGAATTAATTGTTTTATAGAATTACGATAGAGCCGGACGGAGGATAGAACTACCATTTATCCCGATAAAGGGAATTTCAATTTTGTAAATATTTTTTACACAAACCACACTGATAGGTAAATAAAATAATTCAGTAACATTATGATAAATTCAGGAGTTCCTCATCCTACTAATATTATAAAGCCGAAAGCTAGGATCACCAAAACTACTGAAATCCGTTCAGTAGTTCAAGATGAAATATGGCGTAAGTTTAGAGCAAAACCTAACTTAGATAATAGGCTACTTATTATACCGAAAATACGTCCGAAGCCTCGGGCAGAAGCTAGTAGAGTATTGAACCAAACTGGACTGAACCAGATTGACTTTCAAAAAGAAAAATAATAGCTGCTGTCAAATATTTAACTAGGTATTAAACTTGTAATCGTCGTTATTCAATTAAATTTGTTAAAAGTTTGCTCGTCTGGCAACTTTTTGATTTTAGCTTGTTCGATTCATTTTAATTAGCTAACAAGAAAAGACTTGAGTTATTAGATTCCAAGTTTTTTTGTTGTCAATTTCATAGATACTTACGATGATATTTTCGTCATAACAAAGAAAACATTGACTATCCAGGCGATGATTATTTGGTCTTAAAAGCTAGAAATATGATAAAAACTAAAAAAAATGTTGCTAAAGATAAAAAGAGTACATACCTCCGAAGAATGTATTCCGACTCCATATTGTTATTTCTTATGTAGGTACTTTTTTATGTTAAATTTTGTATTGGTGTTAAGGAGAGTATAGACTTAAGCATTTATCAGTAACAGAACATCGGGAATTTGCTGTTTTTAAAATGTCAAACTCGAACCACATTTCGAACATGAGGCTCGATGTTTTGTTATTACCTGATTTTAAAAACCAACGAGCGTTTTGGTGTAATATTTTATCGAACAAACGCCTAAGCGCGGGTGACGGGGCGGCGAGGAGTGAGGTGCGCGGGCGAGGGAAAATGTATGGAAGGTAGAAAGAAATTTTACAGGTAAATGCTCACTCGCCGAAAGAAGCATTAAGTCGAACACAACATCGAGCATTTGCAAGAACGTTAAATTACATGGAAATGCTTTAGGAAACTAAACATTTGTCAGTATTGTACCAGTCGTATGAACGTTACATTACATTGTAATGCTCTAGCAAATTTTACTATTAAAACTATCGTAGTTTGACGAATTCATTACGGATGTAAGTGTTCTTCCAACACAAATAAGGTTCGTAGTTAACCCGCTTACATCCGTAATGAAAGCTCTAGCAAATGTTCTAGTCTAAACGCACCTTTATGAAAATCTGTTATAATGTCAAAATATTAAATCTGAATTATGTGCGCGCTGCAAGTCTCAAGGTGATTTGCATGTTAAAATTCTTAAAAAAAACAAGATCCGTCAAGTGCGAGTGGAACTCGCGCGCCGAGGGTTTTGAACGTTTGTCAACAAATATGTACCAAAAGTACCTGTTAGAAACTTCGCAATTTAACGAATACCTAAGAATAGTAGGTTACATTTCAGATGGATCTCTCTGCATGCTTCGGATTAATGGGTGGTTCGGTTAAGGTGGGTAATGGTAAATTTTTCGACTTTTTTCGAAATATTTCAAAAAGTATGAAAGTTACAGAAATTTGAAAAACTGGTTTGAAATGTCCAAACCGATACCTTTTATTTGATACCCCACTCGGTGGGGTTGCCCCCCTTTTGAAAATTATTCCTTTTTGACCATTTTTCAAAAAGTGTTCTTTTTACAGACTTCTCTATATTTTTCCTGTAAAATATAGATCCATATCTACAAACGCTCCATACATTTTAAACGGATCGCTCTGCAAACTTCGGAGATAGGGGGGGGGAATGCGTATTTTTTCGACTTTTTTCAAAATATTTCAAAAAGTATGAAACCTACAGAAATTTGAAAAACTGTTTTGAAACGTACAAACAAATGCCTTTTATTTGATACCCCACTCGGTGAGGTAGCCCCCCCTTTTGAAAATTATTCCCCCCCATTTTGACCATTTTTCAAAAAGTGTTCTTTTTTCAAACTTCTCTATATTTTTCCTGTAAAATATAGATCCATGTCTATAAACGCTCTATACATTTTACATGGATCGCTCTGCAATCTTCGGAGATAGGGGGTGGGGGGGGGGGGGATGGGTATTTTTTCGACTTTTTTCGAAATATTTTAAAAAGTATGAAACCTACAAAAATTTCAAAATATATTTTGAAATGTACAAAATGGTACCTTTCATTTGATACCCCATATGACTCTGTAGGTATCTTTTAAAATTTCGGCATCACAATTTGTATGGAAAATATTCATTTTCATTTTTCATTTATTTTCATTTATTTTCTCAAAATCTGTACAGGCGCACGAAATGTATTATTGTTTTAAATTTCAAGTTGATAGCTGCAGTAGTTTTTGAGTTATTAAGGAGGGAAAAAAGGACAGACAAAGCGAGACCATAAGGGTTTTGAAACCGATCTTCGATCATCAAAACCCTAAAATTCAAGTCAAAATATAAAAAAAAAACCGGCTTGTAGGAACATTTTTAAATAACTTAAAACATGACTTTCTTTACACCGTTTGACCCCATATCGGTCTTTTGTATATAGTCACATATCACACATGAGAGAATGCGATATCGAACACACATTTTTTAATTACATTCTGTCAATAAGACACATAACCATCAATCAATAAGTCAAAGTGATAAATGACCCTGTAAAATCAATTTCGTTGTGATGATGTGTTTTCTATTAATTTTACACTAAACGTTTGTAAAGATTACACATTGATTGAATTTAAAAAAATGATGTTTTAAGTACGTACGTAGGTCTCTCACCCACTTTCATGATATCACCTTTTATGTTTACCTATATCGTTTTCAAAGTACTCTAAATAAAATATATAATGAATAGTACTACTAGATAATGGTCTGTGAATGAAGTTAGCGTTTTATTCTGTGGTCAATCGATAATTATTTAAGAGACAAGTTCGAGGTCATACCCTTTGGGGATTCAAATGATAATTTGGTTTATTTGTATGCGTTACAGTACGTTACGGTAGATTAGATATCTACCGGATAATGGTATGCGGTAGAAGGTAAAAGTACCTTATGAATAGTATTATGGTACTTTTACCTTGCCTGGTAAGGTATATTTCCATCTGGTTTACATCAGATTAATATCTATCTACCCAGGCATCATATTTTTAGGGCAAACATTATAACCCTTAATGGCCATTCCCGAAACGATATTTATAAGAACTAACCAAAATTTTCAATCTCAATACCGCAAAATCTCCCTAAAATCACCATCAAACCGCAACAATTTAAATAAAACGCCCAACGTGAAGCTCATCAGTCGAAACAATCGTCCCTTATCAACAGTCAAATCGCGATGGTCAGCCGTTGGCACAATGAGGCTTTAAATAACCCCTGGACGTCGGCAAGGCGCCTCTGGACGTCGGTCTTGGAACGCCGACTGACGGACAATACGGTTGGCCTGACTGCCTGCCACTCGTTCAAGGTGGATTGGCCAACGCATCCGCGTTAAGGGTTAAAAATGTGCGATTGAAATGTTGGTAAGTATGTGGAAAGTTTTCTTTATTCATAAAATGTAATGCAGTTCTTTTTATGGTTCATTTATTGTAATGTTATAGGTAGGTATCGGATTGAGGGAATAGAAAGTGCAACTGTGTTTGCGCGCACACTCGAGCACTATAATATGTCTTGCGCACAAAGCTAGTCTCCGCTGAGACTGACCGCCGAAAAAATCGGTTTAGTGGACATCATACGTTGAACTGATTTGAGTTTTTTTTTTTTTGCTATTGCGTTTACATAATTTAACATTTTAGTACACTGATTGCTGACAAAAGCCCAAAACTTATGTTTGTTTTGGTTGGTGGTTAACCCAAAATATAATTTTGAAGTCTCTCTAATGAGCCCAGAACCTGTCGAATATACAAGTAATTTGTGTCACGACAATATCACAGGTAGGATAAAATTATGCCTAAATTAGACGTCTATTTAAACTGTGTTAGTGAACGTTATAATAACGTCAACGTCAAATTAATTGACGTGTAGAGAAGCAACGTCGTGCTAACAATGTTGTTAAAGGTTGAGCCGTGGAATTGCAATTATTTTACGAAGTATGGTCTTGCATCCGTCTAGGTAGCACAGGATAATTTTATTAGTTAGTAGTAGAAACAGAAGTACAAGGTTAGATTGATTGTCAGTAAAATGCAGTCTTATTGTTGTAAAAGTTTAAGTTGACTTTCGTTTGAACAAAAAATTCAACATAGATAGAAATTTTCTATTGGGCACGGTTCAAATTAGCTGGAAATCTACCTAACCAAGAAAGGTAACATGATACATATTATATGGTACTTTATACTTAATTTATGGTACCTTATACCGCATACGTAGTTAATAAGTACGTAATGAATACGTAATATAATAATTTATAAAAAATAGTAAATATGAAAGCAACTATAAATCAAATTGAAAAAATATATAATTCTGGATATTTGGACATATCACAAAGCATCATCTAGCCCTTAACAAAACGGAGCTTGTGTTATGCGTACTAGATAACTTAGATAATTAATACTACTAATACATTACATAGATTTATATTTTATCATCCATACTTAAAAAACACTCAGAATACCCAGAACAAATAAATGGTCACAATCATCAAGGCCAACAGCTCTATAATTTACCTACTGACCCATATCTACATTAATAAATCACACAAAGGCCTACCTATTCATTTTCAACTATAAAGGTTAATACAGAATTAATATCAGTATTTTTAAACGCATAATCTGTCGATCGGAATCAATTGAAAAAGCATCAGCTTAAGCCAACATAGCTCACCAAGCCTTTGCCGTTTAAAGCGCGATAATCAAAGATTAATGAGTATGCTACACAGTAGGAGCAGATAGCATAGGCTTGCAGTATAACAAAGTGAACAGTGCTCTTTGGAAATAAAAAAAAATTAAAATATCGCTTCGTCCCCGTGATTTAAATTAATTATACCACTGAACTTTTCGTTGAGCCAGTTAACTGTACCACGGGAGAAAATATTTGTCGGTGGTTCCGTTAACTGGGCCACGGAAATTTACGAAAATAAATAGTGCCCGATTACCAATAACGAAGGCCGCCTTCGACTCAAAAGTGTGTTTGTTTAATTGTGTTTTGTCATTGTTCACATTATCATAAATCACACTTTAAATGCGAAAGTTTGGATATATGGTTGGAGGGACGTTTGTAACTTCTTCACACCAAAACTACTGGACAGATCATGCTAAGCAAAAACATAGCCTAGTTTTTATTCCATAAATTAGTTTCCAGTGGAAAGAAATAAATTTAAACGTTTCGTTACGCAACGCGTGTGAAAGCGCGGGCAGAAAATCGTAATAAATAAAAGAGCTAAGTCAATGGAGGTCTGGTTATGGGGTGACACCGGGCTAGAATTATGATGTTTCTGTTAAATAAAACCAGCTCAGTTGATTATAACCATGAATTTTGATTATGACCATGTGTTATAGGAGTTTGAAGGTTTTTGTATGAAGGGTGGCCCAACATTTGTTTTTTTTTCAAAATCGCCGCGCGCTATCAAAGTTATATATTTGGATAGAGGACCCTAAAACAAATAAAAATGTTTCCTAAAATAATGCTTCAGATTTTTGTGATCACAGATGAAAATAACTATGTATACTTTCCTAATATGTATATTCTCCATTTGTTTTGTGTCTTCTATCCAAAAACACAAATTTAATTGTGACTGATAATTAAAATGGTGACTAATAAATGAAGAACTTCAAATCCCTTGCGTGATTTTAAAGAAACTCTTCAAGCTCAAGATAGGACAAATGAGGTATATTTAAGTACACGAAAGTCACAGTGCAATATAATATTCAAGTAGCACTGTATACGAAGTGCAGTAGGCGAACTAACAAGAAACGTCAGAGCTCAAGATACGACAAAAGAGGCACATTTAAGCACACGAAAATCACAGTGCAATATAATATTCAAGTAGCACTGTATACGAAGTGCAGTAGGCGAACTAACAAGAAACGTCAGAGCTGACACCTTTGAGACAGGGCCCGTGATTGCGCCGCGGACCGCCGCATAGCGAACCCTGAAATATTAGTCTTGCTGGCTCTTGGAATCAGAGATTGTAGAGGCGGTAACTAGAGACAATAATTTAAATTTTGCGATCTGAAAATGTTATAATTATATACGAAAATTACAATCACATAATAGAAATAAATTAGAACTAGTATTTACAATTGAAACAACATTGCAAGCAATCTACAGGTAGCTCAACTGATCCATATCAATACCAGTCGGAAGCGTTCCCAACCCAAGACGCTGGCTGCATTGCTCCGCTCTGTATGACAACAATGCTATTATACAAACACAAACAAATAAACTGTCTTCGTGGTCACGGGATGTCATCCTGTTGAAACGTCGGGAAAAATAGGTAAATTAAGGCGAATAATAACTGTTAATAATACTAATAATAATGATTAAACTGTCTGACCAATTTTTATTTTATTTTGCTTTGTACCTACTGGAAAGAAGGACGTACCTTCCTCACGTTACGTTGAATGCATCTTGTACCCACTAAGACTAATATAACATAAGACCAATACTTGTATGTATAATATAACAATAAACTATATGAATTATGAATATATTTAGTGCAAAATAATAAAGGAAGAAAGTGGCTGTAAAGTGGGAGAATTAGGCCGTAAAATTAACGAAGTGACAGGAGACTTCCACTCCGGGTCGTTCTTGATGCAAAGGATTGCCATCGCTATTCAGCGAGGTAATGCTGCAAGCATTATTGGCACCTTTGCACTGGGAATGGTCAGGGGCGGGTTATTTAATGACTAATTTTTAAGCTGTACATTCATACATACGTAGAACTTTATGACACTTAGAATACTATTCGATAAATGTGTAACTTTATTAAACTAAATTGACACTGACCATTAACTAAAAATCGGGTGAAACATGGCCATTGAATGTTGAATGTTCTCAACGCGTTAATTTTCTTACACTGAAAGAAATAATGCAATTTGAACAACTAACTAAACTTTTTGAAAATAGTGATGCGAATCTTCGATATTTATTGAGCTGACACGACGGAGTAGCCTACGAAATATTGCATTAGTTAATTGAATCAATGAAAATAAATGCGTGGATGGAGTATATAGTTGCTTAAAACTACTAACTAAAGTGTAGTTTCCATACATTCCATACATAGGTACAAATTTTATTAGAACCCAATATTTTTGCTCCTTATTGTTACTTAACTTTTACGAAACAAAATAATTGAATTTTTTTAGCGTTGTATTTATTAGGATTCGCTTTTCACGTCTATGGAAGAGACGCACCAAGACTATCTGTGTTCATGGTAGAGGCTAGGGAAATAGAATATTGTTATAAAGAAACGCCATTGTGAAAGTAGCGATTCAATTTGAGTTTCATTTTGAGAATAATCGTAGCTTCTTGTTGGAACAGTTTATTGCCAGAAGGTGTCTGAAGGACCATGATGCAACTCAACAGTGATGTAACATAATATAATGTCATTTGAGCTTTCGAAAGCGAGCCGCAAACCACTGCGTGAAGAGCTAAGCGAGCTGTGTTCCTTTACAAATGTCCACTGGCGCAAATTTCTACTCGCGTGTGGAAATTTGCACCACCGGACATTTGCGTGAGTTATTTTTTGCTTGAAAAATCTAAACTCCTGATATATCTCGAAATAGACGTCGTAGAAAAATGCGGATGCTATTGTGTAGGAAATATATATATTTTGTTTGATATATTATCTTATTTTCAAATGTAACTATTAGTTACATTATGATTAAAACAATATTATTATTTGGTCATTAGAGTAAAAAACTGCATTAATAGTTTTAAGATTATCATCGTCACACATTTTCAAAGGTCAATTCTAGAAAATCATAAATCTGTGTTCAAAACTTTTAAGTTGGAGAACGTCTCATCTCCCCAGGTTATTAATGTAGTTTTAAAATGTGCGCCCTAAATTACTTTATCCAAGTTTAAACCACGTTTAAGCATGTCTTTGTGCTTCTGACGGTCCCATTTAACACAATTCATGAGAAGATGTAAGAAGAATTATTATTCAGGAAGTCTACAACTTTAGTTTGAAATGTGAAGTTGTTGGTGTCCTAAGAGACAATTCAGTCGTACCACAACCACGTGCGCTGTGGTAACTACAAAATGTCTATGTGGTTGCGTTGACGCGTGTAGTTGCGATGTGTCTGGGAGGTAGTGAGTGGTGTGGTTGGTGGTTGCGTTGTGGTTGCGTTGTAGTTGCGATCTGGTGACTACCGACCACACGGCTAAATTAGACGGCAAAATCAATAGTTTAATTCTCACGGACTACCCGTGAGAATTAAACTATTGATTTTCATACAAATTAGCACCCGACCACGTAATGTCGTTATTGTGTGGTTGTCGTGTGGTTGTGTTACATGTGAATTGTCACTAATCGTGTTCTCTGTTTGTGACATTTATTATTACAAATGACATTTAATATTCTTACTTTGCCTTGGAAAATTAGAATACAGTGTAAGCATCAGCTCTTAAGGCTTTTAGACACTACATATTTTTCCTTTAGCATTATTTTACAGATGCAGTTTCTGTCTTATCTCAAGTGCTAGTTTTGTTTACGATAGTATATCTCGGAGAAATTTCTCAAATCTCAAATTCTCAAACTCTTGGAGAAGTTTTAAATTTTACGAAGGAAAAGGAAATAAAATCTACTGCATTTGTGTGTGCAAGAAAAGAGGGTTCAATAGAAAACAACGAGTTTATTGTAAGTCAAAACATCTTAAGAACATAAAAATAATGATCGTCTTGAGCCATTCGTTATCCCACTGCTCCGCAAAAGTTTTTCCCTTCCCTAAGCGAAATTTATGTGCAAATATTTTGAAAGTCTATACATTAGTTAATGAATGCAGCTCTTAGTGTGTACGCAACGTCTTTTGACTTCTTATTCTGGAAAATGATGTCCCAATAACTTAAATTTAAATGTAAATTTTTAGGTACCTACCTACTTTTAAAAGTAGAACTATGAAGTGCTTACAGGTCAAAAACTTTAAACTTTTGCAAAAATTTAAGTACCAAATATTCTCAGATAATCAAAATTGTTGAAAGTATGTAAATAATGTAGTCTTCAAAAAATAGATGCAAGACAATTATTGTCTAAATACTTAGCTAACCCCGAGCTAAAAAAACACAAACAGAAAACTTATATAATCATTTGTACAGAAAACTTATTTCGTCTTTTCTGTTGTCGTTTTCTTTTGTAAAATCTTTTACCTCAGCCTCGGTCCAGAATAATACCACAGTTATAATGGATGGCAGCGAGACAGTCACTTGACGCACCCCTGCAATACCATTACAGTCTTCGCATTTACCCTCGACTGAATAATGATAATTCGTTTATATAATAGTGCTTGGCATAAAATATTTTTTTGAAAAACACTTCGACACTCAAAAAAATATTACAAAATTATATTGTTTTTATTTATGTACTTAGTACTAAGATACGAGAGCTTAAATCAGTTTATGTAAAATAATGTTAATAATTCTACTAGTATTATAAATGCGAGAGTTTGTGTGAATGTTTGTAACCACGTAAAACACCTAGTTACGAAAATACGTATTTATCCGATTTAAACGAAATTTGGTGTACAGATAGTTTAGTTTCTAGATTAACACATTCATCTAATTTAATTTTCAAAAATTAACCTCTAAGGGGGTTAAACGGGTGGTTAAGTTTCTATGGAGAATTATTCGTCAAAGCAATGCAATGCAATGCGACCAGACGCTCAGATATTTTTTTAAAACCCGAAGAGCCTCGATACCCCACGGACCTAGGGTCTCTACTCCAAGAGGAGCAAATGTGTAGGCTCTGTTGAGACCTGCATATTTGCGCCTCTTGAGATCTTCGGCTAAATCTGCCGCCGCACCCGCCGGATGATATGGATCAGTTGAGCTACCTGTAGACTGTTTACAACCGTCTGCAGTAATTTTCTTTGTGAATAAAGATGTATATGGTATAAAGTAAATAATGAATCACGTTTTTTATTTTAAAAAACAACCTATACCCCTATTGTGTAAAAAGTATATGTGTATATGCATATTTATATAATATAATTAATATTTCTAAAATTTCCACGCGGGTAAACCCGCGAGGCGCTGCGAGTGTAAAATATTTTTTCATATACCCAATAACTTCCAAATAGGTGGATAAATGTCCATTTAAGCTATCGAGTAGAACATAAATTTTGGCAGGTGCTGTCACAATAAACATTCACAGACAATGTCATCTGCATTTGACGCTTATTTACACAAAAATACCTTTTTTGACATTGTCAAACAGTCGTACAACTTTTGAGACGCCTACACGAAGGTATCAGACGAAAGTTCATTTGAAAAACTACGATTTCGACGATAATTTACAAGTTGGTTGCACGATAACCATCTACACGAAAACTGAGGACTATGGTCTGGGTTTACACCGAGTAAGTAAAAGAGTCGAGCTTGAAGAATATTGGACCGAGCAGCTTTGCCTTGACCAACTCTAATAAGCCATTTTAAAATTTGACAGAAATTTTTTTATGCAACATTTCCAAATACGTTTCTATGAAAAACAAAAGAAAACATGATAAGGTTATGCTTGAAATAAGCAATAGCTACCTCGAAAGCTTTTGCTAAATTCAAGTTATCTCTATCTGCATTACTCAACTTTCGTTCATTAAATTTAAATCATATCACACTCATATTATAAATGCGACAGTTTGGATGGATGGATGGATAGATGGATCGATGAATGGATGGATGTTTGTTACCTCTTCACGCCAAAACTACTAAATTTTGCACACAGGTAATTCTAATCCTGGAATGAAACATAGGCTACTTTTTATCCCATAAATCAGTTCCCATGGGATAGAAATCACCTTTAAACGTTTCCATAGAAACAACACGTGCGAAGCGGTGGGAAAACTAGTATATTATAAGGGATTTAACTTTTTTTCCTCTGATATATGCATATCTCTCTCTCGATGAAAACCTATGATTGACATGAATACATCTAGCTCAATCATAGATTTTCGAATAATAATTCGTACTCGTAACTAAACTAAAATATTAACTGGAAGCTAATACTAGCTTCATGTCAATATATAAATTCAGTTTTGACATGAATACATCTAGCTCAATCATAGATTTTCGAATAATAATTCGTACTCGTAACTAAACTAAAATATTAACTGTAAGCTAATACTAGCTTCATGTCAATATATAAATTCAGTTTTGACTTGAATCTTGCCATAAATTTTGGCACCTCGTTGGAAGAACAATGCAGTGCATGTTAAGGTGACATTTTTAAGCCAAGTCTTGAAACAAAGTGACTATTTTCACGTATTTCAGTCGTTTTATTGGTATCAATAGCGACACGCGATGGGTGCCTGACCTTTTATGTTTCAAAGTTCATCAGATGATTGTGAATGAATATTAATAGTGTTTTCTGTAATACGTAGATAAACATCATTGATCTATTATTTTTGAAGTTGATTATTTTTCTGACACTATATTTTATGAAAATAACAATATACATAGTGTCCAAGGATTTTGTTATTATGGTACGTAAGCACTTACACTCAGGGATATTATTTTGTGATATTATTTGATTTCCCACGTAATGTCTATTCAACAATCACATCACATCACACTAATATAAATGCGAAAGTTTGGATGGATGGATGTTTGTTACCTCTTCACGCCAAAAATACCAAACGGATTGGGCTGAAATTTTTCACACAAGTAATTCTAATCCTGGAATCAAATATAGGTTACTCTTTATCCTATAAATCAGTTCCCATGGGATATAAATCACCTTTGAACGTTTCCATCGAAACAAGGCGTGCGAAGCCGCGGGCATAAACTAGTACTAAATAATATTTTTGTTATCATTATAACATCGCAGTTCCCAGGTAAATATATCGATATTTACCTAGGAATTGCGATGTTGTAATTAAATTTAACAGTATCGATTGATAAAACAAAAGATTTTAACAGAGCACACCCCTAGCACACCCTATTGATTTATATGTCGCCAATTATATGATTAAATAAATAAATAAATAATATTGTTGTTATTTATGTACTTAGTGTGTTTCCATAGAAACAAGGCGTGCGAAGCCGCGGGCATAAACTAGTACTAAATAATATTTTTGTTATCATGATAAAATCGCAGTTCCCAGGTAAATATATTGATATTTATCTGGGAACTGCTGTGTTATAATTAAATTTATCAATATCGATTGAAAAATCAAAAGATTTTAACAGAGTATACTTTATTGATTTCTATTTCGCCAATTATTATGATTTATGGTTATATTACTGACGACCTCCGTGGCGCAGCGGGCGAAGGTCCGCCTGCGACGCAGGAGGTTGCGGGTTCGAATCCCGCCTCGGAACAAATTTGTGTACGATCTGCAGAAATTTGTTCCGTTGGTCTGGGTGTTTTCTATGTATAATAAAAAAAATATCTATCTATGTAGTGTATTGTATTATGTATATCAGTTATCTAGTACCCATAACACAAGCTCTGCTTAGCTTGGGGCTAGATAATGCTGTGTGAATTGTCCAGCATTATTTATTTATTTATTTATTAGTAGGCTCAGTCGGCAAATCCCAAGTTGAAATGGTTCCTAGTGTAGTATTACTAGCTACATAATAGGGTTTCTGCCCCCACCAGGTACGGCACCCTAAGAAACATCTACCGCCATTTTGCCGTTTTCCACTTTCCCGTATTATCACGTTACTGTAAATAATGCGTTAACCTTTCACATTGTGACGGGACTAATGATGGTGAAAAGTAAGCCAGGCTTAGCTGATGCAAGTGAACCTTGGGTGGGTAGGGAAAGGTTTGGTTTGAGATACAGCGACTTAACAAGGTTTTAATAATATTTGTTTTTAATTTGAATTTTCGAAATTATTGCAGTCAACCAATAAGCATGGAAATGCTATACTTATGGGTAGACTTGCTCATGTATATTTAATTCTATAGCAACTAACCTCAGCTCTCTTGTCACAATTAGAAAACAAACGCAAAACACAGTAACAAACGCCACTTTTGGCGTTTGTTAATGTGACATGGTTCTACAGCGATCTGCAAATTGTGTGGTCTACCTAATTGCATTTCTACTACAGACTGAGTAGGCTCAGGTGACTAAATGTAGAGCTGAGATTAGTTGCTTTAGAAGTGAATAGACATGAGCAAGTGGAAGACAGGGCCGTATGGTGCTCATTAAAGAAGGCCTACGTCCAGTAGTGGATTAACATAGGATGATGATGATGACGAACAGGTGGAAACAGATAAATAGAGCACAATCACAATCACAATTCTAACGAGAGAAATATAAGCTTTTCATCAATTATTATCTCGTTTTATTGAAACGATTGATACCATTTCGGGTAAAAGGACGCCTCTACCAGTTTCATTTATGGAAATAAATGAAACTGTAGTAATTACAGAAATAATTATAACTGATAGAAGTGTCCTTTTAAAATTTTTGTCATCAATTCTATGTGAAACGTAACTTAAAAAATTTAGTTTTTTGTAAAATTTCATACTATTCCCAATACAAGTATCCACTCGCAAATTCGGACCATACCTGAAATAAAAGAGGGTGCGCTCTGATATATCACGCGTCATATTTCCGACAGAATTACTTTGTAATGCAAAAATAACGGTGACTTTCATTTTGGAACGGCTTAATAGATCCTGTATTTTTTCAAAACACGGAAAATACTTTTAGACATATATAATGCAAGATAATGCATCTATGGAAACCCGTATTGTGTTACGAGTAAGCCCTCCGTAATAGAATAAGAGATGTGTGAATAGCGAGTTCTAAAAACTGGTGGAGGTAGAGAGAGGATTCTATTGGTGAATAATAGTACCATTGAATTATGAAATCAACCCATCCCAACGACGTCATCATGCACATAATACCTACTTTGAGAATCTGTAGGCTCCGACTTTGTTGTAAGTTACGACTATTTCTCTGAATTTCATAATGATAAAATTAGTGTCGAAACCTTTTTTCAATAAACCCTGTATAATTATTATATTAAAGTTATATTAAAATCAACTCTATCAGCCTTAACTATAGATGGAAATCAGAAAACCAAACAAACGGCGGTCATTATACTCTGAAATTAATATTTTAAGTACACACGGAACCATGAGTTGTCCGAATGAATTCACGCTATTTGAAAGCAAGCTCAACACGCAAGCTGTAAAGGCACCACCTAGCTACCCTGTTTGTTATTTCTACTTCTGATATCATTTTACGACGTGATAATGAAGACGTAAATAATTTTGACGGGGAAATAGCCTTGGTAGTAAAAATAACAATAAACAGTACGGTCCCAAGTCGTGGACTTTCACGCAAGGCCAGCCTTTCGTAGGCATTGTTAATTTTTAAAACTTTTAAATCCATCATGGTTATTAACACTAAAGTCGTTTCTATCGGGATATTTACCATGCGCATGTAACTGCGCCGAAATATTGAAAAGCTCAAAACTCAAATTATGGTAAATATCCCGTTATAAATGACTTTATTGTTAATTTTTTATCTCACATCAGTTAGTTTTTAACTGTAGGGTGGCCAACGTAAGCAAAGTTGCAGGGTGATTATGCACGAGTCTATGGTCGAAAAGTATTATAATACCGCACATGGCTGATAAATGCCTATGTCCTACCCAGAAGAATGTAGGCCTACCTTTAGTAAAGTTAGGCTGATAATACTCATGATGAAAAATTCGCATTATGACCAAAAATAAACAAAAAACTGTATGAAAACTTTGTTTAACACGGTAAACTCGCGACGGACACAAAATGTACCATTTTTTCCGTAGAATTAAATGAAAAAAATAACGTAATGTCTTTAATATCTTTACTCTATAAATGAAAATCACCCTTTCGAAAATCACACAACTGCAAGCACGTGTGGCAAGGTACCGACCCAAACACTCTACACTCAACGTCTTACCTCTCGTAGTTCTAGATGCATCCAGAAAGTTCGATGCTATTTTGCGGGTTTAACCACTTACCGTCTCGGTCGACGAAGTTGAGTCGTTTACAATCTGCACTACGAAACTTGGTTGATCCCTTAAGTTTTAACCAACAGAAGAAACATTATTGCCATTGATACTGCTTCATAAGGAACTTTGAATAGTTTTTACAGATGAAAATTTAATAAATTTGCGTTTGGGTGCACGGGATTTTGTCAAAACTTTTAATCATTGTCAATTAATTCGATTGTATTTGTATTACTACTGTTTCTTGTTTTTGATATCACTTGTGTCGAATTGAATTTTTTCTGTCTATTTCTTATGGTAATACGAACAGGCAGATACACAACATGGCAAATCATCAATTCCATGTATTTTTTCACCAATTCCTTCTTCTTCTTTAACCTTCATTCCTCCGAAATTTAAATCCTTTTTCCTTCATCATATCAGTCATCTTCCTTTCTTCAGATGAGGGAAGTTGGTATTTGTAACAATCATAAATGAGTTTTTGAATGAAAGTGTCAACCTCAGCTATTTTAAATAGTTTATCGTTCGCTTTACGTCTAGCTCAGCTCGTACGGGACAAAAGCATAAACTAATGACACCAATAAAACAAACGTGCGACATTCGTTTACACGTCCCTCTGTTTATGTCTCATTTAAGGCGACATATTCTTTTACAGTCGAGTCGTAAAATGTCCCATGTGGCGAGACTTAGGAGCCAATTCGTAAGAAGGCATCTAATGACCCGGAATGACCGATGAAGTGAAATTTCCCTCGTTGTTAAGATTATCTAGATTTTAGAACGTTTTTTAGAATTTTTATTGAAAATTTTGGTCTCCGCGATACATGCTTTGCCTAGTACGGAGGCCAATGTAAAATTGTAACCTGGATTCTTTATGCATCAATATAATATTTTTTATTTCTTTTTCATTTAAAATAACTTTTCATGTTCATCATTTAAAATAACTTTTCATGTTATTCATGGAAAACTTGTTGGGTACAGACGCATGTTTATACTAATTTTACTTCAAAGGAAAAGTTAGTAAATCTATACCTACTAATATTCAGACTTTATGATAAAAACTTCAGCAGTGCCGACAAACCGTCAAAGCCCATTTCAAAAAATTTACAAAAATTCTGACAAATTAAAAGACCTTTTAAACCAAAAATTTCTCGTTCATACGAGAAATTTTTGGTTTAAAACACACACTCAAAACTTTTTGATTGCGTATTTACTATCCATATTAGTTTTCGCCATCATCATAAATTAAACCGACCATTTCGAAACGTGTCACAATAAAGTCACAGAACTCTTCACAAATGATTTACGGGGTATAATTAGCGGGATTTGATAGAAACACGTTCAATCGTCACTGCTTTGTGGTAGGTAAATATTTCAACGGTTTTGACTGGCTCACTTTGGACAGATATGTCACTCCTTTACACCATTTCGTGGAAGCAATGCTTCTTTACTCCACCAATAACACTATCATTGATTCTGAAACCGTTGTTGTCGAAAACATCCACTACCATGTCTGTCATATTTATTGTATTTATAGCTACCTACCACTATTTGCAAAACACGCCACCGTCTATACGTGTTCTTTCACTTCCGGTCCATCCAAAGGTTGCCTGGAAGAGATCGCTCATAGCGATAAGGCCGCCCATTGTGCAACGTTATTTTTATTTGTCTTTTCCTGTCCTGTGTTTCTATTTGGTGTGCAATAAAGAGTACTGTATTGTATTTTACCATAATAGCCACCTCTGGCAAATTACTGGTAGTGAAAGTATTTTTTGTTCCAAAAACTTCAATTTTAAAATTTTTAGTTCGTAGTTGTTAGTTGTTAGTTCTCGTGTCAGAAATAAATTGGAATTTGTTCGCTGGAGTATCTATGGCGTTGCGTTTTGCCTGGTAATATCTTCATCGAAATTTTATGAACTCCTAAAGCAATTGCTGAGTTGAGTCGGCTTAGAATTTGACCAACTCTTCCCGCGGGTGTCGTAAGAGGCAACTAAGGGATATCCACTGGGGGCGGGCAGCAGCACTCCCTTCAAAACAATTCTATACTGAACTGCGATCCCCAACCTTATACAGGTTGGACGTGGGGATTATGGGCTATACCTCCCATGAGATAAAAGTCAATGAGGTTCTTACCAGGAGGAGGCCTGCGTCCAGCAGTGGACCAATATCGGCTGTTGATGTGAGGCTCAAGCAAACACAATGCACCAGTTATTTCATCAAGACTGTGACCTAAGTTTGGGTGTCGCAAGACTAATAGTATAATTCTGGACTGACTTTCGAGAAACTCTAATTCACCGTTAAACACACAATCATTTGTTAAAACGTCTTAAGTCTTATTTAGTGGCGGCATTGTTGTTTTAACCTATAAATAAAACACAGAAAGACGACAGGAAGTCATTGTGTGTAGAATTGAGTGAACGTCGTAAATGCTCCTCCTCCTTGCGTCGTATTTCCTCATGTCTGAGGGTCGTGATTCCCCCGTGAAACTTTGTCACGGACAATATCGCGCCAGCTGCGTCTGTCCTTGGCGGCGTGTAGAGCGTTGTGGAGATTCGTGTCCAGGGTCGTGCGGATCTGGTCCGTCCATCTTAGTGGGCTGCGGCCTCTTGAACGCTTTCCATCAACCTTCCCGGTGACTATAAGTTGTTCAAGGTTGTCACCGGATTTCCTGGCTATGTGACCAAAGAAGGTAAGGACTTTACGCAGGCACAAGGAGGACAGTCTCGTCTTCACCTTAAGTTCCCGTAGGATGGAAACGTTGGTCCGGAAAGCTGTCCAAGGGATTCTCAGCATCCTCCTCCAGCACCACATTTCAAAAGCGTCTATTCGGTCACGGTCAGCCCTCTTTATCGTCCAAGTTTCAGCCCCATAGTGAAAGATGGAGAAGACTAGGGTGTTGACTAGTTTCACTTTGGTGGAGCGAGATATGCTGCGGTCGCTCCAGATTTTCTGAAGCTGCGTCATTGCGTTTTTCGCCATCCCAATACGCCTTCTTATCTCCTTTTCGCAAGAGCCTGAGCTGCTTATGGAAGAGCCAAGATATATAAAATCGTCCACAACTTCAAGATTAAGCCGACCGGTTAGATGGAGTTTAGAGGCGCGATCAACCACCATTAGTTTGGTCTTCGCGTGATTCACTTTTAGTCCTAACTCGCTGCTTATGCGTTCCATTCTTTCCAGGAGGCTGACCATTTCGGTTTCAGTAGCTGCTAAGAGTGTGGTGTCATCAGCATACCGCAGATTTGTGAGCTTGGTTCCGCCAATAGTGACACCACCCTCCCAGTTTTCAACCGTTCGCCTGATGATATATTCTCCATACACATTAAAAAGAATGGGTGACAGGATACAGCCTTGTCTCACGCCTTTTCCGAAGCTGAAGGAGTTGGAGAGTGCACAATCAATCCTTACGATTCCCTGGTGGTGGTAGTACAAGGACTGGATTAACGCAATGAGGTGTTGGGGGACACCCAATTCTTCGAGAACATTCCATAGATTTTCCCAAATGACACAGTCAAATGCCTTACTATAATCAATAAAACACATGACAAGGGGGGTGTTAAATTCGTAGGACTTCTCTATGAGTTGACGAACATTAAATATCTGTTCGCGAGTCCCTTTGCCTTTCACGAAACCAGCCTGTTCTTGCGGGATTTGCCAATCGAGAAAATGACGGATCCGGTTGTTAATAACGTGCAGCAGTACCTTGCTAGCATGTGATATCAGAGCTAGTGTCCTGTAGTTGTCACATTTGGTGGTGGAACCTTTCTTGTGAAGTGGCAAGATTATAGAGCTGACCCAGTCGAGTGGCCACACACCAGTGCGCCAAATATCGTTACATAGCTGATGCATCGCTTGTACGCCTGTGTTGCCCATGGCTTTTAAGATTTCCGCAGTAATCTGGTCGGGTCCTGGAGCTTTTTTAGTTTTCAGTGCGGATATTGCAGCAGAGATCTCAGAATGAAGGATGGGAGGTTCTGGTGTTATGCTACTCCAATTATACATAGCTGGAGAGTGTGCGTTCATTGGGTTCTTGTATAGGTTTTCGCAGTATTTCCGCCACCTCTCTGCTATTCCTTCCAGATCAAGAAGCCGAGTGCCATCTACGTCATCAATCACCCACGTCTTCGGTTTAAACTGCTTCGTTAGCAGACGCACCTTTTTGAACAGGTCTGCGCTTTGGTACTTGTGGGCATGGTCTTCTATCTCCTTACAAATACCTTCTAGAAAGTTGTTTTTATCGCGTCGGCAGAGGAACTGAACCGAAGTGTTCAACTGTGAGTACAAGTCTCTTTCATCTTTGGTTTTCAGACCCTGCACCCTAAGCGCCTTTCTTTCTTGAATTTTGCTCCATGTTTCTGTAGAGATCCACAATTGTTTGGGGTGGTTTAGGCTGTATCCTTTTGAGATGTTCTCCATGGTGATCTGGATCTGGTTTTTGAGATGCTCCCATTGTTCGTTAGTGTTCGCCTCGCTTGGGATCGAGTGTTCTTCTAAGTTGGTTTGGAGTTGGTGTTGGAACTGTAGCTCTTGGGGGGCTGGGATACTAGCTAATCTTTTACGTGGGCGCTTGCCTACAGCTTTTAAGCGCAGAGCAAAGTCTGCGACGAGGAGACAGTGGTCAGATCCACAATCAGCACCCGGGTAAGTCTTGGCGTTTGAAATGGATGTTCTCCAACGGCTGTTAATCAGGATATAATCAATTTGATTACGGCAGCGATCTCCAGGGGATATCCACGTGTACAGCCTTCTCCGATGATGTTGGAAGCAAGTGTTCATAATGGTGAGTTTCCTCTCAATACAGAACTCAAGAAGTCTAGTACCTCTATCATTTCGGACTCCAAGGCCGTACATGCCGACTGTATTTCTTATGTGGTCATCATCCATGGTGTTTCCGACTTTTGCATTCCAATCTCCGATGATGTCGTAAATGCTAATGAAAGATATAAAACTAACTTTACCTTTGTGCAGTTGGCTATGTCAGTCGGTCAAACTTTTAAGTCAATAAGACGGAATTAAGCACCTACTCTATCATCATAATTTTCGTTTGTTTTAAATATCTCAAGTAAATATTCGGTAGGTCACGGTATTTGTGCGTCGTGGTGCCCACTAGACCGATTTGGGGGATAAGACGTCAAACTAACAGCCATACGAACGTTTTTGTTTTGCATTACTTGTCTGTTTTGAGATACAGCGTCATAATATGGGGCAACTCAACGGATGCTCAAAAGGCTTTAGTTGTGCAGAAAAAGTACATTTGGGCCATATTTTGCATTACGCGGAGAGACTCTTGTAAGCTTTATTTATGAAGCATAAACTGTTAACTTTTCCATCACTATATCTTCAACCCTGTTTGAGAGAGATGAAAAGTCAATAATACAGAGGAAAAATAGTCCAAAAAACACATAAAGTGCCTCATACATTTATACTCTAACTTCAATACAATGTATGTAAATTACTATTGTACATTTGCAGGACTAAAAAGTCATATATAGTGATAAATATTCTAAAACCATAATTTTTTACCTATATTTAAGCAATTAAATACTATTTCTTTTCATTTCATTTCATTACTCTGTAGTACCAGCTCTATGAGGGCTACGTAACTTAGGAAGATAGCTACAAGAAAGTATAAAGTAGTAAGTGATATGCGTACGATCCGCGCGGGCACTTTTTTGTATGGAATCATAGTCATCCTGGCCGCCCGGACAGTCCTACTAATATTATAAAAGCGAAAGTTTGTGCCGTTGTGCAGATGTTTGATCAAAGACAACACCAAAACAACTTAATGGATCGGGTTCACATTTTGCGCATAAAAAGGTTTGAACAATTTGTTTCCAAAAACGCGTGCAAAGCCAACAGCAAAAACGTAGGCAGTATCTTGAAGATAAATTTCAAAGCTCAGAAACTAACTTCATTCGTTGAAAAAAATATCATTTTCTGGTCACTTTTGCAACTACACGAAAGAAAAATGCGAATGTTGCACAGTAAGAGCAGCATCATTTTATTCAAAACTGCTATCTCCCATCTTATGAAAACAATAGTGAATTTCGTAATTTTCTTATTGGCAACCGTGCAATATCAATGCGGTGCACGCCACGAATCCGATTAGATGGGTCGATAACCGCCGTTTTGCACCAGGTTTCACACGAATACGCTATTTACCGTGTGTTTAGTTCAGTGAATACACACGGGCGGGTTGAAGACGATGCAGTCTTTTGAACGGCTATAAAAAGCAAAATAAAAAGTGTTTTGCTTTGCGCAATTTCTTCAAATGAGTGTAGAAAACGAAGGAATATAACTACAGATTATGGATACATAACAAATTTAAAATATGAGTTTGAGAAAGAATGGGCAAGTACAGTATGTTGTAAGT
The DNA here is from genome assembly GCA_949316285.1 of Eupithecia subumbrata. Lineage (NCBI taxonomy): Eukaryota > Metazoa > Arthropoda > Insecta > Lepidoptera > Geometridae > Eupithecia > Eupithecia subumbrata. The sequence goes on along the minus strand of OX438640.1, from coordinate 12,102,088 downwards.
TATGGATGACAAATCCTTATATCAAAAAGAAAAAATTAACTGACAGAAATGCCAAAACAAAAACCTATGACTGCTTCAAAGATGCGAACGTACAATACATGGCTATACCTAAGCATACCATTGTACTTCTACCCTAGGCTTCGCTTAGGCCCTTTTCTCCTCTTCAATCAAATGATTACTGATATTATCAAATATGCCGGTGGTCTATTCAGATCTATTCGTGAGTGTATCATGTTTATGTTATATGAGTGTATCAGTCTTTCGTGAGTGTATCAGTCTTTCGTGAGTGTATCATATCAGTCGTACTTCCTTTTGTTTTTAATGCGGCGAGAATAATTTAAATGTCACACCTACGAATACAACTGAATATCTGAATTGACCAGCAGATGCAAACACGCGAGACTGTATCGCTAGAAAACTTTACGTGTCGTGTGTAGAGCTCTTATTGTTTTCATACCGCATTTTGGTTTGGTAATCGATTGCATAATTCAACGTTATCTGTGAGGGTTGTTGTTGCAAAGAGGCATACATTAGCCTACCACTCTTGTTGAGTTATGTTGGCATTCAAATAATATTAGCTGGAAGACTTCAAACATTTTTTTAATTTTCAAATAGTTTTAATTCTTATTCCAATTTTTTTTCGATATTTTAGATAAAGGTTAAGAGACTTTCCTTAGCTTGTAACTATAGGTAACTATAATAACTGTTGAAATCATGTGTGGAAACAAAACCGATCCTTGAGAAATGCCATCTAATCAGTTTTTGCTATTTTCTAGTTTTTGCATGGGCGCACGCGTTCAGCGTTAGCTAAAATTTAAAGAAAATGTAAAATTGTAAACCCTTTGAAAAAACAATCGCAAATTATGCAAAACCGATGTAAAGTCTTCGAAAACCCTATCTTGGAACAACAAAGGGTTTGCATGAATACATTAAACTAAAGTAAACACGATGCGAAATAAAGCAAAATAAATGAACTCAAAGTATACGTGTGTACTTATAATGACAACCCATTAACACTTGGATATTTGTTTACTGAGGGGAATAAGTTCGTGTATGACAAACTTAATTATTGTTGGGAGTTGGAACACACTGTTGGGTGGAATGCCAAAACGGTTTAATGAAAATTATTTCAATTATTGTCACAGTTTTTTTTAAAATGAAAATGATTTTCTTTTGAGTCTCTCACAAAGATACATGGTGAGAGACTCAATTGAAAATGATTTTTGTCACATATTCTTGACTTAGTTTAGTAATTGTTGCACTAAATAATTTTACTAGCAAATGTTTAATTGCACTAATTTCAGTACCTACTAGCTAATAATTGTGAAGAATAGAAGAAGATATAAGAGACAATTGGTTTGCCTTGCAGTGTAGGACTGTTATTTGCATAGAAAATAATAAAAGAAAATGAAAGCTCAGAAATAATTCTAGTCCAAGTCAACGTTAATTTTCATTTTAAGAATGGCGTACTTATCTTGACCAAAGCTTTTTATTACGTAACAGCAAAGTCTAATTCACAAAGCCATTCACAAACAAGCGTGGTGTCCACACATCTGTAGTCATTAACGAGATAATTCCACAAGGGATGCCAGAAATGGAATAAACATGGGCCCAGAATTGCAAATGGGAGTAGGTTGTTATTTGCTCCGGTTCAATTCGTGTCACGTAGTGTACTTACTTACATGAGAGTAGTTGTTTTCTATTACTTCTCAGTTTTAGTTTTGTTTACTGCTTCTTGGAATAAAAGACACAATTGGCAGAGGTTTTCCCAGTGAAATTGTATTATATAACCGCCCTGGATCGACTACCTTACAACTTACTTCCTTATTACCTACCTTTAGTAACAGGTAGGTACCTGTTACTAAGGCGAGTGCACTATTAGTGGGTAGGTGCCTATTTATATTAAATTTGGTTGTTATGCTTTTACTTTAATTAATATAATAATATTTATTTGTTATAAATTTATAATCGTGTACTTGCTTACCTACCTGATATGTCTACCTTAAATACTCTCATGTAACTTGATCCTCTTATGTTAATCTATATGCTATCTATCTATCTATCTATCTTTATGTAGTTAAGAATAAGGAAATCTTTATTTGTAGAAAAAATACGGTGACTTTAACTTAAATTAACGATTATTATTAATCAGTTGGTATTTATAAGTTGAAAGTTATGTAACGTTAATACTTCTTTGGTTAGAAAACTCGAGTCTTTATTTTTCTTAGGCATAAAATATGTCTGTTTTTTTTTCGTGATACAGATAATCAAAATATATTTCTAAGTGAGTCAACCTAGCAACCCTTACCAGTGATAAATAACATTAAGCTAAAAACAGTAGGCTATAGCACACTCATAAACACCTAACTGATAATTTGATACACATCATAACAAAACGTCCATCCAAACAATATTCAACTGTAAGTCTGTGAGACAGGTTCTAAATTCACTTGGTAGTGGAATAGACGAAAATGGGGGGTACTAATGGAAGTGTGAAATACGATAGCATTCGGGCGAATACATTATTCAAATTTAGTTACAACGTTTTATTATATTTTTGAGATGTAGAAGATGTTTGTGGATTCGTTTAGTTGAGCGCTTGTGGAGTGACGAAGGAAATTCCGAATAGTTCTGACATAAGTATTTTAGCCGAACGAAAATAGCCTTTATTTTAACGGTCTATCACTTTTTATTTTTGTAAGTCATGAAAAGGATCGCCTTTTCACGACTTACAAAAATAAAAAGCCTGATACCTATCGACCTAGATGAAAAAATTATCTGTTTTGAAAAATATTTGTATATTAGCTTAGGGATTTCTTGCGTTGCATGAAACTTTTTTTTTCTTTAAGAATATTCTATTGTGTATAGTGGGAGAAGCCTACATATACAGTACCTATATGTAATTCGGGGGTCTATGGATTTATTAAGAGTATTGTATGAATGTGTCAAATTAATGATTTTCACTTTACTTTATTTACATCCACAGGTAAGCCTCTAGGTAGGTAGTCTTTCGTCCCATCGGATTGTAAGAGTGAGGGAATAGAGAGTGCTCCTGTGTTTGCGGACACACTTGTGCATTTTAATAATGTCCTGTGTATCTGTCTAGTCTTCGATGAGGACATCCATATAGGTGGTGGAAATGTAAGGATAGCTATCTAAGTTGGAGATAGCCGAGCTTTGACTCGCTTGTACTATAGGTAGACCACACAGCTTGCATACCATTTATCTTGCATACAATTGCGTGCCGTTAACTAGACGTCAATAACGTCATTTGTGATGATTCGTCCTACTAGAACTACAAACAGAATCGCACAGATTAGCTACAATTGAGTCACTTTGACAGTACTGTTTTCCTCTCTGTGTAATGTCTACACTATTCACAATCGCGGGGTCGTTGTTACATCCCAGTTTTTTCTCACGTCAAGAATAGTGTTTGTCGAGTAAACATGAGACTTTGATATCCTTATGTTTGTCAGCAAACATGGTTCCCGCAGTCCGTGAGTAGTTGCGTCATCATCGTAATTTCAATTATGTTTCTTTATTCTTTAGCTGGTTGTGTTACTGTGACTAAGAGTGTTTGTGGTGCAAACACGTTTTTTTATTCCGACAAATTATCTCAAGACTTTCTATTAAACACTTTGACTATGACACTGGTATTTCACCGTCTGTCCGCTAGGCGCGTCGTTTTAAGGAGTCTACACACCACACTAAAGAATGCAGGCTGCCGATATGTTACTGGCATTTTGATAGAAACTGCAGCAATAAATAAATAATGCTGGACAATCCACACAGCATCATCATCATCATCATCAGCCTATGTTAGTCCACTGCTGGACTGAGGCCTCCCCTAATGAGCGCCATAGCGCCCTGTCTTCAGGCATCCAGCATCTGCCTGCAGTCTTTCGCAGGTCGTCATCCCACCTTGCTACGTTTGCCGAGTCGTGGTCTCCACTCAAGAACACGTTTCCCCCCGCGGTAATCGGTTCTTCGCGCGATATGACCGGCCCACTGCCACACAGCATCATCTAGCCCCAACCTAAGCAGAACTTCTGTTATGGGTACTAGATGACTGTTATATTTAATACAATACATTATATGTATAGATATTTTTTATCATACATAATAAATACCCAGATCAAATATTTGCAGATCGTAGAAACATTTGTCACAAAGTGAGAATCGAACCCACAATACAAGCGTCGCAGGCGGACCTTCGCCCACCGAGCCACATCGGTCGTCAAATGTATTCCATTTGTGAGGCTCGCACTTGGGAATGCATCCGCAAACTGAACGTCACTGAATGTGAGTAAGTAATCTTCTTTATCAGTATGGACACAGACTTGAGACTAGAGATACTAATGCTATCACAAAATTAACTTATTTACAAGCTCCTAAATTAAAAAAAAATCTTTATTCACAAAAAAATTTACAATATAGAAAGTATTTATAATTTAAATAATTGAGCTAACTGCAGAGTGTTGAAAATTACCTACAGGTAGCTCAACTGATCTATATCAATACCAGCGTCCCCAAGACGCTGGCTGCATTGCCCCGCTGTATGGCAATGCTGATGCGCTGCGCTAAATACTCACCAGCTCTCAGGTCACGCGTCGCTTAGACCAGACGCTCTGATTTTTTTTTAAGAAATGAAAAAAAAAATATGAAAAATACAGTCGACATGCGGACCTTCTCCTCTCCTTGTTTCGAAATATACCAAACACTTTAATTAAATAAATATTGCTGGACAATCGCTAATCGATAAGCTACTCAAAGCTTGTGTTATGGGTACTAGATAACTGATATATTTAATACATTATATACATAAAGAAAAGAAAAGAAAGAAAATCCATTTATTTGACCCAATACACATATTAAAAGTAATAAAATAAAATAAAATACATAAAAGGGGCCAAAAAGGTCCCTGTCTCAGCATTGTGCCGCTACAAGCCACAGCGAGTAGCGGCGCTGATTTTCAGACAGGGCCTCGTGTGGTGGCACAAAGATGGTTAAATATACAACAATACAATTAAAACACAAACAGACAAGAGTAGATAGAGAGGTTACATACAAAACAGGAAACAATGAATAGTTTAGAACAATGAATAGTTTTATATAGTTTTTTTTTTTAATTATAAATAGAAAACACCCAGACCAACGAAACAAATTTATGCTGATGATCGTACACAAATTAGTTCCGAGGCGGGAATCGAACCCGCAACCTCTTGCGTCGCAGGCGGACTCTCGCCCGCTGCGCCTCTGAGGTTGACAATATTATGTATTGTCTTATGTAAATTAAAGAAACATAGTAACATAGTTACTTTACTTTACAAATACAAAAATCAAATACGTCAAACTTTTATTGTATTAGAATTTTTAAGGGTGTAAGATAGCAATTTTTTAAATGTGTATAGATAGGCTAAATAATATCGCGCCTATCCGATTTTCAGAAGTAATGTTTTGTAGTTATCTTTGGCAGTGGAGCACGCATGTTCCACCACCGAGGCCACTATCCCCAACTTATGCGTCATGTCATCACATCAGTAGTCTAAAAAAGTGCGCGTTCGGTACGCGAAATGCGAAAATCTTCACTTGCAATTCTATTCTACGGCCACAAACAAACTCGGCGAACTACATAGCCAATCTAATTGGTAGCCACTGGTGCGATACGTCGTTTGCATAAGCCGAGGTACCTAGGAGCTTTATTTTTGCACGTACTCAATTTCTCGCCTCACTGGGTGTCTTGGAGAATAGATATTAATTTACATGAATAAATAAAATTTGCATTAAGCTTCAGAGGAGCCGGCGAAGAAAACTGTTACTGGTAGTGGCTTATTCTGGGACAAAAGATAATGAAATAAATAAAAACTTTATTGATGAGAGTTGCTAATAGCTAATGCATTAATTTAACGTTAAACATAACAAAGAAAGCCGAGATCTGATGACGTTAAGAATAACAAAGAAGAAGAGATCTGACGACCTCTGTGGCGCAGCGGGCGAAGGTCCGCCTGCGACGCAGGAGGTTGCGGGTTCAATTCTCGCCTCGGGACAAATGTTGGTACGATCTGCAGATATTTGTTCAGAGTGTTCTGGATGTTTTTCTAAGTATAATAAAAAAATGTCTATCTATGTAGTGTATTGTATTTTGTAAATCAGTTATCTAGTACCCATAACACAACTTCTGCTTAGCTTGGGGCTAGACAATGCCGTGTGAAATGTCCAGCATTATTTATTTATTTATTTATTTATTTATGTGCTATTTACTTATGAAGAACATAAAGTGACAGTGTTTTACTTATGTTATGTTTTGCATTCAGTTCTAGCAAATAGAAAATCATCCGTAGCATTGTGTACTTTTTTGCATATTCTATGTTTTATTCATGCATCTATGAATATTGTTCTTTGTTTTGACTACTCGCTTCTAAATAACCGTGAATTTCAGAATACATCCGCACTTTTTGCACACCATGTATGTAGGATGCCTATAGCATGGCAGCAACGTCACTGAATTCGTGTTCTGCACTCTGGGTGTAAAGAATTTGTTATTTCAGTACATTCTGTTTGTTTGCAATCTCCCTCGGTTTTACGGAACTCCCAGAAGGGCCATTTTAATGTATTTTTAGGTACATATTTTTTCGCGTTTTTTACTGACGAGCGCTAATGGAGTTTCCGGAAAAATAAAAGCTTGTACAGAGTTTTCCAATTAATTTTCTGGTGTGGTAACTAATTATTTTTCATGTAAGTATTTTCATGAATGGGGTTGGACATGGATGAGCAAATTGGAATTTATGGGCCTTATTTGGCTAGAGCTTGTAGAAAAAGCAAGAATATTTTTAACTCAAGATAAAACTTAATTTCAGAGAAAAATATTCGAATGAGGTTCGTAGTAAGCCCGCTTAAATCCTTAATGAAAAAAATACGGTTCGAAAATTATTACCGAGTTACCCAATTCATTCTTTCGATATCTTTTGTTGATCAGATATTGCCTTGCTTTGTCTTTTGTCCTTTTGATTTCCAAAAGGATCGACGTTGTCATAAAGTTGTAAGGTCTGAACAAGAAATTGGATCAAATTGTTTCAGCAATCCCATCCCCTTATTAGGCCTCGATCCTGACTTTACAGAGGATATTGGAAGACAAAAATGTTAGAAATGTTTCAAAGGGCAGTTTTATAGGTAACGACACGATATTCAGGTTAATAAAATTCATATAGCGCTCGCCCCGACACTCTTTTATATAGATGGATGAGTTAAACGTAGCCAACAGATTTAGTAGGTAATATTTTAATGACAGGACGCTTCCGTGATTATTATTGGTCAAAGGCTCTTCTACTTTATGGTCCAACGGCCCAAGTTACAAAAATTTAAATAATATTACAAATATTATCGTGTCGGCAATTTACAAAAAAAAAAAGAAGAATGTCATTATGACGTAATTCTTCTGAAAACCTTATTAACCACAAAAATACTCCTGGGAATTTAGAATTTATTTATCAACAAAGAAAATTGCATTAAAAAAGAAATTAGAAATTTGGTTAAAAGAAGATAAAATAAATAAATTACAGATCTGTTTTTCTTTATAAAATAAACCTTCCATTGGTTGTTTTGTCCCGCAGGTGTAATTTTCTATGCATAATCTGAAATCAGCGTTGTAAGAGAAAAAAAAACAGTGCTTAAAATAATGAATAAAATCCAACCGGCTACACGAGATGTGTAAGCCTGTAAAATAATTTTGTTGAAACAATAAAATAAAAATCCAAACAAAACCATATGCGAGCCGAACATCCTGATAATATTGAAATCGGTAAGGTACGTCGACTAGACTCAACTTTGTATCCCATATCCCACCCGCAAGCTGCAAAGTCATTCAATGTTTTACAGCAGCAATAAAAGTTCGGTATCCAGGGTCCGAAGGCTGCAGATCCGAGATACGACGCCACTTTGCCGTATACGGTAATCCAGGAGTGCCCCCACATTACAGTTCGCTAAGTAATGGAGAGCACGGCTTAGTTCTTGGAACCTGGTCGGAGCAATTATTTTTATTTATTGATAGTGGTTTTCAAAGTTGTTGTGATATCAAAGGGTAGAGGTTATGGGTGAGGGGAAGTGGAACTCTTTGCTCGTTTTATGGTGGTTATGCAAGTACTAGGAAAAATTTAAAACCAAGGTACCTACTTGATGTAGGTAACTTTTTGACATCCACAAGTAGGTACATAATTAAAATATAATTCGAAGGAATACCGCTGACTTCTGGAAATCTAACTGTAAAACTCTTTGCAAGGAATCAAAGCTGTGTTATGAAAAATTGATTTAAAAGAGATTTAAATTAATTTAATAACGTAATTATTTGAGCGACTGGTCGAAACGATGCGTGACCCGAGAGCTGGTGAGTATCTGGCGCAGCGCATCAACATTGCCATACAGTAGGGCAATGCAGCTAGCGTCTTGGGGACGCTTCCGACTGCTATTAATATGGATTAGTTGAGCTACTTGTAGATTGTTTGCAACAGTCTGCAGTTAGCTCAATTGTAAATACTACATATTTCTAATTTATTTCTATTACCTATTTGATTGTAATTTTCTTTGTGAATTAAGATATCTTTATTCAATAACGTAATGTAATAAATATAAGCAATATCCGAATGTAAAAGATACAAAGCAAAGATAAGCAACAGCTTATCCCCCAAACTTGTACAAATTCAATAATGGTAAGAGTCCATAAAGAGATCAAGGAAACCAACGCAAAAAGGTAAATAAATACAAGAAAATAATCAGCTGCACAATATTTACCCTATTCCTGAGCACACAGATTGAATAAAACCAATTTTTAAAGGTCCAACTTCTAAAGGCTCTGTGACCCATTTATTTGGGTCAAATCTTTACAAGGCTTTGCCCCTTGTAACCCCGTGATAGATCGCCCACCGACGTGGATGTTCAATAAGCCTGAATAATTCGAGTAAAAAACTGGAATGCTCTGAAAGCCTGTGAATTGCGATTACAGAGAACGTTTTTCAATTTGATACCGGAAAAAGATGCATAATATTTCTTTGGTTTCATTTTGAAGGACTGTGCCATTGATTGGCAATTTATTTAGGTACACCTTCAGTTACTAATTGAGCCAATGCAATGAGTGCCATACTGAAAGCACATCGAAATAAAAATTGTGTCTGTTTATGTGTTAGTGCGCTAATTAGAAGTTTTGAGGCCTGACTAGTCCAATATGACACACGTAGAATATCAAAGCAACTGTTTTTCAAAACTGTACTCGGCAAGCTAGCATAAAATGAAAAAGTTTCAAATATCAAATCAAATTGAGACAAACCAACACGTCTTATGCCCCGTGTTTTCCGCGACTCACCTTTTTATTTGCAAACATACTATCAAGGGGTTTCGAAAAACCCAAATACACTCAGAAAATTAGCAATGTCAGCGTTTTCCTCTACACGGTACATCTTCAACAAATCCGGGATCCAAGTAATAGCTTCTGCTAGAAATAACCAGGTTTTCCACCTCGTATTTTCCGTATTAAGTATTTTGCTGAAAGCCCTTTCCACCCGAACCCTCTTTGTTGGGTATCCGATACGATCCCCTTCAAATTATGAAAGTGTATAAACATTTTCACGCCCTACAATCTAAATCTAACCCCTGATTTCTATTCTGAAGTTATTATTATCAAATCAAGCTATTGATACCTGGGTAGATAAAAGTTGCATGTCAGTACGCCCCCATAATAGCGGGGAAATGAAAATGAAAAAAGACACTGGTATTTTTGTATTTTACGTTATTGTGCGCAATCATTTTCTTGTTTGCATGAAAGCCTTCAACAGTTTAATGAATTTACCTTGAAAATAATAACCATGCATGCATTTTAACCAGTTATGAATGTACCTACCACACACCAGAAAAAGACATGTTTTAGTTTGAGCGGAAGTCGATGGATGGAGGCAGCTTAGGACCGCTAATCGAGGCGTAGTTTGGGAGACTATGTTCAGCAGTGGACGTGTGAACTGATACAATGATGATGTCTTACTTTCTAATAAGAAATTTCATGGAAGAGTAGAATGTTCTGCTTCAAAAGCAAGCCTTCTGTGCTTACACAAAATTACCGAATCCACAGACTGAATTAATTAACCGACGCAAAACACTGAATATTATGTAACTACTGGGATGACAATGGAGAACGGTCTGGAAAACTTGAATAGATTTAAGGAATTATGAAACCTATTGTTCAGGTTTTAAAGCTCAGTCTGACGCAGAGCATGATTTTGATGATGAATGAAAAGGAGATTGATAAATAGATTTATGGTTTAAACCCTCTGTAAGATCTCAATTCCTACTCAGATGAAAAATACTAGGAAGTAATCTGTTAAATATTTTACGAAGGGCCATCTTAATCAGCAATCTTAATTCATTTCAATAAATAGATCCTGTAAGGGCTGTTTAAACGTAAGAGACTATTTGTAAACATACAATATTATAATTGTTGGTCTTTAAATAAATAAATAAAAACATTCATGGCCGCAGCACCTAGCGCATTTTTCAATGAAATTAAAAATACGAAAATTCTGCAAGTTTCATAAAAGATTATAATAATTCTAGTCTCACAAACGCCGTTTAATGCATTCACTGCGTAGCCTTTGCTGTGCGGCACGCAGGGAGCGCCGCCCCGCTACGAGCGGCTGCGGAATGTGTGCGTCTTATTTCTCTTCTTTTTTCTTTCCTCTAAAAGCTTAAGCGAGTCAAAGCTCGGCATGACTCGCCCAACATGTAACAGAACCATGTAACTTTCATTAGATCCCAACTATTCTACATCCATATTGTTCCAAGGCCAGACTGGTACGAGAGCGCTATTAAAACTCATTTAGTGTGCGTGATAACAAAGAACGACGGCGGATATACGTTATTTGCATAATCCATGCATCAAATTCCGTTAATTTTCTTTTAATGCGCGCTGGCAGCTGCAGCGTAAACAGTGTAGCTTAACTGGGAGGGCACAGTGAAAATGTTATATCCGCTGGTGAAAAACAGTGAAGAGAAAATCAATTAACACCTTCTATATACATAAAACTTTATATTTTAAAATTTGCTGTCTATCTAGTCTAAGAGCGTATTTTGTAAGCCTACAGTAATTTACGTTACTGATTTTTGATTTCTAAGTATATTTATATTATCTGGTAAGTTCCTCAGGCTTCCTGAAGGGCATTAATAAGAGTGAATCACTGCTAACCAACGCTGGATGCCGCTAACTGAAGACGGGATGCTGAGGCACTCGTTAGTGGAGGATTTTGTCTAGCAGTCGAGTAGCTGATGATGATGACTTCTTTCATCATCATCAGCCTACGGTAATCCTCAACGGAGGATTTCGAATGCTGAATTATAACTGAGTTTTTACCGTAGTACTGCGCAAATACAGTTTAATGCCTTTCCATTAAAATTCCTAGTACAAAGTCACAGAAAGCAGTCTCGAAGCAAGTGTCACTAGTCGCGAAGGCGAGATAAAAGTGTAAATCCTACACAATTTTGAAATAAACGCAATTTCCTGCAAAGAAGTCTGAGCTCTTACCCCTTTGTTTTCATTCTGTGTTCAAGCCTTCACTACAAATGTGTAGACTGTGAATTTCAGTAGCGCAAGTCATAACTTCTATGGGCATTGTAGGAAAACCATTGCCAAAAATTATTTCTCATAATTTCTTATTTTAATCGTGATTTGTAAATCACTCGCATTTTTGAAATAGATGGAAACCCCACATTATAGAGACAGTTCAGTGTTTGCTAAAAACATTAATTTCTAAGAATTTCGTCATATAAAATTATCTGGATGTACCAAAAAGCTGCTTTTACGCTTTACATTTTTTGTTAAAGCTATATTTTATGAGTACCTACACTTTTTAATAGAAATAAAAACAAAGATGAATAGAAGCTCTAGCTACGGAAGTCCGGACAAACTAAAACTTACTGCAAGCCAGTAACTACGTGCGATAGTGCGAGATGTTAATATTCATTACTCTAGCCTCTAGGGTGCAAGACTCAGACAAATCGACTGCGTTGTCTGAGACACGTTGCTGATACAAGTACAACTACTGGCAACATGAATAGTTTCCGACTGGCTTTCCATACTAGGAAAGTATATTTTATTGTCTTGGGACTTGAGATTGTAGAAGAAACTTTGATAGAACAAACTGGAAACTCCTTTAGCTTTATGTACAAAAGATGACGGAGATACCTATACATTTTTTAGATGATGATTATGCATTTGATAATTGAGTGGGCAAGAAAATACCAAATGATTAGACATTAAGTGAAAATTTAAATTAAAACTGGCGAATCAGAAAAACCAAACAGAAAAACCCGAAAACAAAATGTTTGCCTGACAAACAATATGGTAGAGGTTTTCATGCGTGTAAAATATAATACCCGCGTTTTCCAAAAAGCAACAACCTATCAATCGTGAATGAATTCAAATATTTGAAAAATCACGAATTTACTTTTTTGTATGAAAATCGAAAATCTACCTGCAATGTTACATGAATGTAGGCCAAACGCAGTTTCACCTTTGACGAGGTTAGGCATTTGATTGAACTCACCGCCTGCGTAATTTGAATATTTGACCAACATTTTCGAACAAAATAAATTAGTTTTTGTTGCAAAATGTGATGAAAACCTCAGATGCACAGATGACGTTGACCGGATATGCATTCCGCTTAACCACAACCACAACGTTCTTCACTATAGAATTCGAAGATTTTGAATACGAGCTACATACTAGTATCTCATTGTTTAAACGCTGTCGTTATATAGTATGATCTGTGTACAATATAGTCTCCGTCGAAACTGACATCAGACTGGCATGAAATTCGACTAGGTGATGATCATTTTCACTGTTTGAAATTATGTAAGACCATTTTATAGTGAAATGTGTAGACAGACATGCTACATACTTCCTGTTTTGTAGGTCCCAAAACTACGACAGCTCTCACATCGCCAGCCTAATGATTTCAGTCAAGGTCCGCCATAGTCCCCAAAAACAAAATAAAACAAGAAACCCACTTCGCGAAATCCCTTCAACCTCGACATAAGGGCCACCACTTATATCAATTCCGTATCTTTGGTCAATCGATCATCCTTCACCATGCGTGACGTAAGAGAACTCTCGTTTCGAAGATAGATTGCAGGGTCCACTCTCGAACTCGATTGAGGTCCTTAGTATCGTATTTTATCTATCAGGGCAGAATGAGGTTACTTACTTTGTTACGAAATCTCAACCAGGGTATTGATTTGTGTGAGAAATTCTTCCAGAATAACGAAATTGGTGTTTGATTTTTCTATTGGTCAGATCGATTTCTAGTTATTTTCCTCAGGGTGTATTTTTGATACGAAGAATTCGTCTCGATTCTTGTATTGATATCGGATTTCGTCAGAATTCAAAGAAAATTTTGCATGCAAAATGTCTCATTAGCTATACGGGCTACCTCGTTAAAAGTTTCAAGTTTCAGTTTTCAGTCTCAGAGAACTTTCAATTGATAAAAAATGAATAAAGCTACTAACGAACCATCGCTACTCAAAAGTCATAATTCAGTACAGCAAAACCTTCCAATTAAAGCAATAGGAGTAAAGTATTCCTGGAAAAAAATATCTGCCAATCGCAAGTTTTATTACCAAAGTACCTAGTGTTTTGTACGACGCAAAGTCCTAATTTTATAAACTCTTCGACATTTGGCTCTTGGTACATGTTGCTATTTATGTTGCAAAGTTCATGCTTGTATCTTATTCGTCAAAGATTTAGCCCCTCATTTAAACCTGATCAGTTCGTAAAAGATACCAAACTAGGCTCCGACGAATCATCAAGAGGGACCCAGCCTGGTATTTTACACACACACGAGTAGGCTGACGAGAAAATGATGAGATAGATACCATTACATCAGTTAGAGTCGACAGACTGAATGATGATGATCAGGTCAGGCATGTCTTTTATATGTTCAGGAATTAGATAAAACAACTAGGTACCAAAAACTTAGTTCAGATTTCTGAACCAGGTTCAAAACACTAAAAGAGCAAGGGTTGCAGCCTGACGTCACTTATTTGCAAACGTACCTAATAGTAAGCGCGATCGTATTCTTTAAACGAATCGGTGGCAAAGCATCTTTGTGTTACAAAAGATGTTAAGAATTAGAAGTGGCAAAGACTAGAGTTAAAAAGTTTTAGAGTCCATTCAATTTTGATCATGGAAAGTAGGTTATTTACATCCAGAAATAGCTGTGCTCCGTGGTATCATTCGCGGTGTTTATGTTTGTAATATATAAAAAAGTATTTGGCATTATTTGGTCATCCCATGGGAACACTGCTCTGTTCCGGGATCACATGTATATAATAGCCTATTTTTTAGTAGGATATAAGTGATCCTGGTACTAAATTTATTCACAAAATTTTAAATCCGTTCAGCCGTTTGAACGTCATTCGTCAAGGAGACAAGTATACAAGTATACACACACATAAATTATAATGAACTACATACAAACTATCACCTTTATAATATTAGCGTGAAAATGTGGAGGTACTTACATAATTTAAGCTTTTGATCAATGACTTAGAAGCGAAAATAAAGAACTATAGTTGTATAATGCCTGAATAACGATACCTACTCGTATTTGACAATATGACTTTTTTAAGTGTTTCATATTAGTAATACGGAAATGAAGCAATTAAGGTAGCAGTTAAAGCCAGGAAGCCTTTTCTCGTCTTCGCTCACCTTCAAAGCACTTTGTGGGTTACAATTTCTAATATTTTCTAGCTCTGCATAGAACAGGAGTACTGTGGAACAAAGTTGCTCCTCGATTTAAATTAAATCACTGTGCACATACAATGTTTATTTAATGTTCTAGATTTCTAAAGCCTGAAATAAAGGTGGATCTCTCTAAGGCTTATCAGGTTTTAGAAAACAAAAGTGCTTCAAGAATTGATGGAGATAGATTGCTCTGTATTTTATGAGAATCGAGAGAGGAATACAGATTCGCTAGATTTTATGTGAGACAAGAATGTTTTATTGATTAGATAAGAAACATTTTAGCTGATAAATAAAATTTATCTTACGACCATCGATAAAAATCTAATCAATCCTAAGAATAATTTATGTACTTACGAAGTTAGTTATTCTTTGGTTTTAAGTTGATTTGCAACGTAAGTTTCAAGTTACACACCTAAAAATTTAGTAAATTAACCTATTAAACTAAATTTACCCTCTAATTTGCCAGAATAACTACGTCACTAATACGTTCTTCATCAGTTTACAAACGTTATATTAGTATATAACGTTTGTAAACTGATGAAGAACGATCAATTTTGATGAAGTAGTCTTCATCAAAATTGAGATATTTAAACGAACCGACTTAGTGAATCATTCTGATTTAAAACCCATTGTAAAAGCCTGTTAAACTTTTCCTCATAAAAAGTGAAGATCAAAATTAAAACAATACACCGTAATAAATAACTCCGCGTTTACGAGCGACTATATAAATAAAGACATGCGAATGCCATTAGTGTTATTACAGTTTTATGCCGGCTTACTGCAGGTGTATTAGGATGCTGTGACGGGAAATCTCATTATGGGGTTGGTGTAATGCAAGGGATGAGCGGATGAGCGTGGTAACGCTTTCTCTGCCTCGCCTTGGCGGTGCAACTCGCAGCAGGGGCGCTCCACGGCTCTGTAGATGCATGTGCGTTGGGGGTACTGAAGTGAGTGAAGAAGTTGAATCGATGTAAGTAAAAAATGGGTGACGAGGCTTCTCGAAAGCGGAAAGCTTAAATTACGTGCAATTAGGTCCACCCACCTCAGTCATAGTCAGACCGGCGGCGCCGCCGGTGTTCGTGTGTTGCCTGTGTATTGTTGGCTCGGTCACACTTCAGTCTAGGTACGTGTTTCCATCTTAGTTGTTCATTAGGTAGATAAATTGCAAAAAATTTAATATAGTGAGTCTATGGATTTCGTTGTAACACAACACAGGCCATTTGCTGAGTTGGGAGAACGTATCTACAGATTTTACTTAGATCTATGGTTAAAACAAAGATAAATACTGGGCACGGGCATAAGGCGCTAAAATTCAGGGAGAATATTCATAAGACTATGGCCCAATGGCAATCATAGATAGCGTAAAATAGAGTAGTGAAGCAAGAGAGAAAGAAAACTACAATATTGGGAGATGTCCGCTACTGGAGCAATGCTGATGATAAAAATAATTCGCATTATGTTTATGTACCGTTTATCACACTAATATTATAAATGCGAAAGTTTAGATGGATGGATGGATAGATGAATGGATGGGTGGATGTTTGTTACCTTTTGACGCCAAAACTACTGAACGAATTTGGCTGAAATTTTGCGTACAGATAATTCTAATCCTGGAATCAAACATACTTTTTATCCCATAAATCCGTTTCCATGGGATAGAAATCTTCTTTAAACTTTCTATAGAAACAACGCGTGCGAAGCCACGGGCATAAACTAGTATCTTAATAATTTACTAGTTTTACTACCGTACTGTTTGACCAGAATTTATGTGCCCTGTTCCAATCTGATCCTCTAAAAACAGATCCATTGCTGGACTCAAAACGGCTTCCTCTTAAAACGAACTTTAATTTGACGTGATTTCTATATTCCAGATAAACAAGGTAAAGTTACAGGCACATCCGCTCGGTAATTTTGGCGTTGTTTGCAGAAAAATCACATCTATAAAAGTTTTTTTTTAATAGGTAGTAAGAAGAATAGCTTCTACTTATGGCAAAAGAAATAAATAAAATTTTAGCTCATTATGAGTGTAAGCGAGTTAACTACGAACTTTGTTTGTGTTAGAAGAACACTAACGTTTCTTCCCTTATCGAAGGACTTCTTCAGGATGAGTGTTGTTCTAGTCGCGGACGTTGAAACGTTGATATTCTTCCAATAGAAACGAGGTTCTTAGTTAAGGCGCTTATACATATAATAAGTAAAAAATAAGGAATTCGTCAACTACCGTAAGCTATCGTATTTTTTTTTAAATAAAAAAAATACGATTGCAACTCAAGAATAAATAAATAAACAATAAATAAATAATGCTGGGCAATTCATACAGCATTATCTAGCCTAGATATACTTAATACAATACATTTCATAGAAAACATCCAGAACGCCCTGGACAAATGTCTGCAGGTCGTGCAAACATTTGTCCCGAGGCGGGAATCGAACCCGCTACCTCCTGTGTCGCAGGCAGACCTTCGCCCGCTGCGCCACAGAAGTCGCCAAAGAAAGAAAGCTCTAGTTTGTCTGATCTAATTTGTCGAATATTTTCATTGCTACTTCACTATCAAAAGTACAGTAGCTTATAACTTGATCCTTGCCCTCTCAATGTCATCCTGTCGGTCTGAGTGTCAGAAATTAGTTTGCGGGTGATATTTGATTATTGTGGTAGAGAATTATAGTGGAAATGAAACGAGCTGCTGTATTACGAACTTTGATTACATTTAAAATTTTCTGTATGTGGTAGTGATTGAGGTGGTTTTTTGTGTGAATTTCACAACACTATTATTATATATTTGTGTAAATTGGGTAATTTGAGGCCCAATTTAGTGTTAATTGCATAGTAAAGTATTTTTTAATCAAATGCAAAAGTTAGTTAAGTATCTTCGTTTAAAAACAATTTACTATAAATAAATATATATATCAATGGAAAAATTGATGGGCACAGGTATAAATAACATTTTGTTTTTCCTTCTAAAGATTTTCACACAAAACAAACAGAAGCAACCTCAAACCTCAAATATTGATGCAAATTCAAGCAAACTATTCAGACTCAATCGAAATTTGCAATTTGCAAAACTTATTGGTATTCATAGGCGTTTGATGCTTCATAAGCTAGTCAATATAATGCCGTAAGGAGTCTGCAGCAATGGACGCTCCTTTGTGCCCCAGATCCCGTTATTTAGGCAACCATTGACATGTAAATCCCTTTAGGCTATTAAATTTGCATTCTAATTAAAAGACACCGTTTCAACAGCCTAAGTTTTTGTCTCTAAATGTCCACCATTTCCCCGAAAAGCACAGTTATGTTAATTCAGGCAACCTATTGATCCGCATTTCCTGATATAACTAGTTGGGCATTCCGATACGCTTGGTAAAATTTATCTTACACGAATCGGAATGAATAAGGTATGGGATTTATTATAATATTTACGGTCGATGAGTATTTTGAATGAATTTAAAAGTAAAACAATGAGTCGTGTTTTATAAGTGCTAAGAATCTGGAGATAATTTTATTCAGCTGACCATTGGGGACCGTTCAGAACGCAGAGCAGACCCGACGCGTGCGAATGCATTATTTATACGTACGACCTGGCGAGACCAAAACGAATGCAGATGGTAACGAAAAATAAGATATGGGAGGCTGACTGTCCTTTTGTCTCAACGACAAACCGTGCCTCGTGAATAAATAGCAGAAATAAAAAACGTATAAATATTGAACCGTATATTTCACACTTTGCCGGGAGCCTCTGTAACTGAGATATATTATGACACGGTTTTACTTCGGTTCTTGTAGTTGGGTGCTGTTTTACGAATCTGTGCTTGTAAACAAGTGCCAACACTGGAGGCATTAGCTTTTTAAATGGATGCGAGAGTGACAAATTCTACTTGTGCATAACTAACTGCATATATTTTTGTTGAGAGCGGTGTTCACACAAGCAAATGATATAGAGGGACTCTCAGCCTTTTAATTGCTAAGTAACTGCAATAAACATTAACTTTTTCAAGAAACTGGTTGAGATTTATTATCTTGAGACAAGACCTTTCTTCAAATCTTTTGTATGACCACAAATCAACGAGAGCTAAGCTAACCCAGGTGGGCAGTTTCTAGGTACCAACTGCCATGTTGTACAAATTTGACTAACGCAAGATCTAAAATATAGACCGAAAAGCCCTGAATTTAGACCGGTTCAATGTAGGTTTGTTCAGTTTTGATCAATATTTCATCGTCACGGGCAGCCGGTCACAACGCTACGTCATTGCTATGTAAAATTGGAACAAAAAAACTATGGAAAGGCCAGAATTGGAAAATATTTTAGGCACTGCGTGGATAACTACTGCAGCTGCTGTCAGTCAAATACACCCAAATACATATATTGAAAACGACCTATGATAAAAAGTATGATTTTACAGGAAAGTGTTCTACTAGCAACTAGGTCAATAAAATTATTAATGACACCATTCAATTTATAATATTGCCCACTCTACCATTGTAAATTAGATCACATTTGCTTGATATAAGTAAGTTATTAAAATTTATAATCTAATGTACTCATTAAATTATAAATTTTATTTACTAGTCCTCCCTACTCTACATATTTTTCAGTGCATGTCAAAGTAGATTTGTTGCCAAACGGGTAAGCTATTGTGTTTGTTAGTAAACTCATGAAAATTTCAAGATTACACAAACAAATGTACAGTGCGCGTCAGAGTTAAGTATGCCCCTTGACAACAAAATAATTTCTATAACTTCTATTTGCTTGTAACCAATTTTCACATGCAAAAACTAATCGCGCCGCTCAGGATGGAACCTTCCACCCAAATCTAGAGACTCAAATTCTCGACAGTAAACCAACTGAGCTATTCAGCTATTGAACATGAACACTGTGTCAAATTTTGTCTATGGGCCTAATTAATCCCTAATTTTAATGCCAAGTCTTACCATTGTTTTATTTGTTTTATGGATGCGGGTAGTCTGATTTGATATCGTTTGTAGCGAACAAAGTAATTGTCACTCGTCTTATTGCATGTGGTTTGCTTTGTGCGTATCTTCGAGAGCTTTTAGTGTTCTCAAAGATGCATCAATTTTACTAATGAGAGATCGAAATTGTTACTAGTTATCATTTCTGTTCTTTCGACGTAAAAAAATTATAGCATATACAACACAAGTAAATTTTAAGTAAGTAGCAGGTAGGGTTTGTATATTTGTGAACGAACTTGCAGCATTCTGTTACTAAAATGTTTTGGGAAACAATATTGATGATTAGCTAGGTATGTTCAGGGTAAAATACAATACTGATAATTATATAAGTATATGCAGGGTAAAATCAGTGGAACCCAAAACAAAGCTAATTTTACAGTTCAATAAATAATTATAATTACAAACTACCCACGTACTAACAATAAAGTCAATAATACCAGAGATAATAAACAAAACTTAGTTTTACCAATGTTGGTTAATCCACGTAATTGGGGACGTTGTAACACTATTTAATAAAAGCCGGAAAATTTTACCGGATTTTAACTTTTGCGACGGACCTCCAGCAAACCAATAAGGCGTTTTATTACTGTAGGTACGGCAGCGTTCTGTACCTAAAGGGTGTCAGCGGGCCCTATCACTAATATTAAGCCTTCGCTGTCTGTCTGTCTGTCGGTCCGTCCATCATTCAGCGGGCTGTATGAACCGTAAAATGTAGATGTTTGAAGTTTTCACAATATACAATAGTTTTTATATAAAGAAATTCCGTGGGGTCCTCATACAAGACACATGTTTTTTGGCGTTTTTGGCTCGATATAATAAAAGTGTTGTACGATGGTACGGAACCCTTCATGTGCAAGTCTGACTCTAACTTGACCGGTTTGAGTGTTACCTATAATGTATGCCTATTTTGTTTCGTTCTAACGGATTTTATTTTTCATAATAATAAATTTATTAAATTAGTAAATAGTATAATTAGTAAATCAAATCAACAGAACAATTCGTCCGGCTATCGATATTTTATATAGGTACCAACCCTAAGTGTTTGCTAAATATTAGCAAAGTTTGCTCAAACTAATTTGATACGCCTGATTCGGATAGTTATAGACAAGAGTTTTGTTTAAGTTGTAATAAAATGGAATATTATCTTTAGATTATGTAAGAACTTGGAAAAATCGTTGATGTCTAGTTAGACAACCTCGCAACTATTTTACCAACTTTCTAGAGAGTGTAAAATCTATCGAAGTGACGAAACCCTACTATCGGAAATGTAATTAAATAGAGACCCTTACAACCAGTCCATGAAACCAGTATAAAGCCAATTCAGCACAGATTACCCGTAATTCACTAACATAGACCCAGTATGTAAATAGATAGGTAGGTATAATTGTTATTGGGATCAGAAATTAGTTAGTCGAGGGTTAAATCCGAAATTAGTTGAGTTTACTCCAAAGGCGTTGTCTTTGTCAGTTTATGCTCTGTTTATACGCTTGACTGTGGATTAGATTATGCAAGATCTTGTGTACGTCTATATGGAGTCTCCAGTCGTCCGTAACCATGTAATATGGCACGTTCATATTTTAAAATTTTACGAAACTATTATGGAAACCACAGAAATATACCGAGATTTATTTCTGTGATGGACACCCTTGTGGGTCTTAGAATTTTCAAGCTGAAGTGAAGTATTGGTATCTGGCTGAACACGAAGGTGGTGGTCGGGTTTTAGTAAATGTGTTCATGGGTGACATCGAGACTCAGTAAAGGTAGAGTAGAACGCCCTTTGTCCAGTTGGAATGACAATCTGCGTAAGACTTACATCCACACTCAGAGAGGTTCCTTAGTCCTAACGAATATTTATTAACTATTAATTAGCATTAAATCTGTTAATTGACGGTACATCCCAGAGACAAAATTTAAGGGTCATTTGATAGTGACACTTATGGGTATGCGTAGGGCGGAGCTGGTTATTGGTCGATTCAGTCTATCGATTGCAATTATATACGGCAAGACTTACTCCGAACTGTCAATGTTAAATCACTTTTTAACCCCCGACGCAAAAAGAGAGGGGTGTTATAAGTTTAACGTGTCCATCTGTGTATCCGTGTATCTGTCTGTGGTATCGTAGCTCCCAAACGGATGAACCGATTCTCGTTTAGTTTTTTTTGTGTCATCGATAATTTTATTCAAAAAAAACTTAAATTTTGTTCTTGTAAAAGGAATTTATGGTTAGAGTTTGGTTATTGTTGTTGGTAGTAACAGTTCGCCGGGCAGAAAAAAACTATTGTTTTAATGTGAATAGGAAAATATTTTTTATACAGTAGCGTTATTATAGGAAGAGACAAGCATTATTTTAGACTTTAACCTTTAGCCTGAACTGTTAAATGATTCAGAGAGTGATTTGTTTCAAATCTACACTAAGGAACGACCTAAGTAGACATTAAGCGACTCTGAGTGAGGCTGTTCTGTATCTTTGGGTACAGTAAGCTGGAGACATGTCGCTCTGGCGCTGTTTTTTTGGGGGATGCCTATGTCCACCAAAAGACTAGCATTTGCTGATATTGATGATGATGCTGATTGAAACTTAGACTTGTTCCCTCGCTGGCTCAGACTTCGCAAAGAAAACTGCTCGTCAAGGTTAAACAAAAGTCGCGCTTTCCGCGTCGCTAGCATTTTTCTACACAGACATGCCTGAAGCAATACATTCATTTATGTTATTAAATTTTGTTTCTTACAATTAATAAGTCATATCTTAGAATAAATAAATAGAACGTGACCTTTTGAAAATGAAAGTTTTAATGAACTGAACGCAAATATGCGGGGATCAAAGAACATGTAGGTCTGAACCTACTATTTACAGATCTCATTGCTGTAGTAGGTACCTACTCAGTGTCTTAATAGGTAGAACTGGGTACACCCACCTATATTTTAGTGCGTGGGTGGGTGCTGTACTAGTACTGGTGGGCACTGTGTAGGAAAATCTAAATTTTTCCTTTTGCAAGAAGCAATAGATACATAACTATATTAGAGTAATGTATTACATTCATTCAAGTTAAAAAACCAATTAATTTTGTTGAATAGAGGTGTAATTGTATACTTATCGCGCGTCTTGAGCCATATAAGTATTCTAAAGATGTGTATATTTGGTATACATAATTTTCCATGTACAAGGCATCGAAAGATAGGTACTTAAGTATACATTTTGTTTATTTAGTGAGTAAGTAAAAGTAAAAAGATATTTAATCGGACAAAACAGATCTAGTTCATTGTTACTTAAAAAAAATTATGAAATTTTATGATATCCTTGAGATTTCAGCATGAAATTTTAAGAGTGAAGTCAGAGCTATTTTCATACCGAATAATTTTATGTAAGACCACTCCACCTTTTCACATCGTTAAAACACTATTGCGATAACAGAACTAGATTTACGACATTGAATATAAGTGGATGTCTGAGTGACGTTAGCAAATATTATGCTTACTAGTTTCTGCCCGCGGCTTCGCACGCGATGTTTCTATGGAAACGTTCAAAGGTTATTTATATCCCATGGGAACTGATTTGTGGGATAAAAAGTAGCATAAATTTGATTCCAGGCTTAGAGCTATACCGATGTAAAATTTCAGCTCAATCTAGCGGTTTTGGCAGCGCACGCTAGAATAGCTCTCAGATGGTAGATTTTTTCCTACTGACTCGACACTTATCGTCATATTTTGGACAATTCACACAATATCTTTATAAATTGTAGCCTATGTGTTATTCTGATGTATAAGCTACTAGTATATGCCCGTGGCTTCGCACGCGATGTTTCTATGGAAACGTTTAAAGGGGATTTCTATCCCATGGGAACTGATTTATGGGATAAAAAGTAGCCTATGTTTGATTCCAGGATTAGAATTACCTGTATACAAAATTTCAGCCCGATCCGTTCAGTAGTTTTGGCTTGAAGTGGTAACAAACATCCATCCATCCATCCATCTATCCATCCATCCATCCAAACTTTCGCATTTATAATATTAGTGAGATGTGATATTATTGTAAAGTTTCATTAAAATCTATTCAGTAGTTTTTACGTAAAAGAGTTACAAACATCCATCCATCCATACTGACGAACTTTCGCGTTTATAACATTAGTAGGATGTTCATTTGTTTTCAGAAGATATCATACCATCATTTGCTGACCGTCTCTCATCGGTGGTATAATACCAACTGAAAACAAATGAAGTTATGAGCCATCGTCTTTTATTTTTAAATCGACTTCAAAAAAAGTAGGAGGTTTTATGTCCGGGTGTATGTTTTGTTTAGTTAGTTCTTCGATTTCTCCGTCAATTATGGACGATTTTAAATATTATTCGGTATTGTATAGAGTATGATCCCGAGATGATTCCATAAAAATGTATTGCCGAGGAATTCGTTTTTGTCCCTCAAAACTTAAAACAGTGTAAAGTTATGGGACTGAAAGTCTATTTTAGTTTTTTCAAAACAATCAATTATATTAAAAACCAAAATATCACTTTTTGGCTAGTATATATACTTTTAAGCGCTATACAGACAGAGGAACATTGATCTCCGTTTTGCGACAACAGGCAACTAGCAACAAGCTATTTACATATAAATTTCTTTTTAAGCCGGACCTTTTTGTTGCTGCTGTCATCACTGTCAACTGTCCTATAACGAAAAATATTAAAAAGTTGATAGTTTTTTCAAATAAAGTTGCAAAATAAAACTACGGGACCTACTACGCTGCGAACAGACCATTTTGTCACCAACCAAACTTTCGAATATACTATCGAATTTTTAACCGTCGACGCAAAAAGAGAGGGATGTTATAAGTTTAATGTGTCTATGTTTCTGTGTATTCTGTCTGTGGTATCATAGCTTCCAAACGGATGAACTGCTTCGTTAAGTTTTTTTTTGTGTCATAGATAATTTTATTCAGACTGTTCTTAGCCATGTTTCATGAAAATCTGTCGGTGGTTTTTAAAATTTTTAATTCTGTTCTTGTTAAGTGTAAAGCTTGACCAGCATAACTTTCTTATCCAGGTGCTTTTTGCTCACATGACCTATATGCAAACAGAGCTTAGCTCTTCAAGCTTTGCAATCCAACCCATCTATTTCTCAGTGTACAGCAAAACTTCCTAACGTAAATGCCTATCGACTCAACATCCACATGTCCCACTGAACCGATTCTGTATAATCAACGCCCTAGATTGGAACTATTGGAACTATTTGGAGTGATTGAGCCGAGAACACCGGCTGACGAGCAATCTTCTACTAATATCCTCCGAGAGAACTCAATTACAATGCGAGTGCCTTTAATTTCCTTGTGTAGGGCGTTCGTTGTGAAACAAGAACTTAAAAGTAGGTTGGAGGCTTTAGGGCTGGCTTAGATTGTACGGATCTTGAATGAAATATTTTTTTGTCAGACTGCGATAAAAGCGGGTAATGTTTTGGTGGTATGTGCATTAGTGGCAAGGTTAATTAAGTTACGTTCGTTGATAGCTGTAGTCCACACAGCAGATTTGAGTAATAAGGTGTCTTTGGATTACTCTGAATCAATCAGTGACATGCCATTAAAAATCTTATGAAGCGGTTGTATAATATGCAATTTCAACTTATCAAATTTGCAGTCGAATGAGTTTTTCTTTACTTCTTGCTTTACTTATTAATCTACTGACGTGGCGCTGGGACCCGAAGTGGATATTTGCCTCCGACAGCGAGATCGTCACTTGCACGGTTCCTTGCCGTTTTGCCGTGAAGATCTTGAAGCTATTTCTCAACTTCGTTGTTCCAGCGGAACCTCGGACATCAAAATAACTATTAGCCTATTTCGTGCAATTTTTTCTGTTATTGTGTTGGCTGTCTGCTTTTTGCACTCGACAGAATCTACTGCCGAGATTAGAACGCCTACCTTTATGGTGCCTTACATTGTTCTTATCGTTGTAATTAATATTAAGGAGTACCTCTAAGACATGCCAATAACAATGAGCGCATTTTATCGTTATCCGAACATCTGAATAGAGTCTAAATCCGCCTTGTCTATTTTAAAGTCAATTGTGCGGATATCGAAGTGTTATGGTATTGCCGAGAGCGAACTGTGCTTTATATCGTACGATATTAAAGTAGAATAAAAATGTAAAATAGTTTTGTGGGTTTATAGACTTTGTCGTACGAATAGTGTCTATGCTATGGTTTTGTATATTGTGCTGTTATTGTATTCTTGAAGTGCGCAAAGTGTGAAACTATTTAAATTAGGTACATAATGGGTACTTACATAGATTGTTTCGTGTTAATCATAGTGTCAATCATAAAATAAATTATCTTTATTTATTTCTTTTTTAGCAAATTGTGGTTCCTGGTTCAGGACGTTAATCCAAAACAAACATAATTATTACCAACAGTTAATAGTTTATTATTCCGTTCAAAAATATCCATTTGATTTATCTTTCATGAAACATTAGCTATTCTGCAAAAGAAACCACTATAAATTAGTTTTATGTTGGAAACAAATTCCTTGACCTACTTGCTGGGTACTGGCTGTCCGGTTAACGCTGCTTCAAAAAGACTACAGCTGAGTACTCGCAAGAACTAAGGAGAATTTATTAGCTGACATCTAAATCAGATAAGAATTTATACTTACAGGAAAGTTGGAAAATATCGGTTTGTCGTAGCGTCCTTCAAGAAAAATATTTATGGAGTTCTCTTGAAATGGAACGAAGTTTTACCTAGTCGGTGTGACGTTGAATAATGAAACTTCATTTTTGAAGAAAACGAAGGAGAAAATCTAGCAGAAAATAATGGGGCTGAGTAAAATATTTAGGGGTTATCCGTCCCTGACCTTGTCTTCAGCTTGATTAAGCAAATGAGTTTGGTCCACTTTTAAGGGTCCCTAGTAAAAGTGCCTTGAAAACACAATCTAAAAATATTTTAAAAATGAAACTATTCTCAGGTTATTTTATCAATAAAGCTGGCCCTTGCTGCTAGTCGTCATTTGAGAAGTAACTATCCGGGATCAAACATTCTGTAACCATCAGAAAAATAATACACACATAACATTAGAATATTATGGGCTGCTGAGAATCCTGGAGCATTCGAACTAATAAAAACTGTATACTTATAAGAACTATATATAAAAAACATATAAAATCTTCAGAAATAAAGCTTGTTATTCGCTATTAAATTCTCGTGTCCGAGCTACTAACGTTGAAGAGTACGCTAGTGAGGAGACAACCCTGGCTGCAACATCAGGTTTTTTCAGTAATTTTACTTTATTTTCTGTTGATATTTTTCTGTTGTTGATAATAAACCAGTTTCTGCCCGCGGCTTCGCACGCGTTGTTTTTATAAAAACGTTTTCTATCCTATGGGAAAAGATTTATGGTATAAAAAGTATATTTGAATCCAGGATTACAATTACCCGTATGCAAAACTTAAGCCCGATCCGTTCAGTAGTTTTGGCGTGAAGAGGTTACAAACATCCATTCATCCATACGCCTAAACATCCAAACTTTTTAATTTAAAATATTAGTGTGATGACGTCAGAGTCGTAAGTTTTATGGAAGTAGTTCAAATGGGCTTTTAATATTTGACTAAAACATTGATACAAGTGAAGTTAAATAAAAGATTGTTAAATTAAATGAGTTCACTGTAAAGCTCGTAAATTAAGTAGTACACGCGTGGGCAGTGTCTTCAGGTTGTCAGGGGGCGACTGAAGCCGAATAAACCTGATTCAGCGTAATCAACCCGAGCGTGACGGTTCAATTTCATTTATTGTTCAGAAATTGTGCGATTGACGTTGTCACTGCAGATAAACATAAACAGACAGAAAGTACTTCAACAATTTGAATAGTACAGGTGCGAGCAGTGTAGTACGTAGTTACGAATGGGAGACACATGTGCCGATTACAGCAGATCCGTCTTCTGATAGATATATAAACGTTTGTTAAAGCTGCCGACTGGAGGCGAGTATACCCGATTTAGCGTAACGGACCCGAGCGTGACCAGAATCCATACAAAGCACGCCTATATAACTTATCACTTCAAATAGGACATAGGATCGAAAGTTATAAAGTTCTTCAACAATTTGAATAGTACACGCGCGGGCAGTGTCGTCGATACGAATGGGAGCCGCAGGTGCCGATTAAAGCAGATCCCGCTTCTGATAGAGATTACGACTACAGCGGAACATCGCGAAGGTTCGGAACTAAACATCTGTATGCATATTGTTTTGGAGTATTGTACGGATGATTAGATTGTAGAAAACGGTGGTTGTCCTAACCACTCATCCTTGTCTGTAAAGGTGCAATTATTCTAACGACAGTTTGCGACACGTGTCGTGGTGAGGTTATCATTGTTTTGTTTGTTTTGGAGTATTGTACGGATGATTAGATTGTGGAAAATGGTGGTTATGTTAACCACTCATACTTGTCTGTACAGGTGCAATTATTCTAGCGAAGGTTTTATACATGTTTCGGATCAGGTGTCATTTTGGTAGAGGTTGGGCGAGTATAGATTTGTAATCAACACGTCATTAAAAACGCCATTTGTGATGAAATTTGGGTAGAAAAAATCTAGCTTTAGTAACTATAATACTTCTTGGTTCAAGCTCGTAACACTATTTTCCTTTTTCTTCAAAAAATTGTGTATTTCTCGGTTAAAGTTTAGGTACTTCTAATCTTAGTTTTGTCCAATATGATAGTAAGAAAAATGCCCATTTTTCAAAATACTGCTCATTTTCCAACCCAATATCTGTGACCATTGGTCAGTTTTACTATTGATTCACATCAAATCAGTGTATAGAAAAAGCAACATACATTTTGCTCTAAGGCACTATCCCGACCCAAACCAGCGCCACCACCTCTTTTATCTTATTATCTTAAATGAAGGAATTTTCAAAAATCGTTTAGGGAGTTTGTTATACCTATGATAAGCTTTTTTTAATGCCTGTGTATGAGTTATATTTTTTATGCCAAAAAGAGCAATTAAGCATCTCTGTCTACACAGACAGAGTTGCAAAATTGCTCTTTTTGTACTTTTTTCTGCTGACTAAGAAATTATATCTATCTATGTTATATCTGTCTTATTTTGTGTGCAACTATTGTAAACTAAAAGTTTGTATATGACGTTTTACATTTAGTCACCTGTAAGTTGTTATTGCGTTTAAACTGAAAATTTAAAATGTCTATGTTATCAACTTAACAAAACTTCATTACGGATGTAAGCGGGTTAACTACGAACCTTATTTGTGTTGGAAGAACACCAACGTTAACAAAACTTGGTCATCGAATGTCAATTCTCTTTCGATACGACGCCGTCGTCGGTACATTTGATACTGTTTTGCGGGAGTAGATACATTTTATGCTCAGGTACTCGAGGGCTCTTCCTACAAATCTAAAAACCAGATTTCCCTTCCACAAATCCACTAAAATATTCCAGCAAGATAACGGCCACCAATAACAGACCCCAGACATATTCCAACCCGATGCCAGATAACAATAGAATAAACTTCGCCAGAGGGTGCATTTATGTTCAAAGCAGGTTGCTAGTGCTTACCGTATTTGTCTACTTTTTGTTTACATTCGAAACAAGGGAGGAGCGACTGAATTGATTTTTGGTTTGGTGTACTTAGTTATCGACACGTATCGAACCAAGCAAGCGTTCGGCAAAGGTGAGAATTACGAAAGTGTATCATTTCGTACACATGCGTTTACGTTATCAAGATAATACACTTCTCTGTAGGTACTTTCTAATCGTCATCGATTGATATCAATTTTGTCAACAGTAATAGGATATCCGTTTCCTATGTAAATGTGCCCTTAACTCCACCAAAGGCACAGAGAAGGCGCAAAACGTGCATTTTAATTACACTTCCTTACTTCTGAATTTATGCGTGGCGCTGTGTCGTTATTCTTAATGGATCAGATAAAGGCTAAACGATTATTTGGCCATACTGAGTTTTCTGATGGTAGCCGAAGTCAATGGTATTTATGTGTGAAGATCTAGGAAGACTTCCGTGGGTTTGGCGCTATCTCAATTTCTAGACAACGAAGCAATTGTTTTATAAGTTTTAGTTTATTAGCGCCATCAATAATTTTAATTGCTATGAATGATAATGAGAAAATAAAGAACCTCCTTGGGTTCTTTATATTCTACCGTGGTAACCGGCTTACCGCGTTTCGTCATTGCACGGGTCGTTAAGGTACGGTACGGAACAGATTATTACAATTAGATCTTTTTTAACAAAAACACAATCATAAAATGGAAATTGGATGACACAAATGACTTGGTGACATTACAAAGACAAAATCTTACCTGATACCTGATTAGGAGCTTATCAATATATGTATGTATATATAAATGAATTGATGACCATGAAGCATTAACTGATACTTATCTATTGTAAAGTCAAAAGTCATAATAAAACATATGCAAGCAATATAGTACAATAGTCTTGATGTTGCAATGATAATCACAACTCAATTTGCAGCCGGCCTTCACCTGCTTAGTAAATTTTGAAAACAGTTGTGATTCGGTAACAAGACACCCTAATGAGGATCGCGATAAACCAAGTCAGTACACGACACACGGTACATCTGACATCCTATCCGACGCATAGAAAAAAGGCGAACAACTCTCGCAAAAGTGTGCTAAGTCATTTATCAAGCGCTGAGAACTCTCGACGGGAGGAACTTTAGATATAGGATATGCTGGCACTAGACATTAATAATAAGGTTATCACAAACCCGAGTTTTCGGATCCCGTGTTTTATACAAAAACGACGAAAACTATTAAGTACTTTTGCAGAACAACAAGCCCAGACAGTTTTTCTGAAGTTTCAGAACAAAACATTATTAGAACAACAGATTTTCACGGTCTACGAGATTCGATGAAAAGCCAAAGGGCAAGTCCTTAATACTATCAAACCATATCGACCCAAACAACCCCGTATCTTTATTCTCAGCTTGTTCCCGAAAACTTGTGCCGTACTCAGTAACTAACTCCCAGTTAGGCCCGTAAACGACTTTACGTGTCGAACAAGGAAATCAAATTATCAACTCCTACCAACTTCGCACCTCTTCTACGAGACACAGGAATTCGTTGGCCGATACGGTAGCCGTAGCCGCCATCTATTTGAAAATTCTGTACGTCTCTTTAGACAAAAAATATGTGAAGGGGCACACGACGCCAAACAAGCTTTATTGGGTATCTTCGCCAAAGTATGTGAGCTGGGAATTCAATAAGTGACAGAAAAAGAATTAAGGGTGCCCGCGGTAACATGCACTTTGTTCTCCGTTCTCAATTTCAAGTTTCCTCTTTGTCTTTGTCACATTGTAAACAGTTTCAGGATTTTATTACACGTTCATGAAAAGATTAGTGTATTCACGACAATTTCCTGTCACAAGTTGCGAGAGCGATGCGTTTACCAGAAATTTAAATCTCACCGCTTGCATTTCTGTTTAATGTTCCATTCATGGAAAACAGATCGCAAAATACGCCTATTATCATAACTGATTCTGTTTCACTTTGAGGTTTTTTATTCCTGATACGATGGCTCGATTAAGAAAACATTACATAATTGTGCGAGAGCTGTCAGGCGCGCAAGTGGCGCCATGCGAGGGGACGTGTAACTATGTGAGGGCGACAGGGTGCGCGGGGGAGGTGCAGTGGGGCGGCGAGCGCCACCACTCGCGACGACGACGGACCGGTCGCGTTGCCAGTCGCGCACGAGCCACTATGAGGCAGGCACGCGTCCGTGTCGCCTCAAACACTGAACGTTCTTACGCTAAACGTAAACATCTGTGAAGTGACACGTAAAATGACTTTCTAAAATCAATTTAAAAACTGTGAGCTATTGTTTTGATATAAACAGTAAATACCAATGTGTTTAAAAAATGTTTCAATTGCTGACACTTTTGTTTGTGACTTTTGGTGTTAATGCGGCCTATGCACCGAGTGGCGTGGACGACTGCAGTCGTCTGCCGAAAGGTGACGAAGGCACCTTGTGCCGTGTGCGGACACTCGATGCAGACGGATCCAGCCTTGCATCTGCACCCACTGAAATCACAAAGACTCTAACGGTCGAGTGCAATCAGCTGCTACTTTTTGAAAGTTTTCTAGAGGCGAACTACTTTCAAAGATTCCCGGCGCTTTCGAAACTAACACTTCAGAACTGCAAACTACTCAGAATACCAGGCAACGCGTTCGAAGGCTTGCGAGAGCTAAAAAAGTTGTCGATCCGATCAAAAAACTACGATTGGAGCCCGAATAAAAACTTGGAACTCTCTCTTGGCACTTTCAATGGATTGCGCGAGCTGCAAGCTCTTGATTTGGGGGAAAATAACTTAAAAGCGATACCGTCAGACGTTTTCTGTCCACTGGATAATTTACAAGTGTTAAACCTTACCCATAATAAGATCAAAAGTGTTGACCGTGTCGGTTTCGGGAACAGTTGTGGTTCGAGTTTGCTGAGTTTGGATTTGAGCTACAATGAGCTCAAGTCGCTCTCCGAGGAGTCTGAGATCACGGGGCTGAAGAGGCTTCAAGAGTTGAAGCTTCAACACAACAACATCACGGACATTTCTAGTGAAACGTTCAACGGACTAATTTCGTTACGTGTTCTAAACATTTCCTATAACAACCTTCAGTTCATACCCGAGGGCACGTTCTCCAGCACGAAAGAGTTGCGAGAGGTTTATTTGAATAATAACTCGCTATTTGAGTTAGCTGCAGGCGTGTTCCACCGATTAGAACAGCTGCTTGTCTTAGATCTATCGAATAATCAACTCTCTAGCGCACACGTCGATGCCGGAACGTTTATTGGCCTTATACGCTTAGTCATTCTCAATTTATCCAATAACGCCCTGACTAGGATAGATAGTAAAACGTTTAAGGATTTATTCTTTTTACAAATTTTAGATTTAAGAAACAATTCGATTGGTTACATTGAGGAAAACACTTTCTTGTCATTGTACAATCTTCACACATTGATTTTAGCAGAAAACCGTTTGCATACAGTAGAGGAATACTTGTTCAATGGATTATTTGTACTAAGTAAATTAAATCTTAATAATAACTTGTTAGTTTACATAGAACTTAAGGCTTTCAAAAATTGTTCGGATCTTAAAGAATTAGATTTAAGTTCCAATCAATTAACTGAAGTACCAGCTGCTATATTAGAGTTGACTTTGCTAAAGACTATAGATCTCGGTGAAAATCAAATTTCAGACATCAAAAATGGATCATTTAAAAACTTAGATCAATTAACTGGTTTGCGTCTCATTGATAATCAAATTGGAAATCTCACCGAGGGAATGTTTTGGGATTTACCGAGTTTGCAAGTATTGAATTTGGCTAAAAATAAAATTCAAGCCATACAAAGAGGCAGCTTCGATAGAAACAAACAAATAGAAGCCATAAGGCTGGACGGCAATTTCATATCGGATATCAATGGGGTCTTTTCAACGTTACTTACTTTATTATGGCTCAATTTATCTGAAAATCATTTGGTTTGGTTTGACTACGCCTTTATTCCTAGCAATTTGAAATGGCTCGACGTACATACGAATTTTATTGAGCATTTGGGAAATTATTACAAACTCCAGGAGGAAATTCAAATAAAAACTTTGGACGTTAGCCGCAACCGCATTGTTGAAATATCGCCATTAGCAATCCCTAACAGCGTTGAGTTACTGTTTATAAACAATAATAACATAAATAACATTCAAGTCAATACATTTATGGATAAAGCTAATCTTACTCGCGTTGACATTTACGCAAATGAGATTTCACATTTAGATATCAATAGTCTCCGGTTGGCGCCGGTACCCTCTAACAAGTCTCTGCCAGAGTTCTACATCGGAGGAAATCCGTTTAACTGCGATTGCTCCATGGAATGGTTGCCTTTGATAAACAACATGACCTCAACGAGACAATACCCAAGAATAATGGACCTCGAAAATGTGTTGTGTAAAATGACACACACAAGAGGCGTCACACACATTCCCCTCAGCAATTTAAAGTCAACTGATTTTTTGTGTACTTATGAAACTCACTGCTTTACATTGTGCCGATGCTGCGATTACGTCGCATGTGATTGCCAAATGACCTGCCCATACAATTGTTCTTGCTACCACGATCCCACGTGGAACAAAAACGTTGTAGATTGCTCCAGCCAACGCTCTATTGAAATACCAGAAAAAATACCCATGGACGCAACCGAGGTCTATTTAGACGGGAATGACTTTAAAGAATTGCAAAATTATGCATTCATCGGCCGAAAAAATATGCGATCTCTGTATGTAAATTCAAGCGAAGTTGAAACCATACAGAATAGAACGTTTGCGGGCTTATCCTCGCTTATTATATTGCATCTCGGTAACAATAAGCTGAAGCATCTGAGCGGGTACGAGTTCGAGCATCTGACACAGCTTAACGAGCTTTATTTGCAAGATAACTTTATCAGCCATATAGCGAACTCTACGTTTATGACACTGCACTCCTTGAGAGTGCTTAGGCTAGACGGAAACAGATTAGTCGACTTTAGCGTTTGGAGTTTGAACCACAATTTGAATTTGAATGCGTTGACTCTAGGCAACAATATGTGGTCATGCAAGTGTAGATATTTACAAAGATTAACTGCATACATATCAGAGAACGTACCTAAAATTACTGACATTACGGACGTCTGGTGCTGGAACACGGACCGTAAAACGTCACAAAAGAAAGAACTCAATCTCAATGGTACAATTTGTAGCGACTATTACGCCGGAGATTCTGTTATAGATAACATGTTGGTCTCAAATTACATGCCCATGATGGTGACTACGCTCTCGGGATTCATGTTGATTATGCTAGTCATCCTTGTAATCTTCATATTCAGAGACACGATTCGCATATGGTTATATACAAGCTGCGGTATAAGATTGTTCCCATTCACTGGAGCGTACGACGACGCTGATAAATTATACGATGCTTATGTTTGCTACAGCCCAAAAGATGATGATTTTGTTATACAAACGCTAGCCGCTGAGCTGGAAAATGGAAGTCCTTCGTACCACCTTTGTCTACATTATAGAGATATACCGCAACATAATGTAGCTTACATGCAGTGCACGCTACCTCTACCCGAGGCTGCGGAAGCATCCAGGCGCATTGTAATTGTATTGACCAGAAATTTTATTGAAACTGAATGGTCACGTTTCGAGTTCAGGCAGGCACTACACGAGATAATAAAAACTAGAATTTATACTTTAGTTTTAATAGAAGAGAGTGCAGTTTTGCCTGAGGCGGAATGTGATCCGGATTTGAGGCCGTATTTAAAAACGAGCACGAGAATAAGATGGGGCCAAAATAAATTTTGGCCGAAGTTGCGCTATGCGATGCCGGATCATAGATATAAATCTAAGAAGTCGGCGTATAGAAATAATATAAATTCCTACACTATGAGAAGTGGTATGCAGAATGGTACGTTGAGATCGTTTTCGTTTACGGAAAAGGTTAGGGGTTCCGCAGATGGCGTTAGTGGATCTCCTGAGTTTGTAGAAAGTCGGACGCAACATGTTCAGACTTCGGCGTACGGACCTGACGGCAGGCCACCTTCCGATCACATTTACTCCTCAATAGATTCGGACTATTCCTCTTTAGAGTTGGGAGCCAATAATCCTAATAGAAGGCGTGAATTTAGGCACTGGCCGCCGCCTCCTCCTCTGATCAATACTCAGTCCTCGGGTCAAGCGTACCTTGTCTAGTCTACAAGCTTCTTGTATCAAATAATTGTTGTCGTTAGTCAAAGCTTCATGTGAATATTGTAATATCGCAACGCGCTTTACCAAATAATTAATATTTTTAATCTATTTTTGTAATTCCTCGCCTGAAAGGGCGTCTCGTAACTGTAATGTAAATACATCATAAGACTGCTGTAGAAATATGTGAATTTTGTAAATAACATGTAAATGTTGTCAATATAATCTGTAAGTCACAGGTATACTATTTATGTACTTTAATAAAGCCATTGTGATAATTTTTGCATAATACTTTTTTCATTTTGCCCCGAAACCACAAAAACGTTTCCTAAGCTAAGCAGGTAGTAACGGTGTGCGGAAAATTTTAATTTGACTAAGTCAGTAGCAGTGTTCGTTGGTAATGCTAGGGATTATGAAAAAAAGGCTTCTACCTGTACCTACTAAATCTGACAAAGCACGGGAGAGTTTACGTGCCCGGAATACCCTGGTCACTCTCCTTAGCGTACCTTCCTATCATAATCTTGGAGAGTCACCTACTGAATTTTAAATTATACTTTCTTTACCACAAAGAGCCGCCTGCAAAATAATGTCAGTGGGTTTGAAATCTCTGTTTGAAACGTAATCTGGTTATTCTAATGTCGGTATGAAGGTTAAAACCCAAACTGGAGTTTTCGTAGCAGATGCAACCTTCTTTTACGAATTTATTTATTTATTTCATGACACCATCAGCTAGAATAATGTCTATAGAGATTTATATAACAACAGAGAGCTAATAATAGGTATTCATTGATGGAAACAATATAAGCTATTTAATTCTGAACACCAATATCGTGATGACATAAAATAAATCGTACATTATTATCATATAGTGGTTCTAATTGGATTGATAGTCTATGTAAATTCTTTGTTTGTTAACTATTGAATTTTTTACTCATTGTTTATAACGATAATGTTTAAATTTAAATTAAGTTACGTTTATTTTAATATATAAAAAAACATTGATTTTCTGTTAACAAAAAATATTTTCAAGGTTTTTGTTATTATAGTGCATAGACCCTCGCACTTGGTGTAATTTATAAGAAATCAAATAATATTCCAAAATGTCTGGGATATTAATTGATTTCTTAAAATATCTTTTTGTTTTTTTGTGAGCAATTAAGAACTGTTTCTTCTTCGCACCGTTAATTAGGACTTTAATTAGGATAAAGTAAGGTGTATAGTAAAAAATACAGATACCTGATTGTGAGAGACTGGTGCCAGGCGATAGATTTTTAAAACCTGAATTACTAGTCACCAGTGCCATCACTACATATAGATATATAAGAAATACAAATCAAAATGATCACTGAGATACAAAGAATTTAATGAATCATAGAGCTTAATATCTAGGCATGTGTGACTTCCGAAGTGGCTATTTCGAAATTGATACCCAATAAAAATGGTAATAACCACATGATTGTGAATCACCATTTGATTCATAAGTGGCAATCCCACGACCTCCATATTAGCACCGTCAGAGGCAGATTAGCTCAGATGGATCTAATTGAACTTGCAGAACTTCTCTTCAGTAGGTGAAGGTCGGATCAATGAGATGGATGATGGAGAGATAATGGAT